>OY728135.1:1882909875-1885409875 GCA_963277665.1 Viscum album
GGACTTTAGTTTAGTTGAAAATTGGATTGGGTTTTTTATTTATTGTTTTTGTTCAAGAATAATGGTAAGGGTAGTGATATTGAGGATGAATTGGTTGTTGGATGGGTGATGGATTGGAATTGTGGTATTGGTTGGATTGGGTATAGGTAATTTTCAAGGTATTATATGGGTATTTCCTCCCTGGAACACCCCCCATGGACAACCCAACCCCTGGACACCCCCATCCCCCTGGACACCCCTCACCCCCATGGACATGCCCCCTCCCCCACCCCCTGGACACCCCCACACCCTAGACACCCCCACCCCCTGGACAACACCCCACCCCCTGGACACCTCCACCCCTAGGATAATCCCCCACCCCTAGACCCCCCCCCATGACAACCCCCACCCCCTAGACACCCCCACCCCCTGGACACCCCCATCCTCTGGACACCCCTCCCCCTAGACAACCCTCCACCCCCTTGGACCCCCCTCTCCCCCCGAACACCACCCCACCTCCTAAGTGCTTGGACCGGTTTTTAAAATGGAATTAACCATGCAGGTGATTGAACCTTCCTCTTGGACACCATACACCCTCTTGAATGACTGCATGAAGTTGATGGTGGACTATAATGAAGACAATAAAATGATTGAAAAAACAGGGCATCAATGTTGGAGTTTTCTTGGCGACACTTTTCCAAATACTCTGACATCATTCTTGTCAGCCCGCTCTCATAGAAACAATTTACAAATGAAGTCAAGGATGATTCTTGGGTAGAGATATTGGTAAAACAATCTATTGTATTTAATGCAATATATTATTATTATTTATTTATATGAATTAATATTTTGGTGTCAGGTTGATTTAATTTCCCCGATGGTGAGGGTGCACAACCATCATATCTTAAGGATATAGGTGATATTTTGAGAGAGCTATAAGAATGATTTGAATATTGAATGGCATGATAGAGTTGACATTGAGTTATAGATAGTACTTTTCATTGATGACTATCTGATATAACAATATCGACAGATGATTACACATTGGAAGAGCACCTAGTTTAATGTATTAATCAAATTTGAGGTATTTAAGTGAAAAATTTAATGTTTTGTGTTAATACTATCTTTTGTACTATTGAATTTTATTTAGGAATAATTTGGAATAAATAAGAAAAACTTTGATGCTAAAAAATTCCCTCCACACAGTGGGACATACTATGATTCCTGATCATGAGAGTAAGTAGGTATGTAAGTTGTTTATAATTTTTCTTTACGAATTTCACTTTCTATTTTTCCTTCATAATTTATTTGACTGATAAAGTTTTTATAAAATTTTAGTTATGAAATTAATTATTGGTAACCTATTTTAATTATGATTTTCAAATTCAATGTCATGGTAAAGGAAAAATATAATATTAAAGGATCAGTGCCTCGAGAAAACTGTTTTGCTCGAGTCGAAGAAATAAAGTTGGAAGTGAAATTAATGAACCGACTCAGCAGTAGATTGTAATTTTTACTTTGTCGATTTCAAATTTTAATATCTATTTTTTTAAAATAATAATCTATATATATTTTCAACAGGATACTTTAGAGGGCCCTTGATTCCCAGGAACCTGACAATTTTGGGCCAAAACGATCACTTACATTAGGTGCTGGGAGATGAGCATCTTGGCCGAGTATGCTGCCAACCTGGGAAGAGCATAGTCCAAAAGAGGTATTGGACCTCCTCAAGTACGAGTTATAGTGCCACTAAGTTCAAGAAGGTTAAGGCACATATATAACAGGCTAAAAAGGGCCATAGAGACAGAAGAAAAATTTTCGTGGGAAAACACTGCATTTATGAAACTGAGGAAAGTTTTACGTCCAACACTTCCACCATAGGCCAGAAAAGATTGTGATGAATATATGTTGTCGATGCGTTCTATATATGGTGCATTAGTTATTAGTTCTAGTGGTGGTCAAGATTATGTAGAGGAGGAGGCTGAGGCGGAGGAGGAGGGAGAGGGGGTGGCCGAGGCGGTGGAGGAGGGTGAGGAGGAGGCCGAGGAGGAGTATGAGGGGCGAGGAAGAGGGCATTGAGGAGGGTGGAGAAGATAATGGGGATGGTGATGAGGACGAGGGTAAGGATGATGATGACAGTGATGATAGTGATGTTGATGAGGGATGGATTGATTAGTTTCATTTTTTACTGATATTACTGACAATTGATGTTTGATGTTTTTGTGTGTGCATGAATGTATGTGTGATTAGGTAGGTGACATTATCTTTATTTCATTATCTATAATTAATAAAACTTGACTTGATGATTTGTTGTGACTGATTCACCCCTCCCTTTGACACGCCCACCCCACTAGACAACCCCCACCCCTGGAAACCCCTACCCCTGTGGACAGCCCCCACCCCCCTGGGCACCACCCCACAACCTGGACTCCCCCACCCCCTTGGACAACCCCTACCCCCTTGGATAGCACCCCAACCCCCCTGAATAGCCCCAACCCACCCAGACACCACCCCACCACCTAGACACCCCACCCCTGGACCACCCCCACCCCCATGGACAACCCCCACCCCCTGGACATCCCCCACCCTTGGACACCCCCACCCCACCTGGAAACACCCACCCCCATGGACAACCCCCACCCCCATGGACACCACCCCACCCCCAGGACACCCCCACCCCTGGACACCGCCACCCCATAAATACTCCCACCCCATGGATATCCCCCACCCCTGGATAGCCCCCACCACCCTTGACACCCCCTACCAACTTGGAAAGCCCCCAACCCCCTTGATAGCCCACCCCTGGACACCACCCCACCACCTAGACACCCCACCCCACCTTGACACCCCACCCCCATAGACAGCCCCCACCCCTGGACACCACCCCACCCCTGGACACCCCCACCCCCTGGACACTCCCCACCACCATGGATAGCTCCCACCCCCTGGACATCCCCCAACCCCCCTGGTCACCCCCACCCCCTGGATACCCCCACCCCCATGGATAGCCCCCCCCCCCATGGACACCACCCCACCCCCCTAGACACCCCCTACCACCTAGACACCCCACCCCCTGGACAACCCCCCACCCCCTCGATATCCCACACCCCCATATACACCCCACCTCCTGGACACCACCCCCACCCCACTGGACACCCCCATCCCCATGGACAACCCCCACCCCCATGGACACCACCCCACCCCTAGAAACCCCCTACCTCCTTGGACAACCCCAACCCCCTGGACACCCCCACCCCTTGGACATCCACCACTCCCCTCGATAGCTCCCCCACCCCCGTAGACACCCCACCCACTAGACACCACCCCACCACCTAGACACCCCCACCCCATGGAAACCCCCACCCCCATGGAAAGACCCCACCACCCCTGGATAGCCCCCAACCCCCTGGACACCCCCACCCCATGGAAATCCCTACCCCTTATATAGCCCTCACCCCCATGGAAACCCCCACCCCATGGACACCCCCACCCCCTTGGATGTCCCTCAACCCCCTTGACATCCCCCAACCCCATAGACACCACCCCACCACCTGAACACCCCCCAACCCCTGGACACCCCACCCCCTAGACACCCCACAGCCCCCTTGGACAGCCCCAACCCCCTGGACATCCCCCACCCCCTATACACCCCCCACCTCCATGGACAACCCCCTACCCCCTGGACAACCCCCCACCCCATCCCCCCGAACAACCCCACCCCCGGGACACCCCCTACCCCCTTGGACAGCCCCCAACCCCCTGGACAACCCCCCACCCCTAGAAATCCCCACCCCTTGGACACCCCACCCCCATGGAATCCCCCACCCCCTAGAAACCCCCGACCTCCTTGGACAACCCCCAACCCCCTAGACAGCCCCCACCCCCCTGGACACCCCGACCACCTGGACAGCCCCCACCCCTAAACACCCCCAACCCCCTGACAACACCCACCCCTAGATAGCCCCCCACCCCCTGGACACCCCCCACCCCCCTTGGATAGGAATAAACCATTAGAGAATCTACCCCAATGTCACATTACCCCTTACTATAGTATGGCATACCACACTCTCCAAAAATTCAAATATCATCTCAATTCACCCATGCCTATGAACATTAATGCCATATTCAAAACCTAAAACATGATTTTCTTATATAGGGGTTATTAACTTCTAAATTTTGAATTCAATTCTATATATGTTATATAGAAATCAATATTTTATGTATTCAATTCAGAATTCTGTATTGCATAAGGTAATTAATCTGAATTCTGAATTTAATTTTTTATGTATTTAATTAACTTATGAATAATGTGTTAATTCTGTATGAGTATACTTGTTGATGTGCTGGAATTACGTTATGAATTATGTGTTAATTCTATATGTGTGTACTGGGTAATTCAATATAGAATTACAGGTTTGGTATGTGTGTATTGATAACTGGTGGAAGTGCATTGTTGTAGGTGCATAGGGGGAGGCAGGCCTGCTACTGCTGTAGGTGCATAAAGGCTATGCCAACAGTTTACAACTATTGGCATATGTTTGAAAAGAAACCATATACCAACGGTTTCATGTCAAACTTTGGTATAGATTCTATACATGAAATTTCCAATGGTTTTTGAGAAACCATTGGTAAGATTCTATACCAACGGTTTAGAAAACCGTTGTTATAAACATGGATTTTTGATATGTCCAATAATTTTTAAACTGTTGATAAATAATTATAACAATGTTTTTCTTATAACCGTTGGTATACAATCCATTAAGCACCCATATCCCAATGGTTCTCATAGAAATATTGGGATATGTCTATGCCCATAGCTCTATAGCCAACAGTTTGGATAACCATTGGTAAAGTTTATACCAACGGTTGTCTGGCCTTTTCCAATAGTTTGAAACCATTTGTAAAGTCTAAGTTTCCAGTTGTAGAGGTGGCGTCTCTAGGCATCGCTCTAAACTATGCCCAAATGGACTTCAACAAGTTAAGCTTGAATGGGATCACCTACGGAAGAAGTTCAAGTTGATATAAATCAACACTTAGGTATTTTTTTGAGCCACCCCAAGATTCTATCACCATTGCACACATTACTCTTAGGTCCTATGCAGGTGTTATAAAGGGTTATATAATGAGGCCTTAGTTACATCGTGTAATACCTTAGTATAAATAAAAATGTTATTTCATCCATCATGTTTTAGGATTATTTTTTCTTAATTAAGTATATGTTTAATTAAGAAAAATTTGATAAATTGATTTTATAAGTAAAAATCAAACTTTTCAGAGATTTTTCATACATAGAGAATTATTATGGTAAAATAAACATCATTTTTGAATTTCAAATATCAAAATTAACCTAGGCTTAAATTTTAAATGTTTTCTAAGAAGTTTCAATACCATGAATAGTGTTTTATGAATATTATTTTTTTATGAATAATATTTTATGAATTGTATTTTTTTATGAATAGTAAAACAATATTTTATTAAATAACTTTTTCTGTTAATTGATTTTAAAAAATCTGACATACATGGTTGTAATCATGGTGAAAAAATGTGGTTCAATAAGATCAAAATATTTCTTTAGTGAATAGTAACTTTACCATTTAGAATAGTAATTTTACCCTTATGAATGGTAATTTTACCAATGAAACATTAACATCACTTAAGGAGGTTTAGATATATTTTAGTCATCTTAAGTGGTAATGTGATATAATTATATCATAGTGTAAGTAAATAAATGTTTTAGAAATTATTAGTCAAGTATTAGTATTTTATTTATTTAATATAATTTGAAATGAAATTAATTTTTATAAAATGGATTTCACTTTTGGATTCTACACGTCAAAAAATGGCGAGGGTAAATTTTTGGGATTTTTATGAAACAATTGAATTTTTAGTGAATAGTAAAAATATAGTTTTGAGTTTTTGGAAAGTTTAATGATATAATTAATGATGTAATAATGATGTGATAATTCTAGTTAACTCTTGAGTAATAAAATATTTTATGAGGTGTTCCAGGTGTCCAATAACATGGGAAAATACCATGGGAAAACCAATGATTTTTCAAATACCACTAATGAGTTGTCCCTTGAAAATTAATAAAATATTCCCTCAATTTTGCTATAAATACCAACCCATTCCTTCATTAATTTCATTCCAAATTCCACCTCAACTAAGATCTGGTATTTTTATCTTCAAAGAGTCCTCCCAAGTTTCCCTCAATCCCCACAAGGTCCCAACCTTCAATTTTTTGAATTTACTCTTCAAGGAAAGGGTACCTTTTATCCTCCTATTTCAGTCAAAGACTTATTTTATGTTAGGTCATTTAATTTCCATTTTCATATGTTGTGGTATGTTATTATATATCCTTATTGATTTAAATTTTATGTAAAAATTATGAGAGGCCATTTTCTATCTTGACAACTTATTTTATGAACTTTTAAGTGACATCATTAGGCTTCCAGATTTTCGTAAGGGAATTCTCAACTTCACTTTTTTCCTTTCAAGTTTTCTTTTATGTGGCATGCCATTCATGTTTTCATAAAATGTTATTATTTCCATTTTATAATATCCCTATACTTTAAAATGAGTCATTTATGGAAGTGAGAGCCTTTTCCCCTCTCTTTTTAATGTTTTCTAAAACCATGTGGCATAGACGTTTTTCTTCACAATTTTCGACTCAAAATCTCTCTCTTATTCTCAATAAATTATCTTATTTTATTTATTTAAATACACAAACCTATTTATTTTTGAGGTGTATTCAACAAGACATAAAAATGATTTATTTTATTATATAATTGACATATATAAAACCCTCATCCCCTTTCCATGTGTTATAAATGACATAATGATCTTGTTTTTACGAACTTTTTAAAACGTCACGCTTTTGATATGAAACTCATTTTTTATTCTCTTTTGGTTATTTATGAGATTTTTGATTATGATCTATGTGGATCACATGAAAATAAATACATATTAAGGGGTTTTACTTATTGAGCTCCAATGCATTGGGTAAAGGAATTAATTTCTATAGATGTCAAGTTTTATGAGACCTTGGTGAACAACCTTGGTAAATTTTATAACACATTGGGGATGAAACTTGGTGATATACTTATGAATTTCTAAATAAAATGTTTTAGACACATTTTAAATTTATGTTTCATGTTATCAATATTATCATATGACTCTTTATCATGCCTTTATGATATTCCCCATGTTCTTATTGATATCTCTCAAGTTCACATGTAAATTGTTTCACTTGTTTTCCTAACTAGGCCTCATGCTCACCCTTTCCTTTGATGTTTTCCCTAGGTTATGAGATGCAGTAATTTTACGTTAGATAAACTTTCCAAAAATACTTTCAAGAGGATTTAATGAATTTTATATGTTTCCATGTATTATGTACCTTTTTTCCAAGACACTAAACTTTAATGATCCTCTATTTGTAATGTAATGAAAAGTAGTGTAATACGAAGGCATAATGCCATATATCATGCATCCCAAAACATCATTAGGAATTGAATCCAAAAAAGAGACACTAACTCCACATCAAATAATACTATCTACAACTCATGTTTCAGATGCAAAAATACAATATATGTGGGAACAAGGCCGGTGCATGGGTGAATATAAACACACTTAGAAAGATTTCATGAAAATACAAGGGAGAGTAAAAAAACAAGTCATCCCAAAGATGTCGATATGAGTAAGAGTTTCCAATAAGGATAAATAAGGATCCATAAATTCTCTATAATTGAAGGTCATGAGAATAAAAGTAGTATCAAAAATCTCAACTGTAACTCTTTTAATACAAATCTTACGAGAAACTATAGGTTCTCAATACACTAAAAAGTATATGAATTCTAAATTCGATAGCCCACTGATATATTACATCTCATGCGAAACAAAGGGTGTTGGTCGGAGTGAGTATCTAAAGAGGGAGGGGGGGGGGGGTAAATTGAGTACCAAATAAAAATTTCCCAAAAAAAAATTTAAATAAAATACCCTAATTAATTTAAAATAGACCTAGTTAACCAAAATAATAGATCAATGTAAGTAGTGACCTTTTAAAATAATTATCAAAGATTGATTAGGTCTCAGTTAAAACAATATATAATATTACTTTAACCTTTTAAATCAATTTAATCAATCAATATTTTATATAAACATTAATTAAGGTTAACTCTCAAAGTTGTGGGTTTATTTTTAGTTTAAAAAAAATTCAGTTTTAAAGCATATAAATAAAATACAAAAATCACACAGTAAAAATGAATACAAGAGGTTCAGTCTCAAGCTGGGACATAGTCCTCTCCACATAGAAATCACATGATTCCAATAAGTTTATGTAAAATAAACCTTTTGATCCATATCTTGGATCAAGTATACAATAATACAATAGCCGTTCAAGACACAGAAGGACCTATTACATAGTAATCATGGGAGTTCAGATAAAAGAGGCCACAATTGACCTCTACAACAACATGTGGGAAAATAGATAAAAGGAGTGTTGAGAAGATATCTAGTATATTCTAGTTTGAGTGTAGGAGATATTGTTCATGTAATAAATAAAGTATATACACACTTATCAAAATGCAAATGAAATAAACAAATAGATAAAGTAAGGATGTAGGGATAATAGTGTTTCTCTGTCTGATAAGATCTGTAGCTCATGACTCTTGAATGTAGTTTGAATAGAATCCCAAGTTGGGTTTTTGAAATTCACTATAGAAAAGAGTGTCATAAAATCTTTTTTCTGACTATAAGAAGTAGTCTAAATGTTTTCTATACTTCACTCTCATAGATGCATGTAGGCAAGATCCACATTGCAATATATTATGGTTCTTGAAATGAGGTTCAACTCACTTCATGTGTTCATGTCTCTTTTCTTGTTCAACATATTTAATGCCACACGAGGGAGTCCACTTCCTCTTTTATCACCAGGAACAAAAAAGAGAAGTAACCAAATATTCTTCTCCCCATACTTCAAGTTATGAGATGAATTTGAATTCATCTCTGTTGAGTAATTAAGTAAAAATCATTAAAATAAGTTTGAGCATTAAATTTGATAAACTAATAATTGAAATATTTTATTCAAAAATAAATTGAAATAGTTGCAGTGAGTATTTAGAAAGGTGTCAGATCTCCAGCGATGTCTTGTTCTGGAGGTGACTGATCTAGTAGTGACATAGAGTCTAGTGGTGACTGAGTCTAGGCTGTGTGTCAAGCTGGCATTGACTCTTCTCAGTGGTAGGTGACTCCAATACTTAGCCGCTTTTTTGTTCTAGGAGTGACTTGTCCCGAACAGTGAGTCATCCCATACTTTTTCAAATATCCATTCTCAGAGTGACACATAGCTAATGGTAGGTAATTATAGTACTTAACTGATTTTACATCTTAGCGGTGGCTCATCCTTGATGGTGATTTATCTTTAATAGTGTCAAGTCTGACGGTGAGTATTTCCAATATTTTTCAAAATTTCTATACTAGCGTTGACTCATCTTTGATAGTGAGTCATCCTTAGCGGTGATACTTTCTTTGCGATGAGATACTACTGGTGATGAATCATACTTAACGGTGAGTCATACTTAGCCAAATTTCTCCAATCTACTTTATAATGTAAAATTGTACCATAAAACATAAAGTTCATTAATATCATAATAAACATGACTTTATGATCATTAAAAGAAGGATACTAACAATCTCACCCTTTTTGATGATCACAAATCATGAAATTTTATATACATGGTATCAAAGATAAATCATGGTATTTTATACACTATACCAAAATTGGTATTGGGGGGGGGGGGGGGTTAAACCGTCACTAAACTTATTTGCAACGGTTTTAGAAAACCACAGCTAAATCGTTCGTCGGTAATAAATTAGTAGTGTTTTTTCAAAACCATAAGAGAATGATTTAACGAAAGTCTTTCAATTTTTATAATTTTGTATATATATATATTATTTTATTTATTTATTTATTATTTTATTATTTTTTTAATATATTTATTTACTTTATTATTTTATAATTTAATAATTCTTGTAATTTGATTTTTTTTATTTTTAAATAATATTTGTTTTATTAAATATTTATTTATATATCAGTTCATTTTTTACTATATATTATCATGCACATGCGCATGCACATTCACATTCCATATATATAAATTCTGCATTGGTTGTGATTTGAACCCCTTACCTCCTGCTTATTCTCCAACAACATTTCCACTCCAGCAAACTCTTTATGTGGTGAATAAATAGAATTTAATTAACTTATATATATATATATGTTAATTAAAAAAACAAATAATACATAAAAATAGATATAAACTAAATAACTGTTAATTAATAATTATTCATCAATAATGACTAATCAATAATGATAAATTAATCATTAATAATCAATAATTAAAAATTAATAATGAATAAATAATAAGTAATTATTAATTTTTAATAATTACTAATTAAGAATTATTAATTAATATATAAAATATAAATGAATAATAACTAAAAAAATAAATATATAATATGGAAATAAATGGTAAATGACAAATAATAACAAATAAATAATAAATAATAAATAATAAATAGCAAATAATAAATAATAAATAATAAACAATAAATAATGAATATAATACATAATATATAATATATAAGTAAGGTATAAAAAACAAATTAACTAAAAAACAAATCAATATATGGTAAATAAATAACAAAATAATAAATAATTGATAATTAAAAATTAAAAATATATTATGAATTATAACTAAATAAATAATAAATACATAATGAAGATATAATAAATAAGTAATTAATAATATGTTAATAATAAATTAACAATAAAATAATAAAAATTAATGAAAAATTAAAAATTAATGTATAAACAATAAAAAAATATTGAATAAATAAATAATAAGTAAAAAAATAAAAAAATAATAATAAAATAACAATGAAAAATAAATAAATAATAGATAAATAATATATAATAGAAATAAAAATAAAAATAAAAATAATAAATAATAGATAATAAATGAAAAATGAAAAATGAAAAATGAATAATAATAAATAACAAATAACAAATAATAAATAATAAATAATAAATAATAAATAATAAATAATAAATAATGAAATAATGAAATAACAGAATTAAAAAATATTAAAATAATAAAATAAAAAATGGATGGATATAAATATCTATTAATATATATATATATAAATGTACATAAATATATATAAACACACATTAATGCTACGTAAATATATATAAATACACTCAGATATAGAATTGTATATATATATATATATGAAGTAAATATAAATATCTCTCTCTATATATTTACACAAATATGATATAAAATATATACACATAAATATGTATAAATATGTACAAATTTATATAAACATAAAAAATATTCATAAATTCATATAAATAGATATATATAATTGATAATAAATTACCAAAACAGGGGAAAGCACATAGGAATGTAAATCAATGGAATAAAATCATAAATGATATAAAAATCATATGAAGATGCTCTTAAATGAAGATAAAATATCATAAAATGTGTATGATATATATATACTTAAATTTATTTAAATATATTATATATTAATATTTATTTACATATATTAGAATATAAATATAAATATATATCTATTTATCAATACACATGCATATGTATCTGTAAACATTATTTATATATATGTATATATATATTCTTATAGTTTGACTATAAATTCATTTATATACTATATTTCATGATAATGATATATATATATATAAATACATTTATATATTTTTTATACACACAAATATTTATATATATATATGTATTTATTTTCATATATTAGTATATATACAAAAATATAAATTTCTTCTTATGCCACACACATGTTTATATATAAGCATTACTTGTATAGGTATATATATACATATCAATGCATTTTCATAAGGTAAATAAAGTGAATGATTATTTATTTTAAATTAAATTAATAATAAATATTTATTTTAATATGGTTTATATGATCAAAAATACATTTCTATATAATTATGTATTTATACAAGCTATTTATTATTAGTAAATATAAGAAAATATGCATATATTTAATTGTAAATAAAAATACATTATGAAAAATGATAAAATTTGAAAACACTAATATCAATATGAATGTAATCTCTCAGAATAAATTTAGTCCCCACTGAAAAAGGGAAAAAAGAACCCCTTAAATGAGGTTGAAATTCCACCAAATGTTATAAAATTGGGGTACCCTGACTAAAAATTAATTTTATAGGACATCATGGCCTTTTTTTTCCTTGAAAAAATAGTGAGTAAGGCACCCTAGTCAACATGGCATAGAGATCATTATAGTATTTGATTTGATATGTGGTAGAGCCCAAATGGATACACAAATAAAAAGTTATGTCCATTTAAAATTCAAGTTTTATTTCCAAATTTTATCAAAACTATGATAAATTTTATTCTTTTCATTATTAAAAAAATTTAAATCTAACACGGTTTTAGTTAATTTTCATAAGCTTCGATTTCATGGGTTTTGGAGCTAAAAAAGTCTCCCAAATCAAATGTTATGGTCAATTGATGCCGAATTCTGATTTTCAGTTTATTGAAGATTTATTTTATGTTTCAAATTATTATTAACTAATAATTATAAATATTTCTTAACAAACACATTATAATTAATTAAAATTATAAATAATAAAATATATATGATAGTAAATAATCAATAATAAATCATAATTAAATATTTTATTTTAATTTTTTTCCATTAATTTAGCAGTTGTTTTATAAAAACCACCACTAAAAATAAATTGATTTTTTTAAAAAATTATAAATAAATATTTTAAAAATATTTAGCGGTGGTTTATAAACTGCTGCTAAAAAACCACCACATAAACCCCCCCACTAAATCTGTTTTTTCACTGTAGTGATAAAAAATTGAATTAAGGGTAATGAATATACATTATGTATCAAAGTTATTTAGTAGATGGTATCAAAGATAAAGAAAGGACACATGGTATTAAATCAAATGAAATATAATAGTATCAAAGGAAAATTAGACACATATGATATCAAATAAATATCGCTGGAATATCATAATGACATCAAAGGAATAGAAATAAATTCCATAGTACACGTCTCTCCCTTTCAATATTATCAAAGAGTTCATAATAAAATAGAAAAAGGAAAAAAATTAGTGTATAAATAAAATATTTTTCATTAGAAACCAACTGAAGTTCAACAAAAAAAGATAAAGCGAAAAAGTGTCAACAAAAAGAGTTACAAAAAATACCATCAAAGACAACAAGTATAACCATCAATAGTCTTTTCGATTGGCTGAAGTGATCAAAGGAGATTTTCCGTTATCATTGTCTGAGGTAGAGGCTGTAGAAATTGAGGATGGGGTTTCAGTAGGAATAGCTGTAGGAACATCTGTCAGAGAAGGAGGATCTCTGATGATGATTGGGTTGAGGTGCTGCACAACTTCAATGGGAGATAAGGAAAAAGGTTGGAAGCGAGCTGGCTAGGGTGCATGAGGATTTCTAGTCACTCCTAGCCAAAAGTAATATTGATATGTAGTTGGAGGAGTTAAATGAGTAGTAACAAGTCTGGCCTCATGAGCTACAACTATAGTTCCATGAACATGAAGAAATAATTTCATAAGATTTAAGAAATCCATGTGAATTCTTGCATCTATCTCTATTTCACTAGATAATTCGTTCTTCTCTTCCATAAAAATATTTAGCAGAGGAGTCATAACCTTCAATTGATTGACTTTCCCTTTAAAGTCTTAAGAAACTCAAGTCATCCTTAGATTTTCTACTAAGAACTTAAAATGAGCATCCATCTCATGCTTAGAAAAATCCTTAAAGGATAGTACTTGATATTTTTTGTTATAGTTTCCCTATCAGCATTTTTATACTTCACATAATCTTTAAACAACATGAATACGTGATCAATATCATGCTCAAACTTCCTTAAAATTTTCTGAGGTTTGGAGGGTTCAACACTTGAATCAGCGCTAAGCTCTTCCTATACATTTGTTATGAGCATATCAACATCGAAAATAGGAGGATGATAAGAAATAGAACTATATGTTGCAGAAGTAAGGTTCTCCACCCTCTCTAGTAAACCATCCATAGAAGAATAAAATGCTTTCTTCATCCCTTACAACATAGATCTCATAGATTCTTGCTCACTGTAAAGTCTCCTATTTTCAATCTCTACTTCTTGAATATGGTGCTTCATTTTTGGTTGAATATATTGGATAAAAATCTCAAAAAATATATATCTTATCTCTTTCACTTAACTTAGTGACTTGTGGAATTTCATTTCTTAACAACACACTGAAGTCATAAATAATACTTTCTCTAAATGATTCTAAATCACCTATAGTGAAAAAATCCATTAGAACATGTGGAACAATAAGAGAAAAAACTCTCTCAACAACAGGTAAGGGTGTAGGAACATCAGAATAAAACCTTTTCCAAATATTACACAACATCAATAAAATTCACTAATTATCTATCAGGATCCCGTGTTTCTTGATGATTAGGTCCACTATTATTTGGGGGAATCTCATGAAACTTATCCCAATCGTCAAACATCGGGTCCATCCATCTTTCCTAAGACTTACTAAGTGTCTTAACAACTATATGTTTTTCTTTTATAGGCACAATTACAATAGTTATAACAAATGAAGCCTCAAAAATTCTCTATAAAACTACTTTATACTCAATGGTAGAAGGCTCCACCTTTATTTTTTAGCAATTGACTCTTCAACAGCAGCAATAACATTCATCTTCTCAACCAATAACTATTCAACAACAATATTCTCAATAACATCTACAGAAATACTGAAACCACTACCAAGTGTAGGATCAACTAGATAAATTTCCAAACTTCGAAATTTCTCCCTTTCAATAAATTCATCTTTCTTTTCTCTAGAAGCCAGTTCCTCTTCTTCAATAGGCTAGGTCTTTACTCTGATCTAGAAATAGAACCTCAAGGATAAGGGATAAGTAAATAAGGTATTTCCACATCCACAACTCTAATTCTTCCACTAGAACCATTAGGACCAGATCTATCATCATCATCATTTTCATCTCCATTACCATTATCATCATATCATTTATCTTCCTCATCATCATCTTCTCCCTCATCACTGTGTTCACCATTTTCATTTTCCTCAAAAGATTTATAATTACTTTTAAACTTCTCTTTACATGAATCATCTGTATCTTCCTCATCACTACCTTATTTAAAAATATTCTTCTTGAAAGGGAGTCTCCTAGGAGGTTTAAGAGCAGCAAAGGTTATAGTAGGATAAATTTCAGATAGATTCGATTCACTTCCTTCATTAACATGAAATTACTTATCTTCTTCACCATTTTAGGAATAAACCTATTATTTCTATTCATATAAATATTTTACCACATCATTTGATTCTAAACTAGGATCTAAAAGATATTTCAGTCTCTAAGGATAGTCTATAAGATTAAACTCCCAATACAACTTTTCACTATCAATTAATCACTGTTTTTTCAACTATTCCAACTTCTTTTCATCCTTCTGAATATTATTCATGGGATGAAAAAACTACCATAGTCTACAATAGATTATTCACCTTCATAAACAAAACCTTTTTTTTATATTATATCCAAGATAAACATTGGGTAGATCAAGGAGTTAGATATCAAAGTGGGCTTGGTCATTTCCAACATGTAAATCCTAATGTATCTATACTGGTTTATCTTCTCACATATTTTAAATAAACAAAAAATTCAGACATCTTGATACCTTATGATAGAAAAGACACAATTTATTAGGAAAATCATATGATAGATGAATTTGAAAACTAATCAGAATTCACTATCATGATCGAAATATATAGGTCTTATAACTATGCTGTCAATAATCAATTCATCCAATGAATCATTATAGATGAAATTATCACCATCATATAGAATGGTTCCTTGATAATATTTATCAAATTATTCATGTGGAAATTTCAAATTTCTATACCACTGGCTTAAAGAAAATATGACTTTACATCCATTAATACATGTTCTCATCCAGTCTCTATTCTCCTCAAAAGATAACTCTACAAACTGGTAAAACTCATGCAATAACCTAGGATAAAAAAGTCCCAAATTTGAAGAGAAACATTACATCCGTCCTTGGTTTTGAAACATATTCATCACCAAATATTTACTGGATAAAACCCACTCAGCTAGAACTTCCTTTATAGGCACTACAACCCTCTTTGAAAGGTAGAGATTCCGAGGATCTAAAACAAAAGAATTATAGAATCCACTTTCTACTTATTTACAGGATAAAACTCATACAAAGAAGACTCAAAAGCATTCTTCATTATGACTATGTATATTAGATCATTAGGTTTGGGTGAAGGCATGGTAAGGTCGATAGTTGGGAGATAAAGGTCACATAGGGCTTGAGAGAAAAGGAATGCGAGAAAAGTATATTGAAAATAGACAAAGCATCTCATTTATGTCATTTTGGATTTTATGGATTCATAAAATCAAAATCAAAACATAGGATAAAAATTGAATGAAATATCAAATTAAGAAATAAATAAATAAATAAATTTCAAAATTAAAATAACAATAATGACTTAAAATGTAAACAAAAAAATAATGAAGGCATGAGATTTTCAATGGTGAGAAAAAAACAATGGTGTGAAGTTCCAACAGTGAGATATTTCACAATAGAGAGAAATAAAAATGGTGAGAAATCACAATGGTGAGACATTCACCAATGGTGAGTCATTCACCGATGATGAAACATTCACAATGGCGAGTTGTATAAAATTAAGATCAACTAAAATTAATAATACCTAACTCATGTTTGATGCAATTAATACTCTCAGAATTAAAAGGACCAGTGAAAATATCATCAAGTTGATGTTCTATACCAATGTATTCAATATTTATATCACCCTTCTGAAAATGGTATCTCAAAAAGTGATGTCTTACATCAATATGTTTAGTTCTAGAATGTGATATTGGTTTCTTAGAGATATTTATAACACTTTTATTGTCATAATATATATATAAATTTTAGAATTTATATCCATAGTCTAGTAAAGTGTGTTTTATCCATTTTTTTCACAATAGATACCTGTATCTATGTACTTAACTTTAGTAGTAACCAATTTTGGGGTCCCAAAAATTCAGTAAAGGGAAGGTAAATACTCCCAAAAGTTTTGTAAAGAATATGGATGCATGTTTGATTGAAAATTTGAGATTAAAATTTAAGAGATAAAAATTTCAAATGGAATCTATCCTGGCCACGTACCATCACCAAGAAAGGTTAGCGAAAGGCCTAAAACGTGAACCAATGGTACACAGATGGCCTACGATGTGCTAGACCGTGAGGCGTTGGCCAATGAACGAAGATGTTCATTGTGAATTTCCACCCACGAACTGAAGCCTTTGCGAACTGTTTTCACTGGCGATAATCCAATAGAGGTATTCTTAGTACACCATTCCTGTGAATGATGTGGTTTATAGATGAGGAAAATCCAATAGTGTACCATACCTCTGCAAACCCCGATTGACTGAGTCTTCAGCGTGTCGAGATATCTATTCATGGGCTTCCAAAAATAGTGCAACATTCCCATAGATACAATTTTACATAATGCTCTATAAAAGGATAGAAGAAGTGGAATAAGGGGGAGAGAGAGATGGGGGAAGGGTGAAAAAGGGACAAAGAACATAGAGGATGTGAGAGAAATTTCTCACGCACCCGAAGTAGTTCATAGGACTCCATCCCACAAACCATATGTAGAAATTAGTTCGCGGAAGTCCTCCATGAGAAACATATTTGGAAGAACCACCGTAGCCAACTAGAGAACCAATAAAAAATATAATAAAAATGGTTCACGCATGAGGAAAACACAGTACACGAACTCCCCATATGGAAGGCAGTACACAAACTCCCCTCTGCAGAAAACATTTCACAGATGGATCTTATCTGGACAATGGTACGTGGACGCCCATATGAGGACGATAATAGGAGGATGGCCATATGTGGAACCCAGTATGTGAAAGGTCCTTAGATGCTATCTCTTCCGCGTACCATCTTACGCAGCCAGCTCCTACGCAGCCAGCCCCTTTGCGAATAGACAGTTCACGACCAGCTCTTATGTGGATGATCCTACGCAACCAGCTCCTACGTGAATAACCTTATATGGAAAACCGTTCATTCCCACCGGTCTATACCTAGGGGTAACCTCCCGAAAATCCCTATCACCTTCCTCCTATTCTAGGTTGATCCGGAACTCTATTGAAAATCATAGCCTAAATGTTTCATAAACGCTCGAACACATCCTTTCTGTCCATCAAAATCTGTGTCTTTGGTGATTCCAGATCCTCATAAACCTCCATGGAAATCAAAAATGGAAGGCCAATGTCTTGAAGGAACCTTTTTCTGACTATGCACATCATGCCCCGGGGGTCTACATTTGTTATCTACAAAACGACCATCAACCAAAGGAAAATTAGTCCTCAAGAAATTCCATTCCTACCTATGTACGCCTTAATGAATTCCATTCCCCATATCATTTATCCTAATATGAGAATCCCCAGTGTCATGTTTTACACTCTCCTTCCCTCTCATGTTTGAGACATGTTTGAACATCCCATCCTGAGTATCCTCTAATTAATAATTCCTCCTACAACATGGTCTAAACTCTATGACCCTAAAATATGAGTCATAGTCCTTTCCACATGATGTTAATTTTTAAAAAACTCATCCAAGATATATGACATTAAACTATAGTATACTGGGTGATTTCAGATTTCCAAAAACATCGTCGACCATCAGAAATGGACGGTTAGAGTCCTGAGGACACCTCTTCTTGATAATTCACACCATGCCTCAGTGCCTCTGCATATGTTTCCCTCAAAAATAGTCTATCAATAAAAGAAAAATTCATCCTTAGGAGATTCCTTTCCTACCTCTTTGAGCCTCAATGTCTTCCATGCCTCATATCATTTCTCTTGATCTGAGATCCTCCAGAATCATGGTTTGCAGGTTCCTTCCCTTTCATGCTCGAGGCATGTCAGAACATCCCAACATGATTACCCTCCAGTTAATCATCATCCAAGATATATGACTTTAAAATTTTGTATACAAGGTTATTTAAGATCTTTATAAACCTTCATGGCCATTAGAAGGGGAAGGCTAATGTCCCTCAGACACTGATTCTTGACTATGAACATCATGCCTTGGTTGCTCTGGATATGTTTCCTACAAAATGTCTTGTCAAAAATAGAGAAATTTGTAACACCCCAAGCTTCCATGGTTCACTTATCTTTGAATAATATAGTAGTGTGTGTTGTACGCAACTTTGAGTTCTAACACACACCACAACCAATCAAACTAGCCATTATGAATACTAATACCCAATTTTTGAAATTTTGTACATTTTATATTTCAAAATTGACTTCATTTTTGGATTAGGAATATTGAAATTAGCTTAGGGTGAATTTTTAGTATTTTTCTAAAAACTTTCATATTTTGATGAATAGTGAAAATTTCTAAATTTTAATTAAAAACAACTTTTTTAATCGAAATAATTAATAGTTATAAATTATGAATTTGAGTGGTTTTAAATTATATTTAGAATATAATTTTACAATTTAATCAAATTTTGGTCAATGGACATAATTTCACATTTAAACCGGACATAAACAAGTGTCAATCTTTTGATAGTTATTGTTTCTTAAAAACACACCTTTTGTTTAGACAACAGGAATTAATTTTAAATTAATAAATGAAACTTCTATGTTTTGAATTTGATAAAATATAAATCATTATTTAATTCATAAGATCAAAATTATCTTTGGTTAAATTTTTGGTATTTTTCTGAAAACTTTTAATTTTTAATGAATAGTAAAAAACACTAAGTTATAGTTTAAAACCGAATTTTTATTTAAATAATTATTTATTTTATTTAGATTATTTAATGTCAAAATATATACATAATACCTATATGAGTTCAATGAAATTCATTGGAGTCGGTTTATAATAATTTTAGATATATAAAAATTTTATTGAACTTTTCAGCGTCTTTTACCTACCTCCTATGAGCTTTTGAAAATTCAAATAAAACATAATTTTACCGCTTCTGTGAGCTGAATTTTAAAAATCCAAGAGACATGGTTAATATAAAGTAGTAAATATGGTTCAATGTTATGAAAATAATTTTTGGTGAATAGTAACTTTTTTACTTTTATTTACCACGGTTAAAAGTAAATAGGGTAATTAAGGGTAAAAATGATATTAATATTACCCTCACACATGTCCTAATTCTATTGGAAAAGTTTATCTCAACCAAAACAAACCTTAGGAAAAAACTATTATCATTTAGGTCCACTTGGATTAGATTAGCACATTTATTATTATTTAATTCAAAGAAGAGTTAAAAGAGTTAAAATCAACGTTTAATAAATAAAACATTTTTAATAAAGGGTTTTGCATAAGATAAATTCAATTATAAATATTCATTAGAAAGATAAAACAATTTACTAAATCATTGTATTTTATTTATAATTTTTATAAATTATATAAATAAATTTATTTATGACACAATGATGATGCAGTAATTACCTTACTCATGAATGAATCAAATAAATGGTATTATAAATATTAAAATAAATATAATTTCAACATTTTTATGAGGTCCAAGAATTTTATAGGTGAATATGACCTGTTAGTATTGTTTCAATGTATTTTTTTTAGGTAATCATGTTTTTATTATTTAAAAAAAACAAATACCAAATAGTGTCAAAATTGACATAAAATAGTTTTTAAAACAAATATTATATTATTAGTTGATATAATGGTCCTAAAAATCTAAGGTTTGGAAAAAAGACTTATATAATAATATATATGACATTAATGAACTAATTGGGGTACGATTGGCAGTATATAGTAAGTTTATTAACCATATAGTGTAAGAATACAAGAAGACACAGTAAAAGTTAAATTATTTAACTTAGAGTTAAATCTAAATGATAAGGTTAAAATAGTAACCTAACCTTATCTAAAACCTATTGGTTGAGTTGTTTGAAACCTATAAATACCGTATAATATAAATAATCAACTTTGTAGCTATTAGAAATCGAATATGAATTTATTATAAAATAATATTTTTGGTTTTTCTAAGGTGCCCCTCACCCCTCTTATAAAAGGGCACTCCCACTTCTCTCTAATTCACACCTTCTAAGCCATTTGGCTTGGACGAACCCTACCCAAATACCCTATAAAATATCCTCACTTCATCATAGAGGCCTTATTTTTATCAGAAAGCCATCCTAAGGAGCACTTTTGATCAAATCAAAAGGAATAACCCGAAGAAGAGGTAATGATTTCACCACCCTCTTTCAAGTTCCTTTCTTCTTCCACTTCCTTTTTCTTTGTTGTTTCCCTTCTAAAATAATAAATCCATTATATTATATATACTGTGATGTTATTATAATTATGGTACAACCAAATTCATTATTCTATCCATCCTTTGAATGACATGTCACCATACGTGCGTACGTACGACTTACCGTCTCCATGTCGTGGTGTAATTGTTATTCAATACGTTATTATTTGGAGGGGTATAATAATGATGTTTATTTGATGTAAATAATAAATATAACATGATAAGGATTCTGTATATATAATATACCATTCAATTATATATTATATTAATATCAAAAGAATAATATTTTCGCTTGTGCGTACGTACGGATTACCGTCTCCAGGACGCGATGATATTCATTTACAAGTTCACCATTCATCGACAATTATAAAAATATATATTACTAATAAGTATTTAATATATGAAATAATAATGCTACTGGAGATATATATATTTATATATATAAGTACTTATGTACTTACATATATCTTATTCACTTACTTTCGTTCAATACTATATGAAAACAGAAACAGCGTTTATGCGTACGTACAGACTACCATCTCAATAAACAGTGTTTTACATTTCATATATAAGTCTATTATAAAATTTTTATATTCTAAATATATATGATAAATAAATAATTTTTTATATTCTGGAATTATTTAAATCATGATCTATGTGATACAATCAAGAGTAACAAATTAAAACACGTACGATAAAGAAAGCGATTATTACCCGAAATATTAATATAACATGGAAATTATTATTAAATGGGTAGTATAAAGTCATAAATGAATAATGTATGATATAATAAATATTAATATTAATATGTTATAATTTAATAACAAACAATATCCTTCATACAGGAGGCTAAACTTACCCTCGACTAAAGGAAAGTGCAAGGTAAGGGGTTTTCCTCTCACTCCTTATTCCAGTGAGATTCGTGTCATATTGCCACTATTACCTTTTGTGTGGTGTATGTACGGCCCATAATTGTATTCTTTGTATAATAAACTTTAATTTATGTGTATTTACATATTCATTGTGTTCTACCTCTTTCATGGGGTGTATGTTTCGTATGTTACCAATTTGGTAAGGGTTAATTCCTCAATCTCATTATTATCCGAGATTGTTTATGTGTAAGTATTTACTGGGACATATTTATCATCCAAATCCATGTTTCTTAAAAATGTCTTTCAAAACATTTTTAATATTTAATAGACAATGGGTTAAATTCATTTATATCCTTATTTGACCGTATACGTTTTTGAAAGGAATCTTTCCGTCGCTTTCCAAACAAGTTACCTTTGACCTTTTCGACAAAACCAAGGTAAGAATGTTTTTTTAACTTATACGGAAAGTGTGGTTATTCTCCGCCATCATTACACCTTTTAATATTCCATTACACGCATATAAGGATATTTTAAAAATAAAGGTTTTTTTATAATTATGTGATTTTTAAATGATTACAAAAAAAGAGATATTTCTCTAAAATATATGAAAATCCAGTGAAAATGTATACGTATTTAACGAAAGCTTAAAAATGTTTTCAGAAAACTCGACTATAAAGTGTGGTAGATAGAAAGGGATTGGGCGTGGAACCATCATGGCCTGTAATTAGTCGAGCAGTCTTAGAATTAGTTATTTTGTTTTTAGAAGCTTGCATAATGTTTTTATAAAAACACTGGAGTATATTTGAGAAATTTTAAACGTAAGTATCTTCTAAAAAAATTGCATCGGTAGGTCTCATGAGACAAACTAGTATCTTGGAATGAGGCCTTGACAAAATCTTATTTGTAGTCTTAGCACGAGGCCTTGGCCACATGGTTATGATAGTCTGGCATTATGCATTCCATCATTATGAAAGTGGTTATTGATATTTCATGTGATTATTCGATTAGTAGAATATCCATGTGAATAAGTAAATGGAATTACTTCATTTTATTTCTGACATATTATGCTGAAGTTCAAGTTTAAAAGGATTTTGTTTTAATTTTATACATTACCTTAAATGTTTATGCCTATTTTTGAATGTTTCCACTGTATTGCTTACCCTTACTGAGCGTTTGAGCTCACTCCTTTCTATGTTTTATTTTCCCAGGATTCCAAGAAGTGTATTATGATTGATATGCAGGGTTAAGACAGGGGAATAACGGTGTTCATAAAAGATTATTTATGTTGTTTTGTATGTTATAAAGTGTAATGTAACATTCATGTATGTAATATATTTTCCATGAATGCTAAACCGATAGGTCCTTCGGGACTTGATTCCTTGTAATCATGCCAATATATTAAAATAATGCATCAAATCTGGGTAACTGGGGTCAGGGTGTTACAGTTGGTATTGGAGGAAGTTTAGCAATAACCTTGGAAGCTAGATTTAGATAAACTCTGATTAGAGCACATAGACCTAAGATGGACTTTGAGGATTAGTATAGAAGAACATCCTATAATTTTGGTATTGTAGAGATTTTGTGAGTTTTTCAAGAAATACATCCCTATCTGGATACGAGAAGGTAGAGGCGGCTCTGGCACATATGTACGTAGGGGTAAAACCTGAAAACACCACTTTGAGATAGACTCGAATGGGAACTAGTGCACGACAACGGGCCTTGCTGCACTCTTGGTTACGACACTCCCAGGGGATATGCTTAGGATAATTCTCACTTTCTTTACAAACCATTATGAAGGTTTTATGAGTATATACTTCCTAAAAGAAGACATTTTATGATTATGGATTATATCCATAAACTATTTAATTCATGTTAGGTGTTTTACAAGTTTGGGATTAGTAATTTCTATTCATAAACTAATCTAGTGTATTCCATTGTTTAGAAATTGCTCCCAGTATAAGGAATGAGAACTCCAGTAATACGCATGATCCAAAGAGTAAGAAGGATCATATCTTTCATGGTCTTAAGCCAGAATTTAGAAGGGAAATAGTCTCCCACGTATTATCATCATATGAAGAAATAGTATCATGTGTTGATAAGATATGTAAATAATTCTCGGAGTCCTATGGCTTTGAAAGGAAGCTAGAGAAGAAAAGGATGGTAGAGAGAAGAACAAATAAAGGGAAGAAGGTAAAGAAGGATTTTCCCATATGTTATAACTGTGGAAATAATCACCTTGGAAAATGCTTGAAGGGAATGGGAGTATGTTATAAGTGTAGAGAAAAAGGACACCATGTACGTGATTGCAAGTGTAAGAAAAAGGTTTCAAATGTATAATGCTTCATCTTAAAGGAGTTTGGACACTACGTGAACCAATGTCCTTGTCATTAGACTATGCCACAAATGATGATATTGGATAATAATCAAGTTATGATACTACCACAAATGAAGAGGAATGACTAGTGTTCTTATGTTATTATTTTAGAATTATTTCATTTAAGTGTTGTATCAATGATGTTCTGGAAATAAATAATGATTGTACTGTAGTACTATTTCATTGAGGATTTGAGATTTTATGGTACTAAGAAATGTGACTCGATAGTGAGTTAAACTTTTTGGAAATTACTTTGTTTTAGGAAAGATAAACCTTAATGTGGTCCTAATATTGAGGTTCTGATTTTGGAATAAGATATGGTTGATTTGGGTAAATTATATTGGATATTCGTGAATTCCTTGAAACTGATTAATGATTTTTCATCTTTGGAGTTTACAAATTTTTTGATAGAAGGATTATATCTAGTAATCTATAAAAAATAAGGGAGCATGAATGTAATCAATAAGGTTTTATGGTAATTTAGGATGTTACTATGTTTTAAAATAATACATGGTGAAGGTGTTCCCATGTTATTACATGGAAAAAAGGATCTTCATTGTGTTTAACTTCATTATAAATTTTGGACTGTGAGTTTGGATAGTAGTATTTTGGATAAGTTTAAAGGTTGGAATGTATTAAGTTTGAAAGGTTATTTTTGAATTTTTATAGAAGGACATCATGCAGACCGTGTGACAACCAGTCGTGTCAGACAAAGCTGCAGGAATCGAACCCACAACCATAGTGCGATTGGGATTTATCGCCTAACATTGGATTACATGAATACCTGGATTGTATAATGTAGTTTCTTTTTTTAATGGGTCTGATATGTTAATTATACATTCATTATATTTAGAACCCTATACGATTAGTATAAATAGAGTATTATTGAGTTGTATTAAGTTTTGTAGTGAAAGATGAGTTTGTGGTATAAATTTATTAATGAATAAAACTCTAATTATAATGTAAGTATATCTCCTTATGATCTTATCCAATCTCATAAATAAATTCCTCAACATTAAGAAAAGGAACTTAGAACAAAAATTTTATCCTAGATGGTACCTTTAATCATCACAAATTTATGGCTTTGGGATTATTGGCCTTTTCATAGCCATGTTCTCTACCACTCTCCATCAGATATCGATGGTTATATTTCTCTTCCATATCCATATTTTCCTACATGTAACCCTAGTATGTGTTATTTTCGGTAACCTTCATACTTACCACTCTTTATTTTAAATAGAGGCCTCATTAATCCATTTTTTGATGTGGGATTTCAACTAAGATATTTTGAAATGTCAACCCCAAGTTTCCAATACCGAGCATAAATTGCGAGGACAAAATTTATTGAAGGAGGGTATAATGTAACACCCCAAGCTTCCACGGTACGCTTCTCTTTGAATAATACAATAGCGTGTGTTGTACGCAACTTCGAGTTCTAACACACACCACAACCAATCAAACTAGCCGTTATGAATAGTAATACCCACTTTTTGAAATTTTATACATTTTATCTTTCAAAATGAACTTTATTTTTGGATTCGGAATATCGAAATTAGCTTAGGGTGAATTTTTTGTATTTTTCTGAAAACTTTCATATTTTGATGAATAGTGAAAATTACTAAATTTTAATTAAAAAAAAACTTTTTTAATAGAAATAATTATTAGTGATAAATTATGAATTTGAGTGGTTTTAAATTATATTTAGAATATATTTTTACAATTTAATCCAATTTTGGTCATTGGACATAATTTCACATTTAAACCGGACATAAACAAGTGTTAATATTTTGATAGTTATTGTTCCTTAAAAACACGCTTTTTATTTTGAAAGCGGGAATTAAATTTAAATTAATAAATGAAACTTTTATGTTTTTAAATTGGTAAAATATATTTCATTATTCAATTCAGAGTATCAAAATTATCTTAGGGTAAATTTTTGGTATTTTTCTGAAAACATTTAATTTTTGATGAATAATAAAAAACACTAAGTTATAGTTTAAAACCGAATTATTATTTAAATAATTATCTATTTTATTTAAATTATTTAATGTCAAAATAGATACATAATTCCTATATAAGTTCAATGTAATTCATTGGAGTCGGTTTATAATAATTTTAGATATATCAAAATTTTATTGAACTTTTCACCGTCTTTTACCCACCTCCTAGGAGCTTTTGCAAATTAACATAAAACTTAATTTTACCACTTATGTGAGCTGAATTTATAAAATCCAAGAGACACGGTTAATATTAAGGAGTAAAATTTGGTTCAATGAGATGAAAATAAGTTTTGGTGAATAGTAACTTTTCACTTTTATTTACCACGGTTAAAAGTAAATAGGGTAATTAAGGGTAAAAATGATATTAATATTAACCTCACACATGTCCTAATTCTATTGGAAAAGTTTATATCTACCAAAAACAACCTTAGGAATAAAATATTATCCTTTAGGTCCACTTGGATTAGATTAGGACATTTATTATTATTTAATTCAAAGAAGAGTTAAAAGAGTTAAAATCGAAGTTTAATAACTATAAAATTTTTAATATAGGTTTTTGCATAATATAAATTTGATTATAAATATTAATTAGAAAGATAAAATGGTTTCCTAAATCATGGTATTTTATTTATAATTTTTAGACATTATATAAATAAATATTTTTATGACACAATGATGATGCAGTAATTACTTTATTCATGAAAGAATCAAATAAATGGTATTATAAATATTAAAATAAATATAATTTCAAAGTTTTTATGATGTCCACGAATTTTATAGGTGAATATGACATGTTAGGATTGATTCAATTTTTTTTTTGAAATAAACATGTTTTTATTATTTTAACAAAAAACAAATATCAAATAGTGTCAAAATTGACATAAAATAGTTTTTTTTAAACAATATTATATTATTAATTGATATAATGGTCTTAAAAATCTAAGTCTCAGCCAAAAGACTTATATAATAATATATATGACATTAATGAACCAATTGGGGTATGATTGGTAGTATATAGTATGTTTATTAACCATATAGTGTAAGAATACAAGAAGACACGGTAAAAGTTAAATTATTTAACTTAGAGTTAAATCTAAATGATAAGGTTAAAATGGTAACCTAAACTAGTATAAAACCTATTGTTTGAGTTTTTTGACCTATCCCCACCTTAGACTTTAAATAATAAACTTTTGAGCCATTAGAAACCAAATATGAATTTATTATAAAATACTATTTTATGTTTTTCCAAAGGTGCCCCTCACCCCTCTTATAAAAGGGCACTCCCCCTTCTCTATAATTCACACCTTCTAAGCCATTTAGATCAGCCAAACCCTACCCAAATACCCTCTAAAATACCCTCCTTTCACCCTAGAGGCTTTAGTTTGATCATAAAGCCAACCTAAGGAGCCCTTTTGATCAAATCAAAAGGGAGAACTCGAAGAAGAGGTAATGATTTCACCACCCTCTTTCAAGTTCCTTTCTTATTCCACTTCCTTTTTCTTTATTGTTTCCATTATAAAATAATAACTCTAGTATATTATATATACTGTGATGTTATTATAATTATGGTACAACCAAATTCGTTATTCTATCCACACTTTGAATGACATGTCATCATACGTGCGTACGTACGGATTACCGTCTCCACGTCGTGGTGTAATTGTTATTCAATACATTATTATTTGGATGGGTATAATAATGCTGTGTATTTGATTTAAATAATATATATAACATTATAAGGATTCTGTATATATTATATACCATCCAATTATATGTTATATTAATATCAAAAGAATGATATTTTCGCTCGTGCGTACGTACGGATTACCGTCTCCATGACGCGATTAGATTCATTTCCAAGTTCACCATTCATCGATGATTATAAAAATATATATTACTAATAAGTATTTAATATATGACATAATAATTCTACTTTAGATATATATATTTATATATATAAGTATTTATGTACTTACATATAACTTATTCACTTACTTTTGTTCAATACTATATGAAAATGGAAACAACGTTTATGCGTACGTATGGACTACTGTCTCTGTAAACGGTGTTTTCCATTTCATATATACGTCTATTATAAATTTTTTATATTCTAAATATATATGATAAATAAATCATGTTTTATATTCTGTAAGTATTTAAATCATGATCTATGTGATACAATCAAGAGTAACAAGTTAAAACACGTACGATAAAGAAAGCGATTATTACCTAAAATATTAATATAACATGGAAATTATTATTAAATGGGTAGTATAAAGTCATAAATGAATAATGTATGATATCATAAATATTAATATTAATCTGGTATAATTTAATAACATACTATAGTCTTTGTACAGGAGGCTAAATGTACCCTCGACTAAAGGAAACTGCAAGGTAAGGGGTTTTCGTCTCACTCCTTATTCGAGTGAGATTCATGTCATATTTCCATTTTTACCTTTTGTGTGGTGTATGTACTACCCATAATTGTATTCTTTGTGAAATACAATTTAATTTATGTGTATTTACATATTCATTGTATGCTACCTCTTTCATGGGGTGTATTTTTCGTATGTTACCAAATTGGTAAGGGTTAATTCCTCAATCTCATTATTATCCAAGATTGTTTATGTGTAAGTATTTATTAGAACATATTTATCATCCACATCCATGTTTCTTAAAAATTCCTTTCAAAACATTTTTACTATTCAATAGAAAATGGGTTAAAGTCATTTATATCCTTATTTGACCTTATATGTTTTTGAAAGGAATCTTTCTGTCGTTTTCCAAACAAGTTACTATTGACCTTTTCGACAAAACTAAGGTAAGAATGTTTTTTTAACTTATACGGAAGGTGCGGTTATTCTCCACTGTTATTACAACTTTGAAGCTTCCCTTACACGCTTATAAGTATATTTTCAAAATAAAGGTTTTTTTTATAATTATGTGATTTTTAAATGATTTCAAAAAAAGATATATTTCTCTCAAATATATGAAAATCCAGTGCAAATGTATACGTAATTGACGCAAGCTTAAAAATGTTTTCAACCTGACTCTCGAGTGTGGTAGATAGGAAGGGATTGGATGTGGAACCATTATGGCCTATAATTAGTCAAGAAGTCTAAGAATTGGTTATTTTGTTTTTATAAGCTTGCATATTATTTTCAGAAAAACTCTGGAGTATATTTGAGCAATTTTAAACGTAAGTATCTTCTAAAAAAATTGCATCGGTAGGTCTCATGAGAAAAAACAGTGTCATGACACGAGGCCTTGACAAAATCTTATTTGTAGTCTTGGCACGAGGCCTTGGCCACGTGGTTATGATAGTCTGGAATTATGCATTCCATCATTATGAATGTGGTTATTGATATTTCATGTGATTATTCGATTAGTAGAATATCCATGTGAATAAGTAAATGGAATTATTTCATTTTATTTCTGCCATATTATGCTGAAGTTCAAGTTTAAAAGGCTTTTGTTTTAGTTTTATACATTGCCTTAAATGTTTATGCCTATTTTTGAAAGCTTCCACTATATTGCTTACCCTTACTGAGCGTTTGAGCTCACCCCTTTCTATGTTTTATTTTCCAAGGATTCCAAGAAGTGTATTATGATTCATATGCAGGGTTAATCCAAGGGAATAATGGTGTTCATAAAGAATTATTTAGGCTGTTTTGTATGTTATAAAGTGTAATGTAACATTCATGTATGTAATCTATTTTCCAAGACTGCTAAACCAATCGGTCCTTTAGGACTTGATTCCTTGTAATCATGCCAATGTATTAAAATAATGAATTGACTCTCAGTAACTGGGGTTGGGGTGTTACAAATTCATCATCAGGAGAGGCCTCTCCTACCTATGTACACCACAATTTGCTTCTATGCCTCATATAATTCCTCCTAATCTATAATCATGGTTTACATATTCTGTCCCTCTCATGGGAACTCCTCCTGAGGTCATCCCCTAGACTTTTGTGAGAGGTATCACTCTTCACAACCTTTACCTCAACTCATGATGTGTCTGGATATATCACCAAGATTTGACTATCTTGGATATCAATACGGGTGAGGGTTGCATGCTCAAAGCCCCTCCCTCTCTCCCAGCTTTAGTACTATCTAGTGGCAGATGATGCAGGACATGCAATATTTAGATCCATTGCCTCCTCTTTTTTCTCACACCGAGCATGACTCACTTGGGCTTAGAGGTTGGTGGTGATCATGACATCGGCATAGTCCCAAAAAATGGCTATCCTCCTAGGTGTAATCCCCAACAAAACCTTCAAATCATCATGAGTCGATATCCTCCTCATGTTTCTCTCAAATGGGCATATTACACCCATAATACCAACCAAATATAAACTATGAGAACTCTGATTTCTAACCAAATTAGGATACGTAGGATGCCCACCAAAAGGCCTGAGCTCAAAAGGGTTCCCATCCAAAAAGGGTTCACCTAATCATGTGTATCAAACGGTAAGATTCCACGCATAAACCCGACCCAATCCTAACTATGAGAACTCTGATTCCTAACCAAATTAGAATATGTAGAATTCCTACTAGAAGGACCAATCTCAAAATGGTGTCCATCTAAAAATGGATCACCCAATCATGTCTATAAAATAGGGAGCTTCCACGTGTATGCCTCACCCAATCTGAACTATGATAACTCTGATTCTAGACCAAATCAGGATATGTAGGACACATCCCAGAAGGCCCGAGGTCAAAAGGGTGCCCATCCAAAAGGGTTCACCCAATCATGTTTCCCCCAAATGGGAAGCTCCCACAGAAAATCCCCACATGATCTGGACTTTGAGAACTATGATTCATGATCAAACTAGGATATATAGGATACCTTCCAGAAGGCTCGGGCTCGAAAGGGTACCCATACATAAAGGGGCCACCAAACCATACCCCCCTTAATGGGAAGCTTCTATGAATAATCCCCACACAATCCGAACTATGTGGGTTCTAATTCCTCTCCCAAGGATAGACAAGAATCCCTTCTTATGGACCCAATCCCAACATCAAGTCATCTTCCACCCCCTAGATGATGATAAACTTTAGAGAACCTTACTATATTACTCGAGCCAGCATTACCTATGTAGCATCTAATATATGCATGATTATGATGATCTTTCAAACCATGGGTTTCCTGTGGACACACTCGTTGAGAATGAACCATGGATTCAAGAACATATGAACACAACTTAAATCAATAAGAGAGTCTCGGAATAGGAAACCCCCCTAGAAGGGTTTAGTGATACTGACCTCCCATCCTCTTGACCAATGGATTCTTTAAGTGTCGCTATCAAAATCAACGATAAACGAGCTCCTGTCTTTGTAAATAAGGTCTATGAATCATGGATACTAGGGTCGTTGGGTATTCTTGGCTCCATGAATAAACCCGCTGGAGACCATCCGAGGAAGTTATATCCGAGAAGGACTGATTACACAAGTATTTGACCCCCACACAATTTCTTACTGGGACCAAGAGTTCCCAAAGGGTTAATCCAACCTTCTTTAAATGATAATGAATCCGAACAGGTCAAAAAAATGAATGGTGAATTCAACAAGAACCCATATTTATTGAAAAGGGGACGGGTGATGGTCCTCATTGTTCCATTTTTACACCTCCTGAAAACGCGCCACCTCAGAGGCAGAATAAAAATGGTGAAATTGAAGTGAATACTTAACCAAGGTGGAGGTTCAACCTCAATGATAAAAGATAAAAGGACATTTCACATCGACCCATTTTTTCACCCTGGTACGTGCTAAATGTGCCACCTCGGAGGCGGAACAAAAATGGTGAACCTGATGCAAATCCTTAAGCAGGGTGGCGGTTCTACCCCAATGATAAAAGAAAAAAGGTACATTGCACGTCAACCTATTTTTTTCTCCCCAGTATGCACAAAATTCACCACCTTAGAGGCATAAAAAAATGGTGAACTCGACATGAATCCTTAACCAAGGTGGTGGACTTACCCCACTCAAGCCCCTTCCCCCCACATCAACGGAAAAGGGAAAAGGGGCAAAGATGAATCACCAAAATATTCACATGTTTAAAAGAATGATACTTTGACATGGTATTATGGTCTGTATGTCATATATGTATATTAAAGTTTCCTGCATAGCAACCTTCGATTCAAATGATATCCTAACGACCCATGCATACACACACATCAGCGATCCCACAGGCGGCTGGGGCCCCAACGAAGAGCATGACCCCCCCACCTACCTAGAATCTTTAACACTGGGTATCCGACATAATAATCAGGGAGTAACACTAAAAAGATATTCTACCCACATTGGAGTCCATGAGACAAGCCCTTCAGTCTACAAAGGTCCGCCAGACGCCTCTTCAGCCACTGACGGAACCCCACCATAAGGCGGCCCCGATGGTCATCTAAACCATTTCAGGAGCCTGCCCCTAGAACATGACAATGAGTAACTCTTATATCTTAGGGAGGAAATGAAGTTGATGTTGAAAATTTCATCTCAACTATACAAGGGTCCTACTCACGGGCCCCTGCCAGAGAGCATCACCCCCGACACTGGATGACCAAGCATCCTCTCATGAAAGAGTACCTTATGCCGAGGGAACCTGCCAAAGTCCAGGGGACCAGGGACCCTCAAGATTCCATCCAAGTGTGGTAAATATATAATCACGAACATGCTATCACCTAGGTTCTTGAGGAGAGACTCCATCATACTAATACAATAGAATTCAATGGGAGGACATACAACTCTTCCCTCTCCACTCAATCCCACCACAAAAATAGGATTACCTAATATGATGACATTCAAGTCCCTGCTAATGCTCATCGGTCCTACCATGAAGATAGAGAAGAAAACTACAAGTAGGTGCAGATATCTTCCAATGCACAACAAGCCTTCCATCCAAATTGGGCATCAACCAGCTATACGTAGGAACAAATACCTACTGATGCACAACAATCCCATCAACAAAATAGGGCAGCACTCAGCTACACGCATGTACAAACACCTATTGACACATTTCAAGCCCTAAAACTAAATAGGGCTGCAATAGGCTATACACAAGAACAAATAACTACTGACACATTTCAAGCCCACCATCTAAATAGGGCTGTAGCCAAATATAAGAAGAGTCAAATTCCCGTGGATGCATACAAAGCCTATGAGACAAATACAATGACAACTGAGAAGATGAAAATACATTCATGTGAATATGAAGTCCACTAGTCAAATATGGTGGAAACCAGAGAAGAAAACTGGTGGAAGACTCGTTCCTCTACCCCCGAACAAGAAAACTGCCAGTATTTATTGGAAACTCATGGGGGACCAAAGTAGGCACAAACTCTTACTCCGACATTAGAATGGTCTTTCATTCCCATTCCATCCAAAGATGTATCTCAAAACATCCTAGGAATGATGGAAGATCAGATGTTGATTCCATACCATATCCTCCAAACATGCCAAGATATCATTGCATCAGCGTCAAAATAGAGAAATTGAGCCCACAACTCAGTTTCCTCAAACAGAATGGCTCCCTCAAAAAACGAGTTATGCACACCGGAGTAGTTACGAATTTCTGATATAGTCCAGGAGGGTCAACAATAATATCCCGTGATACATGGACAACCGTATCAAGGACAAATACTCGTTTCAACTATGGGACGCTGCTCAAATGTGGTGGCCACTCTAGGGAAGACATATATCCCTACCAAAACTCAAGATCCCCATCAGTGTATCCTAACGGCATCACGAGACCCTAAAAGATAGGGAACTGCATATGAAGGCCATTACCAACAGCAGATGACCTTGGTTACCCCCAAGAAATCACCCAAAAATGAAAGGAGCCAAAGGACACTAGAAAATGAAGAGCACACACATGATCCTACTCTGCTAGAAGCTGGGGGTTTTGATGCCCGCAATCATATATTAATAAAGGCTCAAGACCCTGTCATTCCATTATGAAATTATGGAAGTTGCAGTAGTAGTTGCAAAGGTCCTCCCCTCAATGTTGCTACCAGAAGCTCTAAAGGTCCTTCACAGAGCACCCCTGGGGGCTCACTCCGTGGGGCAAGAATGATCGATCCCAAGATCCTTTCTCCTGATGCGCATCGGGGTAGTCCTCCCCTCGTCCTAAAGATCAGACTGAAAGATGGTCCTCCCCTTGCCATCATCCACCCTAATAGTTCTCCCTAGGGTATATACTGTATATTTTCTTCTCCCTGCAGTCGAACGTCAAGTCATGATGGTAGTCCTCACTACAATGATAGCCATTGTGAAGGCCCTCCCCACAATGGAAGTTACTGTGAATGTCCTCCCCATAGTAACACCAAGAAACACAAAGGTCCTCCAATCATTGCAGTACATCCTAAATTCCCTCCCCAGGATTTGAACTATAGAAATTATCCCTACAGCGAGGTATCAAGTCATGATGATAGTCCTCTACATAATGATGATCATTGTGAAGGCCCTCCCCACAATGACCGTTGTTGTGAATGCCCTCCCCGCAATGACATCATGCAGTAAGAAGGTCCTACCCTTACTGTACCCTGCCCTGAAGGTCATCCCCAGGGTATACATTGTAAGGAAAATTCCCATGGTCGGGCATCAAGTTGGAATTTTAGCCCTCGCCATTGCAGTGCCAACTTTGAAGGTCCTCGCTGCAATCAAAATTCATACTGACCGGAAGGTCCTCTCCTTGACGGAACAAATGTGAGAAATACCTCCTATGATGAGGTGCTCAGAAAGGAGTCAGACACATCAGGCACTGTATCTATAATGATTGATATTATTTATCAACTAGAGGATGGCCTAGGGCCACACTCATCTTCGGAACCACCCCCGCACCGTCTGTTAATTAATAAGGCTCCCACCAACCCGGTTACTTGGAATTAAATTATTAAGAAGAAGTCTATCTAGGCATATCAAGTAGAGGAGCCTCCATAAGAACAATGTAACACCCAAGCTTCCACGGTACACTTCTCTTTGAATAATGCAATAGCTTATGTTGTACACAACGTTGAGTTCTAGTACACCACGACCAATCAAAATAGTCGTTATGAATAGTAATAACCACTTTTTGAATTTTTATAATTTTTATTTTTCAAAATGGACTTTATTTTTGGATTCGGAATATCAAAATTATCTTAGGGTGAATTTTTGGTATTTTTCTGAATATTTTCAATTTTTGATGAATAGTGAAAACACTAAGTTATTGTTTAAAACCTACTTTTTTATTTAAATAAATATTTATTTTATTTATATTTATTTTAAGTAAAAATAGATACATAATACCTATATTGGTTCAATTTAATTATTTGAAGTCATTTTATAATAATATTAGATGTATAAAATTTTATTGAACTTTTTACCGTCTTTTACCCACCTTCTAAGCACATTTGCAAATTTGCATAAAACATAATTTTACCACTTTTGTGAATTGAATTTAAAAAATATGAGAGACATAGTTGAAATCATTATGTAAAATGTGGTTCAATAGGAACAAAATATTTTTTTGGCGAAATAGTAACTTTTGAATTTTATTTACCACGTTTAAAAGTAAATAAAGTAATTACAGGTAAAAATGATATTATAATTACACTAAAACATGTCCTAATTCTATTGGATAAGTGTTTTTCGAAAAAAATAAACCTTAGGAATAAAATATGATCCTCTTTGATCTACTTTCATTAGATTAGGAAATTTATTATTATTTTATTTAAAGAAGAGTTAGAAGTGTTAAATTCAAAAATTTCATAACTAAAATATTTTTAATATAGGGTTATGAATAAGATAAATTAGACTATAAATATGAATTAGAAATGTAAAATAATTTCCTACATAATTATATTTTATTTATAATTTTTAGATGTTAAATAGTTAAATTTATTTATGACACAATGATGATGCACTAATTACCTTATTAATGAAAGATTAAAATAATTGATATTATAAATATCCAAATAAATGTAAATTCAGACTTTTGACGCATTAAACTAATTTTTTAGGTGAATATGGAATTTTAGAATTTAATTAATTTATTTTTTTAGAATTAATAGTTTTTTTGACTTCCACAAAAACCAAATACAAAATAGTGTCAAAATTGACATAAATGTGTTTTTAAAAAAATACTATATTATTAATTGATATAATATTCCTAAAAATAAAAATTTCATCCAAAGGACATATATAAGGTTAGATATTTCAATAATGAACCAATTGGATTTTTATTGGCTTTTTATAGTAAGTTTATTAACGTTTTATTATAATAATACATGAATACATGGTAAAAGTTATACTATTTACCTAATAGTTTAATTTAACGATAAGGTTAATATGGTGACCTAAGCCTGTCTAAATCCTATTGTTTAAGTGTTTTTGAACCCCTACCCACCTTAGCCTAGAAATAAATTCTTTTTGAGCCCTTAGAAACCTAAAATTATTTTATAATAAAATAATATTTCAAGTCTTTCCTAAAGTGACCATCACCTCTCTTATAAAAGGGCACTTCCCCTTCTCTCAAAATAACACATCTAAAGTCATTTGGCTCGGCCAAAACCTGATAAAATATCCTCCCAACTACCCTATATTCAACCTAGAGGCCTTAATTTGATCATAAATTCAATATAATGATCAATTTTCATCAAATCTAAATGCAGCACTCGAAGAAAAGGTAATTATTTCATCACCTCTTTCAAAGTTATTTTCTTCATCCACATCCTCTTTATTTGTTGTTTCCATACCAGAATATTAAATCAATTTACTTATACATAATATTATGTTATTATAAATATGGTACAACCATATTCATTATTCTATCCATCCCATGAATGAAAAAGTCACCATACGTGCATACGTATGACTTACCGTCTCTACGTCGTGGTGTAGTTTGTTATTGAACACTTCATTATTTGGATGGGTATAATAATGAGTATAATTGATGTAAATAATAAATATAATTTGTTAATTATTATTTTTATATTATATACCATCCAATTACATATTAATTCACCATCAATAGAATGGTATTGTCGATCGTGCAGACAGACAGATTACCGTCTCCATGAACGCGATGAGATTCATTCCCCATCGTAACCATTCAAGAATAAATTTCATTTTATGACTAAAAATAATTTTTATGAACTTAAGATCATTATTGATATGAATAAAATACATCCTATCCATAAAAAACTGACCTATGTGACAAAACATATAAAGAAAAACAAATCTGTTAACACTTAAAACGACGATACTACTGAAATATCATTAACATAACAATATTAGAATATCATATGTGATATCATATTTATGTATGTGGTTCTTGTATAATTTAATAATAATTATTTCACCAATATAAAAGAGGTTAAACTACGCTCTACTAAGTAAAATTAGAAGGTAAAGGTTAATTCTACAATCTCTTTATTATCTGAGGTTGTTTATATGTGAGTATCTACTAGGACCTCTTTATCATCCACATCCGTATTTCTTAAAAATGTATTTTAAAACATTTTTAATATTTCCTAGACTATGGGTTAAAGTAATTTATACCCTTTTTTACTTTTTATAAAATGTTTATAATGTAATCCTTCCATAATTTTGGAAATAAGGTCCTTTATGACCTTTTCGACCAAATTAAGGAAAGAATGTTTTTTTAACTTATACGATGAGTGCGGATATTTTACACTATTATAAAATCTTCAAATATTACCTTATACTCTTATAAGAATATTTTAAAAATAAATGTTTTTTATATAATTATGTTACTTTTAAATTATTTTAAAATAGAAAGAGATATTTCTCTCAAATAGTTTTGATTTCATCTATGCCAACATCCTTTGATGGATTTTACACTTGTTTGAAGTTGAATTATTATAATACCATCTTTCATATCTCATTGAAGGTTTTGTGATTTGTTTGACTGTGGATGTGTTATTTTTATACCATTCATGGTTTATGGTTAAAGTTTTAACATTTTTTATGCCAGTTTTAATACGAATGTTTATGTTATTTTTTGACATTTTCATATGAGGAACACATTGGACTTAGTAAGTGATAGGTGGAGCTCACTATAGCTCCTTGATGCATTAGTAGGTATCATGAGACAAACTAGTGTCTTAGAATAAGGCCTTGAAAAAAATATTTTTTGTATTCTTGGTACGAGGCCTTGACTATACGGTTATGATGTTTGACATTATGCATTAAATCATTATGAAATTGGTTATTGATATTACATGTGATTACTCAACTAATAGAATATCCATGTGAATAAGTAAATGGAATTATTTGATTTATCTTTTCCATATTATAATGAAGTTTAATTTTAAAAGTATTGTATTTTAGTCTTATACATTGCATTTAATGTTTATTCTTATTTATGAAAGTTTTTGCTATATTGTTATCCTTACTGAGAATCTGAGCTCACCCATTGCTTATGTATTATTTTTTCTAGGATGTGAAGAAGTATATTATGATTGAAATACAGGGATAGGCTATGGGATATGAGTGTGTTCAAAGGAGACACAATGATGTTTTTTTATTTCATAATGTAATGTCAAACTTATATATATATCTAGTACTTCCAAGTCTACTAAACTAATTTTTCTTTCAAGACATGATCTCTTGTGATCATTCCAATATTATGTAATAATTCACAAAATCTAGGTAACTTGGGTCAGGGCATTACAATTGGTATCAATGTAAGTTTATTACAAACCTTGGAAGCCAGATTTAGACAAACGAAGATTAGATAACATTACCCTAAGATAGACATTGAGAATTAATATAGAAGAACTTCTTAGAATTTTGGTAATGTAGAGATTTTGTGAGTTTTACAAGAAATAAATCCATGTATGGATACAGGCAGGTAGAGGCGGCTCTGGAATAGATTTACGTAAGAGTGAAAACTATGACAAGTAGTTTTGGGCTTGACTAAGGGTATCCTGGTACATGACAACGGGACTTTCTGCACTCTGGGTTACAAAACTCTTATGGGATATTCTTAGGATAATTAAAATTTTCTTTAAAAAAAATTATGAAGGATTTATGAGTAAAAAAATACTAAAAAAAGACATTTTTTTTATGATTATAGATCATATGCATAAACTTTTCAATTTATGTTTGGTATTTTAATAGTTTGGAATTATGTATAGCAATTCATAAAATAATATAGTGTGCGCCATTGTTTATAAATGACACCCAGTGGAAGGAAAGGAAACTATATCAACACACGTAATCCATGTAGGGATTTCCCTCTAACGCATTATAATTATAGTGGAGCTACTGATAAAACTGGTGCTGAACAACTTATAACTATACTGGGACAACTCACTCAGGTTATGAATAATATCCTTACTCGTATGGAGCACCCTAATCCACAAAGCGTGGGATCAAGGTTTGAACGCTTCATGAGGAAACAACCACCAACATTTAATGGTAATAAAAATTCATTTATAAATGAGAAATAGATAAGTTCCTTAGAGAAAATATTTCATACTTTGGGGAGTAGTGAAAGGGAAAAAGTTTCCATGGTAGTTTTTCTCCTCACAAGAGATGCAGATCAATGGTGGTCAGTAATTCAAAACAAAAATAAGGATGAAGAAGTATCAAATATGGAATGGACGGAGATTAATGACCTCTTATTAGAAAAATAATTTCATTGTGACCATCGAGAAGATATGGAAAGACAATTTCTGAGTCTAAGGAAAAAAGAGGATGAGAATGTCGCAAAGTATGAGGCTATTTTTACAAGGTTAGAAAAGCATACATTAGATTATATAATTAACCCAATGAGTAAGATTTATTGATTCTTTCATGGGTTAAAACTATTTCTAAGTTTAGTATTAGTCTCACAATCCTTCTCCTCGTACGAAGATATTATCTCATGTGCTATCAAGATAGAAAATGAATTCTATAAGTCTTATGAATGTAAAAAAAATAAAGAGAAGAAGATATCTGTTTAACACTATGGAAATGGAAATAAGGGGAAGAAGGAAAAATTTGAATTTCCATCCTGCAGTAAATGTGGGAAGAAACACCTCGGTACTTGCCTAAAAGGAATGATATTCTATTACATGTGCGGTGAAAAAGGCCACCAAACTTGTGATTGTAAGGAAAAAAATAGGTTGTCAATGTTGAATTATACAATTTTAAAGAAATGGGGAATTATGAAAATTAATGTTCTAATCACAAAGAAAAATTACCTCATTAAAGAACAAGGGAGCAAGGCTAAGCTTGTGCGATCACTACTGTTGAGGTTGAATCACCGAATGACGTGTTCACAGGTTATCTAATGGTTTCCTCAAATTTATCCAATGCTTTATTTGATTCTGGATCATCGCATTATATCATATCTTTCTATTTTTTCTAATAATATTAGATACTTCCAATTTTATTTAACATGGGAGTTTTCAGTCATAACTCCTAAGGAAAGTATCATTGCAACAAATTTTTGTGAATCAGCTCCCATTAGGGCATATAAATTTTCTTTATCCACTGACCTCATCATCATACCCATGATTGAATTTTATATAATACTATATATGGATTTAATTTCAGATAATGATGTGAAAATTTATTTTAAGATGAAGGAGGTTACAATTTTTGATAATGATGATAAAGAATACCTTATCTTTAGAGTAAAAATGTCACCATATGATTCTTATGTAGATCCAAACCCAGTAGCTCTACTAAATTCAATTATTGGTGAGGAAGAGAGTGAAATAACTATGGGTGAGGAAAGTAATGTTCAAATAGAGGACATACTTATTGTGAAAGAATATGTTGATTTATTTCCAAAGGATTTACCTGGACATCCTCCAGAATGAGAAATTGAGTTTTCCATTAAATTAATTCCTGGTTCAAGGCCCATATCAAAGACCCCTTAAAGAATGGCCACAGTGAAGTTAGTGGGACTAAATAAAGAACTATAGGAATTGGTTAATAAAGGATTTATTCTCCCTAGTGTTTCTCTATGGGGTGCCCCTATTCTATTTGTTAAGAAGAAAGATGGATCTATGAGGTTGTGCATTGACTACAAGGAGATCAATGCAATAACAATAAAGAATAAGTATCCCCTACCTTCGCATTAATGATTTATTCAATTAAATTCATGGAGATAAATATTTTTCAAAGATTGACCTTTGATCTTGATATCATCAGTTGTGTGTGAAGAAGGAAGACATTCCAAAAACAACATTTCAAACTAGTTATGAGCATTATGAGTTTATAGTAATGCATTTTGGAATGACTAATTCACCCTTTGTTTCAAGGAATATCTTTATGAATTTGTAGTGGTATTTATTGATGATATATTGGTATACTAAAAAAGCTACTAAGATCATGAAAATCACTTGCGTACTATTCTGAAAACCCTCATAAGAAATAAATTATATGGGATGTTTATCAAGTGTTAATTTTGGCTTTAGGAAATTTCTTTTATTGGCCATATTGTCTCTAAGGATGGAATCTATATTGATCCTTCCAAGACTAAGGAAATCCAATAATGGCCAACACCGAAAATTATAAATGAGGTACGCAGTTTTATTGGTATAGCAGGTTATTATCAAAATTTTGTCTAGAATTTTTCCGGATTGGCTAACCCATCAACCAAGATCACACGTAAAGGGAATAAATTTGTTTAGAAAAAATATTGTGAAGAGTGTTTTGAAGAATTTATGAAAACATTATTCAATTATCCTATCTTTAATCTACCATCAAGGAAGGATGGGTGTTTTATTTATAGTGATGCTTCAAAGAAAGGACACGGTTGTGTTCTTATGCAGAATGATAGAGTTATTTCCTATGCATCACGACAACTAAAAATTTATGAACAAAACTATCCCACTCATGATTTGGAGTTAACATCTATAATCTTTTCTATGAAGATATAAAGACACTATATTTATGGTAAAAAATGAGATATATATACAGATCACAAGAGTTTGAAGTATATTTTCTCACAGAAAGAACTCAACATGAGGCAAAGATAAAGGATTGAACTACTCAAATATTATGATTGCACCATACACTACCACACCGGGGAAGGAAAATAAGGTGGAAGATTATTTCATTAGAAATGATCATGGAGTTTTGAACAAGATGAGAGTTGAAAGGGATCCTATGTTAATAGATCTAGAAAAGATGGATAGGGGAATAATCATAGAAGGTGAAACATAAATACTTTTTCAAATGGTTGCCAAAACATATTTACTATAAAGGATAAGAAGTTCTCAGACTGATTATTAGGAGTTTCAATAGAAAATTAAATCTGTAAATGATGGGATATTGATTGAATTCGTAAATGAAGATGGAATTTTGAAACTTGGGAAGAGGCATTATGTTCCTGACATACCTGATCTAAAAAGGGAATTATTGGATGATTCTCATAACTCCAATTTCTCTATACACCCTGGTAGAACTATGATGTACATAGATTTGAAGGAACATTTTTGGTGGGACAACATGAAGAGTGATATTTCTGATTATTTGTCAAGATATATGGTTTGTCAACAGGTGATGGTTGGAAGACAACATCCTAGAGGAGTCATGCAACCTCTTCCCAGACCTGAGTGGAAATGGGATGATATTATGATGGAATTTTTCATGAGGCTACCAAAGACTCCTAGAAGGAATGATAAAATATGGGTCATTATTGATTGTCTTACCATGTCAAAACATTTTCATGCTATAAGAGAATATTTACCACTTGAACGTTTAGAAATACTATATATTAATGTATATGTAAGACTTCATGGAGTACCTAATTGATTGTTTCTAATTGTGATCCCCATTTAACATCCAGATTCTGGAAAAGTCTTCAGAAGGCCCTTGATACTGAACTTCATTTGAGCAATGCCTACCACCCTCAAACTGTTGGAAAATCAGAACAGACTATTAAAAATTTAGAAGACATGTTGAGATCTTTCTCAAATTACTTTCAAGGTATGTGGGATCAATATTTACCTATGGTAGAATTTTCTTATAACAATAGCTTCCATTCAAGTATTTAGATGGAACCATATAAAGCTTTATATGAAAAGAGATGTCTCACACAAACTTTCTGAGATGATGTTGGTGAAAGGAAACTCGTAGGCCCATAATTTGTTAAGGAAATAATGGAAAAGGTGGAGATCATCCAAATCCACATCAAAGTAGCTCAAAGTAGGAAAAAGTTCTATGCTGATAATTGAAGGAAGGACATGGAATTTCAAGAAGGAGATCTTGTTTTATTGAAGGTATCTTTATGGAAGTGTGTTATACGATTAGATAAGAATGGAAAATTAAGTCCCAGGTACATCGGGCCTTTCAAAATTCTAGAACGAATTGGAGTAGTATCTTACTATTTTTTAATGCCGCCAATTGTTTCTAAAGTCCATGATGTGTTCCACGTATCACTATTGAGAAAATATATTCCTCGCCCAATGCATGTACTCACCTATGAGGAAGGTGAATTTGAACCCAATATATCTTATTGTGAAGGTCCTGTAAAGATTTTTGACACCAGAGTACAAGTTTTGAGAAACCACACAACTCATCTGGTAAAAGTTCTATGGAGAAACCATAAGATGGAAGACGCATTGTGGGAACCCGAGGAACATATGATGAATAACCACCTGAATCATTTTATGCAGTAGTTTTCTAGAAATTCTGAGGATGAAATTATTTGAAGAGGGAAGAATGTAACACCCCAAGCTTCCACGGTTCACTTCTATTTGAATAATGCAATTGTTTGTGTTGTATGCAACTTTGAGTTCTAGCACACCACGACCAATCAAACTAGCCATTATGAATAGTAATACCCAATTTTTTAAATTTTATAAATTTTATTTTTCAAAATGGACTTCATTTTTGGATTTATAATATCAAAATTATCTTATAGTGATTTTTTCTTATTTTGCTGAAAACATTAAATTTTTGATGAATAGTAAAAAACACTGCGTTATTATTTAAAACAAATATTTTATTTAAATAAATAAATATTTATTTAAATTTATTTTAAGTCAAAATAGATACATAATACCCATATTACTTTAATGTAATTCATTGAAGTAATTTTATAATAATATTAGATGTATAAAATTTTATTGAACTTTTTACCGTCTTTTACCCACCATCTAAAAACATTTGAAAATTTGCATAAAATGTAATTTTACTACTTTTGTGAATTGAATTTAAAAAATATGAGAGACACGGTTTACATCAGTAAGTAAAATGATGTTCAATAAGATGAAAATAACTTTTGGTGAATAGTAACTTTTGAATTTTATTTACAATGGTTAAAAGTAAATAGGGTAATTAAAGGTAAAAATGATATTATAATTACCCTAACATATGTCCTAATTATATTTGATAAGTGTTTTTCAACCAAAATAAACCTTATTAATAAAATAGGATCCTCTTTGATCTACTTGGATTAGATTAGGACACTTATTTTTATTTTATTTAAAGAAGGGTTGAACGTGATAAATTCAAATTTTCATAACTAAAACATTTTTAATATAGGGTTATACATATGATAAATTCAACTATAAATATGAATTATAAATATAAAAATATTTCCTACATAATTATAATTTATCTATAATTTTTAGACATTAAATAATTAATTTTATTTATGACACAATGATAATGCAATAATTACCTTATTAATGAAAGATTAAAATAATTGATATTACAAATATCCAAATAAATGTAAATTGAGACTTTTTATGCATTAAACTAATTTCATTGGTTAATATGAAATTTTAGGATTGATTTAATCTATTTTTTTTCAAAGTAATCAAGTTTTATTTACTTTCACAAAAACCAAATACTAAATAGTGTCAAAAGTGACATTAATGAGTTTTTAAAATAAATACTATATTATTAATTGAAATAATATTCCTAAAAATCTAAGCTTCTACCAATCGACTTATATAATGTTATATATGTCAATAATGAGCCAATTAGGGTTCACTTGTATTTTTATTGTAAGTTTATTAATCATTTATTATAATAATACTAGAATACATGGTAAAAGTTAAACTATTTAACTAAGAGTTAAATCTAAAAGATAAGGTTAATATGGTGACCTAAACCTATCTAAAACCTATTGGTTGAGAGGTTTTAGACCCATCCCCAACTTATACTTGAAATAAATCCTTTTGGATCCATTATAAACCGAAAATTATTTTATAATAAAATAATATTTCAAGCTTTTCCTAAAGTGACCCTCACCAATCTTATAAAAGGTACTTTCCCTTCTCTCAAAATCACACCTCAAAAGCCATTTATCCCAGCCAAAACCTACTCAAATATCCTCTAAAATACCCTTAATTAATCCTATATTCCTTAATTTGATCAGAAATCCAACCTATGTATCCCTTTTGATCAAATAAAAAGGAAGCACCTGAATAAAAGGTAATTATTTCATTACCTCTTTCAAAGTTATTTTCTTCTTCCACAACCTCTTTCTTTGTTGTTTCTATACCAAAATAATAACTATAGTACATTTTACATACTGTGATGTTATTATAAATTTTTTATAACCATATTCATTATTCTATCCATCCTATGAATGACAAAGTCACTATACATGCGTATATATGACTTTCCATCTCCACGTCGTGGTGTAGTTTGTTATTCAACAATTCATTATTTGGATGGGTATAATAATGAGTATAATTGATGTAAATAATAAATATAATATGTTAATGATCTGTATATATTATATACCATCCAATTATATACTATTTCACCATCAATATAATGGTATTGTCTCTTATGTGTACGTACGGATTACTGTCTCCATTAACGCGATGAGATTCATTCCCCATTGTAACCATTAAAGAATAAATTTCATTTTTTGATTAAAAATAATGTTAAAGAACTTAATATCATTCTATATACGAATCAAATACATATTATCCATAACAAACATTACTTATGTAACAAAACATATGAAGGAAAATGAATTTTTTAACACTCGAAATGATGATACTACTGAAATATCATTAACAAAGCAACATTAGAAGATCATATATGATATAATATTTATGTATGTGGTTCTTGTATAATTTAATAACAATTATTTCACCATTATACAAGAGGTTAACTAACCCTCTACCAAGGAGGAGTACAAGGTAAGTGATATTTCTACAATCTCTTCATTATCCGAGGTTGTTTATACACGAGTATCTACCGGGACCTCTTTATAATCCACATACGTTTTTCTTAAAAATGTATTGAATTATTTTTACTATTACCTAGACAATGGGTTAAAGTTATTTATACCCTTGTTTTAATTATTATAAATTTTTTATAATGTAATATTTTTGTCGTTTTCCAAACAAGATCCTTTACGACCTTTTCAACAAAATTAAGGAAATAATATTTTTTTAACTTATATGGAGAGTGTGGATATTTTTTGCCATTATAAAATATTCTAAGAATCCCTTAAAATATTATTAGAATAATTTCAAAATAAATGTTTTCTTTTATAATTATGTAAATTTTAAATGATTTCAAAATAGAAATATATATTTATCTCAAATAGTTTTTATTTCATTTATGTCAACATCATTTGATGGATTTTACACCTATTGGATGTTGATTTATTATAATACAATATTTAAAAAAGTATTTAAGGTTTTGTGACATGTTTTACCATTGATGTGTTATTTTTATTTCATTCATTGTTTATGGTTAAAGTTTTAATATTTCATATGCTAGGTTTAATACGAATTTTTATGTTATGTTTAAACCTTTTTATAAGAGGAATGCATTGGACTTAGTAAGTGACGGGAAGAGCCTACTATAGCTCCTCGATTCATTATTAGGTCTCATGAGACAAACTAGTGTCTTGGCATAAGGTCTTGACAAAATCTTACTTTTAGTCTTAGAACGAAGCCTTGACTATGTGGTTATGATGTCTGACATTATGCATTCTATCATTATGAAATTAGATATTGATATTACTTGTGATTATTCAACTAGTAGAATATCCATGTGAATAAGTAAATGACATTATTTGATTTATCATTGTCGTATTATGATGATGATTAATTTTAAAAGGATTGTGTTTTAGGCTTATACATTGCCTTCAATGTTTATTCTTATTTATGAATGTTTATGCAATATTTTTATCTTTACTGAGGATCTGAACTCACCCCTTTCTTATGTTTTATTTTTCCTAGGATGTGAAGTAGTATATTATGATTGACCAACATGGATAGGCTATTGGATATGAGTGTGTTCAAAGGAGACATAATTATGTTTTATTATTTCATAATGTAATGTAAAACTTTTGTATGTATCTAGTATTTCCATGGATACTAAAATAATTAGTCTTTAGAGACTTGATATCTTGTGATCATGCCAATGTTATGTAATAATGCACTGACTCTGGGTAACTAGGGTCAGAGCATTCAAAACAACATCGTGATATGTTTCTTGTGAGAAGAAAACTAGCTAGGTATAATATACCAGTGATGTATTGGCCTATGACCACTTCTCACTTCGACACACTAAGAGAGTTGTATGGGGAATCCACACATGAAATTCTCCTCAACATATGGATGAATATTTATTTGTTTAAGAAAAAAATCCTACCCTAGAAAGGGTATGCAGACCATGTCATCATGAAAGCAGAACTTCACCATCTAATCAACCTAGAATCCCTCTTTTCTGCAAGGTAGAAACAATCAAAAAGGTGAAAGAAAAACCTTTAACTGGCCCGCCTCCATGCACTGCATAAGTTGCGTTGCCTCATTGGAAATTCCCCAATTGGAGTTCACATTCAGGTATGGGAAGAACATGGAGCTCTACACTTCACCCACATCCCATCTAAAAAACCTCGTTGGAAATGACCTCCTAAAACGTCATCACCCAAAGTCAGGAATCAAGTGAACCCCCTGCTCAAGAAAGATGGGATACTAGAAACAAACCAGCCCTGAGTAAGTCTCAAAAGAATTTGGACCAAAGAGATCAGGACATCAAAAATCTTATAATCTAGAAAACTAGGAACATCCCGCCAACTTCCCACCTAAGGGAATCCAACTAGCATATGGTGCTCATATCTCCAAAAGACCATAGACTCTGTGCAGGCCCAATTCCTTACTCGGCTCACATCCGTGCGGGAGTACGTGAAATTGAAAAGATGGAAATAGAAGTGGATACTGCCACAATACAAGAAAAAACCTATCCCATAGGACTGGGGGTATTTTTTAATCAAAATTCCCCCATAAGACCAACAAATCCAGTCCGTAGTGAATCGATGGAAGAACAGGAACAAACCCAGCCCACAGGTCTGGGGGAATTTTTACCTCAAATCCCCACACAACAGACGACCGTATTCTACCACCTTGGAATAATGATGGACATAGGAGTTAACCATTCCACACTTTCTTGTGGTTCACACCCTCCAAGACAAAGTCAGGTTACGAGGTCAGTCCAGGGTTCCCTTTGGGTCAATCTTCACTAAGAAACCCAAAGAATATTGCACAATGGAAGGAGAAAGTACAATAAAGGGGGGAGAAATCCTTCCTACCATTCGTCACTAGGTACACCACCACCAATGTGGTATGACTTAGTGAACGTGGTAAATATCAACCCCACATAGATAATAGGAAATAATGTATAGGGAGACGACACGAAGGAAGATGGTTCCCTCTTAGAGGCATACCACATCGAACCTGATGGTGTGCATACTCTGAACTATAGTGTGATCATAAATTTGGGCACCGTTTTAGCTAATCTGACACAACCTCCCATGAAAAACTCCAATAAAGAGAATAATAAATCCATGGTCTTCTATGACCGACATCCTCCTCCCCATGGAAATTCACCCTCACCCTCTAAGAGAGGTTCACCAAGCAGGAGGAAGAAATGAAAGAGCTCAGGAGAATTAATGATGGGCTACGTCGAGGGAGATACCTTTCTGGATGTGTTCCCTCTGCAGAACATTAGCAGGTGCTCCCAAAATAAGTGCCCATACCATAAGCACTTATCACAATGAATGAATCCATGATCAGTGGGCCATTCAACCTGGATCTAGAAGGACATCATGCCTTTCCACCATTGGGAAGGCAGCCAAATATATTTAGGTAAACCCACAAATGATACCCCCGACTGGGTATCCACCCCAAATTCTAGAAGCGATGGCATGCCCAATCTTGGCCACTACTGCACTGGCCCAATCTCAAGCCCACAAGGATATGCATCAAGGGCTCTTAAACACTTTCAAGAAATTAAAATATCGACTAGAATCCGTGGAGGGGAAACACACTATGATACATCCAAAGAACCAAACCCTACCCTGAGTGGGTGAGCAATGTTCCGCCACCACCTAACATTAAAAAACCCATATTCATAGTATTCAACGGCTCAGGGGACCCATAACAACATTTAATGCACTATGCCTCTTACTGTGACCCCATGATGGGAAATATAGAGAAGAAAGAAGCAGTAAAACTTAGGTTCTTCATCCGAACCCTATAGGGATAGGCTTTTTATGGTATACTAGCATGCCAGCCAATTCAATCACAGGCTATGAGGAACTCCGATGACATTTTCTCTTCTAGTTCAGTTCAATGCTACCTAAGATGACAGTCATGTATCTCATGAAATGCAAACAATGAGAGAAGGAAGGGGTCTCAGAATTCATTGCCAGATGGAAAGGGATGACATATTCCCTGAACCGGCCACTCCCTCAAGACGCGATGATCACTATGTGCATCGATAATCTTCAAGATGAATTGAGAACAACACTCATCCTGGTGAAGTACATAAGTGGGTTTAGAGACTTCTCTTCCATTGCTGGAAGGATAGAAGACTCCTTGAAACATATCAATCTTAAGTCCTGAGTATTTCCATCAGCCCTAGGGAGAAGAACAAGAAAAGCTAAAGAGGATTATGTCACACTTAAGCCACCCCTAGAACTAGCTACAGTTGTGAGGCCCCCACCAAACCATGCGGGACCCCATGGATTCCAAAAAACACCCCCACCTCAACAAGATGAGTAAAGGGGTGATAAAATAAATTAGTTCGATGAATGAAGAAATAAAGTTTACTCCTTATGAGATGAACAGGTCTGTGGATATTTCATCGCTGCCATTAATTTCAACTTTATCTGGCTACTAGAGCCAAAGAAAGACGATGAAGTGGGTCTTGAAAACTGTCCAAATTATTTTACCTACCACCAGATACTGGGACACACCATCTGGGAATTATTCATTTTCAAGGATCTCCTACAAAAGATGGTGGATTCTGGGTAATTCATGTTGGGCCCATCGCCAACATAAGTGGAGTATGCCACCACCTCAGACTCAAGAAAGGAAGAGGAATGGAAGACAATCACTAGTAAGAAAGAGAAAAAGTTTGACAATTTTATGACCCCGAAGACCATCAATCGAGTTCATAGAATCTTATAAGCATAGTTAAAACAACCAAATATGACCCCAAAAGATACTGATATGACACAACCATCCTAATCAGCTCCACAACCCTCGAAAGGAAATAATTGAATAAATAAAGAGCTAGAAGATGGTTTGGAACCAAAAACAAAGTCAGTTTTGATGATTTCGGACTTCATACCAACAGAATTGGTATAAAAGGTAATTCCCCACCAAACAGTGCAATGGGAACCGACCCTCCAAAGGTGAAATGGGCACCACCCCACAAAATAACAACATCAAAAGAAGACAGTTATACTGAAATTGTGTTGAATTAAGAACTGATCTTTGGATCCATTAATGTCAATCACTTGATGGACCCATTATTGTATAAAGACTATATACATGAACCCAAATTCCCTACACCCAACAGGGGAGCCTATGGAAGATGCCATAGAGGCCGGAGGTTTCCAGGAAGTCATGATCATTGCAGGAGTCAAGTTCTTGGCCATGGAAAAAGTCAAAATATTAATATCATGGAAAATAATGGAAGGACCCTCTGACATATACAATAAGAACCAGAATAATCCTCCATACCCATCAGAAGAAATCCAATACCATTTATCTTGGAATAATCATCAGGGGAAAAAAATATCAAGCCAACCAAGGCATATAGGTGGACTAGTTCACCCCAATCTGGATATGACCACATCACTACTAGCTCTGATAAAAGAGGCCAAACCATCTACATCCAAATCTCAAACCCATAATGTGTCTTTGAAAGAGAAACCCCAAGCCAAGAAGCGAAGAACATTAGAGCAGAAGTATGATATTTTAAAGTAGCTAGCTTTAATAAAAGCCGAGATGTCAATCCTGGATGTGTTAAGCCTTTCCATGGATCTTAGGGAGGCACTCATCGAAGCATTACTAAGTCCCCAAGAGTTTGAGGCTGATGTAGCAGTAGAGGAAGTCTACTGAACGAAGACCAGTCCCGAAGAATGTCATGCCATCATATCCTTCATAGATAGAGATGAAGACACCATCATGAAAAGGCTCATAAAACCCTTATATGTGTCTAGAAAGATAAATGGGATTGATGTCCAGATAATCTTCATTGACAATAGCTCTGGAGTCAAACTTCTCCCACTGCGAACACTTCCTCAACTGGGCTATGATGAAGACAGATTGGCACCCTACACTTCAACTCTGTGGGGATATGGAAAGGTCAAGAATTAATCATTTGGATGAATCAAGATTTAAACTTGGATCAGAGATCTTATATCCGATTCCGAGTTCCTAGAAGTACAGAAAATTATGGACGTTAACATCCTGTTAGGGAGGCCTTGACTACATCACAATGCTGCAATTCCGTCATCATACCATCAATGCATTAAATATTTCCCAAATGGAAAATACATGACATTGCACACTGATAAATCCCCATTTTATTCCTATGAGTTTCATTTTATCGAATCATGGTTCTATGAATCGGGAGAAAAACATCTTTCGACCAATGACATTGATTGGATCAATTCCCCGAATGGGTTAGAGATGGCTCCCGCCGACCCCCTCTAGAAAATTGGGGAAGAGTATGTACAACACATCAACCAAGTTGAATTCATATGTGAAAGTATAAATGCAAGATCAATCATCTAAATGGTCTCTGTTATGGCCACCATGTCCATGGACCCAAAAGAGTAGGCCGATTCCCACGATGATTGGAAAATCCCTATCAAAGATGCTCTAGGCCCATCTACGGGACATCAAACTACCCTTGCCTCATTCACCAAGGTAAAAGAATATTTTTTCCCAACATTGGAGAGTTCATATAAAAAATAATGTCTCCATTAGAAGAGTAAGAAGATTAAGATGATTATGAAGAAGAATAAGAGGAAGAAGAACTTAAAGATTCCCCTACTACATTTGAAGAAGGTGTTTCCACCATAATAAATGAACTTATGGAGATAAATATGGGCACCGAAAATGACCCGTGGCCCACTCTAATCAGTGTGTCTATGTCTGTTGAAGAACATAAGGCATAAAACTCCTTCTTAAATAGGAATAAAGATGTGTTTTCCTGGAACTACACCAAAATGCCAGGCCTCGATCCCGAGGTCTCCACTTATAGTATAGGCCTACTAGAAGACCACTAAGGCTATGGGAAAGCTGTTAGAAGGACCCACCCGATGCATGATGCCAAAATAGAGGCTGAAGTTTAAAAGACGATAGAAGACAAATTAAAATGGGAGGTCCTATATATGATATGTCTGGAAAACATAGTCCATGTCAAAAATAAGAATGGATATATTAGGATCTGTACTAACTTCAGGTACCTTAACTGGGATTTCTCAAAAGACGACTTCCCAACCCTGATCACAGAATTGTTGATTGATACGAAATCTGGGTAAGAATCCCTCTCTTTAATAGATGACTATTCTGGATAAAATCAGATCCAGATTTCTAGAAGAGATAAAGAATCCATCGCTTTTAGGTCTCCTTAGGGATTTTTCTATTATATAGTGATTTCATTTGGCCTAAAGAATGTCAGCGCCACAAATCAGCTTGCCATGCACCACATCTTCAAACCCTTCTTGGGAGAAGTTTCTGACTGTTTTGTCAATGATATGGTGGTTAAATCTTGAAATTGATTGAACCACCTGGCCTATCTTCAAACTATCTTCATAAAATTTCGACATCATAGTTTAAAGATGAATCTCCTGATGTGCGTCATTGGAGTTACCTCAGGAAAATTACTCAGCATCACTGTATTCCATAGTGTCATCGAAGTCGACCTCAAAAAGACAAAATCTATCATTGGCATGTACCTACCTCACAACCTCACTAAGTTGAGAGGACTATAGGGGAACCTCACCTACATTCGACACTTCATATCCAACCTAGGAGGTAAATGTTGACCATTAACTAGGCTCATGAATAAAGGATTTATGTATGAGTGGGATAATGATTTCCAAGAAGCATTTTAAAGTATTAAAAGATATCTCCTAAGTCCATTGCTGCTCATGCTACCAGTTGAGGGGAGGCCACTGATTTTGTATGTAACCGCCATGAAATGATCATTAGGCGCCTTCCTCGCATAGAAGAATGATGCCATCAGTGATAAAAACCTCTATTACCTCATCCAAACAATGATCGATGCCAAATCTCAGCATTCAAAAATTGAAAAGAACTACCTAGACATAATCTTCAATGTTAAAAAACTATGAAATTACCTAAAACACCATGAGGTCCAATTGTACACCCGATGCAACCCACTCAAATATAACCTCAAACGTCCCTTGATAAATGGGTACCTATCACAATGGGCGATCATCCTATAATAGTTTGACATATGGTACGTTCCGTAAAAGGCCATCAAAGGCCAAGCATTGATAGACTTCCTAGCCGAGTACCCCTCTAAAGAAAAAACATCGTTGGATGTTGAAAATCCAAATAAAGAAGTGTTTTCTATCTGGGAGGACCCCTAGACATGGGAAATATAATTTGATGGTTCTTTACAAATCCTAATAGGGAAAATGATGTCGGATCTCAAGCTCAAAAAAGTGGGGTTGTGAATTATACTTGTATCCCCCTAAAAGGCAATCTCTCCTTACTCTTTCTTGATTTCATAAGAGTGTACAATTAATGAAGATGAATATCAATACCTCATTGAAAGCCTGGAACTGGCACTTCATGTGTATGCTAAACACCTAACAATAAAGGGTGATTCATATATAGTCATTAAATAGGTCAATAGTGACTATGCCATTAAAAAGAGGTATTTATACCCATGATGAACCATTTTCAAGCACTAATGGTTGAATTCCCAAAAGAAAAAATGTTGACTTATGCCCCCCATTTAAAAAATTCTCAAGATGATGCTTTGGAAAATGAAACCACAGCCTTGGTCGATCGAGACAGGGATGAAACAATCATTAGCATTGCTCACTGACATATGGTCTTTCTATTAAACTAGATAAACACAGAGGAAATCGATGAAATTAGCCCTGTCTCTAAGACTTATGGTCATACAATTGGTTGGATGGTGCCAATTGAAAATTACCTATAGAATGGGGAACTCCCACTAGATAGGGCTAGAAGGGAGAAGGTTTGAAGACGGGAAGTCAATTTTTTCATGTACAATGGGGTAAACCAAGAAACATTCTTCTAAAAATGAGGCCTTAATGGAGTCCTCCTCAAGTGCATTGATGGAGAAGAAACTATTGTCGTCATGAAAGAAGTGCACGCTGGGGCATGTGGAGCACACCAATTAACAACCAATATCTCTCACCAAATTCTAAGGCTTGGGTGTTACTGGACCACCATGATACCTGATTATGACATATTCACCAAGAAGTTCCATTCCTTCCATGTGAATGCTAATTTCATACACCGACCCCCAAAGTTACTTCATTAAGATAAGTAATCATGGACATTCTCCACCTAGGGGATGGATATTGTGGGACCATATCCTCCCACCAAAGATAGATAGTTCATGTTCATAATCACACCAACCAAATTCTTTTCCAAATGGGCCGAAGCCATACCCCTTAAGGAATTCGGGGTGAAAAACAACGCCAACTTTGTGAAGGCAAACATCATTACCAGATTTGGTGTCCCTTATACTATCCTAACGGACAATGACACTAACTTTTTCTCTGCTGAGTTGGACAAGCTATACTAGGAGTATAGAATTAAATCCAACCGTTTGTCCCGTTACCATGTGATGACCAATGGGAAAATAGAGGCTTTCAATAAGACTTTGTCCAATATAATCCATAATATGGTTTATAAGGATAATAAATCATGTCTATAGAATCTCTTTCATGATTTGGGGGATTTCCAAACCACAACCTGCACTGCCACCCAGGTAACCCCGTAATTACTAGTATATGGGGAAAAAGCAGTTTTGCCTATCTAAATCCAAGTTGCATCACTTCGTGTGGCCATTTGCGATCGACCATCCATTAAAGAGAAATCCAAAATATGGTTTAATGAATTGGGTTATCTATATGATAAATGGTTTCACACTTTACACCATTTTTAAATCTACCAAAACCAGACTGCACAATCCTCCAACAAAAAGGTTTGCCTTTGATATTTCCTCGAAGGAGAAATGGTGTTAGTTCTGATAACCCCAATGATACTCAGGAAGAATCCCCCAAATCTTGAACCAAAGTGGGAAGGACCATATGTCATACATAGGGTCTATTCAAATAGAGAATACACCCTAATATTAATGGATGGACTACTCATTATGCCTCCCACAAATGTAAAGTTCTTGAAGAAATAGTTAATGTAATAGAAACAAAGCCAATAGTCCAAGCTCTATGTCCTTAATCTATGATTTTTTATCCTAACCACATGAAATTAAACAATACGGTATTAGTCCATGAAACATGACATTGAACCACCATGAAATGGTCCAAGATCTGTGATCATAAACTATGAGTTATTTTCCTGACCACATGACATTAAACTGTACGGTATTAGTCCATGCAACATGAAATTGAAGCTCCATGAAACAATCCAAACTCTAAGAACTAAAACTATGAGTAACATACAACCATGTTAATGGTCCAAGATCAATGAACCTAAATTATGAGTAATAATACCTAGAATCCAATGGTCCAAACTCTAAGACCATAAACTAAGAGTCATCATCCTTTCCACATGACGTTAAACTATAAGGAACTATTCTATAAAACATGAAAAATAAAATGCGACTCATGTCTTCACCGTATGATGTTGATTTACATGACACAAAACATCCTAATCTCATGAAAATAAACGAAATAATCTCTTATAAAACTATTTACTACTTAATTTCTTCCCCCTAAGGATACATAGTGATGCCTCGATCCTCAATCCCGACCCATAACTCATACAAAATGACTCTATCACACCCCCTATCTACCCATATTCATAAGGGAAACCCTTATCACTCCTTATTTCTCACATCGAGTATAACTCCCATGAGCTTAAGATTAGTGGTAGGGATTCTCTTACAAAAGCCAACTATAGAGTAACATGGTTGACCTGGAAACCATGATGGGTAGAACGAAAATGCCCCTACCCCTAGACTGAGCCAAATCGATACAGGGTACATAGAGAACTACATATGGCTTGATTTCTGCCATCATGGGATATGTAGAAATGCCTCGATTCCCGATCTTAGCCCAACCCCACTGGGAAAGAAAAATAAAATAGCCACATTATATCCTCTACTTCCCAACACATGTGAAGGAAACACTATTTACACGCTTTGTTTATCACAATGATTGTGAATCACGTGAGCTTATGATTAGTGGTAAGAATTCTCCTATGAAAATAAGTTATGAAGAATTATGGTGGACCCGACACCCCTACAAATGAAACATAAATGTACCTATATATAGATTGAGCGAAATCGATACAGGGAATGTTCAAAACTACATGTTTCTTGATTCCTACCCCTACAGGATACGTAGTGATGCCTGGATTTGGCATCGTAGACAACCATCATAAAAAAAATAAAAGAGAAAAAAATCCCCTCAAATGTCCCTACACATCAAGCGAATATTTGTAGGGAGAATCAAGAACTACATGTGTCTTGATTCCTTCCCTCACAGGATATGTAGTGACGCTCAGATTTGGCATCCCAGCCCAACCACTAGAAAAAAATGACCCTTTTCCCCCATACGTAGGCCGTACTTGTACGGGGTGTCCATGAAAGGTTCTATCAGTTGACAATAAACGAAAAAATTCTTTAAGAGTTATGTGTGGCCCGGTCCTCGGTGTTATGAGATACCACACATGCCCCTCTATCATGAGAAGTCAAAAGATCCTTCTCCCCCCATTACATATGAGTCAGAACTATATGGAAGATCCAAGTAGTTCACATTTAATCATGGTCAGAGTATTCTCACCTTTCTAGGCACATATTTCCCATTTTTCAAACTCTATAATCTAGGAAAACTTGGATCCCCATAATCATTCATGGCCATCAGAGGTGGAAGTCCAGTGTCTTGTAGACACCTTTATTTGAATCTTCACATCATGCCCCAGAGGTTCTGCATATGTTTCCCACAAAAAGGCCACTAATTAAAGGAAAATTCATCCCTGGGAGAGTCCTATCCTATCTCAGTATGCCCAAATGGCTTCCAAGCCCCATGTCACCCCCTTGATTCAAGTTACCCCTAAGAATTTGGTTTACACCTTCTATCATCACTCACATCTAGGGAGCATCAGAGTATCATGATTGTGATTAACTAAAAAATATTAAATATCTTTACGAAAGTATAATCATCCACACTACACTACTCTAAAGTACATGACGTTGTGTCCTCACCACATGACATTAAAATACAAGTCCAAAATTATCCTTACAGTACGACGTTAAACTACATAGAATTGTCTTATGCCTAAAGTTACCCTAATGATGATCTTTCCATTTTTAGGAAATGAACCAAAATCCTCGTAATCCTTTATTTCTCACACTGAGCATAGCTGACGTGAGCTTAAGGATCTTAGCGATAGATACTCCATGACATTACTGGAAAGCAACCCATGAATTTGGTCCTAGAAGCAAGACCCTAAAAGGATTGTCATGGTTCCCGCCCCCATGAGGAACCTGATGTCCTGGCTATGCGATGATTAAATGACCAAGTACACTGAAGATGGAATTAATTCCTCACCCTGCATACGAGTCCGATCTAAGTAAGGGAAACCTAATCCAAGGAGTGAATTTTATCCCAAATGTCCCCAATATGTTTGGATAAACTCCTACCGTACCCCAAACTCTATGATTTGAGTGATATTGAATCCACATAACCATTCAAGGCCATATGAAATGGAAGGCCAGTGTTCTACACATACCTCGTTTTGACTATGCACATCATGCCTCAGTGTCTCTGCATATGTTTTACACAAAACAACCGTTAATCAAAGGAAAATTTGTCCCCAGAAGATTCTTCTCCTATCTCAGAACACTCAACGGCTTCAAAGCCTCATTTAATACCTCCTGATACAAGGTCCCTAAAATTCATGGCTTATATTTTCCTCTATATAAACATCCTGGATATATTGAAACATATAGGCCCAATTCATATCGGGTCTTTTTTGAGGTTTTAAGGATACCTCATCCATATGCGTGAAGTTGATCCGCATACAAAATAAGAGTACCTCCACTCATTTCTGAGTTTCCCCAAAAAGAAGTCCAGTTAAAATTCCCCGTTTTTTGTTTAGGTGTACCCCTTATCAAAGGTCACATAACGTATTCAAAAATTACCAATCTCTATAATCCTCAATGGCCATAAGAGATGGAAGGCCAGTGTTCTACATACACCTTTGATTGACTATGTACATCATGCCCTAGTGAATCTGTATATGTTTCCAACAAAAATGGCTGTCAATAAAAGTAAACTTTTCCCCCAAGAGAGTCCTTTATAGGATTCCGTATGCTCAAATGACATTCATTTCATGTCACACCCTAGATTTGGGAAAACATCTAGATAATGGCTTATGTACAATCTTTATTCCAAGTTCCCTAGACATAAAAGGACTCCTCACTGAACTAATCATTCACCATCTCTCCCTCACACAAGTAAGAATTATGTGGGAATGATTTTCCCCTCAAAGACGACATGAATGTCCCAAATGTTTTCAGACACCACTAATCTGGACAGCCACCCACTATGGCTTCCAACATCAAAATAAATTCAAAATGTTGAAAATCCCACAAGGTATTTGGAAATGGAAGTCCAGTATCCTGTGGAAACCTTTGTTTGACTATAAAAACCATGCCCCGGTGGCTCTGCATATGTTTCCCACAAAAAATGGCCATTGATCAAAGGAAAACTAGTCCCCAAGATAGTCCTTTCTTACCTCCGTACACCTAAAATGACTCATGAGCCTTATTTATGTCCAGAATTTACTTATTTAGAGTCATGGAAAATCCATAATCTATATGTGAAGGAAAATAGAACATTCCCAGCTAATGGTTCCAAGTCAGGGCCCTACCCCTTAAAGTTTGGTTAATGTTGTTCGACATAAAACCTCAGAAATAAGTTTGGTTTTTAGGGGGTGAACTGCCAACGAAAAAGATGCCATACTTGCTAGATAAAACAATCCATAGAAGGAACCTCTGGGTAAAATCCATGTATTGGTTAGTTAAAAAAACATTGATCCATCAAAAAAGTTTTAAATCTTGTTAGGTCAATAACCCTCAAAGGGAGGCCTAAAAAAAGTCAAGTTATACTTGCTAATCCCTTTATAAGCACGCTTAGGAAAATATTTTGGTAATAATAAAAAAGACACAAACATTTGTGAGGTGTTCCATGAAACCTCAGAAATAGTCGAACTATAATCACGGAGTCCCTTGGATCAGGAAAAAATTATAGCATCATCTTACCATTCAAGTAGGGACCACTTTTACATCGGAATAGCCTTCTCTTTATTTCGAACAGACCCCATTATGATGGGGGAAATTTGTAGGGTCCTAAAAATTTCTCAAATGGAAGGTAAATACTCAACAACATTTTGTAAAGAAGATGGATGCATGTTTGATTGAAAATTTGAGAAGAAAATTGAAGAAATCAATTTTTTCAAAGGAATCCAACCTGGATTCATACCATCACTGGGAAAGGTTAGTAGAAGGCATAAAACACGAACCACCAGTATACAGATGGCCTATGAAATTATGGCCCATGAGGCATTGGATAGAAAATGAAGATGTTTGAGGTGAATTTATACCCATGAACTAAAGCCTCCATGAACTATTTTCACCGGAGAGAATCCAACAGAGGTACGAACAACACCCAATCCCCATGAACAATGTGGTTAACGGATAAAAAGAAGCCAATGACGTACCACAAATCCGGAGACCCTGGTAGACTGAGTCTTCCATGTGTCGAGATATCTATTCATGGGATTCCAAAAATGGTTCTGCATGACCATAGATATGATTTTTTCTAATGATTTATAATAGGAAATAAGAAGTGGAAGATGGGGGAGAGAGATATAGGGAATGGCGAAAAAGGGACGAAGAACATAGAGGGTGTGAGAGAAATTTCTCCGTCACTTAAAGTAGTTCACGAGACTCCATCCAATGAACCATACGCAGAAAGGAGTTCACAGAAGTCCTCCCTGCGAATCGTATTTGGAAGACCCTCCCAGCCAACCAACATACAATTAAAAAATATATTAAAAATGGTTTGCGGATGAGGACAAAACAGTACCCAGACTCCCGATATGGAAGGTTGTACATAGACACCCCTTTGCGAAAAATAGTTCTTGGATAGTTCTTATATGGCCAACGATATGTGGATGCCCATATGTGGAAGACAGTACGTGGACGCCCATATGTGGAACCCAGTACATAGATGGTCCTTGGAATTAAACTCTTCTACATAACATCCTATGTGGACAGCTCCTATGTGGCCAGCTCCTTTGTGAACAGATAGTTCGCGACTAGCTTTTATGTGGATTCTTATATGCGACCAGCTCCAATGTGAACAACCTTATATAGAAAAATGTTCTCTCCCACTAGTCCATACCATGGGTGATGTGCCCCCACACCCCCACTTGAGATCAGTATTGGGTTGTGGTCTCTTCCCTCCAGGCCGGTCCCTTCGCTTCCATCACTGACCCCCATGAAAAATGGAGACTCACACCGAAAAAAATTCAGTCCGATTTGGCGAAATTTTCTGTGGTTCCCTTATGCCACCCAAACATCCGTACCTGAAATACCATGAGAAGATACATTCTTCATGCACCTCCCAAAAACCCTATCACCTTCCTCCTATGGTCGACGGACCCAAAACCCAATGGAAAATCATAGCCTGGATGTTTCTTAAACACCTGAACACATCCTTCCCATCCATTAAACTATGTGTCTCTGGTGATTCAGGATCCTCATAAACCTCCATGGCCATCTGAAATGGAAGTCCAGTGTTTTGAGGAAACCTTTGTCTAACTATGCACATAATTCCCCAGTGGCTCTACATATGTTTCCTACAAAATGACTATCAACCAAAGGAAAATTTGTCCTCAGGAGAGTCCTTTCCTACCTTTATACATCTTAATGGATTCAATGCCCCATATCATTTCTCCGGATCTAATAATCCCATGAGTTAGGGTTTACACTGTCCTTCCCTCTCTTGTTTGAGGCATGTTAGAACATCCCAGCCTGAGTATCCTCTAGTTAATAATGGCTCCTACAAAATGGTCCAAACTCTATGACCCTAAACTATGAGTCATAGTCCTTTCCACATGAAGTTAAACTACAAAGAACTTGTCCAAGCTATATGACATTAAATTTTAGTATATTGGGTGATTTCGGATCACCATAAACATCGCCGACCATCAGAAATGGACGATCAGTGTCATGAGGACACATCTTCTTGACTATTCACATCATGCCCTGGTGGTTCTACATATGTTGACCACAAAAAATGGTTTATCAATAAGAGAAAAATTCATCCTTAGGAGAGACCTTTCCTACCTCTATAGGCCTTAATGTCTTCCATGCCTCATATCATTTCTCATAATCCGAGATCCTCCAGAATCATGATTTTCAAGTTCCTTCCCTCTCATGATCAAGGCATGTTAGAACATTCCAGCATGATTATCCACCAGTTAATCAACTTCTAAGCTACATGTCTTTAAACTGTAGTATACCAGGTGATTTAGAATCTTTATAAACATTCCTGGCTATCAGAAGAGGAAGGCCAATGTCTCATGGAAACCTCTACTTTACTATGCACATTATGCCTCGGTGGCTCTGCATATGTTTCCTTCAAAATGGATTTTCAATAAGAGACAAAATCATCCTCAGGAGAGGCCTCCCCTACCTCAATATTCCACAATTACTTCCATGCCTCATATCATTCTTCCTGATCTGGGATCCTCCATAATCATTGTTTACATATTCCATCCCTCTCATGGGAACTCCTCTTGAGGTAATACCCTATCATTTTGAGAGAGGTATCACTCTTCAACCCTTCACCTAATCTCTGGATGTGTCTAGAAGGATCACCAAGATTTGAATATCCTAGAAATCAATACAGGTGAGGGATACATGCTAAAATCCCCTCTCTCTCTCTCTCCTGACTTTAGTACCATCTATCAGACGATGATGTAGGACATGCGATCTTCATATCCATTGCCTCCTCTTGTTTCTCACACTGAGAACGACTCATATTGGATTAGAGGTTGGTGGTGATCATGACATTTTCCAAGCCCCAAAAAATGGGAATCCTCCTAGGTGTAAGCACCAAAAAACCATCAAATCATTGTGATTCAATATCCTCATCATGTTTCCCTAAAATGAGTAGCTTCCACACATAATCCTGACCCAATTTGAACAATGAGAACTATGATTCTTGACCAAACCAGGATATATAGGACACATACCAGAAGGCTCTAGATCAAAAGGGTGCCCATCCAAAAATGGTTCACCAAATCATGTCTATAAAATGGGTAGATTCCATGCGTAAGCCTGAACCAATCTGAACTACAAGAACTCTGATTCCTGACCAAATCAGTATACATAGGATGCCTACTAAATGGCCCAAGCTCAGAAGGGCACCCATCCAAAAAGGGTTCACCCAATCATGTATATCAAATGGGAATCTTCCACTCGTAATCCTGAACCAATCTAAACTATGAGAACACTAATTCCTGACCAAATCAGGATACTTAGGATGCTTACCAGAAGGACCAAGCTCAAAATGGTTCCCATCCAAAAGGGGTTCACCTAATCATGTTTCCCCCAAAAGGAAATATCCCACACATAAGCCCCACATGATCTAAACTATGAGAACTCTGATTCTTGATCAAACCAGGATATGTAGGATGCCTACTAGAAGGCCCAAGCTCTAAAGGGTTCCCATCCGTAAATGGTCCACCCAACCATACCCCCCTCAATGTGAATCTTCTATGCATAATCCCCACATAATCTGAACTATGTGGGTTCTGATTCTTCTCCCAGGGATACAAAAAAACCCTTATTATAGGCCCAATCCCAACATCAAGTCACCTTAGGTCCCCCCTAGATGACGATAAACTCTAGAGAACCTTGTTATATAGCTCGAGTCAGCATTATCTCCATATCATCAAATATATTCATGATTACGATGATCTTGAAAACCAAGGGTAGCCCATCGACACACTCTTCGGGAATGAACCATGGATTCATGAACATATATACATGATTTAAATCTATAAGAGAGTCCTAGAACAGGTAACAATCCTCCCCTGGAAGGGTTCAATGAGCCTAAACTTCCATCCTCTTGACCAATGGAGTCCTTAAGTGTCGTTGGTTGAATCATCGATCAATGAGCACCTGCCTTTAGAAAGAAGGTTCATGAATCGTGGATACCAGGTCCGTTGGGCGTTCTTGGTTCTATGATTAAACCCAATGGAGACCATCCAAGAAATTTATATCTGATAAGGACTGATTTCACAAGTATTTGACCGCCACACAATCACCCATAGGGACCAACAGTTCCCATAGGGTTAATCCAACCTTATTTAAAGGATAATGATGCTGAACGGGTTGAAACAAAAGGAATGGTGAATTCGACAAGAACCCATCTCTATAGAAAAATGGATAGGTGATGATCCTTATTGTTCCATTTCAACACCACCTGAAAGCTCGCTACCTCAGAGGTGGAACAATAGTGAAGAAAAATTTTGTTTCTTACTACAATAAGAAACTAAATAATTTCCTAAGAGGTGAGGTGTTACAGAATTGGTTCTTCTATCTAACTTATATAAAAAAAATCAGCATTAGAATAACTAAAGAAGTCATATTCTTTTCCTCTTACGTAAAACAATCTTAAATTGATAGTTTATTTGAGTTATTTGAAAATTATTTTTACCACAATCATGTTTGACTCTTGTATTTTCTTGAAAGCGAGCACATGTACACACACTATACATAATATCTAGTTGACTAATAGTCATATAGAGAAGAATTATAGTAATACCTATATATATAGTTTGATCTACTAGTTTCCTATCTTCATCAAGATCTAATTTATAGGTAGTACTCATCGAAATATCACTACTCTTAGTTCTATCTATGTTAAAACATTTTAAAATATCCTTACTATATTTACTTTGGTTTAAAATAATTCCTTCCTTATTTTGTACAAAATGGAAACCAAGAAAGATTTGGAGTTTACCCATTAAAATCATTTTAAATTCATTTTGCATCATTTTAAAAAAATTAGAACATAAATGAATTCTTAAATATCCATTAATAATATCATATACATAAATATGTACAACTAAAAAATCTTTTGAAATTACTTTTATAAAAAGGATAGGATCAACTATACCTTTTTAAAAACCCTTTGAAATAATAAAAGATCTAAGCCTACCATACCAAGATCTGTGGTCTTGTTTCAAACCAAAAAAAGACTGTTTTAATTTAAAAACACTATTTGGAAAATGGGTATTTTTAAAACCAGGTGGTTATTCTAGAAAAACATCCTCAATTATATACCCATTTAAGAATGAACTTTTGAAATCCATTTAATATAGTTTGGAATCTAAATAAGAAGCATAAGAAAGTAGTATTCTAATAGATTAATGTCTGGATAATGGTGTAAAGGTCTCTTCATTGTCTATTCATTGTTCTTGACTATACCATTTTTCCACAAGTCTGACCTTATTTCTTACTATCATTCCTAATTTATATACCTTTCTTCTAATACCCATTTAGTTACTATATTTAAGGTGTATTTTGTTCAATCAATAAGTTTCGATAATTTATTTATTTCATATTGATTTAATTTCTCTTGAATAGACATTACCCAGAATTCATCTTTGATTTCATCATTGATGTTCTTTGGTTCTAGCTGTGATAAAAAGGCGTGATATTCCACAAAATTTCTTAGAGAATATGTAGTTTGTGTACCTCTATCTAGGTATCCAATCACTACATTTTAAGTACTATACTTAAGGGTTATAGAAACTCTAGAAAATTAAGGTTTTGATACTTCCGGATTCTCTACAGGTTCAGGTTCATGTTCTGGAAGTTCCTCAGAATTGGGTGATTTTTATGCTTTCTTTCCAGCAGAACCAAAAGGTTTGGAATTTATTTTTAGAGTGGATAAATCATCATTAAGGTTTTATAAGGAGGTATTAGGATCACATGGATCTGTATCATGAAATTCGATATTAATAGACTCTTGTATAGACTTGGTCCTTTTATTAAAAAATCTATAAGATTTATTGGAGGTTGAATAACCTAAAAAAATTCCTTTATTAGTTTTGGAGGCAATTTTTTCCCGATTATCCTTTCTGTTATGAATAAATATTTTGAAAACAAAAAATCTAAATTAATTTACCTTACTATTTCTATCATCCTAAATATCATAAGGGGTATTCTTCATGGTATGTCAAATTAAAACTATATTGATTATGTAACAGGTTGTGTTCACAGCCTCTTCACAAAAGTAGATAGGTGATTAATATTCATTTACCATAGTTTGGGCTATTTATTGAAGTTTTCTATTCCTTCTTTCTCAAAATCCATTATATTGAGGGGTCCTAAGTGTAGAGAAGTTATCAATATATCCATTGTTTAAGAAAAAGGAATCAAAGTTATAATTTTTAAACTCATATACATGGTCTTAATGTTTTAATTCTATATCCACTTATGTTTTCTTTAAATCTATAATACTTGGTAAGGTAAGAACATGCTTCACTCTTGTGAGCTAAAAGAACACCCAAGTATACCTAGAAAAATCATCTACTAGTACATAAACATATTGCTTCCCATTTAGATAAGAAACTCAATATTTTCCAAATAAATATATATGAACCAACTCAATAGGTTGATAAGTTGAAACTTATTTATTTAATTTAAATGAAATATTGTGCTATTTCAATTTTTTATAAGGGTTACAGATTTTATCATATGATAACTCATGTTTTTGTAGAACCTTGACTAAACTATTCATATTATTCTTCTTAAGTGAGTGAATATTACAATGTCCTCGTCTCTTATAACAAAGACAATATTATTTATAAAAGGCACTGAAGAAGGAATTTTTTGAGAAATCAATAGATTAAGATCAACAATACAAACCTTTTCTTTCTTTATAGTAGTAATAACTAAAGTATCTATAGAATAAAAAACATTACATGAATTATTTTCAAATTCAACATGAAAACCATTTTCACATAATTGTGTGATGAAAATCAAATTATAATTCGAACCATCAACAAACAATACATTGGAAATTAAAATAGAATTAGTGTTACTAATTTTTTCCAAGGCTGATGATTTTCCTTTTAGCATTATCATTGAAGGTGAAAAAACCACTATAAAACTTTATTAGGCTCTTGAAACTCTAGTAGTCTCATATCATATTACTTTAACATCAACTATCCAAATACCATATAATTTTATAGTAGTTCCTTATTACACTTTTCTAAAACAAATTTATACAAGGAATGATTTTGGTACCCACATTTTCTTGGGTCTAGATGTGATAGTAATCAGGGATTTAAGAGCCCACATTTGTTTAATAGGTCTCTTATAAACAAAATGTAAGATTTTTAAAATAAACACTTTGTTTGGTCTTCTATAAAAATAACTAGAAGTAGAGATTTTATATTTGGATATAGGTACAAATGTCCTCTTAATTATTTTTCTCTTTCTAAGTTGGTATCCTAGAACTATAACATACTTTGGAGAAACTTATTTAATTAAAATCAATGTAAGTGTTTCTCTACCATTGGTAAAATTTTCTAAAGACTTATTTAATTTTTCATTTTCCAATTTAACTTTATTATTCTCCTTTAACAACTAATAATTCTTCTCTTTCTCAATAGTAAGGTCAAATTTAATACCGGCATCCAAAACATTCTATTTCGTTAGGAATTTATATTTATCTTTAAGTTAATTGAATATTTATATAGAATATTACAATATTCAAACTTTAATTCTTTATTCATATCATCTTCATTATGTTCACTTTCATAGTTATGAAAATTAAGCACTGATAAAGTGGTAGGTACAGTTGGTAGCTCAAACAAATTTTTCATAAAGATCATGTAGACTTGGTTAGAAATCTCTTCAAGAGTAGATTATGAGTTACTAGAGATGTCCTAAGAGGCTCTCCATGTTTCTTTCATTAATTTCTTAAATTGTTTACCTTTTACTTATATTTAATTTTTTATTTCAATTTTGGACTACATGCTTTTACATGTCCTTTTTGATTTCATTCATAGAAGGTTATCTCATTTGTGTTGTCATCCATTTTCCAATATTTCTTCTTATTGCCTTTATTTTCATACTTTACTTTATAACTAGGATTTGTGATTTTTTTCTTCCTATATAAATTTTTGATTCTTATGGTCATATGGGCCATTATCTCATCACTGTCATGTGGTGACTCACTGTCACTAAGACCTTCAACTTTTATCTTTTCATTTTATTTTTTTTGGAATTAGTAGACTAGAAATATATTGATTTTCATTTGGGTTCATCATCATATTCTCTATTGAATTTAAACTCTTATTTATACATCATTATATTACCAATTAATTACTTATCTTTAAGTTTTCTAATATCTTAGGAATCTTTGATTGACACCAATATCCTTGTCTATATTTCAAGAAGACATCTGAGTAGTCTCATGATACGATCCTTTCTAGATACATGATTCTCTAGGGAAATCATGGTGTTCACTATTTTGTTGAACCTAAGATATATATCATAAATTAATTGATCAGGATTTATTTTAAAAGTATCATATTTAACAGTATATGCATTCAAAATCATATCCTTAACATTTATAGTTACTTCATGTGAAATAGCCAAAGTATCCCATATTTCGAAATAAGTTTTACAAGTATAAATTCTATTTAATTATTCATCTCCTAAATCATAATATATGTAATTCATATGTTTAAAATATTTATTATAAGAAAGCTTGGTAGAATCACTCAAATATTTTCTAGGAGTCTTTGGAAACTCATACTTATCTTCAATAGAAGACTAGATCTCAGAACCTATACTTTCTATATGCATTATCATTTTTATATTCCACTGAGGAAAATAATTACAATTAAAAAAAGAGGTATGTTAGTTTCATAACCTTCTGGTCTATTATCCATTTAGAGAATAAAATTTACAAATGATATAAATTTATTTTATTTAAAGAAAAAATGAAATCACAATTGAAAAGTTTGAAAAAATGTGAATCTAAATCCAAAACATTGATACCAAATGTTGGTTGGAGTGAGTATCTCAAGAGGAGGTGAATTGAGTAGTAAATAAAAATTTCTACAAAAAAAATGTTTAAATAAAATCCCCAAATTAATTTAAAATAGTCCAAATTAACCAAAAAAGAAGATAGATATATGTATTGACCTTTTAAAGGAATTCTCAAGGACTGAATATGCCTCAGTTAAAAAATTTTAACATAACTTTAACCATTGAAATCAATTTACTCAATAATGATCGTATATAAACACTAACTAAGGATAACTATCAAAGTTGTGGTTTTTTACTATTTAAATCAAATTCAGTTTTAAAGCATAAAAATAAAATAAACAAAACACACATCAGAATTGAATTAAAGAGGTTCAATCTCGAGCTAAGACTTGGTTTTATCCACTAGGAAATCACCTAATGCTTAGAATTTTATATAAAATAATCCTTTTATCGACAACATGGATCGAGTATAAAATAACACATCAACTTTACAATCCACACAAAGACATCTTCCAAAATAATTGTGGAAGTCTAGATAAAACATGCCATAATCAGAACTCTACCACAATATAAGGTAAAACAGATAAAATAAGTGTTGATAAGATATATAATATCTTACAGTGTCAGTGAAAGATATAGTGTGCTTGTAATAAATATTGTATAAACACACTTCTTGTAATGTAAATTAAATAAACAAAATGAGCAAGTAAGGATGTAGAGAAAATAGTGTTCCTCTATCTGATAAGATCTGAAGCTCATGAATCTTGAATATAGTTTGCAAAGTAGATCAACTTGGGTTTTTGAAATTTTATATAGAATAGAGTGTCATAAAATATTTTTTATGAATATAGAAAGTAGTATGAATGTTTTCTATGCTTTAGTCTCACAGATGTGTGTTGTCAATATGTAGTATTCACGATCTTCTAATTCTTGCAATGAGGTTCAGATCACTTCATGTGTGCATGTATCATTTCTTGTTTGAACATTTCATATCTGAATGATGGAGTCTACTTCCTATTTTATCATTATCAATAGAAAATAAAATTCACCATATCATACATTCCTTTTATTGCATGTTCTAACATGAGTCTTAATTCATCTCTATTGAGAAATTAAAGAACAATAATTAAAATAACCTTGAGTAGTAAATTTAATAAACTAGAAATTATAAATATTTTATTAAAATAAGTTTAAATAATAGTGGTGAGTGTTTATAATGGTGAAAAGTCTCTTGAGGTGTCTTGATTTGGCAGTGAGTGATATAGAGGTGACTCAGAGTCTAGCGGTGACTGATTCTGGTGATGTGTTAGGCTAGCGATGACTCTTCTCAGTGGTAGTTGACTCCAAAAATTAGCTGCATTTTTTGGTAGTGAATTATACCTAATGGTGATTCATTCTATAATTCTCCAAATATCTATTCTGGTAGTGAAACATAGCTAAAAGTAGGTAATTCCAGTACATATCTGATTTGGGATCTCTATGGTGACTCATCCTTGATAGTGACACATCTTCAACGGTGTCAAGTCTGATGGTGAGTGTTTTCAACACTTATCCAAATTTCCATAATGGTGGTGAATCATCTATGATGATGAGCTATCCTTGGAAGTGTGAATTTTTTGGTGGTGATACATTAATGGCAGTGACCATACATAATTGTGATCCACACTAAGCCAAATTTCTCTAATCTACTTTATAATGTAAAATGCTATCATAAAATGAAAATATTATTAATATCATAATAAACATGACATTTTTATCATTAAAATAAAGAGTCCAAAAAGGGGTTCTTGATGAATTTAAAGTCTCAAAGAACACCACACAGATCATCCTTTCCAATGATTACACTGCTGCCAGTGCTCAAGATGAAGAATTTACTCATCATTGAAGCATGATGTCATATCGATGTAGTATACACCATTTAGTCTATCAATACCTCACTACTAATTGAGAATCAAAATTTTCAATTCCAAGAAACCAACATAATCTTTCTAGATCAATAGTGGGGGACCCAAATCTCACTGATGACTTGTTACGACCAAAAGGGTACCGACCCCAGTGCTGGAACCCCACCTCATCTGGGCTTATAATGAGGGAATACTTACTAAAAAAATAAAGAATCACACTCCAAGTGGTTATGAGGGATGGGAGGGGTGGGGTTAACAAACCTATATATACTAAAGAATTTAGGGACTCACACCATGACATATATTTTCCATCGGGGGGCATCAATGCCATCATCACTCTAAAGATCACACCCAAATATCAACGTCAGCCACCAATTTTTGAAACAAGATACCTGATCAAACCACCTCATGACATATCTATGATATCAAAATAAATGTAAAAATCATGTCCTATACAAAATTAAACAAAATAAGAACTACTGACGAGTCTCATTCGAAGACCAAGGGAGGAGATACAACCAGTAGTTCACCCTGAAAAAAGTACAAAGTGTTCCCTTAGGGGCACAGTGTGCCACCATATGTCGAATCCATGACCGTACACCACCATACCTTAAAGAGTACAATGATCCATATACATGATGTGTGGGTTGAGGTATGTGGTGTCTATAAATGGAAGTGGAAAATGGGTGTGTACCACACTGGACAAGTCATGCTCCACTGAGGGTTAAAAAATTCACGGTCTTGGAACACACAACATATAGGAGTAGTCGACCTACTGAGCATGTACTCACTTTAAAAATCAGGATAGTTATCTAGAACAACATGAAATTTGGGGTAACCCACATGGGGTGTGTTATTAATCTTAGCTCCAAACCCTATAAATCAAATCATCTCGGTCACAGAACATGTGTTCTTCCAAAATACACACTGTGTAGTCAGGTCTTTTTAACTAAATTCTTATCATAGTCAAGATTATAACTATTACACTAATCATTCTTCTCAATACATCCAAATATTTATCCAAGGCCCCAGTCATAAGAGAAATACTATCCTTCATTGATCCCCTACTATCAGTCACCAAATTTTGAATTTCCATCGACTCGTGTAACCTCTGTCACACCTCACACTACCATATACAATTCGAGCATCTCACTCACCATCCACGATCTTCCCCCATTTTGAAAAATCCTCTTAATTCATTGCCTCCCTCAAAGGGTTGAAAAAACAAAACAAATTTGAGGTTTGATCAATATTTGAACCTGAATGGTAGTTAAATTACCATCCTATTGTAGTCCAATAATGAATACTTGAAGAATGTGGGGTACAATACACAATCATAGTCATGGTAAACCAATTGGTAGATTAAAAACCATTGTAAAACATAAATTCTAGTGAAAATGAAAAGAATAGGTTGATAGACCCCTAAAAAATATTTTAATTATATATTTGACGTAAATTTATAATCCATGCTTGAAACTAATATAAACAGGGAATGAATATATAATTTAACAATAGAGGAGTGAGGAATTTTCTAATGAAATATTAAAACAAATATCCCATATGAATAATGAGTTAGAACCAAATTAATGAATCCTTACCAAGATATAGAATCACTTTTTATTTGATTATTTTATTGCAGTCACCAGATCCATTCATCACAATCTCTTTAAATCCGATTCAAACCCTCAAATTATTCATTTCCACCAAGATCTAGATCGTCGATTCTTATAATTATTTAGCATCAAGGGATATCCCTTTCCCTCTTTATCTAAGGTTAATTACTTGAAAAAGTTGTTAACCATAGAGATAAATCATTTTCAGGATTTTATAGGTCCATTATAGGAATCAAAATTTTCTAAAATCACAATAATTAAAAGGATAATAAATAAATAAAACCCATGATGACATATATCAGAAAACTTGAGAGATAAATAAACATATTCCATTCCTATGGTAAACCCCATATTTTAGATGAAATTACTGTATTAGTTTCTCCACCTATGATTTTTTTAAGAGATATAACAATTTTATTTAAAATAAATTATTTTAGGATAAAATTAAATAATGAAATTATTATATTATTATCATGCCTCGTAACACTTGGAATTCTATTTTATCTTAGTGAATCATCCAAAAAAATAAAAGTTAAAACATTTTAAGATCAAAACATCAAGAACCAGGTTCACGACACCACCGTCTAAGCTCCATAGTAAATAATTATTTAAATAATAAATATATAATATCATGTGAATCCCAAAATTCTTGAAAATTGACCACAATCTAGTATGAGGGTAAACATCATGCCTCAGAATCATCAATACCATTAAATTATTTTTCCAAGGTTATATTTTGGGATAAATTATCTATTTTACCCTTAGAGAGAAACTAGGACTCCCCAAACTCAAAATTGAGTTATGTATATATTCGAAAAAACCTAGTTCACTACATATGAGAGGATAGATTGATAAAAAATATAAATTTAGGCTAATTTTTTCAAATTTTAATCTCACATTACTTTGGTTTTGTGAAATTATAAAAAAAAACTATTTGTGACACCCCATAACATAATGAAACCACAATTACATGATTTATGATAATATTTTTAGTTTATTATATTTCCAGGATAATTTATGTTTAGATTTTTATAGAATTAGGAAAAACAATACATAAAAAATGGACATTTCCACAATGTGTGCATTTTTTCCAAAAAAAAAACAATTTCTTTTGTTTATACTCTTATTTCATTCAAGACACCATTTAATCATTCAATACATTTCTCCATTGAACTTTATATAATCCCAATACATACTTAATCCCAATGATAAAAATTTTAAAATAAGGGATGACAAAAGAATATTGATAAGGGATGTTGATTTATAATAAATTCATTAGCCCATTTTAATATCATGAGAATCCAAAAGAAATTTTACATTTTATGTAATAAACATTAAGCTCAAATAATCATATACTTACACATAAAATAATCTTTATTGTGAATATTTTTTCATGAAATATCTCATAAACAAGAATAAATTAAAAACACTAATCATTAGGGTTTCTTAAAAGACATGAAAACATTTCCTTGAAAACACACCTCTTTTAAAAGAAAATTCATAACATTTATTTAAATTATAAGTTCATTTTCATACCTTATGAAGTAAAAATATTTCTCTAAAACCCATTTGGAATAACATAAAATATGGTAGGTAGGTTGGTACATCATATTCATTTAACTCATAAAATAATCATTATAAAGGAATAACCCCTGGCCTATAATTCTATTATGTATCCTCTTGAAGAACATATCATTACCTAATGTATTAGACGATTATATTGGACCCAACGATCATAAAAAAATTTCCCAAGAACCATAAAATGATTGAGACACATAAAATATTGAATTTAAATTATAAAAATCATAATAATTATCATTTTATACCATTATTAAAATAACATTCAACTATCTCATAAAAATTATAAGAAATATCAATTTTCTCTGGAAAATATTTAAAAACTAAAAATTCTAATAATAATATAAATAAGATATTCATTGAAAATATTTACTTATTAAAATTTGTAAAGAAAGTAAAAAAGTAGGTGAAAATTAAATTTTACAATATTTTAAGTATAAATAATTAAATTCTTGAAACATTTAAGAGGACATGGATATGGTGGAAAAATAATTTAAAACATTTAAAGTATCTTTTAAAAGAAAAATCTCTTACCATGAGTCTTGAATCCCAACATACATATTTTACTTTCCATAATAATAAAAATATAATAATTATATACTTCTTTAAGAAAAATTTTATTTTTTTTACTAAAATTTCTTTTATTTCATTAAATAGTATGCTTTATTGATTTAGAAAATTAATTAAGTTCCTGTTTGAGGTTTTATGATTGTTTTGTCTAAAACAGCTTTAGTGTGTTGACTATAGTCAAACGGGGCCATAATTCCATCATATATATAATGTTAAATATGTCATAATTATTATTTTTATTTAATAAATATGATTTTAAAACCATCCATTTAATACAGTCATGAAAAATGAGATACGTTGTTCCTAGAGGCGGTAGTCCGCATGTACACATGAGCGACATTTTCATTTTTCTAATGGATGAAAATGAAATAAATAAGTTAAAGGTATACATTTATAAAATTATAATTTTATTATAAATATAATATTTTTTCATTAAATATATCCTTGTGACCATCCATGTGAGGTAGAAATGGAAATCAAATTACATCGCTTCGTAGAGGTGGTAGTACACACGTACACATGAGAAACATTATCATTTTCCAACAAATGGAAGGGTAAGAAGGTATATAATTTTTTATATTTAAAGAATAATAATTATTTTATAAAAATCATACATATCCACGAAATTCATCTTTACAACAAGTCATGGGAGGAGGCACTAAAAAATAAAATACATCGCTTCATGGAGATGGTAGTTTATACCTATGGATGAGCAATGTTCTCATTTCCCATTAGATGAAAATGAAGTATAAAATAGCTTTACATAAAAATAATTGTATTTAATCATATTAAATATAACTATTTTATTATATTAGTATGGTTTGAATGGATTTTAAGAAGGTATAAGAATAAAAAAACTTGAAATAATTTGGTTAATACTTATACCTCCTCTTTGGATTTCTTCCTTCAGATTACACATTAAGCCTTATAGTATTGGTCTTTTGGTGATACAAATTCCTATAATATGTGGATAAGAGAGTTGTAAAATTATTTGGGTAGACTTTTGTTAAGATATAGAGATCAATTTTTTTTATAACTGAGGAGAGGAGGTTCTGTTTTTTAAGTTTGAGGAGTAGCTCCCTTGTAAATGTCAATAAATTTAAAATATAATAAATGAATTTATCAGGAATATTTTCTCCAATTTAGTCCAACTTTTAATATAGGATAATTTAAGGTGTAAATATAATTTATTACAATTTTCAATAAATTTAAACTCCCTCATTAACTTTTTTAACCTTCATTGTGGTGAGAAACATTTACCATGGTAACTATTAATTTTAAAAAAACATGCAATTGAACTCATTAAAAAAATTTAAAATGATGATTGAAATTATGGAATAAATTTTCTAATATTATATTTCTAAAATTGGTAAAAATTTATTTTAATATATGTTTTAAAAATGCAAATAAATGTAATTTTTAAAAAAAATCCATTTTACGCATAAAAATGATTTTACATCAAAATCATGCATAATGTTGAATAAAAAGATTTTTTGGGTTTAATATTAGACTATTTTAGGTTATTATACATTTATATCAAAAAAAAATTGAATCAAACTTTCAAAATACTCAATTAAACACAAATAAATAAAAATAGATTTTTATTAAATTAAAATTTAATTCATTTTCCAAAAATTCTAGCATGAGTTTCAAAATTCAACAGAATACTTTTAAATATTTTATTTTACTCCTTAAGTACATATTTTTTCTATAAAAATGTTTTATAAAATTTTGTGTCATTTTTATACCAGAATGATTTCATAAAAGTTATAGTATTTGTAAAATTGGTATTTTTCACTATTCAACCAAAAATCAACCATTTTAGAAAAATCCCAAAAAATCATCCTAAAATAGTTTGGTTGTTTTTATTTCAAAAAATTATTTATATTTTATCAAATTAAAATTTTAATTTTAAAATTTTATTTTTAAAATAAAACTATATAATCCATATAAAACAATTAAGTTGGAAGAAAACTATTTCTTTTCTCAATTGAAAAATTACTTAAGAGTAATATAGTTAATATGACTCCATAAAATATAATATTTTATATTAATAAGATATAAAATTAATTTATTATTAACATTACTTAGTTTGTGACATTCGTCACCTCTTAAATTAATTTTATTCTTATATTTTTATTCATTACTTGAACAAGTGAGGATATTTTTCCCTCACAACCTTTTTTAATTCACATGTTTCTTTTTTAATTATATGGGTTTTCCATAAAAATTCAACTAAGTGATTCACCTTATTCCACTAGAACAACTCTCACATCATGTACATAAGATAAAATTGAATGTAATATTACTCAGTAAGAAACCTATCCCTCTTTCCCTAGAATTTCATATGGTTTAATAAACCAAAAACATAATTTTCTCTTTCTTTCATAACTCATCACACCTTTCCACAAAGATATTTTTAGAAAATCAAGATCTCATACCTGGAATTAATGATCATTCATCTAATTATTTTCATAACTTTTATTCTTTCCTTGAGCCACCAAAATAAGATGTTGAATTATATTTTCCTTTTTTCAACCACCTCTTGTACCATGTTTTCTCCCAAATAATTTCTCACACTAACTTCCTTTCAATATATTAGAGTTTTAAAACACATTATATATAATAACTCAAATGGTTACATCTATATGTTAGAATAAAAAACTACTATTATAAGAAAATTCAACCAATTAAAGATATTAATCCCAAGTTCCCTGATAATCCAATGATAAATCCCTAATCATATTCTATATATTTTGAATTATCTACTTTAACAATTTTTTAATTTGAGGGTAAAAATATATAATGAAACATAACTGAGTACCGAAATGTTTCTAATATCCTTCCCAAATAGTTTTTGTCAATATGGGATCACAATTAGATACAATAAAGAGCTGAATTACATGAATCTTAACCATATATTTAAGATATATTCTATCAAGAGAATCTAAAGACATGGTACCTTTAATAGAAAAATTCATATATTTAGTTAAATGATAAAAAATAACCCAAATAATATTATTACCTTGTGATGTATTTGATAATCTTACCATGAAATTCATGGTTATATTCTACCATTTCCACTAAGACACTAACAATGTTTGAAGCACCTCCTTCAATAGTTGTTTCTCAACTTTAACCTATTAATATGTCAAACATTTAATTGTAAAATCAGTAATAACATCATTTATTACATCCAACCAATAATATTTTTGATAGAATATTTATATATTAGTACCACTTGGATAAATCAGAAAAGAGAGTTTTGAGCCTCAATTAACAATTCCTTTTTCAAATGGGAATAACTCAGCATGCATAACCTCATTTTAAATGTTTCAACACCGTCTTTATCAAAGTTAAACTCAGGAAACACACCGTTATTAAAAAATTATATCTTTTTTAAACCACATTCTTCAATCCAATCCATTTTTTTTTGAAAAGGATGATTTTAGAGACACCTGAACCAAAAGAGAAAGAGTTTTTACATACGCAACTTCCAATCCCAAGTTAATTAAAGCCTTTACTATTAGATCATGTTCCAAATATAACATAATTAACTATGAATTCTCTTTTCAACTTAACGAATTAGATACATTGTTTATTTTTCTATAATGATACTGAATTGTGAAATCATAATCCTTTATCATTTACAATTATATTATTTTCCTCACATTCAACTCTTTTTTGGTGAATATATTTTACAAAATATTATAACCCAAATATATTTCACATTTATCCACATATAAAAGATGCATCCGAATTTTTAAATAAAATAACCACTACAATATCAAGATATTTTGTTAGGTAGTTCTTATCATGGAGTTTCAATTAGTGTATAGAATATAGAATTACCCAATCATTCTGTATCAAAACACATCCAAGTACCTTTAATGAAGCATCACTGTAAATAACACCTTCTCCATTTCTTTATGGCATGGATAGTTTTGGTTTATTAACCTAATATTCTTTTCAATTACTAAAAACATAAATCACATTCCATTATCTAGATGAATTTTAATACCTTTTTAGTTCACTTGGATATTGGGCTTGATAACTGAGCATAGTTTTCAAAAAACTTTCATTAATAACCCACTAATCTAAGAAAACATCAAATATTAGTGACTTTTGTAGGTCATGGAAACTCTTCCACTAATTTAGTTTTAAAAGTATTTATTTTTATTCCATATTTGGTTATAATTTACCAATGAAATAAAATCTAATTTAACCAAAATTAACATTTATTAAACATTCCACACAACTTATTTTATTATAAAGTGTTTAGAAAAATCCTTAGTTGTTTCTCACGATTCTCATAACTTTTAGAATATACAAGATATTATTAATAAACACAACCATAATTTTTTCAAAAAACTCATAGAAAACTCTATTCATAAAATCCATAAACATAGTTGGTTAATTTTATAACCCAAAGGGAAAAAAAACTCATAATTGTCATACCCAATATGAAACACCTTCTTTAGAATATCTTCATTCTTTACTTTTAGCTGATGATACCCAGAACTGTGGTCAATCATTGGAAATACTAAGCACCCAAAAGCTGAACAAACAATTAATTGATACGAGTAAATAGATACTTATTATTATTAATAATGTTATTGAGTGCTATGTAATCAGTGAAAATCCTTATAAAACCATCCTTATTCTTAACAAAAAAATAGGATCACCCAAAGGTGAAGTTGTAGGGAATATGAAACCTTTATCAAGTAAATCATGTAACTTTATTTTCAATTTCAGTAGATCAATTATATCGATTTGATAAGAAATTTTTGACATTATATTGACATTGATAACTAAGTTAATAGTAGATTAATCCTCTTGATCCAGAATAAATGTAAGAAAATAATTAGGAAATACATCTAAAAATCATTTTACCATTGGCACATCACAAAGCTAAATAATTCCATTCCTTTAAATGAAATTTTATAGATGAATTTTTCCCCATTTTAATTAATTTATTAGCTTCATTATATGATATCTTGGTTATGGGATCACACTTATATTCAAATTAAAACCTACTTTGAGGATTAAATATGACATTTTTTTCTCTACATTCTATCTTATCATGATAAAATTAAATCCAATCCTTACCTAGATTTATATCAAACTACACCAAGGGTAAAAACATGTTTTATAGAAAATAATATTCTCTATATTCTGATAGGATTTTTACAATAAATCTATGCTTCTTTAATACTTCCACAAGAATATTTTACCAAAAGTTATATCTTCATCACTTAAGGTGATATTTCTATATTTACCAAAAATAAAAGAATGAGTAGACCATGATTCAGACAAAAAATTAGAATAATCTGAATAGTCAATTAATGTACCTATCACAACTTATTTTAATGTTACAAAATCCACAGAGGTGGTATAACATGACATTTACACACCCTTTTACTTATGGTATTGATGAATTCAGTCCTTAAATATTTTCTCCAAGCACAAATCAACATATCAGTCCATATCATTATAATTAAAACATATTTATATTGACTAATCATTATTTTTATGACCATTATCATTGATATTTTCATTATAGTCAAAATACAAATGTAAAAACTTACCATGTCAGTAACACTTTCATTACTTTATTATAAATTCCCTAGAATTCTTTTAACCAAAATTATCATAGGAATGAAGTTTAATTTTATTAGCTTTAAATTTGCTTGATGGATTATTCTCCATTATTTTCCACCTATATCATTTTAATATCTTTATTGATAAAAAAATAAATAAACTCCATCTTGATCTTCTCATCATATCAAATAGGGTCTTTATAACATCATAACTAATGAGAAACAAAATACCTTTGAAAAAATTATTTCAATCCTGAATAAAATCTGTCAATTTTTTTCTCAGGTTATAAAATAATTTTTTCATTCCTGGAAAATATAATAGACTTTTCTTTATGGGAGTAAACTAATTCCTATAATTTTATCTTTAATCCCAAGAATTACCTTTGTATTTTAAGTCAAACAACTTTAAGAAAGTATTTCTCAAGGATAAACCCTTAAATGTTATCTAATCCATGACATTGATCTCATTTTTATATTTTGTATTCTTAACCAATGACTACCACATATTGAATTAACCTTACAAACTATAAATGTAAAGAGATACGTTTTGATGTTTTAAAAAACCCAAATCATTATATATATTTTCTAAATCATTAATCCATCCTTAATTTACTAGTGAGTATGAAGATCCACCAAAAGATAGAGAGTTAGATTTAATGAAATTATTTATGAATGATATATTCCTCTTTATGGAATTTAGTCACTCTCTGTCATGGGTATTACAATTATTAGTCTATATTAAATGATTTCACACAACTATAAACTACCCCATTCTAATTCCAATCATTCCAGGATGCCTATTTGAAATAAAATTATTCTATTTTTTACCTACTTTATTCTCCCAATTTCCTCTCTAAAAAACCCTTACGAATATACATTGATTAGATAAAGAAACATGAAAATCCTTAACATATATCTCATATTAATATAACCATAAATTATTGTCTCCTAAAAGTGTATTTTAACATTATCCTAACCTCTAAATTTATGTAAAAATTTTATTTAATACCAATTAAATTAACGTAATATAATAATCCTATAATTACATGATTTATAAAAAGGGTTTCAATTTCTTACATATATAAGATATTTTAAGTATATTGGGTTAGAGAATTAGAAAAACCAATACATAAAAAGTGTAAATTTCCACAAATTTTATATTATTTAAAAAAAAGGTTCTTATGTTTACACTCATGTTTCATTTATGTATCCTCTTCATTATTCAAGATGTTTCAAAATTAACCTTGCTATAATTACTACTGTAACATCCACCAATCCATTACTCTCTCATGTAGCCAAATCATATTGGTTATTAGACCTAAAGCACACCTACACATATTCTAGAGGCTGAAGATTAGCATTAGGGGTGTAAAGAACATAATGGGGACACTATACCCCTAATAAAAAGTTGAGTTATAACATAAATAAACAAATATCAAAGTAACAAAAATAGATAAAATAGTACATCATGCAACTGTAAGATAAATAATGAACCAAGTAAACCAAATAATAATAAACCAGGTAATTTTGGGTTGTAATATAACTAAACGACATGCTAGAAGCCATATATCTAAAAGAACAGGATGAAATAAATAAACTCAAATGAACCTTTTCCTTAATCCTTATTCAGTCCTATATACAAGCCAAAAACCATACAGAAAGAATCAATCAACAACATGGTTCATTTCTCTTATCTAAACCTGCATCCATATAATCTTCTTTGGAACTAAATAGTTGCCCGAATTGGGTGTGAGAAAAACTCAGTAGGTCAACACCACCATGTATAAACAAACGAGTTTGGTAATAAGTGCACGTAATAATGAAATAATTATAAGTATTAATTAATAAATTAATATGATACAAGAATCAACCTGATTTGGAACCATATGAAAATATCTATAAAAATGTATCAAAACCATGCCAACCACAACCAAAATTCCATGATATAATCACATAACTAGATAAAATACCTATGTATAAGAATGTTAGTATAACATGACTATGTCCTATATATAATAATTTATCCATAATTAGGTCAAGCCCTTTATATATGAATTTCATCATAACCAGATAAAGACCTATATATAATCATTTCATTATAACTGGACTAAGACCTTTATATAATAATTTCAATATAATTAGGCCAAGTCCTTTATAAAATCATTTCACCATCACCAGGAAAAGTTCTTTATATAAGCATTTCAACATCATTGGGAAAATACCTCTATATAAGAACTTCAGTATCAATCACAACAAAATTCATAACATCCATAATAACACTACATAACATCAAAATTCACAATGGTAAATTTAGCTAATTACCATTTTCATTTAATTATCAACTCATTTATTAAATTATATCTTAAACCATTATTATTCCAGTGTACACACACATTTTTATCAAATCATCACTAGTTATTAAATTATAAAGAAATCCATTTTTCAAGGTGATTATATCATAAGAAATCATCTAAGGTCTCATGCCATGCGAAAACATATCTTTAATCCATTATCTAGTTCTTTATTATTAAGTGGTTGTCTCACCCTATAGGTAGATGTAAACTAGTTATTAACACTACCAGATCCAAAGTTATCTACGTAATAGTCTAAACACATGATTATCATCAACCATTATTCATTTTGTTAATACACATATTGTGTCAGAGTAATAACATAATATTGTACATAATTGATTAAATAAAAAAAGACCATATGCCTTTGTTCTAGACCACCTACCTTTATCTGGTGATTACAAAAAAATTAACAACTAAGAATTCCAATGAGGAATTAAGGTAAAGGAGATCAAAAGGAAAAAACTAGATTATAAAATATCAAAACCCAGTTCAATAGTGGTCTAGAGATTACACCACGATAATGGAGAACAAACCGAAGAGTGGGGAAAACCAATGAAAATGAACTCACTTGGGATTAAATGATTTATCGAGAGGTATAAAAGGAAAATAATCATTCTAAAATTACATGAATTCACCATAGGGTTTGAGAAAGATATATTCATTACATATGAAATAAAATCATATACACAACATAATTTCAAATCATTGGCCGTGATATAGTCATGGTGTGAAACCCTTTCATGATATGAATTTATCAATTTATAAGATATAGAAAAATACAAATTTCCTCTGGTTAAAATATCCCTAATAAAAAATTATATGATATCAATAAGTTTCATAGTGAGGAAAAATTTCACTCTATAAACCAACTCACTACATCTACTCAATATCATGTTCACGCCGTGTAACCTTTCACAATGTGAAGGTGTATAATAGAAATATTTCAGTATAACTTCTATAAGAAAATCTCAAACCACATTTGAAGACTTACAAACCATGAATAACCCTCGTAATCCCTTGAAAAATTTATACCTTTAATCTATTAATTCAAAAAATATACATCCCTAAACTTTAGGTAAATTTCCATAGAAAAAACTCTTTTTCTTCAAACAAGATTTGACCAACATGGTTTAAAGAAGAAGGAATACCCAAATTAAAATATTTTTAACCAAATATCAAATAAAGAAGTACCTAGAAAAGGCTATATCATAAAACAACACATCCTTAATCCCCATGAAAAAAATTTGAAAATGAAGGAATAAAAAAAATCTCTGTAAGGGATATTAAGAGAAAAGAAACATTTTAAACCATTTTAAAATCACAAAAACCCATAATAAAGTTTTCCGTTTATGAAATAAACTTCAAGATAAACTAATAATTTACATGCACATAAAAGAAAATTTATTGACCAATATTTTTTTAAAAAATATCATAAAAACAATAAATTAAAAATCAAAAGCATGTGGGTTTTTTAAAGGATATGAAATCATTTAATTAAAAAAACTTTTTATCTAAAAAGGTCATAAACTTTATTTAAATCATAAGTTCATTTTCCTACCTTATAAAGTAAAAATAATTCTATAAAACCCCATTGAAAAGAATTGAAAATAATTCTGGTACCTTTTGAAATCATCTTCATATCACTATTACAATCAATATTATAATATTTCTTATAAATTGATATCCTCCATAGTGAATTCCATTATGTCTCCTCTTGGGGAAAATATAATTACCCAATGCATTATAGGGATATATCGGACCAACCCACCATTTTAAAAAAACTACAAGGACTATAACATGAATTCAACACATAATATCTTTTATTTACATTATAATACTCATAATAATTGAAATTTTAACCCATAAGAAAAATCACTTTCAATTATCTCATTAAAATGATAATACAAGTCCTCTTTCTCTTAAAATGATTTTAAAAAATTCCTAGAAAAATTAGAATAATATCTTCTTTAAGAATCCATAAAAATTTTATAGGAATATTTATAATGCATAATGATTATGATAGTGGGAAAAGGAAGTCATATGTTAAATAATAAAAAAACATTATTTTTGAACTTCTATAAAGAAATTAAAAAATAAACCACATGGTAAACTGTGAAAAGATAATTTAAAGCTCTATAAAGAAAGTCAAAATTAGTTGAAATAACCTTTAAAAATATTTTAATTATAAATATGTACATTCTAAAAACATTGTAAAGAATATGTATATATACGAAAAAGTGTTTAAAATATTTAAAACATGGTTGAAAAGAAAATCTGTTACCTTGAGTCTTGGCTCAATACATATATAATTTAATTTCCCAAATAATAAAATTATATTAACTATATACATGTTTAATAATTTTTTTAATGTTTTTAATTTACTAAAATTAATTTTATTTCATATATGACCATGTTTATTTAGTTAACAAATCAGTTAATTTAATACCTTATTTTATGTGGTCGCTTGGCCCAAAATTTCTTTGGTGTTTAGCATGGTAAAATAGGTCATATTTCCATCATATATAAAATATTAATCACGATACAATTATAAATTTTATTCATTAAATATACTTTTAAAAACATCCATGTAAGGAGGTCATGAAAAATGAGATACACTGTCCATGGAGATGGTCAGTAGCATATAAAATTGAGTGGAATTTTCAATTTTATAATAGATGAAATGGAAATAAAGAAGATACACAATTAAAAATAAAAATAATAATATTATAAATATCATATTTTTCATTAAATATATCCTTATGACTATCCATGTGAGGCATAAATGAAAAATGAATTATGTCATTTTCTCTATGTGGTAGTTCACATGTACACATGAGTGACATTACAATTTTCCAACTGATGGGAGGGTAAAAAGGAAGTTAAATTTTTTATTTTAAAAAATAATTATGTCATTAAATTCATATATATATATTAAATCCATCTTTATAACCAATCATTATAGATGATGAAAAAAAATAAAATACATCGCTTCATAGAGATGGAAGTTCGTACGTATGTATGAGCAATGTAGCGACCCAACCCCAACAAGCAAGGATCTAGTGTTGTACTACCATTACATTGGCATAAGATAAAAGTAAATAACATCCCCAATGACCAAAAAATTTATTAGTACAGGTAAACTAGATACATATATGAGTCTTTAATTATAAATTAATACAGAAATTAAAACATAATTTTTTTAGGATAATAACATTATTCCATCTAATCTTACATTGAAGATATTTCTTAATACAATTCAGGGAATCCTGGGGAATGTAAAAAAAATAAGGGTAAGCTCAAATTCTTAGTAAGGGTAATTACAATAGAAGAAATAATGAGTCAATGATAAATAATCATTATGGAATGGTAAATAACTGAACAATCATTCCATGTAATCAATAAATTGATAAAGAAGTGCATAAATAATATGGAAAGGTAAATAACAAAAAAAATTCCATTTAAATAACTGGATATGTAATAATCAATATGGAAAGTTAATAAACTGAAAAAACATTCCATCATTCAATAAACTAAGAATGAAATACATCTATAGACATTGTCATAGTGAAAATCTCATGGATAATAAATATTGAATCAAAATGAAAGTAATTATTAATTATTGGAAACCATGCTTCCAAGGTACATGATAACTTTATCATCAAGACCTTTCATGAGATGGTTTAAAACATTCCGGGTAAAAAACCCATTAAGGATAGACAACTAACTCATCCCATAAGATTACCGATGCATAAACGGGCTATCTATAACTGACCACCACCTATGTTATAACTATAAAAATCATTCCTCATATATAAAATAATCTATTTAATTTATGAAAAATGTATAATATTAAATATCCAAATTTAATAAAAAATACTGATTTATCAATATTTCCTCAGTTAATCAAATAACTATCAAAGTAAAAACCGTATGTAAAAATGATATATGGTTTGGGAAATAAACATATCTATGATAAATGATATGGATAATTTGGTTAATTAAATTTCCAATGATAAAAAAAATTGAATATTTCCGGGGGTATGACAAAGGAATCAATGAAGTTAATATCAATGAAATCCTTGAAAAAATCGATCACAAACCATCACAATAAATAATAAAGATGTTATCAATACAACATATCCAAAGTGAAGTAAAAATAATGTTTTTTCTTCATTTATTAATAGAAATACTATAAAAAATCATTTAAAAACATTTTTGGGGAAAATATCATTTTTATTTCGAAAACAATTATGAAAAAAAATTACTTTAAAATCACTTTTGAAAAAATTTCTTTAAAAAGTAACAGTTTAAAATCGAAAAGGAACCTTTGAAGAGACGATGGTGGGTAAATCCATTCATGTCGTACAAGGTAAAAGAATATTTCTTTTTCATGGTAAAAGTTTTAAGAAATGATTTTTTCAAAAAGAGATAATAATATCCCTTTGGATTTTTTTTAAAAGATAAAAGAGGTAAAAATTTATTTATTAAATCATTTTGTAAAGGTCAAAATATTTTTGTAAAATATGATTTTTATAAAAAATTAGGTTCATCAACTAAAGAGATAAATGAAGTCGGGTTGTCATAAAAATATTTTCTAAAACATTTTCAGTACCAAATATTAAAAAAATAGAAATATTGCTTGAAAAATGTTTTAAATAACAAGAGGAGAGTAAAATTAAATTATTTTAAAAAAAATATCCAATAATTTCCTCTAATTGAAATTCAAGTGTAAATAGCCCTGAACAAAAATCATATTGTGATGCAAACCCTTGAAATACCATAACTTTTATGTGAGAATCAATCAATGAATAAATTATGTGTGTAAAATATAAATCCACATAAAACAAGTGAAAACACAATAATATATAGTAAAAATTTATTACCCAAATAATATTATAATATTAATGACAATGAGGAAGTAAAATAACCTAATAAAAAGGAATCTGGTTATAAAGGAATTTACCACTTGGTAACCTTTAATTAAAATCCCCTAAGAAGAAATAATTTAAATTTAAACTCACACTAACATAAAGATAAAATAATTCATGATTTAATATATCAAAATGGGTAGTAGATACCCCACCCAAAAAAATTAATTGGTGAATATTATATTTATCTTACAGATGTTAAAAGTGAGATTAAAATCCCTTACCTTGCGTTTTATTTCAGATGAATGTCCTTTAACCTCTTGTATAATGGTTTAAATAATGTAACTAAATTATAACATAATTATACGTATATTTATAATATTATATTTTTTCTTATTATTATATCTCATTATCCGTTTGTTAATAATCTTTCATGATTTTATCTATTTTAGGTGTTAATTGCCTAGTTCTTCGAGTATGTTCTAACTTGTTACTTGTTGTTCCTATTAAATTTAACATGATTTCATAATCTATTTTTTTAAACATGACGTAATTATAATATATATTCAGTATATATGTGTTTATAATAATCCATAATATTTAAAGATAAGAAATGAAATGCACCACTCATAGAAACGGTAGACCTTACATACGCTTAAATGTTACATCCAATTTTTTATCATATTTAAAAGAATTAAAAGTAAATGATATATATTTATTTTTATATTATAATTAAATTATAATATTTATGTCATATATTTGAGATATTTTTATTAAAACCATCCTTTATATGTCCAATGTATAGTGTGAATGAATCACAACGCTTTGAAGAGGAGGTTGTCCACACTTCAACAAATGATGTTACCGTATTCCCAAAAAATGGAAATCATAAAGGTAACTATTATAAATAAAATTATAGAAGAATAAGTACATTATCAATATCATATATATCATATATAAACTATGCCTCCATCATAATTCTTACCATGATTGGTGGTAAAGGAATAATGAACAATCATCGTTTTGTGAGGCAGTAGTTCATCTTACATGAATGGGTAATTTCATTACCCATCAGATGAAAGTGTGTGTAAGTGTATGTAGAAAACTTATAACAAAAACATCTATGAATATTTATGATACTAAGGTTATTATATAATCATGGAATAAGGATAATTGAGTGAGTGATGAAATAAATAAAACTAAAGTGATTGTTGAAGAATGTTACCTCTTATTTGGGTAAATATTTTTTGTATATACCAAAGCATTCCTTGGTTTAATTTATTCCCAAACTAAGGACTATAAGAGTAGGTTATAGATTTTTGGATCTTATTTTTTAATATTTTGGGTGATCCTAAGGGCTTATCAGGTGTTGATAAATGGGAGGGGTGAATGCCTTTTTATAGAGGAGGAGTGACATTCTTGTAAATTTTTGAAAAGGGAATTACACCCTCTTTTTTCCCAAGTCAATTGGATTAAATAATGAAAAAAATTATAAATAATCGATTATAGGGTGGAAATATGGCCATTCAATGTTTTCTGGACTATTTTCAAGGTCATTTTGGCCATTAAGATTATGGTTTTCCCTTGTTATGCTAATGTTTCTCATAATTTTTGCGATTATTTTTAATTAATTTCACAAATATTGTTGATAAAAACTAATTTTACTTTACTATACAATATAAATTATTATAATTCAATATATTTAATCCATTTTTGAAAATTAAAATCAAATAAGTTGTAGAAATTAATTTAAATTTAATCCCACAAATGAGACGACAAAGTGGGTTTTTAAAGTAAAAATGTTCAAATATTTGAGATGCTTTTATATAAAATTTCAAATTAAAATTGATTACAATGAAATAAATTGGATTAATTGATAAAAAATATATAATTAAACTATAAAACAAATAATAAATTTAATTTACTTTAAAAATAAATTAGATAAAAATTAATTTTTGAATTAAAATTTAGCATTTTTCACTGTTCATCCTACAATGAAACCTAATAGAAAAATAAAAAAATCCACCCTAATATAATTTTTAGGTTATGATTTAAAAATTTATGTTTGTTTTGACATAAGAAATATATAGGAGTTCAAATAATTATATTTAAATTAGGTTCTCTATTAAAAGGTGGTAAAAGTGCCTTTATAAAAATATAGGGTTCTATGCATAAAATTGGGTATGTTCTTATCTTTTTCCTATAAAATCAATTGAATTAATATCATGAATACTTTATTGAATTTATTATATATATATTTCATTAATATAATTTTCTAATAGTAATTAATTTAATTTATTTGGATAAGAAACATTTTTCAGCATAAAAACATTTCTTTTATATTTGATTGGTTTTTATATTCTTTTCTAATTAATTGGTAACCAATGAATTCATTTTATATTTATATAAACTATATAATTTTACATGTTAGTTAATTATATTCATAAACTCTAATTTAATGGATTTGTTATACCTTATTATTTTAAATATAAATACTTTAATAATTCATTGTTGTTCGGTAAATCTTGGTCTTACTTGTAACGTAAGATGTGAAAGAAACTCATTGTTGCATATAATGAAAGATGACTTAGTATTATGTTAATTGAATGAAATAAAATATCTTATTTTAAATATTAAATATACCATAAATTCTCGAGAGTTTATATTATATCAAATAGAATTTACTATTTTAGAATTTTTGGGGTGTTACATTCTCCCCACCTTAAATAAATTTCGTCATCGCAATTTAAACTAGATATTGGTAATAATGTTATTGATATTTTAAAATTCCATTATTGAAATACCACACAATGAGAAGTTTTGGTAAAAAATCCTCTATAAAAAAGATAATGGGAAGTAAAGAAAGGTCATATGGACAAACATATAACTAGGCCTCTAAGTAAGAGAACATTAGTAGAAAATTGAGATATAGACTTAGTGGAAAAGCGTTAATATTTATATGGAGTGATTGAGGTCATTGATCATAGAAAAGTAAATCATCAATATAAAGTTATGTGCCTCAAAGTAATAAATATGCGATGATTTAAAAGTCCATCAGTTTAAAAAAAAAATTGTATTGGGAAAACATTTGTTTTATCATTTTCTTAATGTTGAGTAATTATTTTACTCCGTAAGAATATTAAGGAAATATACTTACTTGATATGTTTCAATTTCAATTGAAAATTTAAATCTTTTGTTTATGCTTTTATCAAATTATAATTCATACCTTACTCCATGAAATAGATATCATATAACGAACCCCCTTTTTTAAATCACTAAAATGTTTATTTAACCATTTTTAATACCCATAAAACAAGTCATTATATTTTTCTCGAACTATCTCCCGAAACCAATATGGTTAATAAATTAATCTCCAAACCAAAAGGTAATGATACTGGTTCATCATTAATATTTATTCCCCAAATTTTTTAACTAAAAATAATTACACAACAACTAGGACATCACGTATGCCAGTGGTAGGCACAAAACCCTTATTGTCCTTCGATTTGGGTTCAAGACCTATGGCCTTGCTAGATACAATTGGTTATAAGTTGACATATAGTTTTTCCTATTTCTATTACCATATTAATATAATATACAAAACAAATATGATTTAAATCCTTGAAATTTATTCATTAAATATCCATTTAACTAATGTATTCAATACAACCTATTTTTTTAAAAGCCTAATAATATTATTTGAGTATTATTAAAATATTAATAATGATAATAATAACACTTTAGGTTATAAATAACTTTAAAATCATCTCTCTAAAATATATGTTCATTATTCCTCAAATATTTTTTCCACTTGAACATATACTTTCCATAATTTTTTTCCAAGATGTCCATAATCATGGTATAATCTCATTATATACAACATAAAAGAGATGTTTAGGACTTAGAACTTATGATAAACCTCAACATCATAATCCCATGATAGTATCCATCACTCTAAAGTTAATGAAGGCATATGTTCTTCTAAAATTTTAGAGAATCCTTAGATGTTTCATGATTCAAATAACTAAAATGCTATTAGTAAGAATAATTATACAATTTAATTCTAAAGTCTCAGTAAATAAATTAACCAATTTATTTCAACACAAGTCATTCCTAGGTCTAATTATTAACCTAGTTAAATCATTTTCATTATCTATTCTAATATTTAATAATGGTTTGTAAATAAAATGAGAATAATGTTAAGCATATCCCTTAGGAGTGTCAAACCAGCTGCATAGTAATGCCCTTTTTCATGTATTAGGTTACGCTTGAGTCAGTCCCAACACACTTTTTTATAGTTGTTACCCATATGTATATCTGTTTTAGAACCACATACACTAGTAGTATCTATATAGATATGTATTGTTTGGAAAACCCCATAATATCTATCTAATTTAAACTTTAATATGTTATTATATACTTATCCTAAAATTATACGTTACATTTATTTTCTCTAATATATGTTTCTCTAAATCTTACTTCTAAGGTTAAGTTTATACCTCATTTGATAACAACTGTGGAAAATTAACCACATTAATCATGGAGCTGGTGTCATGCTACCATTACATTGGCATAATATACAATTAAACCACGTCCCAAAGGACTAAATAGTAGAGTAGTCTTGGTAAAAAAATATATACATGATTTTTGTATTGTAAATGAATACAAAAATTAAAACATAATTTTTTTATAGGAAAATAAATTTATTACATATAGTGTATCCATTCATATCTTTATTAGTACACTTCAGGGAATCCTGTTGAAGGGAAACAAAATAAGGGTGAGCTCAAATGCTCTATAAAGGTAAGTACAACATAAGAAATAATGAATCAATGAGAAATAATAATGATTTCATATTAAATAATTGAACACTCATAACATAAAATCAATGAACTAATAAGGAAGTCCATAAATAGTATGGCATGGTAAATAACTAAAAACACTTTCTATTTAAATAACTGGATAAGGAACAATCAAAATGGAATGGTGAAAAACTAAAAAAACATTCCATTTAGTCAATAAACTGAGAAATATATTCATCCATATACTTTTTTTATAGTGAAAATATCATGAATAATAAATACTAAATCAAAATGAAGATAGTACTTATTTATTGGACACCATGATTCTTGGATACATATTACCTTTACCATCAAGACCTTTCAAAAGATGGTTTATAACATATTGGGTGAAAAATACACTATGACCAGCCAAATAAAATTTCCCATGAGTCTACTGAAACATTGAGGGGAAATCTATAACCGATCACCACCTGTGTCATACCTTTCCAAATCATTCTTCACATATTGAATAATCAATTTAATTCATGAACAATGTTCCTTATCAAATATCTATATTGAATAAAGAATACATATTTATCAATATTTCCCCAGATAATCAAATAACTATAAAAGAAAATAGTGTATGAAAAAATGATATACAGTTTAGGTAATAAACATATCCATGATAAATGATATGGATAATTATGGGGGAATTAAATGTCTAATGATCATAGTAAATTAAATATATCAAGGGTACTAACAAAGGAATCAATGAAGTGAATGCCAATACTATCCACAGAAAAATCAATCATAAAATATATAGAGGAATAATTTGGATGGTATCAATATAAAATATCCCATGTAGAGTAAAAATAAAGGGTTTTTTTCATTTATGAATATAAATAATATAAAAATATCTTTTAAAATAATTATTATTGAAAATTTTCTTTTTTAATTTTTTTTGAAAATAATTTTATTTTAAAATAACTTTTGAAAACAATTTCTTCAAAAATAATCCTTTTAAACTTTCAAAGTAAGATTCAAAATAAATGATGGAGGGTAAATCAATATATTCTATACAATGTAAAAATAACATTCCTTTTGTATGGTAAAAGGTTAGAAAAACTTATTATTTAAAAAGAGATATAAATATTAATTTAATTTTTTTTATAAAAGGTAAAAATAGTAAAAATTTATTTTATAAATCATTTTTATTGTTTCAAAACATTTTTAAAGCATTTTTAGAAAATAGGGGTTTTAGAAGAAAACAGGTTCTCCCACTTAATAGAGAAATGAAGTCGATTTTTCTTAAAAACATTTTATAAAACATTTTGAGTACCAAAAATCATAAAAATGGTAATATTTCATGAATAACCATATGTGAATAAAATTAATGGATTTATAAAAAAATTATCCAATAATTTCCTCTAATGGAAATTCAAGTGTAAATAATCTTGATAAAAAATGATATTTTTAAGTAAACCCTTAGAAAGACCGTGATGTTGATATGAGAATCAATCAATGAATAGATTATGTGTGTAAAACTTAAATCCACATAAAATAAGTCAAAAAAAAAAAAAAATAGATATTAAAATGTTACTACCCACATAATCTTGTAATATTAACGATAATGACTAAGTAATATAACCTAATGAAAATGAATTAGGTTATGTAATTATTTACCACTTGGTAACATTTAATTCAAATACCAATATAATAAATAATTAAAATTGAAACTGAAAATAAAGTGAAGATAAAATAATTCATTATATAATATATAAAAATTGGTAGTAGATTGACCACAAGAAATAATAATGCGGTGAATATGACATTTATCTCATAGGTGTAAAAGGTGAGATAAAAATCCATGACCTTGCGTTTCATTTCAGATGAGCATACCTTCACCTAATGTATATTGGTTTTAATCATGTAAATAAATTATAAAAGACATATAATAATATTTATAATATCATATATTTTCTTCTTATAACATCTCATTACCCATTTGTTAATAATATTTCATTATTTTCACTATTTCGGGAGTTAATTGCAAGTTTTTCGAGTATGTTTTGACTTGTTACTTGTTTTTTCTATGACATAGACCATTATTTAATCATATATTGAATTTAAAACCTTATTAAATTATCATATATATTGAATATATATATATATATATATTTATAATAATCCATAATATTTTGAGATAGGAAATGAAATGCATTGTTCTTGGAGATGGTATGCCTTATGTACGAATGAACGGTATTTCCTTTTATTTTATCATATTTAAAATAATGAAAAGTAAATTATATATTTGTATATTTATATTATAATTATATTATCATATTAATTTTATATATTTAACATATTTTTAGAATAAAAATCCTTTATATGTCCCATGTGTAGGGTGACAGAATCACATCGCTTTGAGGAGGTGATAATCTACACTTCCACAATCGTTGTGGTCGTATTCACAAAAAATTGCTATCATAAAGGCGTGTTTTTATAAAAATTAAATAGGAATAAATAAATAATATATATAATATAAATAACATATAAATATCTTGTACATCATAATTCCCACCACGAGAGGTGGTAAAGTAAGAACCAACAATCATCGTTTCGCGAGGCGGTAGTTCGCAGTACACGAATCGGTATGTTTGTTACCCATTAGATTGAAGTGTGTGAAAGTACAGGTCAAACCCTTATATTGAAAACATATCATTATATTAAAGATACACAGGTTATTATATAATCATTTAATAAGGAAATTTAAGGATTTTATAAAGAAATAAAACTAAATTTATTGTTCAAAAACGTTACTTCTTATTTGGGTAACTTCATTTTATTTACACAAAAATCCTTCCTTGGTTTGATTTATTCCCAAATTGAGGACTCTAGGTGGATATTAGGAATTTTTAGAGATTATTTGGGTATATTTTTGGTGATCAAATGGACTTTAGAGGTGTGAATAAGTGGGAGGGGTTAGTGATTTTTTATAATAGAGGTGGAGCGACATTCTTGTAATGTTTTGAAATGGGAATTCAACCCACGTTTTTCCAATGTCATGTGGCTCCAATAATTAATAAATTTAGATAAATTGGATTATAGGGTATAAATATATACATAAAATTTATTTTTTACAAGTTTCTAGTTCATTTTGGTCCTTAAGTTTATGATTTAGTGCCTTGTTAAGCTAATTTTTTTCTTTATCGCTTTAATTAGTTTTAATAACTTTCACAAATATTTCCCGTAGAAAAATAAGTTGTAATTATTGAAAAATATAAATTATTATTACTATATATATGGAATCCATTTTTTAAAATTTCAATCATATATGTGAAATAAATTAATTTAAATTTAATCCAGCTGTTGAGACGACAAAGCAAGGTTTGAAAGTAAAAATGTTGAAATGTTTGAGATGTTTTTATATCCAATTTCAAAGTGAAATTTATTAAAATGAAACAAATTAGATTAATTTACATAAAATTTATCTAATTAAAATTTAAAACCAATAAAAATATAATTTAATCTTTTAAATAAATAAGATGAAAAATCATTTTTGAATTAAAATTCAGTATTTTTCACTATTAATCAAAAAATGAAACCTCATAGAAAAATACCAAGAATTAACCGTAAGATATTTTCTATCTTTATATATAATTTTTTTAATATATTTAATTTATAAAATTTCCAAAAATTAGATTTAAAATAGGTTCTGTATTAAATGGTAGTAAAAGTGCCTTTATTAAAATATAGGTTTTTATGTGTAAAATTAGGATTGTTCTCATCTTATGCCTATAAATTCAATTGGATGGATATAAAAAATATTTATTGAATATAATATATATATATATTTCATTAATATATTTCTATAATAGTAATTAATTTAATTTATTAGGATAAGACACCTTTATGAGCATAAAAAATTTACTTTTATATTTAATTGGTTTTTATATTCATTTCTAATTAATTGATAACCAATTAATTAAATTTAAATTTTTGAAAACTATATATTTTTATAATTTATTTAATAATATTAATAACTTATAATTTAATGGCTAGGTTATATTTTATTATATTAAATAATAATATTTTCATAATACATTATTATTCGACAAAACTTGGTCTTGCGTGTAACGTAAGCTATCAAAGAAACTCGTTGTTGCATGAAACAAAAGATAAATAAGTATTGATTACATTTATAGATATATAATAATTTATTTGAAATATTAAATATACCATAATTTATTGATAGGTTATATGCTATCAAATAAAAGTTACTCATTACAATTTTTGAGGTGTTACAAGAAATATTTTCATTTCACATTAGATGGAAAGGAGGTAGAAAACAGTTATTCCAAAAAAATAATGATTATTTATTATATTAAATATACCAATATAGTTATATTATTATGGTTATAATATATTTTAATCTGGTATAATAATAAATAAACTTGAAATAATGTGTTCAATTCTTATAACTCCTCCTTGAATTTCTTCCTTTTGATTCCACCTTATGCCCTATATGATTGAATTTTTGGTGGTAAAAAGACCTATAAGTAGAGTGGAGGCGATTTTGGGTGGAATTTGGTTATATTTTATTTGATATAGATAGTTAAAAGTGTGTGGATATATGAGGATAGGATGTTCCCTTTTACAAGTGAGAGGAGTGACACCCTTGTAAATATTAAGAACATTAAAAAAGTAAATGTCGTTATTAGGAAAAGTGGATCTAATTTAATAAAATTTATAATATAGTACTATTTAAGATCAATATACTCTCAAAAAATCAGTTTTAAAAAAGTTTTTGATATATTCGAATCCTAATATCTTAATTTAACCCCTATCAGTAAACCTTTACCATGGTGAAATTGTTTTACCATTGTAACTATTAATTAAGAATAAAAATCAAATTAAAATTATTACCAAATTTGAAAATTATGATTCCACATATGGAATCTGTTTTCTAAGATTGAAATTGGACAAGAGGTAAAATTTACCTTTAATATATGTTCACAAAACTCAATGAAAAATCATTTTTTTGAAAAATGTATTTTTAAGAATAAAAATTATTTTACCCCCAAATCAAGTATAATATTGATTCGAAAGTTTTTTTTGTTTTGTTATTAAATAATTAAGGTTATTATAAATTTAAATTAACCCAAAACAAAATTAAACTTTCCAACCACTTAATTAAATATAATGAATCAATTTTTTTATTAGATTAAAATATAACATTGGTTTCAAAAAGTCAAACATGAGTCTTTAAATTCAACACAATAAATTTAAATTATTTATATTACTCCTTAAATAAATTTTTAGTTTAGAAAAATAATTTATTTTTTATGTTATAATAATTAATATTGATTTCATAAAATTTATGGTATTGATGAAATCAATATTTTTCACTATTCACCAAAAAATAAACTATTTCAGAAAAATCCCAAAAAATCACCCTAAGATAATTTTAATATATTGATATAAAAAAATATATCCATTTAATAAAATTAAAATTATAAAATAATAAATTTAACTTCTAAATAAAACCATATAATTCTTGTAAAATAATTTATTTAGAATAAAACTATTTCTTTTTCGATTGAAAAATTATTTAAAATTTTTATGGATAATATAACTCCATAAAATATAATCATGAATATTTATAAGGTATGGAATTGATTTATTATTAATATTAAATAATATTTGAAACTATATAATTATTACCATTTTTCATTTCCCTAGCTTCATGCACATACTGAGTAACACCTAGAATCAATGCATACTTGAGAGACATCTGGAGTCACACACTCATGCTATATTTTTTTAGGTTCAATAAATTAAATTATTAACTAAATTGTGATAATAAAATCAATAATTTGGAACTATTACTAGTGAGACACACTATTTAATTTATTTCTTATGTTTTTTATTATAAATATGATTTTATTTTATGACCAGATCAAGTACTAATCACTTTTTTTAATTAATTTATATGTTTAGAGAACTTTAATAAAAACTGAAATATATTTAAGAAATATTTAGATTTTAGATAAAGAACTTGTTAATATATAATTTATATTTTCTAAATTATCTTATTTCAATTATTTTTTGATAAAATTAATCTGTGACATCATGAAAGATATCATAACACAAATAAATCCGAATCATAAGGAAATATGTGAACCAAAATTAAACTATCAAACAAATTAGATTATGATCCCAAATAATGAAGTATATTTTGAATCAAAAAATGGATTGATAAAAATTCTATTGAATTTCATGGTTAGGTATGAGGAGACTCTAACAATCACTTGAATAATTCTGAAATGTTTGGATAACTTTTAAAACACAATAAGTCACCAATCTCAAATCAAGTGGAGAAAATTTCTATTTTCCATTGAAGGTGAAAAAAAGAATTATTATACAATATATAACAAATAGAAGTTATAATTTGGTATAGAATATAAATTAACTTCCTTAAAAAATTCATTCCCACTTCTAACAATATAAAACGTATAAATTAGATTTATAGAACTAGAAAATATAGTGTATATATTGTTTATAAGCACCTAGAAAGGTTCAAGAAACATTGTTTAAATGTCTTCATCAACTGATATAAGAGAACCACTTATTTTTTTTATTATTCCATGGTTTTCTAAACAATGATATATAATGATTTGATGTATTAGGAGGATATCTCAATGATAATATTAAACATTAATTGGGAAAATATCTTATAACTCAAAACAATTCATTATAATAAATTTCACCATGCAAGGAGTCCATAAAGTAAAAGATTCCAATTATTATTTACTTAAAACTTGAATTTATGTTCTCACCTCTCTTATGAGATATATATAATTTAATTTAATAGGTTGATCATAATTCACACCTCCTCAAATATGTTGAGTTTTTTAATCTTTGGGGAACTATACATATTATTTATCCAAGTACAATACATTTAATGTTGAGATTCAATGTACCAAGGTGAAAAATTTAGTCAACTAATGAAGAGTTAAGGATGAAAGGATTACACCACTATTAAATATGTAATTAGTAACCTAAAATTATAAATATAATAATTCTAACATGGTTTCCATTAGACCTACCAATCACCACCATTTTAGTAAGTAACAAATACTTTAAAACCATCCAACAATTATCAATCTCAAGGCCATGATTAAGTGCCATACATAAATAACATACTAATATTGATTTTATAATCTAAATTAAATAAATATAACACATTGAGAAATCATGATTATGAGCTTATAGAATTGAAAAATTAGTTCTAATATGTTCTTACAACAATTAACAACTAAGGGTCACATAAACTATACTCCCATCCTATTCCTAACCCCAAAAGCAATTTTAGTGATATTTCGTTGAGAATTGGTAGGGGATTTCTATAACACCTGATGATTTTAAAATAATAATATTCTTGATAGCATATTCAACATGTAATAAAGAGTTTAAACAAATCATGATATAATATTAAAATATTATTATTTAAACGTGACTAATATAATATTGCCATTAAATTGGAGGCTATTAATAGTATTTATGAAATATATAAAAATTTTCTAATAAATATAAATTTAATTAAAAATTCTTAATAAATAATAAATCTTCTTTAATAAATATATATTATTCTATAAAAACTATGTTTCCTCCCAAAATGATTTATAATGCTTTTATAAGAAAATTTTGTAATTATTTTTTTGAATTTTTTAAAATTATATTTTATAAAATTGAAATAATTTTTCAAACTACAATAAATGTATTAAATTGGGGTGACTTTTTAAAATTTTTAGAAAATATTGATATTTTAGTGAATAGTGAAAAATATCATTTTTTATTAAACAATCCGTTATTTTTAATAAACTAAGTTATTTAAAAGTAAAATTATTATTTAAATATGATTTGAAAGTAAAATAATTATTTTCACTTAAATATAAGATAATAAATTATATTTAAATCATATTTATACTGGGGTTTAATACAAGTTTATTTTTAGGATCTAAACCACTTTTATCTGAAAACTATTTTAAAGGGAATAATATTTCAACATTTTAACTAATTAAAATAAAAAATAATTTGAGGTGATTTAAATAAAATATATAGATTATGTATCTATAAATATTAAATTTAATTAATTTAATCACTAATACTTGCAATATGGTCATTATAAGATCATATTATGCTTGAAAAATTCCTTTCTTGAAAAATCGTTTTTAACACACCTACTGGTCAAATTTTAAATTAAACATTGAAAATTATTTGTATTTAATATGATAAAATGAATTTCTTATTTTGAATATAAATAATTTATAATATATAATAAGTGAAACTTAATTTTTTTTCATAATGAATAGTAAAAAACACTAAAAAATAGTTACCATGGTAAAAAAAATTAAAATTGTAAAATTGTGTAACATTAGATGTAGAGGATAACATGTATAAAAATGTTATGTTTTAATGGTGTAGGTGTTTATATTATTTATATATCCTAAATTCGTTTATTTTACAATTTTTGAGTCACTTGGCTTGAGATTGACATCCCATTATTGAATAGTTTAGGGTATTTACAAAAATTACACTCCCCCTCAATTATAAAACGGAACCCCTCCCTCACTTATTCACACATATACAGCCATTTTAATAAATAAAAAACTAAAATTATATCTTTCAAATATCCCTATACATATTCTAGATCCTCTGGTCTTCCCAAAAGGTCAAACTTAGGGTCATTAACAAGAGATCCAAAGGAGGTTCTTCTAAGCGAAGGTAATCATCTTTATTGAGCTCCTTCTTTCTACTTATTCTTTTTCCACATTCAATTATGTATTAAAAATAATTTTATAATAACAATAGTTTATATTATATAGTTATATATATATTTTTTATTTTTATGGAATAATATTTATCAATATTATATCACATCAAATGGGAAAAACAATCGTTCGTATATACTGCAAACCCTCTTTGCAAACTGATGTGATTGATTTTCCATAATTTCCTATCATTATTATTCATGATGATGGATTTAATATTTATATATTATTGTAATGAAATACTAATCATTTTTTAAAAGTAATATATCATATAATTTCTTACCTTACCATCCATAGAAAAATTATAACATCATTCATATATATGGCGGACTACCGCCTCACGAAACAATGTGATTTATTATTTTATTACTCTATCACATGGAAGGTATATATAAGTGTATTTAAATAAATAATATGATATTTATGATATTATTATAATTTTTTATATATAAAATAAAACTTACCTACTTTAAAACACGATCATTGAAAAATGGGAATGTTATACATGCGTGCATACGACCCACCTTCTCCATGATTATAACACAGTTCATTTTTAATAAGCATAATTCATGGTTATTTTTAAATTTATGTTTATGTATAAAAATTATAATTATTAAATTATTATTATATATAGTATGGAACAATGATCTCTTTGACCATGGTTAATACAACAATGTTGTTTCAAAATTAGGAACCGAGCATCCTCAAAACACCCGACGTGGAAATAATTGATTAAGTAATTAAATATGTAATTAAATTAAATAAATTAAATGGTTTAATTATAAGGTATTAAACCTATAAAATGTAATTAATAAAATAATGACTTGATATACGTTAAGTATACACATTAAAAAGATATACACATTAAGTCTAGACTTTAGGCAACAGTTTTCATCACAAAACTTCTTTCTTTTAAAAACATGTTCTTTTATGAATCTAATTTCTTTTTTATGGTGTATATATTGATCCTTTAAGTATTATATTATTAATACTTCCAAATTTAAGTTATTTTATGTTAAAATTCATTTACTTCATTAATGGTTATTATTATTGAAATGTTATTATGGTGGTAAAGGTTTATGTTTCAATCTCATTTCAATTGGAATTGTTTTTCTTGAAGTTACATTGGAGGAAATTATTTTATAATTGTTTAATAATCCCAATTAATTTTAATATACACTATTTATTCAATAAATTTTCATTTAATAGTTCAATTTTACTCCTTTTGGTACTTAAAATGATTGAGGAAAATGTTTTTAAGAAAAGACAAATTTATTACTCTCTTTGGTCAAAAATTAATTTACTTTCAAATCCATATTTTGTAAAAAAATGCAAAAATGTTTTTAATATTATTATATGACTTTTAAAGTTATTTTTACACTTTATTGGTATTTTAATTCTTTTCTGAAATGAAACTTTGTATCCTTTTACAAACAAGGTACTTTTTTATATTTCTAACAAAAATGTAAAAGGAGTTTTTATTCTAACATATTCAGTATGAATGAAACATTCATCCATTATAAACACTAATTTAATTAAATATTACTTTAAAAGTTTCCATGATTTGTAACACCCCAAGATTTCATAGTATGTTATTTCTTCAAAATAATTCAATAAATTGTACTACATGCAACACCGAGTTCAATCACACCTTGACTTACAAAAAAAAAGTCCATTAAAAGAGGTCATGAATAGTATTAACTAAATTTTAAACCTTATATAATCCTTATAATTTTAGAATCCATATTATGAGTTTCTTAGTCATAATGCAAGAACAGATTCATTTTCAGTATTGCACTTTTATCAACTTTTAATAGTAAAACCTTTTTAAATACAATATTTTAAACTTTTTGACTAAATGGGGACATCAAAAAAAATTTAAAATGAAACATCCCAAGCTTCCATGGTACGCTTTCCTTTGAATAAAACAGTAGCGTGTGTTGTACGCAACTTCGTGTTTTAACACACACCACAACCGATCAAACTAGCCGTTATGAATAGTAATACCTAATTTTTGAAATTATATATATTTTATTTTTAAAAATGGACTTCATTTTTGGATTTGGAATATCAAATTTAGCCTAAGGTGGAATTTTGGTACTTTTCGGATAACTTTAATATTTTGATGAATAGTGAAAATTACTAAATTTTAATTAAAAACAACTTTTTTAATCAAAATAATTAATAGTGATAAATTATGAATTTGAGTGATTTTAAAGTATATTTAGAATATATTTTTACCACTTAATATAATGTTGGTCCTTGGACATAATTTTACAATTAAACCGAACATAAACTAGTGTCAATCTTTTGATAGTTATTATCTCTTAAAAACACGCTTTTTGTTTTGACAGCGGGAATTAATTTTAAATTAATTTCTGCCACTTCTGTGTTTTGAATTTAGAAAAATGGATTCCATATTTGGAATCAGGATGTTCAAATTGTGTAAATAGGTAACTTTTATTTTTAGACATTTTGAATAATTACTGCGGTAAATATTTTATTTACCATGGTTAAGGGTAAATCCGGTAAATAAGGGTTAAAAAATAATATTATAATAATACTAAATTACCCTAAAACGTGTCTTAACCCTATTGGTGGATACAGGGTCGACCATGGGCATCTTTTGGTCTATTTTGGGACCCCATGGATCCACTTTTAAGTGATAATGACACATTATATTAATAAAGCTAAAATTAAAATAAAAATGGCATAAGCTTACATCTTTTAGAAGAAAAATTTTTACATAGGGTTATACATGTTGGATTTTCGATTATAAATATTCATTAGAAAGCTACAAAGATTTCCTACATAATGATATTTTATTTATAATTTTTAGACATTAAATAATTTATTTTATTTATGACACAATGATGATGCAGTAATTACTATAATAGTGAAAAATTAAAATAATTGATATTCTAAATATCCAAATAAATATAATATGAAACTTTTAATGAATTAAACTAATTTTATAGGATAATATGATATCTTAGTATTGATTTAATTGACTTTGTTCTAAGTAATCAATCTGTTATAATTTTCACAAAAATCAACTATTGAATAGTGTCAAAATTGACATAAAAGAGTTCTTAAAACAAATATTATATTATTAATTGATATTAAATTCCTAAAAATCTAAGGATCGGCCAAGAGACTTATATTATGATAGGTTAATCATTAATGGACCACTTGGGGGTCTCTTGGATGTATATAGTAAGTTTATTAACCATATTATATAAAAATACAAAGAGACATTGTAAAAGTGAAACTAATTAACTTAGAGTTAATACTTAAAGATAAGGTTAATATAAGTACCCAAACCTGTCTAAATTCTATTGGATGAGTTGTTTTCGACCTATCCCCACCTCATACTTTGAATAGACAACTTTGGAGCCTTTGGAAACCGAATATGAATTTATTATAAATTAATATTTCTAGCTTTTCCAAAGGTGCCCCTCACCCCTCTTATAAAAGGGCACTCCTCCTTCTCTTTTCCTCACACCTCTCAAGCCACTTGGCTCGTCCAAACTCTGCCCAAATAAGCTCCCCACATCCCTCTCCTCCTCCTTGAAGCTTCCCCTTAGGCAGAAAGCATTTCAAGAAGTCATTTGGTTCCAACCAAAGTGAGTTACCTAAATTAAAGGTAACGATTTCTCTTAAATTATTTTCATTTATTTTGCTTCTTCAACACCCAAACTCTTTTTATTTCCTTTCTTTTGTAACAACACCAGTATCCTCAATATACTAGGATGTTGTTATAAGAAGGATTCAAACTACACATACACACAACTCCATCTAATGGATGATGAATATAATGTTTCTGTGGATGGCAAACTAACGCCTCACGAAACGATGATTGTTCAAATACATCTTACCGCCTCTCATGGTGGCCATTATGATGGCACTGTAATTAAATATGATATTAATGATATATATTTTATATATAATCTTCTTTAATTCCATTTTATTTCATACCATTATTCGTTTCATGTTGTATATACATACGATAATTTCATTTGAGGAAGTGCGGACTACCGCCCCCTTAAAATGATATGACTCGTTCATACCACACATGGAACGTATAAAGGATGGTGTTAATGAACTTAAGTAACATGTATAAAATATTATATTATACTGGAATAGTAATATACCTATGTATCATCTGTATTTGATTCTTTTAAAATAAAAATTAAATGGAAGTAGCGTTCGTGCGTACGTACGGACTACCGTCTCCACGAACGCGATGAGATTCATTCTCCATCGTATCCATTCAAGTATAATTATCATTTGATGATTTAAAAATGATGTTTAAGGACTTGATACCATTCTGAATTTGAATAATATACAACTTATCCTTTACAAACATGTCTTACGTAACAAAACATACAAAAGAAAACAAGTAAGTTCACACCCGAAACAACGATAATACTAAGATTTTATTATCAAATCAATATTAAAAGATCATATATGATATCATATTAATATATATGATTCTTGTATAATTTAATAACAATTATTTCACCATTATACAGGAGGTTAACCTACCCCAACCATGGAAAAGTACAAGGTAAGGGTTATTTCACAATCTCTTCATTATCCGAGGTTGTTTATACATAATAATCTACTGGGATTTCTTTATCATCCACATCCATGTTTCTTAGAAATGTATTTCAAAACATATTTATTATTTACAAGAATATGGGTTAAATTCATTTATACCCTTGTATGAATTTTTGTAAGTGGTTTATAAAGGAATATTTCCGTCGTTTTCAAAACAAGGTCCTTTTTGACCTTTTCGACAGAATTAAGATAAGAATGTTTTTTTACTTATACGGCGGGTGCGGTTATTTTCCGCCGTTATAAAATTGTCAAAGCTTTCCTTACAAGATTACAAGAATATTTTCAAGAAAATGTTTTATTTTATATGGCTCTTAAATGATTTCAAAAATAGAAAGAGATATTTCTCTAAAAAGTGTTTTGATTTCATCTATGTCAACATCCTTTAATGGATTTTACGCTTATTTGAAGTTGATTTATTATAATACAAAACTTCTATATTGTATTGAAGGTTTTGTGATATGTTTGACTGTGGATGTGCTATTTTATACCATTCATAGTTTATGGTGAAACTATTGACATTTCGTATGCTAGTTTTAAATGTTTATGTTATATTTCAAACTTTTCTTCAGATGAATGTGCTAAACAAGTATGTTCCGGGTTGGGGACCGGTAAAAGTAAGCCCTCCAGGTTGGGGACTGGTAAAAGTAAGCCCTCCAGGTTGGGGACTGGTTAAAGTAAGCCCTCCAGGTTAGGGACTGGTAAAAGTATGCCCTCCGGGTTGGTGTCCGGTTATTAGAGGCACTCTGGGTTGGTGTCCGGTTATTAGAGGCACTCCGGGTTGGTGTCCGGTTATTAGAGGCACTCCGGGTTGGTGTCTGGTTATTAGAGGCACTCCGGGTTGGGTTCCGGTTAGAAGTAACCCCTAGGTCTTGGGATGAGGCCTAGACAAAGAAATTAACGTTTAGCATTATGCATTACAACATTATGAAAGTGGTTATTGATATTGCATGTGATTATTCGATTAGTAGAATATCCATGTGAACAAGTAAATGGCATTATTTCATTTTACTTTTGCCATACTATGTTGAAGTTCAATTTTAAAAGGCTTTTGTTTTAGTAATTCCTTGCCTTAAATGTTTATGCTTATTTTGAATGTTCCGCTATATTGTTATCCTTACTGGGCATTTGAGCTCACCCCTTTTCTATGTTTTATTTTTCCCAGGTAGTGAAGAAGTAAATTATGAATGACTTGCAGGGATATTACGAGGGTTTAATAGTGTGGATATGAAGACTTTGTTGTTGTAGCAGTGTTTCACTTTGAAATGTAATGTAAAACTTTATGATTATATCTAGTGTTTCCAAGGCTACTAAACCAATCGGTCTTTCGAGATTTGATCTTCTTGTGATCATGCCAATGTTACGAAGTAATGCACCGACTCTGGGTAGCTGGGGTCGGGGCGTTACAGTTGGTATCAGAGGAAGTTTAGTACAAACCTTGGAAGCTAGATTTAGATAAACTCTGATTAGAGCACGTAGACCTTAGATGAACGTTGAGGATTAGTATAGAAGAACTTCCTAGAATTTTGGTATTGTAGAGATTTTGTGAGTTTTCCGAGCAATACATCCCTGTCTGGATACGAGCAGGTAGAGGCGGCTCTGGCACAGATGTACCTAGGGGTAAAACCCGAAAACACCGCTTTGAGCTAGACTCGAACGAGAACTGGTGCACGACAACGGGCCTTGCTGCACTCTTGGTTACGACACTCCCGGGGGATATGCTTAGGATAACTCTCATTTTCTTTACAAATCATTATGAAGGGTTTATGAGTATATACTTCCTCAAAGAAATTTTTTTTATGATTATGGATTATATCCATAAATAGTTCAATTTATGTTAAGTGTTTTATAAGTATGGGATTATGTATTTTGATTCATAAACTGATCTAGTGTATCCCATTGTTTAGAAATGGCGCCCAGTAGAAGGAATGAGAACTCCAGAAATGCACATGATCCAAAGAGAAAAAAAGATCATATCTTTCATGGTCTTAAGCTAGAATTTATAAGAGAAATAGTCTCCCATGTATTATCATCATATGAAGAAATAATATCATGTGTTGATAAGATAAGTAAAGAGTTTACTGAGTCCTATGGCTTTGAAGGGAAGCAAGAGAAGAAAAGGATGGAAGAGAGAAATATGGATAAAGGGAAGAGGGAAAAGAAGAATTTTCCCATATGTGGTAACTATGGAAAGAAACACCCTGGAACTTGCCTGAAAGGAATGGGAGTTTGTTATAAGTGTGGAGGAAAAGGGCACAAAGTACGTGACTGTAAGGGTAAGAAAATGGTTTCAAATGTACAATGCTTCATTTGCAAGGAGTTTGGACACTACGCGAACCTATGTCCCAGTCATCAGATTATGCCGCAAATGATGCTATTGGATAATAATCAAGTTATGATACTACCACAGATGAAGAGGAATGATTAGAGTTCTTATGTTGATTATGTCAATTGAGTGTTGTATCAACAATGTACTTGTTATAATAATTATGGAGTATATAAGGATTGTACTGCAGTACTATTTCATTAAGGACTTGAGATAGTGTGGAACAAAGAAAAGTGACTCAATAGAAGGATAAATTTTTGGAAAATATATGGTTGAGAGAATGATAAATCATAATATAGTTCTGATACTGAGGTAGTGATTTTGGAATAATATGTGATTGTTTTGGAAAAATTATATTGGATATTCTTGACTACCTTGGAACTGATTAATGATTTGTATATTCCATCATTGTTGGGGTTTAAAACATTTTTGGATTAATGAAGTATATCCAGCTTTCTATATGGAATAAGGGAGCATGAATGTAATCAATAAGGAATATGGTAATTCAGGATGTTTCGGTGTATTAAAAGAATACATGATGAAGGTATTCATATGCTATTACGGGGTAAAAAGGTTCTACATTATGTTTACCTTACTTATAAATGTTGGACTGTGAGTTTGGATAGAAGTATTTTGGATAGTTCTAGTTTGGATTATTTTGGATTGCCATAAAAAGGACAACCCGGAGGTCGGGCGGCAACCCATCGCGTCCGGCAAGGCTGCGAGACTTGAACCCGCAACCGAAGGGCGACAAGGGTGTATCACCTACCACTGTCCCACGAGATGTCCGAATTAAATAATGTAGTTTTTTTAAAAAGATCTGGTAGATGAATTATAAATTCATTTATTTTGGAACCCTGTACGAATAGTATAAATAAAAAAAAAAATTACGTTCTATTATCTTTTAGAGTGAAAGATGAGTTTGTGGTAGAAATTTATTAATGGGTAAAATTCTAATTATAAAGTAAGTATATCTCCTTATTATCTTAGCCAATCTCATAAATAAATTCCTCAACATTAATAATAGAAACTTAGAACAAAAATGTTGTCCTAGATGGTACCTTAAATCATCACAAATTTATGGCTTTGGGATTGTTGGCCTTTTCATAGCCATGTTCTCTACCACTCTCCATCAGATAATTGATGGTTAGATTTTTCTTCCATATCCATATTTTCCTACATGGAACCCTAGTATGTGTTATTTTCGGTAATCTTCATACTTTCGACTCTTTATTTTAAATAGAGGCCTCATTAATTCATTTTTCGATGTGGGATTTCAACTAGGATATTTTGAAACGTCAAAAATGTGTTATCCTAATACCCTATGTTTTGTTGAACCGATGGTATTTCAAATCATCATAGATTGATGAATTTATGGACCTCAATTTTATACTTGTTTGTGATTGATGACCTCAATCACTACCTATAAATATTTTTCGTTTTCCTCCAATTATATGTCTCTAATTACCACCAATGTTCTCCTAATCGAGATCATAATTTGGTGGTGACACTTTCATTTCTCTTTTCCTCATATTAAGACTAAATTTTAGTAACCCTATTTCCGATGTGGGTTTTCCCACAAGTATATTTTCAATTTTCAACCTTTTATTTTCGAAGAATAATTTCAAATTGCGAGGACGCAATTTATTGAAGGAGGGGAGAATGTAACACCCCAAGATTTCATAGTATGTTATTTCTTCAAAATAATTCAATAAATTGTACTACATGCAACACCGAGTTCAATCACACCTTGACTTACAAAAAAAAAGTCCATTAAAAGAGGTCATGAATAGTATTAACTAAATTTTAAACCTTATATAATCCTTATAATTTTAGAATCCATATTATGAGTTTCTTAGTCATAATGCAAGAACAGATTCATTTTCAGTATTGCACTTTTATCAACTTTTAATAGTAAAACCTTTTTAAATACAATATTTTAAACTTTTTGACTAAATGGGGACATCAAAAAAAATTTAAAATGAAACATCCCAAGCTTCCATGGTACGCTTTCCTTTGAATAAAACAGTAGCGTGTGTTGTACGCAACTTCGTGTTTTAACACACACCACAACCGATCAAACTAGCCGTTATGAATAGTAATACCTAATTTTTGAAATTATATATATTTTATTTTTAAAAATGGACTTCATTTTTGGATTCGGAATATCAAATTTAGCCTAAGGTGAAATTTTGGTACTTTTCGGATAACTTTAATATTTTGATGAATAGTGAAAATTACTAAATTTTAATTAAAAACAACTTTTTTAATCAAAATAATTAATAGTGATAAATTATGAATTTGAGTGGTTTTAAAGTATATTTAGAATATATTTTTACCACTTAATATAATGTTGGTCCTTGGACATAATTTTACAATTAAACCGAACATAAACTAGTGTCAATCTTTTGATAGTTATTATCTCTTAAAAACACGCTTTTTGTTTTGACAGCGGGAATTAATTTTAAATTAATTTCTGCCACTTCTGTGTTTTGAATTTAGAAAAATGGATTCCATATTTGGAATAAGGATTTTCAAATTGTGTAAATAGGTAACTTTTATTTTTAGACATTTTGAATAATTACTGCGGTAAATATTTTATTTACCATGGTTAAGGGTAAATCCGGTAAATAAGGGTTAAAAAATAATATTATAATAATACTAAATTAGCCTAAAACGTGTCTTAACCCTATTGGTTGATACATGGTAGACCATGGGCATCTTTTGGTCTATTTTGGGACCCCATGGATCCACTTGTAAGTGATAATGACACATTATATTAATAAAGCTAAAATTAAAATAAAAATGGCATAAGCTTACATGTTTTAGAAGAACAATTTTTACATAGGGTTATACATGTTGGATTTTCGATTATAAATATTCATTAGAAAGATACAAAGATTTCCTACATAATGATATTTTATTTATAATTTTTAGACATTAAATAATTTATTTTATTTATGACACAATGATGATGCAGTAATTACTATAATAGTGAAAAATTAAAATAATTGATATTCTAAATACCCAAATAAATATAATATGAAACTTTTAATGAATTAAACTAATTTTCTAGGATAATATGATATATTAGTATTTATTTAATTGACTTTGTTCTAAGTAATAAATCTTTTATGATTTTCACAAAAATCAACTATTGAATAGTGTCAAAATTGATATAAAAGAGTTCTTAAAACAAATATTATATTATTAATTGATATTAAATTATTAAAAATCTAAGGATCGGCCAAGAGACTTATATTATGATAGGTTAATCATTAATGGACCACTTGGGGGTCTCTTGGATGTATATAGTAAGTTTATTAACCATATTATATAAAAATACAAAGAGACATTGTAAAAGTGAAACTAATTAACTTAGAGTTAATACTTAAAGATAAGGTTAATATAAGTACCCAAACCTGTCTAAATTCTATTGGATGAGTTGTTTTCGACCTATCCCCACCTCATCCTTTGAATAGTCAACTTTGGAGCCTTTGGAAACCGAATATGAATTTATTATAAATTAATATTTCTAGCTTTTCCAAAGGTGCCCCTCACCCCTCTTATAAAAGGGCACTCCTCCTTCTCTTTTCCTCACACCTCTCAAGCCACTTGGCTCGTCCAAACTCTGCCCAAATAAGCTCCCCACATCCCTCTACTCCTCCTTGAAGCTTCCCCTTAGGCAGAAAGCATTTCAAGAAGTCCTTTGGTTCCAACCAAAGTGAGTTACCTAAATTAAAGGTAACGATTTCTCTTAAATTATTTTCATTTATTTTGCTTCTTCAACACCCAAACTCTTTTTATTTCCTTTCTTTTGTAACAACACCAGTATCCTCAATATACTAGGATGTTGTTATAAGAAGGATTCAATCTACACATACACACAACTCCATCTAATGGATGATGAACATAATGTTTCTGTGGATGGCAAACTAACGCCTCACGAAACGATGATTGTTCAAATACATCTTACCGCCTCTCATGGTGGCCATTATGATGGCACTGTAATTAAATATGATATTAATGATATATATTTTATATATAAGCTTCTTTAATTCCATTTTATTTCATACCATTATTCGTTTCATGTTGTATATACATACGATAATTTCATTTGAGGAAGTGCGGACTACCGCCCCCTTAAAATGATATGACTCGTTCATACCACACATGGAACGTATAAAGGATGGTGTTAATGAACTTAAGTAACATGTATAAAATATTATATTATACTGGAATAGTAATATACCTATGTATCATCTGTATTTGATTCTTTTAAAATAAAAATTAAATGGAAGTAGCGTTCGTGCGTACGTACGGACTACCGTCTCCACGAACGCGATGAGATTCATTCTCCATCGTATCCATTCAAGTATAATTATCATTTGATGATTTAAAAATGATGTTTAAGGACTTTATACCATTCTGCATTTGAATAATATACAACTTATCCTTTACAAACATGTCTTACGTAACAAAACATACAAAAGCAAACAAGTAAGTTCACACCCGAAACAACGATAATACTAAGATTTTATTATCAAATCAATATTAAAAGATCATATATGATATCATATTAATATATATGATTCTTGTATAATTTAATAACAATTATTTCACCATTATACAGGAGGTTAACCTACCCCAACCATGGAAAAGTACAAGGTAAGGGTTATTTCACAATCTCTTCATTATCCGAGGTTGTTTATACATAATAATCTACTGGGATTTCTTTATCATCCACATCCATGTTTCTTAGAAATGTATTTCAAAACATATTTATTATTTACAAGAATATGGGTTAAATTCATTTATACCCTTGTATGACTTTTTGTAAGAGGTTTATAAAGGAATATTTCTGTCGTTTTCAAAACAAGGTCCTTTTTGACCTTTTCGACAGAATTAAGATAAGAATGTTTTTATTACTTATACGGCGGGTGCGGTTATTTTCCGCCGTTATAAAATCGTCAAAGCTTTCCTTAAAATCTTACAAGAATATTTTCAAGAAAATGTTTTATTTTATATGGCTCTTAAATGATTTCAAAAATAGAAAGAGATATTTCTCTAAAAAGTGTTTTGATTTCATCTATGTCAACATCCTTTAATGGATTTTACACTTATTTGAAGTTGATTTATTATAATACAAAACTTCTATATTGTATTGAAGGTTTTGTGATATGTTTGACTGTGGATGTGCTATTTTATACCATTCATAGTTTATGGTGAAACTATTGACATTTCGTATGCTAGTTTTAAATGTTTATGTTATATTTCAAACTTTTCTTCAGATGAATGTGCTAAACAAGTATGTTCCGGGTTGGGGACCGGTAAAAGTAAGCCCTCCAGGTTGGGGACTGGTAAAAGTAAGCCCTCCAGGTTGGGGACTGGTTAAAGTAAGCCCTCCAGGTTAGGGACTGGTAAAAGTATGCCCTCCGGGTTGGTGTCCGGTTATTAGAGGCACTCCGGGTTGGTGTCCGGTTATTAGAGGCACTCCGGGTTGGTGTCCGGTTATTAGAGGCACTCCGGGTTGGTGTCCGGTTATTAGAGGCACTCCGGGTTGGGTTCCAGTTAGAAGTAACCCCTAGGTCTTGGGATGAGGCCTAGACAAAGAAATTAACGTTTAGCATTATGTATTACAACATTATGAAAGTGGTTATTGATATTGCATGTGATTATTCGATTAGTAGAATATCCATGTGAACAAGTAAATGGCATTATTTCATTTTACTTTTTCCATACTATGTTGAAGTTCAATTTTAAAAGGCTTTTGTTTTAGTAATTCCTTGCCTTAAATGTTTATGCTTATTTTGAATGTTCCGCTATATTGTTATCCTTACTGGGCATTTGAGCTCACCCCTTTTCTATGTTTTATTTTTCCCAGGTAGTGAAGAAGTAAATTATGAATGACTTGCAGGGATATTACGAGGGTTTAATAGTGTGGATATGAAGACTTTGTTGTTGTAGTAGTTTTTCACTTTGAAATGTAATGTAAAACTTTATGATTATATCTAGTGTTTCCAAGGCTACTAAACCAATCGGTCTTTCGAGATTTGATCTTCTTGTGATCATGCCAATGTTACGAAGTAATGCACCGACTCTGGGTAGCTGGGGTCGGGGCGTTACATGATTCTTATAAAATAATACTTTTTCCAAATATTTTGAAATCTTTTTATTTTTAAAAGTGATTTTCAAAGTGAAAATGCTATTTTCCTCAGGAAATATTCTATGTAATATTTTAAATACATTTAAATCTAAAATGACAGTCATAAATGATATAAATTTCTTCTAAGTTATGTATTTATATCTCTCACATATATACTAAGATTATTATTCCTTACTTTTAGGGGGTAATACATTCCTTATATTCATCTTTCATATGCCTTCATTATAAAATTTTCATTGATTATGATATGAGAAAAGATTTTGCAACCCATTTGATTTTTATGTGGAAATCTTATGTTTATATCTTATGATGGATTTTCCTTTTTCAGAACAAATAACAATGAATTTATAATATGGGTTCACCTATATAACACTTTAATTAAATGGGTAATGTTTTTAATCTCTTGAGATGACATGTATGGGATTTGGGAGTGAACTTAATCTATTATGGGACTTTGTCCACCAAATGATATTGTCTTGGAAGTTATCCTTGAGTCATGTTTATGTCATGTTATATATTTCTTCCACATTTACTATAATGTAATGATATTATAATCCCATGTCATTTATTTTATGCTCCCATTTGATTACCCTTGAGAATTATCTTTCATGATACCATGTTATATGTTAACTCACATGTTATGTTTTCTTTCCAGGTCTTTTACCTTACTAGGTTATTTAGATTTCAACTTTTATTTATGTTTTCCCAAGGTTATTCCATATAGTTTTAGGGTAGATAAGGTTCTATCATACTGTCAAATAAACACATTAATATGGTATCAAAGCTCATATTCAAGTCCTGGAAGCAATATAATATTGGGAGAAGTGGCAGGTGACCTAGGAATAGCAGGTCGAGCGACGGTGGGTCATTAGGATCCATGGAGATGATGAGTGATAGAGGAAGATGTGGGGATCATTGATTTATATTGAGAGACATAGAGGTTCTTTGGTAGGCCGTACATTTCATGTGATGATGAGGTGTTGGTGGTGGGGTCATCCGACACCAGCAGGAAATAAAGGCATGCAAGACCGGTGTCAGGCTAAACGAATGGGGGGGGGGGGGGGTCTCAGCCGATTCAATGGTGGGATCTTGAATGGTCATCAAAGGATGGATCAATATGTATTTTGATATAATAAATTAATTACAATATTACTAATGTGGGCCTCCTCCTCAAGTGTAGATTAGATGAGGATTTCGAGAAGCTCACACCTACTTTGTATGGCTTCCATAATGGGAATGAGGATAGGGCATGAAATCACCATCAATACCAAGAATTGTGCATATACAAGGGGAAATTATAGCTATTTATCCTTCAAAGAATATATTATAGGTCAATATAAGTCAAATATACTAGGGAGGGTCGGTTTTTGTGGTGTTAGGTCACCGGGGCCTTTAGGGCTATATACTTAAGCCTTGCACCTACTGGGACTATGAACCATGTAAGGGTTCCCCTTTAACCCAATTTAAATGGGTATTATCAAAAAATCAATATAAAATTTTGTACCATGTGGTTTTAGGATATTATAAGGATTTGGGAGCTCATTATAGAGAAAAAACTAAAAATGTTTTATTTTAGATTCACTTTGTTTTTTATGAACACAGTCTTCAAAAGAAATCAAGAATCATGATCTATGGGTAGTATTTAATTGATGTTTATATTAAAAATATTGTAATAATATGTGTTAAAGTATTGGGTCACTATATTTGGTATCAAATTTTTTTAGTTAACCATTGGTAACTAGGATGATAAAAATTTACTAATAACCCTAGGGATAAGTCTAAGGATAATTGTATGTATTGAAAATGTAAAAGAATTTTGGAGAAGTTTGGAGCAAGTGGTTTCTAAGAATTTAAATCCATTTTTGGATAAAATAATTGGATTTGGATCTAGAAAAACTAAGAATTGGGATTATAACTCTACAAATGTTTCATTGGGATTTGACTCGACCATCACCTGATGCATAAAAATAGGATTTGTTGCACACCTGATTTTACACTCCTAAGGGATATGATTTAGAAATTCACAAAAATCTTTATGAACCATTATGAAGGACTTGAAAAAAAATTATGTTAGAAAACCAAATAGGAATCATTTCAATGGATAACCTATATTAAAACCTAGAGACTCATAAGTTAAGTTATAATTATCATTTATAAGTTATTCCTCTTGAATTTAAAATTTTCCCTTTTGTATGTTTATTAGTTAATGTATTCTCATTTTTTTTACTTTTTTTAGTTAATGGTGGGAAAGTGGATAAAACAATCTAACAAACAGTTTTATGATCAATGTAATGATTTTCCTAAAGATATAACTACCCAAATGAGAATGTTATTTAGACATCTTATTATCATGACATATTAGCTATCTCAAATTACGATAAATAACTAGAACATAGTTTAATTTCCAAAGGCATCAAAAAAGATAAGGTTGATATATCATGGAATTTCAGGTGTTAAAGATGATAAAGAAATGAAGATTCAATTTTATACATGAAAAAAGGTAGGATGATGAACTATAGAAAATGCCTTAAAGAAAATGGAAGATGGGTTATTTGTGGAAAATGAGGCCAAAAAGAATAGAATTGATTAAGAAAAATGAATATTCTAGTTAACAAAATATAAGGAAATAATGTTCAATCTAGGGAGCCACTAATAGTTCAATGTAGTTGATGTGGGGAATTTGGTCATTATCCAGGTCAATTCCCTAATCTAAAGTTTAATTAATAAGGGCCTATGTTTTGATAATCATTGAAGTATAATTATTGAATTGTTTATTTGTTTAAATTCAAGAATAATTTTGTTAATGTGTTTATATTAATGTTATTATAGTTATAAGAATCACGAAACTTCTATGTATTATTCTACAATAGTTTTTCTTTAAGGATTTTCAAGAATATTTTGAATTGAAAAAATGACCAAGAAAGTTGATTTAATGGCAATGTGATATTTTATAGGAAAAATGATAGAGGAAAGTATAATATTTAATATATTAGATATTGAGGTAATTATAGTTAATTACATTTATCTGATTTTGGGTAAAAAATAATATGTATAGAATAATTGAGTGGTTAAAAACATATTTTATGATTAATATTTTTTTGAGTATGTTCATCATATTTTTTTAATGTTATTGGATTTATATTAATTTTGTTTTATAAAAAGGAAAAACAACATGTCAGGTGACAACTCGTCTTATCTAGAAAGGCCATGAGGATTGAACCCAAAACCAAAGGGTGATAAGGGTGTGTATCCTACTAGTAGCCTACGTAATGTACTGGTTAATATGAATTTTTTTCATAAACAATTTGGTGGATAAATTTTATATTGATTTTTGGGAAACATATTATAGGATCTAATATTTTTTATTCTTTCAAGATTTAGTGGTGATTAATGATATTTTGGGAAAAATTTATTGTGTTAATATATAAATCACCTTTTGGTTTAATATAATGGATTATTTTTTAGTAAAGCTATTTTGCTTTACGAGATATATGTTGAAAGGTATGAGATCAAATTTGGGATAAAAAATTCTTTTATGTTATGTTTATTGAGGTTATTTGGGGTATATGGTTATTTATTTAAGGAATGATCTATGTTAAACCTTTGGTTTTATTTATTTTTGTAGATTAATATATTCACATTTATTTTGGGTATTATAATACTTTACACTAACCATTTTGGTTTTAATAAAGATAGGAGGAATAAATTTTTACTATTTTTAGATCTTATGATAAGTGAAAAGTTAGTTTTAGTGCTTCATGAAACTTTTTTTATATTATATATTCATTCTGTAGAGTTAGAGGTGAAGTGGAAATTCATTAAAGCATGGAAAAAAGAATGAAATTGTGTTTATGAAATAAAAAGATATCAAGTAAGTATATTTTATGGCGTTTTTTATATTTATATTAAAAGAATACCTAAAATATTAGAAAATGATCCAGAAAAAAAATTATCTTATTACCTTCATATCTCATAAATTAATGGTCTTCTAATTCATTATAGATTTATTTTTTTCTGATTGTTAACTTTCTCTTGATCATTCTATTCCCTTTGATAAATTATCTCCATCACCCTCTTTAATTATTTATGATTTTCATTCATGTACATATTTTAACTTCCATATAATTTTTTCCAACTAAGAAACATAGTCATGTATTATTACTGACGACCTTCGTATTTCCATTTCACTCTTTTAACAGTATGTTTTATTTATCCTTTTAACAATATGATTTTTCTACTAAGAAATTTTCAAATATCAAAACCTTAATTACTAAGAATAAGTTTAAATCGAAATGTAAAAAGTTATTTAGGTGGGGAATAATGAAACACCACTAAAATTTAAAATAATACTATGCTCTATATAATATTCAACACACAACACCATGTTTAAACAAACCATGATATAATATTAAAATATTATTATTTAATCATGAATGATATAACCTAGATGTTAAATTTGTGGGTATGAATAGTATTAACAACTTAGTGAAATATAAATAAATGTACTACTAAATATATATATATTTATTAATTATTTATAAATAATCTCTCAACTTTAATAAAGATATTTTATTCTATAAAAAGCTTAGTTTTCTTAAAAATGATTGTTATTACTTTTGGGAGAAAATATTATAATTAAATTTTTAAACGTTTAGAATTTTTTTATAAAATTAACATAATTTTTTAAATAATCACATCTATATAAAAATAGGGTGATTTGTTTTTAATGAATATTGATTTTTTGGTGAATATTGAAGAATATCGATTTTTGGTAAAACTGTCATTTCTTTTTAATAAATTAAGTAATTTTAAATACCTATTATTATTTTAACATGATTTCAAAGTAACATAAGTACTAATTATTTATATTTCATCCAATTAATTACATTTAAATCATCTCTATGATATATTTTTATATATTTTTATCTTTAGTCTTTAAAACACATGTTTTGAAAACTGTTTTAAAGTGCATGATGTTTCTCCATTTTAACAAATTACAATAACCCCTAATGAAGAATTATTTGAATTAAATTGATATATTATATATTTAAAAATACTAATCTATATTATTAAATTTATAGTTATTATAAGATAATCTCATGCTTGAAAAATGCATTTCTTGAAAAATTGCTTTTTGACATATCTACAGGATTAATTTTAAATTAAATTATTACAATTATGTGAATTTAATTATTTAAAATGATTTCAATATTTGGAGTCCTAATAATTTATATTATATTATATAATAAGTTTAAATTAATTTTTGTTCATAATGAAATGTAAAAAGAGTAAAAAAATTACTATTGTAAAAAAATTATAATGGTAAAAGTGAGTAACCTTAGAGGTAAAAAGGATAACAAGATTATATATTTTTTTTAATTTTAGTGATTTTTGAATTTCTTATCCTTATATATACCCTACTTATTTATTTTTAAAATTTTTGGGGACTTGTTTCGAGAGTGACTTCCCATTATTAAATAGTTTTGGGTATTTATAAAATGCCACTCCTCCTCATTTATTAGAGGGCACCACATCCAATCATGTTTTGACACCTCTAAAGAAATTCGGATTAGCCAAACCATGAAAAAATATATTCCAAACATTTTTATCCATATTATAGTGTTTCTAGTGTTCTATAAAGACCAACCGTGGGATCCTTAATAAAATATCCAAAGGAGTTTTTTCTAATTGAAGGTAATCATATTCACCGAGCTCCTTTTTTTATTAATAATATTATTTTATTAAAATAAGAAATGGATACAATACATAAAGAGAAATCTAAATAGGTATAAAATAATGTAGTCCTAAGGAATCCCCTCATACTATGCTCACCCCTTCTAGGGGAAATCACCCATGTTGGAGAATCAAGTGACAGAAGTACCTAGAAGGGGTTTAGTTATAAAAAAGTCAACCACTTTGTTACCTTCATTCCATGTGTGGAGAACATCCATGTTATCATTTATGTTTCCCTTGAACTTTTGGGTGGGATAAATTATTTTCTAATGAATATATCACTAGAAAATTAGGAATTATTGTATAATCTTGGGGTCTATATCAATAGTAGCAAGAGAAAGGCTGTGATGGTTGTATAACTCTAAGCCCGTCAGAGCTGCCCTTATGAACCGATGTAATTTATTTTCCATTATTTCATCTCACAGCTCTTCAGGTTGATGTATTTTATATTTATATATGATATTAATGAAATATTAATAAATCTATAAAATTAACTTATCATATAATTTGTTACCATACAATCCATGAAAAAAAGACAATGTCGTTCATGTGTACAACGGACGACGCCTCAGGAAATGATGTGAATAATTTTTTATTACGACAATACATGGATGGTATATAGAAGTTTATTTAAAAAATAATATTATATTTATAATATTATGATCATTAATTAAATATAATAAAACACTTATCTTATTTCCATCATGATCATTGAAAAATGGGAATGTTATGCACATATACGTATGACCTACTGTCTCCATTATTATAACGTAGTTCATATTTCAAAACCATAATTCATGGTTTTTAATAGTATAATTAAAGTATAAAAAATTTAATTATTTCATTATTATTATTCTAAAGATGATGGAACAATGACCCTTTTGACCACAGTCAACACATAGATTCCATTTTGAAATTATGAACCAAGCATCCTCAAAGCACCTCACATGAAACAAAACTGATTAAATAATTTATTATGTTATTAAAATAAATTAATTTAATTGTTTAAATATAAGTTATTAAACCTATAAAAGCTTCTTAATAAAACAAAAAATTGATATAAGCTTATTCTATAAGAGGTAAATGACATACATGACAAGTCTGGACTCATGGTAAGGTCTTTCATCTCAAACCTTCCATCTTTGAGACACATGTTATTTTATGTGCCAAAATTATTCTATATGGAATATATAATTACCATTTACATATTATATAATGAATAATTCATAATTCATGTAATTCTAACTGATTATTTCTAAATTTTATTTATGTGGGTTATGATTCAAAATTTACTAAGGCGGAAAGATTTTATGTTTTAATATAATTTTAATCAAGATTATTTATGATTGAATATACATTGATGTAAATTATTTTATCTTTATTTAATAACCAATTAATTTTACTCTCCTCTATTTATTCATGCCATTTTTAATTTTTATTACCATTTTCATCTCTTTATTACTTAAAACGATTGAGAAAAATGTTTTTAATAAAATCAAACTTTATCTCCCTATTTCGTCAAAAATATTTTTTCTTCCACATCCCTATTTTCTGAAATTATTTTTCAATAATTTTTTTAATATTTTCCTATTATTTTTTAAAATCATTTTTAGCCGTGATTTGATTTTTAAAAAATGTTTTAAATGTAATCTTTTTTTTTCATTTCCTAAAAAGGTACATTTTGACTTTTCTTTAAAAAATATGAATGGAATATTTATTTTAACATACTTTGCATGAAATGAACATTCTAAAATCATGGATACTCATTTATTTGAAGCTTCCATTACAATTTTCCTTAAATATTTTTAAGTAATTTTTTGTTAATATTTTAGAATTTTGTAGTATTTAAAATACATTTTAAAAGTGAAAAGGTTATTTTCTTCATGAAATATTCTTTGTAATATTTTAAATACTTTTTCATCAACAACAAAAATCATCTATGCTATAGAGTTTTTATAAAATATGTATATTTTTATTTCACATATATTCTTAGATTATTCTCCATTAATTTTATAATGTAATACATTCATTATGTTCATCTATAAAAGGAATTCATTATGAAATTTATTTTGATTATGATATGAGATTAGATTATGAAACCCATTTTATTTTAATGGGAAATTCTTATTTTTTTCCTTGTGATTGATTTCCATCTTTTGTCACACATAATAATTTTAATTATATGATAGGTGTGACTAGATAAAACCATAATGCATTGGGTAATGCTTTTAGTCACATGAAATGTCATGTGTGTGATTAGGGAGTGAACCTAATCTATTATTGGACTCTTCCACCATGTGATATTGTCTAGGAAGTTATCCTTGACTAATTTTCATGTCATGTTTTATTTTACCACCATATTTTCTATGATTCTATGATATTATGATGTATTGTTATTTATGTTATCCTCCCATGTGATTACCATTGATCCTTATATTTTATGATATCATATTATACCTTGACTCACATGTTATGTTTCCTTATCATGTGTATTCCATTACTGTTATTTTTAAAACACCCATTTTGTCAATGTATTCCCTAGATAATCCCATAAAAGTTTATGAGTTCGAAAGGGTTTAAGAACTCATTATGGAGAAAAAAATAAAGAAGTTTTATTTTAGTGTCACTTTGATGTATTATGATCCTAGTCTTCCAAATATAATAATACTCACAATATTTGGGTTTTAGTGAATATATTGTTATGTTAAAAACCATGTAATAATTTTTCTAAAAGTCTTGGGTCACTATAGTTGGTATAAAAGAGAAAAGTTAGATTTAAACTTTTGAAACTAAGATGAGAAAACATTAGTGATAAGTCTAAAGGTACTATAAGTATATGAAAAATATCATGTAATTTTAGATAAGATTAGGGAGACTGGTTTCCAAAAATTTATATCCATATCTAGATACTACACATGGATTGGGACCTAGAAAATTTTTACCTCGAGGAAGAAAACAACGAAAAGGGTGTATTAGGATTAGAATCACTCATCACCTCATGCATGAAAATATGCCTTTCTGTACACATGGTTTGACAGTCCAAGGGGAAATTCTTTGGAAATTCAAAAAACATTTTATGAACCATTATAAAGGACTTGATCAAATTAATAGGTTATAAAACCTAATAGAAAAAATTACCATGGATAACCCATATTGAAACCTAGGGATTCCTAAGTGATTATATAATTATCATTTATAATTTATTCCTCTTATGTTTGAATGTTTAGCTTTTGTACCTTTATTATTTAATGTATTATCATCTTGTTTTTCTTCATTTAGGTAATTGTATGGAATTGGATAAAGCCTTCCAAAAAAATGTGATGCTCAATATAATTATTTTTTAACATTATTCCTAATCTAATGGTAATGGTATTTTGACATCTTGTTATCTATACAAATGAGATATCTCGAATTACAATTGAAAATTGTAATATAGTTGAATTTTAAAACACATCTAAGAAGATAAGGATGATGTCTCATTGAAGTTAAAGTGTCAAATAAGATAAAGAAAATAACATTCAGTTTCCTACATGTAAAAAATGTTTGAAGAGGTACCATGGAAAATGAATTATAGGAACTGGAAGATGTTTTATGTGTGGGAAAAGATGACTCAAAGCTGCTAATTATAAAATATAAAATTTAGAGGCCTGTTAATAAGACGGATGGAAATAAAGTTCAACCTAATTCCCCACTAATAGTTCTATTTTTTAGATGTGGGGAACTTGTTTATTATCCAAGTTAATTCCATAATCAAATTAATAATTCCTAAGGCCTTATGTTATGAAAATAATTTAAGTGGAATGATTTAATTTTTCAAGAGTTAAAATTTTATAGACATGCACTTAATGTGTTTTTATTAATGGTATTATAGTTATAAGAATCATGAAAATTGTAAGGAATATTTTTGTTGTATTTTTTCTTTATGGATTTGTAAGAATATGTTTAATGGATAAAATGACCCCGAAAGGATATATAATGGTAAGGTGCTATTTTATGAAAAAACACTTGATTGAGGAAAGGATAATATTTTATATGTGTTTTATGTTGAGGTAATTATAGTTAATTACATTTGTTTGATTTTTTGGAAAAAAATAAGTTGTATAGAAGAAATTAGTGGCTAAAAACTGATTTTACGATTCATTTTTTTATATTCATCATATTTTTGTTAACATTATAAGAATTTTATTAATTTAGTTTAAGAAAAAGTAAAAATTTCATGTTGGGTGACAACTAATCATATCAGGAAAGACCTTAGGTCTTAAACCTGCAACTAAATGGTGATAAATGTGAAATTCTTACCTTTGGACTACGTAATGTATTGGTTAATATTGTTTTTTTACTTAAATGATTCGGTGGATAAATTTTAAGTTAATTTTTGGAAAAATATTAAATGATCATTGTTTTTTTTATTTTTTAGTGTTTTGACATGATTAAGGATATTTTAAAAAAAAACTTTATTTGGTTAAGATATATATATATATATATAACCTTTAAGTTTAACATAAAGTATTATTTTGGAAGAATACTATTATTTTTTTAGAGATGTATGTTTAAGGTTTTGAGATAACCTTTGAGGTTAGAACATTTATTTAATTTGAGGTTATTAAAGTTATTTGGTATATATGGTTATTTAGTTATTGAATGATCTATGTTAAACCATTTATGTTATTAATTTTTAGAGATTAATATATTCATATTCATTTTGGGTATCATATTACATAGTGATAATCATTTTGGTTTTAATTAAGATAGGAGGAATAACATATTACTCTTTTGTGGATCTTATGATCTGTAAAAAGTTAATTTTATTAAATTAGAAAAATAATTATATTGGATATTAATTCCTTAGAGTAAGTGGTGATGTGGAAACTGATTAAAGAATACCAAAAGAATAAAATTGAATTTATTAAATAAAAATATTTAAAGTAATTATATTTTATAGTCTTCTCTATCTTTATAGTAAAAGAATACATAAAATCTAGAAAAATAATCTTTAAACAAAAATTTTATCCTATTACCTTCATATTCGATGAATCAATGATCTTTTATTTAATCAAAAATTTATTTTTTTGTGATTGTAAACTTTTTCATAACCATTAAATTTATTTTGATCAATGAAATATATCTCTCTCCATAATTATTTATGCTTTTATTCCATGTATATATTTTCAATTCCCATTAATTATCTACTACTTGGAAACCTCTTCATGTGTTATTCCAGATGAACATCATATTTACCTTTCCCTATTTCAAGAGGAATTTTTATTAACTATTTTTATAAATTGGGTTTTCTAAGAAGGAATTTTTGAATTTAAAACCCATGATTATTGATAAAAAGTTAAAATTATGAGGATAACATTTATTTAGGGGGGTATACTATAAAAAAATATTTTAAATGAAAATTGTGGTCAATAGCATATTCAATATGAAACGCCGAGTTTAAATGAACCACAATATAATATTAAATCATTATTATTTGATCATAAATGATATAACCAAGAAGATAAATTGGCTGGTATGAATAATATCAAATGATTTATAATATATATATAAAGGTCATACTCAACATATTTTTTTACAAATTCTTAATAAATAAGCATTAAACATTAATAAAGACATTTTTTTCAAAAAAACTAGATTTTCTTTAAAAATGGTTTTCATTTCTTTTATAAGAAAATATTATAATTAAATATTAAAAATATTATAAATTTAATTTTATAAATTTTTTTTTTGAAATTATCATATCTATATCAACTTTGGGTGAAATTTTGGTATTTTTTGGAAAAAATTGATTTTCCCTAGAATAGTGGAAAATATTGATTTTTGGAAAATATTCATTAATTTTTTATAAATTAAGTAATTTAAGAGTACCATTTTTATTATAATATCATTTCCAAGTATCTTAAATATTTTTTAGTTAAATTGTATAAAATTAATTACATTTAAATAATATTTATAAAACATTTAAATATAAGTTTATTTTTTGGATTTAAAACACATTTATTTGGAAACTGTTTTAAAGCGCATAATATTTATCCATTTTAACTAATTAAAATAACCTTTAATGAGGAACTATTTAAAGAAAATTAGTATATTATATATCTATAAATATGAATTTAAACTAATTTAATTATTATTACTAGTCATATAGTTATTATAACATCATCTTATGCTTGAAAAATGAATTTATCAAAAAACCATTTTTTGGACACGAGTTTGAGTTTAATTTTAAATTAAAATATTCAATTTTTTGAATTTAATTTGATAAAATGTATTCCATATTTTGAATTATAATAATTTATATTATATAATAATTTCAAATTTATTTTTTATTATAATTAATATTAAAAATAGTAAAAAAATAGTTATCACGATAATAAATTAAAATGGTAAAAGTGATTAAACTTAGAGGTAATGAGTAAAAAATGTTTAAAAAATGTTTATTTTTAGTGTTAGAGGTTTAGATCAACCTTATATCTACCCCACTCCTTTATTTTTCAAATTTGGAGGCTTTTTCTTTAAGAGAGATTGTAACATCCCTCACCTCACTCATTGGCTTAAGAAGAGCTAGTGGGACTTACTAGCATTAGGTGACATCCCCAAGACACCAAAGGATGTCAATAAATTCCAAGGGCCTCATAAAAATTTGGGTTATTATTTTCACTTTGAATATAAAACAAACTAACTAAAATTTGAACAAAAAAACCACTTTATAATGCATGCGTATAAGGAAATAAAACTCAATGTATAACAAAACCAACAACTATATAAGAGTATAATTGGAAACCTAAACCAAAAAAACTCAAAGAAACCAAATACATCAACTCAAAAAATCCCAAACATCTCCAAGCTCAAACTTAATGATCCATGGTAATGTTATGACGATGCGTTACTAAATAACCAAGATACATTGCCTCTACCTATTTCTTAATAGATGAAATATACAATTGCACAATAGTGCCCAAGAAGGTGTAGATTACAAACTAAAAAGTATTTACATAGTTAATTCAAAACTACTTCCACTAGGATAAAAATCGTTATAATATTTATATAAATCTATTTAAAACAAATAAATATAGCTTATATCAAAGCCAAAATAGTTTCTATTTAAAGAAAAAAACAATCATTTAACAACATTTCTCAAATACCATTTGGTATAACATTACATGATTTTAAAAATCCACAAATTCATGAAAATATGATAGTTCTGTATTCATGAGTGGTCTCTCATCGATCTATAAATTCATCACATGGTAGCCAATATTAGGTTCCCTAATGGCACATACCCCTTCCACAGGGTCATGTCTAATAAAAATGATCTCATGAAAACAATGTATGACATATATAATGCCAATCCATTCATGAAAACCCATTTTAATAAATAAGATTCATTCACTAAAATATTTCTAAAAATATTTTCCATGTGGAAAATAATCATAATATTAAAATAACCATTTTAGAATTAACAATAATTATTTTTTATCCAAAAAACCAGTCAATTTACACAATTTAGAAAAACCATCACAAAAGAGGTTTTACATTAAGAATAAAACATAAATTTCACAATAAATTCAAGAATATTTCAAACCAAGACATCAAGTTCTAATCAAGTGGAATCAAGAGAAAATCCACCTGCTTCATAACCATTAAAAAAACTGAAGAATGACATAATGATTCTCTAGATCGGATCAAGTACGAAATTCTATTCATTAGATCCCATAATAATTCATCGCAAATAAATAAAAACACATAGATCTTAACATAACATAGTATATCTATGATTTAGAGAGAGAGAGAGAGAAGAATCAAGGGTCTAAGAATAATGACCAATAATGAGAACATTCTGGTGAATTTGGATCTCTAATTCCTTTGAAACAACTAATTCTTGATCCTGGATTGAATGTAATTTCCCCTAAAGACAAAGGAGGAAAATGAAATCAGGATTAATTAGGTATAGGGAATAAAATAAGTGTTGGGACTTAAACCAATTTGGATCCACATTTTCTGGATTTGAAACTGCATGGTGCATAGTGAGGTTTCACGATTAGTCAAACTGTGCACTAACTGTGCACAAAATATTACCCCAATAAATCTCTCACATGATTAGATCACATAGTTAGAAAAACCATGCACTGATCACACATTTTTCACTATCCCAAATTATAGGATTTTTTTGACGGTTTCTCCTGAGAAACCCTAAATTTTGTCCTAACCATTCACCTACTCACTACCCACTATTATCCCTTGCATGATTTTGTGGATGTGTTGTACAATTTTTAATAATCGTGATTAAACTTCAAACCACTATAAAATCCACCAACGAGTGTAAAAACCCCTTATAACCTCTTGAAAGTTAACCAAATCATTATATATCCTTAAATTACATATATAAAGGGTCAATTACCTAAAACTGGGGTGCTATATTCTCCCCAAAATTGGTCTTTATGTCCTTGGAAAGTTGAAAAGTAGAGTTTTCCTTGATGATATTTGGAAATTTCTCCATCATTTACTTTTCACACCCACTTTTCTTCTCAATTACAACCATGTAACTATAAAACCCACACTAGACCAATTATTTCCAATGAAAGAATTTCTCTTGACTACCTATAATTCATACTTTCACATGAACTAATGTAGCATATGACTCTAGTTTTACATGATCCCATCGAATAACATGGCTAGGATTAGATTGATTCTTCTTCAACTGAGATACAAGGAAAACATTTTTCACTAAAATAAATGTTGGTAGAAAATCCCCTTGATATTCCACCTCAAAAACACTTTCAAGTATCTGAAAAGGGCCTCCGTATCAAGGAGATAACTTTCTGTACTTCCCAAAACTATGATGCCTAAGCCTTGTAGAGATTTTAAAATCATATGATTATTCACCTCAAATTACAATTTTCATTTCCGATGATTGCGATATTATTTTTGATGTCTCTAAGCTTTATACATTATCTTTTTGATCAAATAAATATTGTCTATTGTTTCTTTCACAAGGCTTGGTCCAACCCGTGAAGTCTCACATGTTTCCACCAAACAAAGTGGGGAATGAAAGGGAAACCCATATAATTATTCAAAATGACCCATATGTATCTAGGATTTATACCCATTGTTGTACAGGAACTCCATTAATAGAATATGATCCTATCAAGAGTGAAAAAAATCTATCACACCAGTCCTAATAATATCCTATAATTTTTGGATCATCCTCTTCGATTATCCTTCCACTTATGAAAAATAAGTCATGTTCATAATCAACTATGTCCCAAGGGATTACTGTAAGGACTTTCAAAAAGATATGTAAACAAGGGGTCTCTATCTAATACAATCAATACTAGAACAAAAAACCTCTTTACAACTTCTAAGATATTGATTTTGGACAAGTCATACACCATATGGGATTCCAAAATAGGAATAAAATGAGAAAACATGGTGAACCTATCTAGAATTACCCATATAGTAACTTGTTTTCTAACCATTATTGGTAAACATGTCACAAAATCCTTGGATATATACTCCCAATTCCATGAAAAAATTGTTAAATATTGAAACATGCAAGCTTACCACTGATGCTTCACCTTAACTTGCTAATGGGTGAGGCATCTCGAAAAAATTCTCCCACTACCCTTTTCATGAAAACCCACCAAAACTGTACTTTTATCCCTTTATACCTCAATTGAATTCCTAGATGAAAAAACCATTTTAAATGGGGGTAAGAATTAATAAGTTGTTCCTCACTAACCAAAGTTACCATGATATTATCTCTAAACCTCAAAACCTAACTCCCATGTAGCTTACATAACTCAAGGATCTTCCAAAAACTGAGTTTTTTACATCATATAAACACATCTAGGATTAGATATCTAAGAATCCTTGGCATGATGAACCAAATTAGGAAGAAATGAAACACAGAATAAAATTAAAACATCACCCTTATTGGTAAAATCTAGAGGCATATCAGCTATAACTAACATCAGCTGCCACTGATATGATGCTTCTTTGTCCAACTAATTATATAACTTACTAATTAATGTACAACCACCTAATTTCCTTTACCCTGTGTATACATCAAGTAAAAGTCAAACATTTGATGTTATTCTATGCATCTTCTTTTCCATAGATTCAAATCTCTTTGTGAGATTTTTTTCAATGTCTTATGATCGATAAAAAGTAGGAGTTCATCACTAAAAAGACAACTAATCCAAGTATTCAAATCATGGATTATTATAGCTCATTCCATGTTGTTTATCGATTAGTTCTTCTCATGAAACAATAACTACCATGAACCATAAGTGTAACACCCAAATGTTTTTATGAAATATATATAATTAAAATATTTTTAATTATTCAATAGCTTGCATTGCATACAATCATGATTTTAAAAAAACCGTGATATTGCCTTAGTTCAAAATGAATATTTTAACCCAATATTTAGGTTAGGGGGAATAAATATAACTAACTTATGAAAATGTATGGTGAATTCATTTGATGCAAATTATTTATGAAAAAATATATAAATAAATTTCATATTTTTATTTTTTATTGAGTAAATTACTATTAGTAATTTAAATTAATGAAATATATTGTTTATATACATAATACAATATTTTTTATATACATCCAATAGATATTTTTATCATTGGGTATGAATAAACCTTCTTTGATGTATAAAACCATTATTTTTCAAAAGGGAAAATTTTCTTCTTTTAATGGAGAACCCATTTTAAATCAATAAAATCACACCTTAATAATTTTTATATGAAAAAATAAACATGTTCTTTGGAATAAGGATATAAAAATTTACGTTGGATGAATTTTTGATATTTTTCTAATAACATTCATGTTTTGTAGAATAGTAAAAATACACTAAATTTTAATGGATTTTTTTTCATCAAAATAATTTATATGGTTAAATTATAATATTTAATGGTTTTAAAATATAAATATAATTATCATTAATTTTATATTGAATTATGATTTAAAATCATTTCAATCTTTTGCATTTCTTTGTCTTTTAAAACTTGTTCTCTCTTTCTGAAAACCTGATTAATTTTTAATTAATTACTAAAAATTATGTACTTTGAATTTTGAAAAATAAATTTCATATTAGGTACTATTAATTCCAAATTATGTCAAAATATTACATTTATTTTTGGGCATTATGAACAGTAACATCATTAATTTTTATTAATACTGTTAAAGAGAAAATTAGGCAATTACGGGTAAAAATAATATTATAAAATTACCCTAAAACATGTCCTAATATAATTGGATGAGTGTTTTTCTACCTAAATCATCCTTGGGTCGAAATGGTGTCCTTTGGAAGCAACTTATATGAGATTAGGACATTTAAATTATTTTATTTAAAGAAAAGTTAAGTATGTATTACTCAAATTTTAATAACTATATAATTTTTAATATAAGTTTATAAAGAAGATAAATTAGATTAAAAATACTAATTTGAAAGATAAAATGTATTTTATCATGATAATATATTTTTAATTTTTACGAAGTAAATAATAACCTTAAATAATTATACTTTAATGATTCATAAATTATTTAATTGATGAGAAATCAATAAAATAATTATTATTAAAGTTATAATAACCATTAAAATACCCAAACACTTGAAAAAATATTATTGTTAGAGTGTATCTCAACTATAACCATCCAAGGGTGGAGTTATTGACCATTTTATACTTATAGAAGATATTATGACACTTATATTATTTTATTTAATGTGATAATAAACTTGTCACATTCATGTTTTAATAAGCATAAACTTTTATTGATAAATTATACATAATATATATTATATTATAAGTATTATTACTAAATATAGAAGATTTATATTTTTCATAGTATTTTATTTTTAATTTTTTTTAAATAAATAATCATATTAAATAATTACACTAAACTGTTGTAGTAGTTATTTTATTAAAGGACATATCAAAAAATGTTACTACAAATATTTAAATAAATATAATTTTGAATAATTAATACTTCCAATTAATTTTATAGAAGACCTTTACCTCTTATGAATATAATAAAATATCTTATTCTAAGTAACCATGTTATCTTAATATTTTTAAAATTAATGAATTGAATAGTGTAAAAAGTGACACTATTGATTGTTTATCAAAATTTTGTTTTGTTAAATTATTTAAAAAAATCCAATATTTAAAAAATAAAATAATTATTATATGGTAAAAAATATTATTAGATATTCATTTATAGTCTAATTGACATAAAATAAATAAATATTTCACTCTTTTAATATTGAATTATTTGTTACCCCAGTTAAAAATTAAATAAAATAACTAAGTGTTAATTAAAATGACATGATTTAAATTGAAATAAAAAATGTATAAAATTAATTTTTTGATAATATTACAACCTTATCTCATCTAATATTATAAATTAGAACATTTTTGAGGTTTTTTGGTTGGGGTTTTATTTTATTATAAATTAATATGTTTTGAGATCCCAAAAGTGCCCTTCAACTCGATTATAAAAGGGAACCTACTCTATCAACTATTCACTTCACTTTGAGCCGTCAATATCATCCATACTTTAGAAATTTACATTCTAAACTTCAATAAATACATTATAGTGGTTCTGATATTCTTAAAAGACCAACTCTAGCACTTTAAGAGGAGATTTAGAGGGAGAACGTTGGAGAAGCGGTAATCTCCTCTACCGATTCTTTCAAAATCCATTCACCTTATACTTCAACATCACGAGTTGTTTCATTATAAATTAATAAATAAAGTATAAATTATATACTAATATGCTATTATTATTATGAAATAACTATATTCCATCTTCTACCCATCCTATGAAAAACAAAATCACCACGTCTGTATACGTACGACTTGTCGTCTCCACACAGTGGGGTAATTTGTTTTTCACAACCACCTTACTTGGATGGGTATAATGATGTAAATAATAAATATATATGATTATTAAAACATGATATTAATTCTTAAATATTATAAACTATCCACTTCAATACCATTCAACAATTATGGTAATGATATCGTCGCTCGTGAATACATATGACCTACCGTCTCCATGATGCTATACGATTTATTCTATATGATGTTCATTAAAGAAATATTATATAGATATATGGAATTTATAAATGTGATATATACTATACTAATATCATTACAAAAATTATATAAACATAACCTAATAATAGCAAAAAGAACATATATGAAAAAACATGCGTAAGAAAATAAAGAAGTTAACACCTAATGGATGAGTAATAATGTTTCTAACAAAAAAAAGATAATATGATCATATATGATATCATAAAAATTACTATTATTATGATATTTATCAAATAAATTATTTAAAACATCATAAAAGAGGTTCAAATACATACAATGGAAATCAGACTTGAGGTAAGGGATAAGATTGAAATCTCATTATTATCTGAGATTGTTTATACGTAATTATTTACTGGGGTATATTTATCATCCATGTCCAAGTTTCCAAAATATGTATTGTAAAATATCATTTATATTCTTATATAATTTTTTAATGTCCATTTTACCCATTGGTGAATATTTATTAAACAGTATGAAAGGAATCATTTTTCATTTTCGTTAAGAGGTATTTTTTGAATTTCGTCAAAAGTATGAGAATAATACTTTCTTTTAACTTATATGGTATGAATAGGTTTTTAAATTTTCATAATTAATTATTTAAATGAATATTCCCTTAAAATGTTTCATGTTTATTGTCAAATAAAATATTTTCTTTTAAAATTGCGTGGTGTTTTAAGACAAAAAACAATTTGAAGAAGAAAGGATATTTTCCACAAGAATTAATTTCAAGTGTTTTATCAAAATTATTTTCCATGTAATATGAAATTATTTAATAATGATACGTATCAATTATAATATCCCAATTATTCCTATGGTTTTATTGTGTTTATTATGTAATGATACTTATTAAATCCATTTTTTTATATAGATTATCTTATGATGGAATGATGTTTAAGAAACACATTTTATTCCTTAGGTTGTGCTATGATGAATGATATTTTTTTGTAAAACACATTATAATGATTTAATTATGAGATGAATGGGAAATTTATAACCCTATGATTCATTGGGTAAAGATTTATATCTTTTGAGATAGACATGGTTTGAATGGGAAATGATCTCTATTTAGTAGTACATGGATGGAATGAGGAGTGAAATTAGTTTAGTAATAGAATTTGTACAAAATTATGGTATTGGAAATGATACTTTACTAATATGAAATTATTTTCCATTTCTATGTGTATGCGAAAAATATTTCATGTCTTAGTTTATGAATTTTTGGATTACATTCATTGATTTTTATGAACTTTTATGTTTTATCTATGGAATGATATCATGATCTTTCATATGCAAGATAATATTTTCAAATGTTATGTTGTTATGTCTTAAGATTATGATATTATTTATATCAACCTTGTTTACCCTTACTAAGAATTTGATATTACATTTTCATATGTTTCTTTTCCTCAGGTCATGAATAATGGTATTAAGTAAGATATGTTAAAAAGTGGTCTAGTTATGACGAAATAAGTGGGAGACAATGGAGATATCTTATAAAAATTTTGTTTATGTTTCCTAATTTCTAAAGACACTATAAGTGTAACATCCTGTCAATTATTTTTTAACTTATGTGATGAATATTTTTCAATTTTGAAGTAATATATATGTATGTAAAGAATGGTTCATTATTTTTGGTATCATATCAAATATATAATTAACCATTGGAAACTAGGATGTTAAAACCATAGTAAGAACACAAAGAACATGTCTAAGTATAGGGTTCAATCCTAGAGTTTTACAAATGATCATGAATAACATAAGATATAACCTAAAGTGTCCTAAATTGAAATTTTATTCCTGATTAAGTGTTTTTTCAATTATGATTACTGTTACTCACACAATGTTTATTGGTTTTAGTTAGTGGTTAGTACTTGGAGGAACCACATTAATACTGAATGTGGCAGGAAAATTAAATGATTGTACTCCTTGGAAACCAAATGTTATGGGAGCTAGAATGAAAAATATTTTAGCAATTTTGACACAACTTTCTCAAGCTATGAATCATGCAAGACTTCCAAACAAGAAGAGTTGGGAATGAAATTATGTTGAGTCCTTAATAAGGAAACATCTACCTTCTTTTAGTAGGTCTTCTGATCCATTAGTGGATGAAGAATGGTTCAGTACCCCTGAAAATATATTTTTAGTTCTACAATGTTCAAAACATGATAAATTTATCTTATCAGTCAATCATTTGGTGGGTTAAGCTGGTCAATGGTGGAACCTTATCAATAATATGAGGAAAAGAGTGGATATTGAATCCCTGGAATAAGATGAGTTCAAGAACTTATTTTTCAACAAGTAATTTCCTCGTATTCTATGAACAAATATGGTGAAAGAGTTCCTTGAACATAAGAAAAAGGATAATGAATACATTTTTACATAAAAAGAAAATTTTACAAGACTTTAATGATATGATTCTGGAATTATTATCCAATCTAATAGTAAAATTAATTGATTCTTTAGAAGATTAAAACTAAGTCTCTGAAGAGAATTAACTATAAGGGACTTCAATAGCTATGAGGAAATCATTATATGTGCTCTAAAGGTTGATATGGAGATTGCAGTAAACCATCAGTCCTATGGGTTTGATAAGAAGAGGAAAATAAAATTCCAGGGGATATATAAAGACCACATTGAAAAGAAGATAAGTTTTCCCTTATGCTTATAGTGTAGAAATAAAAATGGAGGAAGTTATATTAAAGGGACTAGAAAATGATGTATGTGTGGGAGAGAAGGTCATCAAGTAGTTGAATTCCAAAGTGATAGAAAAAAGATATCAAATTATGTGAATAGAGAAAAGGATACATAGAATTAACCTCATACACTTCAATGTTAAAAGTACTAAGAAATAGGGAATTATGCTAATAACTTCCCTAATCCAAGGGTTTTGTTATAATGATCGACATCAAAAAACATTTAATTCCAAAGGAAAAGGAAAGTCACATGCGACCACTATCGGAGATGTGGAGTACGATAATAAAGTGGTGAAATAAACACTTACAATCCACTCTAAAGTAGAAATTGTTTTATTAGATTATGGATGCACCCACTCTTTTATTTCTGAAGAATTTTCTAAGGCTATATCCAGATTACCTTTTCAATTAGAAGTTTATTTAGCTGTAATAACTCTTAATGGAACAATAGTCACATAAAAATTTTATAATTCTTCCCGAATTGAAGTTTGTGAGAAAGTGCTTCTTGAAAATCTTATGATCCTTCCTATAGTGTAATTTGATGTGATTTTTGGCATGGATTGACTTTCTCTATATAAATATCATATCAATTTCCAAGGAAGGGAAGACTCATTTTATATTCTAGATCAATCTATGACCATCTATTGATGCAAGGATGAATATGACATTCCAGTAGAAATTTATTGAATATTATGGGTCTTGATTTATATAAATGATGGTTATATATCTCAAATGGATAGGGGGAAAAATCCCCATTAATAATACACCTATTTTATGGAGTTTTATGATGTCTTTCAAGAATAATTTCTTAGTCTTCCACCGAATTTTGAGGTTGTGTTTTCAATAGAACGCATACCTGGTGCAATTCCTATATCCAAGACACCTTATAAGATGGACCCAATTGAGTTGATTGAATTAAAGAAGCAACCCTAAGAGAGTCCTGAAAAGGTATTCATACTCCCTAGTTCGTCACCTTGGGGTGTACCTATTCTATTTGATAAAAATAAATATGGATCAATGAGACTCTTTATTTATTATCAATAACTTAACAAGATCACTATCAAGAACAAATATTATCCTCCCCAGATTAATGAATTTTTTGACTAATAAAGTGGAGCTCAATACTTTTACAATATTGATCTTCATTCAGGATATCATCAACTAAGGGTTAATAAGGAGAATATACCAATGATTGATTTCTATATAAGGATTAGACACTATGAATTTATAGTGATGCCTTTTGGTCTTACTGATACCCCCACTATCTTCATGGATATAATGAATAGAGTCTTTAGATACTATCATGATCAGGTTTTGGTAGTCTTTATTGATAATATTCTTGTCTATCTGAAGAGAAAGTAAGAGCATGGAGATCCCTTGAGAATTATACCAAAGACCCTAAGAAAGGAGAAGATTTATGAAAAATTTACCAAGTGTAAATTTTGGCTTTAGAAAGTTTCATTTTTTGGTCACATAATCTCAATAGAGGGGATATCTATGGATCAAAAAATAGAAGTAATTAAAAGTTGTTTGAGACCAACAACAGTAAATGAGATCCAAATTTTTCTTGATTTGTCTAGAGATTATTGACATTTTGTGAAATATTTTTCATGATTATATAATCCAATCACCAAGTTAACTTGGAATAGAGTTAAGTTCATGTGGACTAAGGAATGCAAATATAATTTCAAAGAGATAAAAAGATCGTTATCTAGTGAACCTTGGCTCACATGACCTTGTAGTGGAAAATGGTTTGTGATATAAAGTGATGTATCCAACAAGGGGTTAGGTTGTGTTCTCATGAAAAATGATATAGTGATAACTTATGCCTCACAACAATTGAAAATCCATGAGAAAAATTACCCAACCCATTATTTTGAGTAAGCATCGGTAATCATTGAACTAAAGATATAGAGGTAGTATCTTTATGGTGAAAGGTGTGATATTTATACCAATCATAAAATTCTAATGTATATTTTCACATAAATGGATATAAATATGTTTCATAGAATATGGTTAGAGTTGATTATAGATTATATTTACTCAAAATATTACCATCCTAGTAATGTGAAAATGGTGGCAAATTATTTGAGTTGAGAGGATAATGCAAGCCTATCAGTGAAAAGGTTCATAAAAGATACAATATTTATGTATTTGAAAATGATGGATCTTGAAACTTTAAATGAATGGGAGGAATATTATCTTTCTCAAATTAATTTTCAACCATCTATAAAAGTGAAGATTAAGGAGGTTTATAAAAAAATGTAGAGCTATAAACGATGCTGAGAAATGTTCTGTAATTCGACCTTGTTTGTGATGGAATAATAAGGTTTAGAAACCAGTTTCGTATTCCTCCTATAGAAGAATTAAAATAGAGCTATTAGATGAGGCTCTTAGTTCTTCATTCTTTATTAACCATGGAAGGAAAAAATTTATAGAGACATGAAAGAATAAATCTGGTGGGATGAAATAAAAATAGATGTTGCCAAATATATCTCTCAGTGCATGGTTGTTTAGAAAGTTAAGGCTGATAGATAAAATTATATGGGGGTGTTACATCCTTTACCCATACCAGAATAGAAATGGGAAAACAGCACTATGGAATTCGTCATCGGATTTCACAAAACATTTAAAGTCCATAATGATATATGGGCTATAGTTGATTACCTTATGAAGTAAGTACACTTCATTTATATTAGATAGGATTTATCTCTTGATCAACATAATAGGATATATGTAAAGGATGTGGTATGATTTCATGGAGTACCATTTTCCATTATTTCTGATCAGGTTATGAGTTTTACCTTGAAGTTATGAAGAAGTGTTCAGTAGGCTCTAAATTTAGAGTTATGTTTCTACACTACTTATCATCCTTAGACAGATGCTCAGTTTGATAGGGCAATTAAAACTATATAAGACACGTTGAGATCATTATCTATGGATTTCAATGGTGGTTGGGATCAAAACCTACCTTTGGTGTAATTTTCTTACAATAATAAATTTCACTCCAGTATCCATATGGATCCTTATGAAGCCCTTTATGAAAAGAAGTGCATAACTCCAACTTTATGGGATGAAGTTGGGGAAAGAAACCTATTAGGACCAGATCTTATTAATAAAATGGAAGGAAAGGTCATATCTATTCCACAACACATACGATCGTCTTAGAGTCTTTAAAAAAGTAATGATGAAAACTAAAGAAAATACCTAGAGTTTGAAGTGGGTGACAAGGTGTTTCTATTAATATATAACTAAAATAGAGTAATGAGATTTGTAAAGAAAGGAAATCTTAGACTTAGGTATATAAGTCCTTTTGGAATTATAGATCACATTGGGAGGGTAGCTTTCCAATTGGTGCGTACACCAAATATCTCTCAAGTTCATGATGTGTTCTAGATATCTCTCATGGGGAAGTATATACCTGATCATTCACATGTAATAAACTCATAAGTTGTACCACTAGAGAAATATCTTTCTTATAAAGAACAATAGATTGAAAATATCGATCCTAGCGAAAAATTTCTATGAAACAAGACCACTTAGTTGGTTAAAGTACTATGGAGAAATGACCAATTTGAAGAAGTTTCATGGGAACTTGAGGATTTGAAAAGGCATAATTATGCTCATCTCTTTATTTCCAAATAACGAATTTCGTGGGAAAATTTTAGTTTTAGGTGGGTATAACGTAACACCTAGATGTTTTTATGAAATATTTTCTTTAAATAATTTTAATTCTTCAATAACTTTCATTGCACGCAACCCAGAGTTTAAACAAACCATGAGACAACCTTTATATAAAATGACAATTTTAACCTAGCTATTAGGTTAGTGTGAATAAATATAACTATCTTATGAAAATGTATGGTGAATTAATTAACTACTAACTATTTTTTTTAAAAATATAACTCAATTATATATTTTTATTTTTTTGTATTGAATTTATTATAACTAGAAAATGAAATTAAGGAAATATATGTGTTATATACTTAATATAATATTTTTTACATTCACTCAATAAATATTTTTTTCAGAGGGTATGAAGAAACCCTAATTTATGTATAAAAATCTATATTTTTAAAATGTGTAATTTTTCACCTATTAATGGAGAACCCCTTTTAAATTATGATTTTGAATGACTAAGAAATTTTATGTGAAAATAGAAAAATTTTCTTTATAAGTTGGATATAAAAATTTACTTTGGATGCATTTTTGATATTTTTCTGATAACTTTCATGTTTTTATGTCATTAAAATTAATTTTACATTGAATTTAGATGCAAAAACATTTCAATCTTTTGTAATGTTTTATCTTTTAAAACTCATTCTCTTTTTATGACAATGAGATTAATTTTTAATTAATTACTACAAATTTGAATCTTTGAAATTTTAAAAATAGATTCCATATTTGAAATAATAAGTCCAAATTATATAAAGAGATAAATTTTATTTTTGGGCGTTATGAATAATAACTTTAGTAGTTTTAATTAATATGGTAAAAGGGTAAAACAGGTAATTAAGGGTAAAAATAATATTTTTAAATTTTCCTAATAACATTGGTTGCGTGTTTTTAGTCATAAAACTTCCTTGGGTCGAAATGGTGTCCTTTAGAAGCCACTTGGATGAGATTAGGACATTTAATTTATTTTATTTAAGGAAAAGTGAAATATGTCTTACTCACATTTTAAAAACTATATTATTTTTAATACAAGTTTAAACAAAAGATAAATTTGATTATAAATAATCATTTTAAATATTTTTTTTATTTTTCATGATAATTTTTTTGGAATTATTAGGAAATAAATAATTACCTTAAAGACTTATACTTTAATGATGTACAAATTATTTAGTTGATGAGAAATCAATAAAATAATAATTATTAAAGTGATAATAACCATTAAAAGACACAAAAACATGGCCAAATATTATTTTAAAAATATATCTGGACCATAACCATACAATTGTCTAGTTATTAACCATTTTTTTCTTATAGAAGAGATTATGACACTTATATTATTTTATTTAAACTGAGGATAAACATGTCACATTCATGTCTTAATAAGTATAAAATTTTTAATGATGGATTATATAGAATTTATATTCGATTATAAGTACTATTATGAAATATATAGGACTTATATTTTTCATAGTATTTATTTTAATTATTATTAAACAAATAATCATATTAAATAATTACATAAAAATTTTGTAGTAGTTATTTTATTAAGGTTAACATCAAATAAATGTTATTAAAAATATTAAAATAAATATAATTTGGGATAATTAATATGTCAAATTAATTTTATCTATGATATATACCTCTTATTAATATAATAAAATAGTTTTTATAAGATAAATTGTTATCTTAATATTTTAAAGATCAATTAATTGAATAGTGCCAAAATTAATACTATTGATTATTAATCAAAATAATGTTTTGTTAAATTATTTAAAAATTATAAAACATTAAAAAAATATATAATAATTATTATATAGTCAAAAAATTTATAAGGTATTTATTTATAGTCTAATTTACATCAATTAAGTAAATATTTAACCTTTTAATATTGAAATATTTGTTACCTTAGTTAAAAATTAAACAGAATAAATAAGTGTTAAAAATGATAATGTTTAAATTTAAAGAAAAACTTTTCCAAAATATTTTTTCTATGATATTAAAACCCTACCTCATCTAATATTATAACTGGGGATATTTTTTATGTTTTTGGATGGGTTTTGATTTTATTATAAATTAATATTTTTGGAGATCCCAAAAGTGCCCCACTGCTCAATTACAAAAGGGAACCTCCTCTCTCACCTATTCAATTCACTTTGATCCTCAAAGATCAGACATACCCTACCAATTTCCTTTCTCAACTTCCCTTGCAACATTATAGTGTTTCTTATCTTCTTCAAATTCCAACTTCAGTTCATTAAGAGGATATTTAGAAGGAGCACATCAAAGAAGAGGTAATCTCCTCTACCGATTCTTTCAATCATATTTCTTCTTCTAATTAATATTCATGAGTATTTTCATTATAAAGTAATATATATATTATAAATTATATACTGATATGTTATTATGATAATGAAAGAACCATATTCCATCTTCTATCTATCATACGAAACAAAAAATCACCATGCATGCGTACGTACAACTTACCGTCTCCACGCCATGGTGTAATCTATTTTTCACCACCACCTCACATGAATGGGAATAATAATGGAAAAATAAATAAATATGATTATTATAACATGATATTTTTTATGAAATATTATAAACCATTCAATAATTATGGGAATGATATCATTGCTAATGTGTACGTACGAACTACCATCTTCACGATGATACATGATTCATTCTACATGATTTTCATTAAAAAATGAATATATAAATGAATTTAATTAATAAATATGATATATATTATACTAATATCATTATTTAAGTGATATAACTATAACCTAGGAATAGGAACAAAAACTTATCTGACAAAACATGGGTAAGAAAATAAAGATATTTACACCCGATTGACTAGTAAAAATGTTACTAACAAACGAATGAAAATATAATAAAATATGATATCATAAAAATGAATATGATTATGAAATAATTCAACAGAATTATTTAAATAATTATACAATAGTTTTAGATATATAAAAAATAAATCAAACCTGAGGCAGTGGATAATTTTAAAATCCCATCATTATCCGAGATTGTTCATACATAAGTATTTACTGGGGCATATTTATCATCCATGCCATTTTTTCCTAAATAGTTATTATAAAATATTATTTCTATTATTATGCAATGCTAATTTCAATTTTATCCATTGGTTAATGTTTATTAAAGGGTATGAAATGCATCATTGGTCCTTTTCATTACGAGGTACCTTTTTACTATCCGACAAAATGGTGAGAATAATGTTTTATTTTAACTTATATAGTATGAATGGATTTTTACATTTTCATAACACCTTATTTACTTAAATATCAAATTAAAAAGTTTCAAGGTTATTTTCCAAGGAACTGTTTTCTTCTAAAATTGTGAGATATTTTAAGAAAAAGAAAATGTTTTGAAGAAGAAAGGATATTTTACTCAAGAATTAATTTCATGTTTTTTTCAAAATTATTTTCCATGTAAGATGATATTATTTAATAAGGATAAGTATCAAGTATACTATCCTTATTATTCTTATAGTTTTATTGTGTTCATTATATAATTATATTTTTAAAATTCATTTGTTTTACATGGATTATGTTATGATGCAATGATGTTTAAAGAACCCATTTAATTCCTTGGGATATGCTAGGATGAATGATTTATGTTTTTGTGGAACACGTAAGAATGGTTTCATTATGTGATGGGTGAGACCTATATATCCCACCAATTCATTGGGTAAATATTTATATCTCATGATATAGACATGGTTGCAATGGGAAATGATCTCAATTCAGTAGTACAGGGCTGAAACGAGGAGTGAACTCGGTTCCGTAATGGACTTTGTCCGCTATGATGCTCTTGGAAATGATCTGTGACTAATTTGAAATTATTTTCTATGCTTATGTGTATGAAAAAAATATTTTATGTCTTATTTTATGACTTTTGGGATTATGTTCATTAATTCTTATGAAATTTTATGATTTATCCCTTGACATGGTATCTTGATCTTTCATATGCTGTATAAGATTTTCAAATGTTATGTTCTTAGGTCCTATGATTATAATATGATCGATATCTCCCCTTTTTACCCTTACAATGAATTTTATATCACCCTTTCGTATGTATCTTTTCCCTAGGTCATTAAGAAGGGTATTAAGTAATATATGTCAAAAGTGGTATAGTTATGACGAAATATGTGGGACATAATGAAGATGTCTTATAAACTAGTTGTTTATGTTTTCTAGTTTCTAAGAACACTATACCTATATAGTCATGTCATGGATTTGTTATATTTTTTTAATGAATATTCCTAAATTTTTACGTAATATCTATGTATGTAAAGTATAATTTGTTATAATAAGCAACAACATGACCCCTTTTCACGACCCATCCAAGAGGGGCCTATGCCTTGACTACCGTAAGCCCGCATCCAATATGCTAGGGGCAGGTGACTCACACCAAGTAAGAATATACCACATATGAGAGGCATTATCCTAATGTTACCCCCCACACAAACACATCTCCATGACACCAAATACTGAAATGTAAAACAACTGATTGAATGAATGAATACAACTAAGATCCCACAACCAGAGTACGGCAGAGAGAAATAGGGAATATAAAGAAGTCGAAATACAAGTAGACTACAAGTACAACAGAAACTATAAAGATATAGGTGAGGACTATGTAAAAATTATCCTCCCAGTAAACTCCTCAGTCTACCAAGCACCAGCTGTACTCCACCCACTCCTAGTCCTTCTAAAACACCATCATAAGGGACACCATCTGCATAAGACACAATACGTGTGGGCAAAGGCCATGGAGGGGTGATTATAAAAATACTCAGTAGGATTAATCTAAAACACTAAAAATGAAGCACTATGTGATGTAAGATCAATAAAAGATATAATCAATAAAATAAGAATAAAACATAAATATACTTAGGCGATACACTACGTAATCAGGCGGTCATAACCAACTGCCAGCCATAGGATTCTACTTGAATCATGCTTGTTCCAAGATAACTCACTCCTTGAGCCTTGATATCATCAGACAGAGTTGAAAAAGAGGTTTAACATATTTGGGACTTACACAAAGGGGATGTGTTGGTCAAATAAGACTATGATACATAGAGAGTGGGTTATTACCAAAACTACTGGGTGAACCCACAAACCTAATATGGATCAACCCACTATATTGGAGATCATATTCCAATGATTCCACATACCCTACAGATGCGGGCTTCTAGATGGAGGATCAAAGCCCTTATAAAAGAGGTCATGACGATTCCAAAAAACTCTACTAAGGATGACAGAGGATCAAACTCCAATCTTATAGAGGGTCACCACAACTCTATCTAAGAGTTGACCACTAGAGGGGATTATAGTCTAGTAATGGATATAATTCCACACTGTACCCTCAAGGGAAAGGACCAAGGGAACACACCCAACCAATTATGGTCCAATCTATGAAAAGAATGATCCTCAAGCACTCTTGATGGGAGTACACGACGTGTCCCAAGGGTTACATGGTGTTTCCATATATCCCAAGTCTTTCCCATGATGGAGAGCCTAACACGGTATTGAGTCCTTATATACATTACTTGTTGGATGAGTACACTATGTTTAGAGACACATGGTCCCCGGCCCGTGTCTCCTGGACATGTCCGTGTACCAAAGTTGTGTCTGTGTACAAGTTCGTGTATGCCAAGCCATGTATGTGTGTGAGTACATGGTGTGTCTGTGCATGTGTAATCCAAATAGTGTTTGTGTACATCCAATGTACACGTCAAGTCAACTAGGGAGGGTCACATTCCATGTGATTGGGGTACATGCTATGTGATCCTCATCTCCTTCCTGAAACCTTAGCCGCCACTAAAGGAGTCCCACATGAAAAGTAATCTAGGATTAGTTTTTGTGTGTTAACGGATTTTACATAATCCAATATCCATATTCTTGAACCTCCTCTACCACTTTGACATTTATTTTCTGGCCTCGCATCACCAGAAAACTGAAGATCTGAGGTCGTCCCAACCATGCCATCACAAAAAATGCACTTTTTCATAGAATCCACTCAAAAATCAGATCAAAAAAATGTTCCTTATCTTACACCAAAGAATTTATAAGAAAAAAATTTCATAAATCATTCATTTTTCAATCCTATGCTACATCCACCATCACACCTATGAAACATCGTACTGATCCTAGATCCGTGATATTGGATCATTGCACCAATTATCAGGTGCACAAAGATCTATTGATCGAGATGTGTCGAACCTCAAGCCATTGAATACCACCCATGGTGAAACATGGAATTTGTGGTAGATAAGAAAAAATCAATAAAGAGGATCAATCGATTGATGTTTTTGTCTATATTGGTTCGTTTCCATTAGAAAGATAAATAAATCCATCCACAATATCAAAAAATAATAATTTATCCTATGAAATGCCTATAAAATAAATCCTATGACATAATAACCATGATCTATGAATCAGTCCATTCATCTATCTATTCAAAATCATTGAATAAATTAAGAATTGGTAATGAAACAACTGAAACACACACCATACCTCGATTTGGATTGATCACTAATGGGGAATGAAACTCTGCTGCATTCATTGGCTAGATTCTTCAAAATTTGATGTGTGTCCTTAATCGATCCTCAATCCATCACAATTTATTAGAAACGATTACCTATGATCTCTCTCCATGATCATCCATAAGATCTAGGGTTATACGGATAACCCTATAATTCTAACATAAGGATACATTTAAAGGGAACAAGTCATTGTGTCTCTATGTCAAAATAATAATAAATTATTTTAACCATTTTACACCCACGCTGAATTTTTAAAAAACAACCTGTTTCAACCAAGTTTATGTCAGGCCATGGTTAAAGTTTCTATTCTGAACTCAACAATGCCCTCAGATTTCTAATTTGGGTGTCTTTATAGGAGTTATTTCACTTTTTCAAGAAAACTTACATAGATGCTCTTAATTTTTTTTAATATTATTCAAACCTTTATTCCGGGAAATCCAGGACTCATAATCCCACGTCTTCTTAGTTTCTAGTCTCAAAAATTATCCACATTATATCAAAAAATAATACATATAAAATATGAGATGTTACATTTTCCCTGCAATGGGGCTTTACATCCTCAAAAATCTAAAACAAGGGCTACACGAAAGGATGAGTGTACTGAGCACGAATCTGAGCTTCCCATTCCCATGTGATCTTCTAGAGATTCCTGTGATGCCAATAGACATGAAAAAATGAATCAATTTCCCATGAAGGATCCTATACTTTTGATCTTGATCACATTGGGTACTCAACAAAAGTCACTCCATCATCGATGTCTAGCTCGCCCTAGTCGATGACATGCGATGGGTTATGCATGCACCTCCTCGGCTATGACACATGGAAGAATTCATGTACCTAATATAAATATTGGGGTATTTCTAAGCGGTAGGCCACCTTTCCTACTCTATATAGTATCTAAAAATTGAAGATGAACCTCAGAGATAGTTTTCCACCCCTACCAAATATCTATAATCCACGTCATGGTGAAACTCGCCAGAACACACAGTCTTCTTCCAAAAAAATCCAAATGCCTCCATCGCCTATAGGAATAAGAATTATGATGGATCTGTTCCATTTTCATCCACTCCAGGATGATATGCACCATCTCTGTGTTAACCATCACCATTCTAGGCCCACGAGTGCTGACTATCCTGGGTCAGTCCATAAAAGTGGCGACCTATAAGGTCTCCCATTCAAAGCCTCGAATTGTTATATACCAATGGTGGAATGGTATCTATTTTTTATGCCAACTCCACAAGTGGTATGTGATCCTAACAATGATATCAAAAGTCTAACATGAAAGTTCACAAAATTTCCTCCAGAACCTGAATTGTCTTCAATGTTTGTCCATTTGTTGGTCGGTGAAACGTTGTGATCCAGCATAACTTGGTCCTAGATGCCTCTTATAATTCCTTCCACAACTAGTATGTAATGAGATCATCATGATTAGAAAAAATAGTCAAGGGAACACCATGGAGTCGAACTATATAATGCACATAGAGGCATCCCAAGCTCTCTACTAAACTTTGCTCTCGGATAGCTAGGAAGTGGGCCGACTTGATGAGTTGGCCAACGATCACCTAGATTTAATCATGTCCATTGGACATATGTGGTAATAATATGAAAAATTATATAGATATCCCATCACACTTCCATTCGGGAACTTCATGGGGTTGAGTTAAACTCGCTGGAACATGGTGCTTAGTTTCCACTTTCTGACAAGTAAGGTATCGAGAAATGAACTCTACAACTCCTTTTTTCATCCCTGGACACCAAAACTGTTATCAGATGTCCTGGTACATCTTCTCCACAACTAGATTTACTACCAAAGGAGATGTATGAAACTCCCTCAAATCCTCATCTTGTAATGTCATTGGTACAAAAATGTGTCCTCTTAAAAGAACAACACGATCCCCACCTTTTGAATATCCATTATGATTATTCCTTGTGGAAATTTGAGCATATAAGGTCTCACAATTGGTATCCCCAAGCTGTTACTACATGAATCATTGTAATAGTAGAGGGGTGGTAACCATTGATTGGGGGAAAGCCGCTCTATCACCATCTATAAGGCTAACTTTTCTAATGCCTCTTTCAATAACTGAAAACTACATCTCATGCTAAGAGAATCTGCTGCCACAATCCCCTCCCAAAGCGTATAGACAATATCAAATTCATAGTCTTGGAGAAACTATAAAAATTTCATATATCTCACATTCATAACCCTTTGAGAGAAGACATACTCATGATACTTATGGTTCGATTAGATTAAAAAACAATCTCCCATCAGGCAGTGTCCTCACATATTCAAAGCGAAGTCTACCGTTGCTAACTCAAGATCATGGGTGGCATAATTATACTAATGTGGTATCAATTGGTGTGAAACATAGGAAATCACCAACCATCTATGTATTAGGACACAAAAAATTGTAGTTCTTGGTGCATCATAGAACAACACATACTCGACAACTTCCTCTAGTAAACCCAAGATGAGAGTGCTCGTCAACCTCTTCCTCAACTCTTAAAAGAACTACTGACACTTCACAATCCACAAGAAATGATCATACTTTATTTTCAAATCTGTATAGAGTGTATACACTTTAGAAATATTAGTTACAAACCTCAGATAGTACCCTTACAATCAAAGGAAACTCAACAACTCGGTAACACTTTTAGGTGGATCCCAATAAAGAACATACATAACCTTTGCTAGATCTACTACAACTCCAACCTATGAGATGATGTGTCCCATAAATGTGACATCATGAATACATAACTAAAACTTCAAGATCTTTCCATAAATTTTGTGCTCTCTCAGTGTGTCCAAGACCATCATAAATTCTCTCGCGTGCACCTCCTCAAACACCGGATACACTAGGATGTCATCAATGAAGACCACTATAGACCAGTCTAAGAAAGGTTGAAAGATCTGGTTCATGAGTCCCATGAACATTTATAGGGTGTTTTTAATTCCAAACAACATCACAATGTACTCATAGTGAACCCAACAACATCTGAATTCCATCTTCAGTATATCCTCATCCCGTACTCACAACTAGTAATAGCCTGATTCAAGGTCGATCTTCGAGAACCATCATTCCCCTTTTAACTGATCAAATATGCCATCAATCCTCGGAAGTGGATAATTTTTATTCATAGTCACCTTTTTTAAGCAATAGTAATCCAAAACTAACCTCAGGCTCCTATATGCCTTCTTGGAAAACAAAATCGGTGATACCTAGGGTAAAACACTGGGTCACAAAAATTTGTTACTATGAAAGTACTCCAACTATACCCTCAGTTGATGAATCTCTATGTGAGAAATACTATATGTAGATGTAGATATTAGTGTCATCTCGAGGTGTAAATCACTGTATAATTATACCTAATGATACAGAGGTAAAATTTGAACATCTTTAGGAAATACTTTCTCGTACTCAGCTACTATTGTAGGAAACTGTGGAATCATACCATCCACTGCACTGAGGGTCAGGCTACCCAATTGACGAGTAATTGATTTCAACCTCCTATGCATGAGTCTATCATACACTACTTGGATTTATTTTTCATAGAAAAAGGGAAACATGGTTACATGACTATTGACACACCCCACCCTTCTTTTAAAACAATCAATCTCAGCATGAACTATGGATAACCATTCCATACCAAGAGTAACATCATAAGGGCACAAAATATCCACCATGATATCTCAATAAAAACTCTTGCCTTCAAGAGTCGGGTCACACTTTTGGAACAAGTGTGTGATCATCAAGTCTCTTCTAGTTGGAGTCTCTATGCATAAGGGTCGATTCAACAGTTTAACCAAAATCTCGGAGTCTCAAAAATGTTTTAGGGAAAGAAAATAATGACTGAACCTATTTTTATAAAAACTATAGATAATGTGTAAATGACACACATTTTTTCTCATATCATTCCTAGAGCCTCGGGGTCATATGACTCCATAGCCTACAACTAGCCTCATCTTTTCCCACTAGATCCCTGAGCCTGGTGTGGACCACATGGGGGTGGGAGTAATAGTTCAATCCTACGACTACCTCTTGTTGCCTAAACAGACCCACTTCCACGTTTTACTCCCTATGGACCACCCTAATCCTATCTCTATCTCTACCTCAGTGGTCCCTAGACTGTCTCCCAAGAAGATATGTGACATGTTAGGAAAACTCATACTAGATTTTCCCAAACATCACAAGAGAAATACTGCATGTCCCTTTGATGATTCAAGCCAACATGAGATCCCCACACCATTGACCAAGAGTCTTGGGATCGCCTTTAAAGGAGCCTGACCCATTTGGATCCCTGTGACTGTCATCAAATACTTGTTGTTGTGGTCTCAGCTACTGGGTGCTCACTATTAGCTCCCACAACTATTGTATGCTCTTTAAGAAAAATTTCTACCAACCTGGATTTCCAATTACCCCGACATATATAGAAATTCTAAGGGATACCAATGATGTGTCACGACCCGTACTCAGGCCCATGCTGTGACTACCCCAAGCCCACCTTCCATAGGCCCAGGGTTGGTAACTAGAACCAAAGGAGTAAATACCTAAGCAGGGAAGGAATTTCATTTATAAAAGTAAACAAACATAATAAAGTATGCAACAAGAAGTAAATACTAAGTAAAACTGATTACAAAAGAGTGTGATGGAATGTAAATTGGCCAGTATACAAACCCAACTAAACAACAAGTACATGTAGAAAGGGACAAAAAACTGAAAGTAAAGAGAAGCTCAGAGATCATCCTCTGGGGTTCCTACCTGAAGGGTAGGTACTGATGGACACCTTAGTACTCATGTCCATCGGTCTCCTCGGTGTGCCGACTCATCGCAAGGTCCACCTCCAGGTACCGTCCAGTAGTGGTGCTCTCGGCCTCCGTCAGCGCTGTCCGTCATTTGCATCCACCACAACGAAGTATGGGCATAGCCTATGCAGGGGTGAGTATAACAATAATCAGTAGGGACCCCAAGACCTTCAAGGTCTCACAATGTTCAATAAGGATAAACAAAAAAAAGAAACATACAATCACGAAGTATCAACCAACCATACTTACGTATATGCCCATACATATACCTAAGTTACCAATCACAGTTCAACACCAACTCTCGAGCTCAAGCACAACCCAGTTCACACAGGAAGTAAAATCACTCACCACGATGATAATGGGTGAAAGACATGTATCCGATCACACAGGTATGCCACAATAGTATAGAGATATAGATGATCAGTTTTAGCCATTGGATCATCTAAGCTGTCGGACCCACACAGGATACAGGACCAGCTAAACTGTCGGACCCACACAGGATAAAGGACCAACTATCTCATCTAGGCTATCAGACCCACACAGGATATAGGAAAACCTAACCTATTAGACCCACATAGGATACATGATAAGATTTTAAGGAGTAATAGAGATGATCAGATGTAGTCAATGATTCATATATGTTGTCATACCCACACAGGATACATGACCAGCTACTCTGTCAGACCCACACAAGATACAAGAATAGAAGTTAGAACTGTCGACCCTAAGGAGGATTCTAATACAGTAATCATCGCTATAGAACCCACAGAGGATTCTGGTTTAGTAATCATCGCTGTCGAACCCACAGAGGATTCCGGTACAGTAGTCGTCGTAGTCACATCCAGCTCTAGGGTTCCCACACACAGCACGCTCGATTCTAGGAGGGTCCAATCCTCAAGAAAAGGGGTCGATACATCAAATATCAAAAAGTCATGAGTTGATGTTTCCCAAAGTTCCGTCTCATCAAAATAAACCCAACACGACAGACGACATGTCAATTGGACACCCGGTCTGAGAGTTATTGGAATTTACGTTCTAGGGGCCCAGTTGGATTTATGCTCGATCCAAACCCGGAAATTTTCCAAAGTCTTCCAAAAATTACTTAGAGTATCACAAAAGAACTGAATCATCGCAAGGGTCCCAGTTTCATAGACGGTGCTTCGATCAGAATCACGGTCTTGAAGTTATTCGCATTTCAGTGAAGACGGGCCCGACCCATCAAGCCCAGTGGGTTGGCGGGTTGGCCCGACCCGGTTCGTCGGGTCTGACCCAGCTGGGGGTCGGCCCGGACCTGTGGAGTGCGGCCCATCTGCAGACCCAGCCTGCATTGTGGGCCGGTTTGGTTCACCCGGTGGTGCTGAGCAGCGCCACCCCTCTTTTCCCCGGCAGGCTATAGATGGCTGGCTTCGGCCGGTGCACATGGCCCGCAAAGTGGGCTGTGGTTCTCCCCACGCGGTGCCAATTGGCGTCACGGTTTCTTTAGCCTATCCGGTAGGAGGATAGCCAGTTCTCCTGCTGATTGGCCTACGGTTTTGGGCCGTGGTATTCTCCACAGCGCGGCGCCAAGCGGCACCGCGGTCCTCCAACCCAGTTGGCAGGCAGCCGACCGGTTCAGTTCATCCGTGCATCCCGTGGTTGTGGGCCATATTTTCTTCCATGTGGTTGGTTCGATGGAGCTGGTCCTACACCGCCACATCCCGGCCTAGCCACAAACATCAGTCACCACCACCTTCAGTTGGTGCCACCTTCCGTCACAGCCGCCCCTTCCGACCACCGCAACCTACATGGTCGTGGCCTCCTTACTCCGGTGCAGTGTGACGGCACCACACCCTTACGTCTCCGCATCTATCTCCAATAAAACCAAAATGTATGGGGGAGGTTCGGGCCATGTTCATGTGGCCCAAACCATCATCGTTATGATGTTAACAGTTGGAAATTTACATTCTGCAATTAGAACGACAAAGTTCCGAAATATAAACAACTCAGAACAACCCCTACTTCGTATTTGACATTGCACATCGATGAGCCACGGAAGACAGGCATCGTGGAAGTCGAGCGTCATGGAAGATGGACGTTTTTCCGTCAACGTTGGAGGAAATGACATTATCATTGGCGATGTCATTTTCGGGAAGCATCTTCTCCCTTGAAGCGAAGGAAGATGTTGAAGATGTTTTTCGTGTTCTTCATGGGAAGACCACTTTATTTCTAATCCTCCAAAACATTACAAGGTAATATGTCCAAAAAAATTAAGATAAAATCATCCCTCCTTTTAATGTTGCCAAAATGAATTCAAAAGAATTAAAACACTCCAAATTAATAAATTAAGTTGATTCACTTAATTAATTACATGGAGTTTTCCATAACTTCAAAGGTCTCCAAAATTAATTACATGGGTGTGTAGGAACATTAATGGGAAGTCCAAAATTTTAAGGGAGTTCAAGGGTTTGGTGTTCTTGTGGGCCCCACCTTTAGATATATCCTATCAATGGAGGTAAGGGTGTTGTTGGCCCCACTCCTAACCTCCACATAGAGAATTTAACCACCATCAAAATAAAATTATGCAACACTTAATTTTATTTAAATTTTACTAAGAAACCCCAAAACAAATAAATTCTCCTCTCGACCAAATGCAAATACGGTAAAGGTCCCCTTAAGTGAATACCGGCAATGTGAGTTCATCGGTGTCCTCAGATTTCAATTCTGAGTACTAGTTCAAAAGATAGAAAAACCCACTTGTACGTCTACTAAACGTACCTGAAAAAAACTTCAGAAAATTATTCTGGGCACACCGGGCCTCAGAATCAGGTGCCGTCAGAAACTACGAACTCGTAAAATTCATGTGTATTTTAAAAAAAATTTCACCAGATTTACGGGTCTTTAAATTCTCCCCACCTCAGGGCTGTACGTCCCCATAAGCTACAACACACACTAACGGAACAAAATAAGGTACTGAGCACGCATTCGAGCCTCCCACTCCCATGTGCTCTCCTGGAGGTTCCCATGCTTCCAGTGAATGCACACAAGAGGAATCTACTATCCACATAGGAATTTCTCCTGTCGATCCTTGATCTCCACTGGGACCTCTGTGAAGGTCGCTCCATCATCGATGTCCAGCTCCCCATGTTCGATGATGTGGTATGGGTCGTGCACATATCTTCTCAGCTAAGATATGTGGAAGACGTCATGCACTCGGTGCAACTGAGGTGGAACGGCCAGGCTGTAAGCCACCTCACCTACCCCATTGAGGACCTGAAAATGTCTGATTAATCGCGGAGATAAATTTCCGCCTCAGCCAAATCTCCGTAGACCTCGTCGAGGTGAGACCCGTAGGAAGACATGATCACCATCCTCGAACTCCAGTGGTCTCCGTCTCCTATCAGCACAAGACTTCTGCCTGATCTGTGTAGTCTTCATCCACTCCTGGATGATCTGCACCTTCTCTGTCATAGCCTGTACAATCTCTGGTCCTACAAGTGATGACTCCCCTGGTTCAGTCCAGCACAATGGTGATCTGAAAGGTCGGTCATACAATGCCTTGTAAGGTGCCATCCCGATGGTGGAGTGGTAGCTGTTGTTATATGAAAACTCTTCCACGGGTAAGTTGTCATCCCATCTAAGACCGAAGTCGAGGACACAAGCACAGAGCATGCCCTCGAGAGTCTGAATGGTCCTCTCGGTCTGGCCATTTATCTGAGGATGGAAGGTGGTGCTCAGACGTAGCTGCGTCCCAAATGCCTCCTACTACCCCTTCCAAAGCTGGGATGTAGAGCATGCATCACGATCGGAGACAATCATAAATGGAACACTATAAAGTCGTACGATATCCTCTATATATAGGCGTCCCACGTTCTCAAATGAGCCCTGCTCTCTGGTCGGTAGAAAGTGGGCTGACATGGTGAGCCAGTCGACGATCACCAAGATAGAGTCATGTCCTCTTGATGTATGTGGAAGTATCATCATGAAATCCATGGATATCCCATCCCACTTCCACTCTGGGACCTCTAAGGTCTAAACCAAGCCTGCTAGAACCTAGTGCTCCACCTTCACTTGCTGATAAGTGAGGCATCGTGAGACAAACTCTGCTACTTCCTTCTTCAGACCCGGCCACCAGTGTTGTCATCTGATGTACTGATACAACTTCACGACTCTTTGATGTACCACTAGAGGGGAAGTGTGGAACTCCCTCAACACCTACTCCTGTAGTGAAACTGGTAACATGGTAAATCCTTTGAAGAGGATGATGTGATCCCCACCTTCAGAAAATACATCAGGTGCCTGCCCTGAGGTTATCTGATCACGTCGCGTCTCACAGCCAACGTCCCCACGTCGTGCCTCTATAACTTGCTGAAGAAGTGGATGAGTGACTGTGAGATACTATAGAAAAGATTCTCCATCTTTATCTACAAAGGATATCTGCAATGAGGCCAACTGCGATGTCACCTCTCCTAGAAGTTGAATTCCTGATCTCCTGCTGAGAGAATCTGCTACAACGTTACCCTATCTAGGAGTATAGAATATCTCGAAGTCATAGTCCTGGAGGAACTCAAGCCAATGATGACGTCTCAGGTTCAGGTCCTTCTACGAGAAGACACTCGTGAGAATATTGAGATTATAGTAAACCGTTAACCGTTCGGTAAATGAACTATGGGTGAGACTAGCAAATTTTAAAGAACTTGAACACACCCTTTTTCACCCACTTCCTATAAGAGTGTCTATGATTTCTCCATTGCCGAAAAGATAAATCCAGTCCCATCCTCGGAATGAACCACGTCCTTTGCCTAATAAAGTCAATCCCAACATGAATGGTACTATTTCATTCCATGGACGACGTCATAATGCCTCAACGCTACTACCAAGAGATCCAACCATCACTCTCGCCTCCAAGGGTTGGGTCACACTGTCAGCATTAGTGTCTGGTCACTGGGTCCCTTCTAGTAGGAACCTCGAATGTGAGGGTTAAGTCAATGGATTTAACTGGAACCTCTCAGCATCAACCACATAGAAAGGCAGGAAAATAAAAAGCACAAGGACAAGTGTCTTTTATTACTGTAGCTCAAAGTACAAAGACACTAAGAAACCACAATCAATGACATCAAAAAAGCTAGAAACATCAAGAAAAAAAGTAATCTATGCCTGGAGCTAGTCTCGCTCCTTTCCACCAACTCTCGGACAATGAGGTGAACCATCTATGGGTGGTGGTGGTAGTGATCGATGACCCTGAACACCATTCGCTGAAGGACCTGCTCCACTGCCTCGTCCACCACTCGGCTGATGGTCAAGCTCCTGCCGCTGCTTCTGTCTCGGTGTCTCCTCTAATGCCTGCTGATCAACTGTGCGGGGATTTATATAGTCACATGCTATGTGACCCCATTCCCTACATGAATAACATACCCTTCTTCGTTTAGAGCTCCCTTGGCCTCGGGTGCCCCGCACCCCCGTTGCCACATCTTGGGGTTGTCTAATAGCAGGTATAACCCACTTGTGCCCCCATGTCACCTGCCTAATGCCTGCTACAGATGTCTCAGCTAATGTTGGAATGCCCTACGGTAAGTGCAGTAGCTCCTAAGAACGCACAGAGCATAGAGTCACTCGTAAAAACTCCGCCTTGAAAAGAGCCTCGATGTTTCCCCAGGTGAGGGTCGCCCCATCGTAAAACTAGAGGATCAGGCTCCACCACCTCTCAGCTATTCCCTGAAAGAGAATAATAGCTAGGTGCACCATCAAGTCAGCTTGTGTCCCAACTGTGTGGAAAACTTGTGCCACACACTCTAGCCAGTACTCAGTCGTCTGAAAATCTGTCTCACCTCGAAACCTCAGAAAGCTATGTTGTAGGAATCCGTGCAATGTGCTCAAGCGGCACTCACAATCTGCTGCTGGAGATGGTAGAAATGGCATCCCAGAAGTTAATGGTATCATTTGTTCCTCCACTGTGATGGGGCCCTACACTATGGCCTCGTTGCTCGGTGGGCTACCATCTCGTATGAAACTCGGAACCCTAGATGGATGCCTTCGTGGGGCCATCCTGAAAAGAAACAGGTCTGCCATAGTTAAAAAAATATACCTGGTGAGCTAACTCAAAGTAATCATGAAAAAAACTTTTCTAAATAAACACACACACAATCAGTGTTTTAATGCACTGAGTCGGAAATTAGAAGTCAGAGTCCTAGTGTATGGATACGTCAGCCGCCACACCAAATCGGTTTCCCTAAACCGATAACCATGCCCAAAAAACTTAAAACTATTGTCATTAAAATAATCAGAGTCCTAAGTTCTATGGTAGAACCGAATCCTATGATACCAATTTTTCACGACCCGTCCTCGGGCCCGTGCTGTGACTACCCCAAGCCCGCCTTCCATAGGCCCGGGACTGGCGACTAGCACCAAAGGCGTAAATCCCTAAGCGGGGAATTCATTGAATTTATAAAAGTAAACAAACACAATAAAGAATGCAACAAGAAGTAAACACTAAGTAAAACTGATTACAAAAGATTGTGTGGGAAAGTAAATGGGCCAGTATACAAACCCAACTGAACAACAAGTACAAGTAGAAAGAGACAAACAATTGAAAGTAAAGAGCAGCTCCTGGATCATACTCCGAGGTTCCTACCTAAAGGGTAGGTACAAATGTCCACCTCAACACTCACGTCCATCAGTATCCTCCGTGTGATGACTCCTTGCAAGGTCCACCTCTGGGTACCATCCAGTCATGGCGCTCTCGGCCTCCGTTCGCGCTGTCCGTCGTTTGCATCCAACACAATGATGTGCGGGCATAGCCCGTGCATTGGTGAGTATAATGATAGTCAATGGGGACCCCGAGACCCATGAGGTCTCACAATATCCACTAAGGAAAAACAAAAAAGAAAGAAAGATAGAATCACGAAGTATCAACCAAACCTACTTAGGTATATGCCCATACATATACCTAAGTTACCAATTACAGTTCGGCTCCAACTCTCAAGCTCAAGAACAACCCAGTCCACACAGGAAGTAAAGTCAATCACCACGATGATAATGGTTGAAAGACATGTATCAGTTCACACAGGTATGCCACAATAGTAGAGAGATATAAATGATCAGATGTAGCCACTGGATCATATAAGCTGTCAGACCCACACAGGATACAGGACCGGCTAAGCTGTCAGACCCACATAGGATACATGAACAGCTATCTCGCCTAATCTATCAGACCCACATAAGATATAGGACCAGCTAAGCTATCGGAACCACATGGGATAGAGGAACAACTATTCTGGAGTAATAGAGACGATCAGATGTAGTCACTGATTCATCTAAGCTGTCGGACCCACACAGGATTTAGGACCTGCTAAGCTGTCAGGCCCACACATGATACATGACCAGCTACTCTGTCGGACCCACACAGGATACAGGAACAGAATTCAGAACTGTCGAACCCACGAAGGATTCCAGTACAGTAATCATCGCTGTCGAACCCAAAGAGGATTCCGGTTCAGTAATCATTGCTGTCGAACCCATGGAGTATTCTAGTACAGTAGTCGTCGCAGTCACAGCCAACTCTAGGGTTCCCGCACACAGCACACTCGATTATGAGAGGGTCTACCTCTCGAGCAAAGGGGGTCTATACATCAACTATCACAATGTCCATATTTTATGTATCCTGAAGATCCATCTCATCAAAAGAAACCCAATGCGACAGACGGCGCGTCAATCAGACGCCTGGTTTGAGTGTTATTAGCTTTTCCGTTCCAGGGCCTCGGTTGGATTTACGCTCGATCCAAACCCGGTCATTTTCCAATGTCATCCAAAACTCACTTAGAGTATTTCAAAAGGACCGCCTCGTCGTAAGGGTCCCAGTGCCGCAGAAGGTGCATCGATTGGTCGTGCGGTCTTCAAGTTATTCGCATTCAAGTGAAGACGAGCCCGACCCGTCAAGCCCAGTGGGCTGGCCGGTCGGCCCGACCCGGTTCGGTGTGTCCGACCTGGCTGGGGGTCTGCCTGGCCCAGTGGAGCACTACCCACCCGCAGACCCGGCCCGCGTTGCGGGCCAGTTTGGTTTGCCCGGCTCCGCCCCTCTTCTGCCCGGCCGGCCATAGCCGGTCAGTTCTTCCTGGTGCGCGCAGCCTCCACAGCGGCCTGTGGTTCTCCCCACGCTGCGCCAAGTGGTGCCACTGTTTCTTCATCCCGGCCAGCAGGCAGCAGGCCGGTTCTCCCGCTGAGCGGCCCACGGTTGCGGGCTGCCATCTTCTCCGCAGCGCGGCACCAAGTGGCGCCGCGATCCTCCAGCCCAGCTGGTAGGCGGCCTGCCTATTCGGTCTGTTCGAGCGGCCCATGGTTGCAGGCCGCAGTTTCTTCCATGTGTCTGGCGCGATGATGCCCGTCCTCCACCGTCATGGTCCAGCCTATCCACGACCTTCCGTCGCCGCCGCCTTTGGTCGCATCCACCTCTTCTGACCACCACACCCTACATGGTCGTGGCTTTCTTCCTCCGGCGCGGTGCGACGGCTCCGCACGCTTCCGGCTCTGCCTCCATAGCCGATAAAACCAACAAGTATGGGGGAGTTTCGGGCTGTGTTCGTACGGCCCGAACCCTCCTCCTTATGACGTTAAAAGTTGGCAATTTACATCCCACAATTAGAACGAAAAAGTTCAGAAATATAAACAACTAAAAAAAACCCCTACCTCGTATTTGATGTTGCACGTCGACAAGACACGGAAGACGGGCATCACGGAAGTCGGGTGTCATGGAAGACAGATGTCGTTCTATCAATGTCGGAGGAAATGACATTATCGTTGACGGTGTCCTTTTCGGGCGGCGTCTTCTCCCTTGACATAGAGGAATATGTTGAAGATGTTCTTCGTGTTCTTCGTGGGAAGAACACTTTCTTTATAATCCTCCAAAACCCCCCAAGGTAATATGTCCGACAAAAATAATAGAATATTATCCCTCCTTTTAATGTTGGAAAAAATGTATTCAAAAGAATTCAAACACTCCAAATTAATTAATTAAGTTGATTCAATTAATTAATTACATGTAGTTCGAAAGAATTTCAAAGGTCTCAAAAATTAATTACATGGGTGTGTTGGAACTTTAATTAGAAGTCCAAAAGTTTAAGGGAGTTTAAGGGTTTTGTGTTCGTGTGGGCCCCCCTTTAGATATATCCTATCAAGGGAGGTTAGGGTGTGGTGGGCCCACCCATAACCTCCACTTAGAGACTTTAACCACCATCCAAATAAAATTCTGCAACACATAATTTTATTTAAATCTTACTAAGAAACCCAAAATAATAACTTCCACTCTCGACCAAACAAAACTGCGGTAAAGGTCCCCTGAGACGAATATTGGTGTTGTGAGTTCATCGTTGTCCTCAGATTTCAAATCCAGGCACTGGTTCAAAAGATAAAAAAACCCGCTCGTACGTCTAATGAACGTACCTGAAGAAAACTTCAAAAAAAATATTCCGCTCACACCGGGCCTCGGAATCAGGTGCCGTCAGAAACTACGGACTCATAAAATTCCCATGTATTTAAAAAAAATTCCACAAGATTTTTGGGTCTTTACATGACGCCATGATGTCTTGGAGCAAGCCCTAATAAAAGGTCTGATCCCTAAATAACTGGTCCTGTACTATATCCAAATATTAGAATGAGAGATCTGTAAACATTACTGAATACTCCAGCATGGTAATAACTACCTGCTGTAGATGCAGAATCTCTTGTATATGTACCTATTAGAAAATTGTCAGATAGAACTCCTCCCAAAAAAGATGATCAAAGTCTATCTTGGAGAGATCAATCTCATCATGTGATTGAGTCACAAAGTTACACCATCACCCTATATATCCCTGAAGAAGACTCGTAGTAAGGACTGCCATCTAGTCGGTAGGTGTCCTCACAAGGAAGAAAACACAGTTGACTGTCTCTACCCAATCCTCATCCATTCGGAGGATTATATCACCTCAAAACCTACAGAGACATTAACTCTAAAACTCATGCAATGCAATCAACCTGCATCCATCCTTAACTGCTAGTGTTTGTACAAGTTTATTCCCAACAAGTGATGGTATAGCTTGTAAACCACTAGAAGGTGATATCTCTGGTACATATCCCTATACTGATGCCTATTCACTGCAAAGATCATCCTTGTTATCATGAAGTGGAATCCTAGATGGTTTTCTATATATAAGAATCCTGAAATAAAACAGGATGTACTATGGTCAATAGAATATATAGGGGGATCTGACTCAATAAGTACATGGAAACTAAACCATTCTTATATGATACTTGTAGCATTGTTTTTCTCCGAAACTAGTGTTCTCATGTACTGATTCAAATAGTAGGTGATCGAAGTCCTAATGTATGGATACGTCATCTGCTACATTGACATCGGAGTCCCTGACCTAAAATCCAAAATAGAAAAACTTAATGATGTTTCCACAAACCAACCCCATAGACTCCTAATCCTAATGTAAAACTGACCACTATGATACCTGTATGTCATGACCTATATCGAATGGGCCTATGCCTTGACTACCCCAAGCCTGCCTCCAATAGACCAAGGGCTAGTGACTAGAACCGAGTAGGCATATATCACAGATTAGATGGATTATCCTAAAGTACCCATACACATGCAGACATTTTCAAGCCACAGAATTATTAATTTTAAAACAACTGATAGAATGCATGAATACAAATAAGATCCCACAAATAGAGTATGACATGAAGTAAAAGGGAAAGCAAATAGGTCCAAATACAAGTGCACCACAAAGAGTATTTACGTAAGTCCAAAATAAATTTCAAGGAGTAAAATGTTCTCTATGGGCGAGGAATAAGTCAAAAGTATGCTCTTGGTAAACACCTTAGTTTGTAAAGTAGTATCTTTGCTCCATCCACTCCCAGTCCTCCTTGGACACCATCAAAAGCGCCGCTGTCTGCATAAGACATGACACGTACGAGAAAATCCCGTGTTTGGGTGAGTTTAACAACACTCAGTTAGACACCCCAAAAACACTAAACATGAAGCACCATGTTTAGTCAGCTTAAAAAAATATGTACAATGAATAAAAGAAGAAAGACCCGAATATACTCAAGAGAGACACCATGGCATCAGGCGGTGCTAACCAATTGCCAGCCATATGATTGTGCTCGAAGTATGATCGTTCTAGGAAAACTCACTCCTCAATCCTTGATGTCATTGGATATAATTGAGGAAGAGGTCTAGATCATTTAAACACTACCCAAATAGAATGTGTTATTCAAAGAAGATTATGATACGCAGAGAGGGGGTCATGCCCAGAACTGCGGGGGATACTAAAACTCAATATGTATCAACCCAATATATAGGGGATCATATTACAATGATTCCAAAAACCCTACTGATGTGGCATGCTATATAGAAGATTAACTCCCTACTCAAGTACGTCATTTCGATTACAAAAACTCCACTAAGGATGATATAGTATTTTACTATAGTCTCACATAGGGACACCACAACCCTATATGAGACTCGACCTCTAGAAGGAATTATAGTCCAGTGATATGGTTGTAATGATATAATGTACCCTTAAAGAAAAGGACTGAGGGAACACACTCAACCTATAATGGTCTAAACTATAAAAAGGAAGAGCCTCAAGTACTCTCGATGGGAGTACATGGCATGTCCAAGGGGTACACATCATGTCTAGATATTCCAAGTCTTGACCTTGTGGAATAACCTCACATGACATGTAGTCTCCATATACATGATTTGTAGGATAAGTACATAACATGTAGAGTCACACGGTTACCTACCCATGTGGTATGGTTGTGTATGTGTACCCAATCCATGTCTGTGTATTGGTTTATGTGTGCCAAGCCATGTGCATTTGGGAGTAAACGGCGCGTTCATGCCTATGTACTCCAACCCATGTACGGGTACTTAAAGGTATACGCCGAGTCAACTGAGGAGGGTCACATGTTGTGTGATAGGGTTCATGCACCATGTTACCCTCATCTCCTTTTCGAAAACCCTATCAACCACTGAAGGGGGTGTATAGACCGTGTAATCCCAAATTACACGCCAATTGTTATGGGATATTATAGAATTATATATCCCTGGTTTCTTGCTTCATGTGCTGCTCCATCCTTCAGTTCACATCCTCACCTCACAAAAAACTATATATTCAAGGTCATCCAAGATACTCATTCACCATGAAATGAACTTTGTCACCAGATCCACTTGCAAACCAGATAACAATTCAATTCCTTGTCTCACGCTGAATAACATCAAGAAACACAATTTTGGCCATCATTCTTCATTCAATCTCCTACCACAACCACTATCGCACCTCCATCATGTCATGCTTATCCCAGATCTATGATATTAGATCATAGTTTAACGAATCTGTGGTGCATGAATCGATTGATCTTGATGTGTTGAAACCCAGGATAACAAAGAAAGCCCATGGTGAAACACGAACTTTGGGGGGGGGGGGAAAGAACATTCAATCAATAGGAATGAACCTAGATTAAGGTTCATATTGGTCTTGGTTAAGTTCCATTAGAATGATAAACAAATCCATCAACACAATCAAACCAAATAATTTCTCCCATAAAACTCCCACAAAATAAATCCCATCATGCAATTCACATGATCCGTGAATCAATCGATTCTTATATTGATTCATGATCATTTTAGAAATTAAGAACAGAAAATTAAATAACTAAAACACACACCCTACCTCGATTTAGATGGATTCTAATGAAGAAAAAAGATGTCTTGAATTTGTTGGTGAGGTCCTAAAAATTTGATGTGTGTCATTTCTCGATCATTGATATGTCGTTTTTCATCTAAAAGGACTCCCAGAGCTAACTATCTATAATACTTTAAAATTTACAGGGTTATGAGACTAACCTTGTAATTATGACATATGGATAAATTTAATGAAAATAAGTCTCTACATCACCACGTTAATAAAATAATTAAATTATGTTATTCATTTTACACATGCGATGGCCTTTTCAAGAAACGACCCGCACCGAACAATTCTAGGTTATGCTTATAGTAAATCCACTATTCTATACTTAACATTGCCCTTGAATTTCTGATCTAATCATCCGTTTAAGAGTTATTCTATTTTTCACGAAAACCGAAACACGTATGCTATTACATTTTTTAATATTTTTTAAACATCTAATCCCGGAACACTGGGCCCCAAAATTACATGACATATCAACACCTGGTCTCAAAGATAATATATATAATATCTAAAAATAATATATAGAAAATATGAGATGTTACTACCCTATATAAGAATTCATACCAATCCTCATCCTAATGCATCACAATAGAATACATTATCCTGTATAAAATCTGGAAACATAAGTATAATTACTGATGTAAGTCTAACCTTAAACTCCTGAACAGATTTTTGAAATTCCTTATTCCATTGGAAATGAATGTCTTTCCTCATAAAATATATTATCGGTGATTCCCAATATGAAAAATAACATAAATTTTTTTTGTAGTATCCTGCTAAACTAAGGAAATTATGTATCTCAAATACATTCTTCGGAGGTTTCCATAACTTAATAGCTTATTTATTTTCAGGATATAGATGAACACATTTTTAAGAAATGACATGGCCAAGAAAACAAACCTCTTGTATCCAGAAACCGCATTTTGATAACGGGGAATACATATAATGCTCCTATGATATATCTGACACTATAGACAAGTATTGTTCATGATCTTACTTTTTATTTAAATACACCACTGTATCATCCAAAAACACCACCACAAAGGAATATAGATATCTTTGAAATATATGATTCATCAATGTCATAAATATGAATGTTGCATTCATAAGACCAAAAGCAATAAACACATAATGACCATATCTACTTATGAAAGCTATCTTAAGAATGTCCTCTTTTTAAACCTGCAGTTGGTGTAATCCCTATCATAAGTCAATTTTAAGGAACCACTAAGATCCCCTCAATTGACCAAACATATCATAAATATGTGGAAGATGATACTCATTATTTATAGTAATATTTTAATCTTGTATTAATCTATTAAAAGCCTAAGAGTTTCATTCACCTTGTTCAAAAAAGAACAAGTAATACCCACAAATATGTGCTCAGTCAGATGAAACCTTTACATTCAAACTTCTCCAACCGATCCTTCAATTCCCTCAATTCTATTGGTTCCATCTGATAAGATGTAAGGGAAATAAAATTGGTCCCCATTAGGTGATCAATCATAAATTCCACTTCCCATTTTGGTGTAAAACTTAAGAAATTATCATGAAAAATATCGTGGTACTTGTCCAATATGAACGGAAAATATCTATTCCCAATCTTATAAACTGATTACAAAGAAATTGTTTTCAATTGGTAAGAGATAGCTATATCCACTGGTACAAATAGTCCTATTATGCTTGCATTAACACCCCAATATTCATTAAGTAGGTTTCTAATGCCATTAAAATATTTTCAACTCACCTTCGTGCATAACAATTGATTTGGGCCAAAATGTTTTTCAGCCAATCCATTCCCAGAATCATGTTATAAAAATTCTTCAATATCAAAGATAAATCCCATTACAACTCAGTTCCCTCAATTATTATCAAACATGGTAAAAATTTTAATTCTTTACACTCTCATTGTCCCAAATTTGTTTAGAGATTCAAAACATAAGAAACCATCTCAATAAGAAAAGTCATCATATCAATGATACGAGAAGAAATAAATCAATGGGATATGAAAATATTAAAAAAATATTACATAAGGATATAATTCAAAAGAATCAAACATATCTCCATCGAAGGTAACTATTGATCATCCTTGATCACTTTATCAGCTCTATACAATTGATTAATCCCTATATTTTTTATCTTTGTTACCCTATTGTTATTGAACTAGTTGAGGAGTCATGATATCCCTAGAATAACCATGGATTGTTCGATTATAATGATAAAATATATACTGACACACTTGTTCTGTGGAAGAATATGATGCTTGAGAAGTATGATATGTGTCCTTAACACTCAAACTTAGAGCACTACAACAATAGTGCTGAAGATATACCATATTGTTTCAATTATGACATGCTCTCGGTGGTTCTGTACAATCACCCTTCATATTTTTAGAAGATACACACTAAAAATATCTTGGATTACTCTTTGGATGAGAAGTTAAGTTGAATGATCCCATAGTACAATTATGAGATATACCACCCCCTTGAGAATAGCTGTCCCTCCTCCACATACTTCTAATATTGGAGTCCCCACCTATTACTAAAAGAATAAACATGATTTATCCCACTATGTTTATCGAGTTATATATTTCTACCACCATCGCTCTATTGACCATCTATATATAATCCATTATATAAAGAAAAAAAATCTTTGATAAAATTTCTATTTTCAACCCCAATTAAAACATTCATGCCTTTACAGATGCAATTTCAATAACTTTTTGTGAAAAATAGACAAAATTCATAAATTTAGCAGCAGACATGGTTACTGAGAGATTATACTTCTTCAAACTGAATAAGTCCATTATTCTAGAGATTCTAAATTTGTGAGAATAATTTTTTTTGAATAATTCATCAAAATCCTCCCATGCCATGACGTGATCCAATTTATACTGAACTGATAAATCCTACCACTAGTGTGGTAGATCCTCCAGCATATACATTACTAACTTGAATTTTTATTTTTCTCATTTACCAAATAAATCAAAGATTCAATTCATCATATTCAACCAAACTTCTTCATTTTCTAGTTCAAGATTCCCCTAAAAGGTGGGTGAGTTCTTTATCTGGAACTGAACCGAATGATCCACTTTCGTGGGTTCATCCCTTATGTTCCCTCTATTGATGGACTGAAAATCCTGAAAAATACTTTAGACCAACTGTTGTTTCACCTAAGGCTCTAGTGAAACCACATTATCAACATCTTCTTTTGGTTGGTTCCAATAGTTCTTACCCGGTCCCATTTTATATAACCAAAAAAACATAATTTAGTCTCACTCTATAGTAACTAAAGTCTAAGCTATTTCAATTTACCATTTAAATAAGTTCCAAAATCCTCTTATATACATTAAACTATTTTAATCATTTTCAAAATAGCACCACCAATCATTTTTTAAAATATCAGTATTTGAAAACATTTTCAATAGTTTTTAAAAATATACACTACATATACCATTTCATAAATAATTAACTATATAATGAACAATGTAATCCTAGTGGGAAGTCATTATTTCAATGCATTTCATGAAATTATCATCAACAAAACTCATGATGATAAAGTGACAACTCACCTAGAAGTGTCTTAAAAACAATAATGTACCCAAACTCCCTAATAACATGAAGTTCAACATAAATAGGTTGGATTAAATTTTTTATGATCTATATTTAATGTTATGATAATCCTAATCCTTGATAACATATTAAGGACATACAAAGGTACCAAGACTAATACCCAAGGAATGAATAAAATGATATGATTTGTAACACCCCTTCCCTCACCCATTGGATTGGGAGGGGGAAGAGGGACTTACTGTCCTTAGTTGACATCTCCAAGACATTAAATACTATCAATAAATTCCAAGGCCCTCATAAAAAATAAGGGATGATTTCCCATTTAATGGAAAAAACCCAAACTACAAGTAAAACCAATAAACCACTACCTGATGCTTGAATAAAATTAAATATTACTTAAATTATTGCAAAACCAACAACCATATCAGAGTATAAGTAGAAAGAAAATAAAAAAACAAGTTCAAAAAATAAATCAAATAAGAATCTCCAATCCTGCTCCAAGATCTAACTCAACAAGACATTCCCATGGTATCATGATACCTCAGTAAAGGATTGAGACACCTTTCCTTTAGCAGTGTCTTGATAGAAGACATCTGCAAACACACCACAATTCCCAAGCAGTGGGTGAATCTAAAGACAATAGGATTTATCTAATGAATTCCCAACTCATGCCACTAAGACAAAACCTATTAGATCATTTATATAAAATAGTTAAAAATAATTTAAAGATGTTTATAAAAAATCTAAAACTATTTCCAAGCCAAAACAGTTTTCCATGGAAATCAATAAAACAAGAACTGAAAACTATATCTCAAATACCATTTGGTATACCATTACATGATTCCAAATATCCAAAAATTCATGAATATCTGAAAATTTTATACTCATGTGTAGTATCTTATCAATATTCCAAGTCATAATAAGGTAAAAAAACTCAGTTCCCCAATGGAACATGCAACTTTAGCTAGGTCATGTCTAGTGAAAATTAACTCATGCCAACCATGTATAACATATACCATGAAAAAACATTAATGAAAAATCACTTCAATAAAAACATTTAAGTTATGGCAAAAAATTATATAATAATGTTCCATGATAAAAAAAAAATACATAATTTTAAAATAACTATTTTAAAATTAACATCAACTAGGTTTTCCCACAAAACCATACAATTTTAACCATTTTACAAAACCATCGATAAGAGGTTTTCAATCAAGAATCACATATCAATTTCATAATAAATTCAGGGAAAAAATTTATTTTGAACTAAACCTTCATGTTCTAATGATGTGGAATTGATAGAGAAGACACCTACATTATAACCATTACAAAAATTGAATAATGACACAATGAATCTTTATATCCCATCATGAAACCTGTTCCCTTCATTAGATTACACATGTATTAATCAAACAATAATACAAAAAAACAAATATTTGACCATAATGGAATATATATATGGTTTTGAGAGAGTGAAGAATCAATGATCTATGAATAAAAACCAAGAATGAGAACTTATCAGAGAATATGAATCTAAAATACCTTTGAAATGCCTAAATATTTCTATTGTATTGAAGGGAATCTTCTATCAATATTTGGGAGGAAATTGAATTTAGGAATAAGGAATATTAGGAAATAAAAAATGCATCACAGTACTTAAAGAGAGTTAGAACCACAATTTTAGGACATAAAACAACACAGTGCACGATTAGGGAACATGATTAGTCAAACCATGTACTAACCATGCATGAGCTGTTGTCTTAAGAAACCCCTCATATAGTTGGCTAGCGAGGTTAGACAAACCTTGCACCAACCATGCATTTCACACTATACAAAATGAAATGAGGATTACAAAGCTTCTCATAAGAACACACACAATTTTCTCAAACCATGTACCCAATATGAACCTAATCACTACCAACTATTATCCCTTACATAGTTTCCTAGAGTATTTTTTTTAATTTATACTAACCGTGCTAAAACCACACACTTACAGAAAAGCCTCTAAAAAGTGTCAATACTCCTCAAATCCTACCGAAACAAAACCCAATAATTATATAGCATTGAAATAAATAAATAAAGGGTTAAATATCTAAAATTGAGGGTGATATAGTGACTTCCCATTATTGAATAGTTTTGGGTATTTATAAAAATTTCACTCCTCCTCAATTATAAAAGAGAACCCATCCATGTATCAAGCCATTTTTCTTAACTAAACCATAAAAAACCTCTCCCAAAAATTTATAAAATAAAAACAACAGTATCTCATATATATTGGGATGTTCTAAAAAGTGTAAAAATGACTCTATTTTTTCCACCTAAAATTTGGTCTTAACAATTATAATATAATAACACAAGTATCTCATATATATTGGGATATTCTTATATTTTTGGAATAATATTTATCTATATCCTCTTATATTAATTGGGAAACAAAAACCATCATTCCTATATATGCTGGACTATAGCCCCATGAATCGATGTTTTTTCCATCATCTCCTATCATAGATGTTAATGATGATGGATTTAATATTTTTATATTATATTCATTAAATATTAATCATTCTATAAAATTAATATATCATATAATTTATTACCTTACCATCCATGAAAAAATTATAACGACGATCGTGTATACGGCGGACTACCGCCCCATGAAACAACATGATTCATTTTTTATTACCAAATCACATGGATTGTATATGTAAGTATATTTAAAGTAATAATATTATATTTATAATATTATTATAATTATTGAAAGATAGAACGACACCTACCTTATTTCCATCATGATCATTGAAAAATAGGAATGCTGTAAAAGTGTATGTATGACCTACCTTCTCCTTGATTGTAACATAGTTCATTTTTCATAACAATAATACATGGTTATTTTTAAATATATAATTTATGGATAAAAATTATAATTATTTCAGGATTATTATTCAAGAGATTATAGGGCAATGAACCATGTAACCATGGTCAACACATTGATTTTGTTTTGAAATTAGGATCTGAGTGTCCTAAAAACACTTGATGTGGACATAAGTGATTAAGTAATTAATTATGTACTTATAATAAATAAAGTAAATGTTTAATTATATGGGGTTAAAACTATAAAAATTTCTTAATAAAACAGAAAATTTATCTGATATTATTATATATGTGATAAAGAATAGACACGATAAGTATAGACTTGAGATAAGGGGTTTCATCTCAAAACTTAATTCTTTGAGACACATGTTCTTTTATTAACCTGATTTTTAGGGTGTATATAATACCCCTTGAAATATTATATCATTAATTATTCATACGTCATTGTATTTTAAGTTGGAATTTGTTTAGATCCTTCATAGGAGTAATGATTCAAAAGATACCAAGGTGGTAAGGGTTTTTGTTGCAATATAATTTTAATGGATATTTTTTACAATTGAATATACATTAAAGGATGTTATTGGATAATTATTTAATAAAACAATTAAATTTTAATCTACTTTGTCTATTCATGAAAATTTCAAGTAATATTAGATTTGTATTCTCTTTGTAAATTAAAATTATTTAGAAATTGTTTTTAAGAAAAGTGAACTTTATTTCACTCTTTAGTCAAAAATCATTAATCTTCAAAATCCATGTTTTCTAAAAATAATACTCAATAATGTTTTTATATTATCCTATGATTTTTTAAAGTCAATTTTTCCATTTTTACTCTTCTAAAAAAATTCTTAAAAATAATCTTTCTAATTTTTTCCAAACAAGTTACATTTTGAAATTTCTTACAAAAACATGAATGAAATAGTTTTATTAACATACTATAAATGAATGCGAATTCACACCATCATGAATAATAATTTCGTTGAAGAATCCATTAAAAATTTTAATTATTAGTTTTAAATAAAACGTTCTCCTATTATTCTACAAATTTTTAGTTTTAAATTTGTTTTCCAAAGTGAAAATGGAATTTTACTCTAGAAATATTCCATTTTATATTTTAAAGACATTTTCATTAACAACGACAATCTTTATTTCTATTTATTTCTTATGAATTATGTATATATTTCTCTCACATATTTACCTAGAATATTTTCTCTTACTTTTATGTGGGTAATACATGGCTGATGTCCATCTCTCAAATACCTTCATTATGAAATTTAATCTGATTATGATATGAGGAAAGATTATGCAACCCATTTTCTTTTAATGTGGAATCCTTATGTTTATTCTTTATGATTAATTTTCATTTTTTGGAACTCATTATCATGAACATGTTATTATGGGTCTACCCAAATAGATCTCAAATGAATTGGGTAATCTTTTTATTCTCATGAGATGTCATGTATGGGATTAAAGAGTAAACACAATCCATTATGGTTTTTTTTCATCATGTGATACATTCAATGTAGTTTGCATGGAATCATCTTTATACCATGTTATATGTTTCTAACAAATTTTCTAGGATTACATGATATTATGATACCATGTTATTTATGTTATTATCTATTGTGATAACCCTTGATCCATGTCTTTTATGATATCATGTTATACCTTGAATCACACGTTATGTTTCCATATCAAGTTTAGTCCATTAATGGGATTTTTAGATCACCCATTTTGTCTGTATATTCCACTGGTTATCCCATGAAGTTATTGGAACTTGATAGAATTTAGAGGCTAATTATGGAGAATAAAATAATGATTTTTTATTTTATACTCACTTTGATGTATTATGAACCTATCCTTCTAAAGACACTTGGCCTCACGATATTTGGGTCGTAGTTCATATATGTTAATATTAAAAATCACGTAATAATATTCATAAAATTATTGGGTGGATATAAGTTAAATGTAATGATAAGTCTCTAGTAGAAGATTAAAGTGAATAAAAACTTATAAAAAATCAATATGTTGTGGAACAACATGTATATATTCCTGTGAAGATGAAACCATGGAAGGAGTACAAAGGTAAATCTAAGATGGATGATATTTATCAACTATCACCACCATTACCATTTAGGTTTATTTCAACAATTAAAAACTACAAGTAATACTTATAGAAATAGGTGTTTGACATAAAATAAATGGTTTAAATAAATATACCCATACTTGAAGGAATAAAACATTCTTCAACATATGAACTTTTTTTAAAGAGAATTATACTAAGATAAAAAGGTTTCATGGTGATTAAAGGGTATGTTTAATAGGCAATGTTTCTAATTTTATTACACCAATGTTATCTTTTAAATTCCATGAACTTGGTAGTGTCAATATACATTATACTATGTAAAATTTTACATTAATTAATTACTTGTGTGACTATAGTGAATAAATCAATTTTAGGCAATAATATTTATATTCTTCCCTATATGTAAGAGAAATAAAACCAACATGTGAAGTGGTACAACTAGAAAATCGACCTACTACCTAATCCTAATAGTATTTTAGAATATGTTATAGTGAGAGTGAATGGTTTTATTTTCCATATGAGGATATTTATTATATAAAGTGAGGATGAAAAACTTACAAATCATTACCCAATCATTCTAGGAATATCTTTATTGAAAATGGTAAGAATCATAATCAATTTGCTTCAAGAAAAAATTTCCATGGAGCGTAATGAGGATACAATGTGTTTAAATATTTTGAAGTCTATAAAATTTACCCAATAAGAACACTCAATTTTTAGGTTATATCATTTCAAGAACCATTCTTACTCATGTGGGGATAATATTTTCTTAGATGAGATCATGAAATTAGGAGAAAAACTCATATCATCAAAATCAGTGGACAAACTAATTTTTGGAAATAATTTTTAAAGTAAACCGAATGGGATTAATCATTTTGAAGATGAGTTAGTAGAATATATTTTTATGGAATTTATTATATATTTAAATATGTTTTGAGAAATGAATATTCGTCTCTTTATAGGCATATTTTAAATATGTGTGAAAAAAAGTTAACACCATCCTTATAATAACCCCTAGTTGGTATTAAAACATTCACCAATAAACCTTACATATTCATATATCATGGATGGCGATAATTTTCCCATGATAGTTATAAATAAATTGAAAGCAAATCAGTAATAATATTTGTTTAAAATTTTGAAATACAATTCAAAGGAAATATACTAGACACTTGGTCACATACTTGGACAAAGCGAAAAAGTTTTCATGAATTGATTTTTTTATTTAAAATTACTCAAAACCAGTAAGAAAACCCCAAATAATGATAAAAAATTAATGAATGTTTTTAATATTTATTTTATTTATTTTTGGAATTTGGAATAATCTACCCCTTTTAAAATTCCTAGTGTGTTAGATTCATTCATATTATCCCAAATAACTCTAGAATAACCATCGTGAAGAATGATAATAATGAAATTTTACTAACTTAGATGTAAAATAAGTAGATGGTATGAATAAAAAATCTAAAACATAATCATAACACATAAAAAAAACTTTCCCTTTCTATTTTACAAAAAAATACTTGTGAGATAATAGATAAGATCCATTACTATTTTCTCTATGATTTTTCTATTTATTTCTAAGTACCCATTACACCAAATGATTAATAAAATACCACATTTACATACCCCTATAAAATATTTTCTTACTGGAAGATTCTATTCAGTATATGTAATACCATATTTAAATTTCCACACTTCCCGATAAGTAAATTTATAGAACTTATTTAATGATACTTGGAGAAATTCCTTGTTGACTTTACAATTTATGGAACACCATTAGAACATTGTCTCGAGAATTTGGATAATGTATTAAAATGAAGCATTTACAATATTTTTTTCTTAAATTTGTATATATTACATTTTATAGTGTAAAGAAAAATTATTTATGACATATTATTTCTAAAATGGGATTGAATTAGATAAGTCTAAGGTTGATGTGTTAACATCCCAAAATTAACGTATGTATTTCTCTTTAAATAAATATGGTGTGTTTGATATCATGTGATACACTCAACAAAAAAATGAACAATAATTTATTTCATTTAGATATAATATAACTATACAAAATAAAATATATAATGAGATTACTAAATGAAACATAATTATAATAACTTCTAAAAGAATAACATCATAAGTGAATATAAGTTAACAACTAATTAAAAGGGGGTTTTATTAAAATATGTATTATTTTTAATGAATTATTTTATGCATTTAATAAATAGAAAGAAACATTTTAATACTAATGGACTGATAAAAATTAATTTTTACAAGATAAATAAATAATTTTAATTTGATTTAATTGAAATCATTGAATGCAAAAAATATATAATTTTTAAATATTTTTTAAGTGTTGTGTATTATATACTAAAAAGTTAATTGATCACTTTTAAAGGAATAATATGATAAAATTCTACATTTTAATTTATAAATTGATATATCAATAACAATTTAATTATTTTTATATGAAATGATTTTGAAAATAATTATAGTTTAAAAAACCATTTTTATTTTAAAACAATTTTTTATTATATTAAATTTTTTTCATTTAAAAGTTAAATTTCTAAATTTCTAAATTTTAATTTAATAACATCAAATTCTGTTTTTGATTCATCTTTTAAATATTTTATTTGGGTAACATTTTTGGTAATTTTTTTGAAAAAATTGATTTGATGATGAATAGTAAAAAAGATCGTTTTTACAAATATCATCACTTTTATTACATATTCATGATATAAGTATGAAATTAAAATTTATTAAACAATTTTATAAATAAAAAATATATTTAAGGAGTAAAATATTTTATTTTTAAAAAATAATTTAAAATTTTAAACCTATATTTGAAATTATTGAATATAAGTTATTTTTTATTCTCATATAAAATTGTTCTTGATTATTTACCTTTAATTAAGTGTTTCAATTATTAAATTATATTTTTTGTATTGGTTTAAATTTCAAATAAACCATATTTTTTAATCATAAACCAATAAATTTTCTTAAAATCTTTAATATCCATAATTTTGGCCTAAATAATAAAATAAACAAAAATTTATTCTAAAATGCCACCCCTTATCACTTATAAAAGGACCCATCATCCACCCACCTTAAAGTACAAATTTAATTCTATTTTCTATTGAATAAATTCTCATATTATCTTCTCAAAAATAAAATATGATGTTTCAGTACCATAGTCACAATAAGAAGTCCCAAATCCCTTATTTTCAAGAGGCTCTCTTAGAGAAGAGTCAAGTCTTCGATGTATGTTTTATCCTCTCCCTAATTCTTCATCTTTATATTATTAATACACATATTTTTAATTATAATTTATCACCTTAATAACATGTTTTTTAAATAATTATGTTTCTTTAAATGTGATATTATTATTATTATTATTAAATTACATATTTTTGTTTATTCATTCCTTATAATGTATTTTTTGTGTGTTGGTTTAACAACCTGCATGAACAATGTTATAATATTTACATCATTAATGATTAAAAAACATAACTAACAGAAATAATATGCAATAATAATTAATTTCATATGTATTAATTATTAGACAATGGTAATATACATATTTATATTTATTAATAAAATCAATTCATTTTATAGAATAAAAAATAAAAAAGTATATCTTTAAGTGTTTAATGTGAACTATCACCATAAGTTCAATAAAACAATCACAATACTATGTAAATATATAAAAAACACATAATAAATATTCATTAAAAAAATTTAGGTGATGGATGCATGATCAAGGAGGACAGGCTTGAACCTCCAAAGCATATCATGCATGGATAACACAACAGTTAACACCGAGATATTAATTTTTAATTATAAATAATTAATATATATAGAAAATAAAGAATTATAAATAAATATATTTAATTAAAATAAATATGAATAAGGCTATTTTACATATTAATAATCAACCAAAATTTATTATAGAAGGAGTTAAAATGCATCCGACCATGAAGAATTATGAGGTAAGGGTTTTTTCCAACATCACTTTGAAATCATTATTGTCTATGACAAAAATTTTTATTTGAGGAAAATACATGTTTTATCTCTCTAAAAACCATTATATCTTAATATAATTCATGAACATATTTTTTATTTTCTTTAAGTTATTCCCTATAGTCCTATGATTGCTTAAGACTATTTTTTATTGATTTTGACTTTCTTTATGAATATGAGAAATAAATCCATTTTTTAAATTTTCTACATGGTCACATTTTCCCACCATCTTATTCAGTTTCCTTTATGAATCTTACATTTCTACTTTTCTTAGTTTTCTAATGTAAATTTATTTTTCATTTTTTATAAATTATTTCCATTGGAATATTTTTTTTAAAATATAATGGTAATTTTTTCTTATTTTTCAATATAATTTTCTAATTATATTATTAAGTGTTTTTCCAATATATATCAAAATCATATAGTTTTTATTATACCTCATTGGGGATATAATCTGTTGATACCATCCATCTTCTTTATCTAGATGATTTATGATCAATTATTTTTGTAAATCATTATGAGATCAGTTTATTTCTCATGGGTTAATTAAGATATGATGGAATTATGAATGATTATAAGTTCATTTAAAACATATATGTATGTTTTTTTATTATTTGATGGGTGAGTATTGAATTATATATCTCTATCATGATTTGGGTAAATATTTAAATCTCACATCATCACAAATAAGGGACTAGATATTGAACCCAATCCACTACGGGACTCTATCCGCTATATTTCTGCAAATAGAGAGTAAAACTAATCAACTATGGGACTCTATCCCTTATTAAATGATGGTCTTATTATTAATACTTGATATATGAAATGATTTTATATGATTATTCGTGTTTCATATTCTTATTCCACATTTATATTCTATTCAACATTCCAATGTTATGTTTTCATAACTCATGATTATTGAATCATGTTTTCACACTAAAATCATTTCTTATTATTATTCTAAATACCTTATATTATGATTTATAATTTATGAACCATGATTTATTAGATATGATTTTATTATGATATATTAATCTACCTTGATTATATTCTCATACCTACATATTCATCTTATGCACACTTATGATCTTTGATTGATAAATATTTTTTTTACTCCTAACAGACCATCAGATCACACCCTTTATTATATTTTCATTACTCAAGTTATAGAGAAGATTATTATGTGTGATATTTTTAGAAGCATATCATGTGTAATGTATATATATGGTAGATACTTAATAATTTTTGCAAAACAATTTGGTTATATATCTTATCTCTAAATACATTAAAATTATATGTTTTGGTGTTTTATTTATTAGAATATATAATAAGTTTTGTTGAAAAATGATATAATAATTATGTATATTATGGTTAGGTCATTTTAGTTAGAATCGTTGTGGGGCTTAGTTAATTTTAGTGATTAGGTAATTAATAATAAGGGGATATAATCTAAAAAAGCCTATAATGAACATAAAGACATAAAAAAGTAGAAATAAATGTGTTATAATTTATTAAATTCTAGGATTTATTTTCCTATTCATATTATTTCTTACTCTAATTATCATTTCTTAATACTTTGAACAATGTTTATTGTTTTTGTCAATGGATGAAACCATAATTAATTTCATTAATAATGATCATGATGGATAGAGTAATGACTATCCCAATTGTTAATCAAAAGAGATAGGTTTTTTATTGAAAAATATCATATAAATTCTCACCCAAATTTCTCAAGTTATGATCAATAACATGAATCATTTAAAACTCCAAAAAATACTAAGGAAAGAACAACAATCCATAATTTACTTAATGTGGAAATGTTCACCCTACTTTAGTAGGCCTTCTAATCCGCTAATTTCCAATTAGTGGATTAACACAATATAGAAGATATTTTATTTTATCTAGTTATTAGATTATGAAAAAAATTATTTTAGCTGTTTATTATTAATTAGGTGAAGTTGATGAATGGTGGTATCTAATTAATAATTTAATTTAATAGGAATACATTGAGTCCATATAATTAGATTCATTTAGAAATTTACTTTTTAATAAATATATTCCCTAACCACTTCTCACAAAAATAGATATATAATTCCATGAGCTAAAGAAAACAGAGGATGAATCAATTGGATCCAATGAAGAAAAATTCACAAGACATTGAAGGCATGATTCTCATTTTTACATTGATTCTAAATGAATAATCAATAACTAGTTTATTGGATTAAAACTATGTCTACAAAGGAAATGGTATAAAGGAGCTTGGTATCTATGAAAATATTTTTTTGATGGGCTATCAAGGTTGAAATAGATGTTGGAAACCCACATTTTTCTCTTTATTTTGGGAAAAAGAAGAGAAAAATAGAGTTTCATGGAAACTTATATGATAAAACCTATGTATTTAATAAATTTTATCTTGTACATGTTTTAAATACAAGAAGAATCATGAATTAAATTTCTTTAAGTATACATGAAAATGTTTCATGTGTGTAAGATAATGCAATCAAGAATATGAATACTGAAGATATATGAAGAGGAAAACCAATGAAGTAAAATAAAATAAATAAAAAAATAGTACAATGATAAAAATAAAATGATTTAATTATAATGGGTATGGAAACTAAGATAACCATTTCATTAATAGAAGGGTTAATGATGAAAATAAAAATTAATAACCCCAATATCCACGGGATAAAGGAAAATATTATATAATCAAAACTACTGGAGCGGTTCACAGTAATGAAGTAGTGAAAGGTACACTCATCATCAAATCAATAACAATAAAGGTCTTATTTAGATATATTTATAGAAACTCCTTTATATATATAAACCATTTAAGGTAATCAAATCCCTACTATAATGCCTATATATTGAATTATTAATGAAAACTCATAATGTATGATGATTTCATCCCAAGTCTATAACTTCTAACCAATAGAATTTTGTCAGAATATGCTTCCTAAAAATATTATTATTCTCCCTTTATTTATATTTGAGGGGATTTTATGAATGGATTGGATCTCTATACATGATGCCCAAAATAATTTTCAGGATAGGGAAGTCATATTTCATATCCCAAATCAATCTGTGAGGATCTATCAATGTAACGATGAATATGAAATTCCTCTGGGAATCACTTCTATTATATGTGTCATAATGACCAATCATGGGGAATATTTATCTCAAATTATTTGATATAATCTCAATATTTAAGATAATACTGTTGTGTAAAAATATGTTAATATATTTCCAAAATATTTTCTTATCCTTGAAATAGATCATGCGATTGAGTTTTCAATAGAACTCATAACTAGTGCTATATATATATACCAATAAATCCTTATATAATTTCCAAAATTGAGTCATATAAATTTAATAACCAACTCCAGGAGAATTTGGATAAGGGTTTAATATTCCATAATTCTTTAATATAGGGTGAACAATCCATATTTGTTATAATGAAAGATTAATGAATTGATATCTATTTGATTTTATAATAAACATAATAAGATCATGATAAATAATAAGTTTCTTCTACCCTATATTGATGTCTTGTTTTACAAAATACATTGGGGTAAATAGTTATTAAACATTGACATTTTATTTTGATATCATCAATTAATTGTGAAAAGGGAGGATATACCAAACACAACCTTCAATAAAAGATATGGAAACCATTAATTCATGGTGATATGATATGGGAAAAAAAATTCCCTTAAAATGTTAATTAATATGATGAATACAGTATTTAGAGGTTACCATGATAAATTTGTGATATTTTGTATATATTATGTTCTTATATATTCCAAGAGAAAGAAAGTACATAAAGATCATTTCGGTATTTTTTTATAGAACTTAAGAAAAGATAAATTATATTCCAAATTTACCAATTGTGTGTTCTGGTCACAAAAAATATTATTATTGGGTACTATAATTAGAATAAAGAGTATATTTTTATGTCCTTAAAGGAAATATTTTATTGAATAATGTCCCAGACCAACCACTATAATAGATATCTGTAGTTTTCTTGTATTGGTTTTTATCGATTCTTTTTGGGATTTTTTTTCAAAACATTCAAATCCACTAAGAAATTTAAAATAGGAGGGATTAAAGTTTCTTTTGATAGACAAACACGAATTAAATTTCAAGGATATTAATAGAATATCGTTCATTACACATATACTCATAATACCTAAATGTGGATAAGGTTTTTTTGATATAAAATGATGCATTAAAGAAGGGACTGAGATGTGTGCTCATAAAAAATGACACTGTGGTAGAATATTCCTCACACCAATTAAATGTTCATGAAAAAAATTATCGTATCTATGATTTGGAGCTATAAGAAATAATATTTTTATTAAACATATTAAGCCATTAAATATATTTTAAAAATGATATATATATACCAATTTCAAGAATTTAATGTATCTATTCACATAGATGGAGTTGAACATACATTGAAGGAGATAGTTAGATTTTATCAAGGATTATAATTGATGAATAAATTAACACTATAGAAAGTAAAAATTGGTGGATGATCCTCTAAGTAGGAAGAATCATGATACCTTATTTAGATTTAAAGAGACCTAATACCCATGTATTTTCAAATGACAGACCTTTAAATAATACGGGAAGAGAGAAATCATATCCTTCCCGAAGAAGTTATCCACTATATATCCATGTGAAGATCGAGGAGGTTATAAAGTTAGATACAGATATATAAAAGATGGTAAGAAATATTCAAGAGTTAAACATTGAAAATGATGGAATTATAAGATATGAGAAAATAATTTCTGCCCCCTCTATATCCGAATTAAATGAGTTATTATATGATGTATATAGATCATCATTATATATCTATCCTAGAATAAAATAGATATATATATATATATCCCAATAATAATTTATGGTGGGAAAACATGAAGAGATATATTATAGGGTATATATTCTGATGCTTGGTATATTATAATTTATAGGTATAATGACATAATTCTAAGGGTATGCTGGAACTATTACCCATACTGATATTGAAATAAAATATCATCACCATGGATTTTTTATAGGTCTTCCGAAGAATTATAAAGTTCATAATTCCATTTTTATTGTAGTTGATTACCCTATAAAGTCAATACACATTATTTTTATACGATAATATTTCTCACTCAATTAACATTCCATGATATACTTAAATAATATGTTAAGGCTATATGGAGTATGATTTTTCATTCTATCAGATCGATATTCATGGTTTATCTACATGTTTAGGAGAATTATTAAATAAAAATTAGATACATATATAAGCTCCAATACATCTTATCATCCTTATATTGATGGTTAATTTGAAAGTACAATTAAGAATCTTGAATATATAATAAAATCCTATTCAATGAATTTACAAGGAGGTTGGGATCAACAACTTTACATGGTAGAGTTTTTATATAACAACAATTTCTATTATATAATTCACATGGCAACATATAAAGATCTATATGAGTATTGGTGTATAAATCTAACATGTTGGGATGAATTTTAATATTTTAAGCATCTAGGACCAGATATTTTCTAATAAATTTATGATATTTTCCAAACTATCCAACAACATATTAAAGATTCAAAAATTAAAAATAATATCTCTGATGATAATCATTAATAAGATTTGAATTTTTGAAGTTATAGATAAGGAATTTAGTTGAATATCACAATTGAATAAGATTATGTGATTTGAGAAGAAGTTAATGTTGTTCCCTAGTTATGTTTCCCTTTTAAAAATACTCAATCATGTGGAGATCGTATATTATCATCTCACACTTCCACTAAACCTTTCCCATGTACATGTTGTGTTCCATTTATCAATTTTGATAAAGTAAATCCATGAATATTTATAAATATTGAACTCAAATGTTTTTTAACTAAAACTTGATCAGTCTATGAAGAATAACTAATTGAAATATATGATCATAGATACCAAGTTCTACAACACAAGACCAATTAGTTGGTTAAAGATATCTAGAGAAATCATATGTTTGAGGAAACTATTGTAAACATAAAGATGTAATAAGGTCTAAGTACCCTCATTTGGGTTCATAAGAGTAATGAAATTTATCAGGAGAAATTCTTTTAGGGGAAAAATGTAACACCCTATGATTTTAGTATGTACTTCCGTTTAAATAAATATAGTGTATCACATTGTTTTGATACATGCAATACTAAACTAAAATGAAAAATTCTTTATTTTATTATGATATAATATTAAGAAAAATGGAATAAATTAGAAGATAACAAAATGAACCATAATTAGTATAATTACAAAAGTAATGAAACCAAAAGTGAATAAAATATAGTAATTAATTAAAATACTATATTATAATTTTTTTACTATTATTATTTTTAAAGAATGATTTTATGTGTTTATAAAATTCATATTAATATTTTAATACTAATTTATTGATAAAGTTGAATATCTAAAATAGAAATAATAAATTTTAATGGGATTCAACTAAAATTTTTGAATATTAAAAAGAAATAATTTTCAATGAATAGTTTTTTCCCTAAGTGTTGTGTATTTTATTCTAATAAATTAAATAGAACAATTTTAAAGGATGGATATGATAAAATGCGACATTTAAATTTATAACATGATATATTAAAACTAATTTAATTAGAAATTGATATGAAATAAGATTAATAACACTTAATGATTTAAAATTCACTTTTCTATAAAATTAATCTTTCTTTCATATTTTATGTTTCATTTAATCATTAATTTAAAAATTTTATAAATTTAAATTGATAAAATGAACTTCATTTTTTGATTTATCATGAAAAAATTATCTTTGGGTGAATTATTTTGGAAATTTCTAAAAAAATTTATTTTTTATTGTATAGTAAAGAATATTATTTTTACAAATACCATAAATTTTATGAAATTATTGTTATATAATTGTGAATTAGAAATTCACAAAACATTTTTATGAACCCAAAAAATATTTATGGATTAAAATAATTCATTTAAATATAATTAGTTTAATTTTTAATCCTATGTTTAAAAATTCATAACTTGAGAAATATTTTATTCTAATAAAAATATTTTTTATTCTGTACCATTAGTAAAGTGTTTCCAAGAGTCCATTCAGATTTGGATTTGTTTGAATGCCAAATACACCTCCCTTTTTTTAATTATAAACCAAAAAATGTCATGGTAATCAATATAATTAACAGTCTTTTTCCTAAATGATAAAATAATTAATAATTTATTCCAAAATATCGCCCCTTCAAAACCATGAAGATACCCCTCCTCTACTCACCTAAACGAATAAATTTAATTAGGTATTATCCTGAATAACTACCCATATTTTATTCTTAAAAATACTCTCCCATTTTTAGTATCCTATGTTCAGAAGGATTCACAAACCCCTCATTTCAAGAGGCTCTCTAAGAGGATATTCAAGTCTTCGATGTAAGTGATATCCCATAATCAATCATTCATCTTTATCATCTATATAAAAATCATCTTAAATATGATTTATATCCTTAATTACATGTTTTTAAAATCATTAATCTTCTGTAAAAGTGATATTATTATTATTCAATAAGATATTCTTAGTCATTTAATCTTTATAACACATTTTTATTCGAGTGAGTTTTATCGCCTATATGGATGATTTTATAACGTTTACATCATGAATGATTAAGAAAACATAAATGTAGGTAATAAGATGTATTAATGATGTATTTAATATGTTTTAATAATTCATTAATGGTAATATACATAAGTATATTCATTAAAATCAATTCTTTTTATTGAATCAAAATTAACAAAAAAGATATTTTTAAGAGTTCCATGAGATCTATCACCAAAAGTTCTATTAAATAACCATTTTATTCCAATACTAGATAAAACATAGATAATAAATATTTATGAAGATTATTGGGTTGATGAAACCATTATCAAAGAGGAAGGAATAGAACATCCATACCGAATCATGCATGATAAAAGGAATGGTTAATACCTGAATATTAATTTTTATCTATCAATAATTAATATATGGGTAATAAAGAATTATAAATGAAAGATATTAAGTAAAATAAAAATGAATAAGGCTATTATAAATATGATTAATATACGAATATTTATTATATAGAGAGTTATAATGTTTCTGACCAAGAATAAGTTCAAAGTGTTTCTTTTCTATTCTCACTTTGAGATCAAAATTTTCTTTGAGTAAATTTATATTTATGAAAATTACATGTTATTTATCTCTAATACCCCATATATTTTTGTATCATTCATGTTTATATTATATATTTTATGAAATTGACTATATAATTATATATGATTGACTCAATTCCATTTTCTGTTGACATTTAATTTCTTTACAAATGCGTGAAAGGAATATTTTTTAAAGGTTTTCCACATGGTATCATTTTCCCATTGTCTTCTTCAAGTATCTCTATGAATATTACATTTCATATTTTCATGGTTCTCTAAAGGAAGTTATATTCTTATTATTTTATATATTATTTCCTTTAGAACAAATTTTTTAGAAGCATAAAGGGCACATATACTTATTTTTTATAATAATTTTATAATTCTCTAATAAAATGTTTTTCACATATGTCAACATCCTGAAAAATTTATTACTTTTAAGTAGGAATATTCTTTAATGATTCCATATACTTATTTCTATGGATGGATTATGATCATGTTTTACTAAAATTTGTATAAAAACTATTTATTTTTCAAATCTTAATTAATATATGATTGAATTATGAATGTTTTTGTGCTCATGTTATAGGTTCCAGTCATAGTGGAAGTGATATATAGGGTATTCCTAACACATATTTTTTTTTCATAATAGTTTATTAATATGAGATGTGCATTGATGATAAACACCATGACTAATGGAATTCAGTAAAAGATTAATTAATGAGAGAACATTGGAATAAGAAATTGGATCATCACATAATGATTTATAGTTAATTTAAAAATTTAAGAACTACCATACCATGAATTATTTCTTGGTTGATTAATATGAAAATGTATCTAAATAATATTATACTTTCATTATAAGAATAAAGTGTATATTCCATTCAATGGTAATCCACACATGCTTCACGAACCTCAAAATGTTGTTGTAGGAATATTTGGGTGATAGTTTGGTAGATCCTAATGATTGCATCATTATTATTTGACTGTCCCAATAATCACTTCAAGAAGGATTATCTGTTATCTCTATGGAATCGAGAGTGTTGGAATAGGTGGATCTCTCTCCATCCTTGAGAGAATTATTATAGATAGAAATATCTATGGATTTGAGAGAATTCTCCCAATGTTGTTGTAAACAACCAAAAAACAAATGTAACACCCTTAGTTAGAAATAATATAATTGAATTTAAATAGTTTCCGGGTTAGAAAATAATAATTTCTCATGTGACCTTATAATTTCCTTAATCCCTATAGAAATTAATGTCTATAATAATAATAATATTATAAATTTTATATAAATATTAAATTAGAAAATCAGTGAAATATTATTTATTCAAATAATATTTAATATTTATATTTTTTTATCATACCAATAAACTATGTCTTACATTACTCCATAATATTTATGAGACATTGAATAATGAATATTTATTTAATAATTAAATATAAATACTTTATTCGCTAATAAATAAATAAATATTATATTCACCAAACATAAATAAATATTTCTTAAATATTATACTAAAAAAATACTATATCAAATAACTAGTGATAAAATATATGTGATCAAACCAAAATGAATAATTATTAAACCATGTATGGGAATAATATTTATTCAACATGTTAAATAATATTATTATTTAACAGTTGTTCTAGATACACTTAATGTGTGACCCTCTTGGGCTCTTTATCCATGTAATTAGGAAAATTATCCCAATTTCCAAGGTAATCATATAGAAACACTATATGTCACCCATAATGAAATAAGATAATGTCCTTTTGATTTTGTTCTACATTTAGTGTGTGTATGGGTGAGATTTTTAAGGATTTGTAGTTTTTGTAATTTATAGTTAACTAATTTACATTGTTGGATGATCAATGTCATAGTGACATAAAGCCTTATTTAAATTCTTGTTTTGTAATATAAATCCATTTATCATGGAATCTATAATCAATAAGGTTTCATGCTGATTCCATAAACCTATATGCATGATGTATGTTTATTTTATTTTTTTTGCAATTTAACTTACCCAGAAAAAACCATGGTCATAAATTTATTTAGGATGTATCATTTATATAAAAGGGATTATGATATTAACTTTAATTAATGAAAATAAGGTACACATCCTTTCTCATAATATTTATTAATTAAATATTACTTGTGACACCCAATGTATCCGACATCAATATGAACATATTTTTTCATGATTTTAATAAATACATTAGAGTAAAAGACTCATAATATTCAATAATAATAATATTAATGTGTAATGATTAATACACACCTCTATAGATAAGAACATCCAATGACACATAAAAATGTATATTTCTTTCTAGTGGGTCATTTTATCAAAATTTCCTATACTAGATATTACCACAGGTGAACACTATGAGAAGGTTCTCAATGTACTATGATTCTCCACCCGTGATAGCCTATATTATTTGTGTCTCTAAATTTATTAAATATAGATGTAAAATATATATTTAAGAATGTTTTCATGGAATTTATAGGGCCTCATCATAGTGGGTAACTACTATGACCTTTCAGTGTGACAACTACTATTAGGACATTATCACACACTATGTCACATCAAAGAAAAATCATTACATGATAAGTATTTTATTACTATTTAATACTATGAATATATATAATCATAAAGTAAACATAGGATAGTTCTAGGTTAACAAATCTAATAGACTCCCACTTACACTAAAGCCAATTTCTAAAATCATTCAGTCCTCTAGAACTCACATGATTCCTATGATTTTTATGAGTTAATTCATTATTCAAGGGTTCCATCATGTTTTATTATTTAGAATCTTTGGTTATTATAACTTTAAACCTCTATGAAAAATATATCTATAGGTAATAATTTTGGATTATGTTCCTTATCTGTTGGTGTGACCTTGGATCTTTTGTAAGAGCTACCACTGTAATATTATCACAATATAATGTGGTATGACCTTTACTACAAGGTACCACATCATTATAATTAATAATGTTCCATATCTAAATTACTTCATTGGCTTCATCAGAGGGCTCTATATAATTGAAATCCAATATAGATTTGGTAACAGTTGGCTACTTTGAAATCTTCCATCTCATCACTCCTCTATTGAGATTGAATACATATCCTGACTATGACTTTAGATCAATATAATCTATTTTAAAACGAGCATTATATTAACTACTCATGACTAGATACTCATATCCTCCATACACTAGGAACATATCCTTAGTTCTTCTCAAATACATAAGGATATCCATAACGAGAGATGAATTTTGTTTACCTAAATTATCTTGATATATACATAACATTTTCAATTCACAAGAAACATCAAGTTTAGTACATAAAATTTCATAAATGATTGATCATATAACTGATGTTTATGAGCTATTACTCATTCTTTCTTTCTCCTATTGTTTATAAGGACACATTTTAATAGAAATAGGTATACAATGTGACACTAAAACCAATCACCTCTTGTATTGTTCCATTCTAAATATCTTTTGTATCTGTTTAATATATGTACCTTGACGTAGTCCATGAATCCTCTTGGGTCTATCAAAAATTATATTAATCCCTAGAATGTAGGATCTTTTAACTAATTCCTTAATAGATAAACATTTCAATAAGCAGTCCTTAACATAATGTAAGGAATGTATGTGATTTACAATAATGAATATTCAATCAATATATAATACTAGGATAATGACCTAATTCCCACTAAACAAATTTTAAACACATATATGCCATTATCTCATAATAAAACCAAATTATTTTATAGATTCATCAAATATAATGTAACATCCCAGGTAAATGAAGAATAAAGAATTTTCATATTTATTAATATTTACTAATTAAATATTAATTTTACTTTAAAGGGGTTGCTATGTTCGATTGCGTACTCGATACGCAAAGATGAGTTTCTTTGAAAACTTACGTTGCACACTAGTAATATAATAATATTATTTTAAATGGTAGTTAACATGTAGCCGTTGTATTGGAGGGAATGGATAGAAATAACTAAAATATGATTATATATGTTTTTTAAATGTTTTTACATTTATCCAATAAAAGATAGAGGCTTAAAATACGGAAAGAATTCAATTTTAGGCATTTATACCCTAATTTTCACTAAAGGTTCACTTATTACCTTTTGATGGTGAACCATAATTAAATATAGTTTTGATCACTCTTATACACTCTATTGGACCAAATATAACTCTTTTATAGAATCAGGACAACAAAATTTACTTTGTGTATATTTTTGGTATTTTTCCGATTAAGTTCATTTTTTTAATGAATAGTGTAAAATGTTGTATTTTAATTCAAAACCTCTTTTAATCAAATTTATTAAGATGATTATATAATCTTTTTAATTGGTTTTTAAGTGAAATTAGAATATATTTTTACCATTTAATCCAATGGTGGTCATTGTAATCAATTTCACATTGAAATTGGACTTAAACTGGTGTCAATCTTTTGATACTTATTGTTTCATAAAAACACGCTATTTGTCATGACATCGGGAATTAATTATTAAATTAATTAATGTAACTTATATTATTTGAATTTTTTAAAATAGAAATCATTTTTGAATTCAGAATATCAAATATAGCTTAGGGTGAAGTTTTGGTATTTTTTGGAAAAACATCAATTTTTGATGAATAGTGAAACCACTAAGTGGTAGTTAAAGAAACTGATTTTTCGTTTAAATGAAGCTTTGCCACTTCTGTGATTTGATTTACAAAAATCCAACATACGTGGTTGTAATTAATAAGTAAAATGTGGTTTAATGAGATTAAAATAATTTTTTGGTGAATAGTAACTTTTAAGTTCTTAATCGCGATTAGAGGTAATTAGTGTAGCTTAAGGTAAAAATAATGTTTAATAATATGAGATGAGCTTGAAACATGTCCTACCCTCATTGGATGTGTCATGGACGACCCAGACAATCCATGAGTCAACTTGGGGTCCCCATGGAGCCACTTTGGTTGGGAAATGACATAAATAACTTTTTATTTAATGTTAAAGTAGAAATGACACAAACATGAGATGTTTTACTAAAACAATTTTTACATGGGGTTATACAAGTCATATTTTTGACTATAAATATTCATTAGAAAGATAAAAAGCTTTCATACATCATGATAGTTTTTATATAATTTTTATATATTAAATAAATTAAATTATTTATGACATCATGATGATGCAGCGATTACCTCATTAATAAAGGATTTAAATAAAATGGAATGATAATGTAAAATCTATGACCTACACATGTAAAAAACCTATTGGATGGGTGGATTTAGAACCCTTATCACCTTATCCTCTAAACACATCAAAGTGGGACCATTAAAATCCGAAACTCATTCTAAAATAAAGTAACATTTTCTTACTTTCCAAGAGTGCCCCTCCTCTTCTCTTATAAAAGGCCCCCACCTCTACCTCCATACCCACACTTCCAAAGCCTTTGGCTCGGCCAACCCCTGCCCATTTTGTCTCTCCACTTACCTCTATTACTCCTTGAAGCCTCACTTTGGGCAGAAGTCTTCCCAAGGAAGCCTTTGAGCTCAAACCAAAGGGAGTTACCCGATTTTAAGGTAATGTCTTCACTTGAGTCCTTTTGTTTTATTTTTCTTCTCCAACCCCTAAACTCTTTTTATTCATTTATTTTGTAACAAATACAGTATATAAAATATACTAGGATGTTTTTATAAGAAGTATTCTAGCTACACTTATACATACCTACATCTAATGGTTAAAGAACATACTGTTTCCGTGGATGGATAATTTCTGCCTCCGGAAATGATGATTGTTCAACATTATTTTAACACTTTCAAAGGTGTCCATTAGGATGTCACTATATTTGTATATGATATATAATATGTTTATGTTTTCCTTAAGGTTCTGTATTTTTCTTTTTGGGCATACCTTTATGGTTTTCCATTATGGGTAAACACGATATCTTCATTTAAGGAAGTGCGGACTACCGCCCCTCAAAGTGATGTGATTCGTTAATTCCATATGTGGGACGTGTAAAGGATGGATTTAAAGTTATTATATATTATGTTATACTGTAATTATAATATACCTCTATATAATTATTATTCCATTCCATAAAAATATGAAATAGAAATGAAAGTAGCGTTCATGCGTACTTACGGCTTACTGTCTCCATGAACAGTGCATTTCATTTCTTATCCCCAAATGTAATGTACTATAATAAGTACATTTATATAATGGATATATATGATGAATGATACATCTAAATGATGAATATAATTCTGGAATTAAAATATACATACCTCTCATTTAGTTTTAATTCCATTAATATGACCACGAAATGAAAGTAGCATTCATGCGTACGTACGGCTTACCGTCTCCATGAACGGTGCATTTCATTTCTTACCTCTAAATGATTATGTAATATTATAAATACATGTATATGCTGGATATATATGATATATATGATATCCAAATCATTAATGTCATTTTGGATATAAAAAACCCTTGACTACACGAACAACATGTAATTGTAAGAAGTCTACTTTCGACTTAAGAACCAAATATCGACAAAACAAACATTATTAACTTAAATGGTTACATAATGTTAATAACATGGAAATAAGTGATATAAAAGGAATAATGAACTTGAAAAAGGTTCTTAAGAAAATAGAAATTAACTCAAGTTTATTATTCAGGACGTTAAAGAACGATCAAGTCAAGTCGGACCCGAGGTAAGGGAACTTCTTAACCCAATTTCAATTCTTTGGGTTAATCTCCTACTTTCAAATTATGTCATGATACTATTATGTCCTATCTTGTATTTGTACTTTCTTTATGTGTACTTATAGAGAATACACATAATAGATCTATTTTATTTTAAAAAAATGATCTTTGTAAGGGACTTTGTCTCAATCTCCTTTCATTGAGGCATATTTCGTTTTATACACAACTTTCTTTTATATGGTGTATAAACCCCTTTGACATTTACTTTTATAAAAAAGGAATCTTTTTCTATGAAGCGTTTTACAAAATGAAAAATAGGAATGTTTCTTTTAACATACGCGGTGACAACGACCTTTTCCGCCGCCACGAGTATTATTTGGTCTTTGGCTTCCTCAACAAGCCATGATGTTTTTAAAATGAAATAAATACCATATACTATTTTATGTATTTTGGTATTGAAAATGGTCTTTGTAATGGATTTTTTATGTCAATATATTTGAGTGATATATTGTGATCAAAGTGTGGAAATGTTTTCTTTCCATTATGTTTTTTATTTCTTATGATTTTATAATGGTACTTGGACATTTGACGGGTGGTTATGTGATAAACCATATGACGGGTGGTTTCGTGAATACCAGGACGGGTGGTTATGTTATAACCTCCAATTCATTGGGTATGGAAGTCGGCCATATGACTATTCCATTAAGTATGTATGGAAGTTGGCCATATGGCTATTCCATTAAGTGATATGTGTGGAAGTCGATCGTATGGTTATTCCACTTAAGTATGTTTATGTCCCAAGTTAACTTTATATGTTATGTGTTCTTTATATGGGTTTTATGTTAATCCTTTGGTTACAAAAGGGTAAGTAATGATATTTTATTCAGTGAAGTGTTTTTACAACTTCATGAAGGTGAAGGTATTACTTTGATAAAGTATACATGGTTTACGTGATGTTTAAAAAACTAACAGTTTTCATTCTTTGTGTATCCCTTACTGAGCTTTTTATGCTCACCCCAAGGTTTTTTGAAATGTTTTTCACAGGACTTAATGTGGAATATGGTCAAGGATGGGATCAAGGGAAATTCATGCTATATAAAACATGAAACTAGACATGTTTCTTTTTAGAGTTTTTTATTCTATGGAAACTCAGTAGAAGTGTATACTTTGTAATCTTTTGAGATGCAACAGTTATGTCCTAATTCTCTAAAACTCTAAACCTAAAAAGATCCTCAATTTGAATTATTCATTTAATTCAATATTAAGTAATGTTTAAGGCCGGGGCCTTATAGTTGGTATCAGAGGTCGGTTTAGACAACTTTAGGGATTAGGAGTTTTTGTTAGACACATGATTAGTCCCTATATCTATTATTTTAGTTAAATCTTTGTTTTATAACTTTTCTCAGGTCAAGTAAAGTCAGTTACGAATGGAAGGAGGAGGATCTCAAATGACATTCCTATCTCTTCCTGATGACATTCTTGCAATAATTATTGCAAAGTCATGTTTGGATGATTGTGAAACTTTTTCTAGCATACAACTCACTTGCAAGCAGTTGTTTGAGATATCAAACACCTCCACTATACCTCATTATCATCGTGGATCATGGGTTGTATTTAGAAAAATACTACTTTCACAATATTCTCATATTTTCAATAAAGGTAAATATTATCAAGGTATTTTCAAATATTTTACCTTATCACAAGAATTTGAAGCATATTATGATTTTAAAAATGGTGCTGAAGAAAGAGACCCTTGCGTAACCTATTTATATTTGCTTTTAAAATATAGTCTCACAGCACATACTTATGGTATTTTAAAAGGACCAATAATATAAAGTTTCAACTCAATTTCGGTCCGACTATTTTATAGAAATCATGTTTTATCGGATGTTTTGGAATTATATGTCATACATGATTATTTTCCAAAATTGTTTTTCTGTGAACACCCATATGACCCATGTTGTACGACTTGTATTTGGATGGAGGAAGAAAATGATTTTGAAGGATCTCTAAATCATTGTTGTAATGCATGGGACTTCTACCTACGTGAACAAGATGACGATGAAACCGAGTGGACGCCATGATCATAGTATGCTATTATGAGTTTCTGTAAGAAACCTAGAAATAGTTGAAAGTCAACATGACAAGTAAGTATGTTTCCTTAAGATCAAAAATAAATTCCTCAATGAAAATTAACTTAAAAGAAAAATGTTGTCTATTAATTTTTCCTACTGGGGAATCAAATACCATTTAACCCATCACAAGTTTATGATTTTCTTGTGGTTAACTTTCTCCTAAACATGTTTTCTATCACTCTCCCTCGGAACATAACCCTTGGTTTTACCCTCCATGTCCATGTTTTCTTACATGGAATCCTAGTATGGGTTAACTCGGGTGACCTCTATACTCCCCTTTCTTTCTTTTAAAGTGATAGTTTAATTTACTCCTTTTCCAATGTGGGGCTTTCAATGATGTTTCCGAGCCCAATTTTAAAATTGTGAGGACGCAATTCCCAAAAGGGGGAAGGATGTAACATCCCAGGTAAATGAAGAATAAATAATTTTCATATTTATTAATATTTATGAATTAAATATTAATTTTACTTTAAAGGGGTTTCTGTGTTCGATTGCGTACTCGATACGCAACGATGAGTTTCTTTGAAAACTTACGTTGCACACTAGTAATATAATAATATTATTTTAAATGGTAGTTAACATGTAGCCGTTGTATCGGCGAGAATAGATAGAAATAACTAAAATATGATTATATATGTTTTTTAAATGTTTTTACATTTATCCAACAAAAGATAAAGGCTTAAAATACGGAAATAATTCAATTTTAGGCATTTATACCCTAATTTTCACTAAAGGTTCACTTATCACCTTTCGATGGAAAACCGTCATTAAATATAGTTTTGATGACTCTTATACATTCTATTTGACCAAATATAACTCTTTTTTAGAATCGGGACATCAAAATTTACTCTGTGTTAATTTTTGGTATTTTTCCTATAAAGTTCATTTTTTAATGAATAGTGTAAAATGTTGTATTTTAATTCAAAACCTCTTTTAATATAATTTATTAAGATGATTAGATGATCTTTTGAATTGGTTTTTAAGTGAAATTATAATATATTTTTACCATTTAATCCATTGGTGGTCATTGGAATCAATTTCACTTTGAAATTGGACTTAAACTGGTGACAATCTTTTGATACTTATTGTTTCATAAAAACACGCTATTTGTCATGACATCGAGAATTAATTATTAAATTAATTAATGTAACTCAAATGATTTGATTTTCGTAAAATAGACATCATTTTTGAATTCAGAATATCAAATATATCTTAGGGTGAAGTTTTGGTATTTTTCGGAAAAACTTCAATTTTTGATGAATAGTGAAACCACTAAGTGGTAGTTAAAGAAACTGATTTTTCATTTAAATGAAACTTTTCCACTTCTGTGATTTGATTTTCAAAAATACGACATACATGGTTGTCATTAAGAAGTAAAATGTGGTTCAATGAGATTAAAATAATATTTTTGGTGAATAGTAACTTTTATGTTCTTAATCGCGATTAGAGGTAATTAGTGTAGTTTAAGGTAAAAATAATGTTTTAATAATATGAGATGAGCTTGACACATGTCCTACCCTCATTTCATTGTCATGGCCGACCAAGACAATCCATGAGTCAACTTGGGGACCCCATGGATGTAACACCCCGAGATTTTATGAAAAATATTCTTTTTAATTTCATTAATGTCTTGTGTTGTACGCTACACCAAAAGGAGCTTGCACAACACACATCCTTGACTTGCCTTGCATTACACGCAATCACGACCTTCCTCGATAGTGTGTGTAGTACGCAATATCGAGTTTCACTAAACAACGATATGCTATTAAAATATTATTAAAACTAACCGTTATGAATAGTAATAACCACCTTTTAAAATTTTATAAATTTTATCTCTCAAAATGGACTTCATTTTTTGGATTCGGAATATCAAAATTAGCTTAGGGTGAAATTATGGTACATTTCGGATAACTTTCATTTTCTGATGAATAGTGAAAATTACTAAATTTTAATTAAAAACAACTTTTTTAATCGAAATAATTAATAGTGGTAAATTATTAATTTGAGTGGTTTTAAAGTATATTTAGAATATATTTTTACAATTTAATACAATGTTGGTCATTGGATGTAATTCTACATTTAAACCAGACATAAACAAGTGTCAATCTTTTGATAGTTATTATCTCTTAAGAACACGCTATTTGTTTTGACGACGAGAATTAATTTTTAAATTTATTAATGCAACTGATATGTTTTGAATTTGGTAAAATAGAAATCATTTTTGAGTTCATAATATCAAATATAGCTTAGGCCTAATTTTTGGTATTTTTATGAAAACTTTCAATTTTTGATGAATAGTGAAACCACTAAGTAGTAGTTAAAAAAACTGAATTTTTCATAAAAATTAATTTTACCGCTTATGTGAGTGGAATTTCAAAAACTCCGAGAGGCACGGTTGATGTCAGTAAGTAAAATGTGGTTCAATGAGATGAAAATCATTTTTGGTGAATAGTAACTTTTTACTTTTATTTACCACGATTAAAAGTAAATAGGGTAATTAAGGGTAAAAATGTTATTATTATTACCCTAAAACATGTCCTAATTCTATTGGATAAGTGTAATTCGACCAAAAACAACCTTAGGAATAAAATATGGTCATTTAGGCCCACTTGGATTAGATTAGGACATTTATTATTAATTTATTTAAAGAAGGGTTAAAATAGTTAAAATCAATGTTTAATAAGTAAATCAATTTTAATATAGGGTTATACATAAGATAAATTCAACTATAAATATTCATTATAAATATAAAAATATTTTCAACATAATTGTATTTTATTATTAATTTTTAGACATTAAATAATTTAATTTATTTATGACACAAAGATGATGCAGTAATTATCTTATTAATGAAATATTGACATAATTGATGTTATAAATACCCAACTAAATTTAATTTGAGACTTTTTATGAATTACACTAATTTTATAGGATAATATGGCATGTTATTATTGATTTAATTAAATTTTTTCTAACTAATAATTCTGTTATTATTTTCACAAAAATCAATTAGTAAATAGTGTCAAAATTGACATAAAATAGTTTTTAAAACAAATATTTTATTATTAATTGTTATTTTATTCCTAAAAATCTAAGGTTTGGCCAAATGACTTAGATAAGGTTATATATATTAATAATAAAAAACTTGGGGTTCTTTTGGCTTGATATAGTAAGTTTATTAACCTTATAGTGTAAAAAAACAAGAAGACACGGTAAAAGTAAAATTATCTAACTTAAAGTTAAATATAAATGATAAGGTTAAAATAGGAACCTAAACTTGTCTAAATTCTATTTTATGGGAGGATTTTGACCAATCCCCACCTTATCTTCTAAATAAATCAATTTGGAGCTATTTAAAACAGAATTTGGCTTTATAATAAAATAATTTTGTAGTTATTCCAAAGGTGCCCCTCTCCTCCCTTATAAAAGGGCACCCCCTCCCTCTCTTCCTCACACCACTTTGAGCCTTAAATCTCGGCCAAACCCTGAAAAATTCTCTTCTACACTTCCCTAGAAACATCCTAGAGGTTATGGTCTTCCTCAAATGCCAATTTTAGTACCCTAAAAGGAGATCTCAAAGAGGCGCTTCAAAGAAGAGATAATGTCCGTTACCGATTCTTTCAACTTTATTTCTTCTTCCACTTCTTATTCTTAGGTTGTTTCATTATGAAGTAATAAAATATGTATCCCTCATATACTGATATGTTATTATAAGTATGAAACAATCCTATTTCACCATCTATCCATCCTACGAAATGAAATCACCGCGCGTGCGTACGTACGGAATACCGTCTCCAAGAACAGTGTATTTCTTTCCATTTACTGATTTATTATATATATGTATATTCTGAATATATATTATATATAAATCATGTTTTATATTCTGTAATTAAGTAATCAAGATCTAAGTAATCATATGAATAATTACAAGTCAAAACACGAACGACAAATGAAACAATTTTACCCAAAACGCTCTTTAACATGGAATTTACAAAAGAACGGGTAATATAAAGTCATAAGTGAACCATATATGATATCATAACAATTATTATGATTCTGGAATAAGTCAATGACATTATTTAATTCATTATACAGGAGGTTCAGACACTTACAAAGCAAATCGGACCTAAGGTAAAGGATAATTTTGGAAATCTCATTTTTATCTGAGATTGCTTATTTGTGAGTATTTACTGGGGTTATTTCTATCATCCATGTCAATGTTTTATAAAAGTGTTTTCATGTATGTTTAATGTAATTTTTACCCATTTTTGACTTTTACTACATGGTATGTATGGAATCTTTCTATTATGAGGTACTTTTGACTTTTTCGACAAAAGTACGAGAAGAATGTTTTTTAACGTATATGGCATGAAAGGATTTTTAAGGTATTATAAAGCCTTTTTTCATGAAGCTTCCTCCAAAATATTTCATGACTATTTTCAAAAAAATCATTTTCTTTCAAAATTTCATGACATTTTGTGATAAGAAAATGATTTTGAAGAAAAAAGGATATTTTTCTCAAGAATTCATTTCAAGTGTTTTATCAAAAACAATTTTCATCTATGATGACATTGTTTCATATATTTATATTTCAAGTATAATGTCTCTATGATTTACATGGTTTCACCTCTCTTATTATGAAATGATATCCATTTCTTTTATATGGATTATGTAATGATGGGATGATGTTTATGAAACCCATTTAATTTATTGGGTTTTTATGAATGATGTATGTTTATTATGTGGCACAGGTAAGAATGATTTCATTATGAGATGGGTGGGACCTATATCTCCCTCCAATGCATTGGGTAAAGATTTTATATCTCATGAGATAGACACGGCTGGAATGACATGTTAAACTGGTTCAGTGAAGCAGGACTGAAACGAGGAATGAACTCGGTTCAGAAATGGACTTTGTCCACTAAAATAGTCTTGGCAATGAGTCTTGACTAATAAGAAATGATTCTCTATGATTATGTGTGTATGCCACAAAGTTTCATGTTTTAAGTTATGATTATTGGGATTACATTTCACTACTATGATTTATCCCATGTTATGATATTATGATCTCTTTTGCAGGTTAAGATTTCCAAAATGTTATGTTCTTATGAATATGATGTGATTGATATTTATTTTGTTTACCCTTACAGAGCATTTGAGCTCACCCTTTTATGTTTTCTTTTCCCCAGGATATAAAGAAAGGTTTTAGGTAATAAAAAAAGGAAGATCTTTATGGGAGATGTTGAAGATCTTTCACCATGATTAGAAGATTACGTTCCGAGTTTCCAAAGACACTAAACAATTACGATCCCTGTGTGTCTGTTATTGTTATGTATTAAGTATTACGCTAAAGTAATGTAATATCCATGTATGTCAAGATTCGGGTCTCTACAGTTGTTATCAGAGGAAAAGTTTAGTCAACCTTTGGAAACTAGGATGCAAAAACGTTAGTGATATCCCTAGAGATATTTCTAAGGTATGTCTAGGGATGTCCCTAAGGATAAGTATATGTATAGGATATAATCCTAGAACTATGGTAACGATATTAGATTAAACCAAAGATGTTAGATATTGAAGTTACTCCCCCTTTATTATTATTTTTTCCTCTCACACTATTCTTTTCGGGTTTTAGGAAATGGCTGGAAACAAGATGATTCACGATAATGGAGGATATGATGGACAATGGAATGATATTCTTTCTGAGAAACCAAATGAAATGGGATTTGGAAGTCCAAACATCATTATTATGCCGAATCAGCAATCTCCTAATATGATCAATAAAACAAAATTTGGTAAGTTTCCTGACTCGGCAAATAAGAGAAAGATAGAGTTCCATGATGATCATAGAGGAAAGATTGTTCAATTTCCCATATGTAAATCATGTGGGAAGAGGAATCAAGGAGAATGTTTCAAAGGAACTGGAAGATGCTTTCGGTGTGGAAAAGAAGGACACAAATCTAGTAAGTGCAAAGGAAAAGGTTCAGTTAACACCAGGGTTGAGGATAATGGTATTGATACGACATAAACAATGGTTAAATGTTTTAAATGTGGAATGTACGGGCATTATGCAAACCAATTCCTTAAGGGAAAGTCTCATGAAGAGAATAAGTACGGTCGTATGAGTAGTATTTATTTTGAGGATGATGAAGAGACTAAAAATGATATGTGAGTTGAAATAATTGTCGAAGCTCGGTCAATGGTTTAAGAATGTAGTGGAATGATTACATGTTTATCATGTGTAATGTTGTATAAGTAATCTCATGGTACTATGGAATAAAGAGACATCTAAGGATTGTTACACTGTTGTCTTTCCTTGAGTTTTGAAAGTGGATGATTAATGGTACCAGTATCCATGAAAGGTTATTTAGATATTTTCGGAATGTAGATGATATGCGCATAATGAAGGGATAAGGAGAAAATTAAATGTTTGATAGTATTCATGAGCTCATGACTGATATAAGAAAATACTTATATCATGGTTTGAGTATATTGAATTTTGGGTTTTTGGTATGTGGAATGATTTAACTTTTGACAGCACTCATGTTTTTACTAAGATTCCATGGGTATTCATTTTCAAAGAGAATACATGATAAATTCCTTAGAATATTTGAAATGTGACCAACAAGATATATGGGGGATAAATGATGGTATTCACATGCTTGGTTGATGACATTTAAAGTAATCATTTTCTTTATATTATTAGCTTGGACCGATGCATTTTAGATAAGCCTAATGATTGGAATGGATTATGTTGGACATAAGTTAGTATTGTTTAAGGATAAAACTTTTGATACTATTTACGGGATGTTATAGTAATGAAGTTTTAGAAAAAGGAAAACCTGCAGGACATGTGATAGCCCATCGCGTCGGACAAGGCTGTGGGAATCGAACCCACAACCGAAGTGCGACTGGCCTTTATCGCCTACCACTGGCCAACAGGAAGTCCCTGTTTAGTAGAAACTAGTTTTATTATATTAAACAGTATAATATGAGAAGTATAAGTCCATTTTAGGAACCATATATGATTAATCTCACTATAGATGGACTTTCGTATTTTATTGATAACTTTATTAACATTTTGTTTGAGACAGATGGAATGACCCATCATTTTATCACGTGATCTGATAACACATCACGAATGACAAATTCAACTTCATTTATTTAAGAGATGAAGTCGAAATTGTCCAAAGAATGACCAACGGTGAGACTATGCCAAAATCACGAAAGTATTTCTTCTAATTCCAATTTCATCAACTTTAGGGAAATGATCTTGAAAACCAAAAATGTTGTCCAAGTGATCTTATACCTGATGAATCAAATGGTACCCTATATCTTCACAAATTTATGGATTTTTGATTGCTGGCTTTTCCATAGCCATGTTCTCTACCACTCTCCATCAGAGCATGATGATTTGATTTCTCTTCCATATCCATATTTTCACCTATGTGGAATCCCAGTGATTAGTTTATTTGGGTAACCGTTACGTTTCATACTTTTGTTTTTTTTAAAGATTGGTTTTGGTATTCCTTTTTACGATGTGGGTTTCTATTAAAGAAAATTTCGAGTAGTAAACCATTTATAACCCCGACGAATTTCGAGGGCGAAATTCATTTTAGGGGGGGTAGAATGTAACACCCTGAGATTTTATGAAAAATATTCTTTTTAATTTCATTAATGTCTTGTGTTGTACTCTACACCAAAAGGAGCTTTCACAACACGCATCCTTGACTTGCCTTGCATTACACACAATCACGACCTTCCTCGATAGCGTGTGTAGTACACAATATCGAGTTTCACTAAACAACAATATGCTATTAAAATATTATTAATACTAGCCGTTATGAATAATAATAACCACTTTTTAAAATTTTAGAAATTTTATCTCTTAAAATGGACTTTATTTTTTGGATTCGGAATATCGAAATTAGCTTATTGTGAAATTTTGGTACATTTCGGATAACTTTCATTTTCTGATGAATAGTGAAAATTACTAAATTTTAATTAAAAACAACTTTTTTAATAGAAATAATTAATAGTGGTAAATTATTAATTTGAATGGTTTTAAAGTATATTTAGAATATATTTTTACAATTTAATACAATGCTGGTCATTGGATGTAATTCTACATTTAAACCAGACATAAACAAGTGTCAATCTTTTGATAGTTATTATCTCTTAAGAACACGCTATTTGTTTTGACGACGAGAATTAATTTTTAAATTAATTAATGCAACTAATATGTTTTGAATTTGGTAAAATAGGAATCATTTTTGAGTTCATAATATCAAATATAGCTTAGGCCTAATTTTTGGTATTTTTCTGAAAACTTTCAATTTTTGATGAATAGTGAAACCACTTAGTGATAGTTAAAAAAACTAAATTTTTCATAAAACTTAATTTTACCGCTTCTGTGAGTGAAATTTCAAATATCCGAGAGACATGGTTGATGTCAGTAAGTATAATGTGGTTCAATGAGATGAAAATAATTTTTGGTGAATAGTAACTTTTTACTTTTATTTACCACGGTTAAAAGTAAATAGGGTAATTAAGGGTAAAAATGTTATTATTATTACCCTAACACATGTCCTAATTCTATTGGATAAGTTTAATTCGACCAAAAAAAACCTTATGAATAAAATATGATCATTTAGGCCCACTTGAATTAGATTAGGACATTTATTATTAATTTATTTAAAAAAGGGTTAACATAGTTAAAAACAATGTTTAATAAGTAAATAATTTTTAATATAGGGTTATACATAAGATAAATTCGACTATAAATAGTCATTAGAAAGATAAAAATATTTACTACATAATGGTATTTTATTTGTAATTTTTAGACATTAAAAAATTTAATTTATTTATGACAAAAAGCTGATGCAGTAATTATCTTATTAATGAAATATTGACATAATTGATGTTATAAATACCCAAATAAATGTAATTTGAAACTTTTTATGAATTCTAATATTTTTATAGGTTAATATGACTTGTTAGTATTGATTTAATTAACTTTTTTCGAACTAATCATTCTTTTATGATTTTCACAAAAATCAATTACTAAATAGTGTCAAAATTGACATAAAATAGTTTTTAAAACAAATATTTTATTAATAATTGTTATTTTATTCTTAAAAATATAAGGATTGGAAAAATGACTTAGATAAGGTTATATATATTAATAATAAACAGCTTGGGTTTCGTTTGGCTTGATATAGTAAGTTTATTAACCTTATAGTGTAAGAAAACAAGAAGACACGGTAAAAGTAAAATTATCTAACTTAAAGTTAAATATAAATGATAAGGTTAAAATAGGAACCTAAACTTGTCTAAATTCTATTGGATGAGATGATTTCGACCCATCCCCAACTTTTCTTCTAAATAAATCAATTTGGGGCTATTTAAAATAGAATTTGGCTTTATAATAAAATAATATTTTTAGTTATTCCAAAGGTGCCCCTCTCCTCCCTTATAAAAGGGCACCCCCTCCCTCTCTTCCTCACACCACTTTGAGCCTTCATGATCGGCCAACCCCTGAAAAATTCTCTTCTCTACTTCCCTAGAAACATCCTAGAGGTTATGGTCTGCCTCAAAGGCCAATTTTAGTGCCCTAAAAGGAGATCTCAAAGAGGCGCTTCAAAGAAGAGGTAATGTCCGTTACCGATTCTTTCAACTTTATTTCTTCTTCCAATTCTTCTTCTTAGGTTGTTTAATTATGAAGTAATAACATAAGTATCCCTCATATACTGATATGTTATTATAAGTATGAAACAACCCTATTTCACCATCTATCCATCCTACGGAAAATGAAATCACCGTGCGTGCGTACGTACGGAATACCGTCTCCATGAACGGTGTATTTCTTTCCATTTACTGATTTATTATATATATGTATATTATGAATATATATTATATATAAATCATGTTTTATATTCTATAATTAATTAATCATGATCTAAGTAATCATATTAATAATTACAAGTCAAAACACAGATGACAAATGAAACAATTTTACCCAAAACGCTCTTTAACATGGAATTTACAAAAGAACAGGTAATATAAAGTCATAAGTGAACCATATATGATATCATAACAATGAGTATGATTCTGGAATAAGTCAATGACATTATTTAAATCATTATACAGGAGGTTCAGACACTTACGAAGCAAATCGGACCTAAGGTAAGGGATAATTTTGCAAATCTCATTTTTATCCGAGATTGCTTATTCGTCAGTATTTACTGGGGTTATTTCTATCATCCATGTCAATGTTTTATAAAAGTGTTTTCATGTATGTTTAAAGTACGTTTTACCCATTTTTTACTTTTACTACACGGTATGTATGGAATCCTTCTATTACGAGGTACTTTTGACTTTTTCGACAAAAGTACGAGAAGAATGTTTTTTTAACGTATATGGCATGAAAGTATTTTTACAGTTTTATAAAGCCTTGTTATCATGAATATTCCTCCAAAATATTTCATAACTATTTTCAAAAAAATCCTTTTCTTTTAAAATTTCATGACATTTTGTGAAAATTAAATGATTTTGAAGAAAAAAGAATATTTTTCTCAAGAATTCATTTCAAGTGTTTTATCAAAACCAATTTTCATCTATGATGACATTATTTCATATGTATATGCTTAAATTATAATGTCTCTATGATTTAAATGGTTTCATTTCTCTTATTATGAAATGATATCCATTTCTTTTATATGGATTATGTAATGATGGGATGATGTTTATGAAACCCATTTAATTTATTGGGTTTTTATGAATGATGTATGTTTATTTTGTGGCACAAGTAAGAATGATTTCATTATGAGATGGGTGGGACCTATATCTCCTTCCAATGAATTGGGTAAAGATTTTATATCTCATGAGATAGACATGGCTAGAACGGCATGTTAAACCGGTTCAGTGAAGCAAGACTGAAACGAGGAATGAACTCGGTTCAGAAATGGACTTTGTCTACTAAGATAGTCTTGGAAATGAGTCTTGACTAATAAGAAATGATTCTCTGTGATTATATGTGTACACCAAAAAGTTTCATGTTTTATGTTATGATTATTGGGATTACATTTCACTACTATGATTTATCCCATGTTATGATATTATGATCTCTTTTGCAGGTTAAGATTTCCAAAATGTTATGTTCTTATGAATATGATGTGATTGATATTTCTTTTGTTTACCCTTAGTGAGAATTTGAGCTCACCCTTTTATGTTTTCTTTTCCCCAGGATATAAAGAAAGGTTTTAGGTAATAAAAAAAGGAAGATCTTTATGGGAGATGTTGAAGATCTTTCACCATGATTAGAAGATTACGTTCCGAGTTTCCAAAGACACTAAACTATTATGATCCTTGTGTGTCTGTTATTGTTATGTATTAAGTATTATGCTAAAGTAATGTAATATCCATGTATGTCAAGATTCGGGTCTCTACAGTTGGTATCAGGGGAAAAGTTTAGTCAACCTTTGGAAACTAGGATGCGAAAACGTTAGTGATATCCCTAGAGATATTTCTAAGGTATGTCTAGGCATGTCCCTAAGGATAAGTATATGTATAGGATATAGTCCTAGAACTATGGTAACGATATTAGATTAAACCAAAGATGTTAGATATTGAAGTTACTCCCCCTTTATTATGATTTTTTCCTCTCACACTATTCTTTTCGGGTTTTAGGAAATGGCTGGAAACAAGATGATTCACGATAATGGAGGATATGATGGACAATGGAATGATATTCTTCATGAGAAACCAAATTAAATGGGATTTGGAAGTCCAAACATCATTATTATGCCCAATCAGCAATCTCATAATATGATAAATAATTTAAAATTTGGTAAGTTTCCTAACTCGGCTAATAAGAGAAAGATGGAGTTTCATGATGATCATAGAGGAAAGAAAGTTCAATTTCCCCTATGTAAATCATGTGGGAAGAGGCATCAAGGAGAATGTTTCAAAGGAACTGGAAGATGCTTTGGGTGTGGAAAATAAGGACACAAAGCTAGTAAGTGCAAAGGAAAAGGTTCAGTTAACACCAGGGATGAGGATAATGGTATTGCTACGACATCAACAATGGTTAAATGTTTTAAATGTGGAATGTACGAGCATTATGCAAACCAATGCCCTAAGGTAAAGTCTCATGAAGAGAATCAGTACGGCCGTATGAGCAGTATTTATGTTGATTATGATGAAGAGACTACAAATGATATGTGAGTTGAAAGAATTGTTGAAGCTCGGTCAATGGTTTAAGAATGTAGTGGAATGATTACATGTTTATCATGTGTAATGTTGTATAAGTAATCTCATTGTACTATGGAATAAAGAGACATCTAAGGATTGTTACACTGTTGTCTTTCCTTGAGTTTCGAAAGTGTACGATTAATGGTACCAGTATCCATGAAAGGTTATTCAGATATTTTTGGAATGTAGATGATATGCGCATAATGAAGGGATAAGGAGAAAATTAAATGTTTGATAGTATTCATGAGCTCATGACTGATATAAGGAAATAGTTATATCATGGTTTGAGTATATAGAATTTTGGGTTTTTGGTATGTGGAATGAGTTAACTTTTGACAGCACTCATGTTTTTACTAAGATTCAATGGGTTTTCATTTTTAAAGAGAATACATGATTAAGGACTTAGAATATTTGGAATGTGACCAACAAGATATATGGGGGATAAATGATGGTATTCACATGCTTGGTTGATGACATTTCAAGTAATCATTTTCATTATATTATGAGCATGGACTGATGTATTTTAGATAAGCCTAAAGATTGGAATGGATTATGTTGGACATTAGTTAGTATTGTTTAAGGATAGAACTTTTGATATTTCTTATGTGATGTTATAGTAATGTGGTTTTAGAAAAAGAACAACCTGTAGGATAGGTGACAACCCATCGCGTCAGACAAGGCTGTGGGAATTGATCCCACAACCGAAGTGCGACTGGCCTTTATCGCCTACCACTGGCCAACAGCAAGTCCCTGTTTAGTAGAAACTAGTTTTATTATATTAAACAGTATAATATGAGAAGTATAAGTCCATTTTAGGAACCATATATGATTAATATCACTATAGATGGACTTACGTATTTTATTGATAACTTTTCTAACCTTTTGTTTGAGACAGATGGAATGACCCATCATTCTATCACATGATCTGATAACACATCACGAATGACAAATTCAACTTCATTTATTTAAGAGATGAAGTGGAAATTGTCCAAATAACGACCAACGGTGAGACTATGCCAAAATCACGAAAGTATTTCTTCTAATTCCAATTTCATCAACTTTAGGGAAATGATCTTGAAAACCAAAAATGTTGTCCTAGTGCTCTTATATCTGATGAATCAGATCGTACCTTAGATCGTCCCAAATTTATGGCTTTGTGATTTCTGGCTTTTCCATAGCCATGTTCTCTACCACTCTCCATCAGAACATGATGATTAGATTTCTCTTCCATATCCATATTTTCACCTATGTGGAAACCCAGTGATTAGTTTATTTGGGTAACCGTTACGTTTCATACTTTTGTTTTTTTTTAAAGATTGGTTTTTGTATTCTTTTTTACGATGTGGGTTTCTATTAAAGAAACTTTCGAGTAGTAAACCATTTATAACCCCGACGAATTTTGAGGGCGAAATTCATTTTAAGGGGGGTAGAATGTAACGCCCCGAGATTTTATGAAAAATATTTTTTTTAATTTCATTAATGTCTTGTGTTATACGCTACACTAAAAGGATCTTGCACAACACGCATCCTTGACTTTCCTTGCATTACACGCAATCACGACCTTCCTCGATAGCGCGTGTAGTACGCAATACCGAGTTTCACTAAACAACGATATGCTATTAAAATATTATTAAAACTAGCCATTATGAATAGTAACAACCACCTTTTAAATTTTTTGAAATTTTATCTATCAAAATGGACTTCATTTTTTGGATTAGGAATATTGAAATTAGCTTAGGTTGAAATTTTGGTACATTTCGGATAACTTTCATTTTCTAATGAATAGTGAAAATTACTAAATTTTAATTAAAAACAACTTTTTTAATCGAAATAATTAATATTGGTAAATTATTAATTTGAGTGGTTTTAAAGTATATTTAGAATATATTTTTAAAATTTAATACAATGTTGGTCATTGGATGTAATTCTACATTTAAACCAGACATAAACAAGTGTCAATCTTTTGATAGTTATTATCTCTTAAGAACACGCTATTTGTTTTGACGACGAGAATTAATTGTTAAATTAATTAATGAAACTGATATGTTTTTAATTTGGTAAAATAGACATCATTTTTGAGTTCATAATATCAAATATAGCTTAGGCCTAATTTTTGGTATTTTTCTGAAAACTTTCAATTTTTGATGAATAGTGAAACCACTAAGTGGTAGTTAAAAAAACTAATTTTTTTCTAAAACATAATTTTACCGCTTCTGTGAGTGGAATTTCAAAATACAAGAGACACGGTTGATGTCAGTAAGTAAAATGTGGTTCAATGAGATGAAAATAATTTTTGGTGAATAGTAACTTTTTACTTTTATTTACCACGGTTAAAAGTAAATAGGGTAATTAAGGGTAAAAATGTTATTATTATTACCCTAAAACATGTCATAATTCTATTGGATAAGTGTACCTAGACCAAAAACATCCTTAGGAATAAAATATGATCATTTAGGCCCACTTGGATTAGATTAGGACATTTATTATTAATTTATTTAAAGAAGGGTTAAAATAGTTAAAATCAATGTTTAATAAGTAAATAATTTTTAATATAGGTTTATACATAAGATAAATTCGACTATAAATATTCCTTAGAAAGCTAAAAAGGTTTCGTACATAATGGTATTTTATTTTTAATTTTTAGACATTAGATAATTTAATTTATTTATGACACAAAGATGATGCAATAATTATCTTATTAATGAAATATTAACATAATTGATGTTATAAATACCCATATAAATGTAATTTGAGACTTTTTATGAATTAAACTAATTTTATATGTTAATATGACATGTTAGTATTGATTTAATTAACTTTTTTCGAACTAATCATTCTATTATGATTTTCAAAAAAATCAATTACTAAATAGTGTCAAAATTGACATAAAATAGTTTTTAAAACAAATATTTTATTATTAATTGTTATTTTATTCCTAAAAATCTAAGGTTCGGCCAAATGACTTAGATAAGGTTATATATATTAATAATAAACAACTTGGGGTTCGTTTGGCTTGATATAGTAAGTTTATTAACCTTATAGTGTAAGAAAACAAGAAGACACGGTAAAAGTAAAATTATCTAACTTAAAGTTAAATATAAATGATAAGGATAAAATATGAACCTAAACTTGTCTAAATTCTATTGGATGAGAGTATTTAGACCCATCCCCACCTTATATTAGGAATAAATCAATTTGGAGCTATTTAAAACCGAATTTGGCTTTATAATAATATAATAATTTTAGTTATTCCAAAGGTTCCCCTCTCCTCCCTTATAAAAGGGAACCCCCTCCCTCTCTTCTTCACACCACTTTGAGCCTTCAAGCTCTGCCAACCCCTGCCAAATTATCTTCTACACTTCCCTATAAACATCCTAGAGGTTATGGTCTTTCTTAAAGGCCAATTTTAGTGCCCTAAAAGGAGATCTCAAAGAGGCGCTTCAAAGAAGAGGTAATGTCCGTTACCGATTCTTTCAACTTTATTTCTTCTTCCACTTCTTCTTCTTAGGTTGTTTCATTATGAAGTAATAACATCAGTATCCCTCATAAACTGATATGTTATTATAAGTATGAAACAACCCTATTTCAACATCTATCCATCCTACGGAAAATGAAATCATCGCGCGTGCGTACGTACAGAATACAGTCTCCATGAACGGTGTATTTCATTCCATTTACTGATTTATTATATATATGTATATTCTAAATATATATTATATATAAATCATGTTTTATATTCTGGAATTAAGTAATCATGATCTATGTAATCATATGAATAATTACAAGTCAAAACACGGATGACAAACGAAACAATTTTACCCAAAACGCTCTTTAACATGGAATTTACAAAAGAACGGGTAATATAAAGTCATAAGTGAACCATATATGATATCATAACAATGAGTATGATTCTGGAATAAGTCAATGACATTATTTAAATCATTATACAGGAGTTTCGGACACTTACGAATCAAATCGGACCTAAGGTTAGGGATAATGTTGCAAATCTCATTTTTATCCGAGATTGCTTATTCGTCAGTATTTACTGGGGTTATTTCTATCATTCATGTCAATGTTTTATAAAAGTTTTTTCATGTATGTTTAAAGTAATTTTTACCCATTTTTGACTTTTAATACATGGTATGTATGGAATCCTTCTATTACGAGGTACTTTTGACTTTTTCGACAAAAGTATGAGAAGAATGTTTTTTTAACGTATATGGCATGAAAGGATTTTTACGGTTTTATAAAGCCTTGTTTTCATGAAGCTTTCTCCAAAATATTTCATGACTATTTTCAACAAAATCCTTTTCTTTTAAAATTTAATGACATTTTGTGAAAAGAAAATGATTTTGAAGAAAAAACGATATTTTTCTCAAGAATTCATTTCAAGTGTTTTATCAAAACCAATTTTTATCTGTGATGAAATTATTTCATATGTGTATGTTTCAAGTATAATTTATTTATGATTTATATGGTTTCACTTCTTTTATTATGAAATGATATCCATTTCTTTTATATGGATTATGTAATGATGGGATGATGTTTATGAAACCCATTTTATTTATTGGGTTTTTATGAATGATGTATGTTTATTTTGTGGCACAAGTAAGAATGATTTCATTATGAGATGGGTGGGAATAATATTTATTCAACATGTTAAATAATATTATTATTTAACAGTTGTTCTAGATACACTTAATGTGTGACCCTCTTAGGCTCTTTATACATGTAATTAGGAAAATTATCCCAATTTCCAAGGTTATCATATAGAAAAACTCTATGTCACCCATAATGAAATAAGATAATGTCCTTTTTATTTTGTTCAACATTTAGTGTGTGTATGGGTGAGATTTTTAAGGATTTGTAGTTTTTGTAATTTATAGTTAACTAATTTACATTGTTGGATGATCAATGTCATAGTGACATAAAGCCTTATTTAAATTCTTGTTTTGTAATATAAATCTATTTATCATGGAATATATAATCAATAAGGTTTCATGATGATTCCATAAACCTATGTGCATGATGTATGTTTATTTTATTATTTTGGAATTTAACTTACCCAGAAAAAACCATGGTCATAAATTTATTTAGGATGTATCATTTATATAAAAGGGATTATGATATTAAATTTCATTAATGAAAATAAGGTACACATACTTTCTCACAATATTTATTAATTAAATATTACTTGTGACACCCAATGTATCCTACATCACTATGAACATATTTTTTCATGATTTTAATAAATACATAAGAGTAAAAGACTCATAATATTCAATAATAATAATATTAATGTGTAATGATTAATACACACCTCTATAGATAAGAACATCTAATGACACATAAAAATGTATATTTCCTTCTAGTGGGTCATTTTCTCAAAATTTCCTATACTAGATATTACCACAGGTGAACACTATGAGAAGGTTCTCAATGTACTATGATTCTCCACCCGTGATAGCCTATATTATTTGTGTCTCTAAATTTATATCATATAGATGTAAAATATATATTTAAGAATGTTTTCATGGAATTTATAGGGCCTCATAATAGTGGGGAACTACTATGACCTTTCAGTGTGACAACTACTATTAGGAGATTATCACACACTATGTCACATCAAAGAAAAATCATGACATAATAAATATTTTATTACTATTTAATACTATGAATATATATAATCATAAAGTAAACATAAGATAGTTCTAGGTTAACAAATCTAATAGACTCCCAATTACACTAAAGCCAATTTCTAAAATCATTCAGTCCTCTAGAACTGACATGATTCCTATGCTTTTTATGAGTTAATTCATTATTCAAGGGTTCCATCATGTTTTATTATTTAGAAACTTTGGTTATTATAACTTTAAACCTCTATGAAAAATATATCTATAGGTGATAATTTTGGATTATGTTCTTTATCTGTTGGTGTGACCTTGGTACTTTTGCAAGAGATACCACTGTAATATTATCACAATATAATGTGGTATGACCTTTACTACAAGGTACCACATCATTATAATTGATAATGTTCCATATCTAAATTACTTCATTGGCTTCATCAGAGGGCTCTATATAATCGAAATCCAATATAGATTTGGTAACAGTTGGCTACTTTGAAATCTTCCATCTCATCACTCCTCAATTGAGATTGAATACATATCATGACTATGACTTTAGATCAATATAATCTATTTTAAAACGAGAATTATTTTAACCACTCATGACTAGATACTCATATCCTCCATACACTAGGAACATATACTTAGTTCTTCTCAAATAGATAAGGATATCCATAACGAGAGATGAATTTTGTTTCCCTAAATTATCTAGATATATACATAACATTATCAATTCACAAGAAACATCAAGTTTAGTACATAAAATTTCATAAATGATTGATCATATAACTGATGTTTATGAGCTATTACTCATTCTTTCTTTCTCCTATTGTTTATAAGGACACATTTTCATGGAAATAGGTATACAATGTGACACTAAAACCAATCACCTCTTGTATTGTTCCATTCTAAATATCTTTTGTATCTGTTTAATATATGTACCTTGACTTAGTCCATGAATCCTCTTGGGTCTATCAAAAATTATATTAATCCCTAGAATGTAGGATATTTTAACTAATTCCTTAATAGATAAACATTTCGATAACCAGTCCTTAACATAATTTAAGGAATGTATGTGATTTACAATAATGAATATTCCATCAATATATAATACTAGGATAATGACCTAATCCCCACTAAACAAATTTTAAACACATATATGCCATTATTTCATAATAAAACCAAATTATTTTATAGAATCATCAAATATAATGTAACATCCCAGGTAAATGAAGAATAAAGAATTTTCATATTTATTAATATTTACGAATTAAATATTAATTTTACTTTAAAGGGGTTGCTATGTTCGATTGCGTACTCGATACGCAACGATGAGTTTCTTTGAAAACTTACGTTGCACACTAGTAATATAATAATATTATTTTAAATGGTAGTTAACATGTAGCCGTTGTATTGGCGGGAATGGATAGAAATAACTAAAATATGATTATATATGTTTTTAAATGTTTTTACATTTATCCAATAAAAGATAAAGGCTTAAAATACGGAAATAATTCAATTTTAGGCATTTATACCCTAATTTTCACTAAAGGTTCACTTATCACCTTTTGATGGAGAACCATAAGTAAATATAGTTTTGATCACTCTTATACATTCTATTGGACCAAATATAACTCTTTTATAGAATCGTGACATCAAAATTTACTTTGTGTAAATTTTTGGTATTTTTCCGATTATGTTCATTTTTTTAATGAATAGTGTAAAATGTTGTATTTTAATTCAAATCCTCTTTTAATGAAATTTATTAAGATGATTAGATAATCTTTTGAATTGGTTTTTAAGTGAAATTAGAATATATTTCTACCATTTAATCCAATGGTGGTCATTGGAATCAATTTCACATTGAAATTGGACTTAAACTGGTGTCAATCTTTTGATACTTATTGTTTCATAAAAACACGCTATTTGTCATGACATCGGGAATTAATTATTAAATTAATTAATGTAACTTATATTATTTGAATTTTTTAAAATAGACATCATTTTTGAATTCAGAATATCAAATATATCTTAGGGTGAAGTTTTGGTATTTTTCGGAAAAACTTCAATTTTTTGATGAATAGTAAAACCACTAAGTGGTAGTTAAAGAAACTGATTTTTCATTTAAATGAAACTTTTCCACTTTTGTGATTTGATTTTCAAAAATCCAACATACGTGGTTTTCATTAATAAGTAAAATGTGGTTCAATGAGATTAAAATAATTTTTTGGTGAATAGTAACTTTTAAGTTCTTAATCGCGATTAGAGGTAATTAGTGTAGTTTAAGGTAAAAATAATGTTTTAATAATATGAGATGAGATTGACACATGTCGTACCCTCATTGGATGTGTCATGGCCGACCCAGACAATCCATGAGTCAACTTGGGGTCCCCATGGAGCCACTTTGGTTGGGAAATGACATAAATAACTTTTTATTTAATGTTAAAGTAAAAATGACACAAACATGAGATGTTTTACTAAAACAATTTTTACATGGGGTTGTACAAGTCATATTTTTTACTATAAATAATCATTAGAAAGATAAAAAGCTCTCATACATCATGATAGTTTTTCGATAATTTTTAGACATTAAATAAATTAAATTATTTATGACATCATGATGATGCAATGATTACCTCATTAATAAAGGATTTAAATAAAATGGAAAGATAATGTAATCTCTATGACCTACACAAGAGAAAAACCTATTGGATGGGTGGATTTTGAACCCTTATCACCTTATCCTCGAAACACATCAAAGTGGGACCATTAAAATCCGAAACTCATTCAAAAATAATGTAACATTTTCTTACTTTCCAAGAGTGCCCCTCCTCTCCTCTTATAAAAGGCCCCCACCTCTACCTCCTTACCCACACTTCCAAAGCCTTTGGCTCGGCCAACCCCTGCCCATTTTGTCTCTCCACTTCCCTCTATTACTTCTTGAATCCTCACTTTGGGCATAAGTCTTCCCAAGGAAGCCTTTGAGCTCAAACCAAAGGGAGTTACCCGATTTTAAGGTAATGTCTCCACTTGAGTCCTTTTGTTTTATTTTGCTTCTCCAAACCCCTAAAATCTTTTTATTCATTTATTTTGTAACAACTACAGTATCTTCAATATACTAGGATTTTGTTATAATAAGTATTCGAGCTACACTTATACACACCTACATATAATGGTTAAAGAACATACTGTTTCCGTGGATGGTGAATTTCTGCCTCCCGAAACGATGATTGTTCAACATTCTTTTAACACCTTCAAAGGTGGAAATTAGGATGTCACTATATTTATATATGATATATAATATGTTTATTTTTTCCTTAATCTTCGGTATTTTTCATTTTGGGTATACCTTTATGGTTTTCCATTATTGGTAAACGCGATATCTTCATTTAAGGAAGTGCGGACTACCGCCCCCTCAAAGTGATGTGATTCGTTAATGCCATATGTGAGATGTGTAAAGGATTGATTTAAAGTTATTATATATGATGTTATACTGGAATTATAATATACCGATATATCATTATTATTCCATTCCATAAAAATATGAAATAGAAATGAAAGTAGCGTTCATGCGTACGTACGGCTTACCGTCTCCATGAACGGTGCATTTCATTTATTATCCCCAAATGTAATGTACTATTATAAGTACATGTATATAATGGATATATATGATGAATGATACATCTAAATGATGAATATAATTCTGGAATTAAAATATACATACCTCTCATTTAGTTTTAATTCCATTAATATGACAAAGAAATGAAAGTAGCGTTCATGCGTACGTACAACTTACCGTCTCCATGAACGGTGAATTTCATTTCTTACCTCTAAATGATTATGTAATATTATAAATACATGTATATTCTGGATATATATGATATATATGACATCCAAATCAGGAATGTCATTCTGGATATAAAGAACCTTTGACCACACGAACAACATGTAATTGTAAGAAGTCCACTTTCGACTTAAGAACCAAATATCGACAAAACAAACATTATTAACTTAAATGGTTACATAATGTTTATAACATGGAAATAAGTGATATAAAAGGAATAATGAACTTGAAAAAGGTTCTTATGAAAATAGAAATTAACTCAAGTTTATTATTCTGGTCGTTAAAGAACGATCGAGTCAAGTCGGACCCGAGGTAAGGGAACTTCTTAACCTAATTTCCATTATTTGGGTTAATCTCCTACTTTCAAATTATGCCATGATATTATTATGTCCTATATTGTATTTTTACTTTATTTATGTGTACTTATAGTTAATACACATAATATATCTATTTTATTAAAAAAAATGATCTTTGTAAGGGACTTCGTCTCAATCTCCTTTCATTGAGGCATATTTCGTTTTATACACATCTTTCTTTTATATGGTGTATACACCCCTTTGACTTTTACATTTATAAAAAAGTAATCTTTTTCTACGAATAGTTTTACAAAACGACAAAAAGGAATGTTTCTTTTAACGTACGCAGTGACAATGACCTTTTTCGTCACCGCGAGTATTATTTGGTCTTTGGCTTCCTCAAGAAGCCGTGATGTTTTTAAAATGAAATAAATACCGTATACTCTTTTATGTATTTTGGTATTGAAAATGGTTTTTATAATGGATTTGTTAGGTCAATATATTTGAGTGATATATTGTGATCAAAGTGTGGAAATGTTTTCTTTCCATTATGTCTTATGATTTTATAATGGTACTTGGACATTTGACGGGTGGTTACGTGATAAACCATATTACAGGTGGTGCTGTGAATACCAGGATGGGTGGTTACGTTATAACCTCTAATGCATTGGGTATGAAAGTCGGCCATATGGCTATTCAATAAAGTATGTATGGAAGTTGGTCGTATGGCTATTCCATTAAGTGATATGTGTGGAAGTCGACCGTATGGTTATTCCACTTAAGTATGTTTATGTCCCAAGTTACCTTTATATATTATGTGTTCTTTATATGGGTTTTATGGTAATCCTTTGGTTACAAAAGGGTAACTAATGATATTTTATTCAGTGAAGAGTTTTTACTACTTCATGAAGGTGAAGGTATTACTTTGATAAAGTATACATGGTTTACGTGATGTTTGAAAAACTAACAGTTTTCATTCTTTGTGTATCCCTTACTGAGCTTTTTATGCTCACCCCAAGTTTTTTTGAAATGTTTTTCACAGGACTTAATGTGGAATAGGGTCAAGGATGGGATCAAGGGAAAGTCATGCTATATAAAACATGGAACTAGACATGTTTCTTTTTCAGAGTTTTTTATTCTATGGAAACTCAGTAGAAGTGTCTACTTTGTAATATTTTGAGATGTAACAGTTATGTCCTAATTCTCTAAAAATCTAAACCTGAAAAGATCCTCAATGTGAATTATTCATTTAATTCAATATTAAGTAATGTTTAAGGCTAGGGCCTTATATATAATGTTCCGTAACCTAAATTATTTCTCTAATTCTTAAATGGATCTCTACAACATGAATATATTTTGATCAATAACTAGAGTCAGAAACCCTTCTAGTTATTTTATACTGATATCTTCTTATAGATTCCCATTAAAGAAATATATTGATACATCCATGTGAAAAATTTCATTGCCATGTTTATCTTCTATAGTAAGTAGAATTCTGATGAATTTATACATGGAAAATTGAAAAACATTTTCATCATAGTCAATGCCTTAACAATTTTTAAAACTTTTATCCACTATCCTTGATATATATGTACTTAATTTACCTTCCATTCCTAGTTTTCTCTTGATAAATATTTTCACCCAATAGGCTTTACATCAACTAGTGGATCAAACAAAACCCAAAATTGGGTATGATACATGGAATCCATTTTAGAATTCATGGGTTCTTTCCATATTAAAACTTTTGAACTATCTACTACCTATTTATAAGAGAGAGTATCATTTTTTTCAACTAATAACGAGTCACCATCTTTGGTGAATATAAAAACATATATTTTTAGTTCTCTTTTCCCTTGGGTGATCCTATTAAGTACTTGTGTTTTAGGAACACCATTTTTCATGGAGACCAATGGAATCTGTTCCTTTACCAATCTTGTGTATCTTGAATATACAATTCATTGAATTTAATCTTTTTCCCACTATCCTTATTATGATGTATTCTCTCTTAAGAAATATGACTTGTCTAGTGATAATCACATTCTTCTCTGAGGGGGTTTATAAGTAGTACCCACTTGTATCCGTAGGATACCCAATGAAGATACACTTTGGGACCTAATGTGTTATTTCTTTTAACTAATATGACCTTAAAAAATTCCTCATAACCCCATACACATGTATGTGACAAAAAAAGTTTCATTCAATTCCAAAAATTGATGGTAATTTAATTTACACCTTTAGTTAGTGATTTATTTAATGTGTATGTCATAGTATTTCATGAATATATGCAAAGGGATAATTAAATATTAGCATGAATCATCATTGGACTTACGATTTCTAGAAAGGTAATATTCTTACTTTTAGTAACAACATTCTAATGTGGTGTTTAAGGTGTAGTGAGTTGAAAAAGAATCCCAAAATCCGATAGAATGCCAATAAACACCTGGTTAAGAAATGCACCACGTTGATCAGATTAAATTTTTTTTATATTATGTCAATGTTGATTCTCTACTTCATTCTTTAATTTATTGAATTTCTCAACATACTAGGACTTATACCTCATCAAGTATATGTAGAAATATCAACTGAAGTCATCAATAAACATTATGAAGTAGGCATACCAACCACATGATTCAATTATAAATGGCCCACAAGCATCAGTGTATACAAATCATAGAATATATACGACCCTTTCACCCAAACAACTGAATGATGGTTTGGTTATTTTTCCTTGTAAACAAGCATGAAATCATTCAAGTGAGTTTAGCACAAAATATAGCAAATAAACATCTTGATAGAGGTTTTTCAGAAACTTCTCATTTTGATGACTATGACGGGGATTCCATAGTTGAGTATTCTATGAGTCATGCGAAAATGATTTTTTATCAATTACTAATATTGTTTTTAATTTAAGACATAAACATTGTTATTTAAACATTACATAACATAAAATATATTTCTTTATAAATGGATAATATTTATTTTCAAACATGAAATCAAAACCATCTATATCTAGGTAAGATACACAAATTATGTATTTTGTAATAGTTAGTACATAATAACAGTCTTTTGAAACCAAGATAAATCTTATGGGAAACCGAAGGTGGTAGTATTCAATGGCCATAATAGTTATCCTTACACTATTATCAGCCCTCAAATCCAACTCTCCCCTAGAAATATTTTGGAATCTACTTAGTTCCTCTATTTTGATACATATGTGAGTGTTTAAAGTTTCTTCTAATACCTAATGTGTATATATATAAATATTATACTTGATAAATAATGAACCTTTATCTTACCCTTTCTTCTTTGTAACATTCCACTTCTAGTGGCCTTTATTTCCACTTGAAAAATATACTTCTTTCTTTTTCTTTTTGTACCTTTATATATTCTTATTATTAGAAGAAAAATTATTTTTAGATTTAGTCTTGTTATGAGTCTTGGGACTATTATCCTTGTTCTCCCATTTCTTTTTTACCGTAAGAACCATGGTTTTTTCACACCCCATGTCATTGTCAACTTTGTGAATGAGAGTAAGCATTTTTGAATGACTATTCATGTTATTTCTCATGTTATAATTAATAATATAATGAGGGAAGGACTTGGGTAGTGAGTAAAGGATGCGATATATGTGCAACTCATCTGGTAATTTAATGAAAAAGATGTCTAAGCATTCTATATAACTAATAATTGTGACACCATGAGGCCTATATGGTGATGACTCTCTAAGATTGCGTGTAAACATTACATTTGAGATCTCATATCGACATCGTCTCAATTTATATTGATAGAGACCATGAAGGTGAAACATCATTCTATAGAAATACATTTACTAGTGTTTTTAAGAATCACATTGTTCATGGATGATATCATGATACATTGGAAATCTTTGAAATCTTCTAAATGTTTCACATAGAGAGAAAACTCTTCCTCACTAGCCTTTGGGCTAGAAAATTCATGAATATAGTTTTGTGGCACATATTATTTTATTTTATGGTTTAGGAAAATATGTGATTTCATTTTGTATTCTAAAAAATAAATTCCAGTGATAATTTTTTCCTTCTAATGTATAGATCACCATGATATATTTGAAGTCAAATATATTTTCATTTCTATAACTATAAAAATAAAAAAAATTACATTATCTTATAAAAGTATATAAAAAATATTATATTTATTCATCTCTCACTATTTTATTGAAACCCAATATCCCTCATGATTTTCATTAAAACATCTTGTTTCTTAGACAGTCTAGGGGAAACAACCAATATTACTTTTCTCATAACCTATAATTGATCCTAAGAAGCCATTTAAACTATATTAACTCACATTTCCTTGATCTGTTGAGTGGACTCCCCAGTCCTAAAATCCTTAAATTAGATTTCCTTAACCCTTTCTACTTACTTACAATATGTACTTCTTTGGAAGTCAACCCTTGATGTGAACTAAGTTAAGTCGACCCAAAACTATATTCTATAATTCCATGATAACTCAAAGCACAAAGACTAAGGCTGTACAAAAACTTTAAACTATAGTTGGATTTTAAATTCAGTAGTGGAAGGCTATACCAACTTAATATATATATATATAATTATGTTATTTTTATCTTTATGTGATAATTTCACATTTTATCTTTATTATTTGATTTTTAATATTAAGTGGATTTTATTAAGTTATTAGACATATCTTATATAATGTTTATGAATAATCTAATTTATTTTAGTTCTATCTTGCATACTTGTTAATTCATAAATTCATGCGATCATGAAAAATCATCCATAATGAAATTGAAAATGAAACATGATATAAATAAAATAATACAGTGTTATGTTCATGATATTTTACTAATTCTTAGTTTATATATTGTATGATAAATTGATCATCAATATAGGGGAAAACACTCTAAACCATGACTTGGTTTGTGTTGCATCTTTACACTTATCTATCCATATACCTCATGGATTGGTTTTCCTCATATCCAAAAACAAACTACCTATACTCAATTGATAGATCCATCCATTACATAATATATTACTAACTTATAGTTAAGGGGATCCAAAGTATTTGTTAAGGGGTTTACATGAAAATAAACTGTTGTCATGCAAACCCTTACATAATATGAAGAGAGATGATGTGAATTACGTCAATTTAATTTAATAATAAATTAAAATGAAATGAATCACATATAATGTCATGGTATATTCCCATGATCATTAATATACATTCAATGAATTACACATTTAAAAAAATCATTCAATTATAATGGTTCTTATTTAAGAAAAATCATCTTTGAATCAAATCATTATCTATATTAATTAATCAATTAATTTATCTAAATTATCATCCAAACATTATTGAGATTCTTATCCATCATATTTATAAACAAATTTAAAAATTATTTTAAATTAACATTGTAAAAAACATATACCTTGGTGGAAACATAGTGATTACCCATTTGAACTATCCTGCATGTATCATATTCATATAATGTTTACTCCTGAAGAATTTAAAATTCATGACTTAAAACATAATTTCATGGTGTTTTTGTGTCAACTTAATGAAATACAGTACACATGTTATTTACATAGCGTGTTATGCTTTAATGAAAATAGAGTAACCACTAAATTACAACTTATACATGGTATAAATTTTTTAACATTTCACAAAAAATAATTATAAATTTTATATATTTAAAATCCATTACATGGAATGTATATAGTTTAATAAATGACACACAAAACACATTATGATATGTTTTATAAGTATAATATATTAATTTTGAATTATACATAAATTGGAAATATACAAGGCATAAAAAATCCTACTATATATCATATATAATTATCACTATCTATTTATGGTACACACATCAAGAATCTACATGTAATCATACTATTGAAATTGATAGAGTACACTACATGTACGTGAGCTAAATGTCAAGTTGTCTCTGAGTTACATGGAAACCAGTCATGTAGGTCTTGTAAGAAAATACATAGGCCATTTTTGACTAATGTACTACACATCGTGTATAAATGTTAAACATCATGTCGTCCAGATAAACATACACTGGGATGGTCATGTCAATATGTGGGGTATTTATGTACACCCCACATGTAATTAATTCACACACATTAAATTAATTATGAGTTAATTTGTGAATTATCAGGGTTCATTAAACAAGGATACTTGGAATGTACTAATAAAATACACGGTGTGTACTCTTATTATATCCATCTATAATTATTAGAGCCTCTAAATGAGTTATTCCAATGTTCTTGACTCATAAAAATAATTAATTTTTTGATTATATTTTTGAGAATGAAGAGTAAGAAGAGAATATATCACAATTTGGATTAAATAAAAATTAAACTATAATTGAAAACAAATAATAAATATTTAAATAAATAATTTATCTAAAAATAATTACTAATAATTATGTGATTCCTTTGGTACCACTTATTGTTTTTTGGAGTAGTAGAATTACAAGAAAATGTATGTCCAACTCATCTTTTTTTCGTGATTGATGATCAATATAAGATGTAAATTGATTCTAAACACCATAAATAATGGAATAAAATAAAATATAAATTGATGATAGAACACTAAAACCAAATAAATATTACCACATTATGATATATAATAAATTTAATCAACTAATAATTACCTTGTGATGAATTATTTCTTCATTGATGAGTCTAGAAAATTCTTTACATCATACCATCTTTGTGTTGTTAGAATATGATATAGATTCCTTCTAGAGGTGATCCACTTATGCTCCACTATCCTCTATACATATCTATAGGAATATTTGAGTTATAGCATGATATATCTTAATGCATGTTTCATTCATATTTAATCCCCTTGAGAATCAGTTGAAGAAGGATTCCCTTTGATCTCTCTCGAATCTAGAGTGATGATTGAGGAGGATCACTCTCCATACTTGAGATATTTCATAGATAAGAAAATATATAGGGCTCTGAGATAATTCTATGGTTTTTATTTTTCACATCAAAAAAATAATGGTAATACCACTTTGTTAGAAATAATATAATTGGGTTTAAATAGTGTTAGAGTTAGAAAATAATAATTGCACATGTGCGTATATTATTTCCTTAATACTGGTAGAACCTAATGTCTATAATAATAATAATATTTATTTTTCTTAACATGTGAAAAGCTGGAGAATTGATTAAATAAAACCTATTCATCATTCCTATACAATATTTATCATACCTTGAATAATGAATTTTTATTTAATAAATAAATATAAATAAATTATTCAACAATAAATAAATTAATATTATATTCACTAAATAAAAAATAAATATTCAATAAATATTTTGATCCCAAAATATTTTCTCGAATAACTAGTAACAAAATATATGTGATCAAGAAAACATAAATAGTTATTAAAAAATCTACATGTAATATATGTATTATATGTATTCAACATGTTAAATAATATTATTATTTTTACTAAGGTTCCAGATACACTTAGTGTGTGACCCTCTAGCCCTCGTTCCCAATGGAATTAGGCTAAGAATGCCAAATTCCAATGTTAGCATCTAGAAACATTACAAGAAACCCATAGAGAAAGAATATAATGTTCCAGTGACATAACAACTCATATGGAAACTTATTGTGTAATATAAATCCATTTATCTAAATATCTCTAATCAATAATTTTTCATACTGGTGCCGTCAACCAATGTGATCATTATCTCTTTATTTGATTTTTTTTTGAAATTGAACTTTCCCCCAAAACACCAAGGCCATGGATTGATTTAGTCTATTCAATTTCCATTAAAGTTCCTAAGATATCAACTTTCATTAAAAAATTGAAGGGATAAATCCATTCTCTCATTATCCATTAATGAAGTATTTTTGACGATGCACCCAACTTATCATAATTTACTATGAACATATGTCCACATGGTTTTTATCAATACATCAAAGAATATGCCTCATAATATCTAATAATAATAATAATAATAATGTCTGAGGATCAATACACATGTCAACATATAGGAATATCTAACAACACATAAAAAAGTGGCTTTCTAACTGATGGATCTTGTTCTATTAATATCATACGATGGATATTACCAAAGGTGTACACCATTAGAAGGTACCTCAAAGACGGAGGAGTCTCCTCCCCTGATACCCTATATAATTTGTTCCCCTCAAAATATTTCTTACATCTATATAAAATATATTTAAGTGTACTGTCCTAGAATTTCTGGGTTTTCATAATGGCAGGAAAATACTATGTCCTTTCAGTGTAATAACCACTATTACTAAATTTTCACACACTTGATCACATAGAAGAAAAATAATGATTTTATAAGTAGTTTATTAATATTAAAATAATTAATATAGGTCATTATAAAGTACATAAAATTTGGTTCTAGGGAACAAACTCCAACACAAGTGGCACACATATATATAACATTGATTATTTGATATGAGAGTATGAAATTATATAGTTCTCCAAATCATTGGGTAAATATTTATATTTCTTGATATGAAAAGTATGGTTCTTGGGAGTGAACCCAATATAGTATGGAACTCATCCCACTATGTTTAAGGGAATGGTGAGTGAACCCAATCCACCATTAGACTCTTTCCACCACATGATAACGCTATTTTCAATAAGCCTTTCCATACTAAATTATTTCCAATAATTATGTATGTTCCACATTCTTATGCCACATGTATATTTTATGTGAAATTACTATGTTATGGTTTCATGGTTAATGATTAATGAATCATGTTTTCATACTCATACAAATAATTTTGTCTGATTATTTGAAAAGCCTTAAATTAAGAATCATGATTTATAAACTGGATATTATTGGGTGTCATTTCATTATAACATGTTCATATAACTTTATTATATTCTCATACGCACATGTTCATATTATCGTCACTTGTGACATTCAATTGATATCTCTTATGTTCACCCATTATTGAGAATCTAAACTTAATATTTCTTATGTTTCTATTCCCTAGGTTTTAGAGTAGAGTATTATGTCTGATATGGATAAAAAGGTATCATGTGTGAAGTATATTTTTGATTTATGTTGAATAACATTTTTATAATAATTTTGTTATATATATAATCTAAAAATACACTAATCCTATAGTTTCTAGGATTTGATTTATTGTTATATGTTAGGAGTTTTCATGTAAAATGATATAGTATGTCTGTATCATATAGTTAAGTTATCTCAGATTTCTTCTCTTCATTAATAAAACCTACCACTTTTAAACATATTATAATTTTTTCTCATACAGAGTTATATATGTGACTCATTGTAGATTTTATAAAAATCGAATTGCGATTTACTAATATATTAAATAAGAACATTGATTGTGTATTTAATGAAACATACAAGGATGATTTTGAAAAACATAAAAATATTTAGACCACAAACCCATTCTCATGATACTATATTGGGATATTCCTTTTGAATTGATGATGGATAATTTCAACACGGTGGTCAGAGTAGTTTTTTCCCAAAAAATTGATGAAAACCCTCATTTTGTTACATATGCCTGAGAAATATTGGACTCAAATTTGATCAATTATACAACCCACACAAATGAGTTTTTATCTTTAGTTTTACACTTTAGAAAATTCATCCATATTTATTAGGATGTAAAGTGATAGTTTTTTAGATCATGTAGCTCTTGGGTACTTGATAGCGAATGTATAATCAAAACAATGTCTTATGTAATGGATGAAACACATCCAAGAATTTGATGTTGAAATCAAGGATAGGTTGGGATATGAGAACAATATTTTATATCATATGATCAAACTTACTAATACTCCTAAATTTTAAACTCTATTAGATATTAATTTAAATGATTCAATCCCAATTGAGAAACTATATAAAATCATTGGTATGTTACTATGATCCGAAGACATGATGAAATACTAAGTGACGTTTGAGGTACCTTCTTTATGTACTAAATAAAAAAATTGAAGTTAAAATCTTGGTTATATTTCTACACTTGGGAGGATCCTTACTTATAGAAGATTTATATAGATTAGGTGATGATGATGTACCCTATGCCATATTTTTCACAAACTTTATTTTGGATATTGTTTGAGACCACAACACTTTTCTAGGAATATCATATTGGCTGGAATTTATTGGCATGGAATTTTTAGAGATGCACATATATTTTTTAAATCATTTAATACTTTCTAGTTCATTATAGAATTTTCCAAAAAGAAAGATATACCCTAACAAAATTTAATTTTTTAATAATATTCAATTTTTTTGGAGTCGATTTTATGATACATTTTCCTATCTCTTTTGGATTCACTTAAATTAGTTTGATAGTGGACCATGATTCTAAATTTAATGAATCTCATTATAATTTATCTTATGATTTGTTTTTTTGATAGTATTTATCAAAAAATAATTGTTTACTTATTTTGAGTCCCAGGGTGATTATTAGTGATGATGCCACACTATTTTGAAACCAAAGATGATATAAATTATGAGAATATTAATATTTCAACATATGAACTCCACTACATACCATTTAAAAAAATGGGAAGCTTTAGGGTTCTAATCAATAAGTGAAAATAATTTTAGAGAAGAAAATTTAACACAACAAGAAATATTGGATCAGGAAGTAAGATGACACATTATGGACATATAAAAATACATTTTAAACCATCCTTGGTATGCCTCATTATAAATTTTTATGGTAAGAATTATTACCTTTTTAATTAAATTATAATTCATAATAGGTTGTGAAGAAGTTAAACCTAGATATTTGAAAGTCTAAAGAGAAAAAGAGGTTTTAAATTATGGATCTAGATTAGATAAAGAGGGATAATTATAATAATTTTCTACTTTAAAAATAAAGGAAAATAAATTAAAATGAAAAAATCAATAAAAAAAGGATTTCCGATTTAGATATTAAGTGGGACTTTTATTATAAATATTAAATCTCACATTAGGACATCTTAATCCCAATTGTACTTGACCATATATTTCAACTAACACTTTTATATTTGGTTTCAGTTAAAATTAAAAAGGAGAAACATAGTGTCCCTTCAAGGTGAATGGGCACGAGGCTGAAAAATTGTAATAATGATTTTTATAAAGAGACCATGTATAAGTTTATCATCCTCTCTATTACATATGAATAATTCCACCAGGTTTTCTCTTAAATCACTAATTGATTTTCATACTTCCCATCATTTTTTTAAATTTCACTAACATTTTAATAATGAAAATCATTGGGGTAGTTTGAAGAATAATTACATGGGAGGGGAAGTTTATTCTTTTGGTTGTAAATATTTATTTTTCCATCGTGTTTGTTTGATTTTATTTTTTTAGTGTGTTTTTGAATTTTGAGAGAAAAAAGATTTCTAAATAAATTTATGCTTTCTCCACTAAAAAATCATCATATTGAAACCCTGGAAAATATTGTTTTGTAGCAAGAAAATATGGAGGATATTTGGAATGGTTTTAGTGGAATAAAAAAATTTACATGAGAAAAATGAATTTTTAAATTTAATTTTCGCTGAAGTATCCAATGTGAATGATTAACACCCTAGAAAACCCCAAAATAACATTTTGATAGAATATATGAACTAGATTATAATGATAAGTTATAAAATGATCTAGAAATATTTATAATACAACAAGGGATAGAGGTCATGATGTAAAGCCATCAATAAGAGTTAGAGTGAAATGAAAGCTAGTTTTCAAAACCTTACTTCCATGATTTAACTATCATAATTAGCCATGATGGTGCCATGTTATTTTGTATGGTCTAGTTATATGTTATATACAGTAACCCAATAAGTTATACACATAATCATGTATTGTAAAAATACAATGCAATGACAAAAGGGGATGACCCGATTTGGGGAATTATGAACTCATATGAAGATGGGGAAAATGATATATTATAATATCATATAAAATGTGTTATGTATGTATAAAAAGGATATTAAGAACAAGGATATTAATGGTAAGGGAAGGTTCAACTTTTTATGGTTTTAATTTAACTAAATTATATTCTTTTAATATTCAATTAATTGAGGCTTGGACATGAGAGGAAGTAAAAATAGTGTGAATCTTATTTATCATTACCGGAATAAAATTAATGATTCAAGTTTGGGGAAAATTATCCCTGAAAATAATTAATTATATTTTGTTTATAATAAATTAATTTCATTCCCTCACACATGTTCAAGATATTCATTCTATGATTATTTCATTGTAATACCCTATTTAATTAGATTTGTTAAATATTATCAAATCAGTCAATTTGTGTACATTATTGATTAATCAATTTTTTGGAATTAAATGAATGTACATATTTTCAAAATCCATAGATTTGTTAATTTTTAAGATAATGTTGAACCATGGAATTAATAAAATATGAATGAAGAGGCATATTTGGTGAAGAATCTTTAAATCATTCCAATAAATGAAAATATCATTAACAATCAAAGAAGCATGTATTAGGGTCTAAGGATACATAAAGGAGATAACATAGTGCTGAATTTCACTACTAAGGTTATTACAACAACCTAAAAAAATATCATAGAAGTCCCTAAATATACGCAATAGGGATACCACTATCTTGAATTGAAACATAATGATATCTTAAGGCCAAAAGATACCCGCATTAGATCCCGAGATTCTATTGGAGATTAAATGTAACCCCAAATTCATCATTATTAGACTATATATATATTCCAATAGGTTCTAAGTTAGACTAAAAAGATTATTTTAGCCACCATGTAGTGTGGGAGAAACACATTAAATTCCATCACCACCAACATTGTCTCACTAAACCCAACACAAAATATATCTACAATAGAACAAAGTAAAATGATACAATGAATGTTATGAAATCAATGTAATTATCCAAATATTTTGATCCTATATATAGAAGAATATGAAAATATGGTAGAATGGGGATAGGTTCAAAAGAAATGAAACTCACATCACCCTTGTGATTAAGATCATACCCTAATGTATCACCGGAGGCTAACATAATCTGCATATGAGATAATGTATAATTAGGGATAATTTTATTTAGAACACTCCAGTTAAACTACATTAACATAATAATTTCTCTATATCTGTTCATTCAGACTCTAATCACTCTTAAGGGTCCCCAAATTAAAAAGGAAGAGGATTTTAGCATTAGGATCTATTGATGATGAAATTTCCATGGGGAGAAAATTTATAGGTTGTGGGGACCAAGGAAATTTGACATGAAACGTATGTAACCATGTTAGGAAATAAAATAATTAACTAAATATGTTGAAAAATATTTTAAGGAGAGAGGGTATCAACTGAAAAGATCATGGAAAGTAAAAATTTCATAGAATCATTAATAATTTCATGTGTCAACATATTGGTAAATTTAATCCTATATGAATACCATCAAATCATAATTTAAAAACATTTTATTTTTCACTATAATAGAAAAGTCACCAAAAATGGTTTAGGGATTATTTTATTTTAACTCTTTTATGTTTTTTCTGTAATATAAAATTATAGAAATCTAGACGTCTTGTGGACAAACCAAGGAGACTTCACCTTAACCCACATTATAATTTTAAAATATTGGAATTTTATTTATCTTGTTAATCTCACAAGGATCTATATGAATAAATGAATTAGTAGGTTATTATCAATATTTTTTTTGAGTTTCTAATAAATTACTTCTCTCACATATATTTTAGATATATATATCCCTTTTAGTTTATCTCAATGATCATACTGTGTAGGTATGTGAGGGGGATCAAGGATTTTTTGAGGGTCCTTGAACTCTTTGGGAAGGCTAGGGAAGTGTATGTAGTGGTCATTGAATGATTAAACACCAAACTAATTCACCAGGGGAAGGTGAGTGGTGAGAGGTCTTAATCCACTTATTCAGAAAACAGAAGATCCTTTACTTCATTTTTTAAAGAATTATGATAGGGTGTATTGGGAGGAATATCCTAGGTTAATATGTTATTTCTCAAATTGTAATCACACACCACTTTTTTTTCAATTAATAAAACTACCTAGATAATTATTAACTTTTTCTTATAAGATATTTAAATAGATGAAGAGTAATACCTAGTATTAGTTCATTCTAATGAGAAATATCAAGTCACACACCCACATTAAATATTTTTATGTGATCAATAAACTAAATTCCTGAAAAACATCCTACAGTTGTGTCAAAAACAATATACAGTATTTGTATTATTAATTTGATCTAATTTATCATTCATTGAATGTAAATGTTATTGATACATTAAATATCTATTTACACTCTTTGGTTCATCTTGATAAATCAATGACGTGTGAGATTTCATTATCATAGACTTCACTATTGTAAATATTTTACATGATCACTAATGTTGTTATAGGCCTCCAATTTCTTCCTCATTAATGTATAAGTGATTGATAAATTTTTTTCCATTATTTTATTCAAAATCTAAGTATTGTTAATTCCACTAAAGTGTTATTTCAATGGAAATATTCACATTTTATGTTTTAGGAACATTTTTCAGCTTAATTTATAAAATGACTTATTTTGGATTTTAACAGTTTTAATTTATTTCAAGGTCACAACCATAATGTTTTCTAAATTGATCAAAATTGAAATATTATTCTTTTATAGGTATCTATGTTCTAATGGATTTATTTTATCCTTTAGTACCAAAAGCTTAATCCACCATTTGAAGGCCCAAATCTATTTCACAAGGGGGCATCGAAAACTATGTACAGATCTGTAGAATTTTATTTATGGGACCATACCTCACACATAGGTAGATAAAAGGATATAAAATGAAACATCAATTAAGATGAAATCTGGATGAATAACATTTATAAAATTTCCCCACATTATTATTCTTTATTACTGGTCATTAATTCATAGTAAAATGAATCTTTGGAATATGAAGAGTCACCTTCATAGAATTAATTTCTCGGATTGAATGAGATATAAATCCTACATCAGGTGTCCAATAAAGATTAAATTTTGTGAGTCAATAGATAAGAGATATAATAAAAACTTTAAATAATACCACATTACCAAATTTGTTCCTTTATTGGGGGATCCACATTCATACATTTGGTGGATAGACTTAGAGAAAAAATTTCACATCTTTTTCCTATAAAAATGTACTCCTTATTTTTTCTTAAAGTGTTGAAAATTGGGGGTTGCCTTTTTTGGCCATAAGTATTAGTTTTTTAGTTTTATTTATATTTTAATCGTATTTTCAAGTTTTAGTATATGTTATTCTTATTCTTCATCTCATTCTCTTAAATTTTATCTTTTGTCTTTTCACTCCGATCTTCTCCACTGTGATCACTTATACTCATGATAATGAGTAACTGGCCTAGGAATGTTCTCAGGGGATCAATTCAGTGTTAAAAACAAGTCCTTGAGATATAATTATTAATTTTTGTTATTTTATTAGATTTATTCCATGGGGGATATTCGTGGGTAAGGCACCTTTGTGTCTCCACTTTCCATGTGAGGTTTCGATTTCACTTCTACAATATTCTCCCTCGATCGAGGAGGTGGATTTGAGGTCTCTCGAGGATCGTGGAGAGAATTATATATTCAAGAAAATGTGTAGTGGAGGATTTTAACTCATATGATGAAGTGTTTTCATTAAGTAAATTCAAAACTAATTAAGAGACGATAATGGTTCACTCAGGGTGATTCTATCGAGAATATTTCCTTTCTTCCTAACATCATTATGTCAGAATTCAATATGTTTGTATTTCATTTTAATGTTTAATTTTACTTTCATATTATCATTTCTCAAATCATTATTTCTTTTAGTTTTATTTCATAAATAAAAATATTTAAAAAAGAGTGAATTATAAGTAGTCATTTATTGATCGTGACAACTTCTCAAGAGATCAACCTAAGTCAGCCACTATGCTACACTTAATTATAAATATTTTTTAGAGTGTGCATGAAAACAATTCATAAAATTGGCAATATATTTGGGGATCTAAGTGGTATTCAATCATTTTTTATTCAATTTTTTTAAATAATTTTCATTACATTTAAAAAGACCCAAAAAAATGATAACTTTCAAAAACTAAAAAAACTTCTAGTCCATGATGTATTCAAATTATGATTATTATAAATGGAATGACTAATATTAGGTGAAACAAGAATAAATTAAAATGGATTAGATGAAATAACATAAAGAAGAAAAACAAAAACTATATATCTATGCTGAAAGGGTTGGAGAATATATTCATTCACTAGTGTAGCAACCAAACCCAAACCTAAGTGAGAACCTGAACAAAAAAAGAGTGGTGTAAGAGTTTTCAGCAATAATATTTTATATCAAAAACCTGAGATGGGTGAGAAGGAGATAATAAAGGATTTAATATTATTAGCCTGTACTCATATATTGCTCAAGGAGGTCCCGGAAGCACAAATTCCAGCTGATGCTATTATGGGAGATCATCATTTTTTGGAAGAATCATAGAATAGATTTTTAAATGATAACCTGGAACATTATTTTCCCATAATTCATATTGGAAAATCAATACATTTTAACCTCTCTCTTTATTTGGAAGATAATAAAGAATATTCACATGTTGATATGTAATTACCAATGGTCTTGCTGGAAGAGAACGATTTCCAAGCTAACTTTATGGAAAGGGAATATTTCTTTATTGATTTTTCATGTTTTAATCTTATTCAATTTGAATTGTTTTTTGACTTCCCCATTTCTAAAATTTATGACATAGCATAAATAGTACATGCCTTAGATGTTAATGTAGATTCCACCCAAGTGGTGGTGATCAAATTAGAAGAGCTGGGAAATTTGGTGGTCTTGTGACTACCTCCTCTATAACAACTTATATACCATATGAATTAAGAAACCACATATGTCATTAGGAAGCACCCCTATTTTCTTTTCCCTCTGTGATGTCCCGGACTTGGATTCCACTTAATGGGTGCCCTAATCCTGGTGGGCCACATGGCCTCAAGCGCATCTTTAGGAACGCTAGAGGTTGTTGACTAGCAATGACAGACTAGGGCGTGTCAGTGGGAAGACTATGCCCTCATTAGAAGAGGGTATCACAATGAAAGGAACATAAATTAATAATAAAAAACCGAATCAATATAACAAAAAATCAGAAGAAAACTTATCTAATAGATAAATAAGAATAAAAATAAATGTATCAACTAGAACAATGATGATCTAATGTCATGTTAGTTGAAAAATGGAAAGCATGGATACAATAAAATATCTATAAAATGTTCCAAAATGTAAAATAAAACAATGTCTACTGCAAGCATCCCAAGATCCTACTCGGTCATCTGCTATCAGGTTCCATCCTATCAGCACACAATCAAGTATTGGAAGTGATATGCTTCTCTTTGTCAATGCATGAAACTATGTAATATACTCCTAGAACTAAAAGGTTCCCATAGAGGGTGTGAGAAAAATCTCAATGGGCCACCACCAACGATGTCTATAACATCCGGCCTATTTAATGGAATAAAAAAAACGTCCATGCATGCATATATAATGTAAATAAAGTGTTATAATATAACTAAATAAAAAAGTACCTGATTCAACCTTAAAATAGTGTCTAAACATGTATCCATTTATCCATCACTAACATCACTTCATGATAGTACAAGTAGTAAATTTCCCAAGACATGACAAGGCAACAAAAAAATTATATCCAATGAGGGGGTTCTAGGGTAATATCTAAGGTAACGTAAATCTTAAGGATTGCTAACATAGTAGTATCTGAGCCTAGATAAAGGGGTAAGAGTGTAATCCAACAAGCGTAATCCAAGGAATTCCATAATAAGGAGCCTACAGAGTTCAAGGTGATCGACCAACATAAAACAGGGCTTAGTAAAGACAAGGCCCTAAGGGATCACACCATAGAACCTACTAGTCAATGATGGATCCAAGGAGTGTATCCAAGGTATCATGTAATAAATAAAGGGACCAAATTGTATAATATCAGGAATCTAAGGAATATAAAATAACCAGAGTCTAGGTTGTTATCAACCTAAGCAAACCATATCCTTGAATCAGAATGGGGTTCTTGTGACCCAAGGTATCATCCTCTCAGAATCCAAGGCGAGCGCAAGTTATTCCATTCCTATTTGATATTTTAATCATGTAATGATTCATTTTTTTCAACTATTACCTTCCATTAGTGTCTATAGGTCAAGTACAGTTGAATCCATTTATTTAGTGGTCCATTCCTTGTCTTCCATTAGTGTGGATAGGCCTTATAGGGTTGCAACAATTTGATCAAGTCTTAGTTAACCTTTAAGGTTTATTCAATTATTGAGGTTCACCTAGCTACCTTACATCAACATGTAAATGGGTGTTACAGACATGTAACCTTTATTAAATCTCATTTTATTAAGGGAAATTTATATAATTAGTATAATTTCTATTTCAAATTTCACATTTCACTTTTAATAACCATAAAAAGCAATCACCTTAGATGGGTCCAGTGGGGAGAATACATTGTACATTCCATTATTAAATTATCAATAATAAAAATTCATTTATGATAAGATGGATCACCTTTAGTATGGTCAAGAAAAGTCACACCTGAACGGTGGCTCAAACATACAGAAACACTAAAAACCCAATTATGGAATAACCTTCGACATGAGGTGGATTGAGTTGTGCGTGTAACCACTAAGAAATAATCACATAATTGGAACGATCATAATCATAAAATTTTAAGAATTATAATCATTGCATGTAAATTTAAGAAATAGTTTCCAATGAAACTAGTGGTCCCCACATGAACATTCAAAAAACAACCAATTTTATGGATGAGTTATAGAACACCCACCTTAGGGTTGTACAATACTTCTCATCTGGTATCATACCTTGACTTTCCTCAAATCAGTGTAGATCTAAGAATAGGTGAAAAATGCTCACATGGAGATATACAGATCGAGAGTGATAGTGAAGAAGAATGGATAAAGAGGACTTGAGTACTTACGGTTTCACAACCAACATGATGAAAAAAAGCTCTATCAAATGTCAGATGAAGGAGGCTTCTTAATCCCTAGCATTGGCCTTCAAAAATATCCAAATGGGTTAAAAAGAGAAAAATCCCACCTGTTCTCAGATTAGGAGGAAGGAGAAGTATTAATAGATCATTAAGGGAATTTTGGAAATTTTACATAGGTTTTTAGCCTACCCACAATTCTTCCGCATGTTTTTTCGAACAATGTGCATACCATGTGATATGGTTATACCCAAAAAGTCTTCCTCTACACAGTTTGATCAAACTGTTCACTATCCATGCATGGTTACATGGGAAAAAGGGGCGTTCACATGGTTTGGATGCATATCCATGCACCAACCATGCGAGGTACCTATGTCCGAAAAAACACCATCTGCACTATTTGGAATACTCTGAAAAAACCCCACATGGTTTACTCTAAACCATAGTCAGAGTTTGTTTTCTCAAAAAATATGGGTTCCGGGCTCCAAACAAGCCCCAAACACCCACAGAACCTTTACTAAATCATGAGGAATCCATATTAGGTCTGAAGTAAATATTTAGATGGAATATTAATGGATCCATACCTGAGTGAAAAATTGATTTCATACAGTCTTTCCCCTTAAAAGAACTCACCCCCTAATTTCTACTTCCAAGGGTAAAGAAACACAGTCTGGGAATAACTTTGGCCATTGAGCACATATATTAGCTTCCCTATCCCAAGTCTCATCTTGTACTCAGCCGTGCTGCTATAGAACCCGTACGAGGGGGACAAACATGCCTCAGAGAGCCTTCGTTCTTTGGTCAATGATGCATACTGGATATTACTCAAAAGTAGAATCAACATCTAACTCAACTTCCTCAGGATCAATGGTACGAGATGGGTCAGCATGGTGTTGGAGAAGCAATGATACAAGAAGGACGTAGTGCATAGAATGGTACCTCTGAGGTAGTGGAAATTGATAATCTATCGACCCGACTCTCTCTAGAATCTCGAACAACCATACGTAACGAGGCATCAACTATACCTTCTTCCTTAACCATATATGACTTAGCCTGGGTGATACCTGAAGTAAAAAAACAATCCCCAACCTTGAACTCAAGTGGTCATCAACGACGATCAGAATAATATTTATATCTAGACTAAGCAGTAGTCATACACTTCCTGATCAGTTGGTCTTATTATGAAGTCTCCTAAATGAGACGAGGAGCTCGTAGGGATTCCTCACTTGCCTCAATCCAACACAAGGGTGAATGACATGGACTACATTATATGGCCTCATAAGGATCCATCTGAATTGTTGCCTAAAAACTGTTATTATAAGAGAGCATGATGAGAGGGATATTCTTCTCCCAAGAATCGTAGAAATAAAGGACACATGCTCAGAGAATATCCTCTAAAACTTGTATTGTCTCTTCCAATTTTCCATTGGTATGAGGGTAAGAATATGTCCTTAGAAGCACTTGTGTTTCCTTATCTTTTTTCAAACACTGCTAGAACTACGAACTGAAACAAGAAACCCTATTTGAAATGATAGTACGTTGAACCCCATGTAGTCGTATGATCTCACATACATACAGTCTTCCCAACTCATCAACTGAGAAAGTCTTTTAAATAGGAATGAAGTGGGCTGTTTTCATTAGTTGATGAATGACTACCCTGATAGCATCGCTACCCCTCAGCAACTAAGGTAATCCAACTACAAAATCCATAAAACATCATCCATGTCCATTCCAAGACTGGAAGTAGTTGTAACAATCTTGAAGGTCTCTAGTGCTCTTCCTTCACCTATTTACAGGAGAAACACGTAGTGATGAAGCCTGCAATCTAACATTTTATCCCAGACCACCAATACTAGCATCGCATATTTCAATACATCTTTGAGATTCCTGGATGAAGTACCCACTAGGAAGAGTGTGACAATTTTATCAACTCCTCTGTCACATTTTAAGGAACCCAGATACATCTTTGTAGATGCAGGACATCGTGTCTATCCATAGACCATTATATAGGTGGGTTATCTCTCAATATACTCTCACAGAGAACTAAACTTTATGGATGTGAAAACTGCATACACTTAACCTTCTCAAAGAGGGAAGTGGTAACTATTAAGGACAAGAGGTAAGACAACTTAGGAATATCATGATACTCTAAATGAAGTTCAGAAAGGAGGGACATTAACTTTCAATCATCACTAGATTCCTGTACGACCTGTGTTTGAGTTTTCTGACTCAGTGCATCAGTGACCACATTTCTCTTTTCAGGCATATAAGAAATCTCAAAATCAACAGATTGTAGATATTCGACCCATATTCATTGTCATAGGTTCAAGTCATAATGAGAAAATATATACTTGTGGATCTACTGATCTGTATACACCAAAAAGTGCTCACCCAACAGATAATTCCTCCACCAACATAAGGCATAGACAACTAATGATAGCTCGAGGTCGTGTGTCAGGTAATGTTTCACATGATGACCCAACTTTCGAGATCCATACGCAATGAATATGTCTTCCCTCATTGAAACTGCCATTAGCCTAATGCCTGATGCATCAAAGAAGATGATATAACCCTTACCTAGTTCTAGAAGAATCAGAATCGGTGCTGAGACAAGCATCCCTTTCATCTCCTGAAAAAATTTCTCACATGCTTCTAACAATGTGAACGTGACCCCCTTCTTTGTAAGACCAGTAAGAGGATCAGCAAGATAAGAAAAGTCCTCAATGAAATGCCTGTAATATCCAGTGAGCCCTAATAAACTCTTGATATCAAAATTTTTTTTTGGGCTGCTCCTAGGAAACTAAAACACTATCCTTTTTAGGGTCAACAGATACTCCTGATTCTGAATGAATATGAACTAGAATGTGGACCTTGTCAATACAAAACTTTCACTTATCAAGATTTACCTAAAGATGATGCTCTCTTAGTGTACTCAGAATGATCTCATGATGTTTTCCATGGTTGTTACGAGTTCACGAATAGACCAAGATGTCATAAAAAAAGACCCCGAAAAAAGAGTCCAAATAGGGATAAGAAACCCAATTCAACAATTCCATGAAAATGGTAGGCACATTTGTAATATAGATTGACATGACAAGATACTCATACATACCATAATTTTTATTGAAAGATATATGAGGTATGTCAGATATTCTGACTTGCACATGCTGATAACACGATCTTAGGTAAATCTTAGAGAACACCTTTTCTCCTCGGATCTAGTCAAAGAGATTATCTATTCGAGGAAGTGGATACCGATTCCTAACCATAAGCTGGTTCAACCTTCTTTAATCCACACATAAACTTAGAGTTCCATCTGCCTTCTTAGGGAAAAGAAAGGGTGAACCCTAAGAGGATGTACTAGGACCTATAAAGACATTTTCCCCCATGTCCTATATCTGTCTCTTAACCTCCCGAAGCTCAGTAGGTTTCATCCTATATAGATGAATGAACCCTAGAGATTCTCTTGGAATAAGCTCAATTGTAAAATATACCTCTCTCTTAGGAGGTAGGCCAAAAAATCCATTAGGAAAGACTTCCATGAAATGATCAACTACTGGAAAGAAATCAATTTCAAGAAAATACGGATCCTCCATGAAAATATTTTCAATCTTGGTGGTCACTCCACCTATCCCATGATGCTTCGGTCCATCTCTCCCAACCTAGACATACCGCTCACATTTGAAAAGAAATTTTTTGCTTTCTGGCGATGTAAAAGAAACCCAGTGATGATAGAAGTCTACAAATGCATGCTAGTGAACTAACTAGTCCATCCCTAGAATGAAATCGAAGCCCATAATCTTGAGAACAAGGAGATTCCACAAGAAATGGTAACTGATTACCTCAAGGGGACTGTCCCTGCACTAGCGTATTTTCTCCATCCATATTCCCAATGGTGTATCAAGGGTCATTACACCATAGAGATAATTTATCTCTATTCTGAGACTTTCCACAATATATAGATAAATAAAATAGATTGAAACACCTGTATTAAGAAAAGAAGAGACAATAGTAGAGGCTACTAGAATAGTACCTCGTACGATAGATGGTCCTCCAGCCTGATCCTCAAGTATTGGTTGTAAAGCTTGCAACTGACCTTATCCACAACCTTGTGCAATGGATAAACTACCATGATCATGAATTCTCTGCTGGAAGTGCTGGTGGTTTGAGATCAGACTACCACAACTATGACCTCCTCCTCAAATAGACCTTCTGGTGCTACTCCAACACCCTGCCTGACATGACTCAAGAGAACTCGCTCCTGTAGGTGGAGCTAAATCTGATCCCTTTCCACTTGAAGCTAGTTGAATGGTCCTACAAAAGTGCTGAAGATGACCTATATAGCCACAAGACCGACACTCCATAGGGTCTTTATCTCACTGAGGCTTATTATGACCATGTTTTCTACATTGATGACACACTATATAGATCTATCAAACTAGATAATATGGTTTCCATAAACCTGACAAAAAACCTCAAGGGAACGTTTCCTACCACTAGATGAACTACTAGACTGAGATGAACCTGATCCTTTAAAACCGGTACTCACATCGTCTCTCTGGTTACGCTCAGTGATAAGGTCCTGATCAACTATTCAAGAGAAGTTAGGAAGGATAAATAAATTCACCTGAGTTCGAATGGAGTACTAGAGCCCATCCTAAAAATGTCTAGCACATGGAAGTTCATCACCGTCTAGAAGTGGTGAAAAGAATTATAAATTAGTGAAACAAGCTAAATAATCCATAACTGACATATAACCCTACTCGAGATACATGAACTCTCTTGATCTATCATATCTCACGGACTAAGGAAAGAACTGATCATAGTAGGTAGTCTAGAATTCAACACAAAACGTGCCATAATGATGAATTTCTTGGGTAACGACATCCCCCAATTCTTGGATGAATCCTGAAGCATGTATGTCTAAATCTTGACTCTCCACTCTAGAGAGGTTTCCCAATGCTCAAAGATAGAAAACATGGCCTCTAACCAAGACTCAACATCCTAAGAAATGCCATCCCTTGAAAACATAGGAGGATGATACTTATAGAACTCGGGGGTCAGATCAGCCATCATAGGTGAAACCCTTGGAGCACCAATCATGGACTACATCATACATAATAAACTATCACAAACAAGGTAATCGGTGATTGAATTAGGTGCAATAGTTAGTGCCTCATGTGGAACTCTTGGAAGTAATACTGGTAGCTCAGGGTCCACCATATCAGGAGCATGGTCATCACCACCTTCCAGGAGAATGACACGGGGACATCATGGAGACATTGGTCTACAAATTCCAAGCACACGCTTCAGAACAAGCGTAGAAAAAAAAATATATAAACACTATAAGAAACTGATTGTAATAAAACATGGTACCCAAGGAATACTACCCAAACTACCCATTTAGATGGATAGGTATTAGTATGTGCTCTAGTATATGTTTTATGTCATTTTTCATTTAATTTATAGGTTCACACCTATAACTTTCATAAACATGACTAAGCTAGACAAGGATGTGCAACCAATTCATTTTAGATTTCAGGATTCACTTTATAATGGATAACCATTATGATGAATTAGATCCCATAAAACTATCACCAGAAACGACACCGATTTATTTATAGTGTAATGGATTGACTCGGTAAATTACTCATCGCAACCCAGGAGGGCCCATACACCTCATGAATTGAGACAGGAAATAGCTCAATCAACGACAAAGTAATACAAGTACAAGAAACTATTATAATATCTCTCATCAATTACAGACATATCAAGCATTGGAATGTAGTGAAATGCACCTATATGGAATGGAAATATGCCTGACATGTGAATTTGAGGTTCCTATAATGATGAATGTTTCAATAATTCTTTCCCTCATATCATCAAGCTAAGGATGAAATAAATTCTCAAAAGAGTAATAATCCACAACACCACACAACTTGTGTGTCACCCAATGTTGAAATAATATCAACTTTAATAGGAAAAAGTAGAATAATAATTGCATTTGGGGTAACATAGATTTTACCCCGAACATTGGTTCGTGACACCCAAGCACAACTACTGAACAAGTCCCAATCATTCCTATTATCCAATATATTATATCTAAATATTAAATAAATAAAGTAAACCACCTATGATACCACTGTGTGACATCCTAGACCCGGATGCCACTTAACGGGTTCCTCGGGCTCGGTAGGCAACATCGACTCAAGCACATCTACCCGAATTGTAGAGGCTTTCGACTAGCAGCGAGGTACTAGGGTGTGTCCGTAGGGATACTATTCACCCATTATCAAAGTGTAGAACAACTAAAGGAATATAAATAAATAATAAACAATGGAATTAATATAGATAAACAGTGGGAGAGAACTGATATAATAGATAAAAAATAATAACAATTACTGTATCAAATGGAATGATGACGATGTAATGTCATGTCACTAGAATACTTGAAAGCATGGATACAATAAAATTGGTATAACATGTTTCACAAGGTAAAAGAAAACAAAGTCTACTACAAGAATCCCAAGATCCTACTAAATCATATGATATCAAGCTCCATCCTATCAACATACAACGAGTACCAAACAACGCCCAGAGAGGGTGTGAGATAAATTTTTGTAGGCCACCACCAACGATGTATATAACATCCATCCAATGTAATGAAATATAAAAATGATCATGCATGAATATATAAATTAAAGAAATCAGTACAATATAGCTAAATAACCAAGTACCTACTTCAGCCCTCGGGTGGTGTCTGAACATATAACTAGTTCATTAATTATGATATTACCATTTAATGTAAATAGTTTATGTGAGGCATAGACAATACTTACATCGAATCATGATAGTATAAGTAGTGAAGGTCCCAACACATGAAAATGTATCTTGAAAATGATATCTAGTGAGGCAGTTCCAGCGTAATAACCAAGGTAACATAAATCTCACAGACTGCTAACTCAGTAGTATTTGAGTATAGCTAAAGGGGTAAGAGTGTAATCAAAAGAGAATAATCTAAGGAATTCCACAATAAGGTGCCTACCAAGTCAAAGCTGATTGACCAAGGTAAAACATAGCTAAGCAAAGGGATTTTACCATGGCACCTTCTAGTCAATGCTGGATCTAGGGAGTGGATATGAGGTATCCTGTAATAATGAAAGGGACCCAATGGTAGAATACTGGGCATCCATGGAATATACAAGAACTATAATCTAGTGGGTATCAACCTAAGAAAACTGTATCCTTGAATTAGAGTGGGGTTCTTGAGACCCAAGGTATCCTCCTCTCAGAATCCAAGGCGTGCACGAGTCACTCCATTCATATTTGATATTGTAATCATGTAATAATTCATTTGGTTCAATTATTTCCTTCTATTAGTTTAGATGGTTCAATTAGATTTGAAACCATTTATTAATTGGTGCATGGCTTGTCTTACATTATAGTGGATAGGAAAAGTAGCGTTGCAACCAATTAATCAAGTATTAGTTATGCATTATGTCTTATTCAACTATTTAGGTTCACTCCACAACATTCCATCAACATGGAAAAGGGTTCTATGAGCATGTATCCTTTATTAAATCTCTTTTTATTAAGGGAAATTTTTATTCTTAGTATAATTTCCATTTCACATTTCCCATTTCACTTTTAATAACCATTCTGAAGCACTTACCTTAGACGAGTCAAGTTTTGAGAATACATGGTACGTGCCATTTTTCAATTCTCAGTAATAACAATCTATTTATGATAAGATGGATCACCTTTAGGAAGGTCAGAAAAAGTACACTAGAACAATGGATCAAACGTACCGAAACACTAAAAACCCAATTATGGCATAAACTTCTACATGGGGTGGATTGAGTTGTGGGTTTAACCAATAACTACTAGTCACATAATTAGAAATAGCCTAAACATACGATTCAAACAACTATAATCATGGCATGTATATTTAAGAAATAGTTTCCAATGAAACCAATGGGCCCCACACGAACATTCAAAATACAACGATATTTAGGGATGATTTATAGGCCACCAACCTTAGGGTTGGACAATCCTTCTCATATGGTATCATCCCTTGTTTTTCCTCAGATCAGTGTATATCTATGAAAAAGGAAAAAATTATCACATGGTGATATCGAAATCAAGAGTGAAAGAGAAGAAGAATGGATAAATTGGACTTGATTACTTACCTTTGCACATCCAACGTGGCGAAAAAAAGATTTATTGGATGTTGGATGAAGGAGGACTCTTATTCCCTAGATTTGGCCTTTAAAAAGCTCCAAATGGGTGAAAAAGGAAGAAAATGTCTATGATTTTCAAATTAAGAGGAAAAAGGAGGATTAATAAATCCTCAGGGGCCATTTATACATTTTACAATAGTTTTTATTCTCCACACAGTTTTTCCACATGGTTTGTCAAACCGTCCACAAACCGTGCCATATGGTTCTTCCTAAAAAGTCTTTATCCACACAGTTTGATCAAACCGTGCACAATACATTCCTGGTTACCAGGAAAAAAGGGGCATTTGAATGGTTTGACAGCATGACCGTGTGACAACATTGCAAGGATCCACTATCTGAAAAACACCAACCGCACGGTTTGAAAAACCGTGTGGAAATACCACACGGTTTACTCGAAACTGTGCACCGAGTCTGTTTTCTCCAAAAAGATGGGTTTCAGGCTCCGTAAAATCCCTAAACACATTCATAACCTTTACTAACTCATTAGACATTCATATTAGGTCTAAATTAAATATTTAGACCCAAAATAAAAGGGTCCACAACTATATGAAAACGGGTTTATACACCCTCCCACTCATGAACTCAAATTCAATATATGTTATTTATTAGGGTTCGAGAACTTTATTAACCTATTTCGGGTTATCCAAAATCTATGTTTAATAATGGAAACTAGAAAACATCACATGTGGTGGTTCATCTCAATGAAACCACATCCACCATCAAATTGGTGATAGTCTACTATAACTACTTGACTAGGGGTAGTAAAAACCTAGTAACCACTTGGGGGTTAAACCAAGCATTATCAGCTTTATATTCCCTTTATATATTTTTTTAATTTTTTTATATCTTTTCACTTAATTATTATTGATTTAATTTGGTATCTTCTAAGAGCATAACTCAAGGCTACTATTGAAAAATAAATAAGGTTGTGTATTTCCTTTCTTTTTTTTTGTTTACAGCCTAATTTAAATTCTATGTGAATAATTTATAGATCTTATTTGAGCTGAAAATGGTTTAGTAAATTTAATAAGTGTTGGGGAGGTATTTAAACATGTTTTTATGTATTTTTTGTGATCTATTTTATTTTTTGGTTTTTTTTCGAAAATTTTAATATATTTCTTTTTTTATCGTTGGTGTGTTTTTTCAGGATTCTTGAGATATATTGAATACTTTGAAAAATTCCAAAAATCATGGTATTTTTTTAAAATTTATTGATTTGAATATTTTAGAATATAAATTATTTATTAATGAATTTTGATTCTTGATTTCTAATCTTTTAATTTTGTGATGTTTGATTTATTGTGAAACTCACGTGCAAAAGTACTGTCTGAATTGAATATCTTTCCCAACATGAGAGATTTCTAAACCTTTTTGAAATATTATTCACATTATTATATTTATAGAGAGTCTTGATACATGTTTCGTGATCAAGAAATTTATATTTTTCTTTTTTTTCAAAGATGTTAGAGTTAATGAAATGTGTTAAGCATGATTAAAGCACCACTTTGAAATCCCTTTTTGCATTGAACTCTTATTTTGGACTACCTTTACATCTGACCATTATTAAGAACCTATTTTCCATGAAATAAAATGTTAGGAAGACACATTAGAAGAAATTTTATATTTACAATCTTCCCTAGAAGTTAAATGGTTGATTATTTTTGAACTCTTGTGTGGTGGAGGGAGAAGATGTGTTGTATTTTTCTTTCTTAAAGAATCTGTTTGAGTTGAATAGTAGGTGTTTCCATATTTATTGATTCTTGTATAGAATGAATGAAATTATTGAAAGATTTATGGGTGGACAAAAATATCATTATACATTTGGGTTGGGTGTTTACAAAATTTTAAGATCAAAGGTTACCTCTCATTTCCTCAAAAAAATGATTCTTAAGAGAAACCCAGATCTGCATTCAAGATGAAATAACGATACAATTGGGGGAAATATAGAACAAAATCATCGACTCTGTAATTAAAAGTGTGAAATTACTAAGGGAATATGTTTTTGTAGGTGAATAATTTTTGAGCTTATTGAGGGGCACACCATTCTTGAGAAAAACTATTTTCATGTATTTAATTCACTTTATAGTTTAACCCTCCTCATTCTGCCTCATATGTTTTTACATTTAATACATAAAAACCCTAATCCTCAAAACAATCCATGAAAAATACTAAATTATTAACCCAATTTTGACTATGGGAGTTGATATACTAGTATGATAGCAAGGCTACAGAGATCACACATCTTCTTGAGAATGAGGAAAAATCCACATTAAAAATCCTTGAGTGAAGAGAGAAATATTTTATGAGGAGGTAGATATGACATAAATGTAAGGATTAACATTAAATTTAATTTATTATTATGTGTTTTGTGGAGTTAGGTAATTTTGATCCATGTAGGAGGCATGATATTTTCTTCAATATGATAATTGAGTTGTGTTGTCATTTATGCTTTGAAAAGTCTGTTTTGGTAATGTTATAAGATGATTTCTTAGGAGTGAAATGTTTAAGTATGGGAGAATTGATAGAGAAAATATTTTCCATAATTTTATTCATAATTTTAGTGTTTTAATCCCACAAAAGTGTTATTTCAAAGGAAATTTTCATATTTTATGTTTTAGAAACAATTTTGAGCTTAATTGCTAAAATGACATATTTTGGATTTTAACAATTTTAATTTATTTCCATTTATTAGACATAACATTTACTAAACTAATAAAAATTGAAAAAATATTCTTTTTTAGGTTTCTATGTTCAATGGGATTAATTTTATCCTTAAGGAACCGAAGCCCAATCCACCATTTGATTGCACAAATCTTGCTTACAAGGCAGGCCTCAAAAACGTTTTATAGATCTAAATAATTTTATTGCTGGGCCCATACCTCATACAGTGATGGACTAAAGGATTTCAAATTCAACATGGATCAAGTTGAAATCTGTATTAATAAATTTTATAACTTTTTCCCTCATAATATGGCTTTATTCATGGTCATTAATACATAGTAAAATGTATCTTTGGAATATAAAGACTCACCTTCAAATAATTAATTTCTTAGATTGAATCATATATAACTCATACATCACTATTCCAATAATGATTAAATTTTTTATTCTATATATAAGTATTAGAGGAAAAAATTTATGGAATACAACTTTACCAAATTCTATCTTGTATTGGTGGATCCACATGCATACATTCTGTGGACATATTTGGATCCAAATTTGTCACATATTTTGCCTATAAAAATTCACTACTTCTTATCAAAGGGTTGGAAACATGGGAGTATCATTGGTTATAAATAATATGTAGTTTTGTTATTTGATATATTTTTTAATAGTATTCTTAATTTTTAGTATATGTTAGTCTTCTTCTTCATCTTATTCTCTCATATTTTATCTTTTGTGTTCTCACTCTGATCTTCTCCAACATGATCTCTTATACTTATAATCATGAGTAACTACCTTGAGAATGTTCCAAAAGGATCAATTAGGTGTTGAAACCAATTATTTGATCTATAATTATTAATATATTTTTTCTTTTCTTAGAGTTATTCTAAGGGGGTCTTAGTGGATAAGGTGAATTTGTGTCTCCACTTGCCTCCCAAGGTTCAGCTTTCACTTCTACAATATTCTCCATCGATTGAGGAGGTGAATGTACGGTCTCTCAGAAATCATTAAGAGCACCATATATTAAAAACTATATGTATAAGAGTATGTTAGAAAAAACTATAAAGAGAGTTCATAAATTAAATTCAAAACTAATTAAGAGATGATGAAGGTTCATTAAGGGTGATTCTCTCCGGAATATTTTCTTTTTCCTAAAATCATTCTATCTAAAATAATCTTGTTTTCATTTCATTTTCATGTTTAATTTCAGTTTTGAATTATAATTTCAAAAATATTTATTTCTTTTAGTTTTATCTCATAAATAAAAAATATAAAAATGTGTGAATTAGAAGTAGTGATTGATTGACCATGATAGCTCTTCAAGAGATTGACCTGGGTCAGCCACTGTGTTTCACTTCGTTATAAATATTTTTGAGAGCATGTATGACAAAGCTTCATCAATAAGATATATTAAATCATTATTTATATTTTTATATGGTTTAATCAATATATATTTTACACCCATCACATGAATCATCCACATTTTAAAAAATTACAACATTCTATCTGAAACATTCTTCATCGTCTTTATCAACATTAGAATTTTTTTACTATTTGAACCAATAAAATGTGTTTTATAACACCTTAACACAAAAATATAAACATTAATGATCAATTCCTTATTATTGAATTTATATCTCTATTTATTTAGGGTATATAAATGGATAATTTCATCGACTCCTCTTAGATAAATCTTACTCAAAAAAGTACCCTCAATTTTCATGATTTAAGAACTACAAACAAGTCTCAAATATGTAAATATTGGTGTATTATTGTAAAAAATATCATAAGGTGACTTATTTAATTTAGGATGTTTTGGGAATTTTTTTTAAATTTTAACCATTTCTCCAATTGGTTTCCATTAAAAGAAATTAGAGATACCATGTTCCATCAACATGCTCATAACTACCATAATAAAACTTTGTTCTCTCTATTATCTACACTATTTGTTATGGGGTATATGGTGTAGTGTACTTTTATTTAAACCTACTCTTCTCTATGTATACTTTAAAATTTTCCTTTATGTATTTATCCCATTTATCTGAATTAAATTTCTTTAATGAAATACCAAATTATTTTTTAGAACATCCCAAGAAATCTGAAACTTTTGTATGCCTCAAACAAGTGTTTCGTGAAAATAATATTTGAAATATGAGTAAAATAATTAATTAATTATGTAAATTCTATATAAAAATTCATTTATTTATTATTTATTAGTCCATATATCAAAATATAAATTTTTTAAAGGATGATTTATTTAAATCTCCACCTGTTTTCATTAAAAATTAACAAATTTTCCATATTTTCATACAGAACACACAAAATCTCTCTCTATATTTAGCAATGAAACATTAAAAAAATTATCCCTTGTAGTCAAATTTTTCTTTAATTTTTCTCCAATGAGTCTAAACCTTGTATTATAGAATTCGTTCTAATACTCCCTTCTCAAGTAACACAAATTGTCATCTTCTTCCACATGAAATAAGTTACCTCTAGTTATCTGACCTCGAGTCATAACATATCCATAATTCTAATAACTCACAACAAATTAATATTTTTCAAAGATAAATTCATTTAATTCATTACATATATATGAAAAACATAATGGTTATTAATTTTAAACCATCAATAAAGATAATTTTTCTATAGTGTATCATTTACCCTTTCTCCGTTATAAGTGAGAAATCCAAACTCTTGACTTATTTCATTAATTGTAAATACCTTTATCCTTGGTCTTTGTTGACATCGTTTGATATTTTATATTCCATTCCCAAATTTTTTCTTCATCTCCAATTTAGATATATTTATAATACGTACTTCCATTCTCACTTCAACATGAATTCCTTGTATGTTTTTTGTTACTTTCCTTCACTAGAGAACTCTTCTCCATTCAATCAAGTAACTAAAATTTTTTGACCATTATCACTAGGTAACATAACCTATTTTATTGAACTATCATAAAAGTATTATTCTTACAAATTTTAAAAAATACTTTTATTTTTTAAATTTTAATAAATTATTTTCTTTTACTTTAGAAAGATACTTCTTATTGTTGAATCTTGATGTTTTCTTCTTATAGAACTTTCTTACCACAAATAAATTATATTTTATTTCAAAAAGGGAAACAAGAGAAGTACAAATCACAGTGGCCTAAAGAAATGGAGGCCGGGAGCATCACTGATGACATGGGCCGCCCCAAAAGGGGGAAGGGATCCAAGGGAGAAAAACTCCACAAGGGGGAACTCTGGGGTAGCAAAGGGTGTCAAGAAGGCAGCCACCCGGTTTCCCTCACGCCACGTATGGAGAACCTCCATGTCGCCGGAGAGGAGAGCCATGCACTTACGGATCAGATAAGTGATATTCCAGGGGGAGGAGGAGGTGCTGGTGAGAGATCTCCACATAATACTGGAGTTCGTTTCAACAGAGGACATAGGACAGTTTCTGGATTGACAAAGAGAGAGGCTACTGAGCAGTACCGATGCCTCTACCTTAAGGGAGTTCTCTAGTCCAAATAAGGAACTGAAGGTGAAAATAACCGAGACTGATGCATCTCGGACCACCCTGCCACCACGCATGGTGCTAGAGCCAAAGGCTCCATCAACGTTGAGTTTCAGGCCTGAAGGGGGGGGGGAATCCAGTGGACCCATTGTCCCCACTTCCTGGGGCTGTTATGGTCCAGAGAAGCAGTCACGGAGGAGAAGAGGAAGAGAGAAGGCGTTGCATCATGGCGGGGGAGGATTCCAATCATCTCTGTGGCAAGGTACTTGGTTTTGAACAGCAATTCCAAAGCAGAGCATCGAGTCCCATGGTGCGCCTGGTTACGCACCTGCCAAATGTACCAGCAGCCCACCTGCAGAAGGGTTGCCCTGGCCACAACCTCATAGCTGTTATCCAGGCAGCCACTAAACCAGCTCAAGAAGAAATCCTCTAGGGAATCCATGGCGCTAGGGGGTAGAGGGAACTCCACAAGATCGCTCTAGATCCGCATGACCCACTCACTTTAGAAAAAGAGGTGCAAAGTGGATTCCTCAGAGGGAATCAAACAACAAGTGCATTTGGAGGAAAACTGGACCCCCTTCCTTTTAATCACCAAGTACGAAGGGAGAGGCTAATTTCTGATCCTCCAAATCAGGAAGGAGAATTTAATTGGGGTGGCTTTGCACCATAAACGCCTCCCCCAATGGTCGCTCATAGACTGGGCAGACGTACAATGACGATATGCTTTAGCCGAGAACTTCCATATGGGGGAACCAGTGAAGATTCATCTATCCGGGGAGCCATCTAAGAAAATGCTACCAAAGAAGGCCTTTTGAGAGGGAGGTAGAACCGCCTGGATGAAGGAAGGGTGAGCACTGGCTTCCAAGAAGGAAATGTTTGGTGTAGGGTATCCAGGGAAGTCCAGTAGGCCACCCCCCCAATCACACTACCAGAAGTTGAGATTCCCTCGACCTAGGACCCCCTGAGAGTGACACAAAAGCGTGGAGAGGTGAGTCCAAAGAGATCTCCAGAGGATTGAAGGTGATTTACCATTCTCGTATAGGACATAGTCTTACTTCACTCAAATCAGTTGACTCTACAAAGAGTTTCCGTCAATAACCTCCCATGCAAACCTGCCCTGGAGGAAATACAAGGCCTGACCCACATCCATGACCCCAATGCCTCCCAACTCCACTGGCCTGGAAAACTGATTCCACGAGGACAACCGACATCTCCCCTCCCCTTGGCTATCCAAAATAAATCCATTCATGATCTTCTAAATCTGGATAATAGTAGACTTAGGGTCCTTGAGGGTGAAGAGAACATGCATAGGGATCTAAGAAAGGACACAATTGATGGGGGTGATCCTTCCTCCAAAGGACTAGAACCCGTTCTTCCAGTTTAGAATATTGTTGGTAATTCTGCCGACCAAAACCTCAAAAAACTGAGCCCGAATCCTGCCCGGGGAAATGAGAGCTCCGAGGTAGAGCATATGGATGTTTTTACTCTGAATACCCAGGGTAGAGACAATATTTTCCTTTCTCCTGGCTGGGCAAGAATCTTATAGAACTTTCTTGATGACCCATTCTTGTTTTTAATTATATATTTCTTCAAATTTTGAAATTTTATATTAAAATTCATAATAACTTCATAGCTAAAATAATTGAAACATAGTTTACCTTGATATCCAACACATAAAAATTTAACACTTCTTAAAATGAGTGATATGAGTTTATCAAACTTCACAACCAAATCTCCAGCAGTATATGAATTTTTGTCTTTTTTCTTAACCTAATTACACATATTCTAATTATTTAAGGATTTATGAGAAATTTTATTCCTATAATTACTTATATTATTTTAAAAAGAACATTTCATTTACTTATATTTAAGAAAAAAACTTTTCAAATCATCTAAGGGAAATGAATTCAGATCACAATCATCAAGAAATAATTTTTTTCAGTCATGTCTAATAAGAAGAAAAGAAAATTATTGAAAATCATGAAATAATATATTATTTATTTAAAATCTATTATATATATTGAAAACTCATTTACTGTAGTAAATAATCCATCCACTATTTTTTCTCTAATCATAAAAATTCCTTCAAATTAGGTATGGTGGATTTGAAGTTTTTATTATTTTACTCTAACATTCACTTCATTAATATTACATTAATTATATTAAATTAATTTAATATATGATCCCCAAAACATTCCTAAATTTCTTATTAAAAATTTAGTCTATGATAACATTCATTACAATATCATCGATCTCAATGTTCTTTTTATCACGAAGATTCATCAAAAAAACTTCTGTAACTTGAGTAATATCTTTAGTTTGACTGTTTACAAAATCTATACCAAGAAAGAGTGATTATGGAAACATTATATCCTTTAATAAATTGTAGTTTTCCCTATAAAAACTGCGTACACCTTTAATATTAAATTAATTTATATGATATTTTATGTGTATACAAATTTATAACTTAACTTCAACATTAGCACAATTAAAATCCTAGAACCTTAAACTTTAGTTAGCTTTGATGTATTCAAAGGAATCCTAAACAAAGATCTGACAATAATTATAGCATTTAAATATGAAATAATTAATGCCTATAATGATACTCTGAGATATATTTTTTAATCTAATATAGGTTCTTATGCACTACCATTGGAAACTAATAGGTTGGAATTATCCACTTTCCTATGGGATATATTGTGTAGTTATTATTTTCAAACCATTAAGTGGTCTATAAATTTATTGAATCACATGGGAGGAGATCCATACTCTACCTTTGACTCACACATGATATCTCCAAAGGATTGGAACACCTTCCTTTTATTCGATATTAATTTTAGAATAATCACCACATGTTATAGTGAGGTCCCTCAAACATTCTTGGTGAGGGGAGTGAATCAGTAAATGAATATATTTATTTTATCAAAAATTGACCTTAGTCATTGGTTAATATGAATAAAAAGGTATTCTTTAACATTTATTATTCTACACCAAATTTAAAAAAGTTAATCAATTTAAATTATTGAGATGTACATAAAATTCACAAAACTATAAAGAAAACATTGATGCAGAAGGTTCACTATTTAAAATTAATGGCTTTATATGTAGAAAGGAATTTTATAATCAATTTTCATAGATCCACTAATATCATAAATTGTTTAAGATGATTAGGATTTATTCTTGAGATCATGTGAATAAAAATGTATCATGACATGATAAATTTGGTCTTGAAAAAATAAAATATTTTTCTTCTAATTATATAGAAAATATAGTCTTCACTACTAAGAAAAATATCTAAATTTATATCAATAGATTATGACTTATACTATTACCCTCCACTCACCAAAACACTAAAATTAAGTGAATAAACACCTATAATTGAACAAAAAATATCTTTCCTCCAATTCCACTGAAATATACTAATGTGCATACGAGTCTTCAAAAAAACAATAAGAACCTCAATAAAATAATGAAAATCAAAGCAATCCATTTTTTTAATGTAATCCTTCAATGTTTACTTTATAATGATTCAACATTTATTAATTCTTTTAACGAATAATAATTTTTAATTTCATCATATTTTGGGTATCTTAACCTTTTTATCTGATATCACATTCTCTTCATCCACACTCTAATTCATGTCACACACTCCTATATCCCGAAAACCAATCATAAAGTTTGAATTTTAAAATAAAATTCTAAAACAAACTTCCATTTCAACTTCCATAATCTTCCACTTTAATTTCAACCAATATATCAAATATATATTTTATATCATTATATATATTTTATTTATAAGAATTGGGTGTTGGGTTGGAGTAGTCTATATAACACACACAAAGACATATCATCAAAACCACAAAAATCTATAAACTTACATGAATCCTAGTGTAATGGTATTTATTATGATGAAATGAATGTGGTTAAAAAATAATCTATATCGAACCACATTTGAAATTGATACCACAACTAAACTCATTATTTTATAGTATTTATAATTATAGAGTAATAACTTTGTTTCCACTATTATTCCACTACATTATAGTGTAATACATTACTCTAAAAGGATAAATAATACTCTATTTTCCTTATATGTTTATGTTATAGTGTAATATATGGCTGTAATTCTTGAAATCAAATAATGGTTTACCATTATGGTACAATCTCCTCCTTACAACGCAAAACACAAACATATGTAAATCATAGACTTTTGATTTGAATGTGATATATATGTCATAAAAAATAGGTCAAATTTTCTTACATTCATAAAAATAACCACAAATCAATATTTATGTGTTATGATGTGATTTTTTTATTTGACTAATTTCTATAAATATTCAGAAAAAATATTACCGTGTAATAAATAATCACAATTTGATTTTTTATATAGTGAATTAAGTTAAACACTTCTCTAAAACTTCCAATGAGTCCTAAAATTATTTAGTTTTTTTGTCATTATTTAATTTAAGTAATTCAAATACCTAAATTTAACCGAATCATTTAATTAATGGGTAAATGAATAAATCAAACCCAAAAACTTAAATTCAAAAAAACTACAACAATTTTAAAAACAATCACCACTAAACTTCTTCTTGATTCATAAAAATATACTCAATAAATCAAACACATTATTTGTTAATAACAAACCTTATATTTTATAATATGTAGAAAATATTGAAATCTTATCCAATTTTTTTATATCCTCTAAATAATGTTTTTGTATAAGATATGATACAAATCATATATTTTTTTTTAAAACCAATTTATAATAAAATAATTCCTCATTTACGCAACTTTTTTCTGTAACCCAATAGGACTTTGTTATATTAACAATGATAAAAAATTATAAAAAAAACCATAAGAAATTAGAGGCCTATTGAAATAAATTAGTTCTAGTCATGCTAAAAATATATTTACAATGAAACCAATTAAATACATGAATATAAAAAATAATCGACACCAAATGTATCTCATGTTGTATTTATGCATGAAAGACAACACCAAGATGTGTTGAAAGTCACAACACTATGGTTTGTGTAATGGAACAATTTGTTTCTATGTCATGGTAATTTTCATGAATTATATGAGACATCATTTGAACACTTATACTAAAAATTTTATTAGGTTATTTGATATTTTAATGTATAATATTATGATTCATTAATAATTAACTGAATTTTAAATGACTTTACCAATCACTAAATACAATACGAGTCTATTGTGAATGTTATAATGGAGGGAAAAGAAAACCTAATAATTTTATAATGTATGAAATTATAAAACTACAAGAAATGACTATTTAATGAAGGATTTATTTATAAATGGATTTTAGTGACCTTATATGGAAAATATAGATCAATATCAAACAAAAAAATTTATCTCATTAATTTTATCTCCTTAACCATTAGGTGATGCATGATTACCATTAAAGTTGAAAAAGGTCCTACCAAGGTGTTTTGGGATTCCATTGATCCATAGGATATCTAAAATTTTGAGCATATCATTTTAGTCACTATGGGTTCTATATAAAATTCACTAAACCAAAAAGGATAAAGATCAATAGTGTGGCCGACATAGTTTACTTTCATTTTATTTTATTGTTTCCACTCATAACTGATATTTTGGTTGGGATTTATATTTTCATTCACTGTATCTTGGGAATATATTTATACTACAAGAAACATCCGTGTTATCAAAGAGAGTACCGTTAAAGAAATTGTAAGATGAATATTAAAAAAATAAAATCCAGTTTAGAGTTATTCCATATAGAAATCATGTGATATATAAAAATGTCATATTTTATTGTAATTTATTATTAAAACTGTATATTAATGTAGAAAAAATATAATTTTTTATATTTAAATAATAGAGTTTCATATAATAATATTTTCTCTACCTTGGTTTATTTATGAAAACTCGTAGCTAATGTTAATTATATTTCTATACAAATACCACGACACACATAACGTGAAAGATGACATGGTACAAGGTGTGACTTTGAAACTAATATATATCTAAAATGACATATATATAGAACCAAATATTTTGTGGAATGTGTGAAATTGTTTTAAATATATACCAAAAATGGATTATGAAGAGACACCATGGAAGTGTTTTACAGAATATATAAAAAATTGATTCGTAAAAACCTTCACAAGTGCATAAATGTCTACTTAATATTCATTTGTATAAATAATTCCAATTATGAATATTTATTTTCATTAATTTAATATAATTAAACTAAATATTATATTTGGAATACCATGAATATAAGGAGTTAAAAACTTTGTATGAAAAATGATTTTTTATCCAAAAAGAATATTATTTTATATTTATTTATAAACATAATTATAATGATTGATTATTTTTATAAATATTTAGTGCCAAGATCGTATAAAAATTAGGCAATATCATGAGTACTTATATATGAATAGTGAGACTTTGGGTTAGACTTCCCACTAGTCTGGTACCTTAGACACTATTTCATAAAGGATGGGGTTAACTACTCTTCACACAATACATTATATTGAGTAGATTTTTGGTATCATATGATTCTAAAATTTTACATGAATGAGTTTAATGTGACTTATACATGAGATGTGTTTAGATATGTGTAGTTATAATTACCATTATTTATATGTATTTAATAAATATCATTATTTTTATTATGTTTTATACATTAATATTTTGAAACATATTATTCAACAACCCATATATTTTTAATAATACATCACTTATGATTTATGAATATCCATGAATATGAATGTTTATATTTAATTTAATCTTGTATATATGATTATATAATTATCCAAATTATGTTATATAATTAATTAGACACACATTATAAATTTAAGATTATTAAATTTACTTTATAATATATTGGATATTTTATATAATGGTTAAATAAATTTCCTTTATATAATATATTATTTTGATCTATTTAATAAAGTTATATAATGATTAGATTTATCACAAATGGGTATTCGTGTTAATTATATATTTTTAAACTGATATGTATTATTATAATATTGTCAACAATTTTATTAAGGCATGTAATAATAATTTTGTTTTTCTTTTAAGAAATGAAATATTTGTATTCAAAATAATTTATGTTTCCATGCATTATATGTATGAATACCATTTTCTTTATTACACATTAATTCCTGATTTATTATATAAGAACCCCCAAATTACTACCAAGAAGATTGATAAGACTAGTTTAGTTTGGTAATTAGTCACATTACATTACAACTTAAAAATAGGCGGTGCACCAACATTATTGAAAACTTCTTTGACATGACCATAATATTTCATCGTTCTTAAAACTACATGAGATAACCTGAGGAAATACATAAGAAATGGAAGATCTATAAATCCCAATAAGGAAATAAACATGTCACAACATGATGAAATAATTACATGTTATAAAATAGAAATTTCAATGAGGCATAAAAGTGATGATAATCATAAACATGAACAAAGAGGCATGATATAAATGATAACACAAAGGAAACATGTCAATGTAGAAACAACATTAAACATGTAATCATAAATACTAGAAAAGGATGAATTCAAATATATCTTAACATGGTGGAAAATTCACAAAATGGATTAGGTTCTCTCTATAATCCCATACATGATTCCCCATGAGACTAAAATATTAGGAGATTCATTGAATCATTATATAATTATAGATTCATCTGTCACTTTCATATCATATACATGCATTAGTGTTCGACATAGATTATTCAACATATGATCACATTTAATCACATTTAATTCCATGATAAGGAATTATGGGATAAATACTTGGATTTACCCAGAAAAATAATTACAGGTATGTATAAGTGGATACCCTTAATTGGAAATAACCATGATATTCACAATACAAAAGATTGCTATGGAAAAATCATAGTGACATTTTGATAGAATAACAACAGTACATATGTATTCATAAAAAGTTTTAATGAGAGATAAAAGGGTAACTCACAATTTTTAAATAAAATAGATAGTAATAGGGATTTATAAAAACATATCACAATATTTGGAATTGGAAATAAATGGCATAAAATGAAAAAGATACTTGAATAATGCGAAGGAAATGACCCTTACCTTGAGAGGGTGATCCCAAAATCTTGGGAGTAGATTATTGAGATATTGGGGAATTCTTATGAGGAATATGGAGATGTATTTTCAGAGTAAGTATGTGATCAATGTTTTTTAGGTAATAGGAAGATGATATTGGGTGGGTTTATATAGGAAAAGAGAGTAGAGTTCTTTATTATTTCTCAATCATATGTTTTGAAATCTATATACTAAAGTAATCAAAAACATAAAAATTACCCTGATTTATGACCATGTTTTCTTACAAATAGTAGTTATTTACTTTATTTTATAAGGAAAATGTATTAAATCATTAAAATATTACCCCTAGTGATGTAGAAATTAGTCATGTTCCTAAAGAAATGGTATTAAATCCTTAAAATACAATATAGGTTTTGAAGGATTTATAAAGGATTTATAATTTTTTTAAATAACATAAAAATAAAATTATTTTAAAGGGTAAATATATATTTGGTCTTTTATACCTTTTATATTATTTATTATATTACTTTTAGGTCATTATGATGTCATAATACAAACCGTATATTTATATTGTATTTAATTTTTACCCAAAAATTCGATTCTCTTAGAAAATTATTGAAATATCAACCATTGGATAATTTCAATGTGACAGCTCCAAAAATAATATTTATTTTTTTAAAATAATATTTTAAATTTTGAATATTCACTTTTAAAATAAGAATCGATATTTATTTACAACTGATGGGTTTTTTTGAAAATAATATTTTTCAAACCCGTATAAAAATTACATTGGACTTCATAAAAATAATATGATAATTAATATTTAAGAGAAAATATTTAATAATAATATTTTAATAGAATATAATTTATTTAAAAATCTATTAATTCCTCAAAAGGCTTGTCATAATTAAAATTTCATATTACCTTAAATTACTATTTGTGTTTCATCATATCAAAATAAAATTCTTGTATAATGTAAAAAAAATAAGATGTATATATAACCATTATTATATTAAAAAAAAATTAAATATACATATAATTAGTTTTTTGATACACATCTATTTATTATACCAAAAAAATTCCTTGAGGGTAAGGTATGCAATGTTGTGATTTTCATGGGGTAGTTTAGCATACATGGTTTGGGATGTGATGTCGATAAGCTTGAACTTCTCCCATTCATGATTAATATCATGATTTAGTTGTTATATATCAATTGGTATTAGTCAATGGAAATTCCCAGTGATGATAACTCCCTCAGAAGATCGGATAAATGGGCTTCATTGGGTATAATCCTACTAATCGAGACCATCGGTTCATTTTTCAATTTCAATTGGATTTAAGAAAACTCAATATTTATACTAATCATATGATATATGTTAAATGTATATATTATCTATGATTATGACTCTTAATGGTATTTTAAATACAATAGAATAAAATGAAACGAAATAATTGCATGTCTTTTTGATAACCATAATACATAATTTGGCATTTTAATTCACTCAAAAAAGGAATTTTATTTATAAAAGTTTGGTTTGTTAAAATATTCCCCCTTTCAGAATTTTTTCCATTTTTTTCATTTTTCACAATAAAATAAATGAGGGTAATAATATTTCATCACCTCCTCAAGTTCCGATGTATCTTATTTGAAATTGTGGTTTTTCCATTGTACATTGACTAGGTGAATTATCTCATATCATAGAACATTGTCCGTATGATCTAATATCTTCCCTAGCTGATACTCATTTGAAAGATCATTCTCTAATGGTACCACCTATGGATTCATCACATGAAACGGGTCTGATATACACTTCTTCAAGAGTGATACATGGAAAACATCACGTACTTGAGATAGGTTTGGTGTGAGTGATAATTAATAAGACACCACACTGATGCAATCAGGGATATCAAAGGGAAAAATATTTCATAGACTAATCATTATCTTATTTTAATGTTTTATGAAATTTTTCCAATGAGATATGTGGAGGAAAACCTTGTCTCTTACCTCAAAATCTAGGCCTCATTTCTGATTGTTATCATAACTCTTCTGTTATCTCTGAGCATCCCTGATGTTTTGGTGAATAGTATTTACATTTCCACTATTTTATCAACCATTTTAGGACGTAGTAGTTTGAGTTCACTAACATCATCCCAACATGTAGTCTTTTTTATATTTTAACATAAATGGACTTATAAGGGGCATTTTGTTAGTTGAGTGGAAACTTTTATTATAGGAGAAATCGACCAGAGGAAGAAGTTGATACCATACTCCTTTGATGCCCATTGGAAATGCTCTCAAAATATCCTTGAGTGTCTGGATAGTCTACTCAAATTTTCAATTAGATTGAGGGTGATAATACATGATGAAGTATAACTCAGTATTTAGAGCATGTTGGAGACTCTTCCAGAACATGGAGGTAAATCTTGGATCTCTATTAGATACAATTTATAGTGATATCTCATGTACCCTCACTACTTCTCTAATGTTAATCCTTGAAAGTTTATCGATTGATAAATCCCCTTAGATTATAATGAATTGATAAGTATTTAAAATATGATCCACCATAACACATATATAATTATTTCCTCCTGATGTATTCAATGGACCAGGGAAAAATTCTACAGTTATGTTTTCCAATTTCTATGTTGGTTTGGGTAATGATTTTATAATCTCCATGGTTTTTTGACTTTTGGACTTCACATGTTTACATTAAAGAAAAAATTATGTATATTCCATGATCTATTTCATCATATTATCCCACCAATAGTTCTCTTGAAGATCTTGAAACATCTTTGTGCTCGTCGGATGTATGTAGAAGGTCCAATAATGTGAATCTTCCAATAAACTCTTCTTTAATTCAGGATTTGATGGTGCATATTATCATGACCCAAATCTTACAAATATTATTCATTGATTTTGATCTGTGATGATTTATCTTTTCATATATATTTATCATTATTCATATTTTCCATATAATCTCTTTGAGAATCCTTTATCTTCTCCAAAATGAATTGTTAATAAATCATTTGTAAAAGGATTCATGATGTTATTTCCTTTATGATTACCATGTCTATCCTTTTCTAATATAAAGTTATTAGATCTTATCAATTCCCATAAATTATAAAATTGTTGGATCCTTTCTACTTATATTTTCAATAAATTTATTTTATTTCTTAATATAGAGTCGATTAAGTAGACATAGTCCTTAATAATATCTAACCATCATCACTGGTGCATATTCAACCATTTCTGTGTGAATATATACTCGATGCTATTATGATATATATATTGTAGGTTCCATGCATAGTAAAATCACAGAATGGTCATGTACCCAACATTGTAAATTTCCATGATAAATGATTAATCTGAGATCAATACAATGATAAACTATAATATCCACAGAATTTAATCAAAGATAAATGATAAAGGAGAGAACAAAAAACTGAGAAGAGAGGATCAACATATTTTGTTTATAATTAATTTAATTAAATTTAAGAATTAACTACAAGGTGATTATTTCTTTGTTGATGCATTCGAACATGGGTCTAAGGTATGGCTTTTTGGAGATTTAGAATCTAACGATATGATTCCTCTAGTAGTGATCCACACGTACTCCACGTATATCTATATATCGACAAATGAGTCTCTGGGTGATAGCATGTAAGTACATTTCACTTGCGATGTCTACCTTTGATCACCATGATAATCTCTTCCAATGTGTTCTCTTATACCTGGTGGAAGATGATCTCTCTTGTTCTTGAGATAATTCTTGGAGATGTAAGAGTTCTCTAGGATCGATTTCTTTTCTCCAAGTATGTTTTGCACACAACCATTGGTTATCCAGTGGAATGACCCATTGTATAATTAAATAATAATAAAATAATAGGGAATTTAATTCACCTGGTAATAATAAATAATTATCACAAGTTCCATTACATATTTTATTATTCCATGTAAAACACCATGTCCAATAATAATAGAAATGCTATTATTTCCATGACATGTTTTTAACTTACATGTTATATTTAAATATTATTAAACCAAATAATATTTTATATTAATTCTCCCCAGACCCATTACTTGGTTCGGAAATTGTCCTCAATATTTACTGGGCCTTGAATAATGACTATTTATTTATTAAGTAAATATAATTTTATTATTTGCTGATAAATAAATATTTCGTCAACAATATATTCCATAAAATAACCAGTGACAAAATAAATGTGATCATAAATTCATGAGTAATTATTAAACATCATAGAGTAATATTTATTAAATTTTTTAAATAATAAATTATTTAACTGAGATACTGGCACACTTAATGGTGACCCTCTTGGCCTATTTATTATTGGCATTAGGCGAGTTTGCCTAAAGTCCAAGATTTCAATCTAGAAATGTTTCAAGGCACCCAAGAGAAATAATTTTATGTCGCAATGACATGTCAAATCATACGAACACTTATCATGTAATATAATCGCTTTTTACCAATATCTCTAATCAAGTGGGTTACATGCAAGTGCCATCAACCAATGTGCTCGATTTCTTATTCTTTGAATTCCATGAATTCACTTTCCTAGATAACACCATGTCCATGGATTTAGTTAGGCTATATCATTTCCATCAAATGGAATGAGATATCTACTTCCGTATAAGTGAAAAAAAATCCTTTGTCACAATATTCATTAATTCAATATTACTTGTGACGAACCCAAAATATCCTACCTCACTATGAACATCTATCATCACAGTTTTCATCAAAACATCTAAGTGAACGAGTCATAATACCCATTAATAATAATATCAAATTATAATAAAAAATTCACAAGTTCGTATGTAGGAACATCCAATAACACTTATAAATGTGGATATCACAATGGAAAGCCTTGTTTTCATAATTTTCTATTTGATATTACCAAGGGTGCACACCTTGAGAAGGTTCCTCAAAGTTTCATAAGTCCCCACCCTTGATAGCCTGTATCATTTGTGTCCCTCTAAATGATATAATCTGGACATAGAACATATATTAAACAATAGTGTCAGGAAACTTCTGTGTTCTCATCATAGCGTGGATCTGCTATAACATTTTATTGTGATAGATATTCCTAGGACAGTATCACATACTATGTCACATAGAAGAAAAATCTTGATGTGATAAGATGTTTATTAATATTCATAAAAGGAATAAATATTTATCATAAAGTAAAAAAGAATTTGGTTTCTAGGGAAGCAACTCCAACAGTCTCATTCTTTCACTAGAGACAACTGCTAACAACCTTTAGTCCTATATCTCTCACATGATATTCATGCTTCTCTTGAGATAATCATTTAGTCTAGGGGTCCACCATGTTCTCTTATGTGGACACTCTTCTCACTGCAACATCACCCCTTTTAATTAAATCCCTCATGAGGTGATACCTTTGGAGTATGTTCTTTGTTCGTTGATGTAACATTTCCTCCTTTGTAAGATCCACTGCTATAGTATTATCACAATACTAAGTAATGAGATCCTTACTGCAAGGTACCCCATCAAGCTTCTAGAAAATTTTCTAAATCTATACGACTTACTTGGATGCATCAAATTTTCCTATATATTTGAAATGCACTGTAGAATCAGTGGAAACTGGATGATTTCAACTCTTCTAGCTCACAAATCCTCTGTTAAGACAGAAAAAATATCCCAATTGTGACATTAGATCATTTTGATCTATCTGAAAACCTACATCAACAAACCCTAAAATGAAAATATCTTAATCTCCTCCGTACACCAATAATATATCATTAGTTCTTCTAATATACTGAAGGATATTCTTGATAGCTATCCAATGATGCTCTTCTGGATCTGTTCGATATCTACCTACCATGTTCAGTGCATAGGCAACATCTAGTCTGGTACATAACATGGAATACATGATAGATCCTATCACTAAAGTATATCGAATCTTACTCATCCAATCATTCTCATGTTGTGTTTGGGGACAAATTTTCTTAGAAATATGTATACCTTGTGACACTAGAACCAATCCCATCTTGGATTGTTCCATACTAAATTTATTTAGTATTTGGTAAATGTATGTACTTTTACTTAGTCCAAGAAGGCTCTTGGATTTATCACAAATGATCTTGATCCCTAGAATATAGGCTGCTTCACCTAGTCCTTTATGGAGAAGCACTTGTTCAACCAGCCCATGACTGACTATATGACTGGTATATCATTTCCAATAAGAAATATTTCATCAACATACACAACTAGGATAATGACTGTATTACCATTAAACTTCTTGTAAACACATGGCTCACATTTATTCTTAATGAAACAAAATTCTCTTATGGGTTCATCAAATCGAATGTTTTGTGATGTGGATGTATTATTTAATCCATAAGTGGATCTCAGCAACTTCCATACCCTTTTGTCAACACCTAGTGTCACAAACTATTCTGGTTGTGTCATATAGACATCTTCTTGAAGGTTCCCATTATGTAATACGGTTTTGACATCCATCTCCCAAATCTCATAGTCATGGAAAGATGATACGATAAGTATGTTTATTATGGATTTAAACATAGAAAGTTCTAAAAAGGGTTCATCAATGTCAATTCCTTGACACTGTTTAAAACCATTAGAAACTAGCCTTGATTAATAGGTACTAACATGATCTTCCATGCCCAGTTTCTTCCTGAATACCCATTTACACCAAAAGGATTTTTATCAAATGGAACATCAACAAGAACCCAGACTTGGTTCTGATACATTGAATCCATCTCAAAATTCAAACCTTCTATCCACCATGCAGCTTCTGATCTCTCTACTGCTTCCATATAGGAGATAGGATCATCATTGTCCAACAATAATGAGTCACCATCCTCGGTGACAATGAAACCACATCTCTTTGTTCCCCCAACCTCTCTTGTAATCCTTTACAATACTTTTGTTTTAGGAACTACCACTTCCATGGGGACATGTGGAAATTATTCCAATACCAAATCTTATGTATATTGAGCATCAACTTCATCAAAATAAATATTTCTCCCAATATAATTTTTAGTGATGTGCATCCTCTAAAGAAAGTTGAACTGTCTGAAAACATTCAATTTCTTATCCAGGGGGATGTATATGAAGTATACCTTTGTTTCCATAGGATACTCTATAAATATACACTTCGTGCCCCAGGGTTCTAGTTTATTGATTGAGAAATCCATAATAAACTCCTCGCATTCCCATACACATGTATGCGATAATGTGGGTTTCTTTCCATCCCATAACTTAAAGGGAATCCCATTTTATACCTTATTTGGTACATGGTTTAATGTGTATGCCAAATTTTTCAATTCATATCCTCTAAAGGATAATGTAATATCACAAATTCTCATACTTGACCATACTATTTCCAACAAGGTATGATCCCTCCTTTCACTAACACCATTCCACTATGGTGTATAAGGTGGAGTGAGTTGATATTGAATCCCAGACTCCCGTAAAAGGTCGATGAACACCTCATTAATATATTCCCTAACTTGATACTGTAACATCACAATTAATTAATGAATAATATATTTTCTTATCTATGTCTATTTATGAATTATATAGTGTTTTAGAGGCTTAAAATTTTAATAAATCCAATCTTAAGCGTAGAATACACTAATATTTTTAAAAGATTGTTTTACTGCCTTTTGATGACAAACCATTTTTAAATCAACGTTTTGACAATTTTATAAGCTCTATTTGTAAAAATAAACTTATTATTTATGATTGGGATATTGAAATTTACCTTGTATAATTTTTTGGTATTTTTCTGACAATGTTCATTTTTTAATGAATAGTGAAAAATACTGCATTTTACTTCAAAACTGCTTTTTCATCTAATTTAATTTTATGGATAGATTATACTTTTAATTGTTTTTAAAGTTTAATTAGAATATATTTTTTCCATTTAATCCAATGGTGTTCATTATAATTTATTTCCCTTTGGAATTGGAAATAAACAAGTGCCAAACATTTCATAGATATTGTATTAAAAAAACCCACTATTTGTTTTGACAACGAGAATTATTTTTAAATTAATTATTGCAATTTATGTGTTTTGAATTTCATAAAATGGATTCCATATTTGGAATAATAAGGACCAAATTATGTAATTAATACTCTTTTGTTTTTTGACATTATGAATAGTAACTACGGTAATTATCTTTAATTACCTTGATAAATTAGTAATCGGGTAGTTAAGGATAATAAAATAATATAATAATAATAACAAATGACCCCAACATGAGTCCTAATGCTACTAGTTGTGTCATATACGACCATGGGATGCCTTGTGAAAAACTTATGGACCCCATGGAATCACTTTTGGGTGAAAGTGACACTTTATCATTTTATTTTTAAAGGAAGAAGAATATCACTGAAGGATGTATTACCGAAGTAAAACATTTTTACTTTTGTTTACATAAATGATATCTTAGACTATAAATATTCATTGGAAATAAAAAAATATTTAAAACATCATAGTATTTTTTTATAATTTTTAGACATTAAATAAATTAATTTATTTATGACACCATGATGATGCAACAATTACCTCATTAATGAACGATTTAAATAAAATGAAAAGATAATGTAAAATATATGACTTACACATGTCAAAGCCCTATTGGATGAGTATATTTATAACCCTTGTCACCTTATCCTCAAAATATATTAATGTGAGATCTTTAAAATCTGAAACTCATTTTAATATAAAGTAGCATTTTATAATGTTCCAAGAGTGCCCCTCCTCTCCTCTTATAAAGGCCCCAACATCTACCTCTTTACACGCACCCCCAAGCCATCGACACGGCCAAGATCTGATATTTTTCTCTCTCCACATCCCTATATTCATCCTAGAAGCCTTACATTAGGCATAAAGCTCTTCAAGAACCCCATTGGGTACAAACCAATAGGAGTTACCCGATTTAAAGGTAAAGTCTTCTCTAATGTTCTTTTGTTTTATTTTGATTCTCTAACCCCCTAAAATCTATTTATTCATTTATTTTGTAACAAAAAAAAGTTTCTTCAATATACTAGGATGTTATTATAATAAGTATTCAAGCTACACTTACACACACCTATGTCTAATGGCTAAAGAATATACTATTTCCGTGGATGGCGAATTTCTGCTTCATGAAACGATGATTGTTCAATATTCTTTTAACACCATTAAAGGTGGCCATTAATATGTCACTATGTTTATATATGATATTTATTAAGTTTATGTTTTCCTTATGATTTTTTATTTTTCATTTATGGCATACCATTATGGGTTCCATTATGGGTAAACATGATAATTTCATTTTAGGAAGTGTGGACTACCGCCCCTCAAAGTTATTTGATTCATTAATGCCATATGTGGGATGTATAAAAGATGGAGTTAATAATATTATATGTGATATTATAATGGAATTATAATATACCTTTATATCATTATGATTCCATTCTGTTAGATACTAAATAGAAATGAATGTAGCGTTCATGCATACGTACGACTTACCATCTCCATGAACTGTGCATTTCATTTCTTACCTCTAAATGTTTTGTAATATTATAAATTCTTGTATATACTAGATATATATGATATATATAATATTTCCATCATGAACATAATTTTGGATATAATTGATATTTTACCATAGGAACAACTTGTAATTATAAAGAGTTTATTTTTGACTCAAGTACTAATGATCGTTAAAACGACCATTATTAACTTAAATAATTACATAGTGTTCATAAAATGGAAATAAGTGATATAAAAGGAATAATGACCATGAAAAACGTTCTTAAGAAAGTATAAATTAACTCAAGTTTACTATTCAGGAGGTTAGAGAATGATCGAGTCATGTCGGACCCGAGGTAGGGGACTTCGTCTCAATATCCTTTCATTGACACATATTTTATTTTATACAAAACAATATTTTATACGGTGTATAAACCCCTATTACTTTTATGTTTATTAAAAAGGAATCTATTTTATACGAAGCTTTTTACTAAATGACAAAAGGGAATGTTTTTGTCGTACGTATGTGGCGAAAGCGACTTCTCCGCCGCCGTGACCATTATTTGAGTTTCAGCTTCCTCTACAAGCCATAAATTTTATTAAATGAAAAATAAATTCCATGTTTTAATTTTCCTTTATTTTGGTATTGAAAATGGTTTTGATAATGTTTTTATTATATCAATGTGTTATTGATATCTTTTGATTGAAATTTGGAAATGTTATGTTTCCTTTATGCATGTTTTAGGTGATACGATTATGTTATGGTTCTTGGGCATTGTTTATGAAGACGGATGGTCCCGTGATAAACTAAGGGCGGGTGAGCCCGATATAGCTCTCCAATGCATTGGGTAATGAAAAAGAGTTAAACATTAAGGTTTCTCTGAAGAGATTTAGGGAATATACTGTGATTAGTATTCCAAACGTAACCATGAGGGTTACTCCCAATGTATGAATGTTATGAATGCCTCAAGTTACCTTTATGTATTATAATTTCTATGATTTATTCACGATTTGATGAAGTATGTTAAAGTGATTCTGTTTTATGAGTAAAGTATGTTTTCATTAATTCCTATGTTTACATGGACTAATGTTTCCTTTTCGTATTTTTATATCTCTTACTGAGATTTTTATGCTCATCCCAAGTTTTTGAAATGTTTTTCACAGGTCAAGGGAAAGGTACATGATGTGATTATAGTGTCAAGGAAGTGTCAAGAAAGAACCCATGTTTTATTTTAAATCTTTTTCCATTGATGGGAAAAATGAGTACTATCTTTTATGTAACCACTTTGTTTAAATGTGGAATGTAATGCATGATTTATGTTCTAATTCTCTAAAACTCTAAACCTGAAAATATCCTCAACATGTATTCTTAAAATAACTCATGATTAAGTAATGTTTAAGGCTGGGGCCTTATAGTTGGTATCAAAGGCCGGTTTAGATAACTCTAGGTTTAAGAATTCTATAAAATGATTATCCAAAAATATATTTTTTATTGTAAAGTTGAAATGATATACCATTTTAAGATTACCATGTTGCTTCATCTAATACATGTTTGTTCAGAATGGTTTTCCAGAGACGAAATAGGGAAGCAGTACTAGGAAGGAAAACATAAGGAAACGACCTTCCGAATCATCATCCTGGGATGTTCAGAATTGGAACTGAATAGTTTTTTTGCAGTAATGGCATAGTTGACTCAAGAGATAAATGGTGGTGGTATCCATGCACGAGATCAGCCAGATCAACTGCAGAGGAACATGTCAGTGGTGGAACATTTCCTGAGGTAACATCCGCCATCATTCAGAAGATCATATGACCCAGTGCTAGATGAAGGGTGGATTAAAGAACTGGAGAAGATTTTCTATGTCATGGGGTGTTCAGACAATCAAAAGGTTAGTCTTGCAATTTACCATTTGGAGGGTGAAGCAGATCAGTGGTGGACGATGGCTAAAAATATTAGGGACGCTGATGAGATTGATGCTCTCGACTAGGATGAACTCAAAGGTATGTTTCTTGAGAAGTATTTTCCTAAGGATTTTCGACTTAGGATGGAATCCAAATTCTTGAAATTGAGGAAAGAGGAAGACTCAGTGGCTGCTTAGGAAGAGAGGTTAATCGATTGGAAAGGTATGATCCAAATTTTATCCAAGACCTTGATAGTAAAATCAATCGTTTTTACTCAGGATTAAAGCCAAAATATCAGAGGGATTTAGCTTCTCACAAGTTCAAGATTTATGAAAATCTTGTTCTATGTGCTAAGAAGGTGGAAATGAAGTTTGCTGATGATCAAGTGTTCTATAACAACCAATAGAAGAAGATACCGAGGTGGCAGGAGAAAGGGAAGAATTCTTCAAAAAGGTTTGATGGTAAGAAAACTAAGTTTCCAGTTTGTGATAAATGTGGTAAAAGGCATGATGGGGAATGTCTTCTAAATTCTTGAAAGTGCTACCAATGTGGTAAGATGGAACATAAGGCTCGTGATTGCACTGAAAAAGATCAAGGTGATGGTAAGACCAAATTTGATTTACAGTTAGTGAAATGTTTCAAGTGCAATGAGATGGGTCACTATGCAAACGAGTGTCCAAAAAAGCGCTCGAGTGATGGGGAGAATTTAGAATACAAGCAAAAAGGAGTGGTGAAATCCTTTGAAACTACTTTAGAAGATGTTGGGCCATCAAATGAAGTGGTATTAGGTACTTTGTTTATTTTTTCAGATTATGCCAGTGTGTTGTTTGATTCAGGGTCTACACATTCTTTCATCTCTGAAAACTTTTCTAGTAAATTGGGAATTCTATCTCAAGAAATGACTCCTGAATATGTGGTAAAAAAACCTGGGGGGAATGTTGAGGCAAAAAGAATTTATAAGAGTCTTACTATCCTTATCCTTGGAAAGAACCTACTTTCCAACCTTATTGTTTTACCTCTAGTAGAGTTTGATGTTATCCTGGGTATGGATTGGCTCTCTATTTACCATGCTAAGATTGACTGTAGAGCTAAAGTAGTTTATTTTTAGAAAAACTTTCAGTTTTTGTACAAGAATGAACTCTTACTGTTGATAACATATCAAGCGGCTTAGAAACTTGTAAAAGATGGAATTGAATGTTACCTTTCACATATTGTTGAAAACAAAGGAACTATTCAGATTAATGATGTGCCAGTGGTAAATGAGTATCCTGATGTTTTTCCTGATGAGGTGCCTGGAATAATACCAGATCGGGAAGTTGAATTTACTGTTGACTTAGTTCCTGATGCTAATCCATTTTCAAAACCCCATTATCGAATGGCTCAAATATAACTTTTAGAGTTGAAGGAGAAATTGCAAGACTTATTAGAGAAAGGTTTCATTCGACCTAGAACATCACCATGGGGTGCTCGTATTTTATTTGTTAAAAAGAAATATGGTTCTATGATACTTTGTATTGATTATAGAGCCTTGAATAACATCATTGTTAAGAAAAAATATCATTTGCCTCATATCAATGATTTTTTTGATCAGCTCTAGGGGGCTCAGTATTTTTCAAAGATTGACCTGAGATCCGGGTACCATCAGTTGAAGGTAAAGGAAGATGATATTCCAAAGACCACATTTTGTACAAGATATGGCCATTATGAATTTGTAGTTATGACTTTTGGGCTAGCCAATGTACCTGCTGTATTCATGGACCTTATGAATATAATTTTCCATGAGTTTTTGGATATGTTTGTGGTTGTTTTCAATGATGACATTTTGGTGTTTTCTAAAAGTAAAGAGGAGCATGAAAGTCATTTAAGGGTTATTTTACAAACCTTAAAAGAAAATAAATTGTATGGGAAATTCAGTAAGTGTGAGTTATGGTTGCAACAAATTTCTTTCCTTGGTTATATTGTTTCTAAAGATGGAATAATTGTTGTTCCTGCAAAAACCGAGGATGTTGAAGAATGGCCAAGAACCACAAATGTAACCGAGATTATTAGTTTTCTTGGTTTTATAGGCTATTACCGAAGGTTTGTTATAAATTTTTCACAGTTATCTAGTCCAATGACTAAGCTAACTCGGAAGGGTGTTAATATTATCTGGAAAAAAGTATGTGATGATGGTTTTCAGGAGTTGAAAAGAAGATTGGTGAATGCTCCAGTTTTGGCACTACCTTCCAGGAATGGTGAGTTTGTTATCTACAGTGATGCTTCATTGAAAGGACTTGGATGTGTCCTAATGTATAATGATTAGGTAATTGCTTGTGCTTCACGACAGTTGATAACTCATGAGGTAAATTACCCTACACATGATTTGGAATTAGATGTTGTTGTTTTGGCTTTAAAAATTTGGAGGAATCATTTGCATGGTGTAGAGTGTGAAATATATACTGATCACAAAATATTAAAGTATATATTCAGTTATAAAGAATTGAACATGAGACAGAGGAGATAGCTAGAAATAATCAAGGATAATGATTGTACAATTCGATACCATCTGGGAAAAGCAAATAAAGTGGCTGATGCCTTGAGTCAAAAAAGTAATTCTTCATTAACAATGTTGCATTTGGAACGTGTTCCTTTGGTTAAGGATTTGATGAACTTTGGCATAGAAGTAGTTGGTGCAGGATGTTATTCTATTTTGTTTCAGGTATCAGTGAAATCTGCTCTATCAGACAGAATTAAGCAAGCAAAAAAGCAAGACAACAAGTTGTAGAAAAAGGTAGAGCTGGTTCAGAAGGGTAAGTTTCCTGAATTCAACGTTGATAATGATTGTGTTTTGAGATTTGCGAAGAGATTGTCTGTGCCGTGTGATTTAAAGTTTAAGCGAGAGTTGTTATGTGAAGCTCATAGTTCTCCGTTTTCAGTTCATCTTGTAAGTACTAAGATGTATAGAGATCTTCGAGAGTATTACAGGTGGGATGAAATGAAAAGAGATATTTCTGATTTTACTGTGATGTTTTTGACTTTCCAATAGGTTAAAGTAGAGTAGAAGTTACCGAAAGGGATGCTTCAACCTTTACCAGTTCCAGAGTGGAAATGGAAGAATATATCCATGGACTTCGTTGTGTGATTGCTGAAGACACCTCAAGGTAATAATCCCATCGGGGTCATTATTGATCGCTTGACTAAATGTGCTCATTTCCTTTCTATACGAGATACTTTTTCCCTAGATCAAATTTCTCGTTTGTATCTTAAAGAGATAGTTAGGTTACATGGAGTTCCTCTCTCTATTATATCTTATCGTGATCCCAGGTTCACTTCTATATTTTGGAAAGGCCTTCAGAAGTCATTGGGTACTGAATTAAATTTTAGTACAGCTTTTCATCCTCAATCATATGGGCTGTCAGAACAGACACATTAGACTTTGGAGGATATGCTACATGCTTGTTCGATGGATTATCTGGGAATTTGGGACCGACATCTTTCTTTGGTTGATTTTTCTTATAATAACAGTTTTCATTCCAGTATACAGATGGAACCATTTGAGGCATTATAAGGGAAACGATGTCGAACTCCATATTTTTGGGATGAAGTGGGTGAAAGGAAGTTGATGGGACCAGAATTGGTAGAAGAGTTGGTAGAAAAAGTTCAGCTGATAAATAAACACATGAGAATAGCTCAGAGCAGGCAGAAATGTTGTGCGGACAATCGGAGGAAGGATCTCTCTTTTGAGGTAGGCGATCATATTTTTCTCAAAGTATCACCATGGAAAAGTGTGATGTGATTTGGTAAGAAAGGAAAGCTGAGTCTAAGGTTCATTGGACCATACAAAATTCTAGAGAGAGTTGGATCAGTTGCATACCGAGTGGCTTTACCTCCGAGTTTAGCTCATGTACACAATGTTTTTCATGTTTCAATGTTAAGGAAGTAAATGCTAGATCTATCTCATGTTTTGAGTCCAGAGGTAGTTCAGTTGGAAGAGAATCTATCTTATGAGGAACAACCGGTCCAGATTCTTGATCACAGGGAGCAAGTGTTACGGAATAAGGTGATTTATCAAGTAAAGGTTTTGTGGAAAAACCACATGATTGAAGAGGCAACATGGGAATCTGAAAATGCAATGAGGGATAAATACCCTCACTTATTTGATAAGTAAATAAATTACAGGGATGGAATTTTCTAAAGGGGGGAACGATGTAACATCTCAAGTAAGTAATGAATAATATATTTTCTTATCTATGTCTATTTATGAATTAGATAGTGTTTTATAGGCTTAAAATGAGAATAAATATAATCTTAAGCATGAAATACACTAATATTTTTAAAAGATTGTTTTACTACCTTTTGATAGAAAACCATTTTTAAATCAAACTATTGAAAATTTTGTAAGAAGTATTTGTCAAAATAAACTTATATTTTATGATTGGGACATTGAAATTTACCTTGGATAATTTTTTTGTATTTTTCTCACAATGTTCATTTTTTTATTGAATAGTTAAAAATACTGCATTTTACTTCCAAACTGCTTTTTCATCTAATTTAATTATATATATAGATAATCTTTTTAATTGGTTTTAAAGTTTAATTAGAATATAGATTTTTACCATTTAATACAATGGTGGTCATTATAATTTATTTCACTTTGTAATTGGGCATAAACAAGTGCCAAACATTTCATAGATATTGTTTCAAAAAAACCCGCTATTTGTTTTGACAACGGTAATTATTTTTAAATTAATTATTGAAATTTCTGTGTTTGGATTTTGGTAAAATTGATTCCATATTCGTAATTATATGGTCCAAATTATTTAATTAAGACTCTTTTGTTTTTGGACATTATGAATAGTAACGACGGTAATTATCTTTAATTATCTTGATTAATTAGTAATCCGGTAGTTAAGGATAATAAAATAATATCATAATAATAACAAATGACCACAAAATTTGTCCTAATGCTACTGGTTGTGTCATGGAAAACCATGTGATACCTTTTTCCAAACTTATGAACCCCATGGAATCACTTTTGGGTGAAAGTAACACTTTAACATTTTATTTTTAAAGGAAGGAGAATATCACTAAAGGATGTATTACCCGAGTAAACAATTTTTAATTTTGTCTACATAAATGATATCATAGACTATAAATATTCATTGGAAATATAAAAAGATTTCCTACATCATAGTATTTATTTTATAATTTTTAGACATTAAATAAATTAATTTATTTATGACACCATGATGATGCAACGATTACCTCATTAATGAACGGTTTAAATAAAATGAAAAGATAATGAAAAATGTATGACATACACTTATCAAAGACATATTGGATGAGTATATTTAGAAACCTTATCACTTTATCCTATAAATATATCAATGTGGGAACTTTAAAATCCGAAACTCATTTTAATATAAATTAACATTTTATAACTTTCCAAGAGTGCCCCTCCTCTCCTCTTATAAAAGGCCCTCGCCTCTACCTCTTTACACACACCTCCCAAGCCATTGGCTCGGCCAAGATCTGCTTATTTTCTCTCTCCACATCCCTTTATTCATCCTAGAGGCCTTACCTTAGGCAGAAAGCTCTTCATAAAACCCTTTGGGTACAAACTTAGATGAGTTAACCGATTTAAAGGTAAAGTCTTCTCTAATGTTTTTTTGTTTTATGTTTATTCTCCAACCACCTAAACTCTTTTTATTCATTTATTTTGTAAAAGAACAGTATCTTCAATATACTAGGATTTTTTTATAATAATTATTCGATCTACACTTACACACACCTACGTCTAATGGCTAAAGAACATACTGTTTCCGTGGATAGAGAATTTCATCCTCATGAAACGATGATTGTTCAATATTATTTTATAACCTTAAAAGGTTTCCATTAAGATGTCACAATGTTTATATATGATATATATTATGTTTATGTTTTCCTTATACTTATGTATTTTTCATTTATGGAATACCTTTATGGTTTCCATTATGGGTAAACATGATAATTTCATTTTTGGAAGTGCGGACTACCGCCCCCTCAATGTGATTTGATTTGTTAATGCCATATTTGGGATGTATAAAGGATGGAGTTAATAATATTATACGTGATATTATACTGGAACTATAATATACCTTTATATAATTATGATTCCATTCCGTTAGATACGAAATAGAAATTAAAGTAGCGTTTATGCGTACGTACGGCTTACCGTCTCCATGAACGGTGCATTTCATTTTTTACCTCTAAATGTTTTGTAATATTATAAATGAATGTTTATACTAGATATATATAATATATATAATAACTAATTCATGAACATAATTCTAGATATAATGGATATTTTACCATAGGAACAACTTGTAATTATAAAGAGTTTATTTTTGACTCAATTACCAATGATCGTTAAAATGACTGTTATTAACTTAAATAATTACATAGTTTTCATAACATGGTAATAAGTGATATAAAAGGAATAATTAACTTTAAAAAGGTTCTTAAGGAAGTAGAAATTAACTCAAGTTTACTATTCAGGAGGTTAAAGAACGATCGAGTCAAGTCAGACCCGAGGTATGGGACTTCATCTCAATCTCCTCTCATTGAGGCATATTTTGTTTTATAAACAACTTTCTTTTATACTGTGTATAAACCCCATTGACTTTTATGTTTATTCAAAAGGAATCTTTTTTATACGAATCATTTTACTAAATGAAAAAAGGGAATGTTTTTGTCGTACGTATGCGGCGACAATGACTTCTCTGCCACCGTGACCATTATTTGAGTTTCGGCTTCCTCTAGAAGCCATAATTTTTTTTTAAAATGAAAAATAAATTCCATGTTTTACTTTTCCTTTTATTTTGGTATTGAAAATAGTTTTGGTAATGTTTCTATTATATCAATGTGTTATTGATATGTTGTGATTGAAATATGGAAATGTTATGTTTCTTTTATGCATGTTTTATGTGATACGATTATGTTATAGTTATTGGGAATTGTTTATGAAGATGGGTGGTTCTGTGATAAAAAAAGGGCGGGTGAGCTCGATATAGCTCTTCAATGCATTGCATAATGTCAAGGAGTTAAACGTTAAGGTTTTTCCAAAGAGATTTAGTGAATATACTGTGATGGGTATTCCAAACATAACCATGAGGTTTACTCCCTATGTAAGAATGTTATGAATGCCTCAAGTTACCTTTATGTATTATGATTTCTATGATTTATTCATGATTTGATGAGGTATGTTAAAGTTCTTATGTTTTATGAGTAAAGTATGTTTTCATTAATTCTTATTTATACACAAACTAATGTTTCCTTTCCGTATTTTTATATCCCTTACTGAGCTTTTTATGCTCATCCCAAGTTTTTGAAATGTTTCTCACAGGTCAAGCGAAAGGTACATGATGTGATGATAGTGTCAAGGAAGTGTCAAGAAATATTCCATGTTTTATTTTAAATATGTTTCCGTTGATGGGAAAAATGGGTACTATCTTTTATGTAACCACTTTGTTTAAATGTGGAATGTAATGCATGATATATGTTCAAATTCTCTAAAACTCTAAACCTGAAAAGATCCTCAACACGTATTCTTGAAATAACTCAAGATTAAGTAATGTTTAATGCTGGGGCCTTATAGATCTGATCGAATCTTATTTATCTTCATAACAGTCTGATTCTCTACTTCATTCTTTAACTCCTTTAATTTATCAAAGGACTCGAACCTATACCTCATTAATTATACATAACATTATCTACTCAAGTCATCAGTAAAAGTAATGAAGTAATAATATTCACAATGAGATTCTACTAAAAATGGTCCACAAAAATGAGTGTATACCAATCCTAGAATATCTGTGGCCCTTTTACCCAATCCAAATAATTGTGGTTTAGTCATTTTATCTTGTTAACAAGCGTGAAATCTATCAAGTGGTTTTATCCCGGAAGAGTCTAAATAACCATGTTTTCAGAGCTTTGTCAGGTGCTTCTCATTTACATGACCAAGGTGGTGATGCCACAATGGGGTGTTTTATGATTCATGTGAAATTGGTTTCTTATCAATTACCAATAAATTTTTCTCTTAATTTAATACATATAGACCATTATTTAAATGTACCATACCAGAACATATGATGTCCTTATAATAAAAAAAATTTATTTCAAAAACTGAAATTAAATCCACATATATCTAAACTTGATACAGAATTATGTTCTTGGTAAAATTATCTACATTATAACATCCATGTAAAACAAAAATCATTCCCTTCAGTATTGTGATGTGGTAGTCACCAATGGAAAGAGCATCCAACCTCACACGATTGGTAACTTGCAGATCCACCTCTCCTTTGAATTTTATTTCAAAATATACTTGGTTCCTGCATTTGAATACATATGTGAGCCCCAGAGGTTGTATCTAATATCCAATTCGTATAAATGGAAAGATTTCATTTGATGATGAATGAACCTTTGGATTCCCCTTGTTGCTGGGTGCAGTTCCTCTTCCAATGGCCTGAATTTCCACATGAAAATCATACTTCCTCCTTTTCCCTACCCTACCTCTGGATCTTCTTCTTCTTAGTCAGAGAGTGCTTAGAGGCTTTATATTGTTTATAAATATTATAACCATTTGACTTATCCTTCATCATCCTATTCATCATATGGGCTATGTGTTTTTCTTGCCCCATGTCCTTATCCACTTATAAAATCAGGGTAAGAAGCTTTGATAGACTATTATCATTATTTCTATAATTCAAAATAAAATTAGAGAAGGTATTAGGAAGTGATGATAGCATGAGATCTATATAAAACTAATATGGTAATTTAATCCCTACGATTTCCACACACTCAATGTTTCCAATAAGCTTTAATACATGTGGTCCAGTTCGCATAGAATCTACAATCCTTGTAGTGAACATAGCGTTGTTTTTCCATACCTCTCCTGTCTCACCTTATCTTGATAGAGATCCTGAAGGTGAGACATCATTCTAAAATAATCCATTTCCTCATTTTGTTTCAAGATCTCATTGGTCATGGATTATAACATAAGGCACAAGACATTAGTAGCATCATTAATATGTTTCTCATACAAAGAGAGTTCCCCATTACTCATATCATTTCTAGAAAAACTGATAAAGTCTCTTCCAGTAAAAAATATTTCCCCTCATCTTGAAGGATAAACTGTATGTGCCTTTTCCACACCTACAAATTAGTGTTGGGAGAACATTTTCCTTCTCGTGTATAGATCACAATGATATGTTTGATTTTATTTTTATTCTATTTATAAAAATAAGATAAACAATGTTTTAGAACATTATCTTGATAAATATTGACAAATAAATAAATTAATATCAATTATCCTCCCACTATTTTGTCGAAACCCAATATCCCTCATCATTGGATTTAGATTATCCTATTTCATGGACATTCAATCAGAAAGGATCCATATTAACCTTCACATTACCCCAAATAGGGTTGGTCAAGAAACTTTAATGGTTTTAGGTAGTCATTCCAAATACCAACTACATTAACTCACAAATCCTTGATATGTTGAGTGGACTCCCAAATCATGAAATCCTTAATTTTTGATTTAATAAACCTTTTCCACTCAGTTGCAGTAAGTCCTTCTAGGGAAGTCAACCCTTGATGTAAACTAATTTAATTCAACCCAAAACCTCAAATTAGAATTCCTTGATAATTGAAAGCCCACCAACTATGGTTGGTCAACCACTTTGAACTATGGTTTGATTCTAACCAAAGTAATAGAAGGTTTTACTGACTTAATATTTAATTGATGGATTTTATCCTATATTCGTAAATTTCCACTTTTTAACTTTTGACAAACATGTTAATATATAGCAGGATATACAAAGGTGATTAGCCATGTATAGATTATATTTACACATAAGACATTTTATTTTTAGTTCAATCTTGTATTCTTGTTAGTTCATTATTTATGTGATCATGTACAACATCCATAATAAATAACCATACACATGATAGAAATAAATAAAGGTTATGATCATGAGCTTTACTATTAGTTATTTTATCTAGTAGTTGACAAACTTACTCTAACCTAGTGGAGAAACACCTTGAACTGTTTATGGTCTGTGTTAATAGATTTCCACTAGTCAGCCTTTGTATCTCCTTGGATTAGTTTCCCCTTAGCTCCTAACTTGAATCTCCTCTACTAGATTGGGAGCTCCATTCATTAAATATACTTTTAACTCATATACAATTGAGGGGTAAGAAGGGGTTTACATAAAAGAAACCATGGGCATTCATGCCCTACATATTAATGAGGATAAGGCACACATGCCAACAATTTTAATTTAATAAATAAATTAAAAGAAAACCAATAACATATAATGGTATGGTCTAGATCGTGATCATATACATACATTCAATGAATTACACATTTAATAAAAGTAGAATTCAATTATTTATTCGTTCTTATTAAGATAAATTATGGTCGAATCAATTAATAATTATATTTAATTAATCAATCCTTTTTATAATAATTATTTTCAAAAATTACCTGAGATTATCATCCATAACCTTGTAAATAACTTGTGCCTTGGAGGCAGCTTGGTGATTTTCCATCCCAAACTACCCTGCATGTATTTACACTAGCATAAACTTTATTCCTTCTAACAGGTAGCATGAACACAAAATTATAATTATAATACAACTCATACATGATGTGAAGATCTATAAACATTGTGCATATATTAATTGAACACACACACACACACATATATATATCAAACACCCATCACATGTTGTGTCCCATATTTACGCTCACATGAAGGTACATGTTTCAAGGGGTACATAATATAATAACAAAATTATAAATCTGTGTAATATAAAAAATGTACATGGTGTGTAGATCTGACTAAATGGAATGTACCCTCCTCACCGTACATCCAAAGTAAATGCCCAGAGAAGCAGTGTGTGAGGCGTACTTCAGAAATATTTGGAGAAAACAGGCCGTGTAGACTCCATGTTACCAGGTCACCAACCAAGAAATACATATAGGGGATACACAATTTGACCCTGACCTGAAGGGACTACAGGCCATGTAAAATGTGCCACACGACATGTAGTCCAGTTGACTGTGCCCTAGTCTATCATGTTCAACACACAATGTAAGAATTAACAACACCGTGTGTGTTTAATGAACATTGATTGAGTAATTTCCGAATTACTCTGGGAGCGTGGAAACAACAACACAGTGTGTAATACAGATTAAATAGCGTGTGTGGTAGATTAAATTGTGTGTAATTACAAAGACACCGTGTGTAGTGTTGTGTTACCTGGACATAATCATCGATACCTACTAAAAATATCATAGAAGTAATTTTAACCCAAAATTATTCATTTCTGTTAGATCTGCGAGAAATGAAATAAGAAGAATAAATCATGAAATTCAGATTACAATAATGATTAAAAATGAATTAAAATACTAAATTATTAATAAATAAATCATCGACAAGTTTTTTAAATAATTATAAATGAAAATATTACCCCTCTAATACCATTTGTAGTTTTTGGGTGCAGCGGAAGCATAGGATGGGCGTGTAACCAACTTTGAAAATTAACATGACCATGGTTAATCCAAGACCAATATGATGATAAACACAGTATCCACAAAATTTAATCAAAGATAAAAGACAAAAGAGATAACCCATAACTGAGAAGATAGGATCAACATATTTTGTTTATAATTAATTTAATTAAATTTTTGAATTACCCCCATGTTTATTCATTATTCATTGATGCGTTCATCCATGGGTCCAAGGTGCGGCTTCATTGTGATGTAGAATCAAAATATAGGATTCCTGTAGTGTTGATAATAATGTGCCCCACATATCTCCAAACACTATCGAAGGAGTCTTTGAGTGCTATCATGGAAGATTCTTTACCTTTTGATTCTCACCTTTGATCACCTTGAGAATTACTGCTAGGCATTCTATTATATATGGTGGAGAATGATCTCTCTTATTCTTGGGAGCATTCTTGGAGAGGGAAGAGTTCTCTAGGATCGAGATCTTTTCTCCATGGTTGTTTTTCACACAACCATTGCTTAGTTGGTGGGATGACCCCTGACTAATTAGAGAATAATAACATAATGAGGAATTTAATTCACCAGGGAATAATAAATAATTATCACAAGTTCCATTACTTATTTTATTATTCCTTGTAAAACACCATGTCAAATGATAATAGAAATTCTATTATTCTCATGAAATGTTCTTAAATTTCATGTTATATTTAAATATTATTTAACCAAATAATATTTAATATTATTTCTCACCAGACCCATAACTTAGTCGGCCAATCCCCCATAATATTTACCAGGACTTGAATATTGAATATTTATTTATTAAATAAATATAAATATATTATTCATCAATAAATAAATATTCCATCCATAATATATTTTATTGAATAACTAGAAAATAAATAAATTAAATCAGACATACATGAATAATTATTACACCAAAACCTGGAATAATATTTATTCAACTTGTTTAAAAATAATTTATTTAACTGAGATAGTGACTATACATAGTGTGTTGCCTTCTAATTCACTTTATCATTGGAATTAGGAGGGATTTCCTAAAGTCCAAGATTACTATCTAGTAACAGGTAAAGGCACACAAGAGAAAGAATATGACGTTGCAACAACATGTCACCTCATATAAATGCTTATCGTGTAATGTAATCACATTTTCCTGATATCTTCAATCAAGTGGGTTTCATGCAAGTTCGATCAACCCAAGTGCTCAATTAGTCATTCATTGACTTCCTAGAATTGATCATGCTTAGAGAACACCATGGGCATTGATTTAGTTAGGCTATATCATTTCCATCAAAGGTCCTGAGATATCTATATATGTTGTAGTGACAAATCCGTTCACATATTATTCATTAATGCAGTATTACTCATGACACACCTAACATATCTTATATCTCCATGAACATATATCGTAATGGATTTCGTAAATACATCTAAGTGTGTGATTCATAATAACCATTAATGATAATCTTAAAGTCTAAGGAACAATGCACACATCCAAAAATAGGAACATTCAATGACACTTAGGAATTTTTATTTCCTACCAGCGGTTCCTGTTCTCATAATATCCTCCTGGATATTACCATGGGTGCACACCATGAGAAGGTGCCTCAAATTTTCATGAGTCCCCACCCCTGATAGCTTATATCATTTGTGTCCCTTCAAATGATATCATCCAGACATAGCACATATAATCAATAATAGTTTCATCGAACTTCTAAGTTCCCATCATTGCAGGTATCTGCTATGACCTTTTAGTGTGACAACTATTCATAGGACATTATCACATACTATGTCACATAGAAGAACAATCATGATGTGATAAGTAGTTTATTAATATTCATCCAATGAATATAGGTTTATCATAAATTAAAAATAATTTAGTTTCTAGGGAACCAAATCCAATATATATTTTTAAAACTTATTCCCCTAGAGATAATGATTTCATATTTTCAATATGAACATTACATCGACCAACTCTAGATCATGCATTGGGTAGTATTTTTCCGGAACATTCTTTTGCCTTGAAGTATAGGCTATAAAAGTTTCATTATGAATAAGTACACATCCGAATCCCTAATCCAAAGAATAATTGCATACCATGATATATTCTCCACTTGTGGGTAGAATAAGTACATGTGTAGTGATAGTCCTCCTTTTAAACTCCTTGGAAGATTTGTTCACATTCATTATTCCTAAAAAAATCAATCCCTTTTGAGTTAGTTTTTTTAGAGGTTTTGAAAATCATGATAAATTTCTCACAATCAACAATAATACCCATCTAGTCAAAAGAAACTACGAATATATGTCCAAAATGTTGGAATTTTCCACCATTAAATTAATTTTGTATTTTAAGGGTCCAAAGATATACCAATTATTGTGATAATGTTCCCTTACTATAAGACGTCCTTAAATAATAAATTACATTTTATATACTTTGAAAAAAATATTCTCCCTTATTAAGTTCTTTAGCATAGTTTTAAGATGATCCTCATGATACTCCATTATTTTGGAGTATATTAGAATATATTTTATATATACTACCACAAATAATTATAAGTAATATCTAAATACTCTATTCATCATATCCATGAATATTTTTTGAGTGTTAGTGAGTTCGAATGACATTACAATGAACTTATAGTTCTTGTATCTTGTATAATAAGTTGTTTTGGGGATGTCCTCCTTCACCCTTAATTGATAATACATAACTGAAGATGCACCTTGGAAAAGTATTGGTATCCTTGTATCTGATCAAACATGCCATCTAACCATGGTAGATGATGATCGTTATTTGTCAGGATATTGTTGAGAACATGATAATTAATGCAAAGGCATATTGACTCATCCTTCTTCTTGATTAAGAGGACAATTAAACCCCATGATGAAGAAAATGAGATTATTAACCCTTTATCTAATTTCTCCTACATTTTTTTCTTTATATCCTCATGTTCCACAAAATCCACTTTATCAAGAGTCTTGGATATTGGAAAAACACATGTATAATATCAATTGAATTTTCAACCTCTAGGATATGAGGAATACCATGAAATTATTTGGAAAACACTTTAGAATATTCTATCATAATAGGAATGCTGTCAAGGAATATATTTTTCTTATAATCAATCATATAAGCAAGATACACTTTCTCATAGTAAAACAATACCCACTCTTGAGATGTTGGTGTTGAAGAAGATTCATACTCTTCCCTTAACATGTATATAATTAGATATAAATTCACAATATAGAGAGTGATTTCCTTCACACAACAATTTATATTGGTTCTCTGTTAGGAAAGCCAATCCATACCAAGAGTTTCATAAATTTACACTAAAGGGAGTGCCACAAGGTTCACTGGGAATTTCATCCCAAAATTGTTTATATGTGAGGAGTTATATAATTTGGATTCCATAATTTCCCCATTTTTCATTTTCACCAATAAATATACTTCCATTATTTGTAGGGGTGTTTAAATAGTTATACTAATCATTCATGACCTGAAGGAATGTGTAGAACTAGAATCAAAATGTACATTCAATATTCTTGAATGAATAACTAGTATACTTATCACCACTTAATTGTTTGCATCCACCTCAGTAGTTGTGATGACATAAGATTTTAATTGTTTCCTTGGAGATTTTTGGAAATGATTATCTCCAACCACCCTTGGATTAGTTAATTTGTTTTCAAAGTAATTTTTTTTCCTATTAGTTGAAACATTAGAATTAAGGATAAGGGTTGACTGGATCATTCCTCTATTCCATTACATTGGTTTGTTTCTCCCATTGACAATGATTGGCTATGTTCCCTTCCTTCTCTCATCTAAATCATTTTCTCACCCTACAGGAAATTTATGGAGTGCTTATTTACCCACTTTTTACAAGTGGGATATTGAAATTTATTACCACCATTATACTTCTCCATCATACCACTATAATTAAACTCTATTTAAATCTTATTATTACTGGACGTGAGTCCTCTTCGGACGCGGTTTGGCTCTCCTTCCCAGGCCTTCTGCTCCCTTTCCAGAATCCCTCCATCTTGCAGTCTCTAGGGAACTCTCTTGGTTCCTTTCTCTGCATGGACGACATGACTCGGTCCCTCTTGTCGAAGGCCAATCCCCGCATCTGTGTTGAACTCGACCTAGACAAGAAACTGCCCCCAAGGTTCTTTTTCAGGCTAGCGACGGGTTTAATTGGTGGAAAATGGTCAGCTACCATCATTCCTTGAAGTTCTGTGTCCTTTGTGGTCTGCATGGCCAGTGGGATTTAGCTTGCAGGAGAAGGAAGGACGATGTTAGCTCATCCCGAAAGACCCACAGGCGAGTCAAGGTCATGCATCGCCTGGTCGAAGGAAAGAGGGGTCTCCGGTTCGGCCCGTTACGATTCAAAATTTGAATCCTACTGGTGGGTGTGACGCGCTAGAAGAGTTTTTCATGGGGGCACAGTCCCTCGTGATCTGATTGCCTGGTCGCCCTGTCCTGTTACCGAGATCCCCCCTATAGGATCGAAGAATAGTGATCAAGCCTAGATTCCTGCTGGATCTTCTGGGGAGTCCTCCCAGGTATCTCTCTCCCACCTCTTCGCTGTTCTGCATCTCAACTCAGCTTACACCAGAGAATCTCTGGAAGTCGCTGGTGAGTAACCTCACTTTGGCCATGGAGGGGCTAGCCAAGAAGGATTATCCCTCATATGGATTGGAGAGAGAGCTAGCGACCTCCTGTCTCTCCCCAAAATGGCGTTTTTTGGCCTCCTCACCTCAGGGAGACATGGTTCCGTTCATTGAAGTTGTTGTTAAGCGAAAAGGGAAAGCCCTGTTGGAGGAGGATTTTTATTCCTTCAAGAAGGTGGTCTTCTCTCCTAAGCCAACGCTCATAGAGGCAGAGATCTCAGGGCTTGTCACCCGATCTAAATCCAAGGATTCTGGACTTTTTGCACCTGATCTCTTCTCTTTTTCCTCCTCTCCTAGAGCCCAGAAGGTCCTACCTTAATGATTCTCGTTATCATCTGGAATTAACGGGGCTTAGGCGCTCAAGCCAAACGTGCTTTCTTGGCTTCTGAGGCCAGGAGTTTTTATGTTCAAGTTGTGGTGATTCTTGAACCCAAACAGGTACATAGAAAAGGTGTTGCTCTTACCAGAAAGATGGGGTTTCCTAACTTCTTTCATGGCGGTGCTGAGAACTCCCATATCTGGGTTGGCTGGAGGAGCCAAGATACCGTTGGGATTCTGAGTCTCTCTTCACAATGCATCAACGTAAAGATTTGCATAGCTTTCCACGATTTGGTGTTCTCTTTCATTTATGAGGACACTGAGGTTTCCAAGAGGAGGGAGCTTTGGCATCATATGGAAAATCTGCAAATGGGGTCCCTTCCTTGGTTCGTGGGTGGTAACCTCAACTCCATCACAGACGTCTCTGAGAAAAAGGGGGGCATTGGATAAAATCTTGGTGGCATGTCTGATTTCAATGAGTTCATGAGGAGTGCTGGGCTTTTAGACCTCGGGTTCTCTTGCCCTATGTTCACTTGGTGCAACAACCAGAAGGGTGAAGACCACATTTGGTTCCAGTTGGACTGTTGCCTCTCTAATCTTCAAGGGTTGGAAATCTTTCCAAAGGCGTCAGTCACCCATCTCCAGCGGGTGCTCTCTGATCATAATCCGCTCCTGATTGATATTAGGAGGGAGGAGGTCGCGGGCTCTCCTTTTTTCTATTCGAATGCATGGCCTGGGGATGACTCGTTTTTAAATGTTATCAGGACGTCTTGGATTAAGGATGTCAGTGCTAGATCGTGGGGTGGTCTGGTGAACCGCCTCAGGAACCTTAAACTGGACATGAAAAGCCGGACATGTTCCAAAACTGATGTCGCATAGGGTATCAACAGTCTCAGGTTGGAAGTCGACAGATTGGAGGATTCTCTCCAAAACACTTGGGATGAGGATTTTTTTGTTGCCCTGTGTGACAAAAAGAACATCTTGGAGGAGAGACTCCTCTCTCTGGAGAAATATTTCAAAGAGAGGTCTCGGGTTAGATGGCTAAAGGAAGGAGATAGAAATAGTGCCTTTTTTTACACATGCATTAGAGAGAGGAAAAGCTCAAGGATGAACCTGAGAATGGAGAATGGGGAATATACCTTGGACATGAACACTGCGGGGAATATTGCTCTGGACTACTTTGAAAACATCCTTGCAGGGGATAATGTTTCATCCTTCGTGAGAGGGAGCCAAATCACTGAGGACTTCTTCAGTCGAATTCCCTCTATGGTTAATCAGATGGAAAATAGAGATCTTTCCTCCATCCCATTAGTCTAGGAGGTCTATGTCGCAGTAAGGATCCTGCCTTAGGACATAGTTCCTAGACCTGATGGCTTCTCGGCCAGCTTTTTCAATTTTTCTTGGGAGATTGTTGGCCAGCATGTTGTGGAGTCGATCCAGGACTTCTTTACCGGTGGCCCTCTCATCAGGGGAATTTCGGCCTCCAGACTAGTTCTCATTCTGAAGATCAGAAATCCCACCTTCATTAGTCAGTACAGGCCAATCTGCCTTTGCAACGTTGCTTACAAAATATTGGCCTCCGTTCTTGTCAGAAGTCTCGACATGATTATTCCTCGTCTGATTTCTTTGGAGCAGCACAGTTTCATCTAGGGAAGGAGTATCAAAGGGGCAGTGGGAATCACCAAGGAAATGGTGCAAGACATTAACAGAAAATCTATTGGATGAAACGTCATCTTCCAAATTGACATGAACAAGGCTTACAGCATGATGTAATGGAGCTTCATTATCCGGGTCATGAAGAAGTTTGGGTTCAGTGAGGAGTTTTGTGATATCTACCTCAGATGTTATTCCTCACCGTGGCTCTCCATTTCCTTGATGAGAAAAGGTTTTGGTTTCTTCAAGAATATTCGTGGTGTACGGAAAGGGGACCTCATGTCTCTATATCTGTTTGTTCTCTCCCATGATGCACTCTCAAGGAACTTGAACCATGGGATGGTTTCAGGCCTCATCCTCCCTTTCTGAGGAAGAAGGAGTCGTGTTAACATTTGAAATCTAATGTTTGCGGATGACATTGTAATATTTATCAATGGCAGTAAAAAGGTCATTGAAGGCCCTCATGTATTCCTTATCCACCAACGGCAGATTGAGCGGGCAGAGTGTTAACTCTGCCAAAAGCCACTTCTTCATTACAGACAAATGCTCGGCCCAAGGAGTAAGGAGATTCAAATGATACTGGGCTGTTGTAAGAGGCCCCTTCCCATCTCTTATCTTGGGGTTCCGATTTCCTGTGGTAACAATAAGAAGGTGAAATTCTCTACGATCCTTGATTGCATTCTGGGTAGAATCTATAACTGGAAGAATAGGTTGCTTTCCTTTGGTGGTCGGATAACGTTAATCAACAGTGTTCTCATGTCCATTCCCATGCACGTTTTCTCCATGATTCCTCCCCCAAAGGGGACTGTGGAGAGAATGGAAATCACTCTTAACTCTTTTCTGTGGGACGCCAAGGGGGAGGGAAGATACCATTGGGCCTCTTGGAAACGTCTGTCCAAAGTAGTGGAGGCAGGAGGAGTTGGTCTTCGCGATATCCAGGGTATCATTAAAAGCCTTCAGGCATGACTTGCTTGGGAAATTATCACCGTGGATTTGTTGTGGGTGATGTTTTTCAAAGCATGCTACCCGGGGTTTGAAACACGGGGCCTCTACAGCTCCACAAGGCTAGCAAGGTGCAAGTTTTCTCTTATTGAGATGTTGTCAGGCCATGAAAGATGGATCATCGGCGCCAGGAGGATCAGTTTTTGGGACACCAACTTGTCGGGGGAATCCTTTGGGGACTCTGACCGTCCTTTTCTCGACATCACCTTCATTAGTGCATGCGAGGAATTAGACTTGATCAGTACTTCTTTGAATGATAATCAGATGTTTGTGTTCGAAAATATTGTCATGAGTGAGGAACTTGATAGGTTTTTCTTCACAGCTACCAGCTCGGGCAGGTTTACCTCGCAAGGCTTCAGGAGTATCATTCAGCCCAGTAGCACAACCAACGCTTGGGCCCCAGCATCCTGGTGAAATGAAATTCCTATTAGAATGAACTTCTTACTTTGGAGAATCAGGAATAGGGCGTTACCTATGGAGGATAACAACCAGCGTCAGGGCATTGCTTTGGCCTCTAGATGCTCCCGTTGCATTAGCCACACGTCAGAATCAGCAAAGCATTTGTTCTTCAAAAGCCACTGGGCGCTCTACCTTTGGTCCCTGTTCACGTATAATCCATGCAGAAATGACGGAGAGTATTCTTTACAAGAATACGTGGAGTTCTGGTTTTCTGTCTCGGGGTCTTCTGGCTAGGAGCGGACGGTTAGAACGATCATCAATGTGGCTATGTGTTGGGTGCTTTGGGAGGCTCGCAATCAGGTTCGGATGGGAGAAAAACGATCATTGTTGTTCCTCCCGGCTAGCCTCAAAGCTCTTATTTTTGAGCCTTCTTCTCAGATCAAAGGAGGTTTGACTTCAACTATGGTTAGTAACCTACTCAACCGCCCCTGTATTTCGAGAAAGGGGACTGGCCAGTGGGTTAAATGGTGCCCGCTGGCTACGGGCTTCAAGCTCAACGTTGAAGGATCATGCATGGGGGGCATTATGAGGGGGGAGGAGGGCTGCGTGATCCCTCAGGCTCAGTTGCTATTGCCTTTAGTGCTTTTTATGGCACAGGAAACTCTCTGAGTGCCGAGGACCGTGCTCTTGCTTCTGGTCTGACGGTGTGTAGACAGGGTAAGTTGACATCGTCCGAGATTTGGACAGACTCGGAACTCCTTGAAAAGATCTTAAAAGGGACTGGTGGGGTTCCTTGGGAGCTCACTTACCTCATTAAGAGATGCAAGATCGAAACTTCGCGAGGGAATCTTATTCATCACAGTTGGAGGGAGACCAACTTTGTGGTGGACTCCCTTTCTCACTTGGGTAGGCAGGACACGCCCCTTATCATTTATGATTCTCTTCTCTCCCTCCCTCCCGAATGTGCATCTATAATGCTGGGGGATGCTCTTGGAATCCATCATTTTCAGCCCGCTTGAGAGAATGTTGTCTTCCTTGTCATTTTATTTTTGAATAAAAAAATAACCTACTACTACTATTACTATGAGACCCTTGAGATTCATAGATCTCAATTTCAAATTTGAGGGAACATCCAAAAATTTATTCATATCTATCAAGGACCCATATTTCTAGGGCTTTTTTTAAACTCATCTTTATCCCACTAAATAAGAAGTAAACATTGTATTCAATGGTAATGAAAAAGTTGTAGGTGTATCATGAATGTCTTGTGATGTTTAACTCGTATTCCCCAATGTATTCAACATCATTTTTCTTGAGGGATGGAAAATACCTTTACATTTTAATTTATATAGTGCGAGGAAGATATTTTTCAAAAAACATTTTCATAAATTTGTTTCACCCCATCACTTCAATCTCTTCATTAGGATTCATATTATTGATCAATTTCCAAAACTAATCAACTTATCCCCCCACACAATAACCAACCAGTGTGACATTCTACTTCTCAGAATATTGAAATATGGAGAAGATCTTCTCATGGGAGTTGATCCATTGTTATCTTATTAAGGTATTAGATGATCTATTAAAATTCTGAGGGATTTATCACATAAACATATCGATTACATATTGTTCTTTCTTAGGGATATTTGGGAGTTCCTCCTAATTCACATTTCTATACAAAGGCTAAGTCATCTGAGAGTGTATGGTCCCAATGTTCATGATTTCTATCCCTATCAGGTTGGGCATCCTGATAAATCATCAAATTCACCTTCAACTTGTGTTTTTACTCAGTTCCTCCTATTTCAAACCATTTTCTAGAATAAAGTAAAAATTAGGGATGAATACTCTTAAAATAGTAGAAACATAATTATTAATCTAATAACATTAAATGGGTAATTTTTAAATTAAGTTTAATTCCTTAACTTATGAATTTTTATTCTTCAATTCATGTTATCCATGATCTATTTTCTAACATAGACTCTTACATGCATTTCGTATTCCCTTAATAATGGTTCGTAATGAGTTTTTGAATTTACCCAAGAATATAAATTGGTAGTGTTAAACCAAGTGTGCAACATGACCCATTATCATGCACCAGTTCTCGATCATGTCTAGCTCAATACAATGTTTTTGGGTGTTACACCTAGGTATATCAATTCCAAATAAATATCTAATAGTAGTATCCAGAAAAAGATGTATTTTATGGAAAACCACTTAATCTATACTTTACCAAAATTTAGGGAGTTATTATTTTTTAAGTCTTATCCCTATTGGGTTTTCTATAGTTTTCTAATCCTAATCCCAATATAAAAAAACATTACTCTAACACCAACTATGACATCCATGCCTTTTATTACACAATAATTCATTATTTATTATAAATGAACACATTTATTACAACCTGAAATATTGATAAATATAGTTTCTTTGGGTAATTAAGAGCATTAAATTACAAATTAAAAATAGGTGTTATATAAGAAATATTGAAAACTTCTATAATATGTTCATAATATTCAATAATTATTAAAGAAACATGGGATAAATTAGTGACATACATAAGAAATGGGTGAGCTATATAGCCCAATAATTGAATGAACATGGAATAACATGAATAAATTATTACAAGTTAGAAAATAGGCATTTAAATGGGCCATAAAATGGGTGATAATCATAAACATGAACCAAGAGTCATAACATATCATGATAACATAAAGTAAATATGGGAAAGTGGAAACATATTTAAACATGAAAACATAAATAGAGGTCATGTATAACTTCCAAGACGTCATAACATAGTACAAAAAGTACTATAATGGATTAGGTTCAATCCATAATCACATACATGATGTATAATGAGACTAAACCATTAAAAAAATCATTGGGTGCTATATAATTCTGAGAACACCCTTAACTTTTATATCATGTACATGCATAAGTGTTCCAAATAGATCATTCAACATAGGATCATATTTCATCAAATTTAATTCCATAACTAAAGATTATGGGATAAATAAATGTAATTAACCAATCAAAGGATTATATGTATGTCTATGTGAATACCATTGATTATAAATAGATATGGTGTTCCTAAAACAATGTTTTGGCATGGAAAAGTCCTAGTGAAATTTCTACAGCATAATGTTAGTATTTAAAGACTCATAAAATGGTTTAATTAGATTGAATGACAAATAAAATAATTTTTAAATAAAATGGAAATTAAAAGGTATGTCGTAAAACATATCCCAACATTTTTAAATGGAAGTAAAAGGCATAAAATGAAGAAAAAGCTTCAATAAAAAGGATAAGGAAAGTATCCCATATATTGAAAGGTTGATTCCAAAAGCATTAGAGGAGCTTATTGAGATTTTGGGGGTGCCTTGGGAGGAATATATAAAGGTTAAGGAAAATTAAAGAAGTGATCCATGGTTTTTTAATGAAGAGTAATGGGATCTTGAGTAGGTTTATATAGGAAAATATAGGAGAGTTCACTATTATTTTTCAAACATAGGTTTTGGAATCTATATAATAAAGTAATAAGAACCAAAATCATTACCATGTTTTTCCCATTATTTATACCAAATAAGCGTGGATTCCATTATTTTGTATGTACAAGGGCATAGGCCAATAAAATATTACCATTTGTGATGTGGAAGTGAGTAATCTTAAAATAGTAATGATTTTAAAACCATAAAATATAGCACTGGTTTTGGAGGATTCATAAAAGAATTATAAAATTAAAAAAATAACCTCAAAACACATTATTTTAAATGGGAAGAATATATTTGGTAATTTATACCTTTTATAGTATTTTTTTTAAATCACTTTTGGGTAATCATGATGTCATAATACACACCTTATATTTATACTGCATTTATCTTTTACCCAAACATTTGACCCTTAGACAATTATAAAAAATTCACCATTAGATAATTTTGATATTATGATTCTAAAAATAATATTCTTTATCATAATATTTTTCTAAATATGCGCATTTTCAGTTTTAAAACAAGAATATACATTTATTGTGAAATGCTAGTTTTTTTGTAAAAAATAGTTTTCAAACTCCTATAGAAATTACATTTGACTTTATAAAATTATATTGTAATTAATATTTTATAAATTTTTTTAATATAATTATTTTATTAAATTATAATTAATTTCAAAAATAAATTAATTCATCAAACGTAATGTCTGTGTTGAAATTTTATATTACCCAAAAATACATTTTTTATTTTATCATATAAAAATGAAAATCATTTATAAAATAATAATATTAAGAAGTAAATATAACAATTAATCTATTTAAATTACAAAAATACATATTCATATTATTAGTTTCTTGATATATAACCCTTTATTATTCCAAAAAACACCCTAAGGGTAAGGTTTGCGATGATGATATTTTCATGGGGTGGTTTGACATACATGGTTTCGATCGTGATCTATATGAGTTTGAAATTATCACATAAATGGGTTTTTATCATGCTTTTGATGTTGAATATTAGCTTGGGATTGGTCAAGGTAAAATATGATTAATGCTAGCTCTCTTATAAGGTCTAATAAATGAGATTTTAAATCCCTTTTCCATAAAAAATACTCAAGAACAATTCTTGATTAAAATTATTGGCCTCAATTGGATTATGTGGCATCCTAAAATATAATTTGATATTGCATATGAAGTGGGAATTTGTATTAAAATGGATAGGAATACCGAGGTTTCCAAATTTAGTCACTTTTCCCAAGTACGGGTGGAGGTTGATTTGTGCTCTTGCTTGACTCACAATGTTTTTTTTTCATCATTGGATGATGATATTCCTATAAAAATAGAATATGAAAGACTTCCTAAATTTTTTTAGAGTGCCAAGTTATTGGTCATTGCAAGACGAAATGTCAATGGAATTTGGTTTCCTCTTTATATTCTTCAAAGGGGCATCATGATTCCTCTTGTAGGAAGAAAATGAGGAAACAATCTTCAGATAATAATGTGTGACAACTCAATCCTGAAAAAGGCAAGGTGTAGGTCTGAGATGGTTCATCACAGTCAGTTAGGGAGACACAAAAGACTCATGAGCTAGAGAATATCGCACTGATGATAGTTCAAGAACTCAGTGAGAGTTCTCAAGCTGAGGAGGGAGGCCTTATGGAGGGGCAACAAAACTCGAGTAACCAAGATAATCATTCAAAGATTCACAAGGAAATTAATAAATTAAGGGGAACTCAGGGAGCCCATGGATGGTGGGATGATATTGAGGATGACGCCCCAAAAAAACCATTTTATATTCCAGTTTTGTCAAAAGGGAAAAATATCATCGTGGATGATGATGAGTTTCAATTTTCTCCTCCCAGGAAATCCAAAAGTAAGAAAGATTATACCTATTTGAATACAACTATGGTCACCAGGTCTCACGATCCCACAGAATTTGATTCTGAATGGTATGGTGATTATGATGATTCATATGAGTTTTAATATGATGTTTGATCTATTTTAGTATTTATGGGAATGAGGGAATGATTCTTGTATGACACCATCTTTATTTCCATTATGTATTGTATTTTTAGTTTTTTTAATAATTGGGCTCTGCCAGATCTTTTGTCTAATAAATGGGATTTATAGGGTATTATCTTATTGGGCGAGGCCATCACTTGCTTGGTCTCTGTCAATTGAAATTATCAAAACCCTATAATTATACTAACCATATGGTCATCAATAAATCGATATATGATCAATGGTTATAAATATTAATAGTAGTTTAAATTTTATAAGACAGAATAAATCTAAATAAGTGTATGTGTTTTCTATAAGAAAAATAAAAAATAGGGGTTTTTTAAATCAATCGCAAAGAGAATTGTATTTATAAATGTTATGGTCATTATAATATGGTTTTATTTGAAATTTAAATTTATAAACATTAAAATCTATATTTCATAATATGTACTATATATTTTATATTGTTATGTAAAAATTATCTTAGGTTTATGTTTAGAGACGCCTCTATATAATTTTTCATTAGTGAATAGTAAAAATTTATTTTTTGTTAATATTGTAAATTTTTTGACATCAGCATGATATAAAAATGACTTAAAAACACATAAATTTATTTATCAACCACTTGTGCATTTAATGAGTAAAGTAATTCATTTAAAAAAATTCATTTAATTTATAAACCTATTTTTTATATTTTTTATCCTATGTTATATTTCACTCTAATAAAAAACTATTTTATCCCTTCTCCTTTAATTATGTATTCAAAATAATACATTCAGATTTTACATTCTTTAAAAATCATATAAACCCATATATTATAATATTAAACCAATAAAATCACCATTATTTATTATCGTTGTCCATAATATGTATAAATTTGTTTTTATGATTAAAAATACATTTTTCTAAAAACTTTTTTCATTGGGTTATGCATACTTATATTGAAGTTAAATTTAATTTTTTTTCGAAAATTGAATCAATTAAAATGGATTTAAAATTTGGAATCATCTTGTTCAAATTATTTAATAATTTCCATTTCATTTTTAGTCATAAAAATATGTTATTAATGTAAAAGTTAGTTACCACTGTAAATGATAAAATAATATTAAATGGATAAATTAATGAATAAGATCATAAAATATCACTATAAATTATCTATAAATGGTTGGATAAGGTTATGATAAAACTTATCATATATTATCATCATTAATTATAATCTTTTCATCCAATTTACTTGAATATAAAATTCATTTTATATTATGAAATTTGTATTTACGAAAATTCCAACCATGTCACTTATAAAAGGAAACCTCCACCACCCTTTACAAGACATGCCTAAAATTATAATTCCTACCTATAATATTCTATATTTTTTCCCTAATAATAATTACCAATACTTTTTACCTTAGTGTCTCATGTGAATTCCTTAATTCCTTAAAAACCAAGATGGAATCTAGGAGAAGATACAATTTATTCTTTATAAGTAATAACTTCTTATCAATATTTTTTATTTATATTCTCTATAAAACTATTATAAATTATAAATATTGTCTTTAATAACATATAAATAATATCATTATAATTCTCTAATGATTATATGATAATAAATCACTTCACAATAAAACTTATCCATTGATTATAACTTGTTCTTTTTTGGGTCAGTTTGACATCCCATACGAATGATGTTGTAAATTTTTATCATGGATGGGTATGGAAACATAGTTACAAATAAGATATGATATTAATAATTAAATACTTTTTCTATATTTATTATGGTAATATTTATATTTATATAAATATAAATATAACACCTTTTATTATTTAAAAATTACTAAAACAAGTGAATTATGGATTCTATCTCAGAGAACTATACCCGAAGCTCCCATGGAATGAACCTTGAACTTCATAAATCATTATATACCATATTTTATTGTAATTTTTTTTTATAATTATATCCTGAACATGGAATGATTAAAAAAATTAAACCGAAATAGACATAGAATGGTTAAAAAACTAACAAATAAAAATTAATATTAATTGAAAATAATTAATAGATTTGTTATAAATGTATATAAAGTATTAATATAAAATGGTAATAAAAAATAATAAGATTCTTAAATAAAATATTAATAATTCATTGTTTATTATACAATTGGTTCGAGTGAATTCGATTAATGCAAATACAAGGTAAGGGTTTTCTCATCTAAATTTCTCTTCATTGAGATATGTTACATATTGACCACATATTTTATTTTGAGTGGTGAATATACTAAAAATAGATTTATTTCTATAATAATTATCTTGATATTAAAGGTTTTAAAAAATAAATCAAATTTTATCTCTTCTTATAGGATTTGATTCAAGTGTTATAAAATTCGTAATGGTTCTCGTCTCAAATTTCTTTATTTGGGACATGTTTCACATTATGAACCTATTTTTTATTAATAAAATGTATATAAAAACTATTTGAAATATTATATCATATGATCCCTTTATTCATGGAATTAATTTTCTATTTCAATTTATCCCATTAAAGGTCTTTCGGTCCAAGTGTAATAAAATGGTGAAATGGTTTCTTTTTCCATTATAACTTTGAGTTAGATATCATTAATATCTAAATTCACAATTGAGGGAATTTTATATTTTTTCTCTTTTAAAATCCATATATACTATTATTATATACTTATTTATTTTTTATAATTTTTCTTACAATTTTACTACCACTTTGGTTTACAATTCAATTGAATGTTTTCATATAAATATATTCAACTTTATCTCTTATTTCAGTTTCTTATCATTATCCTATATATCCATGTTATTTATATTATTTTAGAGACAATATTTTCTATACATTTTTTTTCATAAGTTCATTTTCTATTTTCTTCGACCTTATTTTAAAATGTCTAAAAATAATTTTTTAATAATTTTTTATATAGGTCAATAATAAAAATCTTTACAATTGTGAAATGAATATATTTTTAAACATTTTCAACCTGGATTAATTTTCTAAATTTTATAACTAATTTTTTTAATAAAAATTACTTTTCAGGTATTCATTATTTTACACAGAAATTTCTATTTCCTTTTTTTTTGAATTTTTGTTAAAAATATAAATTATTAAAAGGAAATCATTTTTTTTTATTGTTTTTTCAAAGAAAATGTCTAATGTTCTTATGAAAGTATTGTTTTCATCTATGTCAAAATCCTCTAAAATTTATTATAAAGAACTGGAAATATTCTCCAATTATACCAACTAAATTTTTTCTCTGAATGGATTATGAGGATGTTTTTGTGAAATCTTTCTGAAACCCATTTTTTTCACATAGGTAATCAAAGTTATGATTGGAATTATTAATTTTTTCATGTCTATGTAATTAAAAATAATGTATGTATTCTATATCATTTCCATTATTCTCTTAGTCATATATATATTACTCTATACAGTTTTAATACTCTATATTATATAAAATAGATTATATGGGGTGTTTACTAATGATGTTAATTAATTTATTATTTCTATATATTAACATTACATATAATTGTTTTTTAAATACATAAGTTTATTGATTACTAAGGCATATTGAGTAAGTATGGTATTTTTTATCCATTAGTTTTATATATAATTAATTAATTGGAATTATTTATTGATGGTTGGGTCCTATAATTATACAGTCCCATATTGTATTATTAGGTCTCATGTAAAAAACTAGTTTTTATATTTAGTTTATGTTTTTATATTTCTTTATAATGTCTTCACATAACTAAATGAATGTTTTAATTATATATAATGACGTGGAATGAGGCCTTGGAGGAGAGATTTATTCATAATGTTATGGCATGAGGCCTTGTTGGTTTTAATGAAATGTCTAATATTATTCATTCCATCACTATACAATTAGCTATTTTTTAACTTGTGATTATTTATATTTTTGTATTATAAATGGATATATTTCATGTTCATATTATAAGTTATATATTATTAATTTATTATTATTTATTTCTATAATATTATTCATGCGTTGTTTATTCCATGATAACTTCCATTATATGTTACCCTTTACCAAGTATCTGAGATCATACCTTTTTATTATTTTCCTTTTCCCTAGGGTACCAAGAAGAGTATCATGAATGATTCAAGGGAATTCGTAGAGTAATAATACATTATCCTTGAATGAATAATGTGTTCTATTTTGAGAGTTTGGTTTAGTGGAAAAATGTCCATTTGATAAATGTATGTGTATTTTTATATAATGGATTTTTCATAATGATACAAAACTCTATAACAAAAAAGGTATCAGGTGTATAAGTGGTCCATTAATTTACAAAAATCTTATAATTATAGATGGTTATGCTCGGGCTATCATAGTTGGTTTCAATGCCAATTTTTAAGAATATGATTTTAGTACTGGATCTGAAAGTATGGGTTAGGGATATTATATTTTGTGTCAGATAAATGTTTTAATAACTTTATATGTTAAGATATTATTAAATATTTAAAATTTGATTCCTGTAGATATAATAATGGGTTACTTATTTTAATGGTTTTTATAAATTGAAAGGCATATGTACCCTTTTGAGGTATTATGTGACTAGATTTTTAGGTGATTAATTAAATTTCAGGATATATTTATTGGGTTATATTTGGAATATATGATTGGTGTATATATAACCCTCATTTTAATGTGTGTTTTATTGTAATGGTTGTTTGGGTTATTTGGGATATTATATTTTTTGGGCCTTATGTTGAAAGGTTTAAAAAAACTATAGAGTTGGTATGTGGTTTGATATTAAGGTAATTATAGTTATTTAATACAAAGGTTATTTGATTTAGGTAATTGGTAGAGTGATATAGATGACATTGGGGATTGAATATTATTTGGTGGAAATTATATTAATGTTATCTCACTGTAATTTCACTATATTTTTCGTAAAATTACATGATAATGGTATGAATAGAAAAATTATTTGGAAGTATGCATTTTAATGAATCAAGGATTAAATATTGAGTTATTTTCCCAATTTTTTATGTCACGGAGTTTCAATTTAATTTGGGAATACAATAATCAATGTATGGTATAGAAAATAGTAAGGAATATATTTGATTTTTGAGGTTAAACATTTTTTTGGATAAAGGTTATGATTTTCTAGAGAGAAAATATGAATGTGGATTTCCTTATTTTTGTGTTTCTAATTTCGTAAGGATAATTTTCAATAATTTTTAGGGTTTAATTATTTATTAGTATTAGGTGATTAATGTTAATTACATTTTCCCAATAAGGATTGTTTTGGATTTTATTGAAAATGTGAAAGGAAACTTGGTTTTAATGTGTACAACATGTATGGAATTATCTGACTTTATTTCCACTCAATGTTTTAAAGATTATGTTTTATTTTTCAAAGATTATTTATTTATTATTTTTTAAACTCTTTGTTTTAAAAAGGTTTTCAATGTAAAAATATATTTTCCTCAAAATGTTTTTAAAGATATTATAATGGTATTTCTATTCATCAATGGAAACAACCCTTTATTTTACTTATAATACACTATAGATTTGTTTTATTTACACTATGATTATTATTTACATGGATGGTTTATCCTTATAAACCATTGAAAAGAGTACCATTTGTTCTCTGTGTATTGTCTCGATGTTTTTTGAGGGGGAGAATCTAGTTAAAGGGTATGCTCTAGGGATGCACTATTTTAGACCCCCATAGTTCTTATCTCCTTGGACCTTTGGAACGTTGGATCTTCATTTGTTTTTGTTTATTACTACACCTCAGTTTTTATAAATAAAAAATTATTATGATGGATTTTTTATGATTATTTTGACCAAGGAAATTATTGACATTCACTTTCTTGATTAATTTTCACTATCATTAACTTTCCCTTGAAATAGCCACTTTCCTATTATCATTGGACATTAATTTTCCACTAAAATTTAATATTATATTTCTGGGATATTTTTATTTATTAAACCATATAAAATTTCCCAAAACAATCTTCTATGTTGAAATTTATATGTTTTAAGGAGAAATATTGGAAAAACTACATCTTTACTCACTATAGACATTTATTGATAAGTCACATTCTTTAATAATATAATTGATTATTCGATATATATTGAATTATTTGGATATGAATTAATGGGTGGGGCTTGAAATTATATAGCCCCTAGATGTATCAATAATTTCATGATGAAAATAATCAAGTTATAATTAAATGAATTTTTACCCATTGTTCTGAAATGTCTTGTAAAAGGTCTTGAAAGTAAAGGTATCATGATTCCTGAGACCATGGTGTCCAATAATTAAAAATTTCCAACATTATTAATATCGTTTTTATTATCCATGATATTTTCACTATGATATTATCTATGGATTAGTTTCATTCTTAGTAATTATATAAATGACATGTGGTTTCAGTTATTTATGTTTCCATATTGATTATGACTTATCTATCCATGATAGTAATGAAAATTAAATCGAATGTATGTTTATTTATTTACCGTGAAATATAGATTATTTATTATCTAATAATGACAGTCATGTTATTAATTTAGTGACATGTGTGTTAAGATATTTACCTTCCCATATTAACTATTCCATATTTATTAGTCTTAATTTACTAATGATGGATTCTTCTTTACATAAATCTTATAGAGAATTTGATACCCTCTTAATTTTATTTCCATTATCAGTAATCTTGGATGTTTACTTTTAATGATATGTAATGAAATTATATTGGAAATAATGATATTATATAAAATAACTTTGTTGTAATTTTTATATTCAAATGTAATATAGGAATCATGTCTTTATCCTGTATATCAAGACTTCTAAAATATTCAGTCTTTTCTAGGATGTGTTTCCTTGTATTTTATGCCAATGAAATAAAGTAGGCATCAACTCTGGGTTACTATACATGGGGTTACAAAAGTTGGTATTAGAGTATGATTATTAAAAACTATGGTAAATAGATTTAGGAAAACATAGATTAGGTAAATAACCTTATTATAGACTTTGAGGTTAAGTATAAAAGATCAAACTAAAGTTTTGGTAAGGTGGAGATTATATGGTTTATCTTGGAAACAAACCTATGTATGGATGATACAAGTGTATGTGGTTATGGAATATATATACATAAGGATAACTATAAAAAATGTGTGTCACTATAGACTTGATAAATACATAGTACATGGAAACATTCCTTACTACACACCTGGTTTGATACTCCATGGGGATATGGTTTAGATAATTGCCTTTTTAATTTCAAACCATTATAAAGGATTTGAATAGATGCTGGCAATGAATGGCCTATTAGAAAATAAAAGTGTTTATATTGAAAAAATGTGTCATAATTTATAATTTCATAAGTGATTCTTCATGATTATGTGGTTTCCCACTATGATTATTGTTACTCAAACAATGAATTTTGGTTTAAAACATCAGTTGAAACCCGAAGGTATCATGGTAATATTGAATATAGTGGAAAATGTTGTGACAATGAAAAAACAAATGGTATGATGATTGGAGTGAATGATATTTTGATTATTCCTAATCAGGATTCTGGAAATATGGTTAACAACCTATACTGTAACCAATTACCATACTCTTTAAAGAAGAGTTGGATGGATTTCACTAAGAACTCAGGTGGTGGAGATCATGAAGGAAAGAAGGATATATTTCCTTGATTTTATAAATGTGGCATGATACACCTAGAAAATTGTCTCAACGAAGTCTAAAAGTATTTTACGTTTCAAAAACAAGTGCATAAAGAAGTAAATTTATGAGAAAAATGTAGATTATGATGAAAGGATAAGGACCCATTTATATTTTTTTTATAAAATATGGGAAACCATGTAATTATTCGAGTCAATGAAATCATATAAAGGATAACCCATAAAAAATGTAATGAACTATATTGTATTAAAATTGTTGAATTATTTACTTATTAGGATTATAAAATGAAATTGTTGATGTACTTTTACAAACGGTATTTTGGTTATAAAAATCTTGAAACATCTATAAATTGTGTCAAATTTTAGAAGCACATATTTCAAAATTAAATTGAGAATTATGGATACCATAATGGGTTTGTGAGTTTAAGATTGATCATATTATTAAATTAATAAACACCTTTTTTTGTGGTTTTATGTGGTGGTCATATAATATGATTAATTATTATTTTTAGAAAACATCTATGGGAATATAACCTATTGGTTTTGTATATGAATATATTATGAAGAATAATTCCCTTACATTGGTGGGCATAAGTTTAGAGATATTGAAAAACATTAGGGTTTGTAATATCATTAATGTTGAGGAAATTATGGGTTAATACAATTAAGTAATTTTATAACAATTATATTAATATGGATTTAAAAAATGACCTCACACATGATGAGTGATAACCCATTGCATTTGACAACGCTATAGATCATGAATTTATAACTATAGGAGATAAGGTTTTAGTGAATAAAACTATCCTATATTATTCTTCTAGTTAATATTCCATTTTTAATTAAATTATTTTATGAATAAATATTAATGATGATCTAGTGGTGTAATCATTGAGAATTATAAATTAATAACATATAGTAACAATATTAGTTTTGGAAAATATTTTAAAATAGATAGAAATACTTTCCACTTATTTTTGGATCTTATGATCTATTAAAAGTGAAATCTAGCACTTTATGAATTAAAAACTCATTTTTGGATATCCATTTCATGCAGTAAATGATGAATTGGAAATTGATAAAGGAATAACTAAAGGATGAAATTGTTCTTATAAAATAGAAAGATATCAAGTAAGTATATTTCCTAATATTCTTAGATAGTAATTTTTTTTATCAAATTTTGAAAAAGGATCTTGATGAAAAATTTTATCCTATTATCTTCATTTAGAAGAATGAAATGGTCTTCAAAAAAATCATGGATTTTTGTTTTTAGGTTCTTAAAATTCCATTGATGCATCACAATCTTGCGATCAATGATCTCTATCGCTCTATATAATAATTAAGGATTTTTCTTAAGGTCCATATCATTACATTACATAAATTTTATCCTCCTTGGAAACCAAGTTGTGTGTTATTCTAAATAAACTTCACATGTCAATTTCTCTCTTATCAATAGTATTTTATATTATCCAATTTACGATGTGGGTTTTTTAAACAATGATATTTCCAAATATCAAAAACATGATTACTGAGATCAATTTAAAATTATAAGGAAATAATTTATTAGTGGTGGGGAGAATGTGACACCCTGATATTTTAAAATAAGAAAATTTTATTCGATATCATATGAATCATGAAACACCAATCTTAAGAATCCCAGAGAATATATTTCTTTAATTATAATATCTTTGATAGCTTGTGAAACATGAAACTTCATGCCTAAATGAACCATAATACATTATACCATTATAACCAAGCTTATAAATAAGTGGTTACAAAGAGAAATAAATAAATTATGAAAATTATGGTATCTTATTGATAAGAAAAAAATAATAATCATTGAAAAGATAATTAAATGTATTTTTGAAAAAACATTATTTTCTATAAAAACAGTATTGTCATGCTTTATTAACATAATTTAATAATAAAATATTTTGTAAAATTAATTTATAAAAATTACCTTCATTTTTGAAATAATAATATCTAAATATTCTTACAATTATTATTTTTATTTTTATGAAGAGTATTCTTTTTTGATGAATAGTGAAAAAGACTGATTTTTATAGAAAAAATAATTTTTTAAATTAATTTATAGGTTAAATTATATTTTAATTTTTTTTAAAGTAAAATGTGTTCAATAATATTAAAATTTTATTAATTTAGGTAATTATAATCAATTTTAATTTAAATCATGATATTAAAACCTTCTACAGAGAATTGTTTCTTTGGAAACCTATTTTTTTGTTGGGTCTTCAAATATAATTAGAACTTGGATTCTTCCACTAATATGAAATGAAACTCGAAAAATATATACCATATTTAAAATAAGAATAATTTATATTATATAAAAATTTCAACTTAATTTTCTTCCATTATGAATATTAAAACTTGAAAATATTAATTATCATGGTTAACGTAAAAACGGATTTATCTGGGGTTAATCTAAAAATATAAAAGTTACAATGAAATAAAAAAACTTCCAACACCAAATTTATAGAAATATTTAGTCCTTATAACCTATAATTTTTTATAATGAACCTTTTTCTAGTTTTTGATTTATCAAAATGTCAGTTTAATTTATTCTTTTAAAAAATTCTATGTGTGTCGTCTCCCCAATTATAAAAGGCCACCCCCTATATTTGACACTTCACACTTAAATTGAAATTTGGATTAGAAACTATTTGAAAATATCACTTCATTAATCTCCTAAAAACATAATATAGGCCTTGGATTGATAAAAAAATCCATCATATTAAGGATTTTTTTGGAAAACCTAAAGAAGTTACTTGAAGAAGAAACATGTAAAGACCCGTAAAATTCAAGGGACATTTTTTCTTAATTTTCTTTAGAATTTTGCAAGAACGAAGTTTCTGACGGAACCTGATTCCGAGGCCCGGTGTGCTCAGAATCAATTTCCGAAGTTTGGCTCGGGTACGTTCAGGGAACGAATGAGCGGGTTTTTCTAACTTTTGAATCAGTGCCCGGAATCGAATTCCGAGGGCACCGATGATCTCGCAGCGCCGATTTTCACTTAAGGAGACCTTTTTCGAGGTTGCGTTTTATGCGGGATGAAATTTAGTTTTGGGGAAAATTTAAAGAAGTTAAGTAAATTGTGAACACAATTTATTTTTTTTAACCATGTTGGTTATATCCTCCCAAAGGGAGTTAGAGGTGGGACCCACATCCACTTAACCTCCCTTGAGAGGATTAAGTGTGGTGGGTCCAACACGAACCCTAACTCCTCAACACCCCTTTAAACTCCCAATAACTCCACTGAATTTAATTTTGACAACTTGAGTTTTAATTGAGATGAGTTATTGATTTTCAAACATTCGAAATTCAAAGTGGTTTAGTTGTGTAAATAAAATAAGCCTTAGGCATATTTTATTTTGGTTAGTTTTCTCTTATCACCTTGAGAGGATTTGGGGAAGCTTTCTTCTTCTTCTTCAACAACGACGACGAACACGAAGAACACTTAGGCTCCGACGAAGAACGCCGTCGCCATAAGAAGAGAAAGACGTACCATCTCTTCTCTTCTTCGCAACCGGTGTGTTTCCGAAGATCGACGATGCCGCTTCTTCGATCTTCTTCCCGTGTCAACGAAAGGAGATGACGCTTCCTCCTCAGACTTTCTCCGGCATCTTACGAAGTTTCTCCAGCGATGCCCGACCTCCGCGACGCTCGTCTTCACGGGTCGTTGACGAACACCGCTCTTGAAGCCGAGGTAGGGGTTTTATTTATTTAATTTTTTGTAAATACCAACTTGGTGATGATCGTGGATTAAAACCCTTTTTGTTATCGAATAATGCGAGGGGGTCGGACCGCACAAACACGGCCGACCCTCCTTCTTTTTTTGGTGATGGTTTCTTGAGGTTGGTACGAGAAAATGTGGTGCCGTCGCACCACGCGGTATATTGTGGAAGATACGCGCGGCCCCATCGCGCCGCGCCGTGGAAAGAAATTTCAAGAATGCGACACCGTTGTGCCGCGTCTAAGGAAATCGAAGGCGCCGTGGCCGGAGCGGGGCCGCGGCAGAGGGGCGCGGTGCTGTCGCACCACACCGGACGGCAAAGGCCGTGGCCGGTTCCGGGCCGCAGCGGAACAAGGTGACCGGTGGCCAGCCGGGCCGTCGGTGTTGGAAGCCGGAAGGGGACTTGCCTTTGCCGGTCCCGTTGAGAGGAAGCCGGCCGGCCAAGTCGGGACAGCCAGAATGAAGAAACCCGGGGGAATTTAATTCCCCCGGCCAGCCGAAACGCCCCCCCAATATGAGGGGGGGGGGAGCAGTTTCACAAAGGGGGGGCAGGCGCCCCCCGTTTTCTCAATCAGCTCGGCCGAAGGCCGAGCTGGCAGTTCGCCCAGCGTGCTGCCTTGAGCCGGACCGGCACCTGGCCGGTCTGCCAGGCCGGGCCGAGCCCATCTGGGCCGCGCCGGGCCGGGGCGACCCTGTCCGGGGTGGGTCGACCCGGTTCGGGCCAGCCGGGGGGGGGGGGGGGGGGTCTCGGGCTGGGTCTGCCCGGGCCCGAAACCCCCGATACCGAACTGTTTAGGTTCAAATGCCCATAACTCGTGCTACGAACCTCCAAACGACACACCGTCAGCGGTGATGCGATCCTTGTATTGAGACGGTCGTTTCAGTATATCTCACTCAAGTTTTCGGAATACTTTGAGTTCGGCCGGGTTTGTTCGTACACGAAACCAACCGGGCCCTCGGAGCGGAAACGCTCATATCTTGAGCTACGGACGTCCGATTGACGTGCCGTCAGCTTTGTTGAGTTCCTCTTAGTGAGAAAGATCTTTTGGCATACTCCTCCCGAGGTTTGGACGCAGGTGGAGTACAGTCGGGTTGGTTTTGCCTTAAAAACCAACCGGGCCCCTGGGACGAAAAAACCAATAACTCTCAGACCGGGCGTCCGATTGATGCGCCGTCTGTTGCGTTGAGTTCCTGTTGACGATACAGAACATTTGGATACATCAAATCTGGACTATGTGACAGTTGATGTATCAGCCTTTCGGCTCGTGGAGCGGACCCTCCCGAACGAGCTTGCTGTGTGCGGGAACCCTAGAGCTGGCTGCGACTGCTACTGTGACTGCGACGACGACTGTGCAGAGATCCTTAGTGGATTCGACGACGACGACTACAGCACACAGCGATCCTATGTGGATCAGAGCTAACGATCCTGTGGGGGTCCGATCCTGTGTGGGTCAGCGCTCAGTGGTCATGTGTGAGCCAGTGCCTACAGATCCTGTGTGGGTCCGATCCTGTGTGGGTCTTTGCGGGGGTTAGTACCTATTGATCCTTTGTGGGTCCGATGACTTAGATAGATCAGTGATCATCTCTATCATCTACCAAAGAAGTATACCTGTGTGAGCTGAATCCTGTTTACCTTCCTGTGTGGATTGAGTTGTGCTATCCTGTGTGGATTACGTTTTGCTTTCCTGTGTGGTGTACGTATACTTTCCTGTGTGGACTGAGTTGTACTTGGGCTCGGAGGTTGGAGCATATTGAAATGATGACTTAGGTATATGTATGGGCATATACCTAAGCAGTGTCGGTTGTTACTTCGTGATTATATCTTTCTTTTGTGGTTTATCCTTTGTGGATTTTGGGAGACCTTCAGGGGTCTCGGGGTCCCTACTGAGTAGCTTATACTCACCCCTGCACGGGCTATGCCCGCACTACGCTGTGTTGGTTGCAGACGACGGACAACGTTGATCGTGGTTGAGGCGTGCAGAGCAGGACGGTACCTGGAGGTGGACCACTGGGCGGGATGTACTCGGAGCGGACGGTGGGACCCGAGGAGCAGTGGAGCTATCTGTACCCACCCTTCAGGTGGGATCTCCAGTGGACAGCTCGGTGTAGCGGCTTTTACTTTATAGTTGATGTTTTCCCTTTCGAGTTGTACTTTACTTTCAGTTTGGGTTTGTATACTGGCCCATTTACTTTTCCGCACTTACAGTTGTACTCTGTTTTTACTTAGTGTTTACTTTTCTGCTTGCTTACTCTGTGGTGCTTGTTTAATTTATGAAGGCAATGCCTTCCCTTTTTACTGGGATTTACGCCTTGGTGCAAGTCGCCAACCCCTGGCCTATGGAAGGCGGGCTTGTGGTAGTCACGGCACGGGCCCCGAGGACGGGTCGTGACAAATTGGTATCAAAGGAGTTCGGTTCTACCGCGAACTCCGATCTTTTCTATGTGAAGCAATAGTGTTTAGCGTATTGAGTGTGGTTATCAGTCCAGGGGGTCTAGTGTTGGTGCGGCGGCCGACGTATCTGTACACCAGGACCCTGACTTCTGATTTCCGACTTAATGCACAAAAACATTGATTGCGTGTGTGTTTCAAGTTTTCTTTGTGATTACTTTGTATCAGCTCACCAGGTATACTATTTTGACCGTGGCTCACCTGTTTCCTTTTCAGGATGGCCCCACGACTGCAGCCAACTAGGGTTCCTAGAGTCGAGCATGATGACAACCCACCGACTGACGAGGCCTCGGTACAGGGCCCTTTGTCAGCAGTGGCACCGGCGGTAGCACTACCCGCCGAGCCACCGATACTTCCAGCACCAGCTGCTGACGATGCACGTCGCCTCAGCGCACTGCATGAGTTTTAGCGCCAGTGACCGCCCAGGTTTCAGGGGGAGACGGTTCCTCATGCAGCCGAGGACTAGCTAGAGGCAGTCGTACGAGTTTTCAGGCTAGTGAGGACACCAGCAGACCTCATGGTGATCCTCGCTGCAAGCCTACTGCACGCAGCAGTGAGACGATGGTGGAGCTTGATGCTCCAGGTGCACGATGAGGCATCTCTACTTTGGACAGACTTTGAGAGCCTCTTCCGCTCAGAGTTCGTCCCAGCCACCCTCCGTGCGGTGCGCATTCAGGGTCTTCTTCAGCTGCGACAGGGCAGCATGACGGTCGCTCAGTACTCGGCGAGATTTACTGATCTCTCGCGCTACTCGACCGACATGGTATGGGACCCATTCTTCCGGGCCCGGACCATCGAGCAGGGATTGAGACACGAGATCAGGGCATCGCCGATCTCCCTCAGCATACCGACTCATAAAGGAGTACTGGAGCGGGCCCTTTTGATCAAGAGCTTTCTTGCTGAGTCTACACCAGCACCGAGACCCACCGTAGGGCGGCACGTGGTAGAGTCTTTTGCAGCTGGCAGTCAACGGATGACTCAGGGGTCCAGGCTGACCAGACCTTCTGGCAGACAACCTCAGGACACTGTCTCAGCAGTGCGGGGCACACAACGCGGAGCCAGTCTTTCGAGGGGCAGGCAGTGCTACTCGTGCGGCGGGCAGGGCAACATGGCTCGTGACTGCCCGACCCGCCGTGCCGAGGAGCAGCAGACGGTTGAGGGACCACCGAGGCAGAGGCAGAGGGTCGACCGTGGCGGTCCGCAGGGAGGAGGCGGATGAGGCAGAGGAGCTGGCCGAGCAGTAGGTGGTGGCCGACGCTTTGAGGCTCTACCACCACCACCACTAGGAGGTCCACCCCGACCACAGGGAGCTGGCGGGAAGAGATAGGCATAGCTCCAGGCAGCAGAGGCCTACGACCACGGCGCGCCCGAGATGATTCGAGGTACTATATGTGTCTATTACACCCTTACTGCAGTACTTATAGACACAGGAGCGAGTCACTCTTTCATAGCCGCTGCCCTTGTTCGGAGCTCGGAGATTCCGACAGAGCCGTTGGCTCGATCCTTACGGCTAGAGACTCCTACGGTAGCAGACTCGACGATTACACACTGGTGCCGGCAGTGTGAGCTTACTCTAGGAGGCGAGAGCTTCGGCTGGGATCTTCTTGTAGCAGCGTCAAGGCCTTACGACGTCATCTTGGGCATGGATTGGTTATCTACGGCCCATGCACAGATTGACTGTTTTAGCCGCAAGGTGCGATGTGTACGCACGGACGGGAGCAGGTTCACCTTCACCGGTGAGAAGGGAGCCTTTGCAGCATAGGATGGAATTCTGCAGAGGAGAGGACAAACCATCACTCATCAGTTGGCTAGCCTCATTCTAGGAGCAGTTGACGTGCGGAGTCCTAGTTTTCCTGCAGTGGTGGATCAGTTTGCTGACGTTTTCCCCGACGACGTTCCAGGGTTACCTCCTCACAGAGAGGTAGACTTTTATATTGACCTGTACCCCGGGACATCCCCGATATCGACTCCAGCATATCGAATGGCCCCCACTGAGCTTCGAGAGCTACGGGTACAGTTGGAGGACTTGCAAGGAAAGGGGTTCATCCGACCCAGTGTTTCACCCTGGGCTTCCCCGATATTGTTCGCCAAGAAGGAGGATGGGAGCTTGCGACTTTGTGTTGACTATCGTCGCCTGAACCAGGTGACAGTGAGGAACAAGTATCCACTACCGAGGATTGATGACCTCTTTGATCAGCTCAAGGGAGCACGGTGGTTCTCAAAGATAGACCTCAGGTCAGGCTATCATCAGCTCAGAGTTAGAGACGAGGACGTGCAGAAGACGACCTTCAGATGTCGGTATGGCCACTATGAGTTCTTGGTTATACCTTTCGGTGTATCCAATGCTCCAGCAGTGTTCATGGCCCTCATGAACAGGATCTTTCAGCCATACCTTGATCTATTTGTCGTGGTCTTCATCGACGACATTTTGATTTACTCGACGACTGAGGAGGAGCACGCCTACCACTTATGGGTTGTACTAGACACACTCCGAGAGCACCAGCTTTATGGTAAGCTCTCGAAGTGCCAGTTATGGATACGTGAGGTCCACTTCTTGGGACACGTCATCTCTGAGGCGGGAGTTGCAGTGGATCCTACGAAGAGCGAGGCAGTGTTAGCAAGGGAGCCACCCAGGAGCATGACAGAGGATCGGAGTTTCTTGGGACTAGCCGGATACTATCGGAGATTCGTGCCAGACTTCTCTAGAGTTGCGGCACCACTCTAAGCTTTGACGAAGAAGGGGAAACCCTTCGTGTGGTCAGACAGATGTCAGCAGAGCTTCCAGGAGCTGAGACAGAGATTGACCAGCGCCCCTATCTTGAGGTTGCCTGAGGAGGGAGTAGGGTACGTAGTTTACTGCGATGCATCAGGGAATGGACTTGGATGAGTCCTGATACAGGAGCGGGTAGTGATCGCCTATGGATCATGTTAGTTGAGGCTGCATGAGCAGAACTACGCTACCCATGACCTGGAGTTAGCAGCAGTGGTCTTCGCTCTGAAGACATGGCAACACTATATGATGGGAGAGCACTTTACAGTCTTTTCTGATCATCAGAGTGTCAGGTATATCTTCTCGCAGAAGGACCTGAACCTGAGACAGTGATGTTGGCTCGAGTTCCTCCAGGACTATGACTTTGAGATAGTCTATACTCCTGGGATGGGGAATGTAGTAGCTGATTCCCTCAGCAGGAGGACGGGCATTCAGCTACTTGAGGAGGCGATGGAGTAGCTAGCCTCTTTGCAGATATCCTTTGTGGATAGATATAGAGCAGCATTCCTTCAGTCACTCATAGTCACTCCTCCACTTCTATAGCGGGTCAGAGAGGCGCAGCGTGGGGACTCTGACTGTGAGACGCGGCGTGCACAGATATCCTCAGGACAAGCACCTGATGGTCTCTCCTTTGGAGCAGAGCACGAAATCCTTTTCAGAGGACGTACCATGGTACCAGTTGCTTTACAGGAGGAGGTGCTGAGAGAGTTTCACACTTCTCCCTTGGAGGTACATCCCGGAGTGGCGAAGATGTACCAGGATCTCAGACGACAGCACTGGTGGCCAGGCATGAAGAAGGCTGTGGCAGAGTTCGTTTCTCGATGCCTCACCTGCCAGCAGGTGAAGGTAGAGCATCAGGTACCAGCAGGCTTGGTACATCCCTTGGAGGTCCCGAAGTGGAAGTGGGGCAGGATATCTATGGACTTCGTGATTGGACTTCCACGCACTTCCATAGGTCACGACTCCATCTGGGTGATTGTCGACCGACTCCCCAAGTCGGCTCATTTCTTACCCATCAGAGAGTAGGGCTCAGTGGAGATCTTGGGATGACATTACGTTCAGGAGATTTTACGGCTTCACGGTGTGCCATCTTCTATTGTCTCCAATCGAGATGCTCGCTTTACTTTCTGGCTTTGGAAGGGATTACAGGAGGCATTCAGGACGCAGCTACGTCTGAGCACAGCGTTTCACCCTCATATGGATGGTCAGATGGAGAGGACCATTCAGACTCTCGAGGACATGCTCCGCACATGTGTCCTCGACTTTGGTCGTAGTTGGGAGGACCACCTACCCTTGGTGGAGTTTGCGTACAACAACAGCTACCACTCCACCATCGGGATGGCACCGTACGAGGCGTTGTACGGACGACCTTGTAGATATTATTTGTATTGGGCAGACCCTGTGGAGTCCGCACTTGTGGGACCGTAGATGGTCCAGGCCACGATAGAGAAGGTCGAGGTCATCCAGGAGCGGATGAGGACAGCTCAGAGTCGGCAGAAGTCATACGATGACAGGAGGCGGAGGCCACTAGAGTTTGAGGATGGCGACCACATCTTCTTTCGGGTCTCACCTCGACGTGGTATACAGAGATTTGGCCGAGGCGGCAAGTTATCTCCGTGCTTCATCGGACCCTTTCAGGTCCTCATCAGGATTGGCCGGGTGGCTTATTGCCCGACTCTACCACCTCAGTTGCACCGGGTGCACGACGTCTTCCACATATCTCAGCTGAGGAGATACGTGCACGCCCCGACGCACATCATTGACCATGGGGAGTTTGACGTTGACGATGGGGTGAATTTTACGGAGGTCCCAGTGGAGATCAAGGATCGACAGGAGCGGGTTCTACGCAGACGGTCGATTCCTCAAGTGCGCATTAGATGACTGCATGGGAATCTCCAGGAGAGCACTTGGGAGCGGGAGGCTCAGATGCGTGCTCAGTACCCTCATTTGTTTCCCTAGTTTTGATGTATCTTTACGGGGACGTAAAGCCCTGAGGTGGGAGTAATGTAAAGACCTGTAAAATTCAAGGGAAATTTTCTCTTAATTTTCTTTGTAATTTTACAAGAATGCAGTTTCTGACGGCACCTAATTCTGAGGCCCGGTGTGCCCGGAATCAATTTCTGAAGTTTGGCTCGGGTACGTTCAGTGAACGAACGAGCGGGTTTTTTCTAACTTTTGAACCGGTGCCTGGAATCGAATTCCGAGGGCACCGATGATCTCGCAGTGCCGATTTTTGCTTAAGGAGACCTTTTCTGAGGTTGCGTTTTATGCGGGATGAAAGTTAGTTTTGGGGAAAATTTAAAGAAGTTAAATAAATTGTGAACACAATTTATTTTTTTTAACCATGTTGGTTATATCCTCCCAAAGGGAGTTAGAGGTGGGACCCACATCCACTTAACCTCCCTTGACAGGATTAAGTGTGGCGGGGCCCACATGAACCCTAACTCCTCAACTCCCCTTTAAACTCCCAATAACTCCACTCCATTTAATTTTGACAACTTGATTTTTAATTGAGATGAGTTATTGATTTTCAAACTTTCGAAATTCAAATTGGTTTAGTTGTGTAAATAAAATAAGCCTTAGGCTTATTTTATTTTGGTTAGTTTTCTCTTGTCACCTTGATAGGATTTGGGGAAGATTTCTTATTCTTCTTCAACCACGACGAAGAACACGAAGAACACTTAGGCTCCGATGAAGAACGCCGTCACCATAAGAAGAGAAAGACGTACCGTCTCTTCTCTTCTTCGCAGCTGGTGTGTTTCCGAAGATCGACGACGCCACTTCATCGATATTATTCCCGTGTCAACGAAAGGAGACGCCGCTTCCTCCTCGGGCTTTCTCCAGCAGCTTACGAAGTTTCTCCAGTGACGCCCGACCACCGCGACACTCGTCTTCCGCGGGTCGTTGACGAACACCGCTCTTGAAGCCAAGGTAGGGGTTTTATTTATTTAATTGTTCGTGAATACCAACTTGGTGATGATCGTGGATTAAAACCCTTTTTGTTATCGAATAACGCGAGGGGGTCGGACCGCACAAACACGGCTGACCCTCCTCCTTTTTTCGTGATTGTTTCTTGAGGTTGGTACGAGAAAATGTGGTTCCGTCGCACCATGCGGTATATTGCGGAAGATACGTGCGGCGCCGTCGCGCCACGCCGTGGAAAGAAATTTCAAGAACGCGACGCCGTCGCACCGCGTTGAAGGAAATCAAAGGCGCCGCGACCGGAGCGGGGCCGCAGCGGAGGGTCGCAGTGCCGTCGCACCGCACCGGATGGCAAAGGCCGCGGCTGGTTCTGGGCCGCAGCGGAACAAGGTGACCGGTGGCCAGCCGGGCCACCGGTGTTGGAAGCCGGAAGGGGACCGGCCTTTGCCGGTCCCGTTGAGAGGAAGCCGGCCGGCCAAGTCGGGCTGGTCGGAATGAAGAAACCCAAGGGAATTTAATTCCCCGGCCAGCCGAAACGGCCCCCCATTATGGGGGGGGGGCGGTTTCACAAAGGGGGGGCAGGCACCCCCGTTTTCTCAATCAGCTCGGCCGAAGGCCGAGCTGGCAGCGCGCCCAGCGCGCTGGCTTGAGCCGGACCGGCGCCTGGCCGGTCTGCCAGGCCGGGCCGAGCGCAGCCGGGCCGCGCTATGCCGAGCCGGGCCGACCCTGTCCGGGGCAGGTCGACCCGGTTCGGGCCAGCCGGGGGGGTCTCGGGCCGGGTCCGCCCAGGCCCGAAACCCCCGATACCGAACTGTTTAGGTTCAAATGCCCGTAACTCGGGCTACGGACCAAAAAACGATGCGCCGTCAGTGGCGATGCGATCCTTGGATCGAGAAGGTCATTTCAGTATATCGCACTCAAGGTTTTAGAATAATTTGAGTTCGGCCGGGTTGGTTCGTACACGAAACCAACCACGCCCTCGGAGCGGAAACGCTCATATCTTGAGCTACAGATGTCCGATTGACGTGCCGTCAGCTTTGTTGAGTTCCTTTTAGTGAGACGGATCTTTTGGCATACTCTGCCCGAGGTTTGGACGCAGGTGGAGTATGGTCAGGTTGGTTTTTCCTTAAAAACCAACCGGGTCCCTATGATGAAAAAGCCAATAACTCTCAGGCCGGGCGTCCGATTGACGCGCCATCTGTTGCGTTGAGTTCCTGTTGACGATACGAAACTTTTGGATACATCAACTCTGGACTATGTGAAAATTGATGTATCAGCCTCTCGGCTCGTGGAGCGGACCCTCCCGAACGAGCTTGCTGTGTGCGGGAACCCTAGAGCTGGCTGCGACTGCTACTGTGACTGCGACGACGACTGTGCAGAGATCCTTAGTGGATTTGATGACGACGACTACAGCACACAACGATCCTGTGTGGATCAGTGCTACCGATCCTGTGTGGGTCTGATCCTGTGTGGGTCAGCGCTCAGCGGTCCTGTGTGAACCAGCGCCTACAGATCCTGTGTGGGTCCGATCCTGTGTGGTTCTTTGCGGGGGTTAGTACCTATCGATCCTTTATGGGTCCGACGACTTAGATGGATCAGTGATCATCTCTATCGTCTCCCGAAGAAGTATACCTGTGTGAGTTGAATCCTGTTTACCTTCCTGTGTGGATTGAGATGTGCTATCCTATGTGGATTACGTTTTGCTTTCTTGTGTGGAATACATATACTTTCCTGTGTGGACTGAGTTGTACTTCGGCTTGGAGGTTATAGCGTTTTGAAATGATGACTTAGGTATATGTATGGGAATATACCTAAGTAGTGTCGGTTGTTACTTCGTGATTGTATCTTTCATTTGTGGTTTATCCTTTGTGGATTTTGGGAGACCTTCAGGGGTCTTGGGGTCCCTAATGAGTAGCTTATACTCACCCCTGCACGGGCTATGCCCGCACTACGTTGTGTTGGTTGCAGACGACGGACAACGTTGATCGTGGTGGAGGCATGCAGAGCAGGACGGTACCAGGAGGTGGACCACTAGGCGGGACGTACTCGGAGCAGACGGCGGGACCCGAGGAGCAGTGGAGCTATCTGTACCCACCCTTCAGGTGGGATCTCCCGTGGATAGCTCAGTGTAGCGGCTTTTACTTTACAGTTGCTGTTTTCCCTTTTGAGTTGTACTTTACTTTCAGTTTGGGTTTGTATACTGGCCCATTTACTTTTCCGTACTTACAGTTGTACTCTGTTTTTACTTAGTGTTTACTTTTCCGCTTGCTTACTTTGTGGTCCTTATTTTTAATCTCATATAATTATTCATGAATTTATCAATTAATATTAATATTTATACAATATTTTTTACTAAAAATAATTGGGAATTTTTTAAAAAAAATTCTACCTCATTTCTTTCTTCAATCAAAAATATTTTTTCTTCCAAAACCATGGTTTGAAAAAAAATTGTTTTCAATAAATATCATATAATTATTAAAATTATCTATTTAAAAAAATCACCCATGTTTTATTTTTTATAATTTTTTTGAACAGGATATTAATGTTACACCTGATTTTTTATTTTCGTTCTTAGATCTAGTTCATTTAGGGGTATCAATTTTTCCCTTGGGAACTAGGTTTGACAGGTCTGAATTTTTGAGGTAATTATTTATTTATTTTTTTTTCTAATGTCCCCTTTTGAATTTCGTAGTTTTTTAGAAGAATATAAAATTTGGGTTAAACTGTAGGTGGCACATGGTTGGTGCACAGTTAAGGAAATGTTGTGCCTTGCATAGGAAATCATGCAGCAAATTGTGAGGTTTTGGACAATGGCTAATAGACAGTTAGCACATGGTTTTTAAACTGTGTGAGATTTCTCTGTGGCATGTTCTTCTTGGATAGTAAGGGGAACATGGTTAATGCACAGTTTGGGAAACCATGTAGGGAAACCATATGAATTTTCTTGGTCATTAAAAATTTGAAAATGAAAATTGAGTTTTTTCAGGATTAAACACCAAATTCCCTCTTACTCACCCCATTCAACCTCCCTAGCCCTAGGTGCCTCCGTCTTCTCCTGTTATGTCCCTTAAGCCGCCAAATTTATTGGATTTGATGTTAATTCATTTAATAAATATCAAGTATGTGGTTCTCCTCCTAAATTTATCCTTTTATCTAAGGTTTATCATCTTCTATCATGAGGTTTCATATATCATGTGTGATGGGTGGTCTTTTATGGTCTAATATTGTTCTTTATGGTTAGATCATGTTTTTTAGTTTTCAATATTACCTTTATAGGGTCTTTGTGGGGTGTGGTTGGGATTTCACATCATTTTATACAAGTTTCAACACATGGGGTTAGTGGTTCCATGATGTAGCATTATTATGTGATTCTATATTTATTTCTTGAGTTTATAATAACATTCTTTGATAGATTTGGGTGGTGTGAAATATGTTTTGTAAATATTTTTTCATGCATATATGATGAAAGTGTATTTTCTAATTGGAATGGCTACTCTTTATTTTATGTCGTGTTATGAGGATCCTTGGGAGTGTTTTATAAAATATTTTAAGGGTTAAAAATTTGATTTCAAAGACACTTGAGGTGAGAAGGTATTTTAAGGAAAGGTTTTAAAAATAAAATCGTTTTTATGGGAATATGGATTAATTTTTTTTAATTTTAATTTAAATTGTAATTTTTTTAAATGATGGGAACCACATTTAATGCAAAATTACATTTTGTGTAGATTTTAATGGGGATTCTCCTATGAAAATTATTATGTTAATTATGTGTTTTTCTTGGCATGTCACAAAATGGGTTTCATATATTGTACATATAGTGTGAAACTTTTTTAAATGATTTTGGTTAGCGTAAAATGAAAAGTTGTTTGTTTATTGAAAATAGTGGTTTTCGTGTAATTATTTTTGAAATAATGGATTTCCTTGTGTATTTGGAATGCTTGAAATTGATTTGTGAATATGGTGATTCATGATATATATTAAATTAATTATTTAGCACAAGGGAATATCAGGTATCTTGGTGGGATGACTAGATCTAGCACTCTTGTGATATGGAATTGGCTATTCCTAGTTTCACATAGATAGATTGACGATTACAATAGTAACTAAACATAGATTATGATCGGAGACCAATTGACCCATGGGGTGTCCCCTCCTCGTGTCTCTTTCAGGAGAAATATGATTTTTGTTGTTTCTATACCACATTTCACCAAGGTATAATGTTTTATTTTCCCAATCGATCTAGATTTCTCATAGAAATTTACTTATAGTGCTATCTTGGGACATGATAATTATGTAATACCACACATTCATTCAGTATATGATGTAAATTTAGTGTATTTAATTTTAAATCATGTTTATTTTATTAAAATATTTATTTTTAAGTTCTACCTTTAAAAGTGTTGTGATATAAATTGTCTTTCTTAAAAACATTCATTAAACATGTTTCAAAGGAATTTACATAAAGGAACTTATTAAATTGCCTTCTAATATTGAAGCATGGAATCCTTTATTTTTTGTGGCATCCTATTGTTATTTTTCTCACACAAAACTTTTACTTTTATGTGTATATATACCTTGTTATTTTGACCCATGTAATGGAATGATGAGTTGTGGAGGTTTCAGTGGTTAAGGTTGCTAGTGTTTTACATGTTTTAGGCGTTGGTGGTGTTGGAATGAGGGTGATTACCCTCATGTAGGAAAAAGGTTTTTGGAACGTTTTTTGTTTTCCTTTACTTTATATAATTTTGGTTTTTGTTTAAAATCGTAACACGATGAAACTATAATTTTTTTCACCTTGTGTGGTTATGTTTTCTCATGCATGTATTGTTTATTTTTGTTAGTTTTTTTCCTTATATAAATGGGTGAAATAATTAACAAAGAATAATTTCATTACCTAGGAATTAGTTTCCAACCTCTGGGGATTGGGTACACCCAACATGCCATGCCACAAACTGGTTTAGGTATAGGGTTGGATGGAACTCTAGCATGGTTCGTGACAAAATTATATGAAAGAAGGTCACAATATTTAAGGCCATGTTATTTATGGAAATGTCTTTGTAGACTAGATCTAGTATTTTTAGGGCTTGAGGTTATGATAGGGATTAGGGTTACATGCTAGTATAACTCATGATGGTACATAATTCTCCATGGGAAGTAGAGTTCTATTTGGGTTATTAAGTTATTGTGGTTTCTTGGTGTTTATGAAATGATGTGGGAGTTGGGATAGTGGATTCTGGGAGCTCACAAGGCCAGGAAAGCCATGTGGAGCATGAGATAGAGTCCTAAGAGACTCTCCATGATAGTGGTGCGATTTTCATATGTTATCTAACCATATGGCCAAGTCTCCCATCAACACAAGTTTCCTCACGTGATTTTTTTTATGTCTTCTTGGGTTTTGAATATTATCACGAAAACCCCTTGTCTTGGATTTGTAAAAAATAGGATTTAAATGTATAAATGGTTTTTTTTGGAAAAATAGAAAATGAATTTTTAAGATTAATTTTAAAGACGGTTGAGAAAAAAGGATCTTTATAATATTATTTTTAAATAATGTTGAAATGAGTTTAATGAGAATTATATTTTTTAATAAAAACTTGTGTTTTATTAGAATTTATTTTTTGGAAAACAAGAACTATTTTATGGTTGTTTTTGGAAATATAATTTAAGTGAGTATTTTTGAACTACAAAAAAATATTTTGAATAGGTTGAATCTGAATTTTCGAATGGAATCTATAGGATTTTACTTTTTTAAAGATGAGAAGTGGATGATGTGTGGATCTTGAAAATTGTTTTTGATTTGGTGGTTAGTGAGCTTTTGAATGGTTTTATGAATTTTTGAAATGGGAATTAAATTAAGAAGTTGAGAGTGTGGGTTGAATGTTTTGTTTTGGAAAATGTAATTTTATTGACCTATGATATTTCTAAGAGTTCCCACATGCATGAATATATGTGGATGGCCGATGAAATGATTAGATTAGTTCCGAGATTGGTACAAGTGTATGGGTGCCCAGTTTGGCATGAGAACATGAATATATGAGGTTCTATGAGATACCATTGATGAGTGTCGAACCCACCAATCCTGTTTAATTTTCAAAAGATATTTTAATTGAAAATGTGACATTATGATAACTTGTTGTTATATGATGTGCGTATCCTTGTGATTTTATATTTTTTCTTACGAGGTGTTTTATTTTGAGAAAAATTTTGTTTTAATGTATTTTTAAGTTTGATTTCTAGTTTATGAGTCAGTTTTGAGATAGTGGTAAATGGATTCTTTTGAAAAAACATTTTGGGAAGCATTTGCATTGGTTCCCCCTTATGGTTAGTGTATGGTTATGGTGAAATTCAGGAAATTGATCAGCCTTGATTGAGTTCTTCATCCTCTTATCTCCAGGTGAAATCCCACATAATGTTTTGATGGATATTGTGGTGCAGCTATGGGTGGTTTACGTTTTACAGACCCTCCAGTTGATCAACTTGCAGAACTACTTACAATGTTTTCGGAGTTTAATCCTCCATCATTTATGATAATGTGAATACTCTTGAAGTGAAATATTAGATGTTGGGAATTGAAAGAGACTTTAGTTTCTTTGAGATGTTTGAGTCGTTATAGGTGAATTGTTCATCCTTTATGCTTGATGGTTTGTCCTGGAAATGGTGAATAGAATTCTAGTGAGGATAGTGGAAAGAAGCCTGTGGTTATTGGTGCTGGACACAATGTTAAAAGACCTCTATACAATCATATATCTCTTTTAAGAGAGGGTTCGTGAAGTTCTATCACTATGGAATGTCCAGTTATAAGAATTCTTCATGTCCATTTGTATAAAAATATGTTTTTTGGGTCTTGATTTTAATTCACTTTCAATATAATGATTCTTTTTTGGAAATAGTAGTGTTTAATGGTGTTTAGTGGTGCCAAATTTTCTAAAAAATTAAATAGGGGATGTTGTAGAATCTTTCAAAAACATATATTTTAATAGAATTGTTTTTTCCTTTTGGGAATTCTGAATTTCTTTGTTTTTCATGGAGGTGTCTTCCTTGTGTTCATTAATTTCATTTTTTTCTCATTCGAAGTGGGAATGGATGTTTTCTATGCATATTTTAAGTTCTTATCTTGGTGAATTTCCATTCTAACATGAAGTGAGATCCATGGTTTGTGGTGTTCTTTTGGTTTCACGTGGAATATTGTATGTTCACTCATTAAACAAAAGGAAAGTGGTTCGATTAGAAATTGTCAACTTCTACCTATGAGGAAAAAGATGCATGAAACATATGGGCTCTAACCATAGGCCCCGAAGTGATGTTTGTTCACAATAAATAACTCCCAGGGTGTGAGGGAAACTGGTCTAGATTCGTCTCTAGTGTTGGGTGGGGACAGTTTAATTTACGTAGTGTTTTCCATTTGGTTTCATGTTTCTATCATTGGGCTCGTAGTGTTGGAGATTGTTCTCTATGGAAAGTCTATAAGTTGGCCCATGCAGGGTTCTCATGTTGTTCTATGATAATTGGTTAATATGGTGGGTTATTAAGTTGGGGATACACTCCAATGTTCTCTTTGATATTTCTTTTAGAGTAATTCAGTGTTAGTTAATTTCAAATGGTGAGGAGTCCATTTGGGTCTCCCTATAGTGAAAATTCTATAAATTTTCTAAAGATGGATTGGTAGGGGTAGTCTCATTAGAGATATTTAATATAGAGTCCCTCCCTTGAGTAAGCAATGGATTTGGGGTGTTCCTACTAGTTTTTTTGAAGAACAGCTGTGAAGGTATTTCTTAAGAGGTGGTTTGGGTTTGTTCGTTCATTCTGGGTAAGAGGAATGAGTTTAAGTTGGTAATGTCTGTACTTCTCCTGGTTTGATAGGTTAGATTAAATAGTTGTGAATATTCCATTTCTTTTTATCAATCATCTAGATGTGTTTAATATTTATGGGTGCCAAAGGCGTATGGTGAAGAGTCCATTCTGGCCTCTCGAGTTCAAAATTGTGAAAAATGTTTTCTGTTTGTATTACTCTTATTGTCATCTTATTTGATTTTTGTTGGGAATTTCCCAGATATGTGGAGGAGTATCCGTTTTTTTCAGATCAATCCTTATATTGATTTTCAAGTGTGTAAAGTGTTATGGTGTGGAGAATTGTCACGCCCAATATTTTATTTTAATTCTAAGATCCTGTTCGTTTAGGTGTATCAGTTTTTCTCTTGGGAACCAGGTGTAAAGAGTCTGAATTTTTGAGGTAATTTTATATTTATTCTTTCTCTAGATTATTCCCACTAGTTTTTTCTTGTGTTTCTAGAGAAATTAAGAATTTGGATTAAACAACAAGTGGAACATGGTTATGGAAGCAGTGTTCCCAACCTAGGTAACCATGCGACCAATTTTGTATTTTTGGAAAGTGGAGAATGCATGGTTAACACATAGTTTGTAAACCGTGTAGGCTAACCATGAAGATGGAGACTCTTAGACAATTATAATACAATGTTTGACGCACAGTTTTAGAACCTATGCGAGAAAACCATGCACGTTGTCCATGTCATTAAAAACATGAAAATTACCCTTGTGAAATCTTAGGATTTAACCCCAAATCCCCTTATGCTCATCCGATCCAGCCTCCCCAGCCCTAGGATCCTCAGTCTCTTCATCATGGCTCCCTTGGGACCCTAATTGTTTTGTGGATTTTATGTGGATTCATCAAAGATATATCATGTAAGTGGTTTTCCACCTTGATTTCTCTTTCTATCCAGGGTTAGACTTTTACTCTCATGGGGAATCATATATCCAGTGTGTTGGGTAGTCTTTTTATGGTTGAATCTTGTTCGTTAGGGCTCTATATTGATGTTTAGGGTTCAATATTATATATATATATATATATATGTTCTTATGGTGATTGGATGGGGTTTCACACAATTTAATAGATATTTCCACACATGAGGTAGGTTTTTTCTATGCATTATAAATTTTATATTATTCTAGGTTGGTTTCATGAGTCTATAAATACTTTCTAGGACTTATTTGTGTGGTGGAAAATATGTTTTGGAAATATTTTGATAGGAATATATGATGAAAGTGGATTTTCTAAAGGTAATGGTTTTATTTTCTTGTCTGCCTTATTTTGAGGCTCCTTAGGAGTGTTTTAGGAATTATTTGTAGGATGAAAAATGTGTTTTCAAAGGCACTTGAGGGGTAAATGTATTTGAAAGTGAGTTTTACAATGTAAATGGATTTTTATGGATAGATTTATTCCTTTTTGTTTACTTTTAATTTAATTTTTATATTATTTAAATGTTGGGAAGCATGATTAATGTGGATTTACATTATGTGAAGATTTGAAAGGGGATTGGCCCATGAAAATGGTAAAGTTAATTATGTGTTTCTTTTGGGATGTCACTAAATGGGTTTCATGGATTGTTCATGTAGTGTGAAAGTATTTTTAAATGATTTTGGGTTGTGTAAAATGAAAAGTGGGTTTTAATAGAAGATGGTGGTTTTTGTGTAATGATTTGTGAAATTAGTGAGTTCTTCATATATTTTAAATTCTTGGAATTGATTTATTAAAATAGTGATTCATGATATATGTGAAATTATGGATTTAGAACATGGTAATACTATGTATCTAAGTGGGCTGACTAGATCTAGTACACTATTTATACAGAAGGGGATAGTCACAGTTTCACATATCTGGATTGAAGATTACAATACTAACTAAACATGTATTATGATATGAGACCACTAGGCCAATGGAGTGTCCAGTTCTAGTGTCTCATTCATGAGAAATCTTATATTTTTGGTTTCTACAAGACATTTCATAAAGGTAAGATGTTCTAGTGTCACAATCAAGCTATATTTCCATTTGGGATTTACCCATGGTCCTCTCGTATGACATGAGAACTATGGGATGTTGTTCCATCTGTCAGTATAGAGTGGAACATGAGTGTATTCCATTTTAATGATTTTTTATTTTAGTAAAAGTTTAAAATTTATATTTTACCATTAAAAGATTTGTGATAAAAATGGTCTTTCTTAAAAATATTTCCTTAAACAATTTGAAATTCTTTTACATAAATTTGCATATTAAATTGTCTTTTAATAAATTATCATGGAATCCTTTATTTTGGGTAGATTCCTATTGGGATTTGGCTCAAACTATACATACATCTTTGGGTGTACGTAGACCTTTTTATGTGTGACAGAGGTAAAGGAAAGATGAGTCATGGAGGTGTCAATGGTTTATGTTTCTAGTGTATCACCTGTTTCAGGTATTGGTAGTGGTGGGTTGTGGGTGATGCATCAAATATTGAATAATGGTTTTTGTAATGTTTTTTGTTTTCCTTTCCTTATAATATTTTTGTTTTTGGTTAAAATTTTAAAATGCTAATTCCTAAAATTGTTGTATCATGTGTAGTTATTATTATTTAGTTATTTCTTGTTTTTTAGGTTGTTTATACATATCTAAATGGGTGAAATCATTCCCAAAGAATAATGTTGATACCCGGGCACTAGTTACCAGACCGTGGGGATTGGGAACACCCTTCGGTCCATGCCACAGACCAAGTTGGGTATCGGGTTAGATGGAACTACGGCTTGGTTCATAACACTTAATGTCGTTTTCTAGATAGGGCCTTTATGTATTTTACTAAATCTGTGAAAGGAATATTTGTTTTAATATGTATTCCATATTAATAATTTTCCAATTTCATGACCACTCAATCTTCTAAGGATTTAATTATATATTTTGAATGTTATAAATCCTAGGGGCCCCAGAGATAGGTGAACCCAATCTTGAAAAACATTATTAAATAAAACAAATGACGATATCACAAGGTGGGTATACAAGGACGAGTATAAAATTCACTATGCACATCTACCTCAATAAACTATGAGCATAAATTAGGGTCCATAAAGGACCATATTGAATGTGTTGATGACATTTTTATGGTAATTCTATTCATCAATGACAACAACCCATTATTATACTTATAGTCCACTGGGGATATTTTGTATTGATACCATCGTTATTATTTCCCTAGATGGTTACGATAAGTTTTACCAAGGAATGTATTGAAACTCACTTTCTTAATTAATTTTTTAAGTCATTAACATTTCCATGAAGTATTCACTTTTCTATCATCATTGGACATTAAATTCTCCCTAAATATACATATTATTTTTCATAGGAATGGTTGTTGGTTAAACCGTATATCATTTCTTCATAAAGTGTTATACATTTAAATATTTTTTTATCTAGGGAAATATTCATAAATCCATATCCTTTAATAAATATGAAAATTTAATGATAAGTCTTATTATTCATGAATTAAATCCATTATTCAATATATGAGGAATGATTTTGATATGTTGTAATGGGTCGGGATAGAAATTATACAGCCCCTCTTTGAATTATTAATCTTATGAGGTGAATAAGTAATCTTTAATTAAATGTGATTTTATTCTTAATTTTATACTATCTTGTGAAAGGTCTTGAAATTAAAGGTATAATGATGCCTGAATCCTAATGTCCAAAAATCAAGTATTTCCATTATTAGGAATTCAATATTTATGATCAGTAATGTTGAAATGATATTATCCATTGATGCATTTAATTCTAATTTATTAATTAAAAGGAATGTATTTTCAGTTATTTACTATACCATATTGATTATTCTAGATCCATTCATGATAATCAAGTTAAATAAATGGAATGTGTGTTCATTTCATTACCTTTCTATATTGATTTTTAATTATATAATAATAATAAATAAGTTATATATTAAATGAAATATGTGTTCTTATATTTACTTTATCATATTTATTATTCCATATGGATTATTCTTCATTTAATCACGATAGAACCCACTTTATGTTACTCTTGCTAAGAATTTGGGATCACATGTAATGTTCTGAACCTGGATGAAACTCAACAGTGACCTGAGATTGGTTGAGCACATGGAATGAAACACATCTTCCAAAATGCTAGAGGCTTCCAACTAGCAACAAGGGCCTAGTTTTGTTTGTGAGGAGACTATTCCCTCAATTCTAGAGTGTAACACTATGGAATCAATTCTAGAAAAGTAGAGGAGTAGTATAATAACAACAAAAGAAGTAAACATCAAAAATAATTATATGTTTACAATTATACAGGTCATCTCATATAAAAATGATGATACATTTCATACGTCTATAATAATGAATCCAAAACAAGTATACAAGGTATATATACAATAAATGTAACAAAAGTAAAAAAAAGTAAAAATGTATCCTAGCTAGTACCGAGATCCCCATCTCAATTCCATTCTCTCCTTCTCCCGAGTAAAAATCAATAACCTATAGTAGGGAACTTTTCCTTATAAAAACCTGTAATCATATGGTATGTTTGGGTACCCAAAGGTGGACCAAATATGGTGTAAGATATAATACCACTAGTTAACCACCCATCATCTCTTCTAATAAGTCATTAAATATATATAATAGAGTTTGAAGGAAATAATAATTATAATTCATGGAATTACTCAAATGTAAACATCCAATAATTTAGGTTCTCAATATATAACAAATTCATTTAATCAATTTAATTTAAAATGAATGTCTATGATTCAAAATTCTAGCCTATATAATTTTACATGATCATTTAATTGATAGATCATTTAATCATAATTTCTTGGGAACTATCATTAACCACAACTTCCCCTGTAAGGTCATGTATAAAAGGATGCCTAAACATGACATCCATAAGGTGCATATCGAGATCGAATCCATGATTGTTTTTTTTCAAGGATAACACATCATATAAGTCATTTCATTTATTATTCCACTTATAAAATTAGGCCATCCTTGTAAATTATATGTTTTAATAAAAGTTTCACTCCATGTATAATAAGAACCACAACCCTAAAATCCCTTCCCGGGAAAACCTCTTAGGAACCCCAGTATCACTGTAGCAGTATTATACCATCTTTTACAAATGATTCCATCCTTACTGGTGCAATGATAGAGACCAATTATCACCAATGGAATAATGATCAAATATCCTCTGAGTCCATTCATGGCATTCTTATAAGAATCCATGTGTCACTCGATATATAATAGTCAAATATCCTATGAGTATGTTCTTGGAAATCCAATTATCATTCAGGAAAAAAATTAAATAGCGAGATGAGTCTGTCCATGGAATTATAATGTTAATCAATGTGTCACCCATTGCTATAAAAATATAAGAAATTCCATCAAATTGACCAGTTCTATATAAAAATACCAATTATCTTGTTAAGGTTAGCACCATGAACACTTCATTTCTAACCCACCTCAAAAGGTGTCATAAGTCATTATCTAAGGGGAGATTGATTATCCTAAAGTTACTCACATGGGAAAAATTTATTATAACTGGAATCATATGAATAAACAAATAATTACATGGAATTGGCATCGTTTATCTCATAGGGTAATTTCAATTAAAAAGAATGTCATGAATAATCAAGATATTTCATTACATGGGGAAGGATCATGTTTATTCAACCCTTCATATTAACCAATTTAATTACAATTCATAATAAAAAGTAATTCATCAATTGATTCTTAATTGAATTAATCCATTTAAAACCCATGGAAAATAAAGTCACACCTCAAAATATCCAATTTCATAAACCATTTAAATGGTCCATTTAATTAGTCAACACATAGAAAGGGGTGTTTACATTTTAAAGATATTCAATATGTAAAAATTCAATGATGGACATTTTAATTACATAAGACATTCTAAACAATTTATTAATTTTAATTTCATTTCATGAAGATGCTAAAAAATTGGGAATGCAACACAGTGGCATATATAAACACCTTGACATTAAAATAAATTCTTGATACCACCTACCTTCGGTCTATAGTTGATAACACGTCTTGTATAAGCTCTTGATTTGACACAGATTATGATAAAACTCAAGAATCGGTGAAGAACCTATTAATAGGGAATATTATCCGGCAATTAAATTGTGTGGATGATATATAGAATAATAAAGATTGGTTAAAAAAGAAATCAATATCTTACCGATGTAGATCCAACAAGATAAACAATGCTTAAATTTAGTACATGATAGAGTATATCCTTCAATTATAGGAAGATTCATAAAGGAAAGCTTCAAAGGGGAAGCACCTACTATGTTGGAGAAGAAAAAACCTAATTTTAGGTTTCAAAAAGATTTTATTTTAATTTAAAATTACAAAATTTCCCTAATTTTAATGGGTCTCAAGGTTTAGGTGGACAATTTGAAAAAACGTGCACCAACCATGCACGATTATCTATAAGTAAGGGGAACCCGCATGATTTTCTCACACTATTTGAATAACCATGTGAAAACCATGAAAATAAGCTCTATCAAAATTGTAGAGATGGTTACATGGATGTGCGTCCAAAATCAAACAATTTTTATGAAACTGTGCAACTTATTCATACTATCTTCCCCTACCCCACATGGTTTGTTAAACTGTGGGACCTACCCCATATGGTTTCAACTAACCATACTCTAGTACATTTTCACCCTAATGCTCTGGTTCTAGGCTTCGAATGAGCCACAAACACCCCCGAAACCTCCCCAACCAGAAAGGTGATTCACATTCATCTAAATTTAAACATTTAAACTAATAATTGATGGAAAAAATGGTCTATGAACCAAATAATAACATAATTCTTACAAATATCTCCCCTTAATGCAATTCATCCATGAATTTACCTTCCAAGGGGGGAGAAGCATGATTTGAGAATAACTCTAGCCAATGTGACCAAGCATCAGCCTAAAACTCCATGGTCTCATCCTATAGAAGTCTATGCTTCCATATCACCCAATGTAAAGGAACTAACCATCCTTAGATAACATTCATGATATAATACACAATATGAATAGGATTCACCTCAAAGTACTCATATACGGGAATCACAAACCCTTTAGGATGAAAGGCATGAGACATGTCTAAATAGTAACATCACAGATGAGAAACATTAAGGATTTCATGCATAGCCCAGTACCTCTGAGAAAACTACAATAGATAGTCTATCGGCCCAACTCTTTCCAAAATCATAAATGGAACAACATATCAGAGTGAAAGCTTTCCCTTTTTCTTGATTATCTTATGTCCCATCCTCAGTGAAACATGTAAGAAAACTTGATCCCCAACCTTAAACCGAAGAGGTTATCTTCAACAATCAATACATGATTTCTAATGAGACTGCACAGTATCCATCTGCTTCTGAATCACTTGAACATGCTTTGTTGTCTCTTAAACAAGAACATGTCTAAGCATATTTTTCTCTCCTTCCTCTAAACAAAACAAGGGCGATCAAAATGAAATATGGTACAAATCCACATAAGGTTCTATCTAAATAAAATCATAAAATATATGGTTTTCAGTGATTTCCTATAGGGATATATGCCTCTCGCAAAATCCCCTAAAATCTAGGATGCTTGCCCGCAACATGTTTTATAGCACCTAAATCATGTGATCTAACTATCCATCAGTCTAGGGGTGTCATGTTGTTCTCAAAAGCACTTGTTTACCCTCTCTATCTATTTCCATAACAGTGAAGTAAACCAAGAGTCCCTATCTAAAATTACAATATTCAAGACCACGTGATGTCATATTATCTCATAGATATACATCACTACAAGATCATCAAAACTAAAGGTTTCATTGATTATAAGTAATTTTAAAACCCTCATGATATTTTCAACAACTACCAAAATGGAATCATTAACTTGAGGAGACCACACTAAACCTTTGATGAAATCCACCATGATGTTAGTCCATTTACACTCTGGAATGGATAGATGTTGTAAAAGTCTGGCTAGTCACTAGTGTTTTTCCTTGATATGATGATAGGTGGAACACCTAATGAAAAAGGATCTACATCAATATTCATACCCATAAACAATTATTGACGATGAATATATCGATACATCTTGGTGACCTCGGGGTGCACTTCCCATGTAGAATCATGAAAGCCCTACATCATATCCTCACTCATTTCTTATAAAACCCATACCTCACCATGTAATCATGGGATATCATCTTCACTTATGGTCAAATGAAAAGGAGGGTCCTCACCCACCATATCCCCCCGTAGGACAAGGTCTTCTGAGTCTTATAGTTACCTTATCCTTACACTGTCTAGTATGGTAGAGGTACTAGCTATAGATGATAGAACAATCTTCTCTTGGCTATCATTCATCTCCAAGTGAAACTCATATATTAAATCCATGAGTGACCACTCCCTACTTTCCTAATTAATTGTCTATATTCGAGTCCTCCTACTCAGTGCATTATCCATTGCATTGCCTTTACCGGGCGTGTAGCCAATACTGAAATCGAAATACTGAATGTATTCAACCAAATGTTTCTACCTTCTATTCATATCACATGGTGTGAATATGTACTTTAGTATTTTTTTCCATGTACCCCAAAAAATGATCTCCTAGTAAGTAATGTATCCAAAAATTAAATGCATCAAAACCTATAGCTAGCTCCATGATCATGCGTCTGCTAGTTCCACTGGTGTGGCCTCAACTGCCAAGACCTGTATGCCACAACTCTATAACATTGCATTGGAATTATCCTACCTTGATAACTGATGCATCATAGTAAATAATGTAACTCCTTTATCACTATAAAAGAATCAGTATTAGAGCTAATGTAAATCTTCCTTTTATCCACTAAAAGGTTATCTCATAGGAATCTAACAAAACAAATTCACACCCTTCTTAGTCAGGACCATCAACAACATTTCTAAGCATGATAAGTAATGTATGAAATGTGAATAATAACCAGACAACCCTAAGAAACTATATACCTCAATGAAGTTCCAAGGATGATCCTCAGAATCTACTACACTTACATTCTATTGGTCAACTAATACTCTTATCAATGAGATTATGTTACCCCAAAAGTGAATCAGATCCATCCAAAAATGGAACATTGTGAGCCTAGTATATAACTAATACTCTCTATGAGTATTTAAATAATATAAAAATTTTTATCATGGTCATATAGATTGTGATAATACATAATGATATCATCCATGAAAACCACCACATATGGATCAAGATATTGATGGAACACTTGGTTCATTAGTGCTATTAAGACAAATTGAGTGTTCATGGATCCAAACAACATAAACTAATACTTTTATAGACCATACATGCTACAAAATGTTTTGCGAGGTATGTATGAGGGTATAACATGAACTTGATGATAATTGAGTCTCAAATATATCATTGATAAGACCCAATATCTTCAGAGAAAGTCGGAGATATTATCTGTACATGGAATTGGATATTGTTTCTTAACCATCAGATGATTAAATTTAAAATAATCCACACACATATTAAGGGTTTTGTTAGCCTTTACCACAAAATGGATCAGAAAACCCCATGGAGAAGTACATAGTATGATAATACCCTTTCCCTATAAATCTGACCGCTACCTCTTGAAATATTGAATCTTAGTAGGATCCATCCTATAAGGAGGAATGGATACTAGTGTAGATCTTAGAAGTAGCTCGATATAGAAATCTACCTCTCTCATTAGATGTAATCCTTAAAAGTCATCGAGGAAAACATCCATAAAACAATAAACCATTGGAGGGAAATCTATTTGATGTGTTCCCTAATCATCAAGATATAAAATTTTATTATGGGATATCATCCCACCTAGCCAATGATGCCCGGGTCTATCTCGGTATTCCTGGACCTTCCATTCACCCTGTCTAATGAACTCTACACCCTATAGTAATGTAATGGTCACCCTATGATGATAGAAATCAATGAAATAAAGTAAGGAAACCAACCAATACATCCCAATAATTTTGTAAAATCCATTCATCTTGAGGAAAAAGAGGTCATGTACAATGTGACACCACTAATCTGAAGGGGGAACTCCATACACTGATGTACACCCTCCATTATAATCCACAATAGAGTGTCAACCGTCATGAAACCATCATAATTCTAATCACTAATCCCAATGTTTTCCACAATGATCACATATATAAATCTACTAGAATACGCTATATCAAAAAGTACAGAAGCTAAAGTAGAGGTCACTAGAATAGTACCTTTGATAGTAGAAGGTTTGTGATCTTGCTATTAAGGGTCTTTTGCACTGAATTTACATGGAATGAAATGTGGCCATGTGATACTGCCTCGCTTCCCAAAGTAGATCCACCCAATTATTTCTATAAAATAGTGGTCTGAATATCATGACTAGGAAAGAACCTCAACCTAATCAGATAACTGTACTTTATCTCTTAGCCTGATGAGAACCTATTGTCCCTGATCCTGAGTTTGGAGTCAGTACAGAACCTACATCACTAACTACTAGTGGAAACATTCTATAGAAGCATAGTAGATGGCCCAACATTTCATAGGATTTGCACTGGACTGTGTACCTCTTAAACTATGGCCTCGTATGTCCTGGCCTACTACCCTAGTAGTACCCAACATGACTAACTGAATATGTTTTCTGAAAACTAATAACATCGCGTGGAATCTCCAAACAATAACTCCTACTTCCCTTCCATGCAGTACTAGATCAAGATGCTAAACCTCCTATATCTCACCCCAACCTCTCTCAGGTCACGCTATGTGATAAACACCTAATTCACTATTCCATAAATGGTAGTCAACTGAAATATTTCCACCTATGATTAGATGTCATACCTGGGACCATCCTTAAATATCTTAGCTATTGATAACTCATCACCCATTAGAATTGGTTTGATGTTCTAGATATTAGTAAAATGGGATGTGTAATACATAATTGATAGTGAAACCTCCTATAGGCATAAGAACACATGGGATCTATCATCCCTCAATGTATTGGGATCGAACTAATCATATAAGGCTGAATGAAAATATCTCCAGAAAATTTTGTGATAATGATATATCTATGTAATAGAATCCCACCATCTCTTGGAAGAGTCACACATCATATTTTTAGTGAGAATCACCCCCTATAAGGAGGCAAATCAGGATTATAAATGATAGAAAACATGGTCTCTATCCATGACTTTACAACCTATTATCCTTCATCCCCCCAAAACATAGGCATATGATGATTACAAAACTCACACGTAAACCTTCCCATAGTCAGGGAAGGTTACAATTCTATTTGAGTGATCTGTATGAATTGCTAGAACTAATCAAAAAACTATGTCTCATCACTGGTGTCCCGTACTACTACTGGTGTCACATCTGGCATGATTGGAGGATCCACTAGTAGCCCATGCCCTACCACCTTCAAAGTATGATTATCACCACCCTCCTAGAAAATTACTAGAGTTTTTTTTTGTGGTGGAAAGTCTCTATAGTTCAAAAAACGAGCCTCAGTTCGAGATCGATACCAAAATTCACACCTCAAAATCACATATACATAAATAGTATAGGTGCAAGCCTTCCTGTATAAGAACACACCCCTATGCTTGCTCCATGATTTAGGTCTAGGAGTCATAAATATAATAGAAAAGAAAGGTATAGTATCTATTTTACACTAATAAGGTTGAATCTGGGTCATGTTCTCTTCATTAAACAACTCATGTTTCCATTTCATTCTCATTTATTCATTTCTATTAGAATTTATTTTCATTTCCCACTTTTATCCAAATTCAATTAAAAATGTTGAACCAATAGTTCACCAAATTATGATCCATGAGGGCCCATACTCCATAAGGACCTAATATTGGTATCCATATAATCCATACCATATCATATACAAAAATACCAGTCACAATAGTAGAAATATTTATCATGGAACCTGTCACGACATCACACAACAAGTATTGTATCCTAAATGGCATGAAAAGGTGTATATCATAGGATTTCTAGCAAGATCCTAATATGATGCATGATATGGAATTCCATAATATTATTAGGTTTATAAAATATAACCCACAATCATATCAATAACAAAGGCATAAATCAAGTGTGTCACCTAATGGTGGAATCAAATTAACACTAATAGTAAAAATCTAGAAGACATCAATTTAATTCGAGGTAGTTTGGCTTGTTTTTTGTACGTGGGATTTCTAGAATAGGGAACAACCCATTTCCAAAAACTTATTCTATTCAATCCATTTATCTTGTCTCCAAATAGTAAATAATACCACAAAATACATATCTCGTACCAATTTTTAACATCTGAAACCTAGACGCCACTCAATAGTGACCTAAGCCCGGTTGGCCAAATGGAATCAATTAGATCTTTCCTAATTTTAGATTCTTCTAACTAGTAGTGAAGTCCTAGATGTTACCACAAGGATTATATTCCATCAATATCAGAGTGTAACATAATGTAATCAATAAAATAAATGTAGTAGAGAATTATAATAAGAAGATAATAAGTAAACAATGGATGACTGATAAGTAAACAATGACAAAAGACATATCATATTAAAAATGATGATAAATGTCATATGTTTCTAATAATGTACCTAAACATGTGTAAAATTATGATCTAAAATATATATAACAAAATTTAAAAAATCAAAAGTATCCCAGATTGCATCATGAGCCTCATCTTGTTCCCATCCTCTCATGCTCCTGATCAATAATCAAGAAACTATAGTTGGGATCTTTCCCTTATCAACACCTACTAGTATATAGTTTGTTTGGGTACCAAAAGTTGACGCAAACTAGGTGTGTGATATAATCAATGCAGGAAACCACCTGTGGTCTATTATAGTTAGTAAATGATTACATATAACAGAGTGTGCATGAAATAATAATGATTATGAAAGGAATTACTCAAAAGAAAACTTTCTATAATCTAGGTTCTAATTCTATTACCAATTCATTTAATCAGTTTAATTTAGAAGGTATGTATCTGATTTAATAGTCAATCATGTGTCATATAACATATTTATTTGACTAATAGTTCATTTAATCACCATGTATTAGGACCTATCATAATTCCCAACATCCCTCATATTAACATGTATCCAAGGATTTGTATATATGTCATCCATAAGGTGTAATTCAAGACCAAATCCAATCTTGAGAATTTTCATGGTAGACACAAAATATAAGCCATTTAATTCAAAATTCCATTTAGATCCTAATCCCATCATTGGAATTTCTATATTGGAATCAATGTGTCACTGTATGTATAATATAAACCACCACCATACAAGCCCGTCCATGGAGAACCTATCAGGAAACCAGTTTTTCCTCAGTGTGAGGTATAACACCTCTTCCAATTGATTTTGTCCTTGTCATTCCACTAAGGGATCCCAAGTATCACATATGGAATAATGATCAAATTACCTTTGATTCCAACAATTAAATTCTTATATGAATCCATGTTTCACTCGACATACAATAGTGAAATCCCTTGGGGGTCTATCCTTGGAAAACCAAGTATCACACGAGCATAAAATTCAATATCCAGATGTGTTCTACCATGGTATTATAATATGAATCCATATGTCACCCATGGCCATTAATAATTTAACCAATTCAATCTAATTGATTAATTACATCAAAAAATATCATTTAACATGTCACAGTAAATACTAATAAAACATCATTTGAAAATCACCTCAAAAATGTTTCTTAAGTTATTATTTAAGCCTAGACAGCTTAACCTTAATTCACTCACATGGTAAAATCATTATAACTAGCATTACGTGAATAAGAAAAATTACTTCATGGCAAAGAAATCATTTATCTCACATGGTAATTTCAATTGAAATAAAAATTCATGCTTCATCAAGAAATTACATGAGCTGGGAAAATTTTCATTTTCATTCATCCCTTCCCATTAACAAATTAAACTACAATTTATAATAAAAATAAATTCATAAATTGATTCATAATTCAATTCCTGAAATTAAAAACCAAGTAATATAAAGGAACACCTCAAGGTATCCAATTTCATAAACCATCAAAATGGTCCATTTTATTAATCAAAACACCCAAATGGGTGGTTCAGTTTACAAGTTATTCAACCAATAACCATTCAATGATGACCTCTTTAATTACATAGGCCATGATAAACAATTTAAGTATTTAAATTTCATTTCAATACTATGACTATAGATTGGGGGAGTAGAAAAAAGGCACATATAAACACCTAGACATACTGAAAAATGAACGAGACCACCTACCTTTGGTCTGTAGTTGATAGCTTATCTAATATCATCTCTTGAATCAATTCAAATTAGGATAAAACTAATGAATTAAAGAATAAACTAAGAAATTTTAATATTACCAGAATGGTTACTGAATATCCCTTTTATTAAAAAGGAAAATAAAAAAACATAAAGGAGATGGAAAGGGTCATACGAAAATTCTCGCCGTCATTCCATGAGAAACAAGGGAATATCAGATATCAAAATCATAAGAATCATAATAATGAATATACCATTCATAATCATGTAAAGGACCACGAGAATTGGCGATCATAGCTAGATTAAAATAGGAATTTTCATTCCTACATCCCTCTTTTGTGGAAGGAACTGATTGGAATCCATCATCATCCATAACAACATTTTCCTCTTTTACCAAATCCCGATTATATGATTTTTTAGAGAGTCATCCACAAGATCATCCCTCTATCAATGGATGCCCTAGGATTCCCTTAATGTATTGATTTTTTTCTTGAATCTTTGTTAGATTCCCATCATCATCGAAATTTTGTTTCCCCTCAACTATAGGTGAAGATTTCTCTAGAGGCACTCTTGGTAGGAGACCGCCTTCATCCACTTTAATATTCTCTCTTTGCTCAATCCCCAACGTTAGTTCCTTTTCTAACATTGAATCAGGAGTCACCTACGGAACCTTTAGTGACTTGTAAGGAATAGATTGTCTATCTCCAAAAGGGTTTATATTGTTTTTTGTATTATTGTTTCTTCAATTTCTTCTTACAAGAATCCACATAGTTCCCCTTTAAATAACAAAATAGAAAAAACACATCCTTAATACATTTTTCATGGACATGGCCAATAGTATTACACTCTAAAAAAAATTAGGAATTCATTCATATACCACTTTTAAAGAGATTTCATCATTCAATCCTGAGAAAAAAATATTATATATCAAGAAATAGATTAAATCAATTTCCACTAGTACCCTAAAATAGTGACCAAATTTAGCAGTCTCAGTATTCCTATCCATTTTTTTCATAATTCCACAAGTAGAGGAAATATCAAATAAGATCTAAGGACGTCATAAGATCTAATTAAGACTAAAAATTTTGATCCAAACATTACCACTATTATTTTTTATGGAAAATGGATTATAGTGGAAATCCCACTCTTGAAGGCATACCATAACTAGATTTAAAACGATTGAGCCAAAACCCCATACTATGTGCTTCAGATCCATTGATGAAAATATGATGTGGAAGAAACCCCAACCTAAGGGAATACATAACCAACTAATAAAACCCCATATAGAATTCATATTCTTAACCAATTCATCAAATTTCAAAGACATTCCTCCATAGAGAATAATAAGACTCACAATTATGGAGTATTCAAAATGTTTGAATCTATAAAAAATAACCTCTTTATTTGTAGTCACATGTAAAATTTCACCTTTCTTGACCTTTCTCTATAAAGAAATGTCTTTAACATGGGAAAAATATCTTTCATTGGGAATCTATTTAGAATCTCATTTCAAAATTGGGATTTCAATTTCCTAGATTTCGTAGCCATGAGTGTAAGACCAGGTGGAAAATTTCCAACATCATCTAATAAACATAATTATTTGTCTTCCACTATAACCACACCATCTGGTATCACCTTAGTTTCCTCTACATCCACACCATATTTCACTACTACCATAATAAAATCAACTACTACTCCAGTTCTGGTCAGCACGACATCGACCATATGTTCACTCCCACACTTGCAACCCCCAATGCATCTTCTCTAGTTAGCCTCACACTGGCCACCATCATGGATCCATGCACAAAAATCACTCTAATAGATGCTCTGGAAAGTATCCTCCTAGATCAGAATGGATTGAAGTTTCCACCCCTCACATCAATCTCCATTGATGTATAAACAACCACCAAAGATCTACAAACACCTATTCTGGTCAAATACGTGTCATCCAATGTAATTGAAACTTGTAGCACACCGCCTATACCAATTACCACCACTGGTGTTGATCCGATCAATGATGGGGTATCCCTAGACTCAAATCTATTCATCCTAATCTTCTTGGGTTCCGTTGGTTGATCTTGTCGATTTTACACTATAATGTGGTGTCCTCCATCCAAATCATCACCACACAGTAGGAAGATACCGAATAAATGACGTATTGGAATCACAAAAATTTTTATACACACCAAAGGTGACATCAATGATCTATCTCGAATCCCTCACCATCCCAAACAATAAATATTATCTTACACCTAATTAGTACAACTGATATCTAGATTAATTAATAATGGCTGAGAAATAATCGAGATCCTACGAATGTGTATTTGGTGAAACAAATGATTATTTAATCTGGTACCAGATGGAGGATATCCTTCAATTCAATTAATATTCACCAAGGAGTTATTCAAATAGGGATTTATTACTATGTGGGAGAAAAAAAGAACATAATATTCGATTTCAAAATGATTTTAATTTAATTTAAAATTATAAAATTTTCCATAATTCAAGGGGTTGCATGGTTTGACAAACCATGCACCAACAATGAATGGTTATCTTTAGGCAAGTGTCACTCACATGGTTTGACGAATCCTATGAAAACTATGAAAATAACCTCTATAAAAATTGAACAACAAGACACATTGTCATGTAGACCGAATCACATGACTTTTATAAACGGTATAGCCTATTACTTCTCTCTACCCCCACCTCACATGGTTTTTTAAACAATGCATCCTTTCCCAAACAATTTCAACTAATAGTGCTCCAACTATTTTCACCCCAACACTTTGGTTCCTAGCTCCAAACTTGCCCCAGACACCCCAGACACCTCCCTAAGCTGAACTATATTACATATTAGGCCATATTTAAACATTTAAACAATGAATTCTTGAAAAAAATGATCTATACCTAAAAGAAGAACCAGGTTATTACATCACCATTAGTTTTTTCCTTTCCCAGGAATCTAGGAAGTGTACAATGAATGATATAAAAGGATATGATAGAGGGATTAAAAAAATTGTCAAAAAAATTATGTTATCATTTTAACATTTAAATGTAATATGGGAATCAAGTGTGTATAAAGGTTAATAATACCAATAAATGTTTAGTCTTTTATAATGTGATTCCTTATATCATATACCCATGTAATAATGTAATCACAAGCTCTAGTTTACTATAGACAAGGTCGATATGTGAAATATATGACCACATATGTTTAACATAAGAATAAGGGTATGTGGTCATGATTCTAAAATTTTAAATCCATGAATTTCATATCATAGATCATAATATTGTGTCATGGAATAAAGCTTGACAGTTTATAAGAATTGAATCATAAAAGAATAAAATTAAATTATCCAAGATATAATAAAATTGGAATAATTCATGGAACTCTGAAATACACATAATCATATAAAACCTTATTTCAAGGGTTCCGAACAAGTAATTCATAACATATTAGGATTATTCTAAGCACTTGAGTACCTAATTCATGTATGGGATAACCTCCCATATACCATATTTTTGGCTTGGGATAACCTCCCATGCACCTATTGATCTCATAGCACATTAATCATTAACTAGTAAAATATATGGAGACAATGTTCCCACCCTTCCCATAAATAAAATAATACATATGTGTTCTATAATATCATAAAATACTTTACAAACATAAATCGATGAAAAGAAATGGGTTTCATAAACATTTCATCATATCATAACCTTTGAAAAAATGGGTTTCATAAACATATTGTCATCATAAAAATAAACCATTTATAGAAGGAACAAGGATGTTATAAATTTATTAGAACCCTAGTAGGTAATAATTATCACCAAAGGATTTCATCTTAGATGTAAAATGATTTTGAAAGATTATTTGTAACATTTATTGAGGAAAATTACCATTCTATTTTGAAAGTAATTCTTTAAAATCAAAAAAATTCTATAATGTTATATAAAAAACATAATTTGATAAAAAACTTTAATACTTGTAAAGGAATTATAAAAAATGTTATTCATTAAAGAAGAAAAATTTGATAATGTAATATAAATAAAAAACATTCCTTCAATGTTCTGTCGAAAAAGTAACGAAGTGAATCATTTAGAAAAGGAATAGATAATTACTTTCAAAATGATTGGTAAAAATTAAAAAATGGGTTAAAATGTCTTTAATAAATCATTTTTCGGATTTTCAAAACATTATTTAAAACATTTTTAGGAATAATGGATATGGAAGAAGATGCATTTTTTATAGAAGGGAGAAATAAATTAAACTTTTCTAAAAAACATTTCCTCAATAATTTTAATTACCAAGTAGATGAAAATGGAAAAATAATTTTAGAATTTATGAATAAAAATAATATAAAATAATATAAAAATCAATAAATTACCATCAGGTAGACTTAAACAATCCTGAATTGTCATGAGACTATGAAATGAACCCTTTAAACTTTAGTATCATTCAAATAAAAACCATATGAATTAGAGAACCATAGATTGGTTTGTAAACTATCACAAATTACTTGATAAAAATCATAAATAAAATTCACTATAATTAAATAAACATCATAAAATAAAAAAGTATTGAATATTGAATATATCTCACAGTAGTAAAAGTTATATGGAAGTCCATTACCATGGGTTACACTTGATTCAAATGTATTATATCCTCAAGTATAATAAATTCAAAATTATAATAATTATTTAAAATAATCACATAAATTCTTATTATATCATATATATTCATTATATACATATATTTAGAGTCATATATAATGGTATATATTGAAAATGAATCACTTTTTTCATGGATATGGTTGGTCATTTGTACATATTAATGTTGTTTACATCTTTTTATGGATGAAAAAAAGATATGTAAAAAATAATTCTTCTTAGAAGATTAAAGATTAAATAATATAAATTATATATATTCAAAATTTCCATCCTTCATACCACCCAATAAAAATAAAAGAAAAAAATGAATCAAAATCGGTTTTTAGAGGTGGTAATCCACACATATGTACAAGGGAAATTATCATCTTACATCAGTTCAGAAGGTAGGAAGGTAGATAGTATAATATTATTACCAAAGAATAATTTTTTATTAAATATAATATATAAATTTTGAACAAATAATAATAATGACCCTTAAAATATGGTGATGGAAAATGGATTATACCACTACACGGAGAAGGTAAGTTGTACATACACACGAGTGATACTTTTCCTTTCCAATTTATGGATAGAGCATGGATAATTGTAAATTAATTATTGTAACAAAATTTCATCATATATAGGATAATGAAGCTAATATTTTATGATAAATACCATATATTTCTAGGATTTAGAATACTAATTAAAATTAAATAGGTTATTAAAGATAACAAATACTATTTTAGGGGACCACCTTTAGATCCTTTCATAAGGAAGTTAGGGTTGGTATATTTGAGATATGAATAACTAAAAAAAATTATAATGATTTTTTAGAAAATGGTTTTATGGGGATGGTTGATATTGATGAAAAAAGTGGTGTGAAGAATAGAAATATGGGGTGGCCTTTTATAAGAGCGTTAAAGGACACACTAAGAATTAATTAAAAGAAAAAATTATAATAAAGTATTTTTCAGTACAAATGGTTCAAAATAACATATAATTGGACATGGGATGAAATTTTAGACCATAACATAGAATATTTTTTATTTTTATTTATTATTTTTATTTTTATGAAATTTAATAAAATATAATTTTTATAAAATATCATTAATATCAATTTTGACACAATTCATTTAATTTGGAATAAAATATGAAATAAAAGGTTGGAATTAGAATATAATTTTTTACTATAACAATTTTATGTAATATTCATCTAAAAAATTATTTTAATTCATCAAATTCCTAAAATTATAATAATTTTAAAATTTATAAAATAATTTATTATATTTTTTAATTTATTTTAGAAATACTACATTGTTGTTTCCTAATAATTTAAGGTCATTGTATAATTACTAAAAATTATAAATAATTTTTCTTCATGAAAATAATTTTTTTATTCTTAAAAGTAGTGTCTATATTCTTGTAAAACTATTTCCCCTATGTAAACAAAAAATGTATATTTAAAACTAAGATAGTGGAACTTTGTTTCATTCTTTGTTTTGAAAATTATAAATATATTTTTCAAGGATTTGTGTCTATTAAACAAATAAATATAGATCCTACAGTAATTATGTTCAAATTAAATTCATATATAAGTAATTGAGGTGAAGAAATATAGCCTTACTACTTAGTTTTAACCTAAATTAACTAGATTTAACATTTATTGAGTAGATAAATTTTACCATGGTTATTATTCATATAGGCCAAAAAATAAAATGGACCTATTTACCAAATATTAAAATCATTAATGTAATTATGGAATTAATTTAAGAATTAAATACCTAAATTATTTATAAATTAATTTTAATTTTAGATCACAAAATGTGAGAAATGCTTCCTTTTAGAAAAAATCAGTTAATAAGAATAAAATTTGATTTATTTTTATCAAAATTCATAAAAATATTATATAAACGTTTAATATATTTTATTCACTATATTATATATAAATTTAAATGAGATGATTCACAAATAGTGATAAATTTAGTATATTTTTCTTAAAATACAATGTGTACAAAAATAATAGTTTTTAAGAAAGATAACTCCTTTATTTTTAAATGATTTTGAGTTTCATTTATAATTATTTAATAAAAAATGAATTAATTTAATTAATGTGTTAAAAATAATTTTTCACAATTTAGATAGCCCTATTCAAACATTCTAATCCAATTTCTCAGAGATAACATATAATAATAATATTTTAATAGTATATCTTAGTTCGTTTAGACTAGTTATTGCTTGTAACTCAAGCAATTGAAGAAATAAATTTATTTGAAAAAATATATCTTAAAATATGTAGGTTTTGTAGAATATATAATTGGTAGGTATATTATATTCTCCCAATTAATTGGTTAATATATAATGTTTTATGTTCTAAATGGATGCATGGGAGATTATCCTAATCCCAAAAGAGGGTACATAAGTTGTTATTCCAAATTCGAATAATGTACATGGGTGGTAATCCTGAGAGTAACATGTGATAAATATTGTGGTGGGTATCCTTGACATAATATTTCTATAATTATGAATGTTCCAAAAATAATTGCACTATATTATGATGTCTTCATTTTCTTATGATATGATCACATGTCACATGATCTTTGATACTCCTATTATTCATGTCTTTGAATGTGTCAAAGTTTAATTCCATGATTATGTTCTATGAATTGATGGGTATGATTTTATAATTATAATATCATATTATCATACACATATTCTTGAGTTATGTTTATATATGATCATTGACTAATATCTCCAATGTTTGTCCTTACTGATCATTTGAGCTCACGCTTTCTTATGACTCCATTACCTGGTTATGAAGACAAGTTTTATGTATTATATGAAAAAGAAGTGTACTTTGAGAGAATAAATTCATATGGGAAATTTAACATCATTCAAAAAATTTTATTATTCTATATCTAGTCTCCAAATACACCAATCCTTTATAGTTTTGGGGCATGTATTATTTTTAGATGTAATTAATATTCATCTAAAATTATATAATATTTATGTATGAAATGATTGGGTTTCCTTAGTTGGCATTGGATACCAGTTTAGTTGGTTTTAGATATTGTCATTATAGTAATTTTGTGAATAAATTAGGGATAATTATATGTAAAGGATAATATCACGATGCTTTAGTTAAGTAGATATCTTATGGGTTTATTGGTAAATACATCCTTGTATGGATACTAGGAAGTGTATGTAGATATATAATTGACTAAACTAGGGGTAAAAACAAAAAAATATGGGGAATTGGTATAAAATCAATATTCAATACTATATGATGAGTTTTCATAATATTAAACACTATTCGAGAAACTCACATGGGATATTCTTTAGTTAATTCACCTTACATAAGAACTGTTATGAAGGATTTAAATAGATAATGACCAAGAATGACCTTGTATAAAACCAATGTTTTATATATAGGAAATAAGGTGTCATTATTTACATATCGTATGAATAATATTTCCTAATTATATAAATTATCACAATGATCATTATTGATCATGTTATGTTTTTTGTTTCAGTAAATAGATGGAACCTAGATGAATTTTTTAACACATTATGTGATTGAAAATGAAATTATTTTTATCCATAGAAACTAAATTTTATGATATATGGAATGAAATATCTTGTTTATATGATCACATGACTCTCTTAGGACATTAATTATATTAGTCATCCCAATAAGTAAAGGATGGAACAACATATTTTTTATTCCATCATGATGAAAGAACATCCATATTTTATGGGGGGTCTATTTATCCCCCAATTAATGTGAAATGGAATAGTACCATTAATATAATAATTTTTATTCTCTAGTTCTCAGAACATGAAAAAATTATTTTGGATATTTATGATTGGAAGGTATAATGTATTAATTGTGTATTATTTTAAATAGAATAAAGAAGCATGTTGAGATTAGTTCTATATAGTGAGACTACTTTAGGATTTGTTTTTTAATATTTAATTCCTTTATATTCTTTATTCAATAATAGATAAGGAATCCCATGTTCTAAAGAATATGAATGATTTATCAAATAGTGCATATGAGGAAATTTTTAAAAGAAATGGGAGGTGTAAATATGGTATTTCAATCCAAACTAAATGAAAAATTTATCAATTATTCAATGTATTAATATGAAGTCTCCAATGGGATTCTGACATAGAAGACTTTAGTATCTATGAATTAATCATTTGATGTGTTTTAAAGGTATAAATGGTTATCATAGTCACCCTTAAATCTCATGACTTTGATAACAAATGAAAGTTTTCACTCAAAGTAAATTCTAACAACAAAAACTAAGTAAGGATGAATATGAAACATCCTTTATTCAAGTAGTGTGGAAATAAGATGGAGGAAATTGTCCTAATGGGACTTATAATGTCATTAAATATGTAATGAAATCTCATTTTACTATCAAATATTTTAGTGATGATAATTAGTTAACTAACAACGTGAATATAGATAAATCACTACATACTGAACCACCCATACTCTTGTTTTCAATTGAAAGGATTATAAGCATTATTATAACCAGTTATTGAATTCAAGATATAATGATAATTATTTACATTAGTAAACTTTTATTCTTAAAAAAATGATAAATCTCATGAAATAACTATTAGTGATGTGTATTATGAGATTAAATTATTGAAAGGTACCCTTATAATCTACTATAGAATTGAAAATGTCTTATTTGATTCTTGATCTAACCACTCTCTATACCTAAATTTTTTTCAAAGGGTATCACATCACCACCTCACCGATTAGATGTTTAATCAGAAATGAAAACTCTTAATGGTATGATGATCACATCAAAAGTTGATAATTCTTCTCAAAATGTATTTTATCAAAATATTCATCTTGAAAATATTATTATTCTCTCTGGTTAAATTTTATGTGATTTCAGTCCTAGATTAGGTCTCCCTATTTAGATAACATATAAATTTCAAATTAAGATAATTCATTTTTCTTATTATGAATTAAGCTATTATCATTTTTAGTGTAAGAAAATATATTAGATTTTAATGGAAAATAATTCAATTTTATAGGTCCTGATTCCTATTTATAAGTAGTATTTATCTCAAATGATTGGGGAGAATCTCTACATGTAATATATTCCTATTGTTTTATATATTTTTTGATTTCATTCTAGAATAATTTCATCGTTTTCACCTAAATCATAATGTTGAGTTTTCAATAGAACACATACCTAGTGATACACATATTTCGAATACTCAATATTGAATGGGCCTGATTGAGTTAGATGAATTGAGGAAATAAATCTGGGAGAATCTTGATAAAAAATTAATTTGAAAAAATTCATCACCATGGGATGAACCTATTTAATGTTTTATAAAAAATACGGATCAATGAAACTCTGTATTGATTATAGGGATCTTAAAAAGATCAAAATGAAAAACTAATATGTTATTCCTCGTATTAAGGATTTTTTCCACTATGAGGATCTCAATACCATTCCACGATTAATCTTTATTCTGGATACTATCAATTGAGTCTTAAAACATTTGAAATACACAATACATCCTTCTACATGAGGTAAATACAATAATAATTTATAATATTAAATTTAAACATATAATTCACCCACTATTTCAATATATTTAATGTATAAAGTCTTAAGGTGTTTACATAATAATGTTTTTATGGTCATTATAGAATATATTCTTATATAAACTAAGATTAAGGAAGACCATGAAGATCGCATGAGAATTATGTCAAATGATACAAGCAATGAGAACCTATTTTCCAAATTCAATAAGTGTTAGTTATAGTTATATAAAGTATCATTATTTGGACATTTAATAATAATATAGGGTATATATTTATAATGACAGAAGTTAAGGAACATTGTCCTAGATGAACCACTATGGCTGAGATCCATAGTTTTCTTAGATTTGATGGATATTATCGACACATTGGGAGTAATATCTCATGTATGTTTAATCAACTCACCATGTTATCATTAAAGGGAGTTAAGTTCCCTTGAAATGATAAATGTGATGAAAATTTTAATGTGTTGAAGGGAGGGGTGGTAAATAGACCTGTACTCACATTAACCTATAAAGAATAAGGGTTTGTGTTTTTTAGTGATGTATAAAATAAGTTAATCATATGTTTTGTTATGAAAAATTATATGGTGATGTATTATTCCTCTCATTAATTGATTTTTCATCAGTAGTATTATAAGAACCATGAACTAAATTTAATATAAGTATTATTTCCATTAAATATATGAAGGAATTATCATTATGGATGAAGGTGAAATATATATTCTAATCATAAAATATTAATATATATATTTTTCCATAAAGAGTATAGTATGCAATATAAAATATATTTGTAGTTGATGAAAGAATATAGAATACATTACCATTTGTAGAAATAAAACAATGTGTCTAATTCATTAAGTCAAAAATCTCATGTAGGATTATCTATATTGAGGATCATAGAAGATAATTTATTTATTAATTTAAAAAGTATGAACTTTGAATTAATTATGGTAGGTGGGAAATCATATCTTTATCAGATGAGTGTTCAACCATCCATCCATGTGAAGATTAATGAAGTGAAAAATAAAAATATATAGATGAAAAAGAAGGAGATAAATGTTCTTAAGTGAATCCTTGATGGTGATGTAATGATAATATTTTGGAACAATATTATATTTTTTAAGACATATGGAGACCAATTGAAGCATTTATAGTTGGAAAAATGAAGAGAGATATTATAGATTATGTATTTCAATGTTTGGTATGGCAATCAATTGTGGATGAGAAACATAATTCTAAGGGGATGTTATAGTTGTTTTCAATACCTATATATAAATTAGAAGAGTAAATTAATGTATTTTCCTTAGAAATCACCAAGACATCTAATGGTCATAATTCTATTTATGTTGCTATCAATCACCTTATAAAGTCAACACATTTCATTTATATTAGGGATTATTTATCTCTTGATTAGATTTCCTAGAAATACCTTATATAAGTAGTATGGTTTTAGGAATTTCCACATTATATTGTATCTGATTGAGGTAAAAGGTTTAACTCAATGTTCAAGAGATGCTTTTGAATGGATTTTGATATAGTGTTTTCTTTCAGTATTTCCTATCATCCTCAGATAGATGTCCAATCTGAGGGAACCATTGAAACCCTATAAGATTAACTAATATCATTTTATCAAGATTTTAATAGTGGTTGGTTTCAACACCTTCCTTTTATAAAATTATATTATAATAATAATATTCATTTGATCATTCATAAGGACTATTATGAAGACCTTAATAGATAGATTTTTATAACTCTAACTTGATGCAATAAATTTGGATTACAAATCTATTGGGACCTAAGAAGACTAATGAAATGGGGTAAAATGTTGGAGTCATTCAACATAACATCAAGGAAGATCAAATTTGATAAAATAGTTGCATTAATAATTTTATATAAGATGTAGAATTAAATTTTTTTAGAAATTATTACTATAAATATTTATATTGGAGAAGGTTATGAGATTTAGAAAGAAGTGAAATTTGACTTATAGGAATTTTATCCTCTTTGAGATTATTGATCAAATAGGGACAATAGATTATGTAGATACCCATATCATGGCTTATATGGACATTACATTACTTTTTCAGAATAATTAATACATAACAATACCCAACACTCAAGGATCGTAATTGTTTAGTGTCTTTGGAAACTAGGATCATATTCTTCTAATCATGGTAAAAGAACTTCAACATCTCCAATAAAGATCTTCCCATTTTTTTCATACCTAAAACCTTTTTATATATCCTGGGGAAGAGAACACAGGTAAAGGGTGACCTCAAATGCTCAGTAAGGGTAAAAATAGAGAACATAAAACAATCCATAAATATTTTAATACAAAAACATGAACATAAAATATAAACATCAAAATCTTGAGAAAAGACATAAATCTTGGAAGTAAGTGATGCATATATCATAAAGGAACATCAATCATGATAAAATAGCATGGGAACAAAACATGTAATTCTGGAAACCCATTAATCACATTATATGATTTCCATAGTAGCCAAGGCATTGCTGCCAAGACCATCATAGTGGACAAGCTCCCTTTCTGAATCGAGTTCACTCCTCATTCCAGTCCTGTATCACTGAACCAGATTAACTTACCGTTCTAGCCATGTCTATCTCATGAGATATAAATCTTTACCCAATACATTAGAGGGAGATATAGGTCCCACCCATCTCATAATTAAATAATTCTTACTTGTTCCACAACATTAACATAAAGCATTCAACATTACCCAAAGAATAAAAATGGGTTTCATCAACATCATCCCATTATAACATAATCCATATAAAACAAATAGATATCATTTCATCATAAGAAAAGTGGAACCATGTAAATCATAGAGACATTATACTTGAAACACACACATATGAAATAATGTCATCTTAGATGGAAAATGGTTTTGATAAAACAATTGAAATGAATTCTTGAGGAAAAGATCCTTTAATCTTCAAAATCATTTTCTTTTCACAAAATGCCATGCAATTTTAAAAGAAAAGTATTTTGTTGAAAATAATCATAAAATATTGTAGAGTTTGATTCATGAAAATGAGGTGTTATGAAACCGTAAAAATTCATTCACACCGTATTAGTTAAAAATAACATTCTGCTCGTACTTTTGTCAGAAAAGTCAAAAAAGTTCCCCGTGTGGTAAAAAAAGTAATATTCCTTTCATAACACATGGTAAATTTCAAAAAATGGGTAAAAAGGACATTAAAATTACATGAAAACATTTTTAGAAAACATGGGCATGGATGATAACAATAACCCCAATAAATACTTACGAATAACAATCTCTGATAAGAACGAAATTTGAATAGTTATCCTTTACATTAGCTCCGATATGCTTCGTACGTATTCGAACCTCCTATACAATGAATTAAATAATGTCATTAACTTATTACAGAATCATATTCATTGTTATGATATCATATATGGTTCACTTATGACTTTATATTACCCGTTCTTTTGTAAATTCCATGTTAATGCAGCGTTTTGGGTGAAATCATTTCATTTATCGTACGTGTTTCGACTTGTTGTTCTTGATATTATTACGTATATTATGATTTTATTAAATCCAGAATGTAAAACATAATTTATATATATAATATATATTCATAATATACATATACATATATATATATATGATATATCGATAAATGAAATGAAATACACTGTTTATGGAGATGGTAGGTCGTACGTACGCATGAACACTGTTTTTCGTTTCCTTATTGAATTGAATGGAATTAAGTAGATGAAATACATACATACATACATATATATATATATACATAAATCCAGTAGAATTATTATGTCATATATTTCATTATTACTTATTATATGTACTTTGTAAATATTCTTATTGTTAACAGGGAAAATGAATCTCATCGCGTCGTGGAGACGCTAATCCGTACGTACCCACAAGCGATGATATCGTTCCAATATTTATTGAATGGTATTGGAGTGGATGATATAATATCATATAATCAGTATGATGTTATAATAATTATATATAGTTATTATTTACACCATTATACCCATCTAAGTAAGGTGGTGGTGGAAAAACTGATTACACCACGACGTAGAGATGATATTCCGTACGTACGCACACGCGATGATTTCATTTTCCATAGGATGGATAGAAGGTGAAATAGGGTTGTTTAATATTTATAATAACATATAAGTATATATTTAATACTTATGTTATTTCTTTATAATGAAACAACTAAATAAGAGGAAGTAGAATAAGAAAGAAACTTGAAAGAGTCGGTAAAAGGGATTTCCTCTTCCTCGACGCACCTCCTTTAAACTTATTCTTAGGACACTAGAGTTGGTCTTTTGAGAATACCAGAACCTCTATTATGTAACTAGAGAGGTTTATAAGTGTAATTGGTAGGGTTTGGCCGAGCTTCAAGTCTCAAAAGTGTGTGAAGAGAAGAGGAAAGGGGTGCCCTTTTTATAAGGGAGGAGAGGGGCACCTTTGGAAAAACTTAATATATTATTTTATAATAAAGTAATATTCGGTTTATAATAGCTCCAAATTGATTTATTTCAATTCTAAAGTGTGGATGGGTAGAAATACTCTCAACCAATAGGTTTTAGACAAGTTGGGGTTACTATTTTAACCTTATCATTTAGATTTAACTCCAAGTTAAACAATTTAACTTTTACCATGTCTTCTTGTTTTCTTACACAACATGGTTAATAAACATACTATAAAAAGCCAAACTAACCCCAAGTGGATCATTATTAAAATATATATACTTTTATCTAAGTCATTTTTCCGAACCTTAGATTTTTAGGAATATAATAACAATTAATAATATAATATTTTTTTCAAAAACTATTTTATGTCAATTTTGACACTATTTGGTAATGGATTTTTTGTGAAAATTATAACATCATTATTAGTTTGAAAAAAGTTAATTAAATCAATGATAACATGTCGTATTAACCTATAAAATTAGTGTAATTCATAAAAAGTCTCAAATTACATTTATTTGGGTATTTATAATATCAATTATTTTAATATTTCATTATTTAGGTAATTACTTCATCACCATTGTGTCATAAATAAATAAAATTATTTAATGTCTAAAAATTATAAATAAAATACCATTAGGTAGGAAATATTTTTATCTTTCTAATGAATATTTATTGTTGAATTTATCTTATGCATACCCCTATATTAAATATGTTTTAGTTATTAAACATTGATTTTAACTATTTTAACTCTTCTTTAAATAAAATAATAATAAATGTCCTAATCTAATCCAAGTGGACCTAAAGGGAAATATTTTATTCCTAAGGCTGTTTTTGGTAGAAATACACTTATCCAATAGAATTTGGACATGTTTTAGGGTAATAATAATATCATTTTTACCATTAATTACCCTATTTACTTTTAACCGTGGTAAATAAAAGTAAAAAGTTACTATTCAAAAAAATTATTTTTATCTTATTGAACAACATTTTACTCCTTGATATTAACCGTGTCTCTCGGATTTTTGAAATTTAACTCACAGAAGCGGTAAAATTAAGTTTTATGTATGTTTGCAAAAAGCTCCTGGGAGGTAGGTAAAAGGCGGTGAAAAGTTCAATAAAATTTTTATATATCAAAAATTATTATAAAATGACTCCAATGAATTAAATTGAACTTATATAGGTATTATGTATCAATTTTTACCTAATATAAATTTAAATAAAATAAATAATTATTTAAATAAAAAGTCGGTTTTTAAATAGCAACCTAGTGTTTTCACTATTCATCAAAAATTGAAAATTTTCAGAAAAATACCAAAAATTCACCCTAGGCTAATTCTGATATTCCGAATCAAAAAATAAATTCCATTTTGAATGATAAAATTTATAAAATTTCAAAAAGAGGGTATTAATATTCATAACGGGCAGTTCATAATAATATTATAATAATATCTCATTTAGTGAAACTTGGTGTTGCATACTACACGCGCTATCGAAGAAGGTCTTGATTGCGTGTAATGCAAGCCAAGTCAGGGATGTGTGTAGTGAAAGCTCTGTTTGGTGTTCCATATAAAATAATCAAAATTTATTTCATTTATATATTAAATAAAATCTATATTTAATGTTGTGTAGAATAATTTCCACAAAACGAACTTGAAATTATGTGTAACACGAGCCAATAATAGTGTTGCGTATACTGCAAGTTAATACGGTGTTGCGTATAGTACAATCCAATCTTGGTGTAGTGTATAATAGAAGACATCAAAGAAATTAAAAATAATATATCTCATAAAATCTCGGGGTGTTATATTCTACCCCCCTTAAAATGAATTTCTCCCTTGAAATTCTTCGGGGTTATAAATCGTTTACTACTTGAACGTTTCATTCATAGAAACCCACATCGTAAAAAGGAATACTAAATCATCAATTTAAAAACGAAAGTTAGAAATAAAATGGATACCCAAAGTAACTCATCACTTGGGTTCCCACATAGAAGTATATAGGTTAAAATATGGATATGGAAGAGAAATCTAACCATCATATTTTGATGGAGAGAGGTAGAGAACATGGCTATGAAAAAGCCAACAATTGCAAAGCTGTAAATTTGTGATGATCTAAGGTACCATCTGATTCATCAGATATGAGAGTACAAGGACAACATTTTTGGTTTTCAAGATCATTTCCCTAACATTGATGGACTTTTATATAAGGATAAATACTTACTTGATTTCAGTGTAATATCATCGTTGGTCATTCCGTGAACAATTTCCATTTCATCTCTATTTGAAGAAATGAAGCTGAGTTTTTCATTCATGAAGTGTTAGCAGATCATGCGATAGAATGATAAGTCATCCCATCTGTTGCTATCAAAAAAAAAGGTTAGCATAAGTTATTAAATATATATAAGTCCATCTATGGTGAGATTAATCATATATGATTCCAACAATTGTCTTATACTTCATATATCATGCCGCTTAATAAAACAAAACTAGTTTCTACTAACCAGGGACTTCCTGTAGGCCATTGGTAGGAGATAAAGGCCTGTTAGACTTCGATTGTGGGTTAGATTCCCATAGCCTTGTCCCACGCGACGGGTTGTCACCCGTCTTATATGTTGTCCTTTTTCTAAAACTACATTATTATAAACTTCCATCAATAATATTGAAAAAAGTTTAAGCCTTAAACAATACTAACTTATGTCTAACATAATCCATTCCAATATTTAGGCTTATCCAAAATACATATGTCCAATCTCATAGTATAAAGAAAATGATTACTTGAAAGGTCACATAACAAGAATGTGAATACCATCATTTATCCCCCATATATCATAAGATATATCTTGTTGATCGCATTCCAAACATGTGAATACCTTAATCATATATTCTTTTGAAACATAAATTACCATAAAACATTAGTGAAAACATGAATTCTGTCAAATGTTAACTCATTAACACATACCAAAATCCCAAAATTTCTATATACTCAAACCATGATATCACATTGTCCTTATATCAGTCATGAGCTCATTAATACTATCAAACATTTCATTATCTCTTCATCCGTTTTTTATGCGCATATTAGGTGCTTTCCAAAAATATCTAAATAACCATTCATGGTTACCAGTACCATTCAAAATATACTTTCAAAACTCAAGCAAAAGAAATAGTGTAAAAATCCTTAGATTTTTCTTTATTCCATTGTACCATACATTATTCGTGATAAACATACAATCATTACACTACCTTCTTAAACCACTGACTGAGCTTCATCATTTCTTCCATCTCATATATCATTTTTAGTGTCTTAATCATAATCCACATAAATACTACCCATATGACCATACTGATTCTATTTATGAGATTTTTCCTTAGGGAATTGGTTTGCATAATGCCCATCCATTCCACATTTAAAACACATAACCATTGTTGATGTCTTAGCAATACCATTATCCTTTTCCATGGTGTTAACTAAACCTTTTACTTTACAATTACTAGATTTGTGTCCTTCTTTTCCACACCCAAATCGTCTTCCAGTTCCTTTGAAACATTTTCCCTGATGCCTCTTCCCACATGATTTACATGAGGGAAATTGAACTTTCTTTCCTCTATGATCATCATGAAACTCCATCTTTCTCTTATTAACTGAGTCGGGAAACTTACCAAAGTTCAGATTATTGATCATATTATGAGATTTCATATTAGTCATAATAACTATATGTGGAATTCTAGATCCAATTTCATTTGGTTTCTCATGATGAATATCATTCTATTGACCATCATATCCTCCATTATTGTGAATCTTCCAGTTTCTATCAATTTTCTAAAACCCAAAAAGAATAGTGTGAGAGGCCAAAATCATATTAAAGGGGAGAATAACTTCAATATATAACATCTTTGGTTTAATTATAATATCATTACTGTAATTATAGGACTATAACCTATACTTATACTTATCCTTAGGGACATCCCAAGACATACCTTAGAAATATAACTAGGGATCTCACTAAAGTTCTCACATCCTTGTTTCCAATGGTTGACTAAACTGAACCTCTGATACCAACTGTAGGGACCCATAGCTTGATGTACATGGACATTAAATTACTTTTTTAGAATAATTAATACATAACAATAACCAACACTCAAGGACTGTAATAGTTTAGTGTCTTTGAAATCTCGGAAAATAATATTCTAATCATGGTGAAAGAACTTCAACATCTCCCATAATGATATTCACATTTAGTTTTCTTACCTAAAACCTTTCTTCATATCCAGGGGAAAAGAAAACATATAAAGGGTGAACTCAAATGCTCAGTAAGGGTAAACATAGAGAACATAAAACAATCCATAAACATTTGAATGATAAAACTTGAACATAAAATCTAAACATAAAAATCTTGAGGAAAGACATAAATCTTGGAAGTACGTGAGGCATATATCATAATGGAACATCAAGCATGATAAAATATCATGGGAACAAAACATGTAATTTTGGAAAACCATTATGCACATGATATGATTTCCATAGTAGCCAAGGCGTTGCTTCCAAGACCATCTTAGTGGACAAAGTCTCTTTCTGAATTGAGTTCACTCCTCGTTCCAGTCCTATATCACTGAACCAGATTAACTTACCATTCCATCCATGTCTATCACATGAGATATAAATCTTTACCCAATGCACTAGAGGGAGATATAGGTCCTACCCATCTCATAATGAAATCATTCTTACTAGTGACCCAACTTGAACATAAATCATTCATCCTTACCCAAAGAATAAAAATGGGTTTCATCAACATCATCCCATCGTAACATAATCCATATAAGACAAATGGATATCATTTCATCATAAGAAAGGTGGAACCATGTAAATCATAGTGAAATTATACTTGAAACATACACATATTAAATAATGTAATCTTAGATGGAAAATGGTTTTGATAAAACACTTGAAATTAATTCTTGAGGAAAATATCCTTTATTCTTAAAAATCATTTTATTTTCACAAAATTCCATTCAATTTTAAAAGAAAAGTATTTTTTTTGAAAATAGTCATAAAATATTGTAGAGTAATCTTCATGATAATGAGGCTTTATGAAACCGTAAAAATTTGTTCACGTCGTATAAGTTAAAAATAACATTCTTCTCGTACTTCTATCGGAAAAGTCAAAAAAGTTCCCCGTGTGGTAAAAAAAAGTATGATTCCTTTCATAACACATGGTAAATTTCAAAAAATGGGTTAAAAGTACTTTAAAAATACATGAATTGTTTTTATAAAACATGGGCATGGATGATAAAAATAAACCTAATAAATACTTACGAATAACAATCTCGGATAAGAACACTATTGGAATAATTATCCCTTACCTTAGGCCTGATATGCTTCGTACGTATCCAAAACTCCTATATAATGATTTAAATAATGTCATTGACTTATTAAAGAATCATATTCATTGTTATGATATCATATATGGTTCACTTATGACTTTATATTACCCGTTCTTTTGTAAATTCCAGGTTAAAGTAGCATTTTGGGTAAAATCGTTTCATTTATCGTACGTGTTTCGACTTGTTGTTCTTGATATTATTACTCATATCCTGATTTACTTAATTCCAGAATGTAAAAAAGAATTTATATATATAATATATATTCAGAATATACATATATATATATGATATATCTATAAATGAAATGAAATAAACCATTCATGGAGACGGTAGGTCATACGTATGCATGAACACTTTTTTTCATTTCCTTATTGAATTTAACAGAATTAAGTAGATTAAATACATATATATATATATACATAAATACAGTAGCAGTGTTATTTCATATATTTCATGATTACTTATTATATATACATTATAAATATTCTTATTGTTAACATGGAGAATGAATCTCATCGCGTCGTGGTGACAGTAATCCATACGTACACACGAGCGATGATATCTTTCCCATATTTATTGAATTGTATTTGAGTGGATGATATAATATCATAGAATTAGTATGATGTTAAAATAATTATATATAGTTATTCTCTACACCATTATACCCTTCCAAGTAAGGTGGTGGTGGAAAAACTGATTACACCACGACATGGAGACAGTATTCTGTACGTACACACACGATGATTTCATTTTCCGTAGGATGGATAGAAGGTGAAATAGGGTTGTTTCATATTTATAATAAAATATAAGTATATATTTAATACTGATATTATTAAATTATAATGAAACAACTAAAGAAGAGGAATTATAAGAAGAAAGAAATTTGAAAGAGTTGGTAGAAGAGATTACCTCTTCCTTGACGCACCACCTTTAAAATTCATCTTAGGGCACTAGAGTTGGTATTGTGAGAATCCCATAACCCTTATGATGTAACTAGAGAGGATGGGAAGTGCAATTTTCAGCGGTTTTTTGTGCTTCAAGGTTCAAAAATGTGTAAAGAAAAGATGGAAGAGGTGCCCTTTTTATAAGGGAGGAGAGGGGCACCTTTGAAAAAACATAATATATTATTTTATTATAAAGTCATATTCAGTTTATAATAGCTCAAAATTGATTTATTTCAATGTTAAAGTGGGTATGGGTAGAAATAATCTCAACCAATATGTTTTAGACAAGTTTAGGTTACTATTTTAACCTTATCATTTAGAGTTAACTCTAAGTTAAACAATTTAACTTTTACCATGTCTTCTTGTGTTCTTACACTACATGGTTAATAAACTTACTATAACACGCCAAACGAACCCCAAGTGGCTCATTATTAATATATATAACCTTATGTAAGTCATTTTGATGAACCATATATTTTTAGGAATATAATAACGATTAATAATATAATATTGTTTTTAAAAACTATTTTATGTCAATTTTGACACTATTTGTTAATTGATTTTTTGTGAAAATCATAACAACATGATTAGTTCAAAATAAGTTTATTAAATCAATAATAACATGTCATATTAACCAAGAAAAGTAGTGGAATTCATAAAAAGTCTCAAATTTCATTTATTTGGGTATTTATAATATCATTTATTTTAATATTTCATTATTTAGGTAATTACTTCATCACCATTGTGTCTAAAATAAATTAAATTATTTAATGTATAAAAATTATAAATAAAATACAATAAGGAATGAAATCTTTTTATCTTTCTAATGGATATTTATTGTCGAATTTATCATATGTATAACCCTATATTAAATATGTTTTAGTTTTTAAACATTGATTTTAAATATTTTAACTCTTCTTTAAATTAAATAATAATAAATGTCCAAATCTAATACAAGTGGACCTAAAGGGAAATATTTTATTCCTGAGGTTGTTTCTGTTCGAATTACACTTATCTAATAGAATTAGGACATGTGTTAGGGTAATTGTAATACCAGTTTAGGATCAATTACCCTATTTACTTTTAACCGTGGGAAATAAAAGTAAAAAGTTACTGTTCACCAAAAATTATTTTTATCTTATTGAACCAAATTTTACTCCGTCATATTAACCATGTCTCTAGGATTTTATAAATTCCACTCATAGAAGTAGTAAAATTATGTTTTATGTATGTTTTCAAAAAGCTCCTAGGAGGAAGCTAAAAGACGGTGAAAAGTTCAATAAACTTTTTATATGTCAAAAATTATTACAAAATGACTCTAATGAATTACATTGAACTTATATAGGTATTATGTATCAATTTTTACCTAAAATAAATTTAAATAAAATAAATAATTATTTAAATAAAAAGTCGGTTTTTAAATAGTAACCCAGAGTTTTCACTATTCATCAAAAATTGAAGGTTTCTAGAAAAATACCAAAAATTCACCCTAAGCTAATTTTGATATTTTGAATCCAAAAATGAATTCCATTTTGAATGATAAATTTTATAATATCTCAAAAAGTGGGTATTACTATTCATAACGGCTAGTTTATAATAATATTATAATATTATCTCGTTTAGTGAAACTTGGTATTGCGTACTACACACGCTATCGAAGAAGGTCTTGATTGCGTGTAATGCAAGCCAATTTAGGGCTACGTGTAGTGAAAGCTCTGTTTTCTATTCCGAATAACATAATCAAAACTTATTTCATTTATATATTAAACAAAATCTATACTTAATGTTGTGTAGAATAACTTTCACAAAACAAACGTTAAATTGTGTGTAACACGAGCCAAGAATAGTGCTGCATATAATGCAAGCTAATACTGTGTTGTGTATAGTACAAGCTAATATTGGTGTAGTGTATAATAGAATACATCAAATAAATTAAAAATAATATATCTTATAAAATCTCGCGGTGTTACAGATCATCACTTAACACTTCCACTAAACCTTTACAAAGTCTACAATGTGTTCCATGTTTCTCTTTTATCCCTCACATATACTAAACGTAGATTTATAAACATTGGAATGTGATATTTCTTATTAAGAACAACAAGTATAAATGTTTGATTTTAGATAAAATGTTCTATAGAACCGGACTGCTCACATGGTTAATGTTCTTTAGAGGAATCATAAATTTCAGAAAACTACATGGGAACCAAAGGATGTGATGATATAGAAGTATCCTAATTTTGTTACGTTTATGTGATCAAATTTCCAGAGATAAATATATTTAATGGGGGTATAATTTTTCATCATGGTATTATATATATATATATTAAATTAAATTCATTTTGATGTATTCGATAATGTTCTTTACACAAAACCCTTATTCTAAATAAACAATGATTTTATATGTTCATTAAATCCAAGATAATGGATTATATCATATTAGTAGGATTCATAACATTATAAAATCTATAAATATTTTTTTATTTGTTTAAAATTTTTCCATTAATTTATAGGAAATGAGTATCAATTTTTTTTTAAAAATCATTCCATGATCAAAAGACATAGTTTTTGAAGAAATATATATGTCTACGTGTCATTAATTTTTTTATAAAATATATTTTAAAAAATTTGAAAAATTGATTTTAATAAAATGATTATTTAATTCATGAATAATATTTCATACATTATCTATCCAAGGGTTCGGAATGAACATTAAATCATTTTAATGTGAAATTTGTTATTTTTTTAAAAAACCATTTTTATCTATGCAATGTGTTTTTCACATAATAATTTAATTAAATAACAATTGATTACTTATAATATTGACAAATTTAAATTATATATTCAATAAAATATATTAACATTTATCTAATAAGATTTACTAGGTTTGAAATAAAATTTAATTAAAATTTATGCATAAGAATAATTTTTTTTAAAAAAATATTTCATTCATTTTATATTTATAAATTTAATATTAATCATTTCCACTTATAAAAATTCAATTTGATAAAATATATTCATTATTTTAAATGAAAATTTTAAAACCCACTTAGTTTATTCATAATTATTATTAAAAATAATAAAAATTGGTTTCCATGGTTAGGGATAATTTTTTTTTCTAAGGGATTAAATTAAGAGATGTTGGTTAAAAGTCCACATAACATTTTTTTAATATTATCGGTTTAGGAGGTATTTAAATGATCTTATATTTCCCCTGGTTTAATTTATATTTTTTCAACTTTTAAAATAATGTTCCGTTATATTATTTAAATATTTTTATGTAATTCAATGTATGTCCCTCCACCCACTTATATTAGGAAAACTATTGTCCTCCCTTATTAATAGAAATTTATCCCTATAGATTAGTGAATATTAACACAAAAACCATCTTAGATTCGTTACCTTCGTTCTTGAGCTTTTGTTCTTACCATATGACCATACTAAGAAGGCTTGAGGTGTAAGCCACAAGATGTCTCTTAAAAATATGTAATAAAATTACCCAACTCTTTAAAACCTCATTTATTCTTGTAATTTATCTAAATCTTTTATATCAATCCAAAAATATGAATCGTGTATCATCAATAAACATAGATGTGATTATATTTATGGGAAAACCATTTTTTACTTTCTTTTCTTCAAATTAGATGTGAATGGGTTTCTTGGGTTTACGTGTGGACTGCATCTTACACCTAGTCATATGATTAATTTTCCATCACTAACTCAAATTTCTGGATATAATAATATATTTAATAAATATATATAATATTTATGTTATAATTATTATTATTTAATTATAAATATAATATTTTTCATTCAATTGTACTTTTTAGGAATATTTAAACAATGCTCATGTATACGTAGAGACTACTATCTCCAAGAATGATCTAATTCATTATTATTTCACTAAATTTTATTGTTTATTATAAATATTTATCTAATATATATATATATATATTATATTTCTATCATTATTAAAATTATAGAGATTTTGGGACCATGATCATGATGCAAGGATCATAACTTCCAAATCAAAACATATATGAAAAGCAAGAAAATTAACACATCAAAAGACAAAAATAATGAGAGATTATTAATTAAAAGTGATAAGATGTTATATGTAATACATGTATGGTATTATAATCATGATTAATATTATTTTATAGAATTATAATAAATTTATCTTTATTATACAAGAAGTTAACATTACTTACAAATAATATCAGACCTCAGGGAAGGTTTTTATTTTAAAATTTCATTATTTATTGGGATTTTTTATGTTTAAATTTTTTGTGATGATATTATATAATATATCTATAAAAATAATAATTTATTTTCTTATCCTATGTTAATTTACAAGGATTTTAATTTTCAATTTAATTCTCTTTTCTCTAAGTACTCAAAAGAATGAAAGAAGTATAATTACAATTGTTTATTTATTCAGTTTGGAATATTTTTCTTCCACATCCTAAATTCCATTAAACTATTTTTTAGAATATTTTTAATATTATCATATTTCTTATTAAAGTGACTTTTACACATGTTCTACTTTATAATGTTTTTTAGAAATAATATTTTTCAGTTCTCTGAATAAGTTACTTTTTACCAATGGAGTAAAAAGAATCATTATTTTAACATATACCACAGAAATAGATAATCTATCTATAATAAATATTCTTTTAATGAAGAGTATTTTAAATTTTTAATGGTTATTTTCATATAAAATGTCTTTCCTACCATTCTATATTTTTTTTATATTTTAAATAATTTATTTAAAAGTGAAAGGGGTATTTTACCTAAAAAAATGTTATCATGTTATTTTAATAGTACTTTTATCTTTGAAAAAATATAATGATGTTACTTATTATTAACTAGGTATATGATCCATTGATAGCATCTTTATTCTTTATATAGATTGATTATGATTATGTTGATGAAATATTGATGAAACCCATTTTATTTTCTAGGTGTTGAAAGAATGATAATTTTTTATGATGTTATGGAATACATATAAATAAATTATGATTATGTGGTTTGTGGTTTCGTTATATACATATAAAAATTTGGGTAATTATTAATGTTTTATGAGCTCATTGGTTACAATATGGATTATCCCAAGCCCAAGATTGGGTACACTAGTGGTTAACATAATGTTCAAGAAGGAATATTGGTTGTTAGACCAGTCCTATCATGCAATGAATGTATTTATGGGAAGTCTTGACATAGGATTTATATTATTATAAATATTGAAAAAAATTACACTCTCTTATGTAATAATATATTTCTTATGATATGATCAAATGGATCCTAATATTTGATTCTTTTATTATTTATGTATTGTGAACAATTAAATTCATATTCCATTATCATGATCATTGAATTTATAGGTATGATTTACAAATATAAAGAACATATTTTCATACACTTATGATTGTGATATTCTTACATATGATCATTGACTAATATATCACATGTTTATACTTAGGGATCACTTGATTTGAACCATTTTTATGTATTCATTCCCTATGTTATGAAGAATTTTTTTAAGTAGTTCATGATTATGTAGTGTACTTTTTGAGAACAAATTTTTTTAGATATTAAATAAATATCATTTAATATGCTTATTATGTATCTAGTATCCAACTTAAATAAACCTTTATGGATCTCAAGAATGAATTATTATGAGATTTATTTTATATATATAAAAAATGGCGTAATATTTATATAATAAATGCATAGGTGACCACCCTAAATGTGATGGTGTAACCATCCCTTGCCTTAATTTAATAGAGTTGATGAATCAAATGGAATTTAACATAATGTTCCTAGAGTCCATCTGATCTAACATTTAAAAGGGAAGGTTCAATTAAATATGTTTTTAAATTATCCTGTGGTAAATTTTGAGATATCTATTCAAACCAGACACACTTTGAAAATGTGATTATAAATGGTGTCTCACTATGTTACTAAAGTAATTAAAAAGGAATGTGAACTATAAATCTTAGAAGTGTTGGAGTGATTATGAAAAATTAATAGTGCTTGAGGTGGCTTTCACAGTAATAAAAGGTTGAAATCTAGGATACTATATATTGGCAGTTCATCCCACATGACAAAAAATTAGAAATACTTTCAATAAATCCAATGTTAAGATAGAAAACTTATCACTTTCTGAAATAATATATATCTCAATATAAAATGATTTAGAAGCATCAAAATTAGTGGGAAGGTAATTAAATTCAATGATATTACCTTTTTATTGGATTTAGGGGAAATATCTTTAGTGTTTCAAAACATTTTATTAAATAAAATGAGGTTATATTTCAATAGAATTGAAGTTTTATAAAACATTCAAGGGTATAACTCTCTACATTTAGGAATATTGAACATGTGGAAGTCTATTCCGAATTTCAAATGATTAAATTTCTTATTTCATTATTTTGAATGTGGTGAATGTGATTTGGAATTAAAGCCTTTGTTATTTTAATCAAATGAACATATATAAGAATATAAAATATGAAGCACTGATGAATATATTGATGTAAAAATTTTCAAAAATCAATTATTATGAAACATTGTGAAAAATAAAAATTGTGAATAAGATTTATAGGGTAGTGAAAATCAAAACATATAAATCTTTTGAGTTTATAAACATAGATGTGTATAAACAAATGAGATTCAATTCAAATACAAATTATAATTATTTTATTACTTTTTTGATGATTATAATTTTATGACTTCTATATATATTTTATAGTGAGTAAATATAATGATCTTGTGTGTATTAATATCATTCATAGGTGTGACTAAAATAAAACTAAATGTTCTATAAAAAATATTGGTTTCAAAATGGATACAATTACAATAATGGAGACATTGATAAACATGTTGAGAAACATGGATTATGAAATGAATATAGTCTTTCATACACCCCATATTAAATTGGATTTTACAAGAATATGATGTAGAGTTTAGTGGACATGTAAAAGACCATGTTATTAGAGCATAAATCCTAGGATTAATTTTAAATACAAGACATAATGGATGTTCTCTGCATTACCTATTAGTATTTAAACTAGCCATATTTAGTTAACACACCTGATTATATGTAGTTAAGAAAGAGGCTGACGTTTAATATTTTTGATGTATTTTGGAACCCATGTTATATAAATATTAGAAGAAGTTATTTTGGTATTTTTAAAAGAGAATTGATGAGGGGATATTTCTTGGATACTAACCTAGTAGAATGAGTTTAAGGAGTTATAAAAACTTTCTTATATATCACTAATAACTATGATGTTATAATTTTTTGAAAATAAAAAATTATTATAAATTTCATTACCCATTCCAAATAAGACAGAATATTCTGAAGTAGAAATTTTTGGAAAATATATGATAGATAATATTGTTGTAGTAGATTTTCAAAATTTTCTATTATTTTGTTAATTTTCACTAATGAGAAATGGATAGATTAAATAAGATCTATGTTTAAATGTATTTTTAAAAAAATTATCCCTAAACTTCTCCTAGATATAGTAGTAATGGTTTTTTAACCTAAATAATTAAAAAAAATTAAGATATTGGGGTATGATAATTCAAGAACCATAAATATTTCATCAGAGAAACATATAAATTACGTAATTATTTTAAAAAAATATTAAACTAAAAATCATATGATATATATTTAGAGTGTGTTCATATATATTTTAGTATAATAACTTATTATGATATTCCAATAATATGTATTTATAGTGAATACATTAACAAAATAATTTTTATTTGAAAAATAGATTCAAATAATTGTCATTGACAAAGATACAATACAACATATTTGAAAAAATTAAAAGAATAAATAAATAATACAGTGTATGAATATGAAATTTACTATAAACTAAAAATTAAAAACATATAATATATTATTCATCATTCCATTTAATATATTTTTTTATAATTTTTGTAAATTTTTTATTGATTATTAGTTTTCATCTAACCAAAAATATGTACTAGGTCATGTCATTTTCAATATTATTTAATTAAATTATATTTATTTTCATCAGAATGAATAAATTTATTATGTTAAATGTTTAATAGATCAATAATTATTTTTAGAAGGAGTTATGATATTTTTTTTATAATTTTCATTAAAGAATGATTCAAATAGAGGATTAATTTTATTTTCATGTTTTTATTATGTTCAAATACCATGTTTAAATCTTGAGGAAATAAGTGACTATATCACTAAATATGGTTTCTAAAAAACTCTAATTTATGGTATCACAATCGAGACAAATTTCAAGTGGAAAATGACATTGATTCAGCTAAAAGGGTATATTTGGATAATTTGATTCCTGATCTATTTCCATTGGGTTTTTAGGAAAACTCCTCATGTAGACTGGTGTAATAAGTAATTTATAACAGAACACATTTTCCATCTATTAATTTAAATGATTACATTGATCATGTTATAAATTTTAAGGAAGATGCGAATACCCTTATTTATAAGGCATATTAAAAAATGATCAAACATGAGTTATAAATTTGATTATCTTAAAAGAAATAAATGTATATATTCAGTAATAATATGGTCAAATATATCAATATATATTAAGGATTTTATACATGATGAATAATGAATTATAGGAACTCATTATATGGTATCAGTGTTGGATGAAAAATTGTATTTTTATCTACTAAGATTCATGCTCTCCCCAAATTGTTTTAACTATTCTTGATGGAAATGATGAGTAGAGTTAATGAAAGAAATGTGATACAACATGGTGTAATACTAAAAAAGATAAAAATCAATACCTCTTACAATAGAATGTGTTGTTAAACCTTTTTATAATTCATATAGTTTTAAAAAACTAGTTTTAAAAATTGAAGGTAATATAAGATAGAATAAAGATTAAAAAATAAGGATAATGATGAAATTTTGAATCATTCAAATGAGTTATCATGGAAAAAATTATATAGGTTATATCATGATTTTTTAATTGGGACATGAAATGATAGATTCATATTTTGATGTGATGGGTACATTTAATTTCCCCAAATGTATATTATACAATGTCTATTTCCTATTTTCATTAACATTTTATAAATTTTTGTCAGGGATCTGTATGAAGAATTTGATTTATATTAGATGTTATTAATATTTGGACATAGTGATCCTTGAAATAATATCTAATTATACTGTAAGACAATAATAGAAGAGGTAAAGGGGATTTAGATCAATGGTTTGTAAGTGTATGAATAATTTTATAAGGAGTAGAATTATTTTTTATAGATTTATTATAGAAGATAAATGATTTACTAACTTGGTGAAATGATTTTTGGTTACAATACAAAATGGAAATTATTTTTCTTTATTTATAAAAAAACTATATGTTCTTGGAGATTATTTTTTCCATTAACATTCACCTTCATATGGCATTAAAATTTTCTACCAACATACAATCCATATATAAAAAATATTAAATAGTTTTATAATGACATATAGACAAATGAAACAACTAACCCACTAAATGTTAGGGAATTATATTGTTAAATAAAAAGAAGTCTTTTATTATATATTTTTTCATTTTAAATAAAATTAAATGAAACAAAGGAATCTAAATTCAAATTTCAATACAAATTAGAAAAATAAAAGTATATTATTTAGGTTTTTGTAATGTCATAAAATTTGATTCATTATTTATTGGAATTAATTCATATTGAAAAAATACATTATAAAATGTTACATGAAACTCTATTAAAAGTTAAGGTAATAAGAAGATGATTTTTTCTTAAATGATTATTTAAGGTATTAGTGTATAAGATCAAGGCATCATCCTGAGTTAATTGTGTATAACAAATGGAATGTTAATTTTCATATTTTTCAATGGATAATATTGAAGAAACAATTATTTTAGGTGTTGGAATTCTTGATGGTTCCAAATTATTATTCAAGTAACATTAAAGAAAGTGATATCACACAAGAAGTAAAACAAAAATCTCTTAAAACTCCTGATTACCGTGTCTTGTTACAATATTTGGTTCCCATTTATATTTGATATTTACATTCACATAATATTAGTTTTTTTGTTAGGATAAGTAATTTTAATTAATATATTTCTACCAAAATACTAAAATAACGTTTTTTAGATATTAAATAGATATCCATTTATTATTCTTTGGGATATAGTGAAAATTTTCCATCCATCATTTTCTCTAGTATTTCACATCTGACTGTTAGTCATCCTAGATAAGTAATTTTTGGTAGTCTTATTTTGAGTAGCTAGATGTATCTAATAGAAATAATTATGTCTACATTGAAATATTATGTGAGAAATAAATATCATCCCAAATGGACTATTGTGAAAAGTCATTTACACAATAATTAATGGATTTATATGAATCATACTAGTTTAACATCAATATGTTGTATAATCGACTAATAAGAACTAAAGGTGAGACATGTCATATAATTGATCCTACATTTTTTTCACTTCCCCAAATATAAGTATCATATAGATTGTAATAATTGTGTACATTAATAATGGAATAGTGTGAGTGGAACATCATACAATATTATTTAATAATGGAGTGCATCCGGATTATATAATGTAAATAATCTCAAAAAATGATTTTTTTATAGTGAAATTTTTTCACTTCTTTTAAAAATTTAATTATTTTATATTTGGTAAGAAAATTTAGAAATGATTTAAAGTAATTAGGATTCTCTATTTATTAAGAGTATATAAAAAACTCACAAAAAAATATTTTATTAATCTTTTAAATTAAAATTTAATAGATTTTTTTCCATAACTTAATCAAATTTATATATTTAATATTTGATATTGTAATCTTTCTTGTCGTATGATTACCTATGATTGGTGAATCAAAAAATTAATATCATTGTGATTTTCCCAAAAAAATGTGCTCTGTGATTGTATTGAAATTGCTTTCATTGGATTTAAATTTGTAATAAATATTAGTTCTGCAAAAATGGAAACATAGAATGATGGTTTAATGATAAGAAGAACAATAGAGTTATATTAGAGTTTATATAACAAGAAAACCAAAAACTGATAAGAATATGTTATCATTCATTTTCTATTCCCACTACAATGGTAAATGTCATTGGTCCTCTTGGTACAGGATGTCCAGGTCCAAGGATGAAAGTGGTATTAATATCACAGATAACTCAAGTATGATGTACAACATGCAAGACAAATTGTATTGGGAGATAGTTTATGGTCTAACTCTTTGAGGTAGTTTAATCAATAATAAATTTTTGTCATGTTTGAGGTTTAAAAGGGGTTGGTTTCTTGCTTTTGTAATTTTATTTGGGTTCCTCTTCGAATTCTTTAGGAACACTCATGATGGATCCTTGGAAGAGGGGACATTGGTTTCTAGAGTCACAATTGGGCTGGTGAGATGCTTAGTTTTCTACGTTTCCCTATCCCAGATGTTTAATTCATAGAATCTAGTTCTAGTCCACTATTTTTTTAAGCAATAATTAATGGACAATAACGTACCACTTTTTATAGTATTCATATGAATGTGGAGTAAGATGTTTTGTGTTTATGGATTCTGCATCTGAGGTTTTTTGCTAAATCCTACCATAGAATAGTGTATCACAATGGAGTCAATGATCCATGGGGTTCAATTATATGGTGGAAAAATCATTCTTTAAATAAAACTTCCTAGTATGGTGGTTACAATATATGGATCTTCCAATGGATTAGTAGATCAATGATAAAGGATTCCAGATTTCCTCGATGTGCATATACCATAGAATTCCACCTAAAGAGATTATTTCCCATATTTTTGAAGCTGAATGGGCATCCATATTATGTCACAATTCTGTTTAATTTACCGGTATTTATCTTCTTGACTATAATGGTGATGAGTTCACGAACCTCTTGTTTATTGGTGTAAATGGGGATTCTATAGAAAAAAGGGGAGGGTAATTATTTTGGTTGTTGGATGCTGGTGTATTTGTGAGGCATGAAAAAAATCCAGATGTGAGGGGTTCATAATAGCAAGCAAGAGGACGATATCCAGATGTAACGACCCGAAATTTTGAATAAATCTTGTTTCCTAATTTTATGTGTTATTTTATTTTGTTTTTTATACTAAAAAAAAATGTTTCATTTGATAACATGAGTATAATTAAAATGAGACCATTGGGTTTTGATTATTATATGACCATTGGTCAATATGACCCCTGGAAACTAAACGTTTTGATTATTGTCTCTAAATACAAGAAATGTTGGTTAATTAATATAGAAAGAAGATTCGATGGCCTCACCCAGTAGTCTTGGACCGATCGAAGCCTATCTAACAGAACTTGGGAAGGAGGTAGCACCACTGGGCTTTGCTCTGGACCAAACCCAAGCTGAACTTCATCGTGTAAAGCTAGAACGAGATCGCCTTTGTGAGAAGTTAAAACTAATAGAAATTACTACTCGTGCGATGTTGGCCGAGCCTCTCTCAAATTATCTCACCTTAGCACACCTTACACTTAGGTCCTATGCTGGTGTGATAAGGGGCTATGTAAGGAGACTGTAACTGCATTGTGTAATCCTTTGTTTTAAATAAAAATTGGGATTTCTTCTTATGATGAAGTTTATGAATTTTCAAATGACAGGATAAATATAGTATGCATATTTTTGATGAATTTTAGAAAAAAGATATTTTAAAAATGTTTATGTAAACCTTAAATAATTAAAGACGTGTAATGATATTCAAAAAATGGTCTTCTACAATTATGTCCAGTACAAAATTTAGAGTATAATAAGATCAACTTGATTTTTGATGAATAGTAAATTATGAATATTGATTTTATGCTTAAGATTAGTAATGTGACCAAATAGATTAGTAATTTCGCTCAATGAAAGTTTTAATATAATTTAAACACCTAGATTAAATAATGAGATTCAATAAAATGGGTAAATAACAGTTTCATAAATTATTATTCAAATAATAGTTTTTTGGTTGAATAGTGTTTTCTAATTAAAAATTAAATTAAAAATATTTATAAAATGATTTTTATAAAATGTATTTCATTTTTGAACTCAGAGCATCGATATTATGTTAAGGTAATTTTTGGGGATTTTTCTGAAAAAATGAATTCTCGATGAATAGAGTTTTTATTTAAAAACTAAATTAACAATATTTAGAAAATTATTTTTATAAAATGGATTTCATATTTGAAATCAGAGCATTGATATTTGGTTAAGGTGAAATTTTGGGATTTTTCTGAGAAAGTTGAATTTTCAGTGAATAGTAAAAATACAGTTTTAGGGTTTCAGTATGTTTAATGATCTCATAACTATGTCATGATAATTTCATGAGATATTTTAAGGGTTGGACGGCCAAGGGTGATGAATTATTGTTTTGGGGGGCCCCATGTGGCCTAACTCCATGGTAAATTCCAAGGGAGAGCACATGGTTTTGAGAAAAGCACTTGTGAGGTGTCCCTAGGCCATTAATGCCTTGTCCCCTCACTTTCCCTATAAATACCAAGACCTCCTCTAATATTTTCGACTCAAAAAACATCCTCAACTAGGTTCTGGTCTCCTTACCTCCCAAGGAGTCCTCCCAGGGATCCCCCAATCCCTCAAGGTCCCAACCATTGAGTTTTAAGAGTTACGTTTTAAGGTAAGGGATCCGACCTCTCTCTTTCTTTTTAAGTGATCTCTTTTATGTCATTTATTTTATGCTCCATGTTCATATGTTGGAGGATGTTCTTCTATATTCATTATAATGTCCTTTTTATGTTCATATTATGAGATACCCCCTCTTACTCTCATCATTTCTTTTTAATAATGTTTAAGTGGCGCCGTTAGGCTGCCGAATTTTCAAGGGATTCATTCACCTTTCTCATCTTTTCAAAGTTCTACTTTCATGTCAAGTATTTCAAGTTCCTTTTTATTATGTTGGGGTATGATATCAATATTTATCAAACATATCTTTTATGATAATATTATTAGAGACCCCATTTTATCTCCTCAATTCAGTATTATGATGTTTTAAGTGGCGCCGTTAGGCTGCCGAATTTTTAAGTGGTTCTTTCACCCTTCTCATTTTTTCAAAGTTCTAATTCCATGTCAAGACTTGAAATTTACTTTTTATTATGTTGGGGTATGATCTCTATATCTATCATACTGAGCTTTTATGTTTTTATTATGAGAGTCCCTATTTTATCCCATCAATTCATTTTTGTTGATGTTTAAGTGACGCCGTTAGGCTGCCAAATTTTTAAGGGATTCTTTCACCCTTCTCATTTTCAAGATCTATTTTCTTTTCAAGTATTTCAAGTTAATTTATTTTGGGGTATGATCTCTATATCTATCATACTGATCATTTATTTACATATGATTATATACCCTTTTTGATCTCTTCAATTCATTTTTGTTGAAGTTTAAGTGGCACCGTTAGGCTATCGAATTTTTATAAGAGAAATCTTATTTTTTTGTCTTCCTTTCAAGTTCTTCATTTCATATGGTATATAATTCAGATTTCATTAACATTCTCTTAAATACTTTAAATTCTGTCCCTATAATGTTTTATGGATCATTTATGAGTGGGTGACCCATGTCCCCTCTCTTTTCAATGTTCTCTAAAACCCCGAAACATAGCTGTTATGCTGCAGAATTTTCGTCTCAAAATGCCTCTCTCTTTTCTCAAAATTATTTTATTCTATAAAGTTAATACTAAAAGCTCTTATTTATATAGGGGTATTGACATATATATCAAAATTTTCTATTTTAAATTCTGGGATTTACATACATGAGACCCGCTCTCCCCTTCCGTGGGTTTTAAAGTGACAATAAAGATCATGTCTTTAAAGCAGTTTTTAAAACATTATGATTATGAAATGAAACCCATTTAATTTATGCTATATGGGTTATTTATGAAATATTTTATGATGAAATATGTGGCTCACATGATAATAAAGGAAAATTTAAGGTTGCGCCATGATAGCGCTCCAATTCATTGGGTAATGATGTAACCACTAGAGATTACAATTTTCACGATACCTTGGTGAATAACCTTGGTAATTTTCAAATGACACCTTGGGGATGGACCTTGGTGATATGTTCATGATTGTCTAGGTTAAATGATGTAGCCACATCTTCAAGTTATGAAAAATGTTATTTTTATTATGATATGCCTCATAATTTCTTTCTCATTTTTTAATGTTCTTTTCATGACCTTATTGAAGTATCTCAAGTTCACATGTAAAATGTTTCTCTTGTTTCCCTTACTGGGCCTTCTGCTCACCATTTCTTTTGATGTATGTCCCCAGGGTTTGAGATGCAGTAATGAACCTAGGATGAACATGAGGAGAAGCCTTTTAAGTGTTTAAGAAGAATATTTTATGTTTTCATGTTTAAAGTTCATGGTTTCCAAGACACTAAACCTTAAAGATCCTCAGTTTTGTAAAATGTAATGAAAGTTTATGTGATAAAAAGGCAGGATTTTATAGTTGGTATCAAAGGATGGTTTAGTTATTTGTGTAAATTAGGATATGAAAACTTTAGGAAGAATCCTATAGAAATGCTTATATATAGGAAATCTTCCTGGTATTTTGGTGAGTATTGAGTAAGGGGTTGCCAAGCAAATACATCCCTGTCTGGATACATGCAGGTAGAGGTGGCTCTGGCACAGATGTACATAGGGGTAAACCCCGAAAACACCGCTTTGAGCTAGACTCGAACGGGAACTGGTACACGACAATGGGCCTTGCTGCACTCTTGGTTACAACACTCTCGGGGGATATGCTTTGGTAAATTCATAAGCTTAGTATGGACCATTGTTAAAGGAACAAAGACAAAATAAAATAAAGATTCACATAAGGATATATGATCATGGATAACCTAGTTTTAAACCTAGGGGATCACAGGTTAGGGTATACTTTTCTTCTACAAGTAATCCTTATATGCTTTCAGTTCCTTTTCATGATTATAGGCTAAGTACTTAAGCCCCTAATTATGCTTTCTCTTCTTAGTTAATGGTGGGAAATGGAAGAACAAGTCCGAACAACCAATGTGATAGGAAAATGTGACGATTATTGTATTATTATGACAGGGATGATTAGGGGATTAAAATATGATAATTATTTTGGAAGACTTTCACTATTTTGGGGACCCTATATGATCGAGGTAAATAGATTACTACGGTATTTTCCTTGAGGAGTAAGGTTGACTTATATTTTGAAGAATCAATTAATTTAAGGTGGACTTATAGTAATTTAGGTTACTTATGGGAATGATTAACCTATCTTGGGTAAAACATGTTTAGGTTAGATACTTTTTTATAAGATGTTAGGAGTGGTTGATGTTGTTTGGAGATGAACAATGAAGTTTATTTTGGAAGACTATGTTATCAAATCCTTCTTGTATTTGGCTTTAAATCATAGTTTGGTTTATTTTGAGGAATTTTAAAGACCTATATTTATGGAATGGACTATGATGAACTTTGGGTAGTACCATGGAACATTGAAGATTTAAAAGTAGTTTCCATTCCTATGGGATTATTTCTTTTTGAAGAGTTGTTTTACCTTACCCTTTCTGTTTTTGGGATAATGTTTAAAGATAAAAGAAATAGATAGTTAATCTTTTGTAGATCATGTGATTCTCTAGAAGATGATTCTTGTGTTTTGATGAGACCAAGTAGTTTTGAATGCTCATAGTTTGGAGAAAAGATTAGTTTTGGGTAAAAATTTATTAAAGGATGAAACTCTACATGAAGATAGGTATATTTTCTTATGTTTTTGTTTTATGTTGTAAATGAATTCCTCAAAATTATGAAAAGGAACGTATAACAAAAACATTGTTGGTTTACGTTTCCTACTGGGTAATCAAAGACCGTTTACACACATCATAAGTTTGGGATTTTCTTATGGTTAACTTTCTCCTAATCATGTTCTCTATCACTCTCCCTCAGAACTTGACCCTTTGTTTTCTCCTCCATGTCCATGTTTTCCTACATGGAATCCTAGTGTGGGTTAACTCGGGTGACCTTTGTACTTCCCTTTCATTCTTTTAAAGTAATAGTTTTACTGACTCCTTTTCCGATGTGGGACTTTCAATGAAATTTCAAAACCCAATTTTAAAAATTGTGAGGACGCAATTTCTTAAGGGGGGAAGATTGTAACAACCCGAAATTTTGAATAAATATTGTTTCCTAATTTTATGTATTATTTTATTTTGTTTTTTATACTCAATAAAAATGTTTCATTTGATAACATGATTATAATTAAAATGAGACCATTGGGTTTTGACTGTTATATGACCATTGGTCAATATGACCCCTAGAAACTAAACGTTTTGATTATTGTATCTAAATACAAGAAATGTTGGTTAATTAATATAGAAAGAAGATTCGATGGCCTCACCCAGTAGTCTTGGACCGATCGAAGCCCATCTAAAAGAACTTGGGAAGGAGGTAGCACCACTGGGCTTTTCTCTGGACCAAACCCAAGCTGGACTTCATCGTGTGAAGCTAGAACGGGATCACCTTCGTGAGAAGTTCAAATTAATAGAAATTACTACTCGTGCGATGTTGGCCGAGCCTCCCTCGGATTCTCTCACCTTAGCACATCTTACACTTAGGTCCTATGCTGGTGTGATAAGGGGCTATGTAAAGAGACCGTAACTGCCTTGTGTAATCCTTTGTTTTAAATAAAAATTGGGATTTCTTTTTATGATGAAATTTATGAATTTTAAAATGACCGGATAAATAGTGTATGCATATTTTTGATGAATTTTAGAAAAAAGATATTTTAAAAATGTTTATGTAAACCTTAAATAATTAAAAATGTGTAATGATATTCGAAAAATGGTCTTCTACAATTATGTCCAGTACGAAATTTAGAGTCTAATAAGATCAACTTGATTTTTGATGAATAGTAAATTATGAATAGTGATTTTATGCTTAAGATTAGTAATGTGACCAAATGGATTAGTAATTTCGCTCAAATAAGGTTTTAATATAATTTAGACACCTAGATTAAATAATGAGATTCAATAAAATGGGTAAATAACAGTTTCATAAATTATTATTCAAGTTTTAGTTTTTTCGAGTGAATAGTGTTTTTTTAATTAAAAATAAAATTAAAAATATTTAGAAAATGATTTTTATAAAATGGATTTAATTTTTGAACTCAGAGCATCGATATTATGTTAAGGTAATTTTTGGGGATTTTTCTGAAAAAATGAATTCTCGATGAATAGTGTTTTTATTTAAAAACAAAATTAAAAATATTTAGAAATTTTTTTATAAAATGGAATTCATTTTTGAAATCAGAGCATTGATATTTGGTTAAGGTGAAATTTTGGGATTTTTCTGAGAAAGTTGAATTTTTAGTGAATAGTAAAAATACAGTTTTTGGGTTTCAGTATGTTTTATGATCTCATAACTGTGTCATGATGATGTCATGAGATATTTTAAGGTTTGGCCGGCCAAGGGTGATGAATTATTGTTTTGGGGGCCCCATGTGGCCTAACTCCATGGTGAATTTCAAGGGATAGCACATGGTTTTGAGAAAAGCACTTGTGAGGTGTCCCTTGGCCATTAATGCCTTGTCCCCTCACTTTCCCTATAAATACCAAGCCCTCCTCTCATATTTTCAACTCCAAAAACATCCTCAACGAAGTTCTGGTCTCCTTACCTCCCAATGAGTCCTCCCTAGGTTCCCCCAAGCCCTCAAGGTCCCAACCATTGAGTTTTAAGAGTTCCGTTTTAAGGTAAGGGATCCGACCTCTCTCTTTCTTTTCAAGTGATCTATTTTATGTCATTTATTTTATGCTCCATGTTCTTCTGTTAGAGGATTTTCTTTTATATTCATTATACTTTAATTTTTATGTTCATATGATGAGATACCCCCTCTTACTCTCATCATTTCGTTTTAAGAATGTTTAAGTGGCGTCGTTAGGCTGCCGAATTTTCAAGGGATTCGTTCACCTTTCTCATTTTTTCAAAGTTCTACTTTCATGTCAAGTATTTCAAGTTCCTTTTTATTATGTTGGGGTATGATCTATATATTTATCATACTGATATTTTATGATAATATGATGAGAGACCCCATTTGACCTATTCAATTCAGTATTTTGATGTTTTAAGTGGCGCCGTTAGGCTGCCGAATTTTTAAGTGGTTCTTTCACCCTTCTCATTTTTTCAAAGTTCTAATTCCATGTCAAGTCTTGAAAGTTCCTATTTATTATTTTGGGGTATGCTATCAATATCTATCATACTGAACTTTTATGTTATTATGAAGAGACCCTATTTGATCTCATCAATTCATTTTTGTTGAAGTTTAAGTGACGTCGTTAGGCTGCCGAATTTTTAAGGGATTCTTTCACCCTTCTCATTTTCAAGTTCTATTTTCTTGTCAAGTCTTTCAAGTTAATTTATTTTGGGGTATGATATCTATATATATCATACTGATCATTTATGTTCATATGATTATAGACCATTTTTGATCTCGTCAATTCATTTTTGTTGAAGTTTAAGTGGCGCCGTTAGACTGTCGAATTTTTATAAGAGAAATATTTTTTTTCTACCTTTCAAGTTCTTCATTTCATATGGTATATCATTCATATTTAATTACCATGATCTTAAATACTTTATATTCTGTCCCTATACTGTTTTGTGGATCATTTATGAGTGGGTGACCCATGTCCCCTCTCTTTTCAATGTTCTCTAAAACCCCGAAACATAGCTGTTATGCTGCAGAATTTTCGTCTCAAAATGCCTCTCTCTTTTCTCAAAATTATTTTATTCTATAAAGTGAATACTCAAAGATCTTATTTCTATAGGGGTATTCACATATATATCAAAATTTTCTTTTTTAAATTCTGGGATTTACATACATGAGACCCGCTCTCCCCTTCCGTGGGTTTTAAAGTGACAATAAAGATCATGTCTTTAAATCAGTTTTTAAAACGCTATGATTATGAAATGAAACCCATTTATTTTATGCTATATGGGTTATTTATGAATTATTTTATGATGATATATTTGTCTCACATGATAATAAAGACAAATTTAATGGTGCACCCTGATAGCGCTCCAATGCATTGGGTAATGATGTAACCACTAGAGATTACAATTTTCACGATACCTTGGTGAATAACCTTGGTAATTTTCAAATGACACCTTGGGGATAGACTTTGGTGATATGTTCATGATTGTCTATGTTAAATTATGTAGCCACATCTTCAAGTTATGAAAAATGTTATTTTTATGATGATATGCCTCATAATTTCTTTCTCATTCCTTGATGTTCTTTTCATGACCTTATCGAAGTATCCCAAGTTCACATGTAAAATGTTTCTCTTGTTTTCCTTACTGGGCCTTCTGATCACCCATTCTTTAGATGTATGTCCCCAGGTTATGAGATGCAGTAATGAACCTAGGATGAACATGAGGATAATCCTTTCAAGTGTTTAAGAAGAATATTTTATGTTTTCATGTTTAAAGTTCCTGGTTTCCAAGACACTAAACCTTAAAGATCCTCGGTTTTGTAAAATGTAATGAAAGTTTATGTGATAAAAAGGTGAGATGCTCTACCAGAGGTCATTTTTTGTAAGGTTATCGTATTCCTCTAATTAATCACTAGAAGTTGGCTCAATCTCTCTAGCGCTTCAGGAAAGCTTTCATCACATCTTCCATCAAGGTGGGTGTATCTTCTTTGGGTGATCTATCAATTGGGTTCCTCTTATGTGTGGTTTCAAATACAAGGTTGATGGTTTATTCATAGTTGGATACCTGCGTGGGGGTGGACTGGTTTCAGACTCTGGTGGGTGTTTCATTTTCTAGTGCATATTATGGTAGCGATGATTCATTGATGTTTGTGTATTATGCAGTGTGCAATGGTCTGAAGATGTGAAATAACAACCATACATGTTTGTATTTTTTGAGACCAATTTAGAGATTATATTTAGATCTATACAGGTTCATATCATGATTCTATTCTCTATTATTTATTAGTTTCCAGATTAAAGGACCTTTTTAATGGATGCATTACCATGATCCACACTGGGATTGAAGAGAACCAGGAACTAGATTATCCTGATTCATGGGTTAGTTCTCATAGTTCATGTATTTTTTTTCTAGTTTTCTCTCCCTTCCATTTGTATGTCTTTATATTTTGAGTGGATACACACTTGTGATGCACCATTTTAGGCCGCCATGATTTTTATTTCCTTTATCCTTTTATTTTAATAAAAAATAATTATTTCGATAAAATGAATAATTGTATTAAATTACTATGAAAATGGTCGAGTCGTAATAATGGAATTCAATCTGTTTGACTAAATTTCATGGCAAGTAATTCATATAGATAACTACAGATTTAGAGTTATTGATGTGAAATTTATACTTCAGACCAAAAAAAAATTCATTCTTGCTTCGAAAGCATTACATGTTTTTTATGTAATCGACCCTTTAAAAAATATTTTTTATGTAGCTTTTGATGTCATTTCAAGGAATAATTTTTTTAAAGGAATGGATGATATTGATGTTTTTGATGAACATATACATACTTATTCAATTTTTTTTCTTAATGACATTGATTATTCAACTGTTAAAATACATTGTGAACTATAAATTATAACATAGAAAAAATAATGTGGGCACATTTGAATGTATTTACCTAATAATATTGAAATATTTTATGTGTTATTTAGCATTCATAAATGATATCCAAATTTTTTTTCTAATTAAATTGGGGAAATTTCAAATGGTTTTTCAATATTGTTACTAAATATGAAAATTAAATGAAATTGTTTTTTAATTTGAAAATTTATTGAATTAAATAGAATTATATGCCTTTATTTTTCTAAAGTCAATTTGTAATATTATTTAACATCTCTACTTTTTTAGTTATCCTATAATACTATTCTATATTTCTAGGTTTATATGTCTGATTATGAAGAATATATAAGGAGAACTATATATAGAAATGAACAATTGATTATAGATTTATGCTTATATCCTATGATCACCATTTTATGTACATTCTTGGTTTGGATATTTTGTTATTTCATATTATATTTTTTTATCATTAAGTTTATTTTATCATTAATGTTATTTTAGGGTTCATTATAATGGTGGTTATTAGGTTATGCTATAGAGGGTAACGGTTTGGAAAAGTGTAGTGGTATGACTGATTCTATGGTTCAACCTACCAACATTCCACTTCATTCATTATGAGGTTATCTAGTTTAACCACCCTTCATAAAGCGTCAATAAATGACGAGGTCATAATCTAATTATCCAATATTCTTATCTTCCATACCCAAAATTTCAAAAAAAAAAATTATTCCCAAACACGCACATGATGGTAGTGCTTAGGCCCCCATCCCTCATTTCTCCCCATTCCCACAATCCATTATACTCAAAACTACTCCTCTATATATCCAACCACCATATCCATATCTATATCCATATCCATATCCATATCCATATCTATATCCATATCTATATCTATATTCACCTTCATTTGTATAATTTTATCCATAATGTTTATTCCGTCCATCAGTATGTTTATCTTCATTGACTATAAAAAGTAATTCTACTGTAGATATCCCACCTCCTAAAATGGATATCCCCTTGTCCTCAAGACATAGAACATCGTAGGACAATATATCCCCAATCTACTGGTACGTGTTTAAAAAATATTGATAGTTATTAATCAAAAAATATTATATATTAATATCCTTTACTAACAATTTTTTAGGATTAGCTAAATCCTCTTCCATAAGATAGGGTTAACAAAAATGAGTGAGGTTTTTAATTTATTGTAAATTATTAAGGTTGAATAAAATTATGATGACATTATCATTGGGAAACATGGTAATAAATGTAAATGTTTTATTAGTACACTTACTAAATAGATAAATATAATTCATATTCAAGTAACAAAAAAAATACCAAATTCAGAGTTTATATAAAGAAAAATTAAATAGAAGATATTTTGGTATATAATGATAATAAAATTTTATGTGTAATTAATAATATTATGTTAAACAATATTTATTTTAATGAATCTTAGATATAATTTTTTTCAATGGAAAACGTTTCAAGGACAATAGGTTAGTAGAGTTTAGTGATATATGGAGAGTATAAAATTATGAATTGTATGCTAGTTGGAAGGAAAGAATTGATACTGAGCTTAAAGAAACACTGATCATTCTAATCTTCCAATATGAAAGTATAGAGTGATTATTAGGTATTCTAGGAGTCTATAATTTATGTTATTAGATTAAATATATTTTTATATATAATAATTTATTTATTCAAAAATAATTATTAAATTATAAATTAATTAGTTTATTTATGGTAATGAAATTGTATGATTTTTTGTTTATATGATAAATTTGACTGAGAAAAAGAATGAAACATGAAATGAAATAAATTCACACTCATGGAAAACAATTCTATCAAATAGAAAGAGAAATAAAAAGTAATTTAACATTTAAAAAATTCAACTTCAAATTATTGATATATATATATATATATATTAATTACGAATAAATATTTATTGGTTTTTGAATGTTTTTTTTACAGTTTTATGTTTTTTGACACAACCATTATTATTCCTTAATATTATACAATAATGAAAAAACTCAAAATTCCACATTTCTCCAAAATATACCACATTTAATTTCCTATATATAAAATAAAAAAAGAACATATACATGAATAATATTGTTTCATCAAAACATATTTTTAAAACCCTTTAGGGTATGATTTTCTATTCCACTTATAAACCCTATTAATTTTATATCCATCACTAGGAGAACTATTCATTATTTCTCCTTTCACATTCTTAACATCAATGATATATTTTTATTTTACTTCAATACTCATATCATTTATTATACCCCTTTTTTAATTTAACATTTCACATGAATTGAAATATGAAATCCTTCCAAAATCAAGATAAACTTATAACCCCCATAGCAAGAAACCACTTTATTCCTTTATAGAAAATAGAAAAAATATGCCCTTTACTCACATCCAAATTTTTTTGGAAGCTTGATGAATTATGACCAAAAGTATATAATGAAGTATTAATTGGAAAAAGTGGGTCTGATATTCTTTCATAGAAGAATAAATATCTTTTTGGTGGCCTCCCATGTTATTCTTTATGAACACCAATAAAATAAATATCAAATAGAAAAATAATAATCTTCTCATTATATAACATTCCATTAACACGTTGATAACTTGAAGATATTTTGACGTCTTCATTACGGACTCTAATTGAGAAACCATACATTCCTTAGAATCTACCATGTGAAATCCGCTATTTTACTATATACCATATAATTTAAATTAAAAACTATTTATAGATATTTATTCACACAATTAATAACTCTATTCATGAAATTACATCATCAAAATTCCTCCAACATTAACATTAATTTTGTAATTATTCATTTGAGACAATATATTATCCTTTTTATTAAAAAATAACAAATCATATCCTTGATGGAAACACTTTTTCTAGAATTAATTATCTATATCTCACTATTAATAAATTTATTTTCATTGAAATTTATAATAATTTATAAGGCCTACATATATATTAATTTATTTCACAAGGGAAAGAATCATGATATGGGATATCATTACATATAATCCCATGTAATCATGAAATTATGTTATAAGAATAAAATAACCTCATTTTCATTGTCTCTTAATTAACATTTAGTAAAATGTATCCAAATTTCATCATTAGATAAACCAGTGAGTAGAAAATACAACAATTTGTAATATTTTTCCTTAGTATTCATTCATATATTCTTATGATTGTGCAACAAATTGAATTGAATTATATATTTTATGAAATATTAGTGGATGATAACCACTAGAAAGGAACATCACTAGGGGATGATTGTATTATTATTTAATAAAATCTATATCAAAATTATCTAATTGAACCCAATAGAATTAGTGAAATTGTAGAGGAAGAAGAAAATGGATAGAAGATAAGAGGATTAAAATAATCCGTAATGATTATATATCAAATCCTCCAAAATTTATAGAAGATCCTATTGAGAGAAAATTTTATTGTATAATTTTCCCCACTAGTATGAAGTATGAGAGAAGAAGTCCCAGAAGAGGGTTTTAATAAAATTACTAAATGTAAATTTCTCTCACTAATAAAAAAGAAGCAATTATTAACTATGTGACCACATCTATGTTTTTGTACACCTTATGGATTTATAGGTGGAAAAGAGGTCTTATCAAGGAACATAAAATCAGGATTAGGAACTTTTTATGTGTTGGACCAACCTATGAAGAGAAGTTAATTACCATTTCATGGACGAAGTATATTAATCATACTGATATGGGAGGCCTGGGTATCAGGTCAATTAGATGTTTTAATGGTGGTCTCATTGAGAAATTCAAATGGAACCTAATCTCTAGTAATGAATCCAATTATTTTCTATCTACAAGAACTAAAGGGATACTTTTAAATGGATATAAAATATATCTAACATCCCATGATTGTCCATCACTTTAGAAATATTTTCTAAGATCATGTTAGACACACAAAATTTGGTAAGTAGAGAATCAAAACTCAAATAATGGGGAAATAATTGGCTAGGAATCCCTATGTTGGATTTAGTATGCATAACCCTGGACACAGTACACCTGATTATTTCTAATTTGGTTGAAAAACATAGAAGTATAGAGAATCACGTTCCTACACAGTCTAATAGGAAAAGACAGAACTATGAAATTCTGGACTATGAATCTAAGAAATTAAATATGAGGGAACATTGTATGATGGAATTCAATGTCTATATAAGTGCCCCAAAATGTCTTATGAATTTTGGATCACCATTCATACAACCCTGCAGATTTGTTCTCCTATGGAGGATCTAGAAAAATTATACTCCCACCGATTTTCAGATTAAAAAATTGGGAAACACATTATGTCACCATACTCTCTTTGTTTGAAAGATAAATGGGATGTAAAAATCTTATTTTTTGGTTGATAATTTTTCCAAAAACTATGGGCATAGAATGAATACTTGATTGGTATGCATTTTCATACTCACTTGTAGGTACTTGAGCATATAGAGAGAATTTCCAATACTTGACATAGTGAACAGGTGATGAATATCCTCATTGAATCAATGGATATAAAATTCTATGATGGGTGGACTAAAAGGAATTAAAATCCATTCAACAATCAAGAACCATCCACTAATCATGGAATGATTTCACTGCACTAGGATAAATATAGTACCTCAATGGTGTGAACATAAGGTATGTGAAATTGTTATGATGATTTTAAATCCATGAAACTCTTGGTTGTGAAATGCAGGTTAAAGAAACAAAAAATTATGAAATATATATGATGGAAACATCCAATTAATTCATGGATCAATGTTAATGTTGACAGTGCTGCTTCAGGCATGTTGTGACCCTCAGGTTATTAAGGTTTGTTGTGAACACATCAAGTTTTTCTCAGAAAAGGTTTCTACAATTAAATTGGAATTAGAGTGTCCCATGAAGTGTAGTTATGGGCTATTATGTATGCAATTAAGTACGCCATTCAGTATATATAGAGTAGTTTACAAATTGTGTCTCACTTAGAAATTAGTATCAATAATTTTCAAGTAAGAACAAAAACTTTTCCATGGAAAATTATTCCTCATTGGATTGAATGATTGATTATTGTCACAAAAATCTGTTTATTCATATAATGTGTATATAGAGAGTAAAATAAATTGGAAAATTACCTATCAAATAATGATATCATAGAGATGAACAATATGTGGTCCTTTAGGACTCCTCACTGTTATGTTCCAAAGGAAAGTACTAATATGGAAGGTGTAATACTTACCTGTCTCTGCAATAATCCCTTCTAATAGTTTTCATATCTTTCTATTTTTAATAGAATTTTCTTTGGACTAGATTCTACTAGATAATAATATATTGGGTAAAAAATTATCATGGTCCTTTCACGTATTGGGTTCCACTTTGGAACAACCACCCTCTATTTTTGAATTAACAAACACTAGTGATTTTATCTAGTAATTTTCACCTAATTATTTAGATTAATAAAATAATTTTACATTGAAATAATATATACATTTCCAATTAACAATTAGAAATCAAAAATTCAAAAAATTATTTGTTAAACTATCATTAGAACCAACTCTCCTTTATATTTACAAATATACAATAGAGTGGGTCATTAAAACCTTCCTATTGTAGAAATATTTATCCCTAAAGAGAAAACTCCTAAAATTTCCATAATCTTTATTGACGATAATTCCCTAATTAAATTTCCATCTATAAATCATCTACAAATCTTGGGGATGAAATTATCCAAAACAAAAATCTCAATAATTTTCCCCAAAACATGCACCATTTTATCACAGGAGATATCAAAACTATAATCCACAACTATAGGATACTACAATTAAAGAAATGTAATAATTTTTAAATTTTTTTAATTAAACCATTTTATATATCATGAAATTAAAATTATTTAATATTTATTCATCTACACGCAAGTAAGAAACCATAACCTACTCTGGTTTAGGATTAGAAAATATTTCATCACAAATGTTCATAAAAGTAACCCTCAATAAAGGGTCATAGACAAATGTATTTTATGGTGTGCTATATAAAATGACTTGTTATTCATTGTTTATGATCCCAATAATTCCAAAAATTCAACATCAACTAAACACTAACACAACTAAGACCCCTCGTTATAAAAATAAAAACACATTACCAAGCCCAAATTACAACCCAACTCCATCGATGAACTATCTTCATAGATCTTGATATCATAGGAATTATTTAGTATTATCAACCTAACATTCTATAAAAATTAACATATTCCCAATAAATATGGTCCCTCATCACTCTATTAATAGTATATAATGTGAAAATCACCCAACTACCCATAGTTAATGAACTCTGAACACTTTTGAATCATCTTGATGAGATACTTGGTTAACTGACATACTCTATCATCTAGTATTCACCCAATTTTGATTTCCAATTAAATATATATTATGTTCTACTAACCATGAGATATTACCATTTATATTTGAAAATAATGTTTACTAAATCATGGTCATTTTTATCATGTCGTACTAAAAAATCATTTCCCATAACTATCATATTTTAATTCACCATATATCAGTGCTTACTCAAAACTTATCCATATCATCAGTTATTCCTCCAGGAATTAGTGTAACAAATTTTTCAAAATGAAAACTCATATATCAATCACTCAACATTGATATGGTTTCACATTCCTTTAAAAGGGTACTATAATTCCTAAACGGACCCCAATGATTGATCATCTAGAAAGTAAAAATATAAATGTATGACCAAACTCTAATTATTCATGGATATAATGAGTCCAAAATCTTATCATTATAAATATAAAAAATTCAGAATCACAAAAAATATATATGTATTAATGAAACCAAAAAATGACCCAAAATTTTCCAAACCCACACATTATAAATGCATGAATGTGAATATATTTTGTTGGAAAAATTTCTTTTTATATATCCCTTGAAGTTTAATGACTCCCAAACAATTTATTAAATAGTTCACTACGTGTTTTGGATAAAAAATATTTTTTAACATAGAAAATGAATGCGAGATAGAGTAATTTAATTTAGAAAATCATAGTTTTGTGGAGAGAAACCATATAAATTTATCATTGAGTACTACAGAAGATATTCCCATAAAACCTGAATAGAAGACCTATACTATGAGAAGTCGTTTTAGCATTGAACTCCACCAAAATAAAACTCATTGATTATTCTAATGTTAGTTATAAGTCCTTATAAATAACTAAATCTTCATATAATAGAATAAGGGTGAATTAAAATAATGTATTTTGGGGAATACATGGGGATTCTCATTCTATTTTAATAAATAGTATAGATATCTATGTCGATTTAGTTTATTTTCAATTCCATTGAAAGAGTATTCCACTATAAAAGGAATTGAAAATTGTAGTTATAAAATCTTGGATTTGTTACCTTTCTTTTTTTCATTACCACACATATTAAAAATCTATCTCCAATATACCTTCTTTATCTAACTCTCTAAAAATACGACCATGAATAATTTAAATATATTCTTTTCCTTATTGATATGAACCTATGAATATAGGTTTTACACTAGGATTAACTTATTCCCTTAGAAGATAATATATATGTTGAACATAAAATTCTTATCATATAGTAAGATTTTATCACATTACATTCTATTAGGATTTGTTTTGATACATTATTTTATTTTATTAGGATATAAAAAATTTATCTTCCCTCAAGATGGATTGATTTTGGTATGATCAAATTTTATTCTAATATATTTGGTTCAAATTTATTATAATTTTATATGATTAGTGTTGTGTAGATATGATTGAGTCAAATCAGGAATATTTAGCTTCTTTCGAGTAACCTAGAGTATATTTAACTTTTGTTAATTTTTATAAATATATCTATATTTTAATTTATTCTATTGATATTATTTTCATTTGACTATATTTTATTTGGATTAGTGTATTTTCACTTCTTCCCATTCACATTGATTCAATTTTAGTCAAGATAAGGGGGTTTCATTGTAGTCTAGTTCAAATTAACATTTTTATGTTTCATTCAATTCAGGTCAATTATATTCAATTAGATTCATTTAAGCTGAGGTTAATTTAACTCTCTATATTTCATTTAGTATGTATAAGGTTAGTTCAGTTATATTTATGATGGTTTTCAAAGGCCTGGATTTTATTGGCTTTTAATTTATTTAGTTTATATAGAATCAATTACTTTTCAATTTTCATTCTATCAATTCTGTTCATTTTCATTTTTTTATTTATTTAGGATATATTTTGTTAGTTTTGGTTACACATGGTTTGAATTTGATCTATTTTATTTACATTAACTTCAATTATCTTAGTTTAGTAAATTTTATTTGAATTATTTTTGATTGAATATTGTTAAGTATTTTCTAAATAGATTTGGTAAGATTTTGTATATTTATGAAAAATTTGGTTTGGGTTTATATGATATAATTCAGTATAGAACCATTTAAATCAATATGATACATATCATTTTAAATTTAATTTTGGAATGAATAGTTCAAATTGTTCTACTTAATGTTTTTTTTGATATCATGTTGTTCATTGCATTTATATTTTATTAGATTTACTAATATCCATCGAAATTTTACTTAGTATAAGTTAATTCTTGTCCATTCATTTTAGTTTGTTTTTGGGGGTTATTTTTTTAAGTTATAATTCAAACTTATATCTTTATATTTTTTTGGTTTTTATATTAGAATCCATATTATTCAGATCAATTCAATTCACATTATCTTGGTATAATATAACAAAATTCATTTCAATTTTTATTATTATTTGGAAAACGTTTTCAATGATTTTTTTTTCATTTAAAGTGACATCTTATTAGCTTAGATTGGTTTTTTTGTTTATATAAGAATTTTTCAATGAAAAAATATATTATATATCCATTACCATTATTGTATTAGTATTTTTAAAAAAAAGAAATTATTATTACAAAGGTATATAAATATTCTAATTTTTCATTATTTCATTTTTTTCTTAGAAGAAATCATTGAATATTAAGGTTCATTTTCTGTATAGTTTCTTATTTTGTACAAGTAGGAAATATAATGATGGAACTTTGTTAAACAGTTATGCACAAGATATGATAGTAATTATATTTCAATTTTATTGATTTTGACTTAATCATATTTATTGTATTATTTTTTATTTTTAAATTATGTTATAAAAACCCAATATATTTCATTTGAGGAAATGTATGAAAGGGAAGAAGATAATTTGGGCCCAAACAATCATCATTATTAGGTATTATGAGATGAACGTCATGGAATGGTGAATTATTGAGTAGGGAAAAATATTATTCCATCTAGATACTATTATTCCATAAAAATTTCTTTATGTATAAGTTATGTTATGGTCAAATAAGACTTAATATATGCCGCAATAAAATAAGAAACTCAAAAAGAATAAGAAGATAATCAGATTAAATATATAATAAAATAATTGATGAGGAAATATATACCTACTCTTTTTTATACATTTTAAATAACACATTCATCAGTGGATGATTATTTTTGAAGATGATTCATTATATTTGTGAGGTTTCTTATACTCCTTCCCCTGATTAAGGTGACGATGCTGATTTTGATGATAATGTGGATGTAATTGTTGATGATTATAGTGGTTCTTGTATTGTTAGATGAGGAGACGATATTATTGTTTCAATATGAAATGTTGATAATGGATGTGATGGATATTTAGATATTGATATAGAGGCTCAATTATTATGTAAACTATATTCTTAGTTTATAGGATGAATTTTATTACGTAGTTTCATTTTATTATGGTGATAATGTTTATTATTTTATTTTTGTTAAAATATATTATATGGTGTGTTTGATGATTTAGTGTTTGTTTTATTTTACTAGAGCACTATATAATCTCATGTTTATAAATAAAATAATGTAAGGCTATAGACATGGTTTTTAGCCATCAAATTAGGAATATTTCCCTGGTTAAACTTATTTTATTGGTCTATTTCCTCTGATACCATCCCTTCATATAAGTAGGTGTGATAGAGGATACATTCATTGTTAAAAAATGATAGGAGTCTTATAGAAAATATTTTTATCTAGATATTTTATGATTTCCACGGTAAAAAATATGGCTATTGGCGGGAGTGGCTGATGATATAGCCACAGTTTGTTACCATGGAAGTAGTCTTAGTTTTATAGTTTCAATCCTGGTTGTTGGGCTAGTTCCATGTAGAGGAACTATGGGTATAAGTTATAATCATAAAATATATTTACATTGATATCAAACAGGGCTATAGAATCTTCCTTATTTATACAGCAATAGGTTTAATGACTCTCTAAATCATGGTTATTACCTATATCCATGGTTTCTGTGTATATATCCATTGTTAAAAACTGTGGACATAACTAAATTTTCTAGTGAATACTCCTTCCATCATAGTCTACACTAAATAGACTTTATGGAAACTAAATCCTTCTATTATTTGGTGTGTTTTTATACTCAACTAACTTCACACTGTTAATTATAACTCTAGAATGATAGTTTGGAATAATCACATGTTTTCTCACTACAACTATTATAATTATTTGTTCCTCATTGGGATAATCTCAGTATTATATATAGAATCCATTATTAACATACATTTTTTAAACCAAAATGGGATCACAAGAGTGATGAAAAATTAAATTCATAACATAATTATCCCAAATAATCTCATGAAATGAATTACCATAAAAAATATCACCCTTTTTTACTTTAATATTACCTTTCTGTTTAACCAAAGTCACTTGGAGTTCAATTTTGAATTCTTTATTTTCCCTCATACTTCTTAACCTAGATATTTAAATTACTATCCCAAAACTATCATGATATTTATTATAATTTTATAAAACAAAAATTCATAAAATATACACTCCAAAAATTCAACATATCTATTATCCATCTAAGGACATATTAGATTATATAAAACATACCTTATAAATATCTATTTTTTTGTTTTATCTGTAATCATTTTTTTATTAAGTTATTTAACATATATATTTTCACTTCCTGTATAATGTCTCAGAAAGTTAGTGTGAATTTATGAAGAATATCCCACATGAATATAATTCCTAGTGTGTAGTCTTAGGCTAACTAATCATGAAACATGAAAATATTGAGTAGACGCTCAACCATCTAGTTTTAGGGTTATTTCCCATATTTGAACATATTCTATAATCATTAGCACATTATAGAATCTATACATATGTGTAATTTCTATGAATATCATATACACAAATCATTACAAAAATTTCAGGTTTCTATAATATATTTATAGTATTCCCATAGACATATCCCTAGATATTTATACAATTTTATCAAATCATAATACAAAATAAATAAACAAATCTAAAAAAATAAAAAAAACAGCATAAGAATTTAATAAACTTATCCTAAAAAATAACTGAACTCAGTATTGATACAAAATGATGCACCCCAGACCTACACTCTGGGGTTTGATGATGAAGGAACTTTCTTTAAACACTTTCTTTGATATAAATAGAGGTAAACCAAAGTAAACATAAATATATTTCCCACCATATCTATATTTTAATCCATTATTCTCATAAGTAAACACATAATACCATATATAAGATGGTTTGGTTACTTTAATGACCATCTATTGGAGAAAATTAATTTATGATACATGGGATCATTTCTCACTAACTGATCAACAATAAACTCACTTTTATACTTCTCAAAAACAAAAGTCATCATCATAACCAGGGGAAATGGAATAATAACTAAGAGGTGATATAAAAAAATAATTAAGGTTAAGTATATTCGATACGTATTAATATTAATAAATGAGCATGTGATAAGAATTTCAGGATAATCAAGGACCAAATACATAATATAAGAGAATCATACCCAATAAATCGCATATCACAAATCATAAGTCATGGTATAAGACTTTATATAAGAAAATAAATGAACCAGTACTATGTGGACACATTAGTAACTGAACATGCTCATTGAGTGCATAAAATTCTGAATCCTTATAAATATATCATAGACATTAGAATATGTAAACATCACCTTCATTATTCATAAAACTGAACCTACACTTTTAATACATTATAATATTACCTTTGTACACATCACATTAGGGGGTCACAAACTCCACCCATGGCTACAAGACAATATAAATTCACCCATGTATAAATCTATCAAGAGATTAAAACATTTGTGAAATTCATTGGTCATAGATATAAGACCCCTCCAAAAATTCATCAACACATTCATATTTCATATAAATTCAATCACCGATCATAACACCAAGAAACAAAGAAAATAAAATGGGTTTCATATCCTTTAAAAAAGGATTCACATCAATAAATCATTTGGAATTCAATTAATAATTATCATATGAGAAAAAAATAGAAAATAAATGGGTATTCAAATATATTAAGTTACATTATCGGAAAATACCATTGAATTAAAATGATGAGGTATTTAGTATTTATAACATCTATATAAAATTTATATAGTTTGGTAAATAATTTCCAAATTAAATCAATGTATGGAACATTAATGAATTCCCTCCAATGAAATGAATAGAATATAGTGTGTTTATAAAGGGATTAATTTACTACTAAATCATTCTTATCAATATTTTATAATAAATAAAGACAAAAAATTTAATGTATTTCTATGAGTATAAAAACTCCAAATATTTTATAATAATTTAAAAGGTATTTCATTGAAAAAAAATCAAAAACCTAATTTTTTTTTGATATTAAAATTACAATGGAAGAAATATTGTAAATTAATTTTTTGGAATAACTTTTTATCATTATCTTAAAGAAGATTTTATCATTCATTTTTAAATACTTAATCAAAATAATAGAGTTAAAACTTATGAAAAAAATTGAATTTAATCATGAAATTAAATAATGTATTAATTGAAAAGATTTATGGATTATGTTATGAAAATGTAGAGTGGAAGATAATATAAATAAATAGTGATGGAAAACGTTTTAAATATTTTAAAAATACATTTTTTTGTAACCTACATCATTAAAAATGGTGAATAATAATTATATTAGAATAGGGGAAATGAGGAAGATGACTGTTACATGAGATAACAGATATGGTGTCTTACAAATATAAAGGGGAACATTATCAAGAAGTTGAAAATATAGACCTAAAAAAATGTCATCATTAAAAAAATAAGAATTATTCATTACATTGCATAACATTTATGGGGAATAAATTCTTTACGGAAAGATAATTTAATTAAAAATTAACTGTAACCCTAAGGGAATTAGAGAAAAAAATTTATATAATTTTATTTTATATGGTACTAATCATGGAGAAAACAATTTGAAGAAGAAATATTGTAACTCAAGAAATATTTTTTTAGTCATCAATATCCATTATATCATAACATACATTTTAATAAAAATCCCCTGAATGAGAGGGATTAAAAATAAACATCAAATACCATCAGTCCAATTTAATTCATTAAAAGATATATTTCATATGAATTATTTTTTTAGTGGGTAATTCCTTGTCTAGAGAGCCCAATACTAATTTAATTAATAAATAGAAGGTTATATAATTATAAAATATGGTATTTTGTTATAATCATTCTCAAAGTGAATGATATGGTCAAATGGTAGGTAATCTTACCAAGATAGATCATTGATAACTCCTTTATTGGAAATCCCATCCCCCCACAATGTTTTTTTCGAAGTAAACAACAGTAATGATTTAATTGGAATTATAAAAAAATTATATACTTTCCATCTACATGGTTATGAGTTTCCCTAAAATATTGGTCACACCAATAGGAATGTATTAAACAATAGGGGTAAATTCACTTCTATTATAATTATTTTTCCAAATAAATTTCCTTTAATACGACACATGATTAGCCACTAAACGAGGCTAATATTAATTGTTAATATATATAATATTTATGTGATTTATTATTCATACAAATCCATTTTAGTGAATTTTACACTTTCAACATCATTTCACATTATGATTGTAATACTTTCTTAAAATGCACTATTATGTGGTACATTTTTGAACATCATTTAAAGTACCCAATGATTTATCTAATTTTAAGGAATTTAATTATACATATTTTAATTTTATATTTTGGAAAATTGATCTACACTTAAATATGAGCATTTTTGATTCAGGTATCAATGGAGAATTCATGGAAGAATATGGGGATATTTTTGTGATGAAAGGAAACAATTCTAGAGAAGTCAGATTGGACACCATCCCACTGATAAGACTGGGGTCCCAAAATACAAAGACAATGAATCCAAAATTTCGTTAGATGCTATAAGACATGAATAGTAACAAATCACTATTCATTATACAATGATAATTCGGCCTCCATGTTGTCCATTTAGGCATCCCAAGTTAGAGATAAAATTCTGGGCCAGATTCTGCGGCCCTGAAAAATAGCCCAGTAATTTGATCATATCTCGGAATCCACAACTCCAAATAGTCCCAAATTTAACATAATGTTAGAAGATATCATTGGCTCCACTTTCTTCCTGTATGGACCACTCTGATTAGGCCATATAGAAGGTCTTCAAAGCGATTATGTTCGGTGAAGGAAAGCTGGCTTCCCCCTCGGGTCAAGGGTGGAAAAATCAACTCTTACTTACTTTCCACCCACCTATGGCCTACCACAATTAATTGAGGAGAATTGGACTATTGGAGGCCCTACCCAAGGGCTCAAAAATTCCTATTTAAGGCAGTGGTGTTGGAGGATTTATTGATCTTTGGTTCTTTTTTCAATTGTAATGTTATACTGCAATGTTGTTGTCTCAAATTTGTCTTTCATATGTAAGTTGTTCAATTCACTTTAGTTTCTTAATAAAAGTTCTTCTTCTACTATTATTCTATTTTTATTCATATCACTTTGATGCAGTTGGATCAAGGTGTGAATCTATTCACACCAAACCTTGTGAAACTATTCACACAAATGGTGGAGTGATCATTTTATTTTTGTTGTTTTATATACTTCTCCATTTCCTCCCTCATGAGTCTACTTTCCGCTTCCATTGAAACCATGGTATCAATGGAGAGCTAACCCACTTATGGGTTGATCCAAGGGAGTAGAAAGGGGCTGTATTGGATGTCATTTATCACCCCATTAATGTATAATCACTTCTTTAATTGAGATTTTTATTTGATGATTTTTAAACACCATCATCCTTGTTGAATTTAAGACCACACACTTCAAGTTCTAATACGAACTTTTACCTTGAAGTGCTCAAATCATTGATCCTTCAAGTGTATAGGTGATTAGTATTAAAGGTTTTAGGAATTAAACCAGTAGGTTATTATGTTGTTTTGTCTCCTTAAATGAACCCATCTCAAATATAAGAAATTGAAATCATTGAAACGGAAATACATCCAATCCACCCCGAGCAATAACCTAGGATGAACTCATTATTTTAGATTGAATTCACGTAATTCTCTTAGAGTTCCTTCAAAACCATCTAAAATCTACCCAATTTATCCACTTCATAGCCAAAAACATTCCATAGAATGTACGTGTCTATAGGTTACTTCTTAGGTCTCTGAGGATTCGGTAACCCAAGCTAAACTACAAGGACCGTCCTACCCTCTTCTCTTGGGTAAATTTTATTGTGAATAAACACATCATTAAAAATGTAGATAATTTAACCCTCCATAGATTATGATATGCCACCTGTACCATAGAAACATCAAAGGGTCTATCCATTGTAATCATAAAAAATAGCACTGTGACTTGAAGGATCCAAGTTAAAATTTAAGTAACCATAAAAATTTATTTTAATCCATCCAAGAATAGTATATTTCTATAAGACATTAGAATTTACATTCAGTGACATGTATTTGTCAAATATTCCCAGACTCGATAGTACAATAATGTCGGGGTCATAATTGGAGAAAATATTTTCATTGGAGAGGGTCGACCTCCTTGATCCTAGTGGTAATTATCATGAAATATACCCATAAATTGAATAATTATGTAATATAAATAATGGATTTACATCCATTCAATAGAGATTGATACATTTCACTAACAAAATTAGAAATCAAAACAATGAGTTAAGGAGATAATTGTACCATTGTATAGAATTGTAGATTGGAAATAAGGGAGGAATCCATAGGTAGTATGAATTCAAGGAGACAATATAATTCATTCCATAAAGCATATGTGGTGTTTTAATTGAGGAATAGTTTACTAAAATACTTAATATAATGGTTTTAAATATAAAACGTGAGAAAATTATAATACCAAAGGACATTAAACAACCATATATTTGAATTATATTATTGGAAAGCCTCTAAAAAATGGGTCATGCCTGATGACCTGATCCATTGATTACTAAATATTTAATCCAGGTTATGGTAGGGTTGAAATAAAAAATAATGGCACGACAAAAATTAGGGAGTCTAAAATTCAATTTCAAATCGGTTCTGAGATCATCATTTCACCATTACGATTAGAGGAATAATTATTGATAATGCTGTTAATATCCTCTTGTGAATCCATATTGGGAATAAATAAGAAATTATGAATGATATTTAAACTGCTATTGAAAAAAATAATTAATCACTTATTTAATAACCTTATTTACACCTATAAACATTTTTAATGTTCATTTATAATCATTTTATAAAAATATATTATTTTGTTATATTTTTTCATCATCAAGTATTATTAGATTCAACTATTTAGTTACTTTATGTTTTTTAATTAGAGTGTTGATTCGTGTTTATAGATTCCATTTTTATCATTATTTTTTAATTTTCAAAATTGGAATAAATATTTTATAAATATTTTTAATGTCTTATTTTAATTGAACCATATTTTTAGTAATAATATGTGAAAATAAAACTAATATAAAACTAATTTTTCATTATTTTTATGATAAATGTTGATATATAAATAACAAGGGAAAATTAATATATCATTTAATGAATCTAAAAAAAATATTTGAAAATTAATGTAAAATAATACAAGAATTTAGATTTCTATAGTCATACATTAAAGAAATCTATAGTTTTTTTTATTGCTGAAGTTATACCAACCTAAACAAAAACATGTTAAAATATTTGGTTGAGTATTGTAATTAATGTGATTATTTTATAATAATAACAATATAAATGAAATATAATGGTTTTATTTATATTTTATTTATTTTATAAACAATATTTAACTATAGATAGATATATTTTAAAATAATATTGTGCAAAAACATAACTTTCATTGAGGTTGTAGTCCGTACAATCACACGAATAATGTATTCATTTTTTATTAAATTTGAATAAGACAGTTAATGATTTACATTTTCAAAATGATAATAATTTTTTTATTGTTGTCCTAATAAATTAAATACAAATTAATAACGTATCCTGTAAGGTGGACATAAAAATATGGATCAATTTTTTTATAGAGGTGATGGTCTACGCGTAATATAAGTAATGTTTTTTCTATATAAAAGGGAAATGGTTGTTAATGATTACTCAATAATCATAATAAATTTTCATTATATTAATATTTCTAATTTCATAATATCATAATTTATAAAATAAATCATAATGAGGTGGATAAAGAAATAAATTATTTGAAATGGAAAGGAAGTAATTATGAATTTTTTCTTACTCCCAGGAAAATTTCTATTGAAAAAAGATTAACCCTTTTATGGGTAGAAATTTGAGTATAAACAAAAAAACTAAAATGTTTATATGAAATTTTCAAAGATATTTGGTTATATTTTCGTTGAATATAAGAGGATTAGGTTGTGAAGAGAAATGGGCTAGTAATTCCTCATTTATATGTTGGAGGAGTGCCATTTTTATAATGTATAATAGGAAAAGAAATTATTAAAGTGTAAAAAGGGTCCAATAATGGAAAATAATGGATTGAGTTAAGGGTATTATTTATAAATCCTAAACCAAAAAGTTCAAAACATGTTTTTAATGTGTTTATCTTTCAATTACATTTCAATTTTCCATGTTAACAACTTCGTTTATACTATAGTAACTAAATTTTATGCTATCATATTTACTTTTAACACCTAAAAATAAAACAAACCTAATTATCTAACTTCGAACTATGGATACCAAATATATATATTTCTTAAAATCACATTATTATATATATATAAAGGATTAATATTAAAATTAGCGCAAGTAATGTGTAAAAACCCAATTTAACAAAATTGGTATTTTTAAGTATTAAAACAATGTTTTGTATAAAATAATCAATGTTATTGTTTGAAATTAAATTAATCTATTTATCAATATCATAGGATGATATTTATATCATAAAAATAAATCTAAAAAATAAATATTTCTTGTGATATCATAATTAAATAATATTTCAAAAAATAATAATAGATTTGATGGATAATTAGGTTTCAAAATGTTAAACATGGGTTCTTAAAATTCAAAATAATATTTTTAAATAAATAATCATAATCCATAGTAAATACGATTTCCCAGTAAAGTTAAAATATTTTTTAAACAACATTTACTCCATTATATATTCATAGAAAATGTTTTTAGTAAAATAAAACTATCTTTCACTATTCACCAAAAAATTATTTATAATGGAAAATACCAAATAATAATCCCAAGTTAATATTATTATTATAAACAAAAAAATTAATTTTTTATTTGAAAATTTTAGAATTATTAATTTAAATAAAATCATAATAATATATTGAAAAATGAATTCAAAAGAAAATAACATTTAAAAATAATAATTATACTTATTTGTATTTCGAATAAATAAATAATTATTATTACTATATTTTTCATATATATATATATTAACTAGTTTCATTAAATATTGTTCATAAAAATCCATTTTATAAAAATAAAATTTTTATGAATAAAAAGATCTCATTGGTTTTATTAATTTATTATTAAAGAAAAAAACATTTCATTAAAAATCAAAACAAAAAATGAGTAAAATAAATTTGTTAAAGAATATATTACATTAATAAATAAATTATGATATCTACATAATCTCTAGACAAATATCTCCCTAATATCTATCTTTTAGATCTAAACATTATAAAATCTCTTGTCACTGTCACCGATGGTGATTCAGCTATAATAAATCTCATAGAAATTTCAATGAGCATGAATATCTCTATCATACAATATCCCTAGTACCATAATTTTTTTAGTTCATCTATTATTTTTAACTTGGAAAACCATGTGAAGATAGATTATTTTCATGGTTGTAATAATGGTCTTTATATGGGTGACATCCATTACCCAATTCCATTTAATTACTTTTTATTATAGTTTCATAATATTAATACATACTTTTACACTCACTAATTTAATGGATATATTATAATTATAAAAAATAATAGTTTTAATTTAAATAATAATGAAAATTTTTCAGTTTAGTATTTCATATGGATCAAGCTATTTAACATATTAGTTTTTGTAATGGAAATATATAAGATAAATTCATGAGGAGTTATATAATGTACTTATCTTCCTAGTGATCATAGTATTGATATCTTGGATTGACATCAAAATATTTTTCATATTTTAATTTAATATAGAACTAGACAATGTATTAAGTGGGGAGTAAAGTATGTGGTTAGTGTACAATTCATTAGGTAGCTTGAAACCCATAATCTCTAGATTCTGAACATAGTTAATCATATTGAATGCATGATGATCCACTAGAAAAACTTCTATTGGATTTCATGTGAAAAGGGTTTTGGATATATCATAATTCTCATGTTTAGTCATATCTTAGTAAAGATATTTAACATTAGACAATATGGTGTTTTCGTCCATGTTCTCATGATGCTTCTGGAGCTCATTAGTCCTCGATAATAGAGTGAGGAATTGGATATCCAATAAATCATTTTCATGTTTCTAGTAGATTGTATGATCCTACTCACTATATTTCATAAAAGGATATTTATCAATAATTGAAGATGAGTACTTGTAAAAATTATACATTTATAATAGTACATTATTATAGTGTATATAATACTCCTAAATGTTCACACCATTTAGGGGATCATCTTTGTCCAAAGAAAGGAATGGTATGATACATGGATTAATAATCCCTGGCTCAAGAAAATTTATTACAAATAAATAGTAAATACAAAATGACAAAAGGAGATTCCAATTAAAAGTGATACAAATATGACCACCAAAAAGAACATAAACCCGCATGTTCATTTTTTAGATCCACCACCCCTTCCATGAGATCCATTATATTCCTTTAGATGGATACCTCTCTTTTATTGCTTTTGTGATTTCCAAGCATTGCCTTTGTCATCCGCATATGATGGGTCATCCACCTCACACTGAAAGTATAAAACTTGATTTTCCGTAATAGTTTTCTGTAATAGTGTTGGATGATCTTTATCAGATGCAATAATATCACACTCTAGTGCATAATCCTAGGAAATGGAATCATTAATTGACATATCTCCATGAAAGCCTAGATTGATTCTAGTATCCCTAAAAGAAGGATCCCTAAACATAGAAGCTAATTCCTCTTGATTGACCTGCACATTAAGAAGAGAGGGTAAAATAATGGCATCACCACATGAAGATTGTTGGAATCACTCCATAATTCTATCTTTGTTCTTGAAACCCTTATTCTCTTTACAATCAAGGTAAAAGGAAAAAATTATATTTTTTTGTGGAATCAAGAATTTCAAAAAATTTATGATAAGTAGCACCCTCTTTCTCTCTTTCTCTATCCTTTATATAATCTTCCTAACCTGACATTAAGATATCCCCACATATTAACTATATTATAGTGACCCTATCCATTCTAGTGGAGTACATGAAATCAAGAGAGATTGTGTGTTTCTCAAAGCCTTAAATCCAATCACCTAAAAATGGAGAAAAATCCTTACTGCCCACAGTCTAATTCATAGGGGATGTCATGAGAGTGTTTTTACAATAAATTCACATAGTCAGGAAACAAACTCTTTACATTTATATTCAATTTAAAAAGGGAATCATCGACCACCATCCCATTCTCATTTGTGCCATCTAAATATACCTCCTCGTTTGTTCCATATTTATGTTCATAATCTTGTTGGACTTGCATTGTTTTATCATCTAGATATGAGATCATAAAATTGGAGGTTCTAAGGTCATTCTTTTTCCTAGAACCACTAGAAAAAAGTTACATCCCACCCCCTACATCCAACATCAATAGACACATGAGGTGAGGACTGACATTGGTCTTCCCAAATTTCCATTAATAGGATCATCATTCCAATCAAAATCACTCAAATATATAACATAATCATTAAAAAAATGAAATAGAACTATTATGTGTGTTTGTTCTACCAACCATAGTAGTAAAGGAGGTAGAGGCATGTTATAAGTTGTTTCCACATTACTTTATATGACTATAAAAATTAGTAACCTTATTAAAAGGCATAGAATGAGTAACCTCCCTTCTTCAATGCAGTTCATCCTAAGCCAAAATATTTCCAAGATTAGTATCATTATCTAAAGTCAAATTAATATATCTTCAATAAAGAAGGTGACTAAATTTCATACAATTTAGAAATGTCACGACCCTATGAAATTTTCCTCCATTATATCCAATTTATGTACATTTAGAGAAAAAAATGAGGGGGGAACACATACTCAATATCATGTTCAAATTTAAATTCACCACAAAAAAGATATACCATATCAGCAAGTGCTGCACTGAAATCAAATTAGACTTAAATGTAAGCATAATGACCAAACCTGGACATTTTAATCTCCTTATAGAACTTTATTGTAGATCCAATAACCAACACAATTTTCCAACCATATGCTTCGATGAACAAACCAATTCACCCTCTTAACATGGATCTATGATTTTGAAATCCTGTTCTTTGCCTGAAATGGTTCAAACTAGGGGCACTAATATTGAAATTAAAGGATCCATTGCTTCAAATTAACAATAAAAATACTTGAATCCATCTGTTTTAGTCTCAGAGAATGAAATTAAATATGACAATATCCCACACTAATGGACACCATATGCTAATTATCAAAAACCCATAAGTGAAGAAACTATATCTTATGATCTTCAAGCATCCATCATTGATTCTTTGACTGAGATATTAAACATGCAATAATGGAGTGTTTACTAGCTTGAAGCCATTCATAAAATATATAGGGTTTTTTGAAAAATCACGAGTGATCCCTTTCTAGAGAATCAGTTACCGACCACAATTAAATTACTCCTCAAACTAGGGAAGAATCAATCCTTGGATATTACTTTAGCTAGAATTGTTTTTCAGAAATCAATCACATATATAATATAAAGAAAAAATAAAATACCATTTTATACAACAAAAATAAACCGGGTTTTAATAGTTTTTCATCATTTCCAAAAGTGCAAAATAATAAATTCTATTTTGTTTGTCACATATTATTTTGTCAAACATTAATAGGACACACCATTTCATTAGGAATAACATGTCATGCGAATATTATATTTTATAGGATTCATAATCCCATTCTGATAAACTAGACTATATAAATGTAAATTACACTAATGTATTTAGGTAGGGGTTTTCCAACTACATTAATTGGTATTTCCGGAATACTTTTACTAGACATCTAATTATAGAAATACTGACTTGGATTCCCACAACACCTTCATCCAAAATGATATTACCCATACTATGTCCATTATACTCCACAAAAATGTGATTCATTTGACCCATTATATTTGTTAGTACATATAGATGATTGAAAATTTTCCTCAGGAGTAGCTGAACTGACACTTTATCCAGATGAACATCTTACCCCAAAAGATGCATTTGATTCATAATGTCATATTTCTTTTTGTGATTTTTGTTTAACTTCTGAATATGGAGTCTATATTTTATTCTTTAAAATCCTGTTAATATTATATGAATTTAATATAATAATTTAAACACGTATTGATTAAATAATTTATGCACAATTCATTTATTTTATTTTATCATAGAGTTATTTTTATTTAATTAACTTCTAGATTTTATTTTATTAAAAAAAATAAGTATCATATTACTAAGTATCCATTAAATCAAAAGAAAATAAAATAAATATGTTGTGTGATTATCAACATTATCTTCTAGTTGGATTATTAAGTAGTTGATATATTAAAAAATGACTATAGGGGAATAAATCATTTAACTATGCTTGACATGTATCGTATCATTCCACTATTACCCATTTTATAACATTTTTTGGCTTCCCCATAACATTTTTTAGAGAAATATCACTATTTATATAATATCTTACAATAGATATGTTTATTCACACATAGGTTTGGGGTACCATTGGTTTGGAGTTATATTAAAGAATCTATGGCCACACAGCCCTATATATAATATGGAGGAAAGGAATATATGAAGATAATAATATTTAATTTAATGATAAATTAATTATAAAAACCCAGTAAATAAATCATTTAATTCGATAGAAACCTATAAAATACATAGTTTGATTGAGATCATGTTCATTCGCACATGAAATGAATACACATTTAAACTAGCTATAATTATTTTCAATCTTTTTCTTAATAATATTTTTTTCTAAATTAATAATTTAAATATACATTTCATTACTTCATTTATTAATGATTTTCCCAAACAAATTGTGATATTCTCATGCAATAAAAATTTAAATAAATTTAAATAATTATTTGGATGTAAAATTAATTATGTACTCAATTTTTTTTATAAGAGTAACATGATGTACCCTTTTTCTTATACCTTATGCCAATTTATAGGGTTATAGTGTAACACAACATGTTTCATCACATGAAACAACACGTGGATAATATTTTATTTAGTTTATATAATGTACTCTATACTAGCCCAAAATGTATGAATCTATAGAGTTTCATGACATACATGGTATAATGTTCCATTAGTTAAGACTCATAGTATTCCCAAGCATTAGAATTCATTAATATTCCTTGATTATACATGATGTTTACCACTAGAAATTTCCATGAAGCACATGGATTAAAAATTAACCAAATACATCATGTATTTGAATAATTATATAAAATTTAATATTCAACCATTTTAATACATTACAGGGTATTCTAAAATACTTGACACATAATCCATGTTTAATAACCCTATCACATGGCACATATATATGAATCCGCAACACATAGTTCAATATATTTTAAATAATCTATCCATATATTGGACCATGTTACATGCCTAGATACATTATGTGTTGATAACATGGTTTATTTTTAATTATATAACATGTACTATCCTCTACACACCATGTATATATCATGTTACTGTATCACTTGACTTGAAGTTGATGCGATGTGTATTAATGACAAGTTGTATACATTGACTACATAACTACCAGGATTCATGAAGGATAATACCCTATGGGATTATATGATGAGTATGCTAGATACATTTAGTATTCACCCTATCATGAAAAATTCGAATTGGAAATAAATAATTATGTGTAATTTTATCCCATAATGACCCTCCACTTGATATATCATGGTTTGATTGGCTTATTTCGGTGTCGAAGTCCATCGGTAAAATGCATGTAAATTTCCATTATATGACTAATAACCTAGTAAATCATCTAAATTCACATGCACTACATAATGTGATATTTGATAATTATTTATATTATATTAACATATTATTTTAAATAAGAAATCAAATGATCATTTTATCTCAACCTTTATATTAAATACTAAAAAACGACAAAAATATAACTAACAATAGACTATGTATTTGATATATGATTAATAAATAATTATAAATTAATTAGTTACATCCCATATACCACTTGATGGTTTTTGGGAACAAAATAATTTGTTATAACCATGCCCAATTATAGTTTTCATCTATTTAATTAGATAAATCATTAAAAATGTAATATCGAAACACTGAAATATTTAGTGTGATGATTTTTTCAAAAAAAATATAAATAATTTATATAAAGGAATTAACTCATCTTACTTATTCATTATTTGTTAATGAATCTGAGGGACCTTCTAGTGATAACATCATTGTAATATAGAATCCAAAGAAAAAACACTCTAAAGAATCTATATATTCTTCGGGAATCTCAAAAATACACTATAAAAACATTAGAATATATTGGGGAGGATCTTATTATCTTAAGGTTTTCATCATTAAACACAATAAGAATACCTTCAATTTTTAAGGATTCTTCAATATTTTATCAGTTTTGAGATGAAGAAGAAGGATAAAATTATCTGATTCCTTAGGGAATTTTATTTAGTCTTGAGAGAGATCCCTTGGGAGAAATGCTATATGAAATAATTCATGTAACCCTAAAATTTATATAAGTTTGGAAATATAATTAGGTTATAGAATTATTTATTTAACATTGTTCCTTATCTAATTACATAATTCTATATAAAATCCAAGTCTAATGAATATAGTATTACTATTATTTAATGACGTGAACTAACACATGGGAAATTAAACATAATTTTCTTAAAAAAATAAATTAATATGTTTCTAAATGAAATTAAATAAAATTTATCATTTCCATTGAGGCCCATAACTCATCATTCCATACATCCTCAACATTTATTGAAATTTTAATAATAAATATATTTTTAAATAAATTAATATCATATTATTAATACTTTAATAAATTAATTAATAATATATAACAATTTTCAAAAATAAATATATATTGAATATTCAAGTCATATATATTTTAAACTAAAATAACTGGTGATTGAATTTATATGATCAACACACCTTGAAAAATTATTATACCCTAATATTTAGAATAAAATATATATTGAAATCAATTTATAAAAATTAATAGAGACTCTTGATACACTTGTCATAAGAGACTATGTAATGCCATATGATTTTATGTTATATTTGGATTCAAATAAATTTAATGATTTTTATATCATCCAAAACATTAACCACCATGCTTAAATGAAATATGATATTTTAATGAAATATTATTATTAAATTTAAATTTTATCCCATAGAACGTTGGATTATCGAGTGTGAATATGTTTAAATAAATCATAAAATGAATTTATAAATATTTTATTTAATTAAAATTCATTTATTAACAACTATGAAATAATTACACAATTTTAAATGTTAAAAATAATATTGTTTTTTATTAAAAAGATCAAATTTTCTACGTACTATATTTTTTTATATATTGGATTCTATGATAACGAATGAACTGGGATTTTGATTAAATATATTTTTATTAAATGTGAAAAAATTATTCAACGTTCATACATTTATTATCAATTGGTTATGAAGAAAAATAATATATTTAAATGTAGAATGGGATAATTTTAAAAAAACTATATTTATCATGTATAATTGATTTTTTTCATGAAAAATTGAATTAATGAGTATTTTTCAAATATTTTAATAAATTTTATAAATAATATTGTCATTTAAATTTATTAACATTTATCTAGTGTTTTTACTAGGTGACAATAATATTTAATTTAGTTTTATTCTGAAAAATGATTTTTTTAAATGGTTTTCATTGCATTGTTCAAAACTATATTTTAATCAATTTCATCTACTTATAAAAATTTATTTCTATTGAATGTTTAAAAAAAATTTAATCCTTATTTAAAAATTAATTTATGTGGTAAAATTTCTTTTTTCTCATTATTAATTATTACTAAACAGAAAATTCATTAATATAGTAAACAATTAAATGGTAAACATGAGGTTAAACTAAGGATATGAGGATTAAAATAAATTAAATTTTTTCTAAAGCCTATTGGTTAAGATTATATAAAACAAATATTATTCTATCTTTAAAATTAGTATGTTTTTTATATTCACATGAATTTTACTTTTTTATATTTTAATGTTTTATTTATTTGCAAGAGTGTTGAACCCCTCACTAATAAATGGGAATATCCTCTCCTCTCATCAATGAATTAATTGGTCCCTTTCACCTAAGAATGATAAACATAAAAAAAATATTGAAACATCCTTATCCATGACCTAGAGGTTTTTTCTTCAAAAATACAAATCCAATATTCCTTAAGGTTCTTTTTAAAAGAGGATACCCAAAGAATCTTTATATGTTATTACTGATATTTTTAATTTTTATTTCCACATAATCCACATCCAAATGTTATATTACCTTATTAACATGATGTAATGACTATCATTAATACAAATATATGTTTTTATGTAATTGATATATCAATTTTTTCCTCTCTTTACCAACCCTTATAAAATAATAATGCGGCTCAAGAGTACAAGTGGACTACCACCTCTACAAAGTGATTTGATTCATTTTTCATTTCATCTTTCAATTGATTTTAATAAGAATATAATTTATGAATATATATTATACATATGATATAATTATGATTCATGAATGTTGATATATTATGTACTTTTATATCATTACAACCAATAAAAAGTAAAAACATCAATCATGTGTACGTATGAACTACTGTCTCTAGGATGTGATGTAGGTCATTTAATAAAACTAATTAAAATGGATGGTTATAAAAATTTATATAATGAATAAATATGATACTTATGAAATTATTAATATGTCATATCTTGTTATACAGTGACCAATGTTCATTTATTGAAACCATAAAATCAAAATATGCATGGAAAATGAACTTGTTTTCATCCAAGTAATGTTTTAAATTAATAATTGTTAATAAGGGGTAATTAGATATTATAAATTAATTATATATAGTAATATTTATAATATTATGGTCCTATAATATTTTTAAAATAAATATATATTTATCAAAAAGGAGGTTTCAATGCATACAATTAAATATAGTTTAAACCCTTAAGAAATTATGAATTTTTTCATTAAATAAATATAATTTCATTGATATCATGCATTATATACAAAATCGAGTTATGTCAAAACACATCATAATTTTAAAAATGTTTTTATTTAAACATAAACATTATAACATATCCCTTAAATTTGAATTTATGAATTAGATAACCACATTTTTAAATATATATATGATTATTTTAGATATATAATTTTTTTTGAAAAATAAGTATGTAATTTTTGTTAAAGTATTTATATTCTTTGAAAATTAATTTTTCAGAAAAATTATTTTCATTTCAAATTTTGAACAAATAACAAAATTAATTTACACCAATTTTAAAAAATTTATTTTAAAAAACATAAATTTATTTGTTAAATAAAAATTTAAAAATTATATTAATGTGATTTTATGAGAATTTTATGAAGAGCTTCTTTTGTTGATGAATAATGAAAAATATTGATTTTGTTTTGAATAACACCATTTCATTTAATGTATTTACAAATAAAAATGTTTTTTAAATGGTTTAAAAGTAAAATTAATTCAATTATAATATTATTAATTTAATTTAGGTCATTTTAATAAATTTAATATTGAATTTTGATATTAAAAATTTAAAAATGTATAAAATTTTTTTTACTAGAAAACTATATTTTTTGATATGTATGTGTTTTTAATTTTAAATTAAATTATTCCACTTATATGAAATGATTTTTTTTAAAATTTCAGTTATAAGTTTTCATTTTATTTTGACATAGATGTTGATAATGATGGATTTAATTAATATATATTATATTCAAGATATAAAATGATTATGGGAAGGTGAATTGTTATTGACCCATCTTTTTTCCATCTTTAAATAGTGGAAACAATATTCATGAGTATGTTTGAATGACAGTCTCCATAAATGGTGTAATTTATTTTCATAGCATTATCATTTTTGTATGAATAAAAAAATGTATATAATAAAAATATATGATATTATTATCATTTTCTAAATTCTGAAGATTATGGAAATATATTCAATGTTTAAGCTCTAGAACTACCAAACAAAAACATACATAAAAATAAAGTAGTTATAACCTAAAATAGTTATATTAATAAATCAATGTTAAAAAATGGATGGTGAAATGTTTTAAAAAAATAAATATTTTGTATGATATATTATTAGGGTTTAGGAATATATGTATAATAAACATATATTTATTTTACATGAGTTTCAGAAGTGTACGAAGTTAGTAAATAATTATGGTAAGGGGTTTTCATATAACTTTTATTTAGGTTGGTGACATGCTATATTCATAACTTATTTTTTTCATGTATATACGTCCCATGGATAAATTTTAATGATTGTTATTATGGAAATCATATGATATACATATCCATCTATGGTTATTACTTTTATGGGGATCATACTAACATATTTATCAAAATGGTGAAGGTTTTATGTCACAATATCATTATTTATCCATATTATTTATAATTATGTTAGTTATAATGAAATTGTATTATATTTATGTCAATAATCCCAGTAATTTTTTTAACTTTTGTTAATTTATGTAGATATGTGTTTCCTTTTCATTTAATACTCTCTCTGTACTTAGGAGACTAAAATAATGTATTTAAGAAAATATTAATTTATTTATCAAATTGGTCAAAAATCATTTTTCTTCAATATATATATTTATTGAAAATATTTTATTGTTTTTAGGAATATACACTTTTTTAATGTATTTTTCATACTTTTTTTAATTTTTATAAATGGTTGAAAAGAAATATTCTTATTGTTTTCTGAATGATGTAATTTTGATTTTTTTTCTAAAAATGGGAAAGGATTCATTGTTTTAAAATTTATCGAATAAATAGTATTTCCCGTAGTCATGAATGCTAAATGATTTAAATCATCCATTATAATTTTACATGTAAATTTTACAAGAAAATGTTATCTTTCATATTTTCCAATTCTTTATAATTTAAATAATTTATTTCATAATGGGTAGTATATTTTCCTCAATAAATTTTTAATGGGATTTTTATTCCTTAAAGACAACAATATTTGGTGTTTCTTATGTTTTATTGGGGATATAATAAAATGGTACCATAATTTTTCTTCATCTGGATGGTTTATGATTTTTATGATGAGATTTTTATGAAACACATTCATTTTCCATGTGTTATTATATGTTGGATTAATGAAATGATTTTGAAACCTAATTTCATTACCTGATTTATGAAATGATGAATGTTTAATTATTTTATATCACAAATATGTATGGTTTTAATTATGTGATGGCTGGGCCTAGAATTATATATCCTTATAATTCATTGGGTAAAGTTTTATATCTCATTATATAATTATGGGAAATAAGTCAATGTTCATGATCCTCTAAGGGAATCAAGTTGAGATAATTTATCCTCTATAGGAAATGGGATAATGTTGTTGATCTATTAAGGGAAACAAGTTTTTGTTCTTGATCCAACATGGGAAAGAAGTTTTGATTCCATATTGATAATGATTTTACTATCTGTGTAGTTATTGTAGATATATGAAATGGTTTGTACACATATGGTGGTGCCAAAATTATTTGACAAGACATTTTGGTTCATGATTGATTTATGATAATTTCTCACCCGTATGACTCATGTCTTTCACAGTGATCATATTTTATGCCTTCACTCATATATATAGTACATGAATGATTGGGTATGAGTACTATAAGTTATACTCATGATCTCGTATACTTATTCTTATCTTATTCATTCATATGATCATCGGTTGATATCTCCCATTTTTACCATTATTGAGAATCTAAGATCACCCTTTCATATGTTTCCTTTCCCCATGTCATAAATAATGGTATTATATATGATATTTATAATATGGGTTATAGTTATGAGAAAATTAGTTGGAGATGATGTAGTTTACTTACCATCTATCTATTTATCTATCCATGTTTCCAAAGGCATTAGAACTATATGATTATAGTGTGAATTATTACTTCATGTAATGAAAATTCATATATGAAGATGTGATATATATGTATAAAATGTGAGAGTTATTATAGATTTTATTATAAAATGGTTTTGTTATCCTTTGGAATTATTATTAGAAAACATTATTGAGAACCCTAGGGATAAGTGTAAATATATGTTACTTAATAATAAAATGTCTTGGAATTTTAGTGAAGAAGTGAGAAAGTGGTATCCAAAAAATTACATCCCCATTTGGATTCTATAAGTGGATTTGGATATGGTATAATTAATCCTAGGTGTAATAAATCAAGAAAGAGAGAATAATCCTTTTACTCTATCATTACATGGTGCGAAAAAATAGTCTTCACTATGCACCTTTTTTGACACTCTCTAGCGATATGATTTTGAAATTCACAAACTAATTATAAACCATCATGAATGATTTGAATAGATGATGACTATGAATAGATGAGGTTAATCTGAATATTTCCTATATTGAAAATAAATTGTCAGTGCATAGACAATCTATATATGATTTTACATGGTTATGTGGCTCACCACTATGATTATGTTTTCTTACACAATCATTTTTTGTTTTTGTAGATTACTAGATATTGAAGGAGTCATGTTATTATTGAATGATATTGAAAATTAAATGATTATCCTAATTATAAAACCAAAACTTATCGAGGATGGATTGTAAAAAATCATTACTATGATCAAACAAAATTCTTAAGCAATGAATCACTCTGAAATTCCAATCTTGTAGCGGAGGGAACAATATTAAGTTGATTCGATGAAATGACAACATCATGAATATTTTAGTTTTTCTATAGATCAAATTGTTTCAAAGTGAGGGATTAGTACTATTGAAATGATATTTAATGTTCTCCAGTGTTCATAGATTGAAGATGTAATTTTGTAAGTCTATCATTTGGAAGGTGAATTAGATCAATGGTGGACTCTTATATAGAATATATGGTAAGTGGAAGAAATTGAATCCATGGAGTGAGATAAGTTTAAAAGATTATTTTTTAGTAATTACATCCCTTTTATTCATGTTTTGAAAAATATATAAAGAATTTATTGAGTTAAATTGGAAGGATGATGAATAAATTGTTACCAATGAAGACACTTTTACCGGACATGTGACAAACACTTCTAGTATCATCCAACCTAAATTTAAGGTTGATGTATTCTAAAGTGTACAAATAGAAAGTATACAATGTACTTTATCCATAAGGTACATTAGTATAAGAGAAAAAATCATTCTTTATGCTTTCATGGGGAAAATATAGATAAGATTTTCTCATCAATCTCTTCATTTTCATATGAAATTATGGTTGAAATTTAAAGGAAACTCTAAAAAACACGTGGAGAAGTGTATGAGCTTTCTTTCATGTTTGATTTGTGGAAGGAAACCTGGAGGAAATTTTATTAAGGGGATTCAATTTTATTAATGCTTTTAAAGGAATATAATAAGGAAATATAATGCTGAAGTGATGAGAATAAGTAAGATTATGAAATGAACAAAGAGAACACCCCACAAAATAAACCACCCAAAATCCTATGTTTCCAATGTATGTATTATTGGAATCATGGTAACAAATTCCACAATATGAATGTTAATTATTATGATTCTTATAAAAACCTCTTAAGGTGAAATAAAATGGTAAATCTCATGCGATCATTATTTCTATGAGGGGTGAAAAAATTATGTGGTGAACAGTGAACATATCATTCATTATATAAATCCTATGTCTTATTTGAAATGGGATCTACCAACCCTTTTAGGTCTGATAAATTTTTGATGGGTTTCACAGTATCAGCATAATTATTAGATGTTGAATTAGTAGCGAAAACCCATAATGGTATGTTGATCGCATAACAAATATATGATTCTTATTCGGGTGAATTTTTAGTAATATGATTTTCAAAAAATATGTTATTATCCCTATGAATGAATTTTATGTTATATTAGGCATATATTTTCTTTCTAAATTTAATTACCACATCAATTATTGAGGAATTGAAGTCATTTTTTATCTTCTAAACAAACCCAATATTGTATACTAGTCTAACAAAAATGTGAAATTCTGATGGAAATATCATCCATTTTATGTTTCTAGATTCCTATTCACTTTTGGCTTAAATAATCTCAAGAGGGGGAATATATGTGAATGCTTCAAGGTTAAATTTTATTGGAAGATGATGAAAAATAATAAATTTTATTGATATTAGATGTTTTATTGATTTTTATTTCTATTTTCTAATGTTTATAAATAATTTCTCATTATTATCTAGTCCACTCACAACATTAACATAGAAATGATCCATGTTCCTTTGTAATGATGATTGTAGTGAAAATTTAAAAGACCAAAAGAGAAGTTTATTTAGTACACCTGTTCTTACATTACCCTAAAATAGATAAAGGTTTTCAATATATAGTGATTCTTCAATTAAGGTACTGGGATGTGTCTTCAGGTATAACGATATGGTGATAGTTTATGACTCAAAATAACTAATGGTTCATGATAAAAATTACCAAGATCAGAATTTGGAGTTACCTATGGTAATTAGTATTAATGTTATGGTGGAATTATATATATTGGAAAATGTGTGATATATACTAATTATAAATGTTTAAAATATATATTCAATAATAAACAGTTAAACATGATCCCGAGAATACAGATAAACCGATTAATGATTATAACTTCAAAATACATTACCACCCTGAGAATGTGAACAAGGTGGATGATTCTTTGAGTCGAAGGGATCATAATAGATTATCAATGATGAGTATCAATAAGGATATAATATTTATGAATTTACAATGGATGGATCTAGAAATTTTTATGGAGGGGTAAAAATATTATCATTATCAAATAAGGGTTAAACCATAATTCCATGTGACGATTAAAGATTCAAAAAATAATGATATTGGGCTATAGAAGAAGGTGATAAATTTTAAAGTGTATAACCATTATTATAAAGGAATGATATGGTTTGTGAACCATTTATGTGTAAAATATATACTATATTTAAATAAGGAGTTATTGGATGAGGATCTTAGTTCTTCATTCTCTATTCATTGAAGAAGTACAACGATGTATAGAGATATAAAATATTATTTAAGTTAGGACATGATGATGAGAGGTATTTCTAGGTTTGTTTACAGGTGCATGGTGTGTGAGTAAATTAAGGATTAGAGAAAATTTAAAAAGGTTACTTTACTACCATTACACATACTAAAATGGAAATGGTGATAAGTCACTGTGTATTTTTTTGTTGGAGTCCCCAAAAAAATAAAAGCGAATAATGTTATATAGGTTATGGTCAATCTATTTAAAATAGAATCACACATAATTTCTATTATAGAATAATTACCTCATGATCACCTAGATAGAATATACATTAATTAAGTTGTAATGTTTCCAAGAGTTTCCCATTATATTGTATCCAATCGATATATGAGGTTTAACCAAAATTATATTAATGAATTCATCAAAATCATGATAAAAAGCTGAGTTTCAACATTTCACATCATCCAAAATAATATTTTATTTCAAATAGAAAATTTAAAATCATAGTGGATGATCTGTGATCATGTTCTCAAGATTTCAATGATTTTTAGGGTCAACAACTTCATCTTAATGAGTTTTCATAAAAAATAGATCTCAATCAAAAATTCAGATGGTTGTTTTTGAAGACTTATAGGGAAATAAATGTAGACATCCAATGGTTTGGGATATAGTTTTAGAATGGAACGTATTAATACCTGGTATAGATGAATAAATTGAAGTGAACGTTATATTATTCATCAATAGATAAGGGTAATATAAATTTTATGTCAATGTTATATTGATAATCGTCGAAAAGATATGGAAACTGATGATAGTGGCATGGTGTTTTTTTTGAAATTCAATGTGAAAGAAGGTAATAATACTTATAAATAATGGAATTTTTAGACCTAGGTAAATTGTCCCTTTTAAGATTTTTTTTTTCTGTAGGGAAAGTATCTTATCACTTTGTTCTTCAACTAAAACCTTATCATGTCTCTGATATGTTCCATGTATATATCATGAGGATGTATATATCTAATCCATCACAAGTTATGTACTCATAGGTTCGACCAATATACCACAATCTTTCCTATGATGAATAACCTATATAGATCATAGATTATAGAGATAATATTAAACAAAAATGACCACTCACATGGTTAATGTTTTTTTGGTGAAATCACTAATTTGATTAACCTATATAGAAACCTGATGATGTGATGAGAAAGAACTATCCTCATTTTAATATCAATGTGATGAAATTTTTTGGGAGACATGAATTTTAAGGGGGGTAAAATGTTACACCCTAAGATTTTATGAAATATTTTTTCTTATATAAACTCAATTTATTCGATAGCAAATGATGCACTCAACTCTACGATTGGAAAAACAGCAATATTATATTAAAAATATTATTCATAAAAAAATTCCATTATAATCTATCAAATTAATTTATTCTCATGAATAATATAATATAAAAATTTATGTTAATTATCAATTATTTTTATAAAGAAAATATATTGATAAATAAGTTATTAATTTTTGGTAAAGATTTTTATTTTTTTGGAAAAATCATTTCTCAAATAATTATTTTCAATGATTTTTTATAACCAATAATGAAATTAATTATATCTAATTTTTGAAAATGAATTTGAAAAAATGAAATTAATTATTGAAATCAACACATAAAAATATCTTATAGGGATGTTTTGAGAAATTTTTAAGATGATAAAATTTTCAATGAATAGTGATAAATAATTAATTTAATTGAAAATTTACATTTCATTTAAATAATTTAAAAAGTGAAATATTTAAAAAACATTAATCGAAAAATTAGTTAAATAAATTTATAATCAATCTAATTTAAATCATATGAAGAAATTTCATTTTTAATTTTGATATTAGAACTTTCTATACTTATGAAAATGTTTTATTTGGAAAACCGCTTATTGCTAGTGTATGTGGGTTTAATTTAAATTTTATTCCTGCCACATAAATGAATTATATTTGGTAAAATGGATTCCATATTCAGAATAACCATACTTAATATTATAAAATATGGATAATTTATTTAATTGGTTATAATGATTAGTTAAAACAGTAAAAAATTAATTACCAAGGTTAATTTTAAAACATGTTATGGAGGGGTTACACTAAAATGATAAAGTTTATAATGAACTAAAAACTTGTCAAATTCATAGTGTATATTTTTATTTAAAATTTATAAAATCTATGGTTATATAATCATCTATTTTGGTTACATTTTTGTTGTGTAAAATATGGGTATATATTTTTCTCTTGAAAAATTTAAAGTGTTTCCACTCCACCTATTATAAAAGGAATCCACCTGTCCTATTCTGTTTAAACATCCTAGTAATTCTAGACAGTCTTATACATTGTTAAAATTACATACTTACATACATACCCATGTATTTGAAGATTTTTTTTATTATAAAAACCTCATATAAAGGCGTTAGGTGTAAACTAAAAGAGGTTCTCTGAAGAATAGGTATAGTCCTGAGCCATACATTTTTTTTATTTCATATTACACCTACGTAAAATTTTATTAAAATTTTATTATATAATTTAATTTTTATCAACCACATAATACTATTTTTTTGTTAGTGTCATATCCTATATCCTTTCACTCTTCCATTGAATGTGAAACGAATCCATCAAACATGTGTACTGTGGACCACCTCCTCATGAACTGATGTAATCCATTTTACATAACAACATAAAAATTATAGATATAATAATGGATTTATTATATTCATATGATATATATGAAATAATTATACATTTTTAATTATAATATAATATCTATTATTATAACATTCACTCTTTTTGAAAATGATAACATTGTTTGTGCGCATGTGCTAACTACATCCTCTACAAAGCGATGTGATACGTTTTTCATTGTATTATGAAAAGGATGGAAATATGTTTATATTTAATGAATAATTATTATGTAAATTACATGAAAATTATTTTGGAATGGTGAATTAATATTTTCTTTTCTTTTTTTTCTATCCATTGAAAAAATAGAAACATCATTTATGCATACGTACAACCAATTGTCTCCAAAAATAGTGTAACTAATTTTTCCATCTATAAATTTTATGGATGTATGAAAATATGTATATATTTAATAAATAATATATTTATATTATGATTAAAATTATAGTTATGGTGTAACTATATTCAATGTATAAAGTCTTGAACTACTAAGCCAAAACATACATGAAAAATTATGTAGTTTTCACCCAAAAGAATAACATTAATAACGAATTTTATTAAAAAAATGTTAGAAGACTAGAAATAAATAATATATGATATTATATATATATATATTACTCTTTCCATATATATATATATAATAAATCTATATTTATAACAAAATAGGTTTTAATGTGTATGGAGGTAGTCGAGATATTTGGTATGGGGTATTCTTATAACTTTTATTGATTTAAGACACATGCCATATTCAACAATTGTTTATTTTTGGTGGTATATATACTAAAATTTAATGAATTATTATGGTTAATATTAAGTAAATTATAAAATATAAATATCCATCTATGGTTATTCCATTCATACGGATTATCGCACAATAGTTACCAAACAGGTTAATGTTTTATGTAACAATATAATTATTCATCATGATTGTTTATGATTACGTTCATGATGATGAAATATTGTGATATATATGATAAGATACAAATTAATACTACTCACCTCATTTTATTTATATAGAAAACATATTTTCCTTTAATTTTTAACTCTTTATATACTGAAGAGACCTAAATAATGTTTATAAATCATTTAAAATTACAAATCACCTTAGATCAAAATAATTTTCCTTCCATATCCATGTTTTATAAATATTTTATAAAGAATGTTGTAATATTATACAAATTAATGTTTAAATTCATTATTACCATTTTTTACTCCTTGTAATTATTTTAAAAGGAATGTGAAATATGTTTTCCAAATGGGAAATTTTTACCCAATATATAATGGGAATATTTTTTATCATGTATGAAAAGAGTGTTATTTTACACCATAACAAATGATAAATTATTTAAAGATTTAATTAAAAGTTTACATGATTATTTCAAAGGATAATATCTTCTTTAATATTTCCAAAATAATTAGACTTTGTAAGTTCTTATATTTGTCAAAATATATGAAAATACTCATCACATAATTAAAACCAAACATATTTGTGTCGTAAAACCATTAAATATTTATCATGTCATCGTATCATAACCCACACAATCATATTGAGTTCCTTAAACATTTCATTAATCCACCATAGTGTGACCCATGGAAAATAAATGATGGTTCCATAGTTATATGGCATGAAATTATGGTTTATGATTAATTTATGATGGTTCCCACTATTATGATTTCAATCAATTGTAATGAACTTAATTTAATCCATGGATCATGTTTATAGTACATGATAGATTGGGCATCAACAATATATTTCATACTCATAATATCATAACCTTAATCTTGTATTATTCGTTCACATGGTAATCAAATGATTTTTACTTTGTTTATCCTTACTGAGTATCTGAGTTCAACCTTTCACACATTTCCTCTCTTAGGTTTAAAAACAAATGTATTATGTATGATAATTATAATAATTGTTTAATTCATAAATAACCAAGTGGGAGATTATGTAGTTCGCATATGAACTAGTTATTTGTGTGTACAATTTCTCAAAGGCACTAGACCCATAATATTTTAGCATAGAATATTATTTTTGTAAAAAATATTCATATATTAAGTTGTGATATTTATGTTTGAAAAGTGAGGCTTAATATAGAGGAGACCAATGGTAAGGTTTTATATTGTAATCTAATTTTAATAAGGATTTTATATTCTTGATTCTACATTAATGGAATTATTTTATATTTATCTATGAAAACCCATATATTTTTTCTCATGTTATTTATTGTGTTTTCATTTTTTTTCCATTCATTCTTCTATATTTGGTAATTTAAACAATCAATAAAATAATTTTAATAAATGAAAACATTATTCCCTTCTTAGTACGAGAACATATTCTTTCTTATTAATTTCATTTAAAATGATTTCAATAATTTCCGTTTATATGATAAATGATTATTTAATGTAATTTATATCCATATATAAATTTTTTCCAAGGATTTAAAATTATTCTATACTATATTTTTCAAATGTTCTACATTTAACTTTTTATAAAATGTTTTTATTGAATCTTTATTTTAAGGTGTAGGAAATAAATGAAATTTTTGTCATAATGATAGTTTATTTACTTGAAATATCCATTAAATTATATTATCATTATTGTTTATGAAATAAAATTTCTCAATATTATTGGTTTCACAATTTGAAATGTTTTGAAAAGAAAATTTTTTTTTATCATTTTTTCAAAGAGTTTTCTAAATATTATTTCAATTATATTTTTCATCTCTGTCAACATCCATTGATGATTCTTATGATTTATTGTGGATATGAACATATTATATCTTGTTTTTTAGTTTTCTTGTGATTATTATGGTAATATGATGATTTCATTAAACCTATTTATTTTCCATGGGTTAGTTAAGCTATTATGAAATGATAAATTCTTTTATGACACCATCCAGTTTTTTCCCTTTATGTCTTATGTTTACGTGATGGATAGTTTTTTTGGAAAACCATTTATTTTATATGGGTTATGATATGATTAGATTATTAATTTTTTATGATATTGTGGTATATACATATATTGTTTTCATTATGTGATGGGTGGGACATGAATTATATTTTCCAAAAATAAATTTGGTAAATACTGATATCTCACGAGATAATATGGATTGGAATGGAGAGTGAACGTAGTTAAATAAGGTAATATATATACTATGATAGTCTTTAGAGTTAATTATGACTATGGATGTTATGTAATGTGGAGTGAAGTTATTTTACTATAGGATACAATTCACTATGATAGTCCCAAAACTGATCCTTTTCTAGGGAAATTATGGGAATGAGGAATTAACCCAATCTATTATGAGACTCTGTCCACTATGATAATTTTATAAGTTTTCCATGGATAATCAAATGATTATATATAATTATGGGCACGAAAAACATTAATTTTTTATGTATATGATATGTTCTCATGACATATGATTGATTACAAATACTAATTCACTATTATAAATTATGGATTTTTTATGATAAATACATATTCAATAGGAAATTATTATTGTTATCTGACTGATTGGGTATAAATTTTATAGGTTCTCATCTTATTCATGTCCTCTTATTATTATGTGATAATCAATTAGGATCATTTAATTATATTTTCTATATTTTATATTAATTATATCTAATCTAATCATTTATTATGTTTCAATTTCTTATATTTTTATGAATAGATTTTGACGTTCCAAGGATTTAATAACAACTGAGAAGGGGGGTTGAATGAGTTGTTCAATTTTTATTATCTTTTAAAACATTTAGAATGATAAACATACAACCTATTAAGATTTATTTCTTTGTGAACCTTTAACAAATATTTAATCATGAAAGAGTAGTAAATAAAGTAAGGCACACATAATTAACAAAGTTTGGCCTCAATGTGAGAACCTATGTCCTTTCCACAGTAACTCCTGTGGGTCTATGAAAATACACTATAATGAAAAGGTGAATAAAACTTGGATCAACTTCCATTGGAAACCTTCTATCACCCGATAAGAATGATTATACTAACTTCTTTAAGTTTTCAATGTTTTCTTAAAGAAAAATTAACCCAAACATAAGAATAAAATCATTATGGAATCTACACCACAAATGATCGATCTAAATCCTCAGCCTAATTTAGATAAGTCGGATCTTCTCAGTATTGTATGGATGGTTTTGATTTTTATTTTCCATAAAAACTCAAAGAAAACATCTTCAATATGGTGGGAACCATTAAATTTTAATTCTACAGTGCTCCATATTTTCTACATGTGTGAATGTTACAAATGAGTGAATGATCTGAGCACATATTTTTAGGAAACTCGGAAAACAAGGGAGGGAAACTTCAAAATCTCTCATACTTCCTCAAATATAAAAAACATTGAAAATATATTAAATTTAATCATAAATCGTTTACTTATTCAAAACATCTTAAATTTCACAAGGATTTACGCAATGTTGAAATTTGTGTTTGATAATGTTGAATCTTGATTCTGATTTTTCTTGAAACATGATTAGAAATGTAGTTCATATTTTCTCTGAAACATGCTCAGAAATGTAGATCAAATTTTCTCAGAAAAAGGATTAGAAATTTGGGTCAATTTTTATTAGAAACATCCTCATAAATGTTGTTCATTTTTCTCAAAAACATGATAAAAAAACTGGTATTCTTTTCTCATAAACAGGCTTAGAAAAATGGTTCTGTTCTCTAAAAAACATGCCAACAAAATTGGTTCAGTTTTATACAGAAAATAGCATCTAATTTGATCAGAAAATAGGTTTCAATTTGATTATGATTCAGGTTCAAATTTTCTTAGAAATCAGGTTCTCATTTTCTCAAAATTTAGGATCTTATTTTCTCAGAATTTAGGTTCTGATTTTCTCAGAATTCAGGTTCCATTTATTTCGGAATTTAGGTTCTGATTTCCTTATAATTTAAGTTTCTATTTGTGATAAATTTAGGTTCCATTTTGTGTAGAATATATGTCCTGATTTTATAAAAATTTAGGTTCTTAATTTTTTAGAATTCATGTTCTTATTGGAATAGAATTAAGGTTCTCATTTCTTCAAAATTCAAGTTCCAATTTGTGTAGAATTCAGGTTCCGATTTGTGTAGAATTTAGGTTCTGAATTTTTCAAAATTTAAGTTTCAATTTTCTCAGAATTCATGTTCAGATTTTCTCAGAAATCAAGTTCTGATTTTCATAGAACTCAGGTTCTTATTTACATAGAATTTAGGTTCCAATTTGTATAGAATTCAAGTTCCAATTTAAGTAGAATTCATGTTCTGATTTTCTCAAAATTCAGTTTTTGATTCTCTCAAAATTTTGGTTTCAATTTCCTAATAATTCAGGTGAAAATTTGTGTAGAATTGAGGTTATGATTTTCTTAGAATGTTGCTCGGAATTATGGATCCAATTATTCTCAAAAAGTTTCTTAGAATTTTTGATCTGATTTTTCCCAGAATATTTCTCAGAATTTTGGATCCGATTTTTCCCAGAATGTTGCTGATAATTTTAAAACCAATTTTTCTTAGAATTTTCCTCATTTAAAATTTTCAATCATCTCCATTATTTCATTAACATCTTATATCATGAAACTTTTCATGTTCTTTTAGAACTTTAAGATTATTAAAGAAACTTATGATTTGTTTATAAAGTTTCAGAAACTATCTAACTTCTGACCATTCACCAACATCCTTTTCAAGAATCTTAAACCAAAAAAAAAGAATTCATCAACATTTTTCAAAATAAAAAACTTCTTCCAAACTCAAAAACTTATTTTCTTTCTCAAAAACATCCTTCAAACTCAGAACCTTCCTTTAATCTCCACAACATTCTTAAACTCAACAACTTCTTTCTTTCTCAATAATAATGAAAAACATCCAGCAACCAAAAACCTCATCTTCCTATAAATCAAAAAAAATATTCAACAAAAGGTTAGTAGTCAATAAATAAAAAACGTTGTAAAATAAACTCCATAAAGGTTCTTCAATATCACCCTTTGGATTTGTTGACAACCTTTGTTAACCAGTTTTCGAACTCTCATAATTTTTTCATAAATTAAGTTTTTGAATTTTATCATAACATAGACTTTCTCCAAATAAAATGTCCTAACACCACACTATTGGATGAAGTTATTTTTTGAAGGATTTCTATCCCTCAGTGGCAAGAAAATTTTGTGCCCATGAAAATTAAAAATACCCTTACTCAAAATCCCCATTTACTTTTATCTTTATTATAATCACTTTAATTTTTCTCTCTCATTTTTCTTTTTATCCCCCCTTTATATGATAACCAATACTCCATATTCATGAAATAAAGTTATGTAAAAACTTCACACAAAGTAAAAAGTGTTTCCTACTCCCCCATTTGTCAACATAATCCAAAGAATAGTGGAGTTAATTCTCTAGGAGGTTTAAGAATACATGGGAGGATGATGAATATAGAATTCAAACCTCAATTTAAAAAACCATTCCTTCAACATTTATTTTGTAAAGATATCAGCAATTTGTTACAATTTTTAGGTGTATTATTGAAAAATATCTCCAGAAACAACATTCTCTTTTATGAAGTGAAATTTTATATCAATGTGTTTTGATCATGAGTGTTGGACCATATTCTTAGAATGATCAATTACACTCTGATTATCAAAAATTATCTTCAATGATATAGAATATTTTACTTTCATTCTTAAAGCTAAACTTTCATCCACATCATTTGAGTACAATATTGTGTAGCTATATCATATTCAGATTTGGTTGTAATCAATGTAACCAAACTTTTTTTATTACTAAGACAACACATATAATATTCACCTAAGAAAACTTTTCATCTTAAAGTTGAATTTCTGTCATTATAATCACCAGCCTAACCTACATCAGTATACCCATGAAGCTTTAACTCACTATTTCTTTTGTATAATTACCCATATAATGTTGTACCTTTAAAGTTTCTCAGAATCCTATTTGATACCAATATATGTGATTAGTTTGAACTAATTTGATACCTGGCACATAATGTCACCACATAAACAATATTAGACCATGAATCAATAATTTAAACAATACTTACTATTAACATTCAAAAATATTTTTGATTTACACTTATTCTAGATTCAAGTTTGTTCAACTTTGTTCTCACTGAAATAGTCTTTGAAACTTATTTTTATTCTACCATTCCAAAAATCTTTAACAATTCCTTGGAATACTTTTCTTGAGATAAAAAAATGAATCTTTAATTTTGTTGAACTTGTATGCCATGAAATAAAGTTATTCCCCCTAATATTGAATTTCCAATGTTCTTCACCATATCTTCAGCGAACTCTTTAAAAACATTTCATTAATCCCCAAAAATATATCATCCACCCAAACAATTACAATTAATGATATGGAGGCAACCGTTTTCATATACAAATTTCTATCAAATTTTCCTTTAGAAAAAGTCATATTTCTAAAAAAAATTCAATCTTAAAATTCCAAGAACAAGGAGATTATTTAATCCCATAGAAAGATTTATTCTACATACAAACTTTATTTTCATCCTCATTATTTAAAAACCCTCAGTGTTCTTCAAAGTAAAATTATTCCTCAATCTCACCATTTATGAAATATGACTTTACATCAATCAGATATAATTATTAATTACAATGGGAAACTATTGTAGGAAACATTCAAATTGTTTCTAACCATGTAATGTGGGAAATTGATTCATCAAAATCGACACCTTCCACCCGTGAATATCATTTACAATCAAGTCTTGATTTCTTTCTTGAAACTTCTCTGCACCCATTCAATTTGTTTATATAAACACACTTGGTTATGATAACCTTTTTAATTATTGAACTTTGAAAAATTTCACATTTTTCATTTTCCTCAATCTGATCCACCTCTTCATTCATATAATCCACCCATTTTTTTATTTAATAACCTCTAAAACTAATTCTGGCATAAATTTTGAGATAAGTGAAGTCCGATTTCTATTATCAACTTCCTTCTTCTCTGAACTAGTGGCTTATAATTCCTAATTTTTTTAGATTCAACCTTCTTTTGTAATGTATAAAATATCACGGTTTCTTCCCTAGAATCACTTTATTCTCTATATGAATCATTTAAATCATGATGATGTTGTTTTGGTTAACATTAACTATTGCTGTATTTATCTAAAGTTTAATCCTAAATATTCTCAAAACAATTTTATAAGAAACTTTTATTTTCAATTACCTTCACATCATATGACTTCACCACCTTTTATAAACGTTTTTTCCAACATTTGTAACTTTTCCCATTTTGTGAATAACACATGAAAAATCCTTCCTCTGCATTCTTATCAAACATTCCCAAATCCGTATTTTTTACATTAAGAAACAGTGGACTTCAATATAATTTAACGTATTTAAAAGAGGGTTTTTGATTATACCACATTCTTTAAGGTGTAAGTTTGGTTTCTGGTCTCAATAAGAATCTATTTTGAATGTGTACAGTAGTGATTATAGCTTATCTCCAAATGAATTTTGAATGTTTGTATTCTGATAACATTCTTCTTCCCACTTCGACCAAACTCATATTATTTCATTCTGCTACTTTATTTTTTATGGAGTATAGGGAGAACTATAATTATGTTTGATACCATCGTTTCTTAGATAACATTTATAATAATTATTTGTGAATTCGGTACCATTATCTCTTCTCAAGTTCATTATGGAAACCGAAAATTCATTCTAAACACCTTTTCTAAAGAATTTGAAAATTTTAATAGCCTGGGAATTGTTCTTCTTGAACATGATGTTTTCCATCCAAGTGAAAAAATCATTAAAAGTGATAAATTATAAATCACCTTTTGTTAATTTATGTATCATCATCCACACATATCAGAATTAATAATCTGAAGTGGTTTTCTAGATTGAATCTAAAATCTTTTATGACTTTTTTAAGTCATATTTCTTTTCTGGGATGTAATAAAAACATCTTCATCTCTTATTTTCCATTATAGAAAACTCAAAACAAATTTACTTTAGAAATATTATTGAGGTTATTTAGCCCATTGTGGATATGTCTTTCTCCTTTTGTAAGGAATTTTACATTTTTCACACTTTTGTGGATACGAAAATCATGTATTAATATTACTTCATTGTTATCATCGCAAATTTTACACACACTATGTAAGTTATGTTTTATCCCATCAACAATAAATACTTCCTTAGATTTCAGTTTATCTTATTAAATCTCTGTCATTTAGATTACTTTAATTTTTAAGGAACTGTCATTTCTAAAAGTAACTGAACCTCCATAATGATTTTTAACAAGTTATTTGATTTTTAAATGACCTATCATATGTAAAGATCAAACAATATTAATAATACACGTTTTGTTCCTCTTATGTGCTTTCAAAGCTATCTCAACAACAAAATCTCTCTCATCAACCTTCTTATTTTAAGATTTCTATTCTTTCATATACTAAGAAACATGTTCTCGATTGAGTTTCCTACATAATTAAGTATGATGAACATACCAATCACATATTCTGCAAACATCACACATACATTCAAATTTATTCTTTGTTAGAATGTTTCAAAAATCATGAGAATTCACCTTTTCAACTTTCGTTGAGTGAGGAAAGTTACTCATTCTTGATTCACTATTTATTCCACTATGCTCAAAAACATCTTCTGGGTAGAAATAAAATGTTCAAAAAATTATATGCTATATTCCAACAGATACTACAGTACAAAAAATATGCTTCAAATTTTTATTTTTGATTAAATAATGATTTTCTCTATAAAAACTTTGTTGAGGTTGGTAACATATTTCAGCCCTAACATTTTCAGGATATGGACCATCTTTTCCATTAATTTGGGTTTCAACATTTGTAGATTTGGTAGGTTTATCAAAACCTTTTTAAACCCACTATTTCCCAAAACTTATTCTAGAACCTGAAATGTTATAAGAGTCAGATGAAACATTATTTTTGGTAAGGGGATATTTCACCTAATTCTCATAATGATCATTCAAGTCAATTTTTATGGTCTTGGTATTTACTTTTGCAGCTTGGTTGATGTTTTCATTCATCTTCCTCAGGGTATTTTAGGACTCAAGAAGTTTTGATTTCAACTTCGTCACATCTTCTTCCTTAGATTCTAGCTTCTTCCTAAGATCTTCAATCAAATTTCCATGTTCAGCATTTCTATGTTTGTTGCATAGAATCTCCTTAACGTGTTCATAATTCTGACTAATGACAACTTTTCTTCCACTAATAACTTCTTCACGATGTTTATTCATTACTATAATTTCTTTCTTGAGATATTTTTATTCTCCAGATATGAAATAAGATTGGTTTTGAGATAATACTCTCTATAAGATTCTTCAACACCTTCTTCGCTCTCTGAGGAGTCTATTGTTTTCTCAACTTTTGCATTGAAGGTTCTGATTTTTTTTTGAACTTTCACCTTTCGATGAATAATTTCTTGTTGAGTCGGATTCAAACTTTTTTCTCAACATGATTCTCATCTTTTAAAAAGAGTTTTTCTTGATTTTTTTAGAATAATTATCTTCTTTATCATTTTTTTCAACTTATTCCATCATGGGTTTTCATCAGAATCATCTTGATATTCTCTAAAATTTTTCGTGGGGAAATTCATAGAAAAGTGACCTATTCCACCAGACTTGATACATTTGAGAAGAAGCCTTCCTTTTTACTTTCCTCTAAATCTTTTAAATTTTTTAGATATAAGAGACATGGTTTTTTCATTTAGCTCATCATTTTCCTTATCATCAGATTCAAAAGGATCTACATCATCGACTTTAGGTATTTTCATCATTATCATGGGTTCAAAATCCATTTCAAATTTCATATTATTCTTAAATATTGGAGATTTCATTATATCATAAGCACCAATAATGTTATAAAATCCATCAAGAGTAAAATCATTTTATCATTTAAGGATTAAATTTTGGAATCGAATCTTTTCAAAAAATTTCTGATAAGTTTCTTCTCAATTGTAGAATCTTACAAGACATATCTGAATCCTCTGATGTTGCACCCAATTTCATTAACTTTGGTGAATTATTTATCAATTGTTTCGTCATCTCTCATTCTGATTTCTTTATACTTACTACACAAGATTTGTAGCATGGCATCCTCGACTGTTGTATTTTCTTTGAAAATCCTCTCCAGCTTGTCCAACTTGATTTTTGGATGTATTGAGACCCATCACCTTTGGATAAAAAGTTTTTTATAAGGACATGAGAAGAAAAATTATAACCTTTCCATCAACTTCTATATTCTTCTGATCACTGAACATCATCATATTTTCTTTTTCAATAGGTGGAAAACTGATAGTGACAACATCATAGAATCATCCTATAACAAGGGGATAAGAAATCGTCCTATTTTTCCATATATAATAATTATTACCATTGAATATAGGAATTCCACTACTATTGTAACACCCCAGGTAAATAATGAATATGAAATTTTCATATTTATCCATATTTGTGAATAAAATATTAATATGACTTTAAAGGGGACGCTATGCTCGATGGCGTACCCAACACGCAACAACGAGTATCTTGGGAATCTTACGTTGCACTCTAATAATAAAATAATATTAATTCAAATGGTAGTTAACATGTAGCCTTTGTATTGGCGGGAATGGATAGAAATAACTAAAATATTATTATATATGTTTTTTAAATGTTTTTACATTTATCCAATAAAATCTAAAGGCATAAAATACTGAAAGAATTCAATTTTAGGCGTATATGCCCTAGTTTTCACTGAAGGTTCACTTATCACCTTTTAATGGAGAACTATCATTAAATATAGTTTTGATCACTCTTATAAATTCTTTTGGACCAAATAAAACTCTTCTTTATAATCGGGACATTAAATTTTACTTTGTGTAAATTTTTGGTATTATTCTGATAAAGTTCATTTTTTTAATGAATAGTGTAAAATGTTGTATTTTAATTCAAAACCTCTTTTTAATATAATTTTTTATATGATTAGATTATCTTTTGAATTGGTTTTAAAGTGAAATTAGAAAATATTTTTACCATTAAATCCAATATTGGTCGTTGGAATCAATTTCACTTTGAAATCGGACTTAAACTAGTGTCAATCTTTTGATACTTATTGTTTCATAAAAACACGCTATTTGCTCTGACAGCGGGAATTAATTATTAAATTAATTAATGTGAATTATATGTTTTGAATTTTTTAAAATAGACTTCATTTTTGAATTCGGAATATCAAATATAGCTTAGGGTGAATTTTTGGTAATTTTCTGAAAAACTTCAATTTTTGATGAATAGTGAAACCACTAAGTGGTACTTATAAAGACAGATTTTCCGTTTAAATGAAATTTTTCAATCATTGTGTTTTGAATTTCAAAAATCCGACATACATGGTTGTCATTAAGAAGTAAAATGTGGTTCAATGAGATTATAATAATTTTTTGGTGAATAGTAACTTATTAAGTTCTTAATCGCGATTAGAGGTAATTAGTGTAATTTAAGGTAAAAATGATATTATAAGAATGTGAAAACACCATGAAACTTGTCCTACACCTATTGGGTGAGTCATGGCCGACCAAGACAAGACATGGGCCAACTTGGGGACCCCATGGAGACACTTTGGTTTGGAAATGACATAAATAACTTTTTATTTAATGTTAAAATTAAATTGACACAAACATGAGTTGTTTTACTAAAACAATTTTTAAGTAGGGTTAAACAGGTCCAAATTTTGATTATAAATAGTCATTGGAAAGATAAAAAGATTTCATACATCATATTACTTTTTTTATAATTTTTAGACATTAAATAAATTAAATTATTGATGACATAATAATTCTGCAGCGATGACATCATTATTTGACGATTTAAATAAAATAGAAAGATAATGTAAAATCTATGAACTACACATGTCCAAAACCAATTGGATGAGTGGTTTTCTAAGCCTTATCACCTTATCCACGAATTATATCAATGTCGGACATTTTAAAACCGAAACACATTTTCAAATAAAGTAATATTTCTTTACTTTCCAAAAGTACCCCTCCTCTCCTCTTATAAAAGGCCCCCACCTCTACCTCATTTCACACACTCTTTAAGCCTTTGGCTCGGCCAACCCCTACCCATTTACTCCCTCCACATCCCTCTCCTCATCCTAGAGGATTCCCTTTGGGCAGAAACCTTTCAAAGTAATCCTTTAGGCTCAAATAAAAAGGAGTTACACTTTTAAAGGTAATTCATTCTCTCTTGTTCATTTGTTTTATTTTGCTTCTCCAACCCTCTAAACTCTTTTTATTTACTTCTTTTGTAACAACACCAGTATCTTCAATATACTAGGATGTTTTTATAAGATTTATTTGAGCTAAACTCTCACACAACTACATCAAATGGTTAAAGAACATACGGTTTCCGAGGATGGCGAAATTATGCCTCCCGAAACGATGATTGTTCAATACTCATTTAACACCTTCAAAGGTGGCCATTATGATGTCACTATTTTTATATATGATATATAATATGTTTATGTTTTCTTTAAGCTTCTTTATTTTTCATTTTTGGCATACCTTCATGGTTTCCATTATGGGTAAACACGATATCTTCATTTAAGGAAGTGCGGACTACCGCCCCCTCAAAGTGATGTGATTCGTTAATGCCATATGTGGGACGTGTAAAGGATGGATTTAAAGTTATTATATATGATGTTATAATGGAATTATAATATACCTCTATATCATTATTATTTCTTTCCATTAAAGTGTGAGATAGAAATGAAAGTAGCGTTCATGCGTACGTACGGCTTACCGTCTCCATGAACGGTGCATTTCATTTCTTATCCCCAAATGTAATGTCCTATTAAAAGTACATGTATATAATGGATATATATAATTAATGATATATCTAAATGATTAATATAATTCTGGAATTAAAATATGCATACCTCTCATTTAGTTTTAATTCCATTAATATGACAAAGAAATGAAAGTAGCGTTCATGCGTACGTACGGCTTACCGTCTCCATGAACGGTGCATTTCATTTCTTACCTCTAAATGATTATGTAATATTATAAATACATGTATATTCTGGATATATATGATACATATTATATCCAAATCAGGAATTTCATTCTGGATATAAAGAACCTTTGACCACACGAACAACATGTAATTGTAAGAAGTCCACTTTCAACTTAAGAACCAAATATCGACAAAACAAACATGATTAACTTAAATGATTAAATAATATTTATAACATGGTAATAAGTGATATAAAAGGAATAATTAACTTTAAAAAGGTTCTTAAGGAAGTATAAATTAACTCAAGTTTATTATTCAGGAGATTAAAGAACGATCGAGTCAAGTCAGACCCGAGGTAAGGGATCCTACAACTCTCTTTCTTCTTAAGTACACTCTTTTATGTCATTTCTTTTATGCTCATCTTTATTATGATTGGGATGTTATTTTATATTACTCATACTGTAATTTTTATGTTCATGTGATGAGAGACCCTATTCTCTCTCATCAATCCATTTTGGAAGTTTTGAGTGGCGCCGTTAGGCTGCCGAATTTTCGTAAGAGATCTAACCTCTCTCTTTCTTTTTAAGTACTCTCCTTTGCGTCACTTCTTTTAAGCTCCTCTTTGTAATTTTGGGGGATGTTATTTTATATTCCTCTTGCTGTAAATTTTATTGTAATGTGATGAGATATCCTATTTGATCTCATCAATCCATATTCGGATGTTTTATGTGGCGCCGTTAGGCTGCCGAGTTTTCGTAAGGGATTTTTCATCTCACTTTTATTCCCGTGAGATTTATGCTACATTTTCCACAAATTCCATTGAGTGGTGTATTTACTACCCATTATTCTAATCTTTGTGTAATATACTTTCGTTTATGAGTATTTACATCAATGATCTATTGTCCTTCTTTCATGGGGTGTATGTTTTGAAAGATATCCAAGTCGGTAAGGGAACCTTTCACCCTCCTCTTTTTTAAAAGACTTCTTTTGTTGGGTATTTTAATTTACATATTGTTATGTTGGGATATGTTCTCATATATCCTTATTGATGTACATTTTATGTCCAAGTTATGAGATACACTTTTTATCTCTCATCAACTCATTTTGATGTAATGCCGTTAGGCTGTCAAGGGAACTTTTTAACCCAATTTCAATTTCTTTGGGTTCAACATGTAGTCATTGAATATGTCATCCATTGAATATATGTGAATGTCCTTTTATTGTTTTACACTTAATATCCACTTATATTGGGTGTATTTATATTTGTCACACATATTTTTGAGATTGATTTGTCCTTAATTTAAGGATACCTTCTTTATAAGGGATTTCGTCACATTTGACATTTCTATTGAGGGTTCATTGTTGTTATGCACCAATTCACTCTTATATGGTGTATATACTGTCCTTTGGAGTATTATATCATGAATCCATTTATTCTCATGATATTATAAAGTTCTGACTAAATGTTATTCCTCAATTATTGTATTCAAGTGTCTCTAATTTTGGTAAAACCCCTTTAACCAAAATATCATTTTAAATGTTTTAATTATTTGTTCTTATTAATATCCATGTTTTCAAAATGGTTTTAAGGATTTATTTATATGGATATTAATGGTTTAAAATTTTAATCTTCAAGGTGGTATGGGACACTTTGATTCAAAAATCTCTTTATTAAATGGTTTAAATGGTTTTGGAAATGGTTTCTTTTTGAATGGATTCATTATTTCAATATACTAAAATGTTATATTGTGATTGAAATGTGGAAATGTTATGTTTCCTTTATTCATGTTTTATGTGACACATTTATGTTATGGTTCTTGGGCATTGTTATGAAAACGGGTGGTTCCGTGATAAACTAAGGGCGGGTGAGCCCGATATAGCTCTCCAATGCATTGGGTAACGTGAAGGAGTGAAACGTTAAGGTTTCTCCGAAGAGATTTAGGGAATATACTGTGATGGGTATTCCAAACGTAACCAAGAGGGTTACTCCCTACGTAAGAATGTTATGAATGCCTCAAGTTACCTTTATGTCTTATGTTTTCTATGATTTATTCATGATTTGATATGCCTATGTTTTATGGGTAAAGTGTGATTTCATTCTAATGTATATATGAACTCATGTTTCCTTTCCATATTTTTATAACTCTTACTGAGCTTTTTATGCTCATCCCAAGTTTTTGAAATGTTTTTCACAGGTCAAGGGAAAGGTACATGATGTGATGATATTGTCAAGGATGTGTCAAGAAAGAATCCGTGTTGTAATATAAATATGATTCCGTTGATGGGAAGAATGAATGCTGTCTTTTATGTAACCACTTTGTTTAAATGTGGAATGTAATGCAAGTTTCATGATCTAATTCTCTAAAACTCTAAACCTGAAAAGATCCTCAATGTGTAATCTTGTAATAACTCAAAATTTAAGTAAGGTTTTAAGGGTGGGGACTTATAGTTGGTATCAAAGGCCGGTTTAGATAACTTTAGAGGTTAGGGTATTCTTTAAGCATAAGTGACATTACCATAATGGTTAGGATTTCAGAAAGAGTCCTAGTTTTAGATAAAGTGAATGAGTAAGTATATCTTAGTGTTTACCTTCCTCGTTAGTACATGATGGTTTTGTTGATATACTCACACTGACCTTTTTGGTTTTAGTAAATGGCTGGATCTATCAGGCACCAAAGTGACAATGGGTTTGAAGGAAACTGTGGTGGTTCTCTGATTAAGATACTGGATGAGATGGGGGATTCAATGAGGAATCTCATGGTTTTTCTAAACCAACTATGAAGGAGTCATGATCAACCACTTGAACCTTGGTGAGTTCTCTAATGCATCATGTACGAGATGGACAACTCGATGTGGAAATTCAGGTAATAATTATTAAGGTAACCATTAGGGTTTATATGATCCTTACTTTTGAGGTAATTATGGGTTATTATATGATATGATGGAAAATGAAGGGCATGAGATAAATTTGAGGTTAAAATATGTTATGATTATTCTTGAAGATTTTATCTCATTTTGGGGAATGTTTTAAGAATTATATAGTTTTGGAAAAAGGACAACACACAGACCGTGTGACATCCCGTCGCGTCGGACGAAGCTGCGGGAATCGAACCCACAACCAATGTGCGACTGGTATTTATCGCCTACCACTGGACTACGTGAAGTCCCTGGTTAGTTTGACCGATTCTTTCTAGTTATATGATTTTATAAATTAAGATTAAGTTGATTTTGGGTTATTTATGAAAATGATTAACCTATCATGGAGGATATGTGATTAGGTTAATTACTTTTCAATACGAGACTTTAGGAGCAACTGATGTTGTTTGGAGATAAATGTTACGATTTAACTTGGAAGACTATGTGACTAAATCCTTCAAATATTTGGGTTTCAATCTTATATTGGTTTACTTTGAGGAATTTTTATGGACAAATTTGTTTATAGAATGGTCCTCGTTGAACTTTGGGTTTTGTTTGACAAATCTTGGAGGTTAAGAATAGATTTTCTTTTATAAAGGGTTATCCTTTTCTGGATTATCTGATCTTATACTAACCTTATTGGTTTTGGTTTTGGTTAATGTCTAATGACATGGGAAGTATATAGTTATGTTTTGTGGATTAAGTGATTTTCTAAAAGTTGATTATAGTACTCTTAATGTGAACAAGTCTTCCTAAATACTCGCCTTCTGGAGAAAATATGAGTTTGATTAAGGAATCTAATAAAAGTTGAAAGTCAACATGAAAAGTGATTATGTTTCCTTATGAATAAATTCCTCAATAAAAAGTAACTTAAAACAAAAATTTTGTCAATTAAATTTTCCTACTGGGGAATCGAATACCGTTTAACCCATCACAAGTTTGTGATTTTCTCATGGTTAACTTTCTCCTAAACATGTTTTCTATCACTCTCCATGAGAACATGAACCTATGTTTTCTCCCCCATGTCCATGTTTTCATACTTGGAATCCTAGTATGGGTTAACTCGGGTGACCTTTGTATTTATCTTTCTTTATTTTAAAGTGTTTGTTTTACCGACTTCTGTTCCGATGTGGGACTTTCAAGGATGTTTCCAAGCGCAATTTTAAAATTGCGAGGACGCAATTCCCAAAAGGGGGGAAGGATGTAACACCCCAGGTAAATAATGAATATGAAATTTTCATATTTATCCATATTTGTGAATAAAATATTAATATGACTTTAAAGGGGACGCTATGCTCGATGGCGTACCCAACACGCAACAACGAGTTTCTTGGGAATCTTACGTTGCACTCTAATAATAAAATAATATTAATTCAAATGGTAGTTAACATGTAGCCGTTGTATTGGCAGGAATGGATAGAAATAACCAAAATATGATTATATATGTTTTTTAAATGTTTTTACATTTATCCAATAAAATCTAAAGGCATAAAATACGGAAAGAATTCAATTTTAGGCGTATATGCCCTAGTTTTCACTAAAGGTTCACTTATCACCTTTTAATGGAGAAATGTCATTAAATATAGTTTTTATCACTCTTATACATTCTTTTGGACCAAATAAAACTCTTCTTTAGAATCGGGACATTAAATTTTACTTTGTGTAAATTTTTGGTATTATTCTGATAAAGTTCATTTTTTTAATGAATAGTGTAAAATGTTGTATTTTAATTCAAAACCTCTTTTTAATATAATTTATTTATATGATTAGATTATCTTTTGAATTGGTTTTAAAGTGAAATTAGAAAATATTTTTACCATTAAATCCAATAGTGGTCGTTGGAATCAATTTCACTTTGAAATCGGACTTAAACTAGTGTCAATCTTTTGATACTTATTGTTTCATAAAAACACGCTATTTGCTCTGACAACGGGAATTAATTATTAAATTAATTAATGTGACTTATATGTTTTGAATTTTGTAAAATAGACTTCATTTTTGAATTCGGAATATCAAATATAGCTTAGGGTGAATTTTTGGCAATTTTCTGAAAAACTTCAATTTTTGATGAATAGTAAAAGCACTAAGTGGTACTTATAAAGACTGATTTTCCGTTTAAATGAAATTTTGAAATCATTGTGTTTTTAATTTCAAAAATCCGACATACATGGTTGTCATTAAGAAGTAAAATGTGGTTCAATGAGATTATAATAATTTTCTGGTGAATAGTAACTTATTAAGTTCTTAATCGCGATTAGAGGTAATTAGTGTAATTTAAGGTAAAAATGATATGATAAGAATGTGAAAACACCATGACACTTGTCCTACACCTATTGGGTGAGTCATGGCCGACCAAGACAAGCCATGGTCTAACTTGGGGACCCCATGGAGTCACTTTGGTTGGGAAATGACATAAATAACTTTTTATTTAATGTTAAAATTAAATTGACACAAAAATGAGTTGTTTTACTAAAACAATTTTTAAGTACGGTTACACAGGTCCAAATTTTGATTATAAACAGTAATTGGAAAGATAAAAAGATTTCATACATCATAGTATTTTTTTTATAATTTTTAGACATTAAATAAATTAAATTATTTATGACATAATAATTCTGCAGCGATGACATCATTATTTGACGATTTAAATAAAATAGAAAGATAATGTAAAATCTATGAACTACACATGTCCAAAACCAATTGGATGAGTGGTTTTCGAAGCCTTATCACCTTATCCACGAATTATATCAATGTGAGACCTTTTATAACCGAAACAAATTTTCAAATAAAGTAATATTTCTTTACTTTCCAAAAGTACCCCTCCTCTCCTCTTATAAAAGGCACCCACCTCTACCTCATTTCACACACTCTTTAAGCCTTTGGCTCGGCCAACCCCTGCCCATTTACTCTCTCCACATCCCTCTCCTCATCCTAGTGGATTCCCTTTGGGCAGAATATTTTCAAAGGAAGCCTTTAGGCTCAAATAAAGAGGAGTTACACTTTTAAAGGTAATTCATTCTCTCTTGTTCATTTGTTTTATTTTGCTTCTCCAACCCTCTAAACTCTTTTTATTTACTTATTTTGTAACAAAACCAGTATCTTCAATATACTAGGATTTTTTTATAAGATTTATTTGAGCTACACTCTCACAAAACTACATCAAATGGTTAAAGAACATACGGTTTCCGTGGATGGAGAAATTCTGCCTCCCGAAACGATGATTGTTCAATACTCATTTAACACCTTCAAAGGTGGCCATTATGATGTCACTATTTTTATATATGATATATAATATGTTTATGTTTTATTTAAGCTTCTGTATTTTTCATTTTTGTCATACCTTCATGGTTTCCATTATGGGTAAACATGATATCTTCATTTAAGGAAATGCGGACTACCACCCCCTCAAAGTGATGTGATTCGTTAATGCCATATGTGGGACGTGTAAAGGATGGATTTAAAGTTATTATATATGATGTTATAATGGAATTATAATAAACCTCAATATAATTATTATTTCTTTCCATTAAAGTATGAGATAGAAATGAAAGTAGCGTTCATGCGTACGTACGGATTACCATCTCCATGAACGGTGCATTTCATTTCTTATCCCCAAATGTAATGTCCTATTAAAAGTACATGTATATAATGGATATATATAATTAATGATATATCTAAATGATGAATATAATTCTGGAATTAAAATATACATACCTCTCATTTAGTTTTAGTTCCATTAAAATGACAACGAAATGAATGTAGCGTTCATGCGTACGTACGGCATACCGTCTCCATGAACGGTGCATTTCATTTCTTACCTCTAAATGATTATGTAATATTATAAATACATGTATATGCTGGATATATATGATACATATTTTATCCAAATCAGGAATTTCATTCTGGATATAAAGAACCCTTGACCACACGAACAACATGTAATTGTAAGAAGTCCACTTTCGACTTAAGAACCAAATATCGACAAAACAAACATGATTAACTTAAATGATTAAATAATGTTTATAACATGGTAATAAGTGATATAAAAGGAATAATTAACTTTAAAAAGGTTCTTAAGGAATTATAAATTAACTCAAGTTTATTATTCAGGAGATTAAAGAACGATCGAGTCAAGTTGGACCCGAGGTAAGGGATCCTACAACTCTCTTTCTTTTTAAGTACACTCTTTTATGTCATTTCTTTTAAACTCAACTTTCTTATGATTGGTTTGTTCTTTTATATTACTCCTACTGTAATTTTTATGTTCATGTGATGAGAGACCCTATTCTCTCTCATCAATCCATTTTGGAAGTTTTGAGTGGCGCCGTTAGGCTGCCGAATTTTCGTAAGAGATCTGACCTCTCTCTTTCTTTTTAAGTACTCTCCTTTGTGTCACTTCTTTTAAGCTCCTCTTTGTAATGTTGGGGGATGTTATTTTATATTCCTCTTGCTGTAAATTTTATTGTAATGTGATGAGATATCCTATTTGATCTCATCAATCCATATTCGGAAGTTTTATGTGGCGCCGTTAGGCTGGCGAGTTTTCGTAAGGGATTTTTCATCTCACTTTTATTCCTGTGAGATTTATGCTACATTTGCCACAAATTCCATTGAGTGGTGTATGTACTGCCCATTATTCTACTCTTTGTGTAATATACTTTCGTTTATGAGTATTTACATCAATGATCTATTGTCCTTCTTTCATGGGGTGTATGTTTTGAAAGATATCCAAGTCGGTAAGGGAACCTTTCACCCTCCACTTTTTTAAAAGACTTCTTTTGTTGGGTCTTTTAATTTACATATTGTTATGTTGGGATATGTTCTCATATATCCTTATTAATGTAAATTTTATGTCCAAGTGATGAGATACACTTTTTATCTCTCATCAACTCATTTTGATGTAATGCCGTTAGGCTGTCAAGGGAACTTTTTAACCGAATTTCAATTTCTTTGGGTTCAACATGTAGTCATTGAATATGTCATCCATTGAATATATGTGAATGTCCTTTTATTGTTTTACACTTAATATCCACTTATATTGGGTGTATTTATATTTGTCACACATATTTTTGAGATTGATTTGTCCTTAATTTAAGGATACCTTCTTTATAAGGGATTTCGTCACATTTGACATTTCTATTGAGGGTTCATTGTTGTTATGCACCAATTCACTCTTATATGGTGTATATACTGTCCTTTGGAGTATTATGTCATGAATCCATTTATTCTCATGATATTATAAAGTTCTGACTAAATGTTATTCCTCAATTATTGTATTCAAGTGTCTCTAATTTTGGTAAAACCCCTTTAACCAAAATATCGTTTTAAATGTTTTAATTATTTGTTCTTATTAATATCCATGTTTTCAAAATGGTTTTAAGGATTTATTTATATGGATATTAATGGTTTAAAATTTTAAGCTTCAAGGTGGTATGGGACACTTTGATTCAAAAACCTCTTTATTAAATGTTTTAAATGGTTTTGGAAATGGTTTCTTTTTGAATGGATTCATTATTTCAATATACTAAAATGTTATATTGTGATTGAAATGTGGAAATGTTATGTTTCCTTTATTCATGTTTTATGTGACACATTTATGTTATGGTTCTTGGGCATTGTTATGAAAACGGGTGGTTCCGTGATAAACTAAGGGCGGGTGAGCCCGATATAGCTCTCCAATGCATTGGGTAACGCGAAGGAGTGAAACGTTAAGGTTTCTCCGAAGAGATTTAGGGAATATACTGTGATGGGTATTCCAAACGTAACCAAGAGGGTTACTCCCTACGTAAGAATGTTATGAATGCCTCAAGTTACCTTTATGTCTTATGTTTTCTATGATTTATTCATGATTTGATATGCCTATGTTTTATGGGTAAAGTGTGATTTCATTCTAATGTATATATGAACTCATGTTTCCTTTCCATATTTTTTATAACTCTTACTGAGCTTTTTATGCTCATCCCAAGTTTTTGAAATTTTTTTCACAGGTCAAGGGAAAGGTACATGATGTGATGATAGTGTCAAGGATGTGTCAAGAAAGAATCCGTGTTATAATTTAAATATGATTCCGTTGATGGGAAGAATGAATGCTGTCTTTTATGTAACCACTTTGTTTAAATGTGGAATGTAATGCAAGTTTCATGATCTAATTCTCTAAAACTCTAAACCTGAAAAGATCCTCAATGTGTAATCTTGTAATAACTCAAGATTAAGTAAGGTTTTAAGGCTGGGGCCTTATAACTATTGACATAATTGATATTATCTATGATAAGGATTAAAAAAGGGAACTTCCCTCTGTTACCACCTAAAGTTACAAGGTCTGATTAACAACTGAGAAGGGGGGGGGGGGTTGAAAAATTTGTTCACCTTTTATATGTTTCCAAACTTTCGAAAACATAACCCCTGAAAACTATTAAGATTTATTTTATTCTTATCCTTTAGAAAATACTTAAGCCTAAAAGAGTAGTAAAGATGTAAGAACACATAATTTATAAGGTTTTCCCCAATGTGATAACCTATGTCCTTTCCATATCCACTCAGATGGTTGTATAGAAACCCAATATAATGAATAAGTTAATACAACTTGTGTGAAGTCCAATTAAACACCTTCTATCTCCAAATAGGAATAATTATGATGACTCCAATCAGTTTATAATGTTTTCTTAAAGAAAAATTTATCCAAACACCAGAATAAAATATTTTTTGAATCTGCTCCACAAATGCTCAGTCTGAATGCTCAGTTCGATTTGGATAAGTCCGATCTTCTTAGTACATTTAGGATAGTTCATATTTTTCCGTTCCTTAAACACTCAAATAAAAAATCATTAATCTACTTGGAACCTTTGACATTGAATTCTATAGTTAACTTCATTTTCCATGTTTGTGAATGTTACAAATATGTGAATGATTTGAGCACATATATATATATATATGAATCTTTGAATACAAGGGTGGGAAACTTGAAAATATTTCTCACTTCCTCAAATCTCAAAAACTACGAAAATCTATCTCATTTAATTATCAATATTTGACTTGTAAAAACACCCTTAAATTTCCCTATGATTTACACAAAGTTGAAATTTGGGTTTGTTAATGCTGAATCTTGACGCAGATTTTTCTAGAAACATGATTAGAAATGTAGTTTAGTTTTTCTATGAAACATGCTAAAAAATGTGGTTCATTTTTTTCTCAGAAACATACTCAAAAATGTAGTTCAGTTTTTCTCAAAAATATTCCCTAGAATGTTGTTTTATTTTACTAAAAAAAATGCTTAGAAAATTGGTTCAATTTTCTCAAAAACAGGATTAGAAAAGTGGTTTAGTTTTCTTAAGAACATTATCAGAAATGTGGTTCAGTTTTCTTCAGAAAACATGACCCAGTTTGTATAGATAATAGGTTTTTATTTTATTAATATTTAGGTTATTATTTTTAAATTAATTAGGTTAAACTTTTCTCAGAATTCAGGTTCTAATTTTATCAGAAACCAAGTTCCAATTTTCTCAAAACCCAGGGTCTAATTTTCTCCAAATCTAGGTTCCAATTTGCTCAGAATTCAGGTTCCAATTTTTATAGAATTCAAGTTTTCATTTTTGTGAAAATTATGTTCTGATTTTCTGAGAATTCAGGTTCCGATTTGATCAGAATTTAGGTTTTGATTTTCTAAGAATTCAGGTTCTGATTTCCTCAGAATTTGGGATCAGATTTGTGTAAAATTCAGATTCCAATTTGTGCTGAATTTAGGTTCTTATTTATGTAGAATTCATGTTTTAATTTTTTTTAGAATTAGGGATCCGATTTTACATGAATTTAGGTTTTGATTTTGTCAATATTTAGGTTCTGATTTCCACTAAATTTAGGTCCTAATTTGTGTAGAGTTTAGGTCGCAATTTTTAATAAATTCAGTTTTAAATTTTCTTAGAATTCATGTTCTGATTTTCTTATAATTCAGGTTCAGATTTCCACATAATTTATGTTCTGATTTTTGCAGAATTCATGTTCTAATTTTCCCAAAATGTTCCTTAGAATTATAGATCCGATTTTTCATAGAATGTTTCTCATAATTCTGGATCTGATTTTTCCCAGAATGTGGCTCAGAATTTTGTATCATATTTTTCTTAAAATGTCCTTTAAAATTCATTATCCGATTTTTCTAAGAATTTTTCTCATTGAATGTCTTCAAAACACTTCACTATTTATTCAACATCTTTTATAATGAATCATTTCATGATTTTTGAAAACATTAATATCAGTAAAGTAATATATTATTTGTTTCAAAATTTTGAGAATCTTTTTAAATTCAGATTCATCAACTATATCCCTTTTCAAGATTCTTGAGCTACAAAAAGGACTTTAGTATCATCTTTCAAAAATAGAACATTATTTCACACTCAAAATCTTCTTTCTTTCTCAACAACTTCCATCAAAATCAACAACTTCCATTAAGCTCAGCAACTTCCTTAAATTCAACAACTTCTTTCTTTCTCAACATCAAAATCAAACTTCTAGCAACCACCAACCTCATATTTTTTTATAACAAAATCATTCTTCAAAAAATAGGTTATTTTCCACAAAATAAAAAACATTGTTAAAACAAAACACCACAAAGGTTCTCTAGATTTTAATCGGGTTTTTCTAATAAGGTTTCTATATAAGAAGGAATTTAAAGAATATAGTGATGATCATTCATGAAATAATATTATTTTATATCTATTCACTAAGGAAACTTAATCATTATGGTTCTAGGGAATATATTATTATTACTTGTATTGAATATAAAAAAAGATATAATTTTATGTATGTAATAATTAGTTCATCTTATTTGGTATTAAAATTACATATTGTTACTTTTTAATATTGGGATTACAAAGAATTATAGAAAAACCAAGGATATGTTTATGTATAGGGTATCATCCGAATATTTAGGTAAATTAGTGATTTTGTGACTTTATAGCAATTAAATTTCAATCTGAATACAAAAAAGTGGATATGGCATGTGGTATAGATAAACTTAAGTGTAGTAATCCTAAAATTTCAGGTTTGGTATTATCTTTATCTTCACTTATTTTATGAATAGGAACACCAATTAAACACATAGTTTGACTATCCTCGATGATATTATAGTGACCTGACCTAGTATATTATGCGGAATGTGTATTATATCAATTAAATTGGAATGATTATTAGGAATCAATCCCCATTATAGCAAGACTTTTGAACTATCAGTAAACCAGTTACATAAATGAGAAAATAATACACTAATTACAACATAATTTTTTTCTTCTAAATAAATAACATCCAGGATTACTTTATTACAAATAGAATATCACTGAATATCATTAATACTAAACTTCACAGATTCCATGGAAATGAAACATAATAAGGGTGAGCTCAAATTCTATGTAAGGTAAAAATATAGCAAAAAAATGAATCAATGAGAATAGTCAACATAGAAAGGTAAATAACTGAAAAAATGGCATAAAATGAATAAACTAAATAGAAGTGTGTAAATAATATGGAAATGTAATAACTAGAAACAAAAACCATTCAAATAACTAGATAATGAAAAAAATACTGCATGTGTGAAACTGAAACTCATGTGATTTAATCAATGAACTGGAAATAAAACGTAACAATAGTTTTTTCGTCGCAAAATATCATGGATGAATAATATATGAAACTAAATGGTTGAAATTATCTCTTAATGGATATCATGTCTAAGGAACAATAATCAAATACCATTAGGGCCTTTCAAATGATATTTTAAAACCACGAATAGAAACCCTTTTAATTTCTTCAACTATGTTATCTCATCAAAACATGTTGATGCATCAAGGATATATATAAATTCTGATCTTTATCCATCATTACTAGTACAAAACATTTTTCATATCAAATAATAAAAATAAATAATATTACTTCAAATACCCATATTTAATAAAGAATATAGAAGTATAAATATATCACCAAATATTTAAATAACTATCAAAATAGATACCGTATAAAAATTGGTATAGAGTTTAAGGAATGGTAATGTCAATGATAAAATAAATGGATAATTAAGGGTAAATTAAATGTCCAATGATGATAAGAGATTTAATATTTAAAGGGAAATAAAAATAATTAAAGGAAGTGATTTTTAATACTATCGTTGGAAAAATAAATAATAAACCATTCAAAGGAAGAATAAGGATGGTATCGATACAAAATATCCAAAGTGTAACAAAAATAGAGGGTTTTTTAAATTGATAAAATAATTGAATAACATAAAAAATATTCTTGAGGAAAATATATTATTATTTAAAAAACATTTTTAAAATATTTTTCATTTAAAATACCTTTTTAAAACATTTACATTAAAAATAATCCATTTATACTTGAAAAAAAGCATCAATGGAATGTTTTTAGATGAATCTGTACATGTCGTTTGCTGTTAAAAAATTCATTTTACAAGGTAGAAAATGTTACAAAATTTCCTTGTCCAGAAGGAGAAAAGTAGATTCCTTTGAAAGAATTAATAATAAAAATGGGTATTAATGTCTTTAAAAATAATTTTAAAGGTTAAAAACACCTTTTTAATCCTTTTTAGAAGACACATTATTTGGAAGAATATAGGTTCTCCGATAAAATAGATAAATGAAGTAAGGTTTCTATAAAATAAGTTTCTTAACAATTTGAGTACCAAAAAGTGGAAAATGGTACTATAATTGAAAAAAGTCATTAAGAACCATAAGATATTAAAATTAAATGTTTTATTGAAAAATTATAAAATAATTTCCTTGAATTCAAATTCATGTACAATCAATCTCGAATAAAATTGAGATTGTGAAATAAACCCGTAAATGGATTTAACGACAATGTGAGAATCAATAAATGAGTAGATTATGTGTATCAACTATAAATACACATATGGGATGTTTAGATAGAAAAATATATTGTAAAAATTTATTGATCATGTAATCATATAATATGAATGAAAATGAGTAGGTAATATAACTCAATGAAATGAAACTGATTTATTAAATTATATTCCACTTGGTAAATTTTAACACAAATATCCTTAAAATAAATACATAAACTTGAATGATAAAATAACATGAATAATTATGTAGTAGTTATATTACATGTCAATGTGTCACTATGTACACTATATATAAGAAATGTTGTGTACATCATTTACGTATGCCTAATGGAAAGCAAATGAGAAAAGAATCACTTACCTTGTGTTTCATTTCTGGTGAAAATACATTAACCTCTTGTATAATGAATTAATAAAATTTAATAACTCATAAATATACACATAAATATTTATGAAATCTTTAATGATCTATTATAGTATCATATTACCCATTTGATAATAACCTGTCATTATTTTATCTATTTCGGTTTTAACAGCCTAGTTTTCGAGTACATTTTAACTTGTTATTTGATGTTCTTATTAAATATATCATGGTTTATCCATATCCATAATTTAAACAATGATTTTAATATCAGATATACCCAGAATATATTTACCTATAACAATATATAATGTTTGGAGACAATAATTGGAATTTAATGTTAATGGAGATGGTAGCCCATACATATGCCTGAATTCAACCATAATTGTATTTTAAAAGAACTAAAAGTAAATTATTTGTATATAAATGTATATTATAATTCAATTACCCTATTTATGGAATATAATTAATATATTTTTATCAAAATTATACTTAATACAATCCATGACTAGTGTGAATGAATCACATCACTTTGAGGGGGCGATAATCTACATTTCTTCTAACAATGTTACCATATTGATAAAAAACAGAAAGTATGAAATTTATTTATTATAAAAGGATTATAAAATTATAAATAAATAATATATATCATATATAATATATATAATTAATTTTTACATCATAATTTCCATCCATTAAAGTAGGAAAAGTAAAAATGAACTATCATCGTTTCCTGAGGTAGTAGTTCGTCGTAAAAAGAAACAGTATGTTTGTTACCCTTTAGACAGAAGTGTGTGTTAGTGTAGGTAAATCCTTTAATACAACACCATAAATATGTATTAAATACATTGGTGTAATTTTATTGACATGGATGAATAATATTATAGGTGGTGGAGATGTAAATGAAAGAAAAGTGATAATTGGAAAACATTTACTAAAAAATCAGGCAACTCCTTTTGAAGTATATGAATGGGATTCCATGGAAGAATTTATGACCAAATTGGGAGTTAAAGGAAGATATGATGGATTTTGGGAATCTATTTGTCCATATATTTTCCAAACAAAAGTTATTTGATAGGTTTGAGGAATGGGGATAAGTGGCGGCCTTTTATAGTGGAGGTGTGGTACTATTGTAGTATTTTTCAAAAGGAATTACTCCCATAATTTTCATTTCGAAACAGGATCAAATAATGGAACCAATTTGATCAAAGATAGTATATTTTGTATATATTTCCAGACAATAGCACTTATAAAACTATATAGGTCGTTTTAGGCCTTATGTTAAAGGTTCAACCCTTTATAAAACATAATTTTCTATTAATCATAGGGATTAATTTTAATCTCATTGACTAATATATTTTGTAAAAATGGAATGTATCTATATTAGATATTAGAAATTATCATTATTTTCAATATGTAATACATTTTTTCCAAATTACAATCATATAAATATTTGAAATTAATGTAAAATTCATCTCACACGCGGGATGACAATGGGAGTTTTTTAATGTAAAGGCATCCGAAAGATTGCCATGTTTTTATAATAAATATCAAAGTGAAATTGATTCCAATAACATAAATTTTATTAATTTAAATAATATTATTTAATTAAACATTTAAACCAACTGAATATATAATTTAACCATATAAATAAATTAGAAGGAAATACCGTTTTTAAATAAAATTCAGTATTTTTAACAATTAATTAAAAAATGAAATGTTTTAGAAATTTATCAAAAAACCACCCTAAAAATTTATTATGATTGAATATAAAATATAAAGTTTATTTTTATATTTTAAATTTATTAATGTGTCAAAATTCATACTTCAAATTGTTTCTCCATTAAAAGGTGGTAAAGCTGCCTTAATAAAAATATTGATATTTATGTATAAAATAGTCATTGTTCTTAGCTTATGGATATCAACCCTAAAAGATGAATATTGAAAATATATTATTGAAAATATAAAATACATATCTCATTAAATGACTAAATAATTTTAATTAATAATTTTTATTAAGGAAAAACACTTTTTGAAGCAAATAAATAATAGTATTTTTTTTATATTCAATTGGTTCTTATTTTAGTTTCACATCAATTGGTAACCAATTAATTAATTTTATATTTATATAAAAAATATAAATTCATAGGTTAGTATATACTATTCACAACCACTAATATTACATATATATTATATCATATTTTATTAAATAAATATTTTTTAATAATATATTATTGTATAGTAAAAATCAGTCTTGTGCGTAACAGAAGCCATAAAAGAAGGAATCTATTGCGTGTAAATTATGCTGACTTAGTATTGAATGCATTGAATTATATTGAATCAATTATTAATATTAAATATATTATAAAGTATTTGTATATTTTATCCCCTTATGTGAAAGGTGTTGTATATCATACACACTATCGAATGTAAAGTCGTACTTTAGAATTTTTGGGTGTTTCATTCTCCCCACTTCAACAAAATTTCATCTTAAGGATTTAAACATAATCTTGGTAATTGATTGTTTGATTTTTAGTACATTTAAATATAGAATCATGATATGGGTTCATAAAAAAACTTGTAGAATAGAGAGAATGTGAATTATAAAGGTCAGATAGAATAAAATATAACTAGGTCTCTATGTAGGTGAACATCAATGTCATATAGAGATACATACTTGTTGAAAAATAATATACATTTATAGTGAGTGAATGAGGTCAAAAAAAATAATATAATGATAAATGGAACATTTATGTCCTCAAATCTATAAATTCATATTATTTAAAAGTCTATTGGTTCAACAGATGTTATTAAAAAAACATTTTATTTCTAAGACATTATCCTTATTTTGTGTAATTCATTTAATAACTCAGAATATAAAGAAATATTCTTACATGATAGGTTTAAATTTCATATAATAAATCCTAACATTTATTTTTTCTTCGATCAAATAATAATTCATACATTTAGCCCAAAAATTAATTAAAAATAATGAATTTTTTGTCCATAATGTACTAAAACAAAATTTTAAGGATCGTAACGCCTATAAATTGGTGATAAGTATAATTTTTTTCCTTAAAAATATTCTAAAACCAAGATGGTTAGTATATTAATCCCCAATATTCAAAATTGATACTACTAATTCATCATCAACATTTATAAATAAAACTATTAAACAATATATAATGAAAAATTAAATAGGAAATTGTGTAAGTCAATAGTTGGCATGAAACCCTTATTATTCTTATGTAATGGGTTCAAGCCCTATGGACTTGCTAGATTAGATTATTTTTCACCTTGATTAAAAGTTTTCCCTTTCAAAACCATATTAATATAATTTAAAAAACAAATATTATGGACATCGTTCAAATAAGTTTAATAACAAATGATCCTTTTACATATGGGTTTCAATAAAACCTCAAAACATAAATACTTCACACATTTATTTCCATATAGGTTCTTCATTATTCAATGGTATATTTATAGTATCATTTATTGGATTTCTAAATCGTGACACATTATATTCAATCTAATATATAATAGGTCTAACCTAGGTCATTAGTTTTCATTACCTAGTAAAATTATTCATAATGGTTTGTAAATAAAGCATGGATTATCATAATAATATCACATGAGAGTGTCAAAATAGGTGCATAGTAAGACGCATTGTCATGTACCAAGTTACCTAGAGTCATTCTTAGAACACCTTTTGGGGGTTATTACTCCTATGTACATATGTTCTAGAACCATATACACTTCTAGAATATAGACATAGATTTGTAGCTTGAAATATCCTCTTAATCTCTACCTTACCAATATTTTTGGATTGTCTTCTATACGTATCCTCAAATTCAATCCAAGGGTTATGTTTTATATCCTATGTTTTCATAAATATAGTTCCCAAGGAAGTTACTAAACTTCTTTTCATCCCAAATATAGTGTCCTAACCACAGATTGTCCATATTTAGTGTCTCCTATCAATTATATTGGCATGATTATAAGCAATTAATAAAAAAATGAAAGATAGTTTCATAATCTCTGTAAACAAGGTATATACTTGAGAAAAAAATAATTACAACAAAAAAATTTCTTCTAAATAAATAACATCAAGTATAACTTGTTTCCATTGATTATGTCCCTGTATATCCTTCATTGCATACTGTTGGGATTTATGGGTAATGAAACATAATAAGGGTGATCCCAAATTCTGAATAAGGGGAAAATATAACAAATTAAATAATTAATCAATGTGAATAGTCAATATGGAAAGGTAAATAATCAAACACCCATTCCATGTAATCAATAAAATGAATGTTTATGTGTAAACAAGAAGGAAAGACACAACTAGAAACACATGTCATTCAAATAACTAGATAATGAATAAATAACTATAGAAAGGTAAGAGATAGAAACACAATCCATTTAATTAATAAAATGAAAATTAAATGTATCCATATATATTTTGATGGAAAATATCAAGGATAAATAATAACTAAATCCAAATGAGGAAAATTATTTCTGAATTGATTTCATGTATAAGGAACATTATGACCTATAATGTCAAGGCCCTTCACAAGACGGTTTAAAACCATGGATAAAAACATGTTTATTTTCTGAAACTAATTTATCTCATGAGAACCTATCGATGCATCAAGGAACGATATAATTTCCAAGATCCACCCATCATTACGAGTCCAAATAATTACTCATATCAAATAATCAAAATAAATTACATGCCTGATCAAATACCCATATTGAATAAATAATAAAGATTTATGAATATTTTTCCCAAAAATTAAATAATCATAAAAATAGACCCCATATGTAAAATTTTATATGGTTTAGTCAACAGTAATATCCATTATAAATGAAATAGATAATTAAGGGGAATTCAGTGTCCAATGATCATAAAAGATTGAATATTTAAATGGGAATAACATGTGATTCAAGGAAGTGAATGTGATTACTACACCTGGACAAATCAATTAAAACCCATATAGTGGAAGAATGAGGATGTTATCAATAAAGAATATCTCAAGTGAATTAAAAATAACATGTTGTTATTGTTTATGAAATAAATTAATAAGTTATAAAAATATTATTGATGAAAATACCCATTTCTTTGAAACCCCGTTTGAATATTTTTTTTGTTGAAAACCCTTTTTTAAAAAATTTAATTTTAATAAAACTATAAAACATGAAAATTAATTTTCAATGAAATACTAGTATATGAATATATACTTTTATTCGAAGGTAAAAAAGAATCATTCATTTTACAAGCTAAAAAGGGATATAAAAATTCTTTGTTCGAAAAGAGATATGAATATTCCATTGAAAAAATTCATAAATAAAAAAGTGGTAAAAATAATTTTTTTAAAAAAAATTGAAGGATAGAAAAATAGTTTCTGGAATCCTTTTTAAAAGAAATTATTTGATAGAAAAAACATAGGTTATCTGACTAAATAGAGAAATGCTGTCAGGTTTCTAAAAAATAAGTTTTTAAAACATTTGAGTCCCAAAGAGTGGAAAATGATTATATAATTGAAAAAGGTCATAAATAAATATAAGAAATAATAATTATAGGTTTTATTGAATATTTATCTACTAATTTCATTGAATTTTAATTCAAGTACAAACAATCCCAAATAAAATCGAGTTTGTGAAATAAACCATCGAAATGGATATAATATTGAAGTGAGAGTCAATCAATGCGTATATTATGTTTATAAAATGTAAATACACATAAGATAAGTGTAAATAAAAATATTTAAATATATTAAAAAGTGAATATGAATATAATATTATAATATTAATGACAATAAGTAATTAATAACTCAATAAAATGAAATTGAGTTACAAAATTCTATTCCACATGGTAAATTTTAACTCAAATATAATGAAAATAAATATTTAAAATTGAAACATAAAAAACCATGAATAATGATTTATTATTTATATTACAAGTAAATGTTCCAGTACATGCACCATATATATGAAATTAGGTGTACATCAATTATGTATGCCTCAGGGAAATAAAATGAGACAAAAATACCTTATATTGTGTTTTCTTTTGCGTAAACAAACTTTAACCTAATGTATAAAGGGGTTAAAAATGTTACTCACTTATAAATGAACTATATTAATATTTATGATATCATATATGGTCATATTATAATATCTTATTACCCTTTTGTTAATAAACATTATTATTTTAACTATTTTTCGTGTTAATTGCCTAGTTTTTTTAGTATATTGTAACTTATTATATGTTGTTCTTATAAAATATATCATGGTATCATAATCTAAGTAATGTAAAACATGAATTAAATATCATATATAACCATTAAATATGTATCTATAATAATCTATAATGTTTGGAGATAATCAATGAAATGCATTGTTCATTGGGATAATAGTCCGTACATACGTATGAACGCTACCTTAATTGTATTTTAAAAGAATAAATTGTAAATGTTTCGTATATAAATTTATATTATAATTATATTAACCTATTTATGTAATTTACTTAATATATATTTATTAAAATTATCCTTAATATTTTCCATGTTTAGTGTGAACGAATCATATCGCTTTGAGGGACAGTTAGTGCACACGTCCTCAAACGATGCTATAATACTAATGAAAAATGGAAAGTGTTAAATTAATTTGTTATAAAAGGAATAAAAAAGTATATAAACATATTAAATTTCATATATAACATATATAAACATAGTATCCATCATAATTTCCATCCATGAAATTCGGTAAAGGAAAAATGAACAATCGTCGTTTTGTGAGGCCATAGTTTACTATTCATAGAAAAAATGTGTTTGTTACTCATTAGATGTAAGGGAGTGTTAGTGTTGGTTTAACCCTTGATAAAACAAAAAATATTATATTTACGATAATGTTTTAATTATATGAACAATGATTAATAATATTTTAGGTGGTGGATAACTAAATGAAGGACAAGGGATCATTGGAAAACATTACCTTAGAAGATGGGTAACACCTTTTGGTGTATACAATATGGATTCCTTGGAAGGATTTATCACAAAAGGTAATATTTAAGATCTATTGGAAGTAGTTTTTTAAGATCTTTTGGTAGATATTTTTCAAACCTATTTTTTCAGAGGTGTGAGGAAAATGGGGAAGTGGTTACCTTTTAGAGTGGAGGAGGAGTGTCACCCTTGTAATATTTTGACATATGATTTCATATCATGTTTTCAGGATGAAAGTGGATCCAATAATGGACCCAAATCGATATAATATAGGATAGTGTTGATATATATCCAGAAAATATATCTTGGAAAATTTTATAGGTCATTTTATGCATTAATATTTTGTTTTACTCCTCAATTACGCTTAATGTTCTCTTAATTGCTCTAATTTATTTTAATAAATTCTAGTAATAATTTTTGTGAAATAAAGTTTGGATTTATTATAAATTATAAATTATTCTTATTTATAATATGGAATCCATTTTTATAAATTCATATCAAATAATTGGTAGAAATTAATTTGAAATTTACCCCGCACGCGGGACGATAATGATGTTTTTTAAAGTAAAAACGTTAGAATGTTAGCTGTGTTTTTTTAATCAATTTCAAAGGGAAATTGATTATAATGACATAAATTTTTTTAATTGAAAAAATATTATCTAATTAAACTTTGAAACCATTTAAAATTATTATTTTATATTTTAAATAAATTATATGAAAATGAAGTTTGAAACAAGAATTCAGTATTTTAAACTATTCATTAATAAAATGAAAAGTTTCAAAAAAATAAAAAATTCACCCTAACTTAATTAATAAGTTTTTAATTAAAATATTAAGTTTATTTGTACATATTAAATCAATTAATGTGAAAAATTAATATTTAAAATGGGTTCACCATTAAAAAGAAGTAAAATTCCTCTATAAAAATATAGGTTATCATGTGTAAAATATGGTTTGTTTATATATTATACCTATCAAAAAAAATATATGAACATCAAAAATATTTCATCAAATATATAACATATATATTTGATAAAATATTTAAATAATTTTAATTATTATTTTTTATTAATAAAAAACTCTTTTGGAAGCATACCAATAACAATATTTCATTTTATATCCAATTTGTTCTTATATTAATTTCTCATTAATTGGAAACAAATGAATTAATTTTATATTTATATAAACCAAAAAATTTCATGTGTTAGTCAATAGTTTTCATAAACACTATCTTAATGGATAGTTTATATTATATTTTATTAAATAATAAAATTTTATTATATTATTATTGTTTGGTAAAACTCGGTCTTGCTTCTAACAGAAGCCATCGAAGAGGGTATCTATTTCATGTAACACATGCTAAATAAGTATTTCATGTATTGAAATATATAGAATCAATTTGAAATAGTAAATATATTATAATGTTTTTGAATATTATATTCTGTTATGTGTCTGGTGTTGCGTGTCATATATTCTATAAAATACAATTTTGTAATATAGAATTTTAGGGTGTCATAGTGAACATCTCTATGGTTCTGGAATGATTTCCCTTATCAAATCTCATCATAAATTTTCATAGAACACGATGTTTATATTCTTTTAGATATCAGATTGGTCATCAGTCATGAAAAAAAAAATGTTGTTCTTTTCCCATTGCACACTTCCGCTGCTCCCGGAACCTATAAGTGGTATCAGATTGACACATTATTATTTATAATTATTTAAATACTGTTGGTGATTTACAAGTTTTAATTTGATTTTCAATTGAATTGTTTTCATTCTTATAATCTGAATTGTGATATTTTCTACTTACACCTTTTATTTTCATAGATCTAAGGAAGATGATTAATTTTATGAATAAAAATTAAATCGAGGAACTAATTCAAAGGTGCCAAAGTTTCTATCCAGAAAAAATAGGAGTACATACTGTTTAATTAGAATTAAACATCATGTACTAGTGGTTAATGCATTAAGTGTTAATTCATAAATTAATCAAACTATGTGAATTTATTACACATGGTAAGGTTAATTATTACACCGAGTATTGGCCAGGATAGGCTAGTATACAGTCAGAAAAAGTACGCACAATATAGCCCATATACGCAGAGTATAGTCTCTTTGAGTATACCCTAATTACATATTGTACAGTCTGACTGGTGATCGTGTAATTCTGAAATCACACGGAATGTATCCCATTGGACATGACATTTAATCCATTTTTGAGGTATGATTTACATGACGAGTCCCTAGGCATGTACCTCAGATTGACAGTTAGAGATGTACATTCCATGTAGCTTGGATTCACATGTCATGTACTTATACCAAATTACACAGATTTAATTTTTTTATGTAAACCATAAGACATGTACTTGTCTGTGGTCATAAAGATAGGAAACATCATATGATAGGTTTTAATATACATAAATATTTATATGTTTAACCAATATTAGCATAATGTTCATATAACAATATCATTTATGAGTCATATCACATGTTGTTACTCTATGTGTATTTAAACATAACATGTGACCAGAATATATTATCATGTAATTTCATGCAGTCATCAGTGAAGTACATTTTTGTGAAATTATGTGGTATTTCTTTAATGCCATATGTCAAAATTGTATAACAATATATGAGTATAATACATGTTTGGTATAATCATATTTTAATTCACCGTGTTTCTTCTTGGATCCTTTTATATACACAAATAATTTTAAATGAAAATTTTAATTTGTTTACCATTAAAATCGAGGAAACCCTCATGGAAATTCGGATAATAAATTAGATATACCAATTGGTTAACTATAGATAATAATTAATCAGTTTGAGTACGATATATCTTAAATAATAATGTTTAAGAATTTAATGATAGTTTTATTATATGTGTAATTTGTTGCATGCATGTGGGTAACCTTTGATCATATTCCAGAATTTTTTATTGGATTGGTTTCATTTAATTTATTGTTCTATTATATTATTGGATTATGTTCCTTCTCTTCTATTATTTGGCACGTCCTACATCCACATGGTTTTATTAATTTAAACCCTTTTCCTCTCACCTACGTGTAATTAAAATAATATGTAACGGAATGAGCTCCCATGCTAGTGGAGGTAGTTCAGGTTCAGATCTACGGTGAAACCAATCCAAGAGATACAAAGGTGGATTGGTGGAAAGATGTACTACACAACTTAATTAGTTCAATGTGTTTCCCCCTAGGTCATCGATTAGTTTATCAACAATTAGATAAACTAACCATTATTAAATCTCATGATCATTAGGCCTTATTATTTAATTTGAGTCATGTTACATGGTTATTTGATTATGGATGTATTTTTGTGATCACAAAATTACAAGAATTAATGATCATGAAAGAGGGGAATAAATTAAATTATGTTACACATATTTATCTAAGACATGTTCAATCAATTAATTAATCCCACATAATATAAACAAGCATTTGATAAAGATAATAATTATTATTTTATGCTCAAAGGGATAAAATCCCTAAAAAACATTATATCAGTATAACCTTTAACTACTTCAACTAAAATAAAACAATTGTTCAAAGTGCTTGACTGGTGTGAGTTGTGGGGATTTCACATATCATAGAATTCTAGCTTGATGTTTTGGGTTGACATAACTTAGTTGACATTAAGGGTTAGTTTCCAAATTAGGACATGGTGTAACTATGATGCAATGGTTGAGAAAATTGTTTTTAGGGATTTTATGATTGGGGAGTCCACTTGACAGATCAAGGAACTATGTGTTAATATAGTCGGAATTTAAAATTCCTACCTAAAATCTTTTAAGTTTCATTACCAATCTACACAGGGGAAATGAAAAGGGGAATATGGATCCTTGAAACTAGAATATCCATGAAACATTATATTCAGAATCCAATGGTAAGGAATATTGTGTTTTGAAAAAATAGTAGGAGAATAATAAATTTAATATTTATTCATTTTTATAAATTTTATTAGATATGGTACTAAAATTATTTTTATCTTATTCTATAGATACCAAATTAAAATGAAACCAAACATATCATTACAATCCATACTTTAGAAGAAAAACCTTCTCAACAGAAGAAATTTTCATGAGTCGAAAAGGTGCATAAGTGTCATCCTTTTCCATAAAACGAAATTATATGTGTTGGAAGAACCATTTCTAGTTTTTCCTGGTAATAAGTAATGTTATGAAGTGATATCTCTCTATGAGAAACATATAAATGATGCTATATATATTCAGGGAGTCATGTTATCATCCATGTATAATTAGTCTTTTAATAAATATGACGACATGATTCCTATAACATTATGTCTCACCTTCAGGTTGCCTATCAAGAGAAGGTGATAACGGAGAGGTATGGGATCTCTAATGCTTTATTCCCAAATAATATTGGCGATTATGTGCCAACTAGGCCTCATATATTCATTATTATTGGCTACATTGAATGCTTGTACATTTTACGGATTAAATTCCCAGATGAGGTGCATATAGATCTCATACTTTCATCACACCCTAGACCTTATTTTGCTTTACTGTTACTTATAATATGAGTAATAATGGGAAGAGTCTTCCAAGACATATTAATTTAATTCTCTAAGTGGATAAGGAAGTGGCGTATTACAAACCCATGGTACATATGGTGAATAAGAAAAGGAGTAACAAGGAAGAGGAAAAATTCCTATAAACACTATAATGCTCCTGAGAATAATACTTCCAAGAAGAATAAGTTCTAGAGGAAGGTTAATGATGTGAAGGTAAGATGTTTTTCATTTGGAATGTTCTTCCACAGGAAGAGGAACCATACTTAGAAGAAAGTGATGTCTAAATATTCATTCATATCAAGTGTAATCATTCAATATCTACACATTAGTTATTAGATACATCTCTTTTGTCTCCCAAATATATATATATTTATATATATATCAAAATATAGGAACCATGTAGATTTTAAAATAATTCCATAGGAGAGGTGGATCTTAGAGGTGATAATTGTGCAAGGCTAGTTGCTCTGGCCATTGGTGACTACCACATTTCATTTATAATAGTAATGATTTAGGTTTTTTAAGATTTTTTTTATGTACCTTGAGTTACCATTAACATAATTTTTCAATCATTCCCTGATACAAATGTGTCTACTTTCATGTTTTGAAATAAAATTTAATTATTTTATTAGTAAAACATAGGTTATGTTATGGGCCATTTAAATAATGTTTCTTATATATTAAATTATGAAAACAAAGTTTTTGAAATTTATAATGAATCATGTTCACATGAATTATATAACAATTAGCTACGGCATTATCATCTTGGTCATGTAAATGAGAATCATTTGACAAAGCTCTTTCAAGATGGTTGTTTAGACTCTTCTGAGATGAACCCACTCGATAAATGTCATTCTTGTTCATAAGGGAAAGTGACCAAACCACCATTTAGTGGATATGGTGAGAGGGCCACATATATTATATGACTGGAACACATTAATGTGTCTTGACCAATTACAATAGAAGATATAGGTGTATATTCTAACATCATAACGTTTACTGATGACTTGAGTATATATGGATAAGTCTACATAATGAGATATAAGTACAAGTCCTTTGAGAAATTAAAGGAATCCAAGAATTAAGTAGAGAATAAAAATTATAAGAATATAACGAAGATTTTATTAGATTGAGGTGCTGAATATCTTAACCAAGAGCTCACCAAATTTTTACAGTATTTTGGGATTCTATATCTACTCACTCCACCATATACACCATAGTGGAATGGTATTAGTGAAAGGAGGAGACATACCTAGTTAAACATGGTATGGTAAATAATAATTCATATAGATAATTGATTATCATTTTCGGGACATGAATTACATTTTTTTTTAAAAAAAATAAACCAAATTCCAACTAAAGCTAAAATTAGAATTACCTTCATGTTATGGAGTGGAAAGAAAATCGTTTTTTCACATACATGTGTATTGGGATGCAAGGTGTTTGTTAAAGGATTCATGGGTTCAAACTCGCACCCCGAGGCATGAAGTGTATCTTTTTAGGGTATCCTCAAGAAACAAATGATACTACTTATACTACATGTCATATAAAAATGTGATTGTCTCTTAACAAGTCAACTTTCACGACAAGGAGAACATCCTCAAAAATGATAGTGGGAGAAAGATTCACTTCAATGAAGTTAATTATGTAGATGCACAAGAGTTGTTACAAGAATAGATTCCACATGTTCCCAAATATTAAGTAGTTCCGGAAACAAAAGTACTAATTAGCCACATAAGAGAGGTAAGAGAACCAGAGTGATGTGGTTTTGTGGTCACTAAATACATTGACTCGTTATTGGATGACAATGATAAACCTATCTCCTATAAAGAGTTTATAGATAGTTCATACGATGTCAGATGGAAATAATCCATTAATTTTTAAATGGATTAAATGTATCATAAACAATTATTGGCCGCCAATGATCATGTACCCTAGTGGTATGAGATTCTTCTTTGCATCCAAAAGACCCAGGACCAAATCAGGTCTGGGGTGAATTTCGAGGTGGTACTAAAGAAGGGAACTCTAGCAGCACTATGGAAGTGGTGAAACTATAGATGTGGCGGCACTGTAGAGGCGGAGGGACTGTAGGAGGTACTGTAGTAGAGGCAGTACTATAGCATGTACTCCAGCAGCGCCAGTACTGTAGAAGTATTGTTCACCGAGGGGTCCTTTGGGCCAAAAAATGTGATTTCAAGCCTTATATTAAGACCACTTGTCCTTGGGCATTTGGACTATGTAATGGGTCTTCCTCTACCCTATTTAAAGATTTATTTTCTTTAATAATAAATTAAGGCTTTGACCTCAACCATTAAAAAATATAAAAAAATTGGGTTTTGGTTAATGAACCAGTTAATGAAAATTCCTTTGGGTGAAAGATAGAATTCAAGGGGGAAATAGATATGGAAGGTAAACTAAATTACTAAAAAGAAAGTGTATTAGCTAAAGGGTTTAAACATCATTAAGGAATTGATTACGATGGATCATTTTAAAAAGTTGTTACATTGAAATACATCATAATTCTAATTTCTATTACATTTTACCATGACTATGATATTTGGAAGATGGATTATAAAACTGCATTCATTAATGGAATCCTTTAAGAACATGTATGTATGAAACAAATGGAAGGTTTTGTGACTCCATGTGATGCCAATAATATTTTCAAGCTACAAAGATCCATTTATGGATTGAAGAAATAATCCAGGATATGAAACATTACATTTGAATAAGCCATAATCTTTTAATTATTTCTAAACAAATGTGATCCATTTGTTTAAAAGAGTTTTAGTGGAAATTAATTCATTATACTAGAAGTATCTGATGATAAAATAATACTTATTCAAAATGACATAGTAGTCTTATAGTTAGTTAAGGACTGGTTAAACAAGGCTTTCTCCTTAAAGAAAATTAGTTATCCAACATATATTATAGTGATCAAGATCATTCATGATAGATCCAAGATGCTTCCTGGACTAAGTCGAAGTACATATATTGTCCATATACTAAAGAGATTTTATATGGAACAATCCAAGAGGGGATAAGATCCATTTTCACATGGTTGATATATTTATAAGAAAATGTTTACTCTAACATAACAAGAGAAAGAGATAATGAGTAAGTTCCCATACACTTCTATGATGGGATCAATCATGTATTATATGTTACATACTAAACTTGATGTTCACTATGTGTTGATCATAACATGAAAATATCAATAAGATATTAGAGAACAACATTAGTCTGCTATAAAGGTTATTCTTATCAATCAAAAAATAACTAAGGATATTTTCTTGGTGTATGGAGGAGATGAGGAGTTGGTTATTAGGTGTTGTACTGATGCTAGATTTTAGACTGATTAAAATGATATAAAGTCGCAATCAGGATATGTTTTATATATCAATAGAGGAGATATGAGTGGGAATATTTTAATGCATACAGTTATTATTGATTCTACAATGGATACCATGTATATAATGACTCCGGATACTGCCAAATAATCCATTTGGAATTGGAATATTTTCCTGGAGATTGAGTTTTTACCTTTTAATAAAGAACCTATAATGTTGTAATGTGATAATAGTGTAGCGGTGGATCTTGTAAAAGAGCCATGGTCACACTAATGGACAAAGAATATATTATAGAAGTATCATCTCCAGAGGGATTTCTATCATATGGATGAAGTTGTATTAAGAAGAGTACCCGTAGAAGTGAATGTGGTGGACCCCTAGACTAAAGGCCTATATTAGCAGAAGCATGAGTATCATGTTAGAGATAGTGTACTGAAGGATGTTGGAAGTTGGCTATAGTTCAAGTGCGAGTCTGTTGGATTTGGTTCTCTATAAAAAACTTCAAATTTATTTATGATTACTTTTCCTCATGTTTTTGAATATTAAATTTTTTTTATCATATCGTGGTTATTCTTCTTTATAACATTGTATTTGATAATATACTAAGAGTAGATTTTGAACAAAACGGTTATAACAATTCTCTATTATGATGAAAAATCGAAAGCGCTATGATAATATTCTTAAATATATGTTTTATATCCTGATGATATCATTTTAGGGACACAAAAAATACATTCTATTAGGGGTGGAGACTCATATGAATTTGATTCACCAAATCATGGTGTATTCCCTTGGTAATATCTAGTACGATATTATGTGAACGAGACCCGCCAGTTGGGAATCCACCTTTAATTGTGCCATTATTTGTTCCTATTTGCAGATTTCTGTATTGGCCCTTTGAATTTAACATTATTATTAATAGGTATTATGAGATTAATACTTTAATGTATTGATGAAAACCATGATGAAAAATATTCTCGGTGAGGTAGGATACATTGGGTGAGTCATGAATATTATTTCCTTAATGAATAATGAGAAAATGGATTTATTTATTTTGTTTTTTAAGAGAAGTAAATATCTCAAGCCCTTTGATGGAAATGATATTAACTAAATAAATCCCTGACCATATTTTTTAGATGAAAGGTATATTTCAACAAATTCAATGAAATTGTTATCTATAATAAAGGTTGATGTCACCGGCATGAAACCTACTGGATTTTACATATAGTGATAAAAGGATTATATTACATATTAAGTGTCTTTATATGGTAATATTTTGTTGTAGAATTAAATTTTTTATCAATGGGTGCCTTGGAATGTTTCCAGATGCTTACCATGGACTATAGGCTTTTAAGCCTAATTCCACTGAGAAGGAGGCCTAGAGGGTCACACACTAAGTGTATTAAAAATCTATGTTAAATAATATTTTACTATTTATTTTTTAACAAGATGAATAAATATAATTTCCTAACATGGTCAAATAATTATTCATGTATTACTGATCGCATATATTCTATCAACATTTATTTGAGAGAATTTATTGTGAGTGAAATATTTAATAAATATGTATTTGTTATATAGTGAATATAATATTTATTTATGTATTGGGAAAAAATGCTCTGATATTTATTTAATAAATAACTAAGCATCATTCACGGCCTGATAATGATTGTGGAAGAATAGTGGGATAAGTTTAATTTTACACTGATAAATAATAAATATTTAATATAATTTAGTTAAATAATATATAATTTTAATTCACTTTTTATGCAAATGTAGGGAAATGATAATATTATTTTTATTTGACATTGGGTTTTTCTATTATTAAATAAATAATTAAGGTCACTTGAGAAATTATTTTATTTTTCCTTAGAAATATAAATAGACAATTATATTAATTTCTCAATAGATCCAATTCATTTGTCTTGGTTGTGAACAACCAATTTGGATAATCCTATAATGTCTAGAGATCTCCCTTATCCAAAAATGATCCTATAAACAGAGATCAATCTTTCACCACTTGATCAAGGAAGAATCTTTGGAAGTGGTTCTCGAAGAGATCAAAAGTGGATGATGCAAACCCAATGTTCTTCCATGCTATAACCTAAAGATTCAATCAGATATATCTAGTGATTCGTGTAACCTGTGTAGATCACCACTAGAGGAAATCAACACTTGTATTCAACAACGCAATGATGGTGGACTATAGATCTATTACCAGACTCATCATTGCAAAAATAATTTCATCAAAGGAAAATATTTATTTATATATTGATTATAAATAATATGTAATTAACCTCTATCTAGTTTCAGTGTGATTACCCTTGTATGATCTCAATGATCTAATTCCATAGTTCACATCAGTTATTATCTTGTAGATCTCATGTTGGTCATCAATCATAAAAAAATATTTGGCAATTCCCATCGCACGCTACCACTATGCCCAGAACCTATAAGACCATGATAAATATGATTTTACATTTAATATAATGTGGATGTAAATACAGATATAGGTTACCATAGAAGGATTATATTTTTATATCTAGAATGAGTGTTAAGTGGCACTCTGTTGGGAAACCCATATTGTAATAGGATACAAATGAATAATTTGAAGTAAAACTATAAGATAGATTAAGATAAGGACATATCAAATATTTTATCCAAGGGAGACTTCATATATAATTACAAAGTTATCTACCTAAATAAATATAAGGTAACATCTTGAGTTTCTAAAAATAAAACAGTACATCAAATTGAATTCTAAATACACCACATCAAACATAAATGTACAATTAAATATTATTATTTAAATGTCATAGTTCTAATATAATTATTATTATAGAGGATATGAATAACATTAACTTAATTATGATAATAAGGTTTAAAAAATTATATATATTGAATAATTTGGTTACCATTTAATTATAAATGACAATAAAACCCTTTTAGAACAAAAGGAAATGTTTTTTAGAAAAACTATTTAAATGTGAAAAAGTTTTTTTTATACCAAAAAATAAAAAAATCACACATGTTTGATAATATTAATGATATTCATAAATAAAATATTTAATATAATGTTAATTATTCAACAAATATATTTTCTATACATGATATAAGAACAAATCAAATATTTACGCATAAATGATATATTTTCCTATAAAGGTTTTTTGCCTTATTTTGATGGCGTCCTTGTTTTAAATATTTAATTTGGAACATTTATATATTATATTTTACAATATAAACTTATTAATTGAAATAGTGACATAAAAATTTACTTTTGTAGAATTTTTTGTGTTTTTCTGATACATTTCATGTACTGAAAAATAATGAAAAGTACTAAATATTAATTAAAAATAGATTTTCTGTCAAAATATTTAAGAGTTTTATATTATATTAATTTTTTTAATGTATAAAAATAAATATTCTAGATCAGATAATTAAATGTATTTAATTTTAATCAATTTAACATCATATTTAGAAATAAAAACATTTTAATTTTTTGAATGTTTTCACATTAAATGTTCGTTTTCTCACCCTATCAACAAGATTAATTTTAAATTAATTTTCACTAATAATATATTTTTAAATATGGAAAATGTATTTCATATTTTTAATAATATGGTTAAAATCTATTAAAATGGATTCTTTTATTTTAGTATAATATTAATATAAAACCTTAGTATATTTTTGTTACCGCAACGATGGGTGAATAATTTAATTATGGGTAAAACTAATATTTTAAGTGTTAGAAACATACCCTACCACTTGACCTAATTTTATTAAATGATTGATTTTTAGAAAAAATAATTTTTTTTTGATTTTACCACCACTTGGACCCACTTGGATGAATTAATTCCCTTTATAGTATTTCCTTTTAAAGAAAAGGCAATATTTTCATACTTATGTTTGAATAAATATAATATTTTTTATATTAGATTATTTATAATATAATATTGACTATAAATAGAATTACAAAATCTAAATTTTTTATCTTCATTGGGAAAATGTATTTTTAATTTTTAGGAATGAAACAATTACCTTAAAGTATTACAAAATGATGAAGTAGTAATTTCTTAATTATTGGAAATATCAAATATTTGATATTAAAAATATTAAAATAAATATAATATGGAATAATTAAATTCAAAAAATAATTTCATACATGTCTTGAAATTTTAGTTATGTGTTAGATGAATTGGTTCAAATTTATCTTTTTGATATGATATGGTTAATATGTAAGTTAATGAATAGTGTCGAAGTTGATATTAATGATATTTTAAAATAAATAATATTTTATTAAATGGTATAAAGTTCACAAAAAAGATAAAATTTAGGCAAAGTATTTTGATAAGGGTAATATTAACATCCTTGATTCATTTATGGTTATTTTGACATTTAATAGTAGCTATATTAACCATCAAATAGTAAAAACACATGTTGTCATGGTAAGAGTTATAGAAGTTAAGTAAGGGTAAAAGCCAACAAATAATGATAAAAAAGTAGTCAAAACAGGTTTAATTCTCCTTTAATAAATTTATTTTCTCCCAAATCTTCATATATTTATAATGAAATCGGTTTTGGACCATTTTAAATATAAAATTAATTTATATTAATTTAATATTTTAAAACATTGCAAGAGTGACCCTCCCCTCTATTATAAAAGGGAACCTTTTATTGTCTATTAATCACACATCAAAATCATTTTTTCATATAATATATACCTAAATAATTTCCTAGAATATAAACCCACAATATATATCTCTTAGTTTATTATGAGAACCATCCTTACAGTTCTTGAGGTGTTAAACAAAGAAGGAGGTATGGGGAAGATGTATCTTTTTCAATCATTTATTTATGTTTTATTTATTCTTCCACATTATTGAAATATTCTTAAGTAATTATAAAATAATTACTTTAGAATATTTAATATAATGAGACGTTTTTATATTAATATAATCAGATAAATACATAAATATTCTCATAAAATGATAAATGAAATTAATCCTTCATTTGTACGACATACTACCACTTCACGACCCGATATAATTTATTTTCCATCACCATCTCTAACGAATTGTTATAATGATGAAATAAATTTTTATATAGGATATTAATGAAATATTTATAATTATTAAATAATAATATACCATTTTATTTCTTACACTTCCAAGCACAGGAAAATGATAACGTCGTTCGTGCATATATGTAAACTACCACCTCCAAAACACGGTGTGATTTGTTATTCATCACCAAATCACATAGATAATATATATATATATACATTTAAATTAGTAATATGATAAAAATAATATTATGATCATTACAGAAATATAAAATGATACTTACCTTTTTTCTATATTGATCCTTGAAAAATGAAGACTTCACTCATACATATGTACGACTTACCACCTCCATGATTATAACATAGTTCATTATTAATATATATATTTTCCAGGTGGATTTAAAATTATAATTAATTTATAAATGTCATTATTATGTCCTGACTATTATTTTGGAGATGATGGACTAATAAACACGTTTACTATATAAGTTATACGAATTTCATTTTGGGATCATGTATATAATATCATCAAAACGACCCACATGAACTTAAATAATAAATTAATTATTATAACATGATAATAAGTTATATAAAAGAAATAATAAAATTTAAAATGGTTATAAATAAATTAAATAATTAACCTATGCTTATTATCTATTAATATAAATACTATATATGATGAATCAGACTAATTGTAATAGACTTTATTTCAATCTCCTTTCATTGAGGTATATTTTGATATTATACACCCACTATATTTTATGAGATGTATATTCAACCCTCATTGACTTTTAATATCATTATATTATTTATTATCATATTATTTAATGTTTTTAAATGATTTTGACTCATTAGGATTAGTATTTAAATGTTTTATGTGGTATGAGACACTTTGAGAGTTTGAAAATTCAATTTTAAAATCATTTTCACCATGTTAATTTTCATGATATTTATTTTACATATCTATTTTTGTGGGTATAAAATTATTATAAAGGGAATTTTATGTATTTTTTAAATTTCATTTAAAGGATTTAAAAAGCAATATTTTTTCAAATTTTACAGGGAATGTTTTTTCTAAAATTCAAAAGAAATGTTCTATTATTAATGTACATGATGACACAGACTTTTCCACCAATGTGACTATTATTTGTTTTGTAACTTCCTTTTCATATAGCACCCCAAGATTTCTTAGTAACTTATTTTCTTTAAAATAATTCCATAGCTTGCATTACACGCAACACCGAGTTTGAGTGCACTACGACTTACCGAACTAGCCGTTCAAAAAGAAGTTATGAATAATATTAAATTAATTTTGAATTATATATACTCTATATAATTTTTACATCCATATTATGTGAACAAATTCAATTTTTTAGATAAAAGAAGTATTTTTCAAAAAATGCAATTCTACCGTCGTTTAATGGAGAACCATTTTTATATCCAATATTTGACACTTTTATATATTTAATTTGAATAAAAAAACTTATTCTTTAGAAGAGTGACATAAAAATTTAGTTTGGATAAATTTTTGGTGCTTTTCTGATAACCTTCATATTTTGATGAATAATAAAAAAAACTAAATTTTAATTAAAAACTAATTTTTTAATCAAAATAATATATAGTTTTAAATTATATATTTTAATGGTTTAGAGGTATAATTAAATTATATTTTTATTATTTAATCCAATTTTGGTCATTTTAAGTAATTTTACATTTAAAGTAGATATAAACACATATGAATCTTTTGATAGTTTTTACTTCTCAAAACCCCGTTTTCTATTTTTGACAACAGGAATATTTTTTTAAAATTAATTAACACAACTTATATGTTTTTAATTTGGTGAAATAGACATCATTTTTTAATTTTCAATATCAAAATTAGCTTAGATTTAATTTTTGGTATTTTTCTGAAAACAGTCAATTTTGGATGAATAGAGAAAACATTTTGTTATTGTTTAAAAAATATTTTTTTATTTAAATAATTATTTATTTTATTTTAATTTATTTTAAGTCAAAATAGATACATAATACCTATATTTGTTCAATGTAATTCATTGGAGTCATTTTTTAATAAAATTATATGTATAAAATTTTATTGAATTTTTTAACTTCTTTTACCCACATTCTATGCACATTAACAAATTTACATAAAACATAATTTTACCACTTTTGTGGATTTAATTTCAAAAAACCATGAGACACAATAGAAATATTTATGTAATATTTGGTTCAATAAGATGAAAATAGTTTTTGGTGAATAGTAACTTTTGAATTTTATTTACCACGGTTAAAAGTAAAAAAGGTAATTAATGGTAAAAATGATATTATAATTACCCTTAAACGTGTCCTAATTCTATTGGATAAGTTTATTTCGACCGAAATCAACCTTAGGAATAAAATATGATCCTTTTGATCAACATGGATTAGATTAGGACATTTATTATTATTTTATTTAAAGAATAGTTTAAAGTGTAAAATTCAACATTTAATAACTAAACCATTTTTACTGTTGGTATACATAAGATAAATTCGACTATAATTACTCCTTAGAAAGAAAAAAATATTTCCTGCAACATGATATTATTTTTATAATTTTTATACATTAAATAATTAAATATATTTATGACACAATGATGATGTTGTAATTACCTAATTAATGAACGATTAAAATAATTGATTTTATAAATATTACAATAAATGTAAATTGAGAATTTTGATGCATTAAAAGAATTTTATATATCAATATGACATGTTAGGGTTGATTTAATTATTTTTTTTAGAAGTAATCAAGTTTATATGACTTTCACAAAAACCAAATACTAAATAGTGTCAAAATTTACCTAATTGAGTTTTTAAAACAAATACAATTTTATTAAATTATATAATAGTTATAAAAATATATGGGTCAGAAAAGGGACTTATATAATGATAGATATGTTACTAAGGAACCATTAGGGGTTACCTTGGTAGTTTATAGTATGTTTATTAAGCATATAATATAAAAATATAAGGAGAAATGGTAAATGTCAAACTATTTAACTAAGAGTTAAATCCAAAAGATAAGGTTAATATGGAGACTTAAACCTAAGTAAAACCTATTGGGTGAAATTTTTTAGGCACATACCCACCTTATCCTCCAAATATATCTATTTTTAGCCATTATAATCCAAAATTAAATTTATAATAAAATAATATTTCAAGCTTTTCTTAAAGAGATACTCACCTCTCTTATAAAAGGGAACTTTCCCTTATCTTAATTGAAAACTTATAAGGCCATTTGTCTCGACCAAACCATGCACAAATATCCTCCAAACTACATTAAATTCAATCTTGATTCCTTCCATGGATCATAAAGTTAACCTATGGATCCCTTTTTATCAAATCAAAAGGAAGCACATGAAGAAGAGGTAATTATTACATCACATCATTGAATGTTCCTTTCTTATTCCACTTCCTATTTCCTAGTTGATTCCATGAAAAAATAATTAATCCAATAAATTATACATAATGTGATGTTATAATAAATATGTACAATATTATTCATTACTACATACATCATATGAGTGACACGTTCACCATATGTGTATACGTACAATTTACCGTGTCCACATGGTGGTGTAGTTTGTTATTCAACATTGAATTTTTTGAATGGGTATAATAATGAGTATAATTGATTTAAATAATAAATATATGATGTTAATTATTATTTAAATAAAAAATTCCATCCAATTACATATGATTTCACCATTAATAGAATGGTATTGTCACTCCTACGTACATACGGATTACCATCTCCATGAACACGATGAGATTAATTCCCCATCAAAACAATTCTAGAATAAATATATTTTTATGATTAAAAAATGATGTTTAAGAACATAATATAATTCTGTATATGAATCAAATACATCCAACCATAACAAACATGGTTTACGTAAGAAAACAAGTAAAGAAAATGAATCAATTAACACAAGAAACAATGATACTTCTGAAGTATTATTTACAAAGAAATATTAATAGATCATATATGATATCATATATATGTATATGGTTCCTGTATAATTTAATAATTATTATTTCACCATTATACTTTAGGTTAACATACCCTCAATTAAGTAAAAATTTTAGGTAAGGGAATTTCATCTCACTTTGTATTCCTGTGAGATTCATGCTTTATTCGCCAATATTTCCTTTTGTGTGGTTTATGTACATCCCATTATTTTATTCTTAGTGGAATATACCTTAATTTATTGGTATTTACATATTCATTGTACGACCCTTCTTCCATGGGTTGTATGATTCGTAAGTAACAAAATTGGTATGGGAATTTCAAATTTCAATTTCCACTCCTTGGGATTTTCACATTCTTCATCGACTATTTTACTCCAAGAATATGTGTGGAATCACTATTTATTTATTTATGTATTAATTTATACTCCCCTTTGTTTGGATATACTTTTGATACACATAATAACTCCACTGATAAATTCTCAATTCATCGATCTAAACATGATAAGAGTAATCATAACACAATTTCCATTCATTGAGTTAAACATCCATGTCATTAGTGTGGTTTTTAAAACAATATGAGAGAATTTCCTATTATTTATTTACACTTAATATCCAATAATATTGAGTTTATTTATATTTTTTACACATAATTATGTCATTGATTTATCCTTAACCTAAGGATACAGTTTTTATAATGGATTTCATCTCAATTTACATGCCATTGAGACTTCTTGTTTGTCATGCACCAATTCACTTTTATATAGGGTATATACTGTACATTGACATATTATATCAGGAATCCATTTATTCATATTATATTATAATTTTTTTATTACCTCAATTATTTTTATTCCAATATCAATAATTTGGTTAGGAACTCTATCTAAAATATCATTTTAAATATTTTAATGATTTATTCTTCTAAATCATTCTAATTAATGTCCATGTTTTAAAAATGGTTTTAAATATTTATTTATATGTACATGAATGTTTTAAGATTAAAATTTCTTTTAAAAGTTTCAAAGTGGTATGGGACATGTTGAATCAAAAATCCCTTTTAAATGGCCTATTGATAAATAGTGATACTTTTTAATGTTTTCAGGAAAAAAGGGATATTTCTCTCAAATATTTTTACTGATCATTTTCATCTATGTCAATATCATTCATTATTCATGATTGATGTTGATAAAATCTTCCAAATTGTATTGAAAGAGTTACATTTGACTATGGATGTGCTATTTTTATACCATTCATGGTTTTTAGTTAAAATATAGAGTTTTCTTATGCTAGTTTTTATAGAATGTATAGATTATATTTGACTATTTTCTTATGAGGAATGCATTGAAATAAGTAAATAATAGGTGGAGCCTGCAATATCTCCTTGATGCATCAGTAGGTCTAATGATACAAACTAGTGTCTTGACATAAGGCCTTGATATAATCTTTATTTGTAGTCTTGGCATAAGGCCTTGATTATGGTTATGATGTCCAGCATTATGCATTACATCATTATGAAAATTTATAATGATATTACTTGTTATTATTCGACTAGTAGAATATCAATGTGAATAAGTAAATGGAATTATTGGTTTTATATTTTCCATATCATAATGATGTTTATTTATAAAAGGCTTGTGTTTTAGTCTTATACATCGCCTTAAATGTTTATGATTATTTATGATAGTTTCATCTATATTTTTTCCCTTACTGAGCATCTGAGATCACCCCTTTCTTGTGTTTTATTTTTTCCATGATGTGATTATGTATCTTATGACTAACCTATAGGAATTGGATAAGGGATATAAGAGTGCTCAAATAATACACAATGTTTTTGTGTTTTATTAGATAATGTAATGTAAAAATTATGTATGTTTATAGTAATTCAAAGGCTACTAAACTAATCGGTCATTCAAGACTTGATCTATTGTGATCATGAAAATGTTATGTAATAGTGAACCAAATCTGGGTAACTAGGGTTACAGAATTAAAGTTAGTATCATAAGACGTTTATTACAAACCATGGAAGCTAGATTTAGAGAATCATTGATTAGAAAACAATACCCTATGATAGACATAAATGATTACTATTGAAGAACATCTTAATTTTATGGAAATGTTAATATTATGTGGGTTTTCTAAACAATACATCCCTGTATAGATAGGAGCAGGTAAAGGCGGCTCCAGCACTGATGTACCTTGGAGTGAAAATTATAACAAGGAGTTCCAGGCCTGACCCGGGGTATCCTGGTACACGACAATGGGACCTTCTGTACTATTGGTTAAGACACTCTCGGGGGAATATTCTTAGGATAATTCACATTTTATTGACAAACTGATCTGAATGATTTTAATATAAGATGAGAATAAATAACCCTAGTTAATCCTAAGGTGTTTTATATTGAAAATAAGGTGTCCCGATATTCTCTAAATGATTTTATGACACACACTATGCTTACTCGTTTAAGTCAATGGCTCGATTCCATGGAAGTAATAGTATCATTGAACATGTTATACAAGGTGGGAATATTGGTGGAAATGAGTAGAGGAATGGAATGTTGATAGGAATAAAATATATAGTGTACATACCGAATCAGTTTCCCCAAAATATGATAAAAACATATGTATTAACCAACTCACAGAATCAACAAATAAGAGATATGTGGTGAATGATAAGAGAGCCAGTAGTGGATTCCATAGAGAAAAGAAAGCTCAGTTTCCATCATGTAGGAAATTTGGAAGGAGACACATGAAAATGTATCAATGGATCAAAGAAATGCCTTATGTGTGAGAAAGAAGGACATAATGTAAATAATATACGAGGGAAAATGAAAAGTGTTATGGAAGAAAATAAAAATTATCCCAAGAATCCAATTATAGTAATTTTCCATAAATGTAAGGGACCTTGGAATTACCTGAGTCAATGCCTTATTCTACAGGATAACCACTTGGTCTAGAAGGAACCTATATGTAAATAAGTTGATGGAGAATTGATTAAAAATATTAATGATCATAGTTTATCAGATTACTTTTCAAGAATACTCTCTTGTATGTGTAACCTTGGAGTATATTATGTGAAAATTCTGTTTGAGAAAGAATTATCATTTCTCTTGTGGATATAGTTATAAAGAACCATTTGGGTTTATACGATCCTTGAATTTGAAGTAATTACAGGTTATTAATTTTTAGGATGAGAATGAGAGGTATGAGATAACATCTATAGTTAAATTATGTTATGGTTATTTTGATGAATTTATCTCATTTTGGGAATCTAGTAAAAAAAATTTAAAATAGACAATACGTAGACCATGTGACAACCCGTCAGGTCAGACAAAGCTGCGATAATCGATCCCACAATTAGAGTGTGATTGGGATTTATTGCCTACCACTAGGCTACTTGAAGTCCGTAGTTAGTGTGACTAATTATTTTTAGTTAAATGATTTTATTAATCAATAATAAGTCAATTTGGGATCTTTTGTTTTATCAAATGGATATCCTTGGTATAAGAAAATGATTTGGTGAATATGTCATACATGTTATTTTGGAAGATGTACTCTCTGTTGGGAACACTATATGCTTAAGGAAAATAGAATACTATATGATTTCATTTGAGGAGTAATAGTGGATTTTTATATATGTTTTATTGTGTATTTATAGCAATTTGGGTTATATATGGAAATTATTAACCTATATTAGAGAATATGTGATTAGGATAATTAATTTAATGTGTGTGACTTTAAGAGTAGTCGATTTTATTTAGAGATAAAATTTAACATGGAAGACTACATAATCAAATTCTTCCATGTTTTGGGTTTAAATCTTAGTTACGATTATATTAAAGGATTTGATGGACAATTGTTTGTTGAATGATATTTATTTAACTTTGGGTATTTTGGGTTTTATTTTCAAAATTAAGATTAATATTTATTTCCCTAAAGTATTTTTCTTTTTGGGGATCATCTGATCTTGTAATAACAAATTTTTTTTGGTTAATATCTAAAGGAAAGGGAAATATATTGTTTATCCTTTGTGGATCATGTGATTGTCTAAAAGTTGATTCTATCACTTCAGGTGTGACCAAGTCATCTTGAATACTCATAGTTTGAAAAATAGATGAGTTAGTGGTAGAAATTTTTTAAAGGACGAAACTCTACTTAAAAATTATGTATATATCTTTATGTTCTTAGTCAATCTCATAAATAAATTCCTCAACTTTATAAAATGAAATTTAAAGAAGAAAAATGTTTTCCATTTACTTTGCTTAATAAGAAACAAATGACCTTTTATCCAATCACAATTTTGTGGTTTTCTTTTTATTTACATTATCTTGAACATGTTTTATATCACTCTCAATCAGAATATAACACTTATTTTATGTTCCATATATGTTTTTTCTTACATGTAATCCTAGTATGGGTTATCTTGGCTAACCTTCGTACTTCTCTTTCATTATTTTAAAGTGATATTTTTATTGACTCTATTTCCAATGTGTGAATTTAAATGAACTTCCCATGCCCAGTTTTAAAATTTCAAAGATGAAATTTCCAAAAGGGGGAAATAATGTAGCACCATAATATTTCATAGAAAGTTATTTTCTTTAAAGTAATTCAGTAGCTTACGTTACACGCAACACCGAGTTTGATTGCACCACGACCAACCAAACATGGCATTCAAAAAGAAGATATGATTAGTATTAACTGCATATTCAATTTCATATACTCTCTATAATTTTAACATTCATATTATGTAAATAAATTCAATTTTTCAGATAAAAGAAGTAATTATAAAAAAAATGCAATTTTACCGCCTTTTAATGGTGAACAATCTTTAAATCCGTTATTTGACTATTTTATATATTCAATTGGAAAAAATAAACTTTTTCATTAAAGTGGGGGATAAAAATTTAGTTTGGATAAATTTTTGGTGCTTTTAGGATAACTTTCATATTTTTATGAATAATGGATATTACTAAATTTTAATTAAAAATAAATTTTTTATTAAAAATAATTTATTGCATTAAATTATATATTTGAAGGGTTTTGAGGAATAATTAGATTATGTTTTCATCATTTAATCCAATTTTGGTCATTGGAAGTAATTTTACATTTAAATTGGATATATTAAATATCAATCTATTGATTGTTTTTACTTCTAAAAAACCCGCTTTCTGGTTTTGAAAACAAGAATATTTTTTCTAAATTAATTAATAAAAATTCTATGTTTTTAATTTTTTGTAATAGAGATCATTTTTTAACTTGAAATATCAAATTTTTCTTAGGGTGAATTTTTCATATTTTTCTGGAAACATTCAATTTTTGATTAATAGTGTAAAACACTGTGTTATTGTTAAAAAATGACTTTTTATTTAAATAATTATTTAATTTATTTAAATTTATTTTAAGTAAAAATATATACATAATGACTATATTAGATCAATTTAATTCATTTTAGTCACTTTATAATAAAATTAGATGTATAAAATGTTATTGAATTTTTTAACGTCTTTTACCCACCTTCTAAAACCATTTACAAATTTGCAAAAAATAGAATTTTTTCAATACTTTGGATTGAATTTAAAAAATATGAGAGACATGGTTTGAATCAGTATGTAAAATTTGGTTCAATAAGATGAAAATAATTTTTGGTGAATAGTAACTTTTGAATTTAATTTACCACGGTTAAAAGTAAATATGGTAATTAATGGTAAAAATGATACTATATTACCCTAAAACAAGTCATAATTATAATAGATAAGTGTATGTCTACCCAAATAAACATTAGGAATAAAATATGACCCTTTGTATCTACTTGGATTAGATTAGGACATTTATTATTATATTATTTAAAGAATAGTTAAAAGTGTAAAATTAAATGTTTAATAATTGAAACATTTTTAATATAGGGTTATAAACAAGATAATTTTGACTAAAAATATTCATTAGAAAGATAAAAATATTTCCTACATCATGATGTTTTATTTATAGTTTTTATATATTAAATAATTAATTTATTTTAGACATAATGATGATTCAGTAATTACCTATTTAATGAAAGATTAAAATAATTGATATTATAAATATTAAAAAAAATATAAATTGAGACTTTTGATACATTACAAATATTTTATAGGTTAATATGACATTTTAGGGATTATTTAATGAATTTCTTCTATTTATGGATGTTGATACGACTTTAACAAAAACCAAATACTAAATAGTGTCAAAATTTAAATAATTGATTTTTTTAGACAAATACAATTTTATTAATTTATATAATAGTCTAAAAATCTTCATTTCCACCAAATGACTAATATAATGATAACTATGTTATTAATTAATGACTTGGGGTTATCATGGAATTTTATTGCAAGTTTATTAATCATATAATATAAAAATTCAATGAGACATGGTAGAGGTAAATCTATTTAATTAAGAGTTAAATCTAAAAGATCAGTATAATATGGTGACCTAAACTGGTCTAAAACCTGTTGGTTGAGATTGTTTTGACCCATACAATCTTTTCCTCGATATAAATTCATTTTGAGCCATTATAAACTGAAAAAAAATTTATACCAAAATAATATTTCAAGTTTCTCCTAAAGTTACCATCGCCTCTCTTATAAAATGAAGCATCCCCTTCTCTTAATTTAACACCTACAAATCCTTTTAACTCAACAAAACCTACCCAAATATCCTCAAAAATAATATATATTCATCGTAGAGGTCTTCCTTTGATCAGAAATCAAACCCAAGGAACCCTTTTGATCAAATCATAAGAAAGCACCCAAAGAAGAGATAATTATTTCAACTCCTCTTTCACTGTTCTTTCCTTCTTCCACATCCTCTTTCATTGTTTTTCCAAGACAAAACAATAACTCCAGTTACATTTACATACTTTTATGCTATTATAAATATGGTACAATAATATTCATTATTATATCCATCATATGAATGACTAAGTCACCATACGTACATATGTAGGGCTTATCGTCTCCACATCGTGGTGTAGTTTGTTATTCAAAACTAAATTATATGCATGGGAATAATATTGAGTATAACTGATGTAAATAATAAATATAAAATTTCAATGATTCTATATATATCAAATACCATCCAATTACATATTATTTCACCATCAATAGAATGGTATTGTCGCTCGTGCTTTTGTACGGATTACCATCTCAACGAATGTGATGTGATTCATTCCACGTCATAACCATTCAAGAATAAATATAGTTTTTTGATAAAAAATAATGATTAAGAACATAATATTATTCTGGATATGAATCAAATACATCCCATCCCTAAAAAACATGATTTATGTAACAAATCATATAAGGAAAAATGAATCAGTTAACATCTGAAACAATGATACTACTGAATTATTATTAACAAAGAAATATTAAAAGATCATATATTATATCATATTTAGGTATATGGTTATTGTATAATTTATTAAAAATTATTTCACCATTATATAGTAGGTTAACATACTCTCAAATAAGGAAAATTACAAGGTAAGGGGTTTTCATCTCAATTTTTATTACTGTGAGATTCATGCTGTATTGGTCAGTATTTCCTTTTGTGTGGTGTATGTACTACGCATGATTTTATTCTTGGTGTAATATTCATTAATTTAAGGGTATTTAAATCTTCATTGTATGGTCCTCCTTTAATGGGGTTTATGTTTCATAAGTTAGAAAATTGGTAAGCGAATTTCAAATTTCAATTTCCACTCATTCGGCTTTATGCATATATCATTAATTATTTTACTCTAAGATTATATGTGGAATCACTATTTATTTATTAATTTTGTAATTTCTACCCCCTTTTGTTGATATAATTTTTATACACATAATCACTCCATTGATAAATTTTCTTGTCACTGATCTAAAATTGATAAGAGTAATCTTAACTCAATTTCAAATTGTTGACTTAAACAACCATGTGATTGGTGTTGTTTTTAAAAGAATTTGTGTGAATTTACTTTGATTGATTTACACTAAATATCTAACAATATTGTGTTTATTTATATTTTTCACACATACTAATTTCATTGAATTATCCTTAACATAAGGATATATTCTTTATAAGGGATTTCTTCTCAATTTACATCTCATTGAGTCTTCTTTGTTGTTTTACAGTAATTCACTTTTATATGGTGTATATATTGTACTTTGACATAGTATATAATGAATCCATTTATTCTCATGATATTATAATGTTTTGATTACCTCAATTATTTTTATAAAAGCATCACTAATTTGGTTAGTAACTCTAACTAAAATATCATTTTAAATGTTTTAAAGATTTATTCTTTTAAATCATTCTCATTAATGTCCATGTTTGAAAAATGATTTTATGAATTTATTTACATGGACATGAATGTTTTAAAATTAAAATTCCTTTTCAAAGTTTCAAATTTTCATGGGACACATTGATTCAAAAATCTAATTTAAATGTATTCTTTCCAAATAATGAGACTTTTAAATTGTTTCAAGAAAAGGGAATATTTCTCTGAAATAGTATTACTGATTATTTTCATCTATGTCAATATCCATAATAATTCTTGATTATGGATGATATAATCTTCCATATTGTATTAAATGAGTTATGATTGACTATGGATGTTCCATTTTTATACCATTTATGATTTTTGGTCAAAATATTGACATTTCATATGCCTGTTTTAATACGAATGTTTAGATTACGTTTCACCCTTTTCATATGAGGAATGCATTGAGCTTAGTAAGTGACAGGTGGATCCCACTATAACTCCTCGATTCATCAATAGGTATCACGAGACAAACCAGTGTCTCGACACAATACCTTAACCTAATATTTATTTGTAGTCTTGACATATGGCCTTGACTATGTGGTTATGATGTCCAGCTTTATGCATTCCATCATTATAAAAATTTTTGTTGATATTACATGTGATTATTCAACTTTTAGAATATCCTTAGGAATAATTAAATAGAATTATTTGATTTATATATTCCATTTTATTTTGAAGTTTCTGTTTAAAAGAATTGTATTTTAGTCTTATACATTGTCATAAACTTTTATGATTATTTTTTATAGTCTCTGTTATATTGGTGTCCTTACTGAGCATCTGAGCTCAGCCATTTCTTATGTTTTATTTTTCCCAGGATGTGAAGAAGTATGTTATTACTGATCCACAATGATATGCAAATGGATATAAGAGTGTTCATGTCTTGAAATACTTATTTGTTTAGTAGCCTTGGATGTACTAGATACATACATAAGTTTTACATACTAATAAGTCTTTAAAGAAATGATCTTTTGTGATCATGCCAATAATAAGTAATAATGAACTGACACTCAATAACTAGGGTCTAGGTGTTACATTTCATGATTTAATATTTTATTAAATTAAGAACACCCCTCTATTATTTTTTTTTTGTATCTGGATCTTAAATATATATTTCAAAAAAATTATATTTTTATTTGTAATTTATTTTCCTATAGGATTAAAAGAATTTTTAAAAGGGGTTTTGGACGAATGATTTTAATTAAAGATACAATAATTGAGAATTATATAAAATGGGTAATCTAGATATAGATTATGTGTGGGGTAGAACAGACAGATCTGGGTATGACCATTACAGATTAACATAGTGTAGCTCATAGAGCCCCATGAAAGACCATAATACCTTAACATGATGTGGCCCAGATTGCGTTGGGGAATCCCATTACAACATTGGATCGAGTGCCCTATATAGAAATTTGTAGGATTTGAATATTTTAATTGGAAGTTAGACATATAGTCATTCTAATTAAAAGGGTTTTGAAAGGGTTTGACGAATACAATGCCCTAAGTCAGCTAGGGGAGTATTAATTTCATTCTATGGGTTTTAATGATTTTCTTTGAGAAAAATTTATGTTTGTTATTAATGTGAAAATGTTTTATTTCATGTTATCAATAAAAAATGAAGATAAAGGTAAAATTTATTTGAAATTTTATGATTTTACTAAACTAACAGTTTTCTTTATTTTTATATCCCTCACATATCTTTTTTTTTCTCATCTTAGGTTTTAAAAATGTATTTCATTATGTATAAGCGTGAATAATGACAATGGTGAGATTAAGTTGATAATTGCAATGATTAACCATAAAGAGAAATCGTTTTTTATTTTAAAGTGTTTTATATTGTGAAAAAATGGATACTAAGTATAAGTGTACACTTATAATTTATGGCCTTATCTTGTAAGCATTTTTCCAAAATTTCTAAAACTCTAAACCTAAATGATCTTGGAATCTTTATTCATGTTAAAAATCATTAGAATATGGAATTTTTAAGGCTGTGTCATTATAGTTGGTATCAATGAATGTCTTAGAAAAATTTGGACATTATGATGTTTTCTTAAGAGTAATGGTTCTAAACATGGGTTATATTTTTTTAAGAATTATCATAAGTTAAGAGTAATAAAAATCCCTTTTGAAGATTTAATTTAGAAATCATTAAAGTGACTAGCTGTATTTTTAGAGACATTTATTTTTCAAGTAATTATGTTTTATTATATTTTGTGATGAAAAATGAAGGTTTTGAGATGAACTTTTGGGTTAAAAAATATTAATTGTATTTATGAGGATGTTTCTAAAAATTATATAATTCTATAAATATTTTAATAATAAGGTTTTGTGGAAAAATTACAACAACAGGACGGTTGAAAATCCATCACATCTAGAATGGCCACAAGTTTTCAACCCACAACCAAAGGGTGTCAATGGATGATCCAACACCACTAGCCTACATGTGGTATTGGATAGTAGGAATTTTTATTTATAGTGAAAATATTTTATGGATGAAGAATAAGTTGAATTCAAGAACATATGTTTTATCAAATAGATAACATTTAGATTGTAATATGAGTTGGTGATTAAGGGACTAATATTATTTCAGAAGACTTATAATATTTTGGGAAATCTATATGATTAAAGAATTGAATAATATGGTATTTTATTTGAATAATAAAGCTTGATTTATATTTTGGAAGCATATATGATTTTTATGGGGATTTATGGTGATTCAGGTTATTAATGTAATTAGATATTATATTATCAATATTTTTAGGGAAATTAGTTTTTAGAATTTTAATTCATGTGTAAATGATGTTATTTGAAGATATTTATTAAAATTTATCTTTGAAGACCATGTGATAAAATCCGTTGGGATCATGGGTCTCAATCATAGTTTTGATTATTTTGGGAATTTTTAAGGATTTTCATTTTTTGAATGATCTAGGTTGAACTTCGTCTATTACTATTGAAATTTTAGAGATTAAATTAGTTTTTCATCTTATAAAGGTTTTTTATTTGGTGGAATTATCTTACATTATGTTAATTTATTTGTTTTTGGATAATTACTAAATAAAGGAGGAATATATAGTCACTCTTTTGTAGATTATGTGATTCTCTATAAGTTGATTCTAGTGACTCAGTAGTGAAATATTTATCCAGAATAATAATTATTTGGAGAAAAGAATGATTTTTTGGTGAAAAATGATTAAAGGATGAAAATATAAATTTCAAATTGGTATGTTTCCTTATGTTATTAGTACATATAATAAAATAATTCCTCAAGTCTATGAAAAGGATCCTACATAAAAAAATTTATCAGTTTACTTTTCTTACTAGGAAATCCGTGAAATTTTAACCCATCAGACATTTTATGTTTTGTGATGGATAAAATGAAAATGAAAATGTTATATATCTATCCACATCAAAAAATGATAGATAGATTTATATATTGTGTCCATGTTTTCCTATATGGAATCATATTATGTATTATCTCTAGTGACCTTTGTGCATTCTTTTCTCTCTTACTATATGGATATTTTATTAATCTTGTTACGATGATGTGGGATTTCAATAATGGTATTTTTAATAGTTGAACCATTTTTAGGAAACCCATGTTCATATTGTGAGGAATTTTTTTTTAGGGGGAAGAATGTAACATCTTATGTTTTCAAAAAGGAAATACCATGTTAGATATCATTCAAAATAGGTCACATCAAGATGAAATAAACAATTAATTTTTTTCATTTAAATGTTATCGTTATAATGTAGCTATTAGAATGGAGGGTACGAAAATGATTACAGTAATAATGGAAAAATGGTTTACAAATGTATATATAAATTATTAGTTGGTAAATAATAAATTATAAATGAAAATAAGACACTTTTTAAAATAAAAGAAAATGTTTTTCGGAAAAACTATTTAAATGTCTATAAGTGTGTTTTATACCAATAAATAATCAAATAAAGAATTTTAGATTATATTAATTAATTAATTAATTATATTATATTAAATATAATATTATTTATTCATCCTATCTGTTTTATACACATTATATAAGTATATGTCCAATTTTTACACAAAAAAATGTGTTTTTCAAAAAAGGTAGTTTTCCCCATTTTGATGGTGTACACGATTTAAATTTAATTTTTGAAACATATATAAATTACACTATGATAAATAAACTTCTTATTTTAATGTGTATTATCAAAATTTTCTTCGTTATAATTTTTGGTATTTTTCTGATAAGATTCCAGTTTTAATGAATAGTTAAAATTAATAAATTTATTTATAAAATAGATTTTTATTTTCTTGATAATTTATATTTTTAAATTTTATTATTCATCTTTTCTAATGTATAATTAGATAAACATTATATCATCTAATCCAATTGTTTATAAAGTAAAAAATTTCACATTGAATTTTGATATGAATCCATTTCAATCATTTGATGGTTTTCACTTTAAAAACTAGTTTTCTCACCCCATTAAATGGATTTATTTTAAATTAATGTTATCCAATGATGTGTTTTTAATTTGAAAAAATTGATTCAATATTTTTAATCATAAGTTATAAATTTATTAAATATTTCCGTTGTATTTTTGGATAATTTGAATTGAAACTTTATTAATTATTTATTACAAGAGGTAACGATAAATCTGGAAATTAAGGGTAAAAATAATATTATAAATATTATAAAATTATTATAAAAAGTTCTATAATTTTATTTGATGAGTTATTTTGGAAACAAACCTCACATGGGTTTATGTTTTTTACCACTTAAAGCAACATGGATGAATTTAATCCCTTTATAGTATTTTATTTTAATGAAAGGTCAAGGATGTCAATCTTATGTTTTGAACACTATAAAACTATTAAAATAGGATTATTTTGAAGATATATTCGACTATGAGTAGTAAATTTTAAGGATAAAATTCTTATATTAATTATGTAATTTTTTTTATAATTTTTTCGGAAAGATATAATTACCTTAATGTATAAAACAATGACGATGCAATAGTTGTTTAATTAACTTAAATATTAAATAAATGATATTAAATATATTAAAATAAATATAAATTTTAATAATTAATATCATCTAAGAATTTTATAGATTAATTGGAAATTTCACTTATTTTTTTAAAGAATTTGTTTCAATTAATATTATTTTTAGGGTATTTATAAAAATTCGGGTAATGAATATTTTCAAAATTGAAAATAATGATATTTTAAAATAAAAAGTATTTTATTAAATGATATATAATTAAAAAAATATAAAATTATGCCAATAAAATATTATAATGTTAAAATAAACATCCAAGATTAATTTATTATTATTTTATCATTTTATTATAAATATATTATCCCAAAATGAGTAAAAAATCATGTTGTCACACAAAGAGTTAATAAGTTTGAATAAAGGATAAAACCAAAATATAAGAATTAAAAATATTATAAATAAGAATAATTTTAATTTCATGAATTTCTTTCAACCCACAATCATCCTAGATTATAAATAAATCATTTTTATCCGTTTTTAATATAAAATTAAATTATATTAATTTAATATTTATTGAAATTCCAAGAGTTCCCCTCCTCTGTCTTTTAAAAGTGAAGCTATTCATCTCTATTAACCACACATAAAAACATTTTTCATCCTATATCTGACCAAACATATTCCCATAATCCTTAAAATTATTTATATATATCATATTTTAGGAATAATATCACCCTTTTTGGTCATAAGGTGTTAAGAAAAGGTTGTGGTCCGAGGAAGAGGTATCATTTTTAATAAAGTGAGTCTGTTTTATTTGTTATTTAACGTCTTTAATATATTTTTAAAACATTTTAAAACAATATCTATAGTATCATAAATATTCATATATTTTATTATGTTAATAATTTCACATAAATCCACCGCCACTTCCATCAAAAGAGGAAATAATATAACATTCGTGTGTATAGAGAACTACCACCTCGTGAATTGAAAAAATAATGTTTTTCTAACCCAGAAATCATAACTGGTTATAATAATGGAATTAATATTTATATATAAAATTAATTAAATATTTTATATTATTAATTAATAATATATCATTATTTTTCTTACCTTTCCATGCACATAAAATGATTACCTCATTCGTGCGTACGTGTGAACTATAACCTCAATGAAGTGATGTGATTCAATTTTCATCACCACATCACACGGATAATATATAAAAGTATATTTAAATGATCAATATAATATTAATGATATTATTATCACTCTATAATGTTAATATTATACTTACCTTATTTCTATAATGATCACAAAAAAATGAAAATGTTACTCATGCATACGTATGACTTACCGTATCCTTGATTGTAATGTAGTTCAATTTTCATATCTATATTTAATGGATTTATTTAAAAGTATAATTCAATTATAAAATTGATAATTATTTTGTGAATATTATTCTATAAATGATTTATTAATGAATACTTTTGACAATAGATATCATACCAAAGTCTTTTTGGACTCGTGTACGGAATATCATCAAAACGCCCGATGTGAACATAAATAATAACATAGTTTTTATAACATGGTAATAAGTGATATAAAAGGAATAATAAACCTATAAATGGTTCTCAAGAAATTAAATAATTAATCTATGATTTTATCTATGAATATAAATATTGAACATGATGAGTCAGACTAAAGTTAAGGGATTTCGTCTCAATCTCCTTTCATTGAGGCATATTTTGATGTTATACAACCAACATTATATACATTGTGTATATTCATCCCAATTTGTCATATAATATCATTAATTTATTTACTATCATGTTATTTAATTTTTTTTGAAAATTTTATACTTTGATGGGGATTTTGATTTAAATGTTCAAAGTGGTATGAGAAACTTTAAATGTTTATGGATTTAATATCAAAATATTTTTCTGAATATAAATATTCTAGATATTAATTTTAAATATTTATTTATATTGATATAAAATTTCTATAAATGTTATTTTTTTTATATTTTTAATCTCATTCAAATGGTTTCAAAAGAAATATTTTTTCATGTTTTATATGTTTTTTTAATGAGAGAAGGATTGTTATATTCTTAAAGTACACTAAGATGATGACTATTCCACTTCCATGAAAATTTATTAATTTCAAGATTCCTTTGAAAGATTACCTTTTTTTATTAAATGAAAAACCATATTCAATTATATTTTAGATAGTTTGTATTTAAATGAAATTTATTATGAAAAACAAATTTGTATTCGAAAGTGTTTTTCATAGGAGATTAAAAGAGTTTTTTCAAAGGTTATAATCATGAATGTTTTTTATTATTGATATGGTACTTAGGAATTGTACGAAATTAGTGATTTCGATATATAATATTCATGAGGATCCCAAGATATCAACATGTAAACCCATAATATCCTATCATGTGGTGGCTCATATTGGGTCAGGAAATCCCGTTACAACTTATCATTGGGTGGTGTTGATAGTGCTGGGTACGCCTGTTACAAATGAACATGGGGTTTCCCAGATTTTGTTAGTTAATCCTGTAATAGATTAATTGGAATTCAGCCATATTTTTATTCTAATAGAATGGGGTTTTAAATGGTTTAATGATCTTTATACCCTACGTAACCTAAAATAAATTTAATTGCTTGTTATTGATTTTATGTATTTTCATTGTGATTTTTTTGTTTTTTTTCATGTGAAAATATTTTAATTTAAATTCACAATGAAAATTGAATATGAAGGTAAACATTATATGATTTTTATGATTTTATAGAATTAATGGTTTCTTTTATTTTTATATCCCTTATAGAGATTTTGTGATCATACCAAGTTTTTAAAATTTATTTCATAGGGTTTATAGGGGAATATAGGGAAGATAATAGATAAAGGGGATAATTATGATGATTTTCAAAAATATAAATCTAGTTTTATTTTTACGAGATTTATATTGTGGAAAACATTTATACGAAGCATAAGTTCCCACTTTTCATGTATGAATTTACTTTTTTATTGTTCTTCACAATTCTCAAATACTCTAAACTGAAAAGATATCTGGATGGTAATTCTCATTCAAAATCACTACAATATGAAATGATAGATTATATTTTGAGTCATATATTTAATAAATACAGTTCTAACCCCACAAATATTTATAATTTATTATAAATGGTTTATCATTTTAGTGGGTGTAAATTTATTAAATTTCTATATTGAATGAATATAAAATAAGACACACATATGATGAATGATTTTTTAATAAATAAAATTTCAACATCATCATAAAAAATAATATTGAAACCAATACTTTATAAGAAACAAAATAATTCATGAAATTTTATAGATTTTTATAGAAACTTTTTAATCATTCTAATGATATATGTAAAAATATGTATTACAAAAAAATACATCCCTAAATATCACAATGCTAATGTTTTTGAATATGTTGATAGAGATACTAACAAGAAATATAGCTGAATTTACATGAGTTTTGATATGTATTTCTTATATGTAACATGACCAAATTAGTTTTCATTATATATTGATTTCCTCAATTTGATTACCTGTTATTGACATAGAGAGACTAATTTTTTCTAATAAAGAGTTTTTAGCCATGGATATAATTATACAGTCATTATTTGAAATATTCTAATAATGTGAGTAATTGCTACTAAAATTATACATTTTATATTTAAATGTTTAGAGGTTATCCTAATTTTTTACAATATGTTAAGGTTTTTTGTATAATTTATAACAAAAATTGGTAAAAATTTAAATTTAAAGAATTAAAAGTATATTGTAATGTCTAAAAATGATTCTCTGGTTATTTGGTCAATGCTTTTAAAACCTAAAATATGATTTGAGAGGGTGGGGGTGGGGTTGGGGGGGGGGTAAATGCTTCTATTTTATCAAATTTTTTAAGACACCTAAAATATTTTATGAAATACCATGAGGATTTTGAAGTCAGGTGTTAATGTCATAGAAATCAATTCTTCAATTTTCATGGAATACAATTAAAAAAATATATTTTACAAATTATATATATATACATGAGTTCAAAATGAAAATAATAATTGATATGGTATTATTTTTCATTAAAATATAGTCTCAAATCATTCAATTATGATTATGTGGATCATAAATGAATATTTATTCTAAAATGGATCTAAAAAAATACATGTATAGTTATCTCAATAATAATTTATTTTGAGAGAATTAATTTGTTCAGAAGGTGTTTCTATGAATAAAATAAGGTAATATGAATGGTTTATGATTCATCAAACTCAATAACATTATTTAAAATGAGACAGAAACATAAAAAGTATCTAGTATAGAAATTAAATATATATGATTAAAGTGTATTTTCAAATATGTTTATTAAAACTTGATAAATCTGGATTCCAACAATCATATGTGATGTATTTCAATGCACCAAAGTGTTATTTTTATAATAATTATCTAAACACAAAGGATAGAGTATAAGATACGGTTTGTAATAATTTATTCTTTAATCATTCCCACTGTGGTAAATATGTATTACTTCATCACATAAAATAATTTTTTTAATATAGAATGATAATATAGAGATATTATATTTTCTATGAGATTGGTTGATGTATATCTAAAATTTAATAAATTCCATGATTAAAAAATAAAAAATTTCTCATGTAAAATACAATGTTTATATTTTTATAATATTAATAAATACATTAAGATATGATTTTAATGAAATATTGTAAATAGTTATATTTTATTACCATGATGATCTCTAAGGGGAAAATTTTGAATATTGTTTAAAAAGGCGATGATAATGAATATTGACATATTTATATAAATATAATATATGTTATTAAAATCATAAAATTAGAATTTGAGATGTAAAGATGTTTGAATACATATTAAATGAGTTAAAAACATTGTATCGACTTTATTCAAACCAATTTAGTACATATATTTTACTCACAAAAGGAGTTAAGTTGGAGTGTTTTATCAAATATATTTTTGGGAAAAAATCCCTCAAGGAATCATTGAACCATTTTTAGGTGATTGTGTTTATTGACAAAGTGGACATATGTGTTGTGATTGTTGACAAAGCAGACCATGACATACAAATTTGTTGGCGAAGGGGATTTCATGGTGGCATGTTGAGTTCAAGATCTATGGTTAATGATCAATGTTTAATTCAAGAACTTTGACAAAGTAATGATTTATTTGTAGGGGTTACAAAAAGAACGGATACAAGGTCGCGCCGTTTTTTCGTGTTTCCAAATTTTTGGGCCTGAAAATGAAGAAATGATGAAAAGTGGTTTTTGGAAAAGGGACTTGCGCGCCATGTACTTAAATTCTTGGAAACATGTTCACCATATGTTTTTCAAGATCAGATCATCAAAATTTGGCAAAGGGATATGGTTCGCGCAGGTATTGGTGATGTCTCGCAGTTGGATTGCGTGCCATAAAGAGACTTGTATGCCGATGCCTTGGATGATAGTGAACTTGCTCGCCTGTTGTTTTCAATATTAAAACTTCAAAATATGGAAAAGGAGGTCCACACAAGGTTGGAAGTGGGCCATGCAAGTGACTTGTAGGGGAAAAGACCTGCGTGTCGAGACTAGTACGCCGAGGGTAGACTTGCACACCATCGCGCAGGGTGTTCAAAATACATATAAAAACAGAAACACCCCTCCTCATTAGGAACAGAATTCCACACTTAGAAAAATAAGAGCTCTCATCGTGTACATGTGGAAGTCACGCATGTGGTGGCTGGTCGCGCAGGTAGACTTGCGCGCCAGTGGTTGAAGTTGTGCACTGGTTGGTAGTTGCGCACCAATAGTGGTTTGGGTGTAAAGAGAATTGTGTCGCGCAAGTTTGGAGTTGAAGAAGCTTGTGTCGCACAAGTGTTTAAGGTGGAATTGTGTGCCCGTTGTGATTTGTGCACCGATACTTGTTCTCTGGATTAGACTTGCATTCCAAGTAAGGTTTATTCCCTAATAGTGTTTTCGGGCCGCGTTAAAGCTGGAAGTTTTCCCGATACCTTCGGTGAAAAGAGAAATTAATCTACGGGTGAAAGTTGAACTTCAATAGAGCAACTAGATACAACATAGGATGCATTCATTAAAGATAATGAAGAGACCTACAAGTCTATAAACTGTTAGTGGATCCTTTCTAGAGCAATGAGCAAAGGAAGACGAAGAAGGTGATCCTCTCCACCGACAGTGAGCTAGAGAGATAGAAACTGGGAGTGACCCTTGGGAAAGTAGTGAACTAACCCTAAATCTTTTAAAGGCAGGGATCCTGGGACAAAGTGACTGTGGCCGAACCTTTTAATCCACAACTAGTGAATTTTAGTGGAATTTCATATGACCAAAAACATGTCGGCATATGCTCCTTGGACGTATCCCTTAGTGGTGAACCAAGTAAAAATTGTTGTGTCCTGTGATTTCTTTACAACAAGATGTATTTAGTTTCACAAACATGAAATGTATAAATCAAAAATATTTCTAGTAGTATTTCATATATGTTATGAGACTATAACTTATATTTCTATGTATTATTTAAGAAGTAATAAAAAATAAAACATTTCATGTTATAAAAAAGGCATGTAATGACCAATAATTTTATTAATCAAACTTCCCCTCATTTAATTATTTCATGTAGTATAAAGGAAATACATCACATAGAGAAACCAAAAAAATTATTATAAATGAAAAATGATACATTTGTTATCAACTAAACCCATAATAATTCCAAATATTACAGTGGGATATGAAATAGAATATAAGAAACCTAATATATGAAAAAATAGATATTCTTGATCCACCAGAATGACCACACTGACGAACAAATATTTAGAATTAAAACAAAATTTTGATAAACAATAATTCATTTTAAAATTTCATGTATAAATAAATATGGGAAAAAGTGAAATTTAATAAATAATTATTGTAATAAGAGGTATTTATTAGATATAGGTAACCTATATGACCATAATAAATCGGACCGTTGGAATTGTAATATGACTATTATAATGGTAGAATAACCATTAGAATTGTAATATTACCATTATTACTTTTAATTTGGTTGATATAATAATAACCTGACCTGTGAAAGTTTAAAAAAAATATTTATTTACATTATGAAATGAAAATATGATATGTTAAAACCATGATACCAGAAAATAACTTTTATAAAATGATAAATTTTTTGTTTGTGTTTTTGATAAAAAAAATTATGTAATTAGAGTTTTATAGTAGTTTAAAATAAATTTTATTTAAATAAAATTTATTTATAAATCAATATTATTTTGTACTATATTTATAATATAATTTTATGAGACCATAAGTAATTTTTTAAAGTGTAATAAAATCTATAATAATATAAAAAGTAATTTTTAAAAAATGTATGAGTATTTCAATTAAAAATTATATCTCTCATATATAAAATTTTGTTTAAAATGGATTTAATTTTTTAGCTCTATATGTTGAAAAATGGTTAGTGTGAATTTTTTTTCGTTTTTATAAAATATATGAATTTATGTTCATAGTGAAATACAACAATTTATGGTATTTAACATTTTTAGCCAAAGATATGATTTTTTTAGTTATGGATGATCTAAGAACCCATTAGTTGTTACTCAAATACAATAGGTACAATATATAGTCAATAAACTTTACACTTTTGATAATATGGATCAAAAATTAGAAACTAATGAATATAATATTTAGAAACACCCCCTTTTCCCCTTATAAATACCACCCAAAATCAACCCATATCCTAAAACCTTCTAAGCCTTTATTATTTCCGGATATATACCAATCCATATCCTCCTAAATCTTCCCAATGTCTATGAGCTATTGGTACCACCGAAAGAATAATTCTCAGTTTTTAAGGGGTCCTTTAAGGAGATGATATTCCAGAGGTATCATTTTCATTATAACTCTTTTAATTTCTCTTCTTATTATCCTTCATCTACCCCCTGTGTCCAAAAAAGCATAATAATTCAATGTTAGCGTGTGTCCTATAATTTTATATTGAAAATGAAATATCTTTTAGGAACCCTTTTCTGAATCTCCACTTAATAAACATTAAAGAACCCCTTTTTCTATATAAATAACCATACATTACAAAAAATTGATATTACTTCATAGTTGAATAATATTAATTACAATATATAACAAATCCATTTCTAAACCACATAGGTATATTGTCTTTATAAACTGGGAAGTACAAAAAACTACTTCATAAGCTATCTTCATTTTCTCCACACTTTTTCACAATTACTATACCCCTTCTTGACATATCATACATAATACCCTTCTTCATGACCTTGGAAAATGAAAAAAATAAAAGGGTTATATTAGATGCTTCTTAAGGGTAAAATGATACATATCAATCATTCCATAATCATGAGACATAAGATCATAACATTTGAAAATCTTATCTTACATATAAAAGACCGTGATATCATGTGATAGGATAAATCATTATAGTTACTATAAATTAGTGAACATACTATAAAAAGTCATAACATAAGACATGATGTTTTTTTGAATACATAAAAGTATAGAAAATAATTTGATATTAGTCAAGGCTAATTTACATGACCATCATATCATAAAAAATTCTATTACTAAACTGAGTTCACTCCTCATTCTAACCATATAGTTCTGAACTGTAATCATTTACCATTCCATCCATTTCTATCTCATGAGATATAAATATTTAACCAATATGTTGGAGCAATATATAGGTCCCACCAATCTCATAATGAAATCATTCTTACATTTTACACAATAATATAAAACTTTCATCCTAATCCAAGGAATAAAATGTGTTTATATAAACATCATACCGCCATAACATAATACAAGTAATTAAAATGTATTTCATAAATATGATTCCATAATAAAAAATAAAATCAATGGAATAATAAAAAATTTATAATTTAAACATAATCCTATTAAATAATTCCATCTTAGATGGAAATTAATTTTGATATAACTCTTGAAATTAATTCTTGGGAAAAAATCCTTTCTTCTCCAATTTTTTTTACATTTTTCAAAATGCCATGAATTTTTAAATGAAAAGAATATATTTTAAAATAAACATGAAATAGTGTAGAGTACACTTTATGTAAATAAGGCATTATAAAGACAAAAGAATCTGTCCATGCCTGGTTAAAAAATATCCCCCATACTTTTTCCTAAAAAGTTAAAATGTACCACATATCAAACAATGACAATAGACTACTTTTATAACATTTAGAAAAATCACCAATGTGTAAATTGACATTAATTTTTTTATATTAATTAAAATAATGTTACATATTTAGGAAACATGTATGTGGATGATAAATATACCCTAGTAAATATTTATGTATAAGAAATATCATATAATAATGAGATTGGAAAAGTATCCCTTACCTTAGGTCCTATTTCACTTGTGTGTATTATAATCTCCTATAAAATGATTTATATAATTTAATTTACTTATTTAAGAATCATTTTAATTTTTATGATATCATATATGATCATATTATCATTTGTCTCAAAACAACATTTCATTATTACTTGTTATTCTAGTATTAGCTACATCATTTTCATATGCATGTTTTGTAGAATAAGTTATGTTTCTACTTTATTGGTCATAGTAATATCATTAAAATTGATATTCAAATACTATATACCACATTTATTCATTATTTACATTTATATAATCATGTTTTAATAAAGTTCATGTAGAATGAATCACATCGCATCGTGGAGATGGTATGTCGTACGTATGCATGAGTGATGATATCATCCCCATATTTGATGTATAATATTGAATTGGATGGTTTATAATATTTCAGAAATAATATAATTTTATAATAATCACTTATTGTTATTATTTTCAATGTTATACTCATCCATGTTAGGCGGTGGTTAAAAATAGATTACACCATGATGTGGAGACATACAGCTATACTAATGCATGGAGGATAATTCTGTTTTTCATAGGATTGATTGAAGGTGGAATATGGTTATTTAATAATTATAATAACATCTTAGTATATATGTGATACTGGAGTAATAAATTTATAAATAAACAACTAAAAAATAGAAAGTAGAAGAATAAATGTTTTTCAAAGAATTCATAGAGGAGATTACCTCTTTGTCGACGTGCTTTCTCTAAATCTACTCATAGAACACTTTAGTAGGCCTTTGATGAAACACATAACCTCTATAACGTGACTAGGAAAGTTTATAAGGGAAAATGGAAGGGTATGGTTGATATTGAAGGCTCAATATGAAGTGAAGATGTGAGAGAGTGTGTATCCTTTTATAATTGTGGTGAGGGGATCTTTTGATATATCCAAAAATATTAATTTATAAGAAAATAAAACCCCATCCAAAAACCAAAATAATGAACCAAATTTAGATCTTACATTATATACGGTTTCAATATCACTAACCAATGATTTTTATATGAATATTTATATCAATTTAAACCTTATTATTTTAATTAACACATAGTTATTCATTTTAGTTTTTAACTAAGGTAACAACTAATTAAATATGAAAAGGGTGAAATATTTATTTTTTGATTTAAATTATACCATAAATAAATAAATTAGAACATTTTATACTATATAATAATTATTATATATTTTAAAAAATGCTTTATGCTTTTTAAATAATTTAATAAACATTATTTTGATAAACAATCAATAATGTCATTTTTGAAACTATTCTATTAATTGATTTTAAAAAATATTATGATAACACGTTAACTTCAAAAAAACTATTTTATTATATTACTATATGGTAAAAGTAATTTAGGGATTTAAATATACATATTAATTATCCAAAATTATATTTATTTTAATATTTTAAATTACAATTCTATGTTATCTCTATTAATTAAATAATTAATATATCATTTTTTTATAATTATTTAATATAAAATTTAGTTAAATATAAATTAAAAAATAAATAATATGATGAATATAAATGTTATATATTATATAAGAATATTTTTAATTGAATATATCTTCTTTAAAATCCAACATTTAAAATGTTATACCTATTAAATTATTAATGTGGAAACATCAACATCACTTTCAATAAAATAATATAAGTATCACAATCTCATCTATAAGTATTTAAATAGTAAATAACTAGACCCTTGGATATTTATTGTTGATATATACTCGATCAATAAGATTTGTTCAAGATCTCAGGTCCTTTGATGTTTATTATAATTTTAATAAAAATTGTTTTTTTATTTATCATCAATTAATTAATTTTTACATCATCAAAGTATAATCATTTAAAGTAAATATTTATTTCCTAAAAATTACAAAAACAATAACCAGTATAAAGAGAAAAAATTTGAGATTTTAATTTATTATTTATAATAAAATTTATCTTATCTTTAATCTTATATAAAAAAATGATATAGTTTTTAAAATTTGAGTGAGAAGTATATAAATATTTCTATAAATAAAATAAATTAAGTGTTTTATTCTCATGAAAGTGGCTTCAAAAGGAAACCATTTATACATAGGTATGATTTAGGTCAAAAAAATCATCAAATAATTTTAAGAAAAGTGTTATGTTAATTTTGTAAAAGGATTATTTCCCTTAATTAACTGATTTACCCTTTTACTGTGTTAATAAAAATTATCAAAGATACTATTCATAATTCCCAAAAATAAAATAAATCTAATTACATAATTTGGACCTACTAATTAAAAATATGGAATACATTTTTAAAATTCAAAATATATAAGCTTCAATAATAAATTTAAAACAAATTCTGTTTTCATAAATAGAGAATTGGTTTTTTAAAATATAAAACATTACAAAATATTAAAATTTTTTACATCTGAATTCAATGTAAAATTAATGTTATTAATATAAATCATATTAAAGGATAAAAATTTATTCTATTTATACTTAAAAAACCATTGAATATTATAATTTAACCATATAAATTATTTTGATGAAAAAAGTTTATTTTAATTAAAATTTAGTGTATTTATACTACTCATGAAAATTTGAATGTTATGAGAAAAAATTTTAAAAATTCATCCAATGTAATTAATTATATACCTATTATAAAGATTTTTTTTCATATAAAAATTATTAAGGTGTCAAAAAATTAATTTAAAAAGGGTTCTCCATTAAAAGGAGATAAAATTTCCCTTATAAAAATAGTGGTTCTTATATATCAAATAGAGTTTATTCGTACCCTATGAAAAAAAAATTCATTACATGAATATAAAAAATATCTTATTAATTTTATAACATATATATTTCATCAATTTGATTTAATAAAAGTAATTCAATAAATTAATTAATTAAAAAATAATAATATATAATTAATTTATATTTTTTATAAATAATTTGTAGCAAATGAATTCACCATACATTTTCATATGTTTGTTATATTTATTCTTGAAACCCGATTAGAGAAGTTTAAATGCTAATTCTATACTTTGAGAATCTCATGGTTCATTTAAACTCATGATTTCCTTCAATTCATGCTTTTTAAGAATTAAAATTATTTAGAGAAAATATTTTTTAAAAACATATGGGTGTTACGTTTTACCCACATTAAACATAATTTCACCATCAAAATTAGTCACTTGGATAAAAATAGATAAGTATACATCGCTCTTATAATATCCTCAAGTTCTTACATAGATTTGTAAAATTATTGGTTCCACCACAACATTATAACTAAATGAGTGTTTTTTTTTCTCAGATATTTTTTTTGCAATGATCCAGAATATCTATTGGTTGATCTTCATAAGAACGATCTTACTCCAGTGGTAGGAAATTTGTTATTAGTACATGTGAGGGATTAGATATTTAACTTCTTAGGAGAGATACATGGAACACATCATGAACATGAGATATATTTATTATAATCATAAATAGTTATTCTACCTTCCCATCATGATCCATAATTTCAAAAGGACTGATATATCTAGGCCTCAACTATCCCTTATTTGAAAATCCCATTACTCACTTCCAAGGAGATATTTATAGACACACCTTATCACCCACATCAAAATATATGTATTTTCATCAGATGTCAGTATTACCCTTTTTTTTACTCTAAGATGATTTTATGTGTCTTGGAATAGATTTGACATTTTCTAAGTTTCATCAATAATATCAGGTCTTACTTGATTTTATTCCCCAATTTTATCCCACCATGTTGGTGTTCTATACATTTATTCGTTGAGGGAATCATAAGGAGCCATCTAAATACTGGATTGAAAGATATTGTAGTAAGAAAATGACACCAAAGGTAGGTGTTGATTCTAACAACCTTTTAAATCTATATAGAAATCTCTCAATATGTCTTATAGATTTTGAATTGTCCTCCCAGAAGGACCATCTATATGTGGATGATAAATTGTGCTGAAACATAACTATATATCCAGATCCTACTAAAGGATCCACCAAAACATTGAAGTAAAACTCGAATCCTTATCATATATATTGAAAAGTGGTACTATATACAATATTACCACTTCCATTATATATATCATTGAAATATGATGAAGAGATAAATACTCTCTAATAACAATGAATTGTTTCGACTTCATAAAGCGATCAACTACAAACCATATAACTTTTTTTCCTTTATATGTTTTTGAAAGTCTGATGAAAAAGTTCATAATTATGTTTTCCCATTTCCATTATTTTATGGGAAATGATTGTAACATCCCATTAGAGTTCTATCTAATAGCCTTAACTTGCTGACAAACCAAGCATCAAGAGACATATTTAGAAACATTGTTTTTCATGACATCCCATAAAAAATACTCTTTTAGGCCCATTAACATCATAATGAATTTAGGGTGAATAGAAAATGAAGAACTATGAGATTAAAAAAAAATATCCTTATTTAATTCTAGTATGGGAGGATTACAAACCCAATTTCTAAATTTTATTATTCCATCACAATCAAGGTTGAATTCAGGAACATTTCTCACCTTCTTTTATTGCTCTACAAGTTACTTTGACTCCTCGTTAATCATTACTTATATATATAGCGTTGAACATTCATTTGAGAAATTTAATATTTCCCCCTTCCATTAAAATTTCACAATCTATCCATTAAAAATGAACATATATTGAATATTATTTTATCCTCATCATGGATTGTCTTGCATGGTCTGTTTAACTCAAAGAATCTTCGATGTTATTATCTTTTCCTGGGTGGTAATGCAATAATAATTCCTAATCATTAATAAACTCCAACCATCATATTTGATGTATATTCATCCCCTTTTGTGCATAAATATACATTAAAGTTTCGTAATATGTATATATATCACACCATTCACTATAACGATAATGCCACCAAATATTTAGTGTAAAGATTACTACTGTAAATTCTAAATCATGAGTTGTGTAATTTTTCTCATTGATTTTTAATTTTATTGAGTCGTCATCTATAACCATAACATTTTTCATAATAACACATCCCAAACCCAATATGGATTCATCACTATTGATCAAAAAACATTCTCCACTACAAGTATGTGTGATCATAGGTTCACTGGCCACCCTTCTAATGAGATCTTCAAAATACTATCAACATTCTTATATCCACACAAAATTTACTCCTTTTATAGTAAAAAGGGTTGCGGTTTTAGATAACCTTGGAAAATATTTCACAAAACATCGATAATATCTATCTAAACAAAGAAAAATTTGGATCTCAGTTATTGTTGTTGGTCTCAACCATCATTTAATAACATCAATTTTTACTAGATCCACATTTATCCCCTCTTTTTAGATTATGTGACCAAAAATTGAAAGTATTTGAAACCAAAAATCACCCATGGTAAAATTTTCATAAAGCTTCTATTTTATTAGGGTGTTAAGAATAATTTTCATGTTATCCTCATGTTCTTCGTTTCTCTTCAAATAGACAAGAATTTCATATATAAAGACTACCACAAACTGATCAAGATAGTCTCTAAAGACTCTATTAATAAGATCCATTAATCTAGTAGGGTAATTATTATGACCAAAAGGCATCACTAATTTTTTTTACTATCCATACCTTGTATGGAATTCTGTATTTGGTATATCATCAATATTGACCCTTAGCTGATGATATCTTGAATTATGATTAATCATGGAAAAGTATTGAGCCTATGTTGTTGGTTGAAAAAGTCATAAATATTGGGAAGATGATATTTTTTCTTGATAATGATCTTGTAAAGTTCTCGATAATTGATGCAGAGTCTCATTGATGCATCATTATTCTTAAAAATCAAAATAGGTTCTCCCCATGGTGACACACTATGGAATATGAATCCCTTTTCAATATTCTGTTATAGTTGTATCTTCAACTCCAACAACTAAATTAGGGCCATTCAATAAAGTGTTTTTGAAATAGGAATAACACTAGGCGTGACTTCAATTGAAAAAAATATTCACGATTTGGTGGAAGACATGGTAATTATTCCCTAAAGACACCATCAAACTCTAATAAAATTGGTGTATTATAAATGTTGAGTTTTCCCCGACTATTTGAGATAGATATCCTTCATTTATAGGGATCAATACCCATAATATAGAAGAAATTTTCACTGGAATGTCATACTGATCCTTGCATCGACAGATGATCATTTATTGTTCTGGAATAGGAAATGTGACTTCCCTTCCATGGAAATTGATTTGAGCTCGATATAGAGAATGCTAATCCATGAAAATAATCACATCAAATTACTCATATAAGAAGCATCACAAGATATTTAGCAATTCTTTTCTCATAAACTTCAATAGGTGAAAATTTAAAAACTTTTTATGTGATTGTTGGGCCATTAAAAGTTTCCACTACTAACTAAGCATCTGATTGTTCTGGTAATACATCGATACCCATAAAAAATCATCATAAATAAAAGATATAGTGGATCCAAAATTAAACAAAAATCCCACTTTTGAGTGGAAGGTATGTGTACCTTTCACACACTTCATTATCACACACTACATCACTGATAGTGATTGCATGTGACTTTCCATTTTCATTGTAATTAATAGCTTCCTGATTTATATCATCATCAATATCCCTTGGGTTAAGGAATTTATTAGAATAATTCTCCATTTCCTTTCACTTGTAACATTAATGTGTATGAGGTTCATTCTATGTAGACTTTTCTTCATTCACATCATTAGAGATATTTTTTACCATCACTTTGGAATTAAACATCCCAATGACCATATTTTCTACACTTAAAAGATATAATAGTTTTTTTAAGAAAATTTACTCCATTTTCATTCCACACATTGAGAATAAGAGAAAAATCATCTTCTTTTCAATGTGGTATTTAGAATTTCCGTTGAATTCCATTTTTCACTTCTTATCAAACTCGTAGTATTAATGGGAAAATTATGTCTCCATATAATCATTGAGAGAAGATTGAACAATTTACATATAGATATTAATATCCTTTATGGATAATTCACATCAGAGACATGGTTTTAAGACAATAATGAATTGATCAATTTTACTCTCAGGTTAGATAATAATTCTAGAAGTGTACCTTTCGTGTCTTATAAAATATTATTCATAGGCATCGATGTATTCATCATCTTTTTTCTTATGTTTTAGGAACTAATTTTCGATATATGTTCTAAGAATTTAAGGAATGTACTTATTTGAAAAATAAGTTCTTAAACTCATCCCATTCCATGGATTCAATTTCATCTCTTTGCCTCGTATTATTGATATGGTTCCACCTTTGGTAAGATTTAACTTCCAAATTTTAGAATGATAAGATGAAATAATAATTTTTTAAACGTTGGAGGTTTAAAAATATTTCTTCAGTGGTCATGATCTATTGTTAAGATTCTAATAGATCAAATGACCCGCTAAAAAGGGGTGGGCTCTCCCCTATGAAGGACTCAATATAATGTCCCCCCCTTATAATTTTAGTGTACTACATGATTCATAACATGAGAAATTTTTTTGAGCATATCTATAATATTTTTCATTCCAAACCCCATAACATATAGTAGCTCAAGAGGGTAATCATTTAATTGCCCATCACATTTAGCATTAACGTTGTTCCTTCGCGTTCCAATTATTAGCTAAATCCAAGAAACATATTGTGATAAACACTAATAATAGTTGGAAAATTACATAATCAGGAATAAAATTTTAATTTTAGACACTTTAGGTTTTATCATAGGTTACTCATGATCATTCCTAAAACACTAGGATTTTAACCTATTCATCGACATACCTTTTTGGACCTTAATAAGGCTTTCTCATCCCAATTTCCAAAGGATAACTATAACCTTACTATAATACCAAATATAATGAACCTTACTTTACAATCATTGATATTAATTAACTGTTGAAAAATATTCATTACATAATATAACAAATCCATGACATGAATGTATAGGTACAATGTCTTTAGAATCTGGGAAACATAAAAAACTGGTTCATAAGATATCCTCATTGTATCCCACTTATTTTTCAATAACTAGACACATTTTCGTAATATCTTACTTAATAGTCTTATTCATGTCCTGGGGAAAAGAAATATATGAATGGGTGTCCTCAAATGCTCAGTAAGGGTAAAAAAGGAAGATATCAATCATATCATAATCATAATGAATAAGAGCATAACATTTGATAATCTTATCCTATATAAGAAAAGTGATGATATCATGCCATGGGATAAATCATGAAATTTCATAAGAATCATTTAAAATAATCCCAAAATTCATAACATTAGAGATGATGTTTTGTTGAATACACATAAGTATATAAAATCATTCCACATTAGTGAAGGATCATTGTGAAGGCCGTCATAGAGAAAAATCACCATTATTGAACCGAGTTGACTCCACATTTCAGCCCTATCTTACTGAACAGAGATCATTTACCATTCTAGACATGTCTATCTCATGAGATATAAATCCTTACACATTGAATTATAGGAAGATATTGGTCCCAACCATATTATAATGAAATCATTCTTACATTTTACACAATAACATAAATCATTCATTATAACCCAATGAATAAAATGGGTTTCTTTGAACATCATTCCACAACAACATAATCCATGTAAATCAAATGGATTTTATTAATATAATTCTATCATAAAAACAATAAAATCATATGAAAAACAATGATTTTATACTTGAAACACAAACCTGTTAAATAATTACATCTTATAATAAAATCAATTCTGATATAACACTTGAAAATAATTCTTGAGGAAAAGATCAATTCTTCATAAAAAAATATTTCTTTCCTAAAAATTACAAGAAAATTTAAAAGAAAATAATTTATTTGATTTAAAAATTGAAATCATGTAGAGGAATATTCAAGGAAATAAATTGTTATGAAGGTGAAAAATTCCATTAATGTCGTATAAATAAAAAACATTATCCCCATAGTTTTTCTAGAAAGTCAAAAGTACTTCTTATCAAATAACAATAAAATATTCATTTCATACCTTTTAATAAGAATTCATCAATGGGTAAAACTATCATTAAAAAATCATAGTGGAATAGAAATAATATTACATATTTTGGAAATATGTATGTGGATGATAAATATATCCCAGTAAATACTTACATATAATCAATCTCGAATAATAATGAGATTGAAAAATTATCTCTTATCTTAGTCCTGATTTCATTTCCATCTATTTGAACCTCCTGTGTAATAATTTAAATAATTTCATAGAATAATTTAAGAATTATATTCATTTTTATGATATAATATATGATCACATTATCATCCATTTGTTAACATCCACTACCACAAAACTGGGTTTCTATAGCGGCACCCTTTAACAGTGCTAAAAAAAGTGCTGATAAAGTGGGTGTTTTTATCAGAGCTAAAAAATCACTGATAAAGGAACCCTCTTTATTATCGCTTTTTTAGGACTATTAAAGGGCCCCCCTTTTTCAGAAATTTTTCCCCACCACAGATAAATATTATTTTGAAAAAATATTTTGAAAAATAATATATTAATATATAAGTATATTCATATTAATATAAATATAATATATATTTTTTTAAAATGTTTTGGATAAGTCTAAGTAAATATTTCCACTTAATATATAAGATATGCAGTGAATATGGCTTATAAAATATCTTAAAAAAATATAAATTATATTTTTTCTAATTATGATCGACTAATAATTATATAATAAAATTTTGAAGACACAAAAAATAAAAAATAATAATAAAAGATCTAAAATATGTTGAAAATGTAACTGAAACATCAAACGACTATAACTTTTGACCTGGGTGTCCGTTTGAGATCAATAGTATATCAAATCGATGTTTGTGATGAGATCTATGCACTAGTGACTGAAGCCAACCTTCTATCACAATTTTCAATGCAAAAAAAGGCCATAAAGGCCTCAAAAACTGAGTTTTTAGTCTAGATACCCAAATTTTGTAACATTCAATGAAATTTTAGCCTTGTTTCAGGTGGTATTTTTTAACATTTTCACTGGGGAATGTATTTATTCTGAGTGTAACATTTATATTGATATTATAGCTTTGAAATTTTATAGTTTTTCATAGTTTAATTTTATTTATAATCCATTATATAACAATATATACATATTTTTTATATATTCGCTTATACAAATTTAATTTTATAAATGAATAATTAAACATATTCAAATATAAAGTAAATTTCTCAATATATAAGGCTTATCTAAATAAACCTAATATTAATTTTCATCAAAATACAAATATATTAATATTTATACACATACATGATGTGTTTGTGTGTCTATATATTTGTGTGTGTCTCTATTGACAAACAGATATATATTATCTATATATTCTAAACATATGTATATACATATTAATATATAATTTTGTAATTATATTTATAAATATGTATAATTAAACTTACGAATAAACATATAATATATATGTGTGTGTGTTGTATATATGTATTTATTTATTTATAAACACACACAAAAAAGAATATTTTATAAATGTATTTAAAATTGATTTTATAAGTAAATATATGTAAATATATGAATAAATATACGGATAAAAATTATAATTATATATAAATAAATATATATAAATATATAAATATAACATTATATGGATATATATGTATATATATATGTATATATATATATATATTAATAAACGAATTTATATATATATATTAATATAACTATATATATATTAATATATATATATATAAATTAATATATATATATATATATATTAATATAAATATATATTAATATTAGTGTAAATATAACTAACTATATATAAATAAATAATTATATTATTATATGAAGAGAAAAGAAATATGGTGGAGTGGTAAAGGCTTAGGCGCCCAGGCAAGAGGTCTTGGGTTTGAATCCAGTGGTAGGCAGGTCGTGCACATGGGTGGAATTGTAGCTAGTGTTGTTCAAGGGGTATGGGTGGCACATGGGGCATGTGTGTTAGGGGTGGGTGGTTGGGGGCATGTAGGCTAGAGGCGGGGGAGCTGTTAAAGGATCTTCAAGCTCATTTGAAGCCCCTCCCTGATATGCTGAAACAAGTTTTAGGTTTTTTTATCTTTTTTAATGTTTATAATCCCTTTTAAAAAATTATTGAAAAAATGGGACCATTAATAGTTCTAAAAAATATACTCATAAAAGACCCATTTATCTGCAGTTTTTTAACACTAATAAAGGCCCCCTTTTATCAAAACTTTTTTTTGAATTGTTAAAAGGTGTATTTATCAGTGATTTTTTAGCACTGTTAAATGGGAACCCCCTTTATCTTTATCTTGATTATTAACACTTTTTCAGCACTTTAAATTCTCTTTTCTTGTAGTGATAAAGGACATTTTCTCAGTAGTGAACATTTATTTATTACTTGTTATTCAGTTATTGACTACTTATTTTTCTTAGGCATCTTATGTAGAATAAGTTACGGTTCCCATTAATAGGTCATATTTATATAATTAATAAAATAATATTAACATAATATATACCATATTTATTCATTATTTACATTTATACAATCATTATTTAGTGAAGATCATGTATAAAAAATCACATCTCTTCATGGAGATAGTAGGACATACATATGCACAAGCGGTGATATAATCCCCAAATTTGTTTAATGGTATTGAATTTTAATGTTTATAATTTTTAAAAATTAATATAATCTTATAATATTCAGATATAGTTATTATTACCATCATTATACCCAGTCAATTAAGGTGGTCGTGAAAAAAATATTACACAACGACATGGAGATAGTTAGTCGTACGTACACACGCGTGGTGATTTCACTTTTCATAAGGTGGATAGAAAGTGTAATACAAATGTTTCAAAATTATATTAACATCTCAGTATATAAGTGATACTTGAGATATTAATTTATTTTTAAACAACTAACAAATATGATGTATTAAAAGAAATAATTTTGAAAGAATCGGTAGAGGAGATTACCTCTTCTTCGATGTGCTTCCTCTAAATCTTCTCTTAGAGCACTAAAGATGGTCTTTTACAAATACCAGAACCTATATAATGGTACTATAGATATTAAGAATGTAAAAGGGAATGGGATGGCCTTGATTTAATGCTCAATGTTATGTGAAAACATGAGGGAGGAGGTTCCCTTTTATAATTACGGTGAGGGGTACTTTTGGGATCTCAAAAGAAGTTAATTTTTAATAAAATAAAACCCCATACAAAAGGTAAGGAAACAAAATTAAAATATGGGATTAAATATGGTTTAAATATAATTAACCAATAAATTTTTAAAATTATTCCTATAAATTAAAACATTATCATTTTAATTAACACTTATTTATTTTACTTTTTAACTAGGGTAACAAATAATTCAATTTTAAAAGGGTGAAATATTTACTTATTTGATTTAAATTAGATAGTAAATAAATACTTTAGAACATTATATATGATATAATAATAATTTTATATTTTTAAATATGTTTTATTAATTTTAAATATTTTAAAAAATCATTATATTGAAAAACAATCATTAGTGTCAATTTTGATTATATTCAATTCATTGATTTTTTAAAATATCAAGATAAAAATTTTACATACAAAAATATATATTTTTACATTTATATGAAGTAAAGGTAATAAAAAATCATTAGAAATATTAATTATCCCAAATTATATTTATTTTAGAATTTTCAATAACATTTATTTGTTATCTCTACTAATAAAATCATTACAACATTATTTTTTTGTAATTTTTTAACATAATTATATATTGAATAAAACTTTCAAAAAAATATTATAATTAAGATAAATTTAATATATTTTATAAGAATATTTTTAGTAAAATATATATTTTGTAAAATCTAATATTTAAAATGTTATACTTATTAAATTAAAAATTTTGAAACTTTAACATCACTTTTAACAAAACTATATATCTCTCACAATCACATATATAAAAAACCAAATGGTCACTAACTCCACCCACTAATAGTTATTGTCGAAATATACTCAAACAATAAGATTTATGCATGTTACTGTGTCCTTTAATGGTTATTATAATTTTAATTATATTTTTTTCTATTGATTTCTCATCAATAAATTAATTTTTACATCGTTAAAGTATAAGCCTTTAAAAAAATTATTTATCTCCAAAAAATTTCGAATAAATTACCATGGAAAAAAATTTCTATTTTAAATGAGTAGTTATAATCGAAATTATCTTCTCTATTTATATAAAAAATTACATAGTTATTAAAATTTTAGTAAGATATATTTACATTTTTACTTAAATAAAATCAACTAAATGGCATAATCTCTTCCAAGTGGTTTACATAGAACACTATTTCAACACAAGGATGATTTAGGTAAAAAACACCATCCAATTATATTATGAAATTTTATATGGAAATTTTATAATTATATTAGTACCCATAATTACCCAATTTATCTTTTTATTGTATTACCAAAAATTACCGAAGTTACTACTCATAATGATCAAAAATAAAATAAAGGTATTCACATAATTTAGACATAATGATTCCAAATAGGGAATCCATTTTTTAAAATTTTAACTACATAAGTTTTAGTAATTAATTTAAAATAATTATTGTTTTGGGAAAGAGAAAACATGTTTTTAAAAGTTAAAACATTATAATAGATTCAAATGTTTTTACATTTGAATTCAATGTAAAATTAATGACATTAAAATAAATTATATTTAGATTTAAAAATATATTGTATTTATATTTTTAAAACCATTAAATATTATAATTTATGTATATAATTTTTTTGACGAATTTTTTTCGAATTAAAATATAGTGTATTTTTACAATTAATCATAATTTGAATGTTTTCAGCAAAATATTAAAAATTATTCAAATGTTAATTATTATATCTAAATTCCAAATAACATGTTTTCATTGTAATATAAAAAATATTATTGTTTAAAAATAGTGATTTAAAAAGGGTTTACAATTCAAAGGTGGTAAATGTTTTCATTTAGAGTATATAAGTTTTCATATATCAAATAGGGTTTATTCATACCCAATAATAAAATTATATATTAGATGAATTTAATTTCATATTATTAATGATATAAAGTATATATTTCATTAATTTCATTTCATAACATAAATTCACTCAATTAATTATTACAAAAATACAAATTTATAATTCATTTATATATTTCATAAATAACTGTTTGAAAATGACTTTAGCATATATTTTCATAAGTTAGTTAAATTTAATCCAACTAACCCAACAACTTACTTAATATGGTAATTTTATACTAATGGAATTTATTAGTTTGTTTAAACTCAAGATTTCATATAATAAAATCTATTTAAGAATTGAAATTATTTAGAGAAAATATTTCATAGAAATATCTGGGTTTTACAATGTATATTATGTTGTGTGGCCGCATTCATGGATGATGAGTTTCGTCTCCCACAAATACCTTAATTGGATGATTAAATTGAATTATAATTGTTTAAAATAATCTAATTTCATATAATATATGTCATTTATTATTCTCTAATAATTTTGTCTATAAAAATAAATGAAATGAAACTTCTTGGAGATGGTTGAGAAAAATGTAAAAATAAACTAAACATTTATCATAAATGTATTCTTAAATGAATCATCTAAATGTTGGGGAAAATGATATATGTAAAAATTATATATTTTTTAAGTGAATTAATACTATTTAATTTCACTTATAGTGTTTCATTACCATTTTAAAAGAACCTCCATAAGTATAAAAGAAGATCTTTCCTTGATACCAAGAAATAAACACTCTGAGAAGAATAAAATTGAACTATAAAACTCATAAAAATTACTATATAACAACATAATAAAATTTCAATAAATAAAATATATATAAGTAATAGTTTTTTTAATTAATTAATTACCAAGTATAATTTTTTTCTTCTAGACATTATGGTCATGTTCAGAATAATTTTAGAACATATTGTATGGAATCTCTCACAAACACAAAATTTTATTTTAGATATAGTTTCCATCTCTTTACATCAATTAAATTATTTATTATGGAAATATACTACTTCTATATTGTGTATATATGTACCAAAAATGTATTAAAATTTTATTATACATCTCGTTGATAAAGATATACTATTTTTGGTTTCCTTTCTAATTTCTATAAAAAAAGATGATTAAATGGAACTTTTATCATTTCATTGCCTCATTAAAAGTGTCATGGAATGAAATGTCTTAAAACATAAATTTATTCTAAAAAACTAATTATTTTGTGGAAAATAATTTTCATTCACTTATGGTTTTATAAAAATTATTATGTGAAAACCTTCTTTAAAAACTCTTAACTCAATTCACTAAAGCCCTGATTAAGTGTCACATATGCAATGTACCTAGATAATTTTTTAATGTAGTATCTTCTATTGATGATAATTCATTAGTATATATTTTTATATTTCTTTAATTAATTTACAAGAGTAATTTAAAACATTCATTTAGGTAAACCATTGTAACAATCCCTTTGGATTTGATTTTTACATGATATTGAAACCAATTTCTTTCCATCGGTAGTGTTTATGTTTATACATTATTTATGATTTCATTTAGAGGAAGTCATGTGAATGTAAATGACATTATGGGTTAAATTCACCTATAACTACAATAAATTGGTTATTTTTTTGTCTTTTGAGGCTTTATGTATAGGATTTTGGAGTAGACCTAACATATTATGGGTCTATTTCTACCATGTGATGTCTTCATTACAGTTAACCTTAAATCATATTTATGTCATGTTATATGTTGTTTCCACCTTCCTATTTGGACACTTTATTATGATTCCATGTGTTTGTATTCCTCCATAAAACTATTCTTGTTAAATTAATTTTTTGTTATGATTTTATTCCCTCTAACTCATATGTTATGATTTATTTACATGTTTATTATCTTAAAGAATTTTTAGCTCACCCATTTTTCAAAGTATTCCCTATGTTTTCATATGAAATTATAGGATCTCTAATGGAGTTAGGAACCCATTTTGAAGAAAAATAAAATGATTTTTTATTCTCGCTTCATTTTTTCTAATTATATACCGAGTCCTCCAAAGACCCAAGGTTTTTTACAATTGGATTTTATTTAAAGGATATTTATGTAACGATTTAGGTAACAATATTTTTAAAAGGATTGTATTTTTATATTTGGTATCATAGAATGATATAGTTATTTATAGGGATTAGGACTATAAAAACATAGTGATATCCTAAGATACAAGACTATTTGTAAGAAAAAATTGTAATGGATAACCATTATTTAGACTTAGGGAATGATAAGGTATGATATAATTTTTATTTATATGTTTTCCTTCTATTTTTATTATTTCCTATTTTTTACTCATTATATATTTATTCAATCCATTAATTTTATTCTTTAATTTATAATTAATGAAATTAAATTTGAGAACACATGACAATAACCAATGTAATAGGAAATGTGATGATTTACCTAATTTGATTTCTAACCACATGTGAGTGAGATCTCAGAACTTCATGATTTTACTAGCTCAAAAAGATCATTTTAAGAATAATAACATGAATCATTTGGAACTCCCTCTCTATCCAAAGATATATTAGGATTCAGTCGAACCCTTTCTGTGTAAAAACCCTCCCACTATTAGTGGAACTTCTAATCCCTTCATCACAGAACAATGGATTAACTCTACTGAGAAGATATTTTATCTTCTCTAAGGCTTATAAGAATTTCATACCTTGATGGTTCTCTATCAATTAATTGGGAAGATGATCAATGGATGAAATTGATCAATAACACGAAGTCCATGAAGGAAATCGACTCCATGGATTTGTAACAATTTAATAAAAATATTTTTCAATAAATATTTTCCCTGAACTCTAAATATTAAAATGGAGGGGGAGTTACTTAGACAAATTAATAATAAATAAAATTATATTAAACATATGAGTTAAAAATGACATGGATTGCATGATATTCCTAAATATTTTTAAAGGAAACTAAAATAAAGGTGGAATTCTTCTTTATTGAATTAAATTTTAGTTGATGAAAAAAAAATTTGAATCAAGACCTTGATATCCATTATTAAATTTTATGTTGTGATATTAAGGTCTTGAGGGATATAAGATACTCTTAGTTCTCTTAGGGTTTCATAGATAAAAAGTGGAAAATAGAGTTTACTATTAGAGGATCAACATGTATATCTCTAGAAGGAAACAGAAACCAACATCTCAAAAGTCAAAAATGTGGGGGAGAAGCATATTAAAACTAACTCAACAGAACTGTTTTATACATAAAATTTTGAAAATAGGGGAATTAGAATAATCATTTTTGAAGTGATATGAATAATTACACTAATCGGGAGGAATAGAGGAAGGTTTATATCAATACCCTTTTTATATTAATGTGTTTTAACATCATGTAACCTATGAATTATGGGAGAAAATTTCCTATAACAAGGATTTTGTTAGAAAATCAATGAAAAAATATAAGTAAGAAGAGAAGGTAATATATTATCGCTACTACTGAGGTGAATCTGGATAATGATATGGTGATAGGTACACTTGTTATACATTTATGAATGCTAAATATACTTTTATATTTTTCTTCTTTATATTATTTTATATCATTCACATTTAGAATAACTATTCAATCACCACCAAAAAAATATGAATTTTGAGTTATCCATTAGAATATAAAGTAAGGAAATTATTTTATCTGATGTATATAACTCCTCCCCAATCAATGTTTATAGATTGAAGCTCCCAGTGAATCTCATATTACATCCCTTAGTTGATTTTGATGTTATATTGGGCGTGGATTTTCTATAATTATATAAATCCAACATCTACTGTTGGAAGAGGGATATCACTCTTCACATCCTGAGTCACCCTATGATTTAGTATAGGTGTAAAGTGGATGATATAAATCATTTGTAATCATAAACTGAAATGTAGATAGTATTTCATTATGAGAAATCATATCAAACTAAAATTTTTGAGACAAAGGAGCTGATCATACCTGAATATATGAATATTATGTGGGAATACACTAATAAGTTCCCTAGGGAATCACCCAATTATCCTTAAGATTAATAGGTTGTGTTTCCAATCAAATATATACTCATATATCTTCCCATATCCATTAATCCCTATAATATGGATACTATTTAGTTAGAAGAACTAAATAAGTGTTATAAGATAATTTTGAAAAGGGTATTATAAACATCATGCTTTACCGTGGGGTATATTGGTCCACTTATTAATGAATAAGGGTGGATTAACAAGCCTCTACAATTATTATATCCAGGTTAAAAAATTCATAACAATGAACAAGATCTCATACCACAAATATATGAATTATCTAATTAACAATGTGGGGAAATTAATTTATCTAATATGGAACTTTAGTTGAGATATCACCAATTAAATGTAATGTAGAAAGATATTCCAAAGACATCCATTCAAATGATTTATAGACACTATGATTTCCTAGTGATTCCCATCAGACACACTAATGATCCATAAATTTTCAGGGAATTAATGGATATATTATTTATAGAGTTCCTCAAAAAATTTGTGGTATAAATTATAGATGATATTATGATAAATCACAATTTTAAGGAGGATCTTGAGGAGTATTTTAATATTGTGATAATGACTTCAAAAAGGGATAATCTATATGAAGTGTATAGTAATAATATTTTCAAGATAGGGGATGTATCATTTTTTGGGGACTGTTTTCACTAAAAAAGGGATATATATGGATCAATATAAGTGGAAGGCAATTGAAGAGTATCATATGCTGATATTTTATATCAAGAAGCATAGTTTCCTTAGACTAGAGTGGTATTACTGGATATTTATGAGAAAATTCATACAATTTTAAAACCCTATAACCAAGATGTCTTGGATGGGAGTAATTTTTCAGTGGATCAGTGAATGTGATGAGAGCATCAAGGAGATAATAAAGTTGACTATCACTACACTAGTAATTACACTACCCACAAGTGGGGAATTATTTATGGTATGCAATGATGCTTCAAATAAGGAATTAGGTTGTGTAATGATTAAAAATGAGAAACTGATTGTTGAAACATGTTGGAATCATTATTTTCAAGAGAATAAATATCCCACACATGATTTGGAGTTAGAATCTATGATATTCTCATTAAAAATACAGTTAATTTATCTAAATGAGGATTATATATATATATATATATATATTATAAGAACCAAAAATATATATTCACATTGATAGAGATTAATATGAACCAAAAAAATGGTTTCCGGTCATCAAGGATTATTACTGCTCAATACACTACCATCATGGGAAATAAACTGATGTGGTAGAAGCTCTAATTATAAACAATACAACATTATTTTAAATGATGAGAATCGATAATGATCCAATATATCTATACTTTTATAAGAAGGAATTGGGGATCATAAATGATAAAAGAACATCATTAGTTTCTAAAATTATTTCTCAACCATCTCTTTTGGATATGATTAATGATTCCAAAAGGCATGAAAAAAATCCTGAAAAATATAAGCATTCATAAATGTTAAATATGTGACGTTCAAAATTTATGAGGAAGGGGTTGTTTTATTTGGGTCATAAAATATGTGTACCATTAAAAATAGAGATAAAGAATGATATATTTAATGATTCACATAACTCAACATTCTCTATCCACCTAGGGAGTATAATGATGTATTGAGATCTTCGAGATCACTATTTTTGGGTTAAAATGTGGAAGGGGATCGTAGAATATACATCAAAGTTCCATTTATGTCATCAAGTGAAGGTATAAATGAAAATGAGTAGTGGTGATGAAACCATAACCCATACCTACATGGAAATGGGAAATCATCACCATGTAATTTTTCACTAGTCTTCTGAAGACATCCAAAGAAAATAATATTATATGGGTTGTTATGGACAATCTTAAATATAATTCTCATATCATTCTAATTCGAGTGGTGCTCTCACTCAATCAACATGAACATATATACATCATAGAAGATTTTAAGTTCCATTGAGTATCATTATTTATTGTATATGAGGGAGATTTTATATTACTACTATGTTCTAGAAGAGTCTCCAATATGTTCTAAACAACACGTTGAGATTTATTATGTCTTATCATCCAAAAAACTGATAGAGAATTTGAGAGAACTATTCAGACATTGGAAGGCATGTTGACAGAATTCTAAATGGAGTGCAATAGAGGATGAGTCAAATATCTTTCTATGGTTAATTTAACATAAAACAATATATTATACTGAATTTTTCTCATGTCTCTATATTTAAACCATTATAGGAAAAGATAAATAACACATGAATTCATGGATGATGTTGTTGAACGGAAGTTGTTAGGGTCTAAAATTGTTGAGGAAATGATAGAAAATGTCAAGACCATTTAGATGCACATAAAGGCTACTCAATTTCAACATAAGATATTTTTTTAGAATAATAAATGGTACATAGAGATTTAGGTTTGAGATATGTTATTCCTTTTTTATATCACCATAGAAGATGGTCAATAGATTTTGAAAGAAGGTAAAGCTATGTCCTAGGAATGACGAACCCCATGAGATTATTGATCACATCAAAGCTATGTTTTACTAACTAGTACTTCCACCAACCATGTCTCAAGTACATAATCTATTCCAAATATCTATCTTGAGGATGTACATATCAGATCCCTCATATATACTAAATTCAGAGGTGGTAAAAATGAATATGATTTCATTGATGAAGGTAATATAGTGAAGATGTTGGACCATAGAGATAATGTTCTAATCAATAAGATAACATACATCATTAATGTAATATGGTAAACCAATAAGTATGAGGATGTGACATGGGAACCAAAGAAACTAATGAAAGATAAGTAACATCACCTTTTTTCAGCATATTATGTAAAATAAAAACAAAGGAAAATTTTATTATGGGGGGAATAATGTAACATCCCATAATATTATTAATTAACATCCCCTTCATGTAATTATATAATGATGTATAACAAATATACAACCCAAAGATAATCCAACAAAACCTTATACTCATAAATAAAAAATGATAAACTATTTATCTAATAAACTAATATAAATTCCAAATATTACTATAAGATAAGAAATTTAAAAAAATATACTAAATATATGAGAAGTTTGATCCACTAAATCAACATGAATTACCTCACTCATGAACATAGATATAGAAATAAAACATGTTTTTAATAATAATACTTTTTTGAAGGTGAATGTATAAATAAAAATGAGAGAATATATCGTTTAATGAATAAACAATGTATTAAGAGGTATTTATATGAGGTATCTAACCCATAAGACTATTATAAATCTAGCCAATGGAAGATGTACCTAACCATTGTAATGGTAATTTGAAAATTAGGAGTGGTAATTAGACTGTTAGACTAATAAAATCACCTTTGTATGTGTGAAATAATATTTAAGTATCTTATAAAATGAATATATGATATATTTAAAACATTGTGAATGTAAATAAATGTTTTAAGAATAATTAATTACATGATATAATTTCTTATAAAATTAAAATATTTTAATCTCACTTTTATAAAAAATATGGGGATTTAAAATAAATTTTATTTAAATAAAATATATCTATAAATTTATATTATATATTATTATAATGATAATATATTTTTTTGAGACTGTAAGTAATTTTATAAAGGGTTATAAAGTCCGTTTTACTATTAAATTGATATTTTTTGAATAAATGATTATTTTATTTAAAAAATTAAATATCTAATATTTTAAAAATTATTTTCAAAACATGTATTCCAATTTTTAAATCCACATGTTAAGGAATGGTTAGTGAGATTTTTTTGTATTTCTCTAATTTATATGAAATTTTGGTGAATAGAAAAATATGGTAATTTATGGTATTTCACTTTATAACCCAAATAAATGATTCAATTATGTCATGGATGAAGTAAAAAAACATTAGTTCAAAATCACATACAATGGTTTTTGTATATAGTCACAAGAATCAATACAATTCATAAACTTGAGCCAAAATAATAAACTAATAAATATAGTATTTAAAAACACTTCTCTCCTCCACTTATAAATACTACCACTTACCACCCTCTCTACACACACATTATATGTCTTAAAGATTTATAAATATATTATAAAAACATATCTTACCCACTCTCCCCTATTCCCATTTTCTAATCGTCTCATAAGAAGTCTAATTCCATGTTCCTTAATGGGTCTTTCAAGGTGCTGATATTCAAGATGTATCATTCTCAATTTACTTCTTTTAATTTATTTTATTATTCACTAATCCCATACCCCCTTCATCCAATAAAAAATAATATTTATACTATTATATATATAATAAAATGCAATATTTATATTTTAAAATATAATATCCATCCCATTTTTCATGTCCACTAATAGAAATAATAACAAAACCTTTTTCCATATTATGATGGTTAACCACCTCTATGGATGATGAGTTTTCTTTTTCCACTAATGGATTGACAGAAGGGTCAAATTCAAATCTAATTGTTTAAAATGAACTAATTATGTATATTATTTTTTCACATTCATTAAAGGGTATATTTTTAAAAGCTTATGTGACGACCCGTCCACGTGGGGCTAGTGGGACCACTCCCCAATCCCACCTCTATTTGGCTAGGGGCTAGTGCCTAGCACCAAGTGGTAATACCTCAATCATGGGAGGCATTAACTATGTACTTGTACTCATGAAAACATCTCCAATACCACAAAATGTTGATATATAAAAGCCATTATGAACTAAATGCATGCATACCACTATATCCAAACAAGAGTATGACATGAAAGTAAAGGGAATTAATGTTAACAATACCAAAATACAAGACCAACCAAAAGATGTCTATAAACCCAAGTCCACCCCATAGAAGGATAGTACTGGGATAGTTATCTGTAGCCATAGGAATAAACCCAAGCCTTTCTGACTTCACAAGGCATCATTCAGTCCATAACCACCTAGGACATCATCAAAATGCCTCTCTTTTGTACCCGATTGAAATTTTCATGAAATGTGTCTCTAGGGGTGAGTATAAAATTACACATAAGGACACCTAAAACCCACCATGAAGGGCACAAAGTAATATAGAGTAAAATCTACATAGTATATCCCTATAATACCAATAACACAAATGTCTAATTCTACTCAATCCAAGACATATAGTCTAGAGGTAAGTCACAAACACTGCCTACCAACACTAGGAAATCAATATGAAGATTCTACAAAGAAATCAATGGGGAGAACACACTCTTGAGTCTGATAGCACTGATTATATATTTGTGAGAATTATAGTTCATCGGGAACCATCATGAGTGAGATACAATAAAAGATATGAAGATAAATATGATACCAAAGATGACTATCATAGACATGCCCATGGAGTGATACCAACAAATTCATATGGATTTACCTTCTTAATAGAGGATCGATTCCAGGTGATGTTGGTCACATCATTACTGAAGACACTACCTTTGGCATGAATAATGAATAGGGGATCCTACTATGTGCCTCCTAGGGGATTCCAAAAAATCTATACAGGAAGTCATCTAAAAGGGATCATAGTCCTATGAGTATGAAATGATCTATACCTACCTTCAGGGAATAGATAACAGAACAAAACCTAAATTGTTTTCCAAGATATAGAGGAAAAGATAATACATCCATGTAGAAAGGTATACATGACTTGTAGTAGGATCACACAGCATTAAAATTGACATTGAGTACTACTTGTGAACAATACACCATGTCATTACAAAACTGTGCCATGTATAAGAGGGGTACACGATGTGTATAAGAAGTCACAAGTTGTGTCCTTCCATCTGGGGTCAACCGTGTTCTATGTGTCTGTGCAAGTAGATGATGTCAACTAGTGTATATCTTCTCATGTACTACTTTACGGGTTAGTCTATATACTTGGTCATGGCCAAGACGTGTAGGTGAGTACACACCATATTGGAAACTCATGTAATCCCCTTGTACCCATGTACTCTCAGAGTACACAACAAGTGGTGTGATGATTAACACACATCATTTAGACCATAATATATTCTGTGTGTTTTGGAATATCTAGAACATTTGAATATTCTCCCATACATTGTCTGATTTCCCTGGTTCTGCTCTAGGGGTCTGTTCTCCTCAAAACATCATATCCGGGGTCATCTCACTAATATGACATAGAATAAATGTGTTTTTGGCCTTTAATAATCTCATAAATCTATTGAAATTGATTCTGACACAAACCACTCTATGAACGGTTACTTCTGATTCGCTCTGATTCCTCAGTCTCCTTCCCCGCCACACCTTATTTAGGTCGCCCTGAGGTCAGATATTCAATTTCATATTTTTTTCCATGAAATTAAGGAACACCGATTTTTTATTCAAAAATAAATCGATGATGAATGAAATGTGTATAAAACATGGGAGATAAAAACAAGAAACTATCCCAAGGAATGGACCTTGAACATTGATTTTTATGGCCTTAATCTATTCCCATAATAATTATCATTAAATCAAATCAATTCTCAAAATAATCAAACCTGAATAATCCTGCAACGTACAACCCATACCGAAAGGAAAAATTGAACAATGGTCCCATCTATTCGTTGGTTGGTCTACCTTCATCGTTGAATATACCAAAAGGGGAAAAATCCCAAATTACAAATCTTATATAATAATTAGATCATTTGAAATTTTAGATCATTTTTCACTTGCGATTTCCATAAATCATGGAATTCAATTATCTTTGATCTACAATTCCATCAACATTTAGAGAATTCTCCAAGGTATCTCTCCAGAGCCTCGATGGAATTCCAGTTTTATGATCCTAACCTTAGATCCCTACCTATAGACTTACTTTAAAGAAGAAGTGTCAATGCATTAGTGAAATAGAAAAATAATATAAACCATCATTTTATTTTATTCATAAAAATTGCTAGAAACTGAATTTCATAGACATCCCCTATCAACCGATGTTATTCCACACTTAGGGAAAATTCTTTATTCCAAAAAAAATAGTTCCATAAGATTTATGATCCTAGAACCCATTTAAAAGTAATTCCACTTTTTTAGTAAAACTATGACCATGTTCTATTTAATATTTTAATATTATTCAAAAATTTATTCTAGATACATTAGGCCTTAGAATCGCACACCGTCTTTGTGATTCGTCTTGTAATTAATCGATATAATATTTTAAAAAATGTTAAATAGAAAATCTTGGACATTAGATTCTTTATACCTTGGGTCTTTACATGAACACAAATCCAGAACAAAGGCTACTAAAAAAATGAGGGTATTGACTATAAATCTGAGCCTTACACTCCCAAGTGCTCTCCTAGATATTCATGTTCTACCACCGAAAACCCACTAAAAAAATTTCTCACACATGAAGGATCCTCCAATGATAATCATGGATCTCCACTAGGTACTTAGAAAAGGTCGCTTCGTCCTCAATTTATAGCTCACCCCAATCGATGTCTTACGATGGGTCCTAAACTTACCTCTTAAGTTACATCACATGGAATAGGCTGTGTACTTGGTCCAATAGTGGGGGACAAATAAGATGCATTCCACCTCTCCAACTCTATATAGTAGATTAAAAGGGTCGATAAACCTCATAGATAACTTGCTTCCCTAGTAAAACCTTTGTAATTCTCATCGGGGTGTAACCTAAAGGAATACATGGTCTCCTTCCTTGAACTTGAATTGCCTCCTGCAATCCCTTAAACAACCAGGATGTAAAATGAGCATCCTGATCTAAAACAATCATTAATGTAAATCCATGGATTCAAACTATCTCGTGAATTTAGACCCATCCAAAGACCTCTAATAAACTCTACTATCAGATAGCTAGTAAGTGGGAAAAATTGGTGAGTCGATCAATGATCACCTAGATAGAATCATGCCGCTAGAAATACATGTTAAACATGTCTCAAATACAATTGATATAACATCCCACTTCCATTCCAACACCTCAAGGGGTTGAGATAAATCCACAAGAACATGGATATTATCATTCAATCACTGAAAATTATGGATCAAAGAAAAAAACTCTACCACTCCTTTATTTATTCATGGCCACTGGAATTGAAATCGACGGTCCTGGTACATCGTTTCCACACCTGGATGTACCACCAAAGGGTATGCATGAAACTTCTACAGAAACTCCTCCCACAATTCCACTGGTACTTTTTTATGACCTCTGGAAAGGATGGTGTGCTCCCCATCATTCAAATATCCCTCAGCAGCATGCCTGATTGATATTTGAACATGTAGAGTCTCGCAATATATCCCCATGATGTGATTACCTAACTTTCTGTAATATTGATGGGGTAACAACCCTCAACTATATGATATCTACTCCATCACCATCCACTAATGATAATAGTAACGAGGCCAACTCCTTCAACACCACATTCAATAACTACAAAGTAGATCATATGTTGAGAGAATATTCCACTATGTTCCCCTTCCCAAGAGTATAGACAATATCAATGTCATAGTCCTATAGGATCTCTTTAAATTTCCTATTTCTCATGTTTATATACTTTTAAGAGAAGATATACATGAGACTCATGTGATTTTTGTATATGAAAAACTGCTCACCCATTAGGTAGTGCCACCACTTCTTTAATGTGAAGACTACGAATAACAACTAAAGATCAAGTGTTGTGTAGTTATTCTCATGTGGTCTCAATTACCATGAACCATAGGAAATAATTACTTTACATTACATTTGGTCATAACCCAGACTAGTGCCTAATGCATCATAGTACACTAAACACTCGACACCCTCCTCCATAATTCTCACGACATAGTGCTTGTAAAACTCTTCTTTAACTATTGACCAGCCTTATGGAACATCTCTATCCACACAAAATGCTTCCCCTTTCGAGTCAAATCTATCATAGGTTCTAATCTCATGGGGAAATTAGTCATTAATATCCTGAAATAGTTTTCCAGCGTATGGAAGTTGTGCAACTCCATCATGCTCCTTGGTGGCTCTGATGAAAATATTTCCTCAACCTTGGATGGGTCCACAACCACACCATCTGCTGAGATAACATTTCTCAAAAAATTAACCAATTAAATACAGAAATGGAACTTCAAGAGATTCAAATAAATATAGTATCACAGATTATGTTCATAACTATCCTTAAGTGTCTCACATGATCCTCATCATACGCTTAGTACAAAATGATATCATCAATGAAGACTACCACAAACTGGTATAAATAAGGATGAATAAACCGGTTCATGAGTCCATTGAAAACTGGTGGGTCATTCGTCAATTCAAAGGGAATCACCAAGCACCAATAGTGACTGTAGAAACATCCAAATGTTGTCTTTAGTAAATCCTCATCCCATCTATAGATCTAGGGATATAATGATCTAAGGTCATCCTTCAAGGACCATCATCCCCTCTCAATTGATCATAGTGGTCTTCAATTATGATTAGTGGATACTTGTTCTTCATGCTCACCTGGTTCAAACAAAGGTTGTACAAATACAACCTCAAGCTCTCGTCATCATTTTTAGAAAACATAATTGGGGTCAGCCAGGGAGAAACAAAGGGTATCTTGAATCCCTTGTTATGTATGTCCTCTAACATCACCCTCAGCTGGAAAAGTTCTATAGGATCCATTCGATATACTTGTGACGATATCAGTGTCATTCCATAGTGTAAATTAATTCCTAAGTATATATCCCAATGGGGAAGTAATCCTAGAACATCTTCGGGATAAACATCCTTGTACTCCACCACCAAAAATTGAAACTAGAATCTCATAAGAATAGCTGCATCGAGGTTCATCCTAGATAACTACTGAATAATCAACTGCACCCGCCTATTCATGATATCGTCATATGCTATCTGGGTTTCCATTTCCCTGAAAAAATAAAACCACATTCTATCACAGTGGACTCATTTGACCCTTTTCCTAAAACTGTCAGTCTGGGCATGTAATATAGATAATCAATCTATACGAAGAATGACGTTGTAAGGCCTCAATGCTGCCACCTAGAGGTTCAAACCCAAACACTTTCCTCCTAGGTAACATAACACTATCAACACACATGTGAGATCATTAAATCCTATCTAGTGGGTTTCTCCAAGAGTAAGGTTCAAGACAATAGTTCATCCAAAATATCTAGGTCTCAAACAAGATATGTGGCGAGAATGGAATGATGAGAGCCTAGTTCAATCAGTACTATAACTAAAGTAGAAATTATTTATATCAAAAATTGAATCATTCCTGTAGCCCTTGGGAAATATGCGTAAGCCACATGTAGTTGTCCTTGACCATATCCTTTAGCTCGCTGAGCCCTAATTGGACCACATGGGGGTGGGGGATGTATCATGTCGAAACATCGACAACCTCCTACTACTCTTCAAACTTCTATTCCATGAACACTTCCCTACAGATCTACCTGCTCATATCATTATCTCGGGCTCGATGATCCATCCATTATCTCCCTATCAACAATATAATGGGTGGGACAATCTCATGCAAGATGTATCCTTCCATCACATGAATAGTACAGCCTCTCCCTATGCTGACTTAACCCAACACGTGATCCATATACTACATATCCTCTATCCTAAGTACATCTCCTAAAATTTCTCCCATTTCTAGATCCCTGAGAATTTTGTTGGATCCCTACATCCTAGTTTTCTACACCTTTTCATCCACTATTGACTATCACTGGATATATCAGGAAATACATGATGCTTTCGACCACCAAATCTCGCTCAAGCATAAAAAAATTAGTTTGAATTCATATAGGGATAAAACTAGATTAGATATATCTATAAAGGCCTTACTATAAGGTCACAACCCTAATGTACTTCAATATTACCATATCCATCATGTACCTCGAAAGGTTGTTGAACCTAGATGAATAATCAACCGTGGTCATGCAGTCATATTGGATCTGAAGAAGCTCTTGAAGATGCACAAATCTCAGTGTAACAGGTAATAAATCATCTCCAAATGGATTCTCAAGCTTTGTCCATGAATGATTCACCTTGTCAAAAGTCTAGATAACCAAATTCCACTATCACCATGCTGAAAACTATAAAAGGATAGCCTCCATGACCATTATCTGATCTTCTCATGTACAGACTAGACAAAAGACTTGAGTCACCAACTCAAGAAAATCCTCAGCTGCCTAAGGGTCAGGAACATCTCGAAACCTAAGAGGTCTCTATCTTTAAAACTCATGAAGTGCGCTCAGCATGCAATTCTCCACTTTAGGTACTACGAGTAACAAAAGGTGATTTATAGGTTGTGGTATGGTTGGTGCAACACATAGAGGTAACAATTGTGGAAGTAGTCCCTATATTGAAGCCCCACCACCAAGGGATCATCCAAAAGATCCATCTACTATATAGTAGCTGGTATAAGTCCCGAGGAATCTTGTAAGAAACAAGATGTACCATAGTAAATGAGTATATCTAGAGAGATGAGTCTAGAAGAAAATGGAACCAAAACCCATTTCTCTATTCCACATGTACCATTTTTTTCCTACATCCAATGTTATCAGGTACCTAGTTGAAAAGAAGGTTATCAGAGTCCTGGTGTATGGATACTCCAGACGTCGAACCAAAACTAGATTCCTTTCCCTAAATGATGAACTCAAAACAATTAACATTGTTTCCCTAATCATATATCATACACTCCTAGTCATAATATAGAGGCGACTAGCTCTGATACTACTCTATCATGACCCATCCTAGTGGGGACCATGCATTGAATCCCCAATAACAACTCTAATAGGCTAGGGGCTAGTGTCTAGCACCGAGTAGGAATATCACATAAATGGCAGGTATTTCTAATGAACCTGTATGCACACACACATATCCAAGACTAAAAAATTATGGAATATAAAATACCACTAAGAACCAAATGTACAAATACCACTATATCCAAACTAGAGTTTGATAGTAATGTAATGTGTATGAAATTAAACCAGTACAGAACTCAAGACCACAAAAATGTATTCTTTAAAAACAAGTCCAACCTGTAAAAAGAAGGTAGTGGGTCTGCTATCTATAGCTATAAAACACACCTCGGCCTGTCTGATCTGACAAGGAATCATGTGGTCTTGGTCTACCTAGGACTCCATCAAAAGATCTTTCATATACATAGGAAATGACATGTTATGTCAAATACCATACATGGGTGAGTATAAAAATACTCAATAGGACACCTCAAAACCACAAAGGAATACATAAAGGAATATACATTCATCTCTACACATTATATGTATATAACACATATACCAATAATATCTAGATATAATCAATCAAAGACACACAGTCCAGAGGTATATAACAAACTCTACATACCAACACTATAGATTTAGAATGATGATTCCATGAAACACTCATCTTGGGGAACACACTCTTGAGTCTGATAGCTCTGATGTTGTTCATCTGAGAATTATTATTCATCGAGAACCGTCATGAGAGAGATACATTGATATATCTAAAGATAAATATGATACCACAAACAAGGTTCATAGTTCGGGCCATGGGGTTATACCAAAAACTCCCAATTAATTAAGTTTCTATGTATAGGATCGAATCCTATTGAAGTTGGATATGTCAATATCAAAGTCTCTACCAAGGGTACAAAGAAAGAATAGGTGATCCTGCTCTGGGACTCTTGAAGGATTGTAACAACTCTATCTAGGATTTCCTACTGAATGGATCACATTACAATGAGTATGAAATGATTCATACTAACCTTCTAGGAAGTGATAGGGGAATAACCCCTAATTAAACTAGTCAATGATATGGAGGAAAATAGAATGAAGCATTGTATAAAGGTATAAAAATCATGTAGTAGGGTCACATGATGTGTCCCTTGACCCCAAGTACTGCCCATGTACAACGACCCAAATAATTCCAAAATATGTCAGGTAGAAGATGGGTTCATGAAATGTAGAAGTCAGATGTTATGTCCTTCCATCTGAGTTCTAACCTGTGTACTCAATCCATGTTCTAGTACACAATGTCAACATGTTTATATCTTCTAGTGTACCCGTATATGGGGTAATCTGTGTGCTTGGTCTAGTCTATGACATGTGGGGGAGTCCATGACATGTAGAAAACATGTGTACTCCTCCCATTCCCATGTACTCTCAGATTACACACTAAGTGGTATGAAGATGAACACATGCTATATAACGCATACTACATGTCATGTGTTCTAGAATTCCAAGACCAGTTGACTTCTTCCTCCCATGCCTCGTCCGATCTCCCAAGTTGTGATCCTGGGGTCCGTTCACCTCATAAAATCATCTAAATGGTATTCCCACCACTGAGACATTGAATCAATTTTTTTTGGTCCTTTAATCAACACAAAAAACCAATTTAAATAAATTTTGATGAACATCGCTCAACGAACCTTTTCTTCTTATTTTCTCTAATTTGTATGTCTCTGTCACTAATGCACCTATGTTTGGTCATCCCGAGGTCAAATCAGCAATTTTATATTATTTCACCATGAAGGAAGGTGTAATGACCATTCATGAATAGACTCATACATGAATAAAGACCACGTGTAGAACCATGGAGGAGAAAACACAAGGAACAAATACATGATATGAGCCTTGACTCTTTCTTATTATGGCCTCGATCTATTTTAATAATAATGATCCAAAAATCAAAAAAAATTATCAAAATAATCTCACTCTAATAATCATGCAATGTACAACCCATCCGGTATGGAATAATCGAACTACAAATCAACCTATTCGCTGGATGGTATGCGGTTTTTTTAATCTAAGAATGGGGAATGTAATCCAAAATTATGAATCCTACCAATGAATTTTATTGCTCTCTATTGTTGATTGATTACTGATATAGAGATTTGTCATGATAAACGTTTATGGATATTTGATCCATAGTTCCATATTTTGCTACGATAATTCTCTAGTGTTTCTCTCTAGATCTTCCAGGTAATTCCAGGGTAATGGTCTTAAACTTAGTTCCTTGCCTAAATTCTTACATAAAAGAATAAGAATCACTGCATCATTGCGTTAAGGGAATATAGAAAATCTATTTAATATTTAATTTATATTATTTATTAAAAGCCCCAAAAAATGATTTTCATATCCAACCAGCATAGGATGATTTTATGTCATGTGTAAAGTAAATTCACTATTCCTAACACAATAATACCCTAAAAATTCTAATTTGACAACACATTTAGAGGTTATTCTACTTTTTTAAGAAACATGTATGCACAATCTATTTAATATTTTAATATTATTCAATCATTTATCCCGAACACATCAGCCATAAGAATTGCACATAGTCTCATCACCTATTCTCAAAATTAATCCATATAATGTTTATAAAAATAATAGATGTATAATTTGGTTCATTACCATTAAATAAAATGAAACTAGTTTGAGATGGTCGTAAAAACCACCAAAATAAACTAAATATTTAACCTCAACATTTTATTAAAAGAATAATCAACATGTTGGAAAAAATTGATTTATGTGACCATTTAAACATATTGAAGGGAATTAATACCATTCCATTTTACTTTTTTAGTTCAATACCAATTTTACAAGAAAATCTATATGTATACATACATTATCCAACATTGAAACCATGAAAAGAACTCTCCTGAAACATTGAAATTATGCATTATAACTCCTCAAAATTTACATAAATGATCTTAATAAAATTATAATTAATATATTTTACAAGTTATAAGTTATAAATTTAAAACTTAAGAAATATAATTGGGTTATTCATGGAATTAAGGTCAAATTGATATTTATTCTGGAATATAGGGTAAGTGATATAACTAAACCACACTATTTTATTTGGGTTATGTATTGTATATATTTACCTCAATTACTATATTTATTCTTCTAATATACTTATTAAAAATTATTTATATATGTCTGAAACATATATACCATGTTTTTAACCTTTTTTGATGGGGATTAACATGTTTTAATGGGTCCCCTCTCAATTTCATTAAAAAAGAAGATTGGAGGGAACTTATTTCATTTTATTACCTCATTTAAACTTCCTATCAATGAATTGATTTAAAATGTTAATGGTATAAAAAATAATAATTTTTTGAAAAAAATTTTATTTCACCTATAGTATTTTTGAAATTATTATTCACTCACCCTCTTTAAATACTCTTAACTCATTTCCCTGAAACCCTACATATGTGGTACACTTACAAAGTACATTACCACTTTTTTCATGTATTCACATCAGTTGAAAATCATTCATCATGATCTATATTTATTTTTCAATAATTAATGTATATGAATTATTTAACAGCTAATTTCATTAAAACCTTTTTTATGTGCTTATTTGATATACTTTATGACATGATATTGGAACACATTTCTTTCCATGGGTAATTTTTATATTTATACCTTATATTTGATTTATTTTTACAGAAAAAATATTCATGAACTGGTTATAATTGATGAAACCATATAGCACCCCAATGCATTGGATAATTATTATTTCTAATGAATAATTATGCATGAGATTAGGGAGTAAATCTAATCCATTATAGTACTTTTTTCCCAATGTGATGCAATCATAGACCATGTCCTTGACACAGGTTTTTTCATGTCATATATTATCTCCAATTTCTTATATTATCAAGATCTTATGATTCCATGTTCCCACTATTTCTCTATTTGATTAGTCCTGAGGAATTCCTTTTATGTTATCTTTTTATTCCATTTGACACATATGTTATGCTTCATTTCCATTTTTATTCTATTACTATGTTTTTTAGATGTCCCCTTTGGTCTATGAATTCACCAGATTATCTTATATAGTTGTTGGATCTCAATAAGATTTAGGAACTCATATAGAGATTAATAGAGAGTTTCTTTATTGTAGTTTCTTATTGTATAATTATTATCAAAGTATTCCAAATAATCTAGGAATTTTGAACCATTGTTTTTATTTATTTGATATTTATATTTATAATCATGTATGAATATGATTAAAAGGCTCGGGTCTTTACGAGAAAGTTTCCTATTTTTTATTCTTCTTCTTATTGGCCACATATATTGTGAGAAGTGTAATGAAACTTTTCTACCAAAAGTATAACTATTATTTATCCCTAACTGATATTCATCATCTATTAATATAGGTTTTGAAAAAGGTTAATGTTTATCTTGTTATGATTTTAGAAAGAGATAAAAAACATTATAATGAAACTCCATAGGAGTTTCATGTGTTGGATGGCCTCTAAGTGTACCACTTGGTGTGTTATAAGTTGTATTTGGTATAATGGGTATATATGTTTCATACTCAATAGCAATACATTAGTTTGGAATGATATATAGTATTATACATTCACAATATTATTCATTTCTTAATCCATCCTTGATCATAATATAATTAGTGGTGGTTTGGTATGTCATTTTTTATATCTTTCGTTGAGTTTAACCAAGATGGTATTTATACACTCTTCAGATGAGTATGTAATCTGGGACCTTGATTGAAAAATATTAATGTAGTGTATGATTATAAGACATATAAAACATATTATTTTATTACCTATTAGTTGAGGGGAATTTGATTTATCCATCTATTACGATGAATTTCAAATGATCAGTACATCCATATGGTCACTTTATACTCCGAGAATTGACGTCATAACTATATTAAACATACATTATCTATGTACTACTATTATTCAATGTATTGTAAACATGGATTATATGATCATTAAATCATTAAAATCATATTGATATTGGAAACATATATTAATATACCTATGTTTGATAGAGATAAATCCAAATCCACATTTTTCTTGAGTAGTATTGATTCATTGACAGAGGCCTCTCTTTTCATACATTCTTAAATTTGGTAATTTATATTTTTTTAATCATATAACATCTCATGGTGTATCATTATATAGTTATATAAATATAGATTAATTTTTTTAAAGCATATAAAGAATCTCTAAAAGTTATTTAGAGTTTATCCAAAGTATTTTTTATGGACATTCAAAATGTAATATGTACAATGTGATACACTGTAATGTTAATGAATGATTTATATAATTATTTTGGGAGATATCAAAAGGATGTTTTATTAATTAATTAAAATTTTATTTTATATAATCAAATATAATGTAAAATAGAACAAAGTATATAAAGAATGATTATATTTGGTTGATTGATAGAGGTATTACCTTTAACAAAAACAGTATATGTGATATTTTTATCAATATCATTGTATATGATATGTGTGTTTCATATTGAATGAAATATTATAAATAAAGTGTGACACCCCTATATTCATATATATATATATATATGTTTAATTTTAACGATATATTATGATACATTTTTCCTTGAATATTAATAAACCTTACTATAGTATACCATTATATCTTAGCAACTATATTAGAGCTATGAATTGGAAGAACTATATTTTTAAAAAATTATAAATGTTTTATATAATTAAAATATATTGAAAAATAATTACTCATGTTTTTATGTCCTTATATACTTTAAAAATATTACTTTCCTCCAAAATTTATTTTATAACAATTTGGGAAAAAGTAACATAATTATTTTCATTCAATTATAAAAGTTTTATTTGAAAAAATATACCCCAATTTTTAAATAATAATATAATTATTATGTTATTTTTAATTATTGAATTTTTTCTTAAAATATTATTTTTTGATGAATAATAAAAAATACTGAATTTTATAAAAAATATATTTTCTTTTAAAACACATGAATGATTATTTTTTATTAATTGTATGTAAAATATAAATTTATTTCATATATTTTATTAGTAATCCAATTAGGGTCATTATAGTTAATTGTTTTTTATTTTCATATAAAAACATTATATAATTATGAAGCCATTTCATCTATAAAATTGATTTTCATTGCGTTTTGTGGGTTTAAATTTAAAATTAATTTGACCACATAAATGGATTAAATTTTATAATACGGTTTTATATTTCGAATAAAAATTACAGAATTTGGATTTTAAGGGACATTTATTTTTTATCACGATTAATAATAAAATAGTAAATATTTGTTAGCATGTTTAATGTTAAAACTAGTTTAAAAAGGGTATAAACCAAGAGAAATCAATATAATTACTAATTAATCTAGCCTAAATAATTTTTAATTACCATATTTCATCTTCATCCTATCTAACCTTTGAAAAATATGTCCATTTGGAAACATTTTTCTTGAGAATGATTTTATAATGTCACAATATTTTATGATATCACAATTGTTTCTTCTCCCAAATTATAAAATAACACTCCTACCCTCCCTTATTTTACCCAATTTAGTCATATATCTCAAAAAACCTAAAAATATCTCTCATAAAATTCCATATACATGAGCTAGGGGTGTGATATTCCCAAAAGGACAACCCAATGGATCTTAATATGAGATCTATAGGAGTTCTTTTGATTAAGTGGTAATAAAATTAAATGATCACTTTCATTTTTTACTTCATATCTTACCACCTATAAATATATGGTATTTATTATAAAATAGAAACATTAATATACTCAATATAGTATAATGATATTATGATTATGAAACAACCATTATCCACCCTATTTTCCCTCATATCAAAAGAAAAAGTATCGCTCGTGTGTATGTGTGCACTACATCGTACATGTAGTTATAGAATTAAAATTCCATAACCATCATTCATGGGTGGATATTATGATGTTTTTAATATTTATATTTTATATTAGTGAAATTATGAAATTTCTAGAATTATAATAACATATCTACCTTTTTACCGTCCCCTCTACTGAAAAATGATTATGTCTCTCATGTGTTTGTGTGGATTACCGCATCCACAAGGAGATGTGATTAATTGGTTCATTTTCTATTTAGATGGATGGTAATAAGAATTTATTTAGTTTATATATAATATATATAATATATATAATGAATTTGTGAAGATGAATTATTATTTACCATTCTTTTATTCCAACCGTCAAAAATGAAAAATAGTGACCCTGTATATTTATGACCTACTCTCTCCATAAATGGTGTAATTCAATTTTCTATCTCAAAAATTTATAAATTATTTGATATATATAATATATTAATATCATGTGTAACATTATTGAGATAAATAATCTGGGATAAAATAGCAAGTAACAAATCATCAACAACAAAATAAAAAGGAAAAATGAATTTGTTATCACATAGAATAATGAATTTATTAATGATTTTCTAACAAACAAGTGATAAAACAGTATACGTAAGGAATATATTATATTATATATTTTATTATAATTTTAAAATATCTATATTTATTATAAATTATTCTTTAATATATATGAAAGAATTCATATCTAAGGTAAGAGTTTATTTCACGTTATCATCATTATTCAAGATTAATAATGTTTATATCTCTAGTGGGTGAATTATTTGATCTTTATATCATAAACACAATCAAGTGTCTTATCCTATAGTTATTTAATTTAATTTAATATTTTATTTTCATTTTCCTTTATTTAAGTATGAATGATACAAAAATAATATTTTATAGGAAAACCAATTTTATTTTTCTACTAAGTAGGGAATATTTTTTCTTCAATGTCCATAATATCCTTAATTTTTTTTAACAATTTTTCTAATACCGAAAAATTTATAGAAGATATTTTTACCCATAATTTACTTTTAAAATATATTTTAAAATTAATCTTCTTTTTTCAGAGTAAGGTATAATTGGTTTTTCATATAAAATATAAACTAAATAATTGATTTAACATACAGTATATGTTTGGATATTCTAATAATTTTCACCTCACAATGATTAAATTATTAACATAAAATTTCCAAAGTCTTTTTTTAATGAAATTGTATTCCAAAATATTTAAAAAAATTAGATTTTAACTATGGGATTTCCATTTGAAAGGGGTATATTATTTACGAAATTATCTAGTGATATTTTTATAGTGTCTTTATATATATCAAAACATTTAGATGAATTATCTGATTTAATGAGTATATAGTATAATTATACCATGAAACATAATTCTCTATTTGTTTTAGGATCATTTTAACTCGGGAACATTTTGAAATTCCATAACCTAGCTCTTTTAATATGGGTAGTTATTTTTTTAAGGAACGATGATTATGTTTTATTGGTTATTCACATAATAAATGAATTGTACTTAATTAGTGATGAGTGGTGAATGAAATTACATATCTCTTTTATTCATTAATGGGTCTCATGAGAAAGAACATCTTGGTTATTTGGATGAGGATATACACATTTATATATAGATCATGGAACAAGACCTTAATGGTAAGTTCAGTATGTTTGAAATTATATATTAGATAATTAATGAATTAGTTATTAGTGTAGATGTGAATATTTGAATAGTTATGATATCCATGGATATGTTTTAAGATCATGGGATTATTTATATGGAATCATTTTTTTATAATTTATTTCTTCTTTAATATCAATTCTTTATTTATTATATGTTAGTCTCTCTTATACACATACCCTTACTGAGAATCTGTTCTCACCAATTTATTATGTTTCTTATCCATAGGATTCTAAGAAGTGTATTATTGTTAATATACAAGGATATGATATAGGGAATCAATATGGTCTTAATGAAAATACTATTTTTTATTTTATGTTGCCAAATGTAATTACAGATTAAAGTATGTATCATTTTTTCAAATACACAAAAACTATTCAATCATTTGAGATGTGAGACATTGTATCTAGAAAAAGTTTAATAATTCTACCATTGCTTATGGGATGCTATGTTCTATGTATTTATAGAAAGAATATGATAAATTCAATTCAAACATTGGGAGTTTGATTGGGGAAAGAATAGATTAGGGAACACTACCATTTGACCACATTTGAGGATAATTCTATGTATAGGATAACATCCTAATGTTTTGGTAAGGTAGATATTATGTGGTTTCTCGAGAAATAAATACCTCGTAGGATATTAAAAGATTACCTGATTTTTTCAATGATGTTTATAGAGTTAATAACCCTTAAAAGAGGTGTCTAAGTATATTTTGGCCATATTTTTAGTGACTTGTGAGTCTGACCTAACAATTTAGTTAATTTGACACTCTTGGGGGATATTGTGGTGTAAATGAATTTTTTTTTATGAAACAATGATATATTGAAATTTTTTTGTGATTTTAAAATATTTCCAAATAAACAATTTTTATAATACTAATATTAGTTATGCATAAATTATAAATTTATTTTAGGTGTTTTATTAGTTCCAAAAGTATAAAATATTATCATTAATGTTCTGAACTAATCATTTAAAGGACATTTTTTAAAATAGAATCTAGAATAAGTAATGGAAACCATTTCAATTATGGTAAAATATATTAGTATATATCCCCTAGTAAATATTATGAAGCAGGAATGAAAAATGTTATAACTGAATTGGGGTATCTGACTCTAGTTATGACCAATAATCATTACCATACAATGCATCCATCTAATATCCAATGACGTGTAACAATTTTTGTAAATTTTATATGAAACCAAAATCCAACATTCAACAGAACCATAAATCTATTTATAGATGAGAATTTGATAAGTTCCATATAAAATATATTACATGCTTTATAATTTGAGGATATTGAGACAATATTCATGGATATATATCATCTCATATATGAGGTAGATTAATGGTTGTCATTAATTCCAAATACTAAGGATTATGGGAAAATATAGAGCATAGACTGGAAATATTTTAAGGTTGTTTTATGTAAAAAAAATTTCCTCATCAAAAATTAGTAGATATGGAGGAATATTTTCCATGTCTAGGTCAAAACGAAGTGGAACCGTTTCAATGTATAAATATGACATTAGAATATTAGAAAGGAATGTTTTATACTATGTATGCAATCCAAATAGAATGCTTGAACATTTATTTAATTGGATTAATCCAATCCTTTGAGGGTACTAGTACCTTAAACATTATCATCATACAAGGATTTATAATCAATTAATATAAAGACATAGAATTTATTCCCCATGTATTATTTCATCAATGTAATTGCTTAGATTAAGAGGATAGAAGAGTAAATAAAAGTATTTGGGTAAGTAGAGAGATATAAAAATTACAATATGTGATACTTTGGGAGGGTAACACCATGGTACATGAAATAATGGAAAATGAGTTAGATTTATGTGTGGGAAAAAATCCATAATTATCATGAATACAAGGGTAGTGGAAAATATATAAAAGTAAAATTCATTAACTATATGGAGATGTGGTGATATTACAACTATTTTCCCAAAAACCAAGGGAATATAACAAAAAAAATACATGGTAAGGCTAAGCTAATTAAATTACAACAAATAATGTTTATGTTCCTAGATAAATGATGAATGGTTACTTATTATCCACATTATAATTTTAAATGTTTTATTTGATTATTATTCAAGACACTGTTTTACATATGAATAATTTTTTAAGTGAATCATATTATCAAATCAATGATTAGTTGTTGAGTTTCTGGTGAAAACTTTAAAGTTAGGATGACCACAACCCAATAATATATCTTCACTACAATAGATATTTGTTGGAATGATCTTCCTATTAATCATGTTATTCTACCACTAGTTTATTTTTGATTAATTTGGGTTACGGAATGTCTCTTTAATTAGAGATCCCATATGAATTGTTTTAGGAAGGGATGAGACATTCAATTTTCTAAATCAACCATTAATCATCTATCGATTTATGGATGAACCTAAACAACCAATGTATGTTAAATTCATTATATGGGGTTTGTACCAATTCATGGGGGATATTTGTCCTTATTTTTTTTTGAAGAAGATCAATATTGGAAACAAGCCTATTTTTTTAGTAATATGCTGTTGTATTTTATTCTCACATTATTATTCGTACCCAAAATCACAATGTTTCATTTTCAATAGAATTCATACTTTATGAAATAACAATTTCCATGATTCCATATGGAAAGGCCTAGATTGAATTGAAATAATTTATGAAGAAAATCTTTTAGAATATAGATAAGGTATTCATTCGAGCTAGTGAATACCCATTGGGGAACCGTTTCATTTTTTTAATAATAATGTTGGTTCAAAAAGTCTTTTCATTAATTATCTTGAAAATGGAAAGATAAATATTAATACCATGTATCCTCTAACATATGTCAATTAATTGTTTATCAATGATGACGAGTTGTATATTTTTCCATGATTGATCTTCGATATGGATATCAACTGGTATGGATGAATATCAAGGATATACTCAAGATATTCTTATAAACATGGTTTGTTCATTATTAATATATTTTAATTCTATTTGAACTCAACAGTTGTCCAAATATATTCATTTGTTTAAATAATAGTGTTTTTAGTGATTAATTTGATAAGTATGTGTTAGTCTTTATAAAAGATATTAAAATATATTTGAAGTGAATGGATGCGCATGAATAAAATTAGATTATTATGCTATAGTCCATGGGGAAAGGGATGTTTTATGAAAAATTTAACATGATAGAATTTTGGATTAAAAAAGATCCAATCATGGTTCATATAATCTCAAGTGATGATATATCAATGGATCCTTAGAATTCAGATGTTTTGAGAAATAGAATAAACCAAGAACTTTAACTAAAATCCATTATTTCCTTGTGTTTGAATGATACTATCAAAAAAATTTGAGGTATTATCTCAAATATCTAATCCACAATCTTTGATGAATCGTAAGGGCTTAAGTTCTTATGTACTGATGAATGTGAAAGGAATTTTAATGAATTAAATTGATGTTTGGTTCACACACCTATGGTAACATAATCCTAGAGTGGAGAAGAGTTTTTATATATGGTTATACGTCGATGAAGGTACTTGGATGTGTAATAATTCATAAATAAGTGGTCACACCATAGACCTCAAACCCATTAATAGTTCATGTGAAAATTAAAAAACTATGGTTTTAGAGTTGGAAATTCTAATTTATTCATTAATGATATGGAGGAATTATCATCATGGTTAATGGTGTGATATATATAAAGATCATAAATGAATTATGTATATATTTATACCATAATAGTAGAATATACACTAGAAAATATGGTTATATTTGATCAAATATTATGATTTCAAAATACATTACAACCTTGGGAAGGTGAACGGGGAGGATGATGCACTAATTTTTAAAGACCATCATAGTTTGTCAATGTTGAGGAATGAAAGAGATCCTAAACTTATTAATTTGTAGAATATGAATATTGGAGTCCTCAGGAATGGGGATAGAAAAATTCTTTTTTATATAAAAGTTAAACCATTAATCCTTGAGAGGATTTAGAATGTTAAGAGAAAGAAGTGAAATTGCATAAGGATACGGGGAATGTTCCTGAATTTAGACATGATCATACTAGTAGGATAATGTTCCATAACCGAGTATATTTCACATAAATACTATTTATGATGAAGTATTATTTTTATGAATCTCCCAATTTATAATTCTATATTCACCCTTGATTTATGAAGGTATATATACATCAGAACGATTATTTATGGGGGGATAATATAAAAAATAGATAGTTAAGAGTACATATCTCGGTGCTGAGTATGTAAAGAAATAAAGTACGAGAGACTAATATATAAGGAAGTCTTATTAGAATTACCCATACCATAATAGAAATGGGAAATCGTCACTATGGATTTTGTCAGGGGACTACCAAAGACGTCAAAAGGAAAAAAAATTATATGGGTTTTAGACGATCAGCTTAAAATTTCAACACACTTAATTGCTATTAAATATGATTTATCCCTTGTTCAACATTCTGTAATATACATTAATGAAGTGTTAAGGTTTTATTGAGAACAAAAATCTATTTTTAATGGGATATGTGGATTACCATGATGTTCTGGTGATGTATTCGACATGTGGTGGTCAAAGACATTAATTTTTTGTTACTTGTCATCCTTAGAAAAATTATTATTATAGGAGGACCATTAAAAATATATAATTTATTTTGAGAGATTACCCTATGTATTTCAATGTTATTTGAGATAAAAACCATCCTTTTATGGAATTTTATTATACACATAACTTTCACTCATGTGTTCTGAAGAATCGTTATGTAACCCTCTATAGTAACACCATAAGATATTATGAAGTATATTTTTTCCAATTAATTTAACCAATTTTATATTATTATTTACATAAAAATTTATATTAAATTTTTTACATGAAACTTCAATTTTTTATTTTGTTACATGCAACATTAATCATAGATTTCACTACACAGCACTGAGTTTAAATGAAATGTGATATATTATTAAAATATAATTATTTAATATGAATGTTACCACCTAGACTATAGAATGTTGGGTTTTAATAGTATTAACTAAATTATGAAACTATCGGGTTAACACTTTTATATATAATAAATTATTTGGTGACTGATTAATTGAATATGAAGATAAAAACTATATGAAAATAAAGGAAATCTTTTCATAGTTTTTTTAAGAAAACACAAATATTTTACCTCAATAAAATAGTCAACAATATTTTGGTGAATTATTTTAGTGAAATATATATATATATATATATATTATTAATAATATGTTTATATTTTGTGTGTTGTCGTTTTTAGAAAATAAATGAGAATAATTACAATTTCACATATAAAAACTATATTTAAAAGAACAGATATGTTGGATTTTTTTTCAAATATTATAAAAATAATCATGAAAAAATTAGAAATGTTATATGAAAAAAAACATCATTTTTTAAATAATCTTGTATAAAATTATCTTAGGGTTATATTTTTATATTCCTTTGAAAAAAATAATTTTTGAGGAATATTGAATATTCAGAATTTTAATCGAAAAGTTGTTTTTCTTTAAAATATTTATAATATAAAACTACATTTTAAACTATTATCAAAGTATAATTACATAATTTATATTTATACTAATCACATTATATTCATTTCAAACATGTGAAAATTGAAATTGATCATTAAAACTTTTATACTTTTAAACATTTTATCTATGAAAACTTGTTTTCCCGTCGCATCTACGAGATTATTTTGAAATTAAAATTTCACTTATTTTAATTTAATTTAGTAATATTGATTAAATATTTGTAATCCTATTTATTTATATTATTTAATATGGTTGAATTAATTTTTTACCAGAATTAACAGTGATAATAGACATAATTAAATATAATTGTTAAGGTAAAAATTCGTTTACAGTCATGGGGGTCAATCTAAAAATATAATGATTGAAATGACCTAAAAACATGTATAAAATCAATTTTATTTCCATATAGTCACCTTATTATTTTTAATAGTAAATAATAATCTATTTTGGACCATTTTTGAATATGATAACGTGGTTACACATTTTTCTTTTTGAAAAACATCATGTGTTGCAATCGCCGCTCTTATAATCGGTCATCTATTCTCCTATCCATTATAAAATCCAAAACCCTTTTGGTTCTTATGGTACCTACATATATAACATACCAAAGTTCATCCTAAAATCTCATAAGACTTATTTTGGAAATAAATTCAATCAAGAAATGATTGTGGTCCAGGCATATGGAGGATACTGAAGAAGAGGTAATGTTCTTCCAACAATAATTTTTAATTTTTTTATTTCTATACCTAATTAAATTATTATTGATACATGATTTTATGATATACTAAGTATATTTTTTATACTTATATTTTTTATGGTAATTTATCAAACTAGATCTATCTCCACTTATATCAAATTGGTTATGGGATTATCGTTCATGTCTACAGAAAATTGTAGCTTCACAGACTGATGTCATTTTGTTTCCATTACCGCCTATTAAGGTTGGGATTTTTGATCGGTATAAAGTATATCTATATATATGTGATATTCAAAACATTATTAAAACTATTTATTAATGATATTATTTATAATTTTTTTACTTTCTATTCTGTAGGAGATAAGATAACATCATTCGTGTGTGTGGCAGATTACCGCCTTATGAGGCGATGTGATTCGTTTTAGCTAAAGCTTTATAAAGAAGATAAAATTATTAAATTAAATAAATATATATGATATAAATTAAATAATTATGATATTAATTACATATTTATCATTATTAAAATATAATATATCATTTTACATACTACCTTTTCACTTCCTGAATGATGATAATGTTATTCGTGTACATGTGGACTACCACCTTTATGAGGGGATGTGACTATCTTTTCACCACCAAATGACACGGAAAATATGTATAATTATATTTAGTGAAATAATATGTTATTTTTTATATTATTGTCATTTTTTAAATATATTTTATTACATATATATTTTTCATAATGACCATTGAAAAATGTAATCGTTACTCATGCCTACACACAATCTACCATATCCATGATCATAACATAATATATTTCTAAAAAACAATATTAATTATTGTTCATAAAAGTATAATTTATTTATATTTATTTATATTTATTTAGTTATTATAATTCTTTATATAAATTATGCATTATAAATATAAGGGGGATGAAAATTACAAATCAAAACATTTAGCAAAAGTAAAGATGTTTTTACCAAAAAAATCACATTAAGATTTATTTTCAAATAAAAAGGTAATAAATAAGAATAATTAAATAATGTATGGTATTATATATATTTATGTTTATCTAATATATTCATTAAACACTTATAATTGTTGAACATGAGGTTCTTATGTGTACAAATGAAGTTGAGACTTATGGGAAAGGATTTCAAGTCCCTTTTTTATTTCTGGGAGACATATGCAAATTAACTACTTTTTTATTTTGTGTAGTATATATACGTTATATTTTAAATGTTATATATTTAATATAATCCATTTTATGATATTAAATGTTTCTTTTTATTTTTTTACATATTGAGGTAAATGATTCAAAATATTACTAAAGTAGTAAGGGACTTCTGTATTATTTTTTACTTTTGTGAGACACATAATATATTCACGAGCTATTTCTCTTATGTGGTGTATAAAATTTACATGAATAAATATTATGATGTTTTTACCTAATATTTTTTAATTTACATATCCATTTATGGATGTCTCTTTTATGGTGTGTATAGTTCAAAAGTTTCCAATCTGGTGTGTGATTTTTTTTTCTAAATTTTTCTTTTTTAGTCATATTTTATATTATACACTAATATCCTTTAATGAGGTGTATATAAATCAAATTTTACATTTAATATTTTTAATTGTTATATCATAATTATATTTTATATTTAATTTTATTTTATTCCTTCATGTGTGTTATGTTTTAATGTTACTAATGTGTTAATATGTTTTGATAAAATCTCATCATTTATTACAATTTTATTATGATTATACTTCAAATGATGATATATTATGATATATCTCTAATGAATCTCACATTTTTTTCTACTATAGTTATTTCTTGATAATTCATGTTTTCCATTAATTTTCTAATATTTATTTACTTAAGAGTTCAAAATGCTTGTTTAAAATAAAAATCATCATTTTAGTCGAAAACATTTTTTCTTCCAAAACCATGTTTTTAAAAAAAAATCAAAATATTTTTTACAAATTTCAAAAGATTTATTAAATAAATATTTACCCATGGTAGAATTTTTGAAAAATTATTTTAAAGGAATCATCACATCGATTTCCACAAAAATGAAAATTTGACTCCTATAAAAAATACAAAAGGAATCCTTATCAAAACAAGTACGACATGAAGGAAATATACCTCTATAATGGCCATAATTTTATATGATTATTCATATATACGGTTTTCAATTTTATTTTCAATGAAATTGATTTTCAAAATGTTATGTGGTTTTATTTTATTTTTTGTATTGGAAAATCTATCTTCATCTAGAAATGTTATGACTGATCTTTTAATATCATTTTACATCTAAGATGAAATTGTTTTTATTAATTATTTTTTAATGGGGATACAATAAAAGGGTATCATTCTTATTTATTTCTTTCAATGTTTCTTTATGATGAAAATATTTTACTGAAAACCTTTTATCTTTCAAGAGTTATTCCTTGAAAAAAATTATTATGAAACCCAATTTGTTTACATGGGTTATGATATGATGAAATTATGAAGTGATTATTAATGCTATTTATTTTCCATAGGTTATGAATTGAGTAACTTTTTATGAAATCCATTTTTTATTATAACATATGATGCATGTTCTATGATCTCATGGAAAAACAATGTTTGGATTATGTGATATGTGAGATAATTATATATCTCTAATGCATTGGGTAATGATTATTGTTACATGAGATGAAAGAGAGCACATAAGGTTATCCCAAGAACAAAATATAGGGTACAAAGGTTGTTAACCTGACACAAAAACAAAAGGGTACATGTAATGGTTTCCTAAGTTTGAAGAAAGTATAAGGGTGGTAAGCCCAATCCTAATATGTAATAAATTCTTTAGTGCTTAGCCTCGAAATAATATTTTATATTTTTATATGTCTTTTGTAATTCTATTTATTATTAAAAGGTAATTATCTCATAGATCATGTTTTTTATTCCTTTTTTATTAATGTCTTATAACCCTCCAATAATTTTGTAATGACTCAATGTTATGATATTTGATATGCATAGTATGGGTTTTAAATTATATTCTAAATTTACTATTCCTTGATAGTCATGTTATGTTTGTATATATCGTTACATTACCCTTAATGATAATCTAAAGTCAACCAATCTTATTTTTTATTTGTAATGGTTATGATGAAATATATTTAGTAGGATTAATAAGGTGAGAATATCTTTATAGGAGACATTGATGATTTTTAATTGATGATAAATATTGTGTTCTATGTTTCCTAAGGCACTAAACAATGACAGTCCATAGGATTATTTTTAATATAATAAAAATTTATCTAAAAAGATGCAATATCCATGAATGAAACATCTGGGACTGTATAGTTTGTATTAGAGGAATGTTTTAGTAATACTTTAAAATTTAGGTTGAGAAAATATTTGTGATATCCCTTGGGATATTTCTAAGGATATGTATTGTAATTTATATATGTATAAGTCTAAGTATAAGTTTAAGTATAAGAAAATGTCAAGGAATTTTTGTAATTAATTTATCAATTGGTTTTCAAATAATTATATCCCAATTTGGATACTACAAGTAGATGTGGGTCAAGAATAGATGTTCCATGAGTTAATAACTATGAAAATGGTGAATTGGGATGCTCTCAATTATCACCTAGTGCATGAAAATAGACATTGTTGCACACCCGGTTTGACACTCTCAGGAGATAACATTTTGAAACTTAAAAACACATTAAGAACGATCATAAAGAATATAAATAGATGATTATTAAGAATGGTCAATAGAAACCCGAATTTATCAACTATTTAAAAGAAGGTTTCATGATTTAGAAATCCTAATAGTGATTTTTCATGATTATACGGTTATGAAAAATGAATATTCTTGTTCAAAATATGTCTTTTTTGGTTTTAAAAAATGGCTAGAAAAATATAAGAAACACTGTTAACATTGAATGTTAGAAATGTTTTTTTATGAGACTTCAAATGGGGTGATTACTAGAGTGAAGGATATAGTGATTATTCCTAATCGTTTATCATCAAACACGATTAATAACATGTACCTTAACAAAATATTAGTCTGACCAATATAGATAATGATTCAGGGCATTGAGAGTTCAGGTAATGGATTCCATGGGGGAAATTTGTTTCAATTTTCAATATGTTGAAAATATGCAAAGAATCACAGAAGTTAATGTCTTGGTAGAAAAAGAATATTTTTCAATAGTGTAAAAGAATGAAAAAATCAAGTAATTTATGATGAAAAAGGAAATTGTTCGTTAAAAAAATGGATGGGAATATTGGAATCCCTAAGATATAGTCCTTGGATGAATGATTCAAAATTTTAAATTATGGGAATTCTGAAAATCAATGTACTAAAGGGGAAATATTGTGATGATAATTAGAATGGTTTTTTGATTAGTGATCTTTAAGCTGATGATAAAGATAAGGCCAATGTTGTTATAGTCCATTCCTTCCTAACCTATTACTTTTTTGGGTTTTTTTGTTAGAGGAATTAAAGAGTTTTTTTGAAGTTGGAGGTACAAGAGAGGTGCTGCAGGAATTACACATTGTGTAACTAGATTATATGACGTGGAAGACTATTTCAAGACTTTCCCAAGTCTAGTTCATGATTTTATGGTTTTCATAGTCAATTAAATAATTCAAATTTATTTCAAATTCATTTTTTAGTGGAAACTATACATTGGTTATTACACGATAAGAAAGGGGATTACAAGTCAAGTAATACCCCAATCATGTGAAATTTCAAAAATTCTTTTTATATGAACATTTTATTCATCCCCCTATGATATCATCTTAATATCATTTGGGAAAACCCTAAGTTCCATAATGGGTCCTTCAATGTCTTCATCATCCCTCCTTAATCCTTTGACCCTAGTGTTTGTTCTTCATCGATCTGTGGTTTCTCTGTGGTAATTTTTTCCCCTCATCAGTAGATTCTCATCTAATCATCTCTCGGGGATCCACTATGGTAGTGTTTCATTGGTTTTTGGTATTATTGACATTTCATTTTTATTCATCCATGGTGTCATATATGTTTATCCATAGTTTTCATGGCGTAGTTGTGGTTCATGAGCATTCTTCTTCACCCTATGGTGCGCAAAAATTAGTGATATTCCTTGATGTAAGATTCCATTCATTTATCGTTAGTGTGCAACATGATGGATGGGTATTAATTAAATTTATCTTTGTATTGCGGTTCTATCAACATGAAAAATAGATAAAAATCAGTTAATTGAATTGAAAGGGGAAATTTGGTCTGATCTGCATGTTTTTATATTTTTGATATTCATTGGATATTGTGATTATATGGGCTAAATAACCAACTAAAAATTGTGACCATTGGTGGATTAGTTTCACTGGATACACATTTGGTGATTTTTTACTTAATTGAACTTTTTTGGTATATACCTAAAATTTATGTTGGATAATTATTTACATTTTGATAATGATTCAGTTTCGACAACATTTGGTTTGAATGAAAATTCCCAAGGAAATGTAGTGGAATCTACTAAATACTCTAGAAAGCCTATAAAATCTTTTTTTTTGTGATGTAATGTGTGATTTTTAATGGTTTATACATGGGGGATAGTGAATGGAATGTGTTTTCACATCTGGGATGTGATGGGCGTGGTATGATTATGAAGTAAGGCTATACAACAGGTTGGGTTGTAATATGTTTTTGGATGTGGTTGTGAGTTGGGGGTGTTGTTTTGGTTGGTATAGTGATTTGGAATGGTTGAATTGCGGATGTAATATAGTGATTGTTATGGGTAATTCACCTATATTTTATCCATGAATAAAAATAAAAAAGATTTATCCTCTATTTTGTTGATTGATATGTGATGTGGATGGGATTTTTGTTAAATAGAGAGGTAATGTGGATCCATGTTAATTTATCTAGTTCTTCACCTTCTAAAATTATGGTTTCTTTATTTTTTGTATTCTTTGTGCCTTGGTAGGTTCCCAGTATGTGTGGATGGTAAGTGAATGAGTATTAGTGGAATGAGACCAAATGGTAAAATTTGGAAAATTTCTAAGTGATAATTAAATATTGAAAATGAATTGTGGCTTGTGTTCTGTTTTGGTGGAGTTATGCATTTATAGGTGGAATAAAAAGTGATAGTGTTGTGACTTGGTCTGTTTTTTTGTGAACCCATAAGTTGGGATGGAGTGTGTGATAAAATACATATATTTTAATATTCATATTATTTCTATACTCATCCTAACAATTTTGAGGACTAAGTGCCTAACACCTACATCATCACACATGGGGTGTTTTTTCTATCATATGTTGAGGAGTATGGATGAATGAGAGCCATATCTCTTCTCATCTCTCTTCTAGGAGAGGGAGGTATGGAAAATGATATTATGGATTAATTCCTTTTAGTGCTTTAGATGGTGGTTATGATGGACAAGGTGTTTGCGAGCGAGGTGGTTTGTGATTTACCAGGTATCTTTTTGATGACATGTGATGTTCTTTGCCAACTGTCTTTGGTATGAGACATGATGCGATGTGTTTTGAGGCCCAAGTGTGGGTGGGTGTGATGTGTTGTGAAGCCCGATTGTGTGTGATCATGATGTGTTTTGATGCCCATGTTTGTGGGGGGGTGGGATGTTATGTGGTATATGAAGGGAATGAGAGCATTATCACATACAATGTTGGGTGAGAATCTTATACCAATGGTAATGTTGTGAGGGGTACCCTATCATCAATCTAGTTTATATACTATTATTTTTCCTAGGTTATGTTATTTTTTGAAAATTCCTTAGTGAGGATGGGATGAGTTGTATATCTATTTTTGTGCAGTTTGGTTCTATTGTTTTCTCTCAAGAGAATTAGTTTCCTACTTTCGCATGTGAATAAGAGCCCTATGTTTTCCCACTAAGTATATTTGTTTGCTTAACCTACATATATACAAATATATTTAGGGTTCTAGGAGGATATTGTGGAACATTATAGATCATATTATCAGGGATCTTGATAGTTGTTGTATCGTTTCATTAACTTTACTTTTAGGTATTTACATTAAAGACTTTTATTTTTTACAGTTCTATTCATACATGCATGTGGGATGATTTTTTTATTTCCCATTTATATGATGTCTTGGGGTTGCAGTGTATGATTCATCTTATCTCCCAATCTAGTTTTCTTATAAAGGTTAATGCCTCTCATATCATTATATTTATACACCCTTGGTTCTAGTTTCCAACCTGGGGAAAACTAGAGGTGGGACGTAGTGGTCATTATCTCCATATCTTCCTTGCCAACCTGGAAAGATTATCTTTGGTGGGGGGGGGTGATCTAGTGGTATCAGAACAGATGGTTGAGTGATAAGATGGTTATTGTAGAATTCAATAGTGAGGATTGATTGGGGTGTTATGGAAATAGTTCTAGTTAACCTTGGTGGGTGACATAGTCCATTAAGACCATATAGGAAAAGGTATATTAGGGCCCCCAAGATCCAGTGCACGAGCTCTGATCATATTTAATTACCCAGTGAGATGGTCCTCCTTACAGGTTAGAGATAGGAAAGGTACATGTATCATAATGAATTGTTTTCTTGTTTGAATTGGTTTTATTGGGAGACTTAAAATGGATGAAACAAAAAATATTAATTAAAATAATTATTAATGTAGATCCATACTATAAGGAATAGGATATATTATATTTACCTTTCAACTATGGATCCTGGTCATCATTGGCATGTGGATCAAGTACTGGAGGTTCGACAGGCTTATATAGTTGATCACTGTAGGGTTGATCCAGTAGAAGAGGATGACTAGTGGTAGAGGGTGTTGCATTTTTTCCAAAATCATAATTTGTGGAATTATAAGGGAAGTGTTTTAGATGTAGTGATAGGGAGTTGGATAGAGGAGTTGGAGATCGCTTTTAGTTTGATCTGAGCCCGAAAAGGGTAATGGGTCCCTTTGGTAGTCAGTAAGACGTAGGGATATGTGCATAATTTTTGGATACTATATATGGGGTAGTGAAAATAGGATGATGTTTTATGGAAAAAATTTCAAAAGGAGGTTTGGGGAGAGTTCATTTGGTCAACCATGGAGGTAAAAAAGTGGCATGAGCTTCTTTCTCTTCAGCATGGGAGAATTTCAATATGAGAGATAGATATAAATATCAAGGACCTTATGTGTCTTTACCAAGACCGTTTTTTGATAACAAGTCACATGTAAGACGCCTTCAGGAGGCACTTCGTCTTTCTATACAGTATTCAGTTACTTCTTTTACATTGTTAATGTATCTGAAGGTTAGTAAGAATTCATAGGTGGTTGAGCAGATAAACTCATGAGGTGGTTTTATGAGATAGGGGAACCAACATAGTTCATGGAGGGGAAATGTTTGTAGTAGTAGGTCTCAGGCACCAGGGCCTTGGAGGTTTCAACCAGTAAAGAGTCGACCTCGACACCTTCCTTTCTGGCCATCTAGTGCAAACGATTTTCATTATTTTCTTGGGAGCTTTACAGTAGTGCATTTAGGTTGTGGGGTTCACGTTCATTGCCAGTGTTTCTTCCCATTTATCCCCTGATCATAGTTTGGTGGTGGAGAGGATCAACACCAACATCAATAGTAGTTTCCAGTAAGACCCTTTTAGCAATTGGGGAATCATGATTTTTCTCTACTGAGGGTAGATAGAGTGGGTATATGCCAACACTATATTGTTCCTCATGGTTAGGGACCATGAAATGTGTTTTTATGTGAAGGAAGTAGTTTCTAGAGAGGCATAGTAGCTGGGTGTGGTCAATTTCATGGAGTTGAGGTTGTGGTTCTAGAGGGGCACATATTGTTAAAGGTATGATCCATTTTTTTAGTATCCTTTTCATGCCTTGTTTGATTTATAAGCTTCAAAATCCTTTGTTTCACCTGATCTATCCCACATTCTGGGAAAAGATGTATATAGTCTTACCATTCCCTTGGTTTTGAGTACACCAGTCTAACGTTATACTAACTTTTTTGATGTGTGTCGGGGGCGTAGACTGATGATGAGACCACATCGGTACCGTCAAGATATCTTCCTGTTGCAGATATATATATACACTATCATCCTTGGAATTGACTAGTTCTATTCCATAAAATCTATTATCACTTATATCCAGAAGATAGTACTCGAGATAAAGATACATAGATGCTTTCCCAATACCCTGAGTTGTTTTGGGTTTTACATTATTATTATTTCCCTTATAACGTGATGTACTATGTGTATCCTTCATGTTTTATGAGATGTGCTATTATTCTTGGTTTATGATGTTCCTTGTGTGATGTGTGATAAATTCATGACATATGAAAAATGGGGGACAAGATTCTTAATTGTGATGCATTAATTGTGACACAATTAGAACAACAGAGGTGAGTCAGTGTTTCCCTGAGAGGATAGTATCTTGACATGGAAGATGAAATTCCCCAAATTGTGTGTTTAAGATAGTTTATTTCATTGGTTTTAGCAGTTGTTGGTTTGGTCTGTGTGGAGTTTGATATGGTTGTGTAGTGTCAATCTATAGGATTAGTTGGTTGAGAGAAAGAATATTGTGGTTGGGAATTGTGTTTTACAATTGTTTGGGATGGAGTTTTTAGGTGGTTGAAGCATTTGAGGTATCTTAAGAGGAGGTTTTTCAGACCCAATTTTCTATCTAGGATTGGCTTTAGATTCTCTAGGGTGATAATAATTTGATAGATATCTTATGTAATGGTTTATTCCCTCCTTATCTGATACATTGTTAGGTTTTTATTTGAGGTGTTCAGGGGAAGTTTCATGTGTTTTGTTAGAAGTTGGAGGTGCAATAGAGGTGGTGTAAGTTTTTCATGTAGTATAATTTTACTACACAAAATCATTGTTAGTTTTATGACTTTTCTAGGGATGGCTCATAATGTGATGTGTTATGGGGTCAATAAAATTAAAAAAATGAATTGGTGTTTCATTTTTTAGATGAAATAGAAAAATGGGGATTACAAAATGTGATAGGTGATTACATGTTGTGTAATACTCCGATTATGAGTAGTTTAAAAAATTATTTTCAGCCAAAATTTTAGTCATTTGTTTTTTCTATATTATACAGCTCATTTGGGGGAACCCTAGGTGCCTCGAGGTTTCATTCAAGAACATCTTCATCCCTCTTCGAACTATTCACCCCAGTGGTTGTTCATTAGCGATATGTGGTTGGTCTCTGGTATGTTATTTCACCTTCTTGGTTGATTTTCTTCCAGTATTATCTTAGGGATCCACTATAGTGGTATTTCATGGTTAGAGGTATGTGTAATGTTTATTTTTTATGGATCCTTGGTGAGGTATAGGTTGATCTACAATTATCGTGATGTAGTTGTTGTTTGGGATAATTATTCTTCACATAGTAGTGTGTAGAAATAGAAAAGCTTCCTTAAGGTATAATTTGATTAATTTATCTTTATTATGCATTATGCGGGAGGGGTTTTACTTTTTTATCTATGAATTATGTCCATTTCAGATTAAATAAGAAAATAAAAAAATTATTAATAGAATTTGAAGGGTCAATGGGGTTTATTCCGTAAGTTAATATAGCTTTGATATTGTTTTTGATATTGCGATTATACGGGCAAGACCCCATGCATAAAATTTTGGTTGTTGATGGATATGTTTCACTGTATATATCTTCTATGGATATTTATTTTATTGATATTTTTAGTATCACCCTAAAATGGAAATTGGTTAATTATTTTCATTTTCATAATGAATCAGTTTCCCTAGGATATGGTTTGTGTGATAATGCCCCAATGAAAAGTAGTGAAATGTGATAAATGTTCTAGTGAACCTATAAAATGATTTGTTGTTATGTGAGGTGTGAATTTTCTGGTGGTTTTTATATTTGAAGGTATTGGGTGGCATGTGGTTGTACAATAGGGATGCTATGGTCATAGTATGAGTTTGTAGTAGGGATGAAAAACTGGTGGTGATGAAATATGTTTCTAGATGTGGTTGTGATTGGGGGATTATTTTGGTTAGTATGGTGGTTTTGGAAGGAGGAATTGATGAAGGATAACAGTGATTGGAATGGGTAATTCGACAGAGGTTTAACCATAAATAACAATTAAAAATATTCACCCCATATCATGGGGATTGATATGTTATGTGAAATGGTTGTGTGTTAAGTGGAGAGGAAATGTGGAGTCTTGTTAACTTATCAGGTCTCTTCACCTTCTAAAATGATTGTTTATGTGTCATTCGATATTCCTTTTTTCATGGTAGTTTCCAAGCAATTTTGGGTGGTAAATGAACGAATATATAGGGAATGTGTTGAAATTATAAAATATAGAGAATGGTTAAGTTATAATTAAATATTTAAAGTGAATTGTGGCTTGTGTTTTGTGTTTTGTTCATGTGGATTTATGCATTAAGAGGTGACAGAATAAGTAATGGTGTTGTGAGCTAGATTGCTTTTTAGAACCCATATGATGGTCTAGATTGATTCCTACTATACATATATATTTATATTCTTATGATTTCTATATTCACCCAAACCATGTTGGGAACTTTGTGATAAACATCCGTAACGTCTCACGCGAGTGTTTGTACTAATATCTGGTGAGAAGTACTGATGGTTGGGTACCCACTCTTTTATAATCTATATTCCAGAAAAGGATGGTATGGTATAGGATGTGATGGATAGAGGTCGTTTAGTGATTTTTATGGAGGTTGTGATGGTCAAGGTTTCATCTACTGAGATGTTATATGTAACGCCCCGACCCCAGCTACCCAGAGTCGGTGCATTATTACATAACATTGGCATGATCACAAGAAAGATCAAATCTCGAAAGACCGATTGGTTTAGTAGCCTTGGAAACACTAGATATATTCATAAGTTTTACATTACATCATAAAATGAAAAACTACTACAACAACATAATGTTTCCACAGTCCACACTATAATCCCCTCATAATATCCCTGCAGGTCATTCATAACTTACATCTTCACATCCTGGGAAAAATAAAACATAGAAAATGGGTGAGCTCAAATGCCCAGTAAGGATAACAATATAGCGGAACATTCAAAAATAAGCATAAAAATTTAAGGCAATGAATTACTAAAACAAAATCCTTTTAAATACGAACTTTCAACATGGTATGACATAAATAAAATGAAATAATGCCATTTACTTATTCACATGGATATTCTACTAATCGAATAATCACATGCAAAATCAATAACCACTTTCATAATGTTGGAATGCATAATGCTAAACGTTAATTTCTTTGTCTAGGCCTCATCCCAAGACATAGGGGTTACTTCTAACCGGAACCCAACCCGGAGTGCCTCTAATAACCGGACACCAACCCGGAGTGCCTCTAATAACCGGACACCAACCCGGAGTGCCTCTAATAACCGGACACCAACTCGGAGGGAATACTTTTACCAGTCCCTAACCTGGAGGGCTTACTTTAACCAGTCCCCAACCTGGAGGGCTTACTTTTACCGGTCCCCAACCCGGAACATACTTGTTTAGCACATTCATCTGAAGAAAAGTTTGAAATATAACATAAACATTCGGATTAAAACTAGCATACGAAATGTCAATAGTTTAACCATAAAATATGAATGGTATAAAATAGAACATCCACAGTCAAACATATCACAAAACCTTCAATACAATATAGAAGTTTTGTATTATAATAAATCAACTTCAAATAAGCGTAAAATCCATTAAAGGATGTTGACATAGATGAAATCAAAACTCTTTTTAAAGAAGTATCTCCTTTTATTTTGAAATCATTTAAGATCCATATAAAATAAAACATTTTCTTTGAAAATATTCTTATAAGCTTGTATGGGAAGCTTCGACGATTTTATAACGGCGGAAAATAACCGCACCCGCCGTATAAGTTAAAAAAACATTCTTACCTCAATTCTGTCGAAAAGGTTAAAAAGGACCTTGTTTTGAAAATGACGGAAAGATTCCTTTATAAACCTCTTATAAAAAGTCAAACAAGGGTATAAATGACTTTAACCCATATTCTTGTAAATAGTATAAATGTTTTGAAAAACATTTCGAAGAAACATGGATGTGGATGATAAAGAGATCCCAGTAGATTATTACGTATAATACAACCTCGGATAATGAAGAGATTGTGAAATAACCCTTACCTTGTACTTTTCCTTGTTTGGGGTAGGTTAACCTCCTGTGTAATGGTGAAATAATTGTTATTAAATTATACAAGAATCATATATATTAATATGATATCATATATGATCTTTTAACATTGATTTGTTAATAATATCTTAGAATTATCGTCGTTTCGGGTGTTAACTTACTCATTTTCTTTATATGTTTTGTTACATAAGCCATGGTTGTTGTATCTTATTCATATCCAGAATGATATCTAGTCCTTAACCATCATTTTTAAATCATCAAATGATAATTATACTTGAATGGTTACGATGGAGAATGAATCTCATCGCGTTCGTGGAGACGGTAGTCCGTACGTACGCACGAACGCTACTTCCATTTAATTTTTATTTTAAAAGAATCAAATCCAAATGATACATAGGTATATTACTATTCCAGTATAATATAATATTTTATATATGTTACTTAAGTTCATTAACACCATCCTTTATACGTTCCATGTGTGGTATGAACGAGTCATATCATTTTAAGGGGGCGGTAGTCCGCACTTCCTCAAATGAAATTATCGTATGTATATACAACATGAAACGAATAATGGAATGAAATAAAATGGAATTACAGAAGCTTATATATAAAATATATATCATTAATATCATATTTAATTATAGTGCCATCATAATGGCCACCATGAGAGGCGGTAAGATGTATTTGAACAATCATCGTTTCGTGAGGCGTTAGTTTGCCATCCACAGAAACATTATGTTCATCATCCATTAGATGGAGTTGTGTGAATGTGTAGTTTGAATCCTTCTTATAACAACATCCTAGTATATTGAGGATACTGGTGTTGTTACAAAAGAAAGGAAATAAAAAGATTTTGGGGGTTGGAGAAGCAAAATAAATGAAGATACTTTAAGAGAAATTGTTACCTTTAATTTAGGTAACTCACTTTGGTTGGAACCAAAGGACTTCTTGAAATGCTTTCTGCCTAAAGGGAAGCTTCAAGGAGGAGGAGAGGGATGTGGGGAGCTTATTTGGGCAGAGTTTGGACGAGCCAAGTGGCTTGAGAGGTGTGAGGAAATGAGAAGGAGGAGTGCCCTTTTATAAGAGGGGTGAGGGGCACCTTTGGAAAAGATAGAAATATTAATTTATAATAAATTCATATTCGGTTTCTAATGGCTCCAAAGTTGACTATTCAAAGGTTAAGGTGGGGATAGGTCGAAAACCACTCAACCAATAGAATTTAGACAGGTTTGGGTACTTATATTAACCTTATCTTTAAGTATTAACTCTAAGTTAATTAGTTTCACTTTTACAATGTCTCTTTGTATTTTTATATAATATGGTTAATAAACTTACTATATACATCCAAGCGACCCCCAAGTGGTCCATTAATGATTAACCTATCATAATATAAGTCTCTTGGCCGAACCTTAGATTTTTAGGAATTTAATATCAATTAATAATATAATATTTGTTTTAAGAACTCTTTTATGTCAATTTTGACACTATTCAATAGTTGATTTTTGTGAAACTCATAACAGATTTATTACTTCGAACAAAGTCAATTAAATCAATCCTAATATATCATATTATCCTATAAAATTATTTTAATTCATTAAAAGTTTCATATTATATTTATTTGGGTATTTATAATATCAATTAGTTTAATTTTTCACTATTATAGTAATTACTACATCATCATTGTGTCATAAATAAAATAAATTATTTAATGTCTAAAAATTATAAATAAAACATCATTATGTAGGAAATCTTTTTATCTTTCTAATGAATATTTATAATCTAAAAGCCAACTTATATAACCCTATGTAACAATTTTTTTTCTAAAAGATATATGCTTGTGTCATTTTTGTATTCATTTTGACTTAATTAAAATAAAGTGTCATTATCACTTACAAGTGGATCCATGGGGTCCCAAAATTGACACAAATATGCCCATGGTCGACCATGTATCAACCAATAGGGTTAAGACACGTTTTAGGGTAATTTAGTATTATTATAATATTATTTTTTAACCCTTATTTACCGGATTTACCCTTAACCATGGTAAATAAAATATTTACCGCAGTAATTATTCAAAATGTCTAAAAATAAAAGTTACCTATTTACACAATTTGAACATCCTGATTCCAAATATGGAATCCATTTTCCTAAATTCAAAACACAGAAGTGGCAGAAATTAATTTAAAATTAATTCCCGCTGTCAAAACAAAAAGCGTGTTTTTAAGAGATAATAACTATCAAAAGATTGACACTTGTTTATGTTCGGTTTAATTGTAAAATTATGTCCAATGACCAACATTATATTAAATAGTAAAAATATATTCTAAATATACTTTAAAACCACTCAAATTCATAATTTATTACTATTAATTATTTTGATTAAAAAAGTTGTTTTTAATTAAAATTTAGTAATTTTCACTATTCATCAAAATATGAAAGTTATCCGAAAAGTACCAAAATTTCACCTTAGGATAAATTTGATATTCCGAATCCAAAAATGAAGTCCATTTTAAAATATAAAATATATATAACTTCAAAAAGTAGGTATTACTATTCATAACAGCTAGTTTGATTGGTTACGGTGTGTTAGAACTCGAAGTTGCGTACAACACACGCTACTGTTTTATTCAAAGGAAAGCGTACCGTGGAAGCTTGAGATGTTTCATTTTAAATTTTTTGATGTCTCCATTTAGTCAAAAAGTTTAAAATATTGTATTTAAAAAGGTTTCACTATCAAAAGTTGATAAAAGTGCAATACTGAAAATGAATCTGTTCTTGCATTATGACTAAGAAACTCATAATATGGATTCTAAAATTATAAGGATTATATAAAGTTTAAAATTTAGTTAATACTATTCATGACCTCTTTTAATGGCTTTTTTTTGGTAAGTCATGGTGCAATTGAACTCGGTGTTGCTTGTAGTGCAAGTTATTGAATTATTTTGAAGAAATAACACACTATGAAATCTTGGGGTGTTACATTCTCCCCTCCTTCAATAAATTGCGTCCTCGCAATTTGAAATTGTTCTTCGAAAATAAAAGGTTGAAAATAGATAATATATTTGTGGGAAAATCCACATCGGAAATTGGGTTAATAAAATTTAGTCTTAATATGAGGAAAAGAGAAATGAAAGGGTCACCACCAAATTATGATCTCGATTAGGAAAACATTGGTGGCATTTAGAGACATATAATTGGAGGAAAAACGTAAATATTTATAGGTAGTGATTGAGGTCATCAATCACAAACAAGTATAAAATTGAGGTCCTTAAATTCATCAATCTATGATGATTTGAAATACCATCGGTTCAACAAAACATAGGGTATTAGGATAACACATTTTTGACGTTTCAAAATATCCTAGTTGAAATCCCACATTGAAAAATGAATTAATGAGGCCTCTATTTAAAATAAAGAGTCGAAAGTATGAAGATTACCGAAAATAACACATACTAGGGTTCCATGTAGGAAAATATGGATATGGAAGAAAAATCTAACCATCAATTATCTGATGGAGAGTGGTAGAGAACATGGCTATGAAAAGGCCAACAATCCCAAAGCCATAAATTAGTGATGATTTAAGGTACCATCTAGGAAAACATTTTTGTTCTAAGTTGCTTTTCTTAATATTGAGAAATTTATTTATGACATTGGATAAGATCATAAGGAGATATACTTACTTTTTAATTAGAGTTTTATCCATTAATAAATTTCTACCACAAACTCATCTTTCACTCTAAAAGATAATAGAATGTAAAAAAAAAATTTCTATTCACACTATTCGTATAGGGTTCCAAAATAAACGAATTTATAATTCATCTACATGATATTTTAATAAAAACTACATTATTTAATCCAGGACATCTCATGGTCCAGTGGTAGGTGATACACCCTTGTCGCACTTCGGTTGCGGGTTCAAGTCTCGCAGCCTTGCCGGACGCGACGGGTTGCCGCCCGACCTCCGGGTTGTCCTTTTATGGCAATCCAAAATAATCCAAACTAGAACTATCCAAAATACTTCTGTCCAAACTCACAGTCTAAAATTTATAAAGAAGGTAAACATAATATAGATCCTTTTTACCCCGTAATAGCATATGAATACCTTCATCATGTATTACCATATTCCTTATTGATTACATTCATGCTCCCTTATTCCATATAGAATGCTGGATATACTTCATCAATCCAAAAATGTTTTAAACCCCAACAATGATGGAATATACAAATCATTAATCAGTTCCAAGGTAGTCAAGAATATCCAATATAATTTATCCAAAACAATCATGTATTATTCCAAAACCACTACTTCGGTATCAGAACTACATTATGATTTATCATTCTCTCAACCATATATTTTCCAAAAATTTATCCTGCTATTGAGTCACTTTTCTTTGTTCCACACAATCTCAAGTCCTTAATGAAATAGTACTGCAGTACAATCCTTATATACTCCATAATTATTATAACAAGTACATTGTTGATACAACTCTCAATTGACATAATCAACATAAGAACTCTAATCATTCCTCTTCATCTGTGGTAGTATCATAACTTGATTATTATCCAATAACTTCATTTGCGGCATAGTCTGATGACTGGGACATAGGTTCGCGTAGTGTCCAAACTCCTTGCAAATGAAGCATTGTACATTTGAAACCATTTTCTTACCCTTGCAGTCACGTACTTTGTGCCCTTTTCCTCCACACTTATAACAAACTCCCATTCCTTTCAGGCAAGTTCCAGGGTGTTTCTTTCCACAGTTACCACATATGGGAAAATTCTTCTTTTCCCTCTTCCCTTTATCCATCTTTCTCTCTTCCATCCTTTTATTCTCTTGCTTCCCTTCAAAGCCATAGGACTCAGTAAACTATTTACTTATCTTATCAACACATGATATGATGATAATACATGGGAGACTATTTCTCTTATAAATTCTAGCTTAAGACCATGAAATATATGATCCTTCATTCTCTTTGGATCATGTTCATTTCTGGAGTTCTCATTCCTTCTACTGGGCGCCATTTCTAAACAATGGCATACACTAGATCAGTTTTTCGAATCAAAATACATAATCACATACTTATAAAACACTTAACATAAATTGAACTATTTATGGATATAATCCATAATCATAAGAATGTTTTCTTTGGGGAAGTATATACTCATAATCCCTTCAAAATGATTTGTAAAGAAAATGAGAGTTATCCTAAGCATATCCCCCGGGAGTGTCGTAACCAAGAGTGCAGCAAGGCCCGTTGTCGTGCACCAGTTCCCGTTTGAGTCTAGCTCAAAGCGGTGTTTTCGGGTTTTACCCCTAGGTACATCTGTGCCAGAGCCGCCTCTACCTGCTCGTATCCAGACATGGATGTATTGCTCGGAAAACTCACAAAATCTCTACAATACCAAAATTCTAGGAATTTATTCTATACTAATCCTCAAAGTTAATCTTAGGTCTACGTGCTCTAATCAGAGTTTATCTAAATCTAGCTTCCAAGGTTTGTACTAAACTTCCTCTGATACCAACTGTAACGCCCCGACCCCAGCTACCCAGAGTCGGTGCATTATTACATAACATTGGCATGATCACAAGAAAGATCAAATCTCGAAAGACCGATTGGTTTAGTAGCCTTGGAAACACTAGATATATTCATAAGTTTTACATTACATCATAAAATGAAAAACTACTACAACAACATAATGTTTCCACAGTCCACACTATAATCCCCTCATAATATCCCTGCAGGTCATTCATAACTTACATCTTCACATCCTGGGAAAAATAAAACATAGAAAATGGGTGAGCTCAAATGCCCAGTAAGGATAACAATATAGCGGAACATTCAAAAATAAGCATAAAAATTTAAGGCAATGAATTACTAAAACAAAAGCCTTTTAAATACGAACTTTCAACATGGTATGACATAAATAAAATGAAATAATGCCATTTACTTATTCACATGGATATTCTACTAATCGAATAATCACATGCAAAATCAATAACCACTTTCATAATGTTGGAATGCATAATGCTAAACGTTAATTTCTTTGTCTAGGCCTCATCCCATGACCTAGGGGTTACTTCTAACCGGACACCAACCCGGAGTGCCTCTAATAACCGGACACCAACCCGGAGGGAATACTTTTACCAGTCCCTAACCTGGAGGGCTTACTTTAACCAGTCCCCAACCTGGAGGGCTTACTTTTACCGGTCCCCAACCCGGAACATACTTGTTTAGCACATTCATCTGAAGAAAAGTTTGAAATATAACATAAACATTCAGATTAAAACTAGCATACGAAATGTCAATAGTTTAACCATAAACTATGAATGGTATAAAATAGACCATCCACAGTCAAACATATCACAAAACCTTCAATACAATATAGAAGTTTTGTATTATAATAAATCAACTTCAAATAAGCGTAAAATCCATTAAAGGATGTTGACATAGATGAAATCAAAACTCTTTTTAAAGAAGTATCTCCTTTTATTTTGAAATCATTTAAGATCCATATAAAATAAAACATTTTCTTTGAAAATATTCTTATAAGCTTGTATGGGAAGCTTCGACGATTTTATAACGGCGGAAAATAACTGCACCCGCCGTATAAGTTAAAAAAACATTCTTACCTCAATTCTGTCGAAAAGGTTAAAAAGGACCTTGTTTTGAAAATGACGGAAAGATTCCTTTATAAACCTCTTATAAAAAGTCAAACAAGGGTATAAATGACTTTAACCCATATTCTTGTAAATAGTATAAATGTTTTGAAAAACATTTCGAAGAAACATGGATGTGGATGATAAAGAGATCCCAGTAGATTATTACGTATAATACAACCTCGGATAATGAAGAGATTGTGAAATAACCCTTACCTTGTACTTTTCCTTGTTTGGGGTAGGTTAACCTCCTGTGTAATGGTGAAATAATTGTTATTAAATTATACAAGAATCATATATATTAATATGATATCATATATGATCTTTTAACATTGATTTGTTAATAATATCTTAGAATTATCGTCGTTTCGGGTGTTAACTTACTCATTTTCTTTATATGTTTTGTTACATAAGCCATGGTTGTTGTATCTTATTCATATCCAGAATGATATCTAGTCCTTAACCATCATTTTTAAATCATCAAATGATAATTATACTTGAATGGTTACGATGGAGAATGAATCTCATCGCGTTCGTGGAGACGGTAGTCCGTACGTACGCACGAACGCTACTTCCATTTAATTTTTATTTTAAAAGAATCAAATCCAAATGATACATAGGTATATTACTATTCCAGTATAATATAATATTTTATATATGTTACTTAAGTTCATTAACACCATCCTTTATACGTTCCATGTGTGGTATGAACGAGTCATATCATTTTAAGGGGGCGGTAGTCCGCACTTCCTCAAATGAAATTATCGTATGTATATACAACATGAAACGAATAATGGAATGAAATAAAATGGAATTACAGAAGCTTATATATAAAATATATATCATTAATATCATATTTAATTATAGTGCCATCATAATGGCCACCATGAGAGGCGGTAAGATGTATTTGAACAATCATCGTTTCGTGAGGCGTTAGTTTGCCATCCACAGAAACATTATGTTCATCATCCATTAGATGGAGTTGTGTGTATGTGTAGTTTGAATCCTTCTTATAACAACATCCTAGTATATTTAGGATACTGGTGTTGTTACAAAAGAAAGGAAATAAAAAGATTTTGGGGGTTGGAGAAGCAAAATAAATGAAGATACTTTAAGAGAAATTGTTACCTTTAATTTAGGTAACTCACTTTGGTTGGAACCAAAGGACTTCTTGAAATGCTTTCTGCCTAAAGGGAAGCTTCAAGGAGGAGGAGAGGGATGTGGGGAGCTTATTTGGGCAGAGTTTGGACGAGCCAAGTGGCTTGAGAGGTGTGAGGAAATGAGAAGGAGGAGTGCCCTTTTATAAGAGGGGTGAGGGGCACCTTTGGAAAAGATAGAAATATTAATTTATAATAAATTCATATTCGGTTTCTAATGGCTCCAAAGTTGACTATTCAAATGTTAAGGTGGGGATAGGTCGAAAACCACTCAACAAATAGAATTTAGACAGGTTTGGGTACTTATATTAACCTTATCTTTAAGTATTAACTCTAAGTTAATTAGTTTCACTTTTACAATGTCTCTTTGTATTTTTATATAATATGGTTAATAAACTTACTATATACATCCAAGCGACCCCCAAGTGGTCCATTAATGATTAACCTATCATAATATAAGTCTCTTGGCCGAACCTTAGATTTTTAGGAATTTAATATCAATTAATAATATAATATTTGTTTTAAGAAGTCTTTTATGTCAATTTTGACACTATTCAATAGTTGATTTTTGTGAAACTCATAACAGATTTATTACTTCGAAATAAGTCAATTAAATAAATCCTAATATATCATATTATCCTATAAAATTATTTTAATTCATTAAAAGTTTCATATTATATTTATTTGGGTATTTATAATATCAATTAGTTTAATTTTTCACTATTATAGTAATTACTGCATCATCATTGTGTCATAAATAAAATAAATTATTTAATGTCTAAAAATTATAAATAAAACCTCATTATGTAGGAAATCTTTTTAGCTTTCTAATGAATATTTATAATCTAAAATCCAACTTATATAACCCTATGTAACAATTGTTTTTCTAAAAGATATATGCTTGTGTCATTTTTGTATTCATTTTGACTTAATTAAAATAAAGTGTCATTATCACTTACAAGTGGATCCATGGGGTCCCAAAATTGACACAAAGATGCCCATGGTCGACCATGTATCAACCAATAGGGTTAAGACACGTTTTAGGGTAATTTAGTATTATTATAATATTATTTTTTAACCCTTATTTACCGGATTTACCCTTAACCATGGTAAATAAAATATTTACCGCAGTAATTATTCAAAATGTCTAAAAATAAAAGTTACCTATTTACACAATTTGAACATCCTGATTCCAAATATGGAATCCATTTTCCTAAATTCAAAACACAGAAGTGGCAGAAATTAATTTAAAATTAATTCCCGCTGTCAAAACAAAAAGCGTGTTTTTAAGAGATAATAACTATCAAAAGATTGACACTTGTTTATGTTCGGTTTAATTGTAAAATTATGTCCAATGACCAACATTATATTAAATAGTAAAAATATATTCTAAATATACTTTAAAACCACTCAAATTCTTAATTTATTACTATTAATTATTTTGATTAAAAAAGTTGTTTTTAATTAAAATTTAGTAATTTTCACTATTCATCAAAATATGAAAGTTATCCGAAAAGTACCAAAATTTCACCTTAGGCTAAATTTGATATTCCGAATCCAAAAATGAAGTCCATTTTAAAATATAAAATATATATAACTTCAAAAAGTAGGTATTACTATTCATAACAGCTAGTTTGATTGGTTACGGTGTGTTAGAACTCGAAGTTGCGTACAACACACGCTACTGTTTTATTCAAAGGAAAGCGTACCGTGGAAGCTTGAGATGTTTCATTTTAAATTTTTTGATGTCTCCATTTAGTCAAAAAGTTTAAAATATTGTATTTAAAAAGGTTTCACTATCAAAAGTTGATAAAAGTGCAATACTGAAAATGAATTTGTTCTTGCATTATGACTAAGAAACTCATAATATGGATTCGAAAATTATAAGGATTATATAAAGTTTAAAATTTAGTTAATACTATTCATGACCTCTTTTAATGGCTTTTTTTTGGTAAGTCATGGTGCAATTGAACTCGGTGTTGCTTGTAGTGCAAGTTATTGAATTATTTTGAAGAAATAACACACTATGAAATCTTGGGGTGTTACATTATAGCCTATGTGTTTGAAAATGAGGTGGTTTTAGCTTTACAAAATGTCCTTGCGATGATATGTGATGTGCTTTCCTTGGTTTCTTCAAGATGATAAATTATGTGATGTGTTTTTTTAGTCCCAGGTGTGTGTGGGATTGATGTACTTCTAGGCCCAGGTGTGCACATATTTCATGTGTTGTGAGGCCCATGTGTGTGCAAACATGATGTGATATGGTATACAGGGGGGATGAGAGCACCTGTATGTAAGATCTTGGGTGAGAGTTGTGTACTGGTGGGAAATGGGCATGGGGTACCCTATTAGCGATGTGAGTTATATCATATTATATTACTTTTTTTAGTTATTTTTTGTGCATTCCTTGGTGAGATAATGGTGGTTAGTATACCTATTTAGGTGATGTTTGGTTTTGCTATTTTCTCCCAGGAGCATTAGTATGCTTCCTTCACATGTGAATAAAAGGACCATGGTTTTACTACTAATTATATATTTTCCTCACCCTACATAAATAAATTTATTTTCAGGTTTTCATGAGGATATCATAGATATTTCTGGACCTTACTCTCCTAGATCAGGATAGATATTGTGTCGCTGGTTTAGCTTTACTTTTTGGGTTCTTACATTGAAACATTTATTTGTATCAATTCTATTTATACCTTCATATGGGATGGTTTTTGTATTTGTATTTTATATTATATATTGGATTTTTATGTGGTTTATTCATCTTATCTTCCATTATTGTTTCCTTATAAAGTGTAATGCCGACCATATTATGAGATTTTAACACCCTTGGTGGTAGACACCATCCCAGGACCGACCAGAGGTGGGAATCTGGGGTCATCACAATCCTTTCATAATTTCCATACTAGGAGGAGTATCTTTGGAGAGACGGGGTTTTAAAAAATGTATTATAAAAAGTAGGATATATAAGGAATAATATGATAAATCATATTAAATTTTATGAGAAAGAATTTCAATGATGGAAGTATATATTTATTAAAATTCAAGATTTATGAAATATAAAAGGATTATTTAGAACAATTTTTCAATATATGATTTTTAAGAGGTTGATTAATGTTGTTGATGACCTATGAAATGTGATTTAATGGAAATGATATATTTTTTGGAAAACACTGTAAAAAGGGAATTAAATTCCTTAATATGTTCCTATTGTTGATATAATGATATTGGTATCGATAGATGGATGATATAGATAAATTAAGTTGGATGGTACTAATTACCTTGGAACTAGTTAATGTTTTGTTATTTAAGTGGTTTATGGTATCATTGATGGAGTTTATAACATTTTCCAATTTAAAGAACATATAAAATGATTTATGTTTTATTTACAGAATGAAAAATTATGTAATTTTTAAATATGATTTTATGGTAATTCAGGTTATTACCAAGTTTCCATAGAATACATGATGAATGTATTCAAATTTCTAGTATATGAAAATTAATTGATAAATCATGCTGTTGGGGGAATTAATGACATGTTAATTTCTTGAAAATTTGTGAACTTATTTTTGATTTTTTTATTTTAATCTTTTGGAAGGGTAATAAGGATAACCATTTGTGGAATGGATTAAGTTTATCTTTAGACAAAGATTTAAAGATTAATTTATTACATTACCATATGAAGATTTATATACATTGGATAACCTTAGTTAAACATTTTATTGTGATGATAAATAAAGATTGATGTAATGAATTGTGATTATATATATAAATCTTATTATATGTTGGTACTTCAAGCATAAAAAATTCACCTCCATTTCTTGGTTTAATAGGTGATGAGGAAATTGATGAACAAACAACCAAAGGGTCAGATTGTACATATCAAATAGGATGAATTACGTAGTTATATATTCCTTAGAATATTATTCAAAATTTGGAAAAGTATGTTAAAATAAATCTTTGTAGGGTTATCACTATTTTGGAAGATATCAATGGCTTTTCACACCTCTATAGTCTATGGTATTTTTTTCATTAAACCTCCATGGATAACCCATTCAATTTTAATCAATGGTATCTATCTCATTCTATAAATATTTAAACGTTTATTCTATGTCCAAATAACCAATTTTCACCAATTTTTTCATATCATTAATCAATGTTATGTGTTAATTTTGTAAACTCTATGTTTTTATCATTCCATTTTAAGGTATGTTTTACTATTCCTTTATATGATGTTGATATCAATGAGGGGTTTTTAAAATGTTATATGTAACAATCTAAAATTATAATAGATAAAAATATTATTCTATAGAATATGTGTCATGCAACACTATGTTTATATTTCATTACACACAACACTAATTTTATCTTTTCTTATACACAATATTGAGTTTCTTGTAAAGCTTTCATTACACTCAAGACTGTGTTTCACCAAACAATAACATACATTAGATATTAAAATTTAATATTATAGTTCTCACATATCTGTTGGAATGGTGGGTAAAAACAATATTATATAACTTATCAAAATCAATATTTTGCACATTTTTATTATTTGCATAAATTAATTTTAATGAAAAATAAAAATTTTCAAAAGACAGTATATTTATAAAAGTTGATTTAGTCATTCATAGAGTATATGATTTAAAATTATATTTTACAAATTTAATAAAATTTATTTAAAAAAATTAACTTTATTTTTTAATTTTTAATAATAAAATTATCATAAGGTTATTTTTTAGAATTTTTCTGAGATGTTTTATTTTTTGAATAATACTGGAAAATCATAAATTTAGTTTGGAAACTCCCTTTTCATTTAAATAATTTTTAATGATAAATTTTATAATTAATAAGATTTAAAGTTAAAATAGTTCAAATATACATATATTAATCATATTTATTTCATTTTTATCTTTTTCAGATTTATTTTTGATATAAAAAAATTATAAACATTAGAGTATTTTAATATTAAAAACCTGTTATCTGGTCATGCATGTTGGATTAATTTTTAATTAAATTCTACCAATTTTTTGAATTTAATTTGTCTAAATAGTTTCAATAATTTTAGTCATAAAAATTTATATTAACTAATAATATAAACTTAATTTTTTTGAAAATCATTATTAGTGAAAACAATTAAAATTATATATAGAGATTAAGGTAAAAATGTGTTTCTTATGTTGTTAAATATAAAATATAATGGGTAAAATTACCTAGAAAATTTTCCAACACCCATTGGATAAACATATTTAAACCCCTATTTATTTTGGCAAGGTTTTATTTTTGAATTTATGAGTTTCTTTTACCAGAAAGTGAACTATATAATAAGTTATGTATAGGAAAAGGGAAAAAACGAAACATTATTGATTTTAATATTTATAAGGATTTGGGATTGGGAAAAAATAATATTCATTAGGTAATACATATTATTTTGAAATACAAATGACTTTTTTTCTCATAATAATTTATCTTTTATTTTTAAAGCTGAATTATTTACATAAAATTCTTATGAAAAGACAACTCATTAATTGTTTATATATTAACTAATTAAAAATAAATGAGACATAAAATATTAAAAGTAAAGTAAATTGAATAAATTATTGTCTTCCATTAATTTTGTAGATGAATAAATCATATTACATTGTTTTGGAAAAAATATATTAAAATTAAATAATTTTAAAGATATTTTAAATTAAATATAAATAAATAATGTCAAAATTGATATTAATGTTATTTTATAATAAATTCTATTTTATTAAATTGTATAAAATTAATGAAAATTCAATATTTTTCCATGATATTCTTTTAATTTTAGTAAATATAAAATATGGTATATTCATGGAAAATCCATCTATTATAACGCATATAGTGACAGTTAAATAGTAAAAACATTGTTAATATAGTTTTGATTTATGTGTTTTTTAACGTTACCTGAACATATGTTAAAATTAATTTAAAAAAAATAAGATATATATATATTATATGTTATATATAATATTTAGAATCATTGGGTAAAAATCATCTTGTGTGGATCATTTTATTTAAGTCTAAAATGAGAAATTACCTAGATTGGAAAACTAGATACCACAATGAAAAACCTAAAATTGGTAAACTAAATAAACTTTGGAGTTAAGGAACAAAATGTTTAAAAAATGTGATTTATTTAGTGTAGGATGTGTTTCTAAACCATAGAATCCATAAAAACATAAATTATTTATATTTTATCAACATTATGTAATTTATACCTCCAAATAATGAATAATTTTGAGTATTTACATGAATGCCACTCCTCCATGATTATAAAAGGCCACTCACTCTCCCCCATTCTTCATACCTTCTAAACACTTTTTCCATACACTAATTACAAAAATAACTCCAAAAATATCCTCCCCATATTAGAAAAGCCTTATATATTTCCTAAATCAATCCTTTTGTTGATTTAGTGAAATTCTAAGGAGGATACCTGAAAAAGAGTCATTATTCATCTAATAGAATATTTATTTTATATTCTTGTCCACCTCCTTCAATTCCTATAATAAGAGACTTACAAAAAATCCTTGGTATATTAAATATACTTATATGTTTTTATGTTATGGTTATGACGAGAAACATTACACACTTTAATCAAATGTGTTACTAAATCATTTTTTGTCTGTACGGTGGATAACCACCACGTGAACTGATGTCATTCATTTTTCCATTACAGCCATTAATGGTTGTAAGTAATAATGGATTTATAGTTTTTATATAAAATATATTATATTTATGATTTAAATATTCTTCTATAATTATTATATCAAACATACCATCATGATTTCCATTCTTTGGGAATACGATATTGTCCATCATTTGTACAATGGACTACGTCCTATCGAATCGATGTGATTCCTTCACAAATTATAAGGAATTTATTAAAGATTTATTTATTAAAAATATGTGATATATATGACATAATAAACATACATTAATTATAATATATTTAAATATATTATTTAATTTTATTACATTCAATAATATAAGATAAAATAAATAATGTTCATGCGTAGATATGGCCTATCATTTCCACTAACAATTTATTTCAAATCATGCCATTTTTTATGGATTAATATAAATTAAAATATAATAAAAAATATATGATATTTAAATCATGGTTTTTATTCTTAATTTAATGAATACATGAATTATTTGAGTTGAAAAAAATAAAAACAACCCAAAATATACTTGAAAAAACATGTTAATTAACACCAGAAATAATGAAAATATTGAGAGATTATTAACGAACAAGTAATAATATGTTATGAAAGAATCGTATATGATATTATAAATATTATTATTTTTCTTTTATAAGTTAATAACGTTCTAAGAACCACTGTAATGTAGGTAAAATTACTTTCGACCAAAAATAATTATTAGGTAAGGGATTTCATCTCAATTTCATTTATTTGAGGCATATTTTATGGTTATGCAATATGTTTTTTATCTAGTGTATATAATACAGATTTTACATGTCGTATAATTATTAATTAATTATTCATGGTATTATAAGATTCAATTTTAATTATTTAAGGTAAGGTTATTTGAATTAAAAGTTACTATGAGGTATATAATTTCAGAAATGAATTTCCTTTTATTGGGTTACATTAATTCTTTGTTATACTTAATATTATACGATTATATATATAATTTTATCTGATTATATTATGTTTAATTTCCACTTTTTTATGTGTTTCTAAGATAATACACATAATTGATTCATTAATTAACTCTCACTTAAACATTATGATCATTGTAAGGGCTTATTTCATAATCTAATTCTTATCATGATTCTTTATTCTTAATATCTAGTTGAAGGAAATATTTTCATAAATAATTAATAAAACATTTATTTTTATTCTACTCCAATTATTCATGCTATTTTAAAGTAATATTACCATTTTACTTTCTTTCATACAAAAATAAATTGAGAATTGTTTTATGAAAATCTATATTTATTTATCACTTCAGTAAAATATTTGAATTTTTCCAAACTATGTTTTCCAAAAATGTTTTAACCATTTCTAAATAATTAATTTAAGGAATTTTCTCCCCTTATGAAATTTATTATGCTTTTCATATTTATTTTAGTATATTATATTTTCAAAATGTTATTCATCATGAAAAGTATCCTTTAGTCAATAATTTTTTTAAAGATATTTTTATGGTATTTTTATTCATCAATGAAAAAACAGTCTATTATTAATCTAATGGGTATATATTGATAAAATAATAATTATTCTTCTAGTAGGGTTATGATTATTTTTTCCATGGATAAAATTGATATTCAATTCCTTTATTATTTTTTAGTTATTAACATCCCCTTGAAATATTTACTCTCATGTGATCATTAGACATTATATTTCCCATAAATATCCATATTATTTATCTTGGATATTATTACTTATTACGTTGTATTTCAATTATACATATGGTTTTTTAATTTCAGTGTTTTTTGAATCACTGTGGAAATATTGATAAATCAAAATTATTTACTTAATATGGCTATTAGATGATAAATAACATTATTTATGAGTTAAATAGATTATTCAATATGTGAGGATTGAATTGGAACTGATGAAAAGTGGTGAGTCCCTATTAATGACAACCCCTCAATGTATTGTTAGTCTCATGTGATGAATCGGTTGGCTGGAATTGGTTAAATGAGTTTCTATCCATTAGTTTTAAATATTCTGGAGAATAAAACATATCGATAAGGGTTTCATGTTCCTAGGAATCATGAAATCAAATAATTAATTATTTCCCTAATTCATAATTTAATTATTATTATCCATGATAATTTAAATATGAAATAATATTTGGATTCATTTCATTCTCAATCAATTGATTAAATTGAAGTTGTTTTCAATTATTTACCTGGCTATATTGATTATTCCATATCCAGTAATTTAAATGACAAGTGGGATTAATTATTTACCTTTCCATATTTAATATTATTATTTATTCATGATTTATTACTTCGTACACATGCCTTAATAAGAATTTGATGTCACCCTTATTATGTTTACTTTACCTAGGATTACATTCAGTATAAAAGTTTTGATATGAAAGGATTTCCTAGGCTGGAAAAACTTATCCTTGAAACAGTTAATGTTATAATTTATGGATTCAATTGCAATTCAAGACTCATGTTTGAATCTAGTTTAACTGGAAAACTAACCATTTGGTACTTTGGGATGAGATTCATGGTATCATATTTTAATGTAATTAGAGAAGGAACCAGCACTGGGCTTATGGGTTTGGGTCGTTGTATTTAGTATCAAAGTGGGTTTATTAGAATCCATAGAATCTAGATTTAGGAAAACATGGATTAGGGACATAAATTGATTCTATACATTGAGGATAAGTATTTAATAACATTATAAATGTTTTTAAGGTAAATATTATGTGGGTTTTCCTTTAAATACATCCATGTCTAGATATTACAGGTGTATATGGTTTTGGAATAGAAATACCTATGCGTAATAACTCTAAAATTGTTGCATTTTTCATGACACGGTCGTCACCTGGTGTATGAAAATCGGATTCACACCTTGTTTAACACACCCATGTGATATGTTTAGTATAATTCACTTTTTATTTAGAAACCATTATGAGTTATTTTAATAGATAATGACATTGAATGACCTATGTTAATCCCTAGACAAAATAATTTCCTATGTTGGAATAACTAATGATGTTTTAATGTATTGGGACTTAATAATCAAATTTTTGAATTAATTTACAGATAGTATTTTGGAAATAAGAATAATGAAACATATAAGGGTTATATTAAATTTTAGGAGAAATTGATAATACCTTAATATAAGATTTATGGATACCGTCATGGAGTAAATAGTTTAAGATTTATCATCAGATTAAAGACATAAACCTTTAGTTTTTTGGTTTTATTTGATGATATTCTACCAAGATTAAAGGCATTTGGGAGAAATTTTTGGAAAGAATATTTTTATTGGATTGTTTTGAGTAATAATGTATTTAAATTTAATAGACATAATTTGTAAGGTATTTATAACCTTAAGAGTTAATATGATAATTAATTATGATGTAATAATAGTTAAATAAAATTATTAGTCATTTTTTAAAAAATAAAATATATGGAAAACCCCAGTAAAAATATTTTTTAATGATTAACATTATTTCAAGGATTTCCATCATATTTTTTGGAAAATTATAATATTTATATTTATATATTTTATAAAAAAGGATAACATGTATGAAGGATGAAAACTAATTGCATTCGGAAAGGATGTGGAGCTTGAACCAATGACCAAAAGATGATAAGAGTTCCACACATATAACAGGGCTATGCAATGTCCTGGTTTAAATTTTATTGTTTTTAGTTAAAAATTTAAAAATAATTCTTATTGATTAAACTTTAGTATTAATTATGCGGCATATAGATTAATGTAAAAACTTTATTTTTTGGAAAATATCTTGAGATATATAGAAAAACAAGTCAATATTTTATGGATCTTATGATACAATAAAATAGAATTTTAGTGCATTAAGCAAAAAAATTATTATTGGATGTTAATTTACCAATGTAAGAAATGAACGATAAATTGATTTCAACACAACCAAAGTATGAATTTTCTTTACCAAAATCTATCATGTAATTATGTTTCATTAAATTATTGGCCTATAATGGAATTACACAATTTTATTAGAAGGATCTTGAAATAAAAATGTTATCTAATTAAATTAATATCTGATAGATATGATGGTATTTAAAATAACCATAGATTTTTTATTTTGAGAACCTCAAATTTCCATTCATCATTCACTTGTTTCTGATCGATGACCTCAATCACAATCTAAAATTATTTACACTTTTCTTCTATGTATATTTCTTCACTTCCCCCAATGATCTCGGACTTGGAAACCTAGTTATGTGTTATTAAATAAAACTATTACAATCCATATTATCTCGAATTAATATAATTTTTTAGAAACCCATTTATGATGTGTTTTTTTCGAAAAAAATGAATTTTTAAATATTAGACCCTGGATTAGAAAGATCAAGTCTTAATTAAAATGACGCAATATATTTAATGTGGGATGAATGTAACACCATAAATTTATAAAGGAATAGAATTTTATTTAATAATTAATAAGGATTGAGACAATATTTTTATATTAAATCACATGTGGCACTAATTTTATCTTAAACCACATTTTACAATTACTTTCATTTAAATCTTCTATTACACAAAATACCAGGTTTTACTGAACAACAATATATAAATATATTTTTAATTAATATGATAGTTAAAAACTATCTATTTTAATGGAAGGTAAGAATCTAACTAAATAAATTTTGTAAATAAATATTTTACACAAGTTTATTAGTTATCTATAATCATTTTAATGAAATTGTATTTCTTTCTAAAAGCTAATATTCTTTTAAAAGATGGTCTAATCGTTCTTGGAACAGATAAATTTATATTAAATTTTACAATTTTTTAAAATTTTATGAAAAAATAATCTCCATTTTCAAAATATAAATTCCAAAATTATCTTAAGGTGGCCTTTTGAGATTTTTTTGGCAAATTTCATTTTTTTAAGAATAGTGAATAATACTAAATATTAATTGAAAACTGCCTTTAGGTCTAAATAATTTGTAATGATTAATTGTATTTGGAAAGTTTTTAAAATAATAATATTTAAATTATACATATATTTATCCAGTTAATGTCATTTAAATAATTTAAATATTTACTTTTTATATAATAAAACATCGTAATATTTTGGGCATTTTCAGTTTAAACTCCCCACATTGTAGTTGTGTTTATGTGATTTATTTTACATTATATTTGACCACATATTTGATTTGAATATGGAAAAATGGATTCCATATCTAGAATCTAAATAATTTACATTATATAATAACGTCAACATAATTTTTACTATTATGATTACTAAAAAGAGATGAAATTAATTGTAGTGATTATGGTAAAGATGAGTTTATTTTGAGGTTAAACATAGAATATAAGGTGTAAAACAAACAATAAAATTTTTTAAATAGCAATTTTATTGATATATTTCCACCCTTTTGATGCTTTCTATAGTTTTATATGTTTATGGGACATTTTTTTAGGAATGTGACCTGTATGATAAGTTATGTAAAGGAAAATATCAAATAAGGAACCATCCTTGATTTTAATATTTGTAAAGCCTAGGGATAGTGGAAAAACCCACATTGGATTTTTTATATGATTTATTTTCAAATAAAATGACTTTGGTTCATCATAATAATTTATATTTTATTTTCATTATTTAACTAGGTTATTAAAATTCTTAAAAAGTTCCAATGATATAATCATTTAGTTAATAATTAAGTAAAATAAATGACACTAAAAATATTTGAAGTAAGTTAAATTAAGTGAATTATTGTTTCTAATTAATTTTTATATGAATCTATCGTGTTACACATGTGGGAAATTTATATATTCAAATTACATAATTTTATTGAAATTTTAAATTAAAATTAAATAAATAATGTCAAAATTTACATTAGTTTTATTTTATAAATAATTATATTTTATTAAATGATTTAAAATGACAAAAAATCATATATTCTAAAAATTGATTTTAAATTTTAATTAAATATAAAATATGGTACACTAATAGGCTAATTTTAATTTTATAATTATTATATTAAAAATTAAATAGTAAATACTTGATTAACATGGTTACAACTGATGTAGTGTTTTTTCGCGTTACTTGCACTTGAATTAAAAATAATTTACAACACTAATAAGATTTATATTTCACAAATTCTATAGATTATTTAGAATAATTGTGTCCAAATTATCTTGTAAGTATAATTTAATTTTATTCTTAAATGGAAAATTACTTAGGTTAGAAAACAAGAGACCATAATGAAAATCCCGAAATGGTGGAATAAGGAATCATAGGAGTTAATGAATAAATTTTCTAAACCGTGTTGTATATTGTGTTTTGGATGTGTGATTTGAAAATATAATCCCTCAAACCCATTAATAGAAAATATTGGAGCTACTTGATGTAATATTGACTGCCCAATATTGACTACTTTTTTGTATTTACAAGAATGTCACTCCTCTATAATTATAAAAGGGAACTCACTCTACCCCATTATTCACTCCATAAATAAATTGGGGTTCATAAAATCCCTATACAAATTACAATAAAACCCCCTCCCCTTATCCAAGATGATTTATTTTCGGTATAAAAAAAAATTCTTTTTTGGTTTTAGAGGAATCTTAAAGAGCATACCCGAAGAAGTGGTAATGTTTTTCTAAAATAATTTCCATTTTAATCCCTTATCCACCGCGTTGAATTAATATTATATCTTGATTATATAATAACATAAGAATATTATATATAATTATAGATTTTTATATTTATTTTATGACTGTAAAAGTCCCACACTTCCATAAAACAGGTTACACAATCATCGTTTGTGCGTACGTAGGACTACTGCCTCACAAGGTGATGTCATTAATTTTTCCATTACCACTATTAAAGGTTGGAAATAATGATTGATTTGTATTTTACATATAATATGTTGGAAATTTATGTTGTTATTATTCTTATTTAATTAGAATATCACAAAACCTTCATGTTTTCCATTTTTTGGGAATATGATATCATCACTTGGGTGTACGGAGGACTATCACCTTGTGAAGTGATGTGATTCATCCACACTGTAAATGGAATGTATTAAGAATGGGATTAGTAAAACAATATGATATATATAAAATAAAAATGAAACTATAATTATATAATATATATATCATTTACTTTTTTCTCTTTAAATACTACAAGAAAAAATGGTAACATCGTTCTTGCGTATATACGGCCTACCTTCTCTATTGATGATGTATTATATTTTCTTTCACCAAATTTTATATATTAATCTGAATAAATATACATTAAATATAAATTATATTGACATAATTTCCATCTTTATGGTCATCCATGTTATTTTAAATTAATTTTTTATTATATCAACACTTATGTCGTTAAATTATATGAGAAAAGTATTTAAGAAAATCAAACAACATATTTTTATTTGGTCAAAAATATATTTTCTTCCAAAATAATTTTTTCTATAAATATTTAAAAAAATAATTTATCCATTACAGAATTATTTATTAATGGGATTTCTACCGTGTAAAAATTGATTTATAGGCATGAAAGATATTTTCAAAGAAAAGTAATTTTTGAAAATAATTCTAAATAAGAATGTTGTTTTTATAATGAATAATTTTAAAGTTAATGTTATAGTATTTCTATTCTTTAATGACAACAACCAATTGTTATTTCTCCAATGGTTAGTTATTGATACTATCATTATTCTTCTATGGATGGTTTAAGATTATTTTCACCAAGGATAGTATTGATATTCCCTTCCTTGATTCATTTATTAGTCATTAAATTCCCCCAGAAATATTTAATTTCTAATGATCATTAAACATTATATTTTACCTAAATATCCATATTATTTATCTTTAATATTCTTATTTATTAAACCACTTCTCAGTTCTACATATGGTGTTTTAATTTTAAATTTATCTGATTGATAGTGGAAATATTGATAAATCTATATTATTTACTCAATATAGATATTTGATAATAAGGAACAATATTTATGAATTAAATCAATCATTTGATATATGAGGAATTCTTTGGACCTGAAGACCTAATTGGGGCCTAATTAATGATATTACCTTAATGAAATGTTAGTATTATTTGATTAATTAGTTTGTAATCCTTAGATAAATGGGTTTTTACAAATCAGTTTTAAACTGTCTTGAGAAAAGATCATGACGGTAATGGTTTCCTGTTCCTTAGAAAATATAGTCCAATAATTAAGAAGTAATATCAATTAGAATTTAGTTTTTATTTTCCAAGAGATGTTCAAATTGAAAAAATATTTGGATTCCTTTAATTAACAATTTATTTATTAAATATAATGTGTTTTTAGTTATCTACCTTGACATATTTATTATTCCTTATCTAGTTATTTAAATGTAATGTGTGAAAATTTATTTTCCTTGCCACATAGATTATGCTCATTGATTGAGTATATGTTCAACTATATATAAACCTCATAAATAATTTTTAATCTCCCTTAATTTTTTCATTCCCTAAGATTCCATGAATAATACAATGTTTGATATGCAAGGATATTATTGAATTAATATTGTTATAATCCAAAAAATATGTTGTATTTTGGTACTGAATTGTAATTGATGAATTTTTTATATATCGATTTTAACAAGACTAATAATTAATCTGGTATTTTGAGATGTTATTTTTTGTATTGACTTCCAATTTAATGGTATCTAGCACAAGTTCTGAGCTATTGGCGTTGGGTTTCTATATTAAACCATTGATTACCAAGATGAATTTTAAGGGATTGTTTCATTTTAATGGATGTACAATGTAATATCCTATTATATTATTATATTACTTTTTCAAATTTATTCAATCATTTTGAAAATATTCATTTTAAGAAACAATTAGTTTATATTTAATTATGCATAACACTAATTTTTTATTAAAAAACATGTAACACCGAGCGTAGCTAGTGTTTCAAGAAACAATGAGTTTAAATAGAACGCATCATATTATTAAAATATTATTATTAATATGATAGTTACCACAAATCCATTAAAATGACAAGTGTAAAAGGATTAAAAAAATTATAATAATTTATGATTTACTAATTTATATAATATTATTTCTTTGGTGACCAATAAATTAAAAATAATAATTAAAACTATTTGAAAATAGAGGAAATGATTTTCTAAAAAAAATATGTTTAAGAAAAGAAATTCATTTTACCTAAATAAATTAATCAATTTTTTTATTATTATTTTTAAATTTATATATTATATTTTAAATACAATGTTTACCATTTATCTTATGTGTTTTCTAGCCATGGTATAATAAGAAATTTAATTTTACGCTTAAAAGTCATTATTTTTCTAAAAAGAAGTTATGTGTAATTTTTATGATTAATTTAAAAATATTTGTTCAAATTTTGGAAAATATGTTTAAAAAATATATTTATTTTTACAAATTATCATTTTAGAAATAGCTTAAAATGAAATTTTGATAATTTTCCGGAAAGATTAATTTTTTGATTAATAGTGAAAAATACTATATTTTAATTTAAAACTAACATTTCATTTAAATTATTTATAAAGATAAATTATGTTTAAAATTTTTTAATGTAAATTTATTTCAATTATATATATATTAATGAAATTTTGTATATGTTAATCAATTTCATATTGAAATGTGATATGAAATCATTTTAATATTATGATCATTTTCTTTTTAAGGACCCACTTTCTTATCTTGTTCTTGAGATTAGTATTAAAATGAATTTTCCCACGTATATCAATTGTTTTTGAAAAAATGGATTCAATATATTTTATAATAATAATTAATATTATATGATGAGATCAAATTGTTTTTTTACCAAAATTAATAGTGAAATTAATATAAATTAAATTCCTCGATTAGGGTAAAAATAAGATTACGAGAGGGTTAATGTAACACACCAACCCTAGATGCCCAGATTTGGTGCATTATTATGTATCATTGTCACGACCCGTCCTCGGGACCCGTGCCGTGACTACCCCAAACCCGCCTTCCATAGGCCAGGGGCTGGCAACTAGCACCAAGGCATAAAATCCCGGTAAAAGGGAAGGCATTGCCTTTGAAAAGTAAACAAGCCCTACAGAGTAAGCAAGCGGAAAGGTAAACACTAAGTAAAAGCTGTTACAACAGTAAGTGCAGAAAAGTAAGGGGGGCCGGAAATACAAGCCCAACTGTAAAGTACAACTGAAAGGGGGAAAACAGAAACTGAAAAGTAAATCTGCATCGTCGAGCCATCCTCTGGAAGTCCCACATGAAGGGTGGGTACAGAAAGCCTCCACTGCTCCTCGGGTCCAGCCGACCGCTCCGAGTGCGTCCCGCCCAGTGGTCCACCTCCAAGTACCGTCCTTCTCCGCAAGCCGCCACCACGATTAGCGTTGTCCGTCGTCTGCATCCAACACAACGAAGTGCGGGTATAACCCGTGCAGGGGTGAGTATAAGCTACTCAGTAGGGACCCCGAGACCCCCGAAGGTCTCCCAAAATCCACAAAGGATAATCCACAAAGGAAAGATACAAACACGAAGTAACATCCGACACTGCTTAGGTATATGCCCATACATATACCTAAGTCATCAATACTCGCTCACCTCCAACATTCCAGCTCAAGTACAACCTAGTCCACACAGGAAAGCCAAACATAAAGTCCACACAGGATAGCTCAACACAATCCACAAAGGAAAGTAAAACGTAAATCCACACAGGATAGCTCAACACAATCCACAAAGGAAGGTAAAACAGAGTTTCAGCTCGCACAGGATATACTTCTTCGTAAGACGATAGAGATGATCAGATGTAGCCATTGATTCATCTAAGCCGTCGGACCCACAAAAGATCGGTAGGTACTAACCCCCGCAATGACCCACATAGGATCGATCATGAAGTTGAAACCATAGCTATTGGGAAACTTCTTCTCCATCAAGAACAGTGGTTATGCCGCTACAACCAAGCGCTTCCCTCCAAACTTGGACTGCTGTAGTACTCCACCTATCGAGTACTGGGGCCTACTGCTACAACCAAGTGCTCTCCCATGCTGCTACAACCAAGCGCTCCTCCATCGTGGTTCTGCCGCTACAACCAAGTGCTCCCCTGTGCCGCTACAACCAAGCGCACCTCTGTCGTGGGTCTGTCGCTACAACCCAACGCTCCCCTATGCCGCTACAACCAGGCGCACCTCTTTCGTGGGTCTACCGCTACAACCAAGCGCTCCCCCTCATAGCCTCTAGAGGTACTCCTTCAGTTGAGTACTGTGGGTCTGTCGCTACAACAAAGCGGTCCTCTGTCGTGGGTCTGCCGCTGCAACCAAGCGCTCCCCACTGGGATATCCGTAACACACCGAGTCATTCGATCAGCAGTCGTCAAGTCTCAACTGGCTCTAGGGTTTCCGCACACAGCATGCTCGTTCCGAGAGGGTCCACTCCACGAGCTAAGTGGTCAATGAATCAACTGACATGCAGTCCGGAGTTGATGTATCCCAAGATGTACCGTAGAGGTCACTGCCGAAAACACATAGGATTCCTGTACTGTTCTCATCATCGTTGCAGTCGAATCCACCGAGGATCCCTATATAGTCGTCGTCGTCGAAGTCGCAGCAAGCACTAGGGTCCCCACACACAGCAAGATCGTTCGGGAGGGTCCGCTCCACGAGTCGAGAGGCTGATACATCAACTGACACAAATTCCAGAGTTGATGTATCCAAAAGATCTGTATCATCAACAGGAACTCAACGCTGCAGACGGCGCGTCAATCGGAAGCCCAGTCTGAGAGTTATTAGCTTTTTCGTCCAAGGGGCCCGGTTGGTTTTTAAGGCAAAACCAACCTGACCGTACTCCACCTGTTTCCAAACCTCAGGTGAAGTATGCCAAAATATCCATCTCACTTGGAGGAATCCACTAAAGTCGACGGCATGTCAATCGGACGTCCGAAGCTCAAGATATGAGCTTTTCCGCTCTGAGGGCCCGGTTGGTTTCGTGAACGAACCAACCCAGCCGAACACAAAGTTTCCCGAAACCTTGAGTGCGATATACCGAAACGACCGTCTCGATCCAAGGATCGCATCGCCACTGAAGGAGCTTCGTTCGGAGGCCCGTAGCTCAAGTTACATGAAAAAGACAGAAAACGGTCCGAAGACGGGGGGTCTGGGCCCGGACCGACCCGGCCCAACCACCCTGGGTCGGCCCGAACCGGGTCGGACCCGGTTCGGTGCGGCCCGGTCTGGCCAGGGCGTGACCCGGCCGGTCGGACCGGCCTGGCTCGGCTCGGCTGAGCGAGCGATCGAGGGAGCCGAGGGGTGCTGCCCCCGCGGGATGAAGAAGCTGCGGCCCTCGAGGGGCCGCGCTGGAGTCAACAGACGCGGCAAAGGCCGTGTCTCGTGCGTGTGAGCCGGACCCGTTCTCCACTGCAGAAACATCAAATCACCCTTGTGTCACGTTTTATCGTCTCCCGCCAAATCCGTAAAATAACGAAGAACTGCAGAGGGTTGTCAGGCCGTGTTCGTTTGGCCCACACCCTCCGCGTTAGGTGGTATCAATCGGGAGGATTAATCAACACATAGAAAACATAACTAAAAACAATTTTAATGAATTAAAATTGTTCTTATGAACCGGGTTCTTCATTTTAAAATAAATTATCATGGGAAAATAAATTATTTCACAACAACCCCTACCTCGTCAAGTCGTCGCACGCGCGTTCTTCGCGGATTTGATCACCGCAGAAGGAGGCGATTGTCGCGTCGCAGAAGGGCGTCGTGTCGTCGCGGAAAGGCGTCACGTCGTCGTAGAAGGGCATCGCGTCGTCGCGGAAAGGCGTCGCTTCGTCGTGGAAGGGCGTCGCGTCGTCGCGGAATACGGTGACGCGTTGACGAACTCCGAGGTTCAAGAACATGAAAATTTAATTATATCGATTAAATCCATGTGTTGTTATAAACCACAAAGAAGATTTAAAAGAAACCATAAATCTCCTACCTCAAGCAGTTGGTGATCGGAGATCGTTGCGGGGAAGAACGTCTCGGAAGAAGCGTTGTCAATCTCCGAGGGTGACAGCGTTCTTCGCGTTCTTCACGTTCTTCGCGTTCTTCGTGTTCTTCGCGAAGGAGGATAAAGGCACAAAGTTGTCAAAACCTCTCAACGAGCATTTTTCCAAAAGTCGTTCATTGGTCTTATTTTATTATTACGCCAACGGATTGAAAACAGGTTAAGAAACGATTAAATTAATTTATTGAATTAATTCAATGAATAAAACCGCCCAATTAATTCAACGAATAAAACTGCCCAATTAATTGGTGCGTTAAGAAATTAAGAAAACGCGTCAGTTGACATTCATAATGGCGGGTTTTCGCGGGTGTGTTACTTAGCGGAAAGAAACAGTGGGGCTCATGCGGGCCCCACCTCACAAATATCCTACCAAGAGGGTAGGATATTTCTGGATAACACTCTATCTGCATCAACTCAGCTTAAGCTGCTTTAAGTGGCTTCAAGTGGATTCCAAGCGGCTTACGTGAAATAAAATAAAGTTTGTCATACAATTTATTTTATTTCTTAACTTTAAGCCCAAAAATTAAAAACCAAACCCGAGAAAACGCAACTCCGGAAGAGGCGTTTCAAAGCAATTATCGGCGCTATGATTCCATCGGTGCCCTCAGAATTCAATTCCGAGCACCGGTTCAAAAGTTAGAAAAACCTACTCGTCCGTTCACTGAACGTACCCGAGTCAAACTTCGGAAAATGATTCTGGGCACACCGGGTCTCGGAATCAGGAGCCGTCAGAAACTGCGTTCTTGTAAAATTCCAAAGAAAATTAAGAAAAAAAATTCCTTGAAATTTATGGGTCTTTATAATCATTTTCATCATCACAAAAGATCATGTCTCTAAAGACTGATTAGTTTAGTAGCTTTGGATGTACTAGATACATTGATAAGGTTTACATTACATTATAAAATGGAAAACTACAACAGCATTGTTTCTATAGACAACACTGAGATCCCATAGACTATCTATACAGGTTAGTCATAATATACTTCTTCACATCTTGGGAAAAATAAAACATAGAAAAGGGTGAGCTCAGATGCTCAGTAAGGATAACAATATAGCGGAAACTTTCATAAATAAGGATAAACATTTAAGGAAATGTATAAGACTAAAACACAATACTTTTAAAATTGAAGATCGCCATAATATGGCAAAAATAAAATCACAATAATGCAATTTACATACTCACATGGATATTCTACTAGTCTAATAGTCACATGCAATATCAATAGCCACTTTTATAATGATGGAAAGCATAATGCTATACTTTCATAACCACATATTCAAGGCCTTGTGCCAAGAATACAAATAATATTTTGTCAATGACTTGTTCCAAGACACTAGTTTGTCGCATTAGACCTACAAATGCATTGAGGAGCTATAGCGGGCTCCACTCGTCACCTACTAAGTCCAATTAATTCCTCATATGAAATGGTTTAAACATAACATAGACATTCCTATTAAAAATAACAGACGAAATGTCAATACTTTATCAAAAAACCATGAATGGTGTAAAAATAACACATCCATAGTCAAACATATCACCAAACCTTCAAATAGATATGGATGTTTGGTGTCATAATAAATCAACTTTAAATAAGCTTAAAATCCATTAAAGGATGTTGACATAGATGAAATCAAAACCTTTTTAGAGAAATATCTTTTTCTATTTTGAAATACTTTAAAAGTCATGTAATTATAAAAGAAAAAAATTATTTTTGAAAATATTCTTATTATCTTGAAAGGGAAGCTACGACGTTTGTATAACGGCATAAAATATATGTACCCTCCATAAAAGTTAAAAAAACATTCATACCTTAATTTTGTCGAAAAGGTCATAATGTACATTGTTTGGAAAACGATAAAAAGATTCTATTCAAAGCATCGAAGTTCAAAAAAGGGTATAAATTTCTATAACCCATAGTCTAGGAAATAGTAAAAATGTTTTGAAATAGATTTTTATGAAACATGGATGTGGATGAAAAAGATGTCCCAGTAGATAATTACGTATAAACAACCTCAGATAATAAAGAGATTGTAGAATTAACCCTTACCTTGTACTTTTTCTTGGTCGAGGATATGTTAACCTCTTGTATAATGGTGAAATAATTGTTATTAAATTATACAAGAATCCTATACATTAATATGATATCATATATGCTCTTTTAACATTTCTTTGTTAATAATATCTTAGTATTGTCGTTGTTTCAGGTGTTAATAGAATCATTTTAATTTATATTCTTTCTTATGTGACTATTATTTATTATGGATGGGATGTGTCATATTTATATCTAGAATTATATTAAGTCTTTAGACATTATTTATAATAATCAAATGAAAACTATTCTTGAATGGATATGATGGGGAATGAATCTAATCGTGTTCGTGGAGACGGTAATCCGTACGTATGCACGAGCGACAATTTCGTTATTTTCATATTAAAATAATATATAATTGGATGTTATATCATATATACATAATAATTATCATGTTATATTAATTATTTACATCAATTACACATCATTATTATTCCCATCCAAATAATAATGTATTGAATAACAATTACACCACAACGTGGAGACGGTAAGTCGTACGTACGCACGTATGGTGAAATGTCATTCAAATGATGGATAGAATAATGAACATGGTTTACCATATTTATAAAAAATTCAAAATTTATATAAGATAATGTATTTATTATCTTAGAATGGAATCAATAAAAAAAGAGGAAGTGGAAGAAGAAGGGAACTTGAAAGAGTTGATGAAATATTTACCTCTTTTTCAGGTTATTCCTTTTGATTTGATCAAAAGGCCTCCATAGGTTGGATTTCTTACTAAATTGAGGCCTATAGTATTAAGGGAGGACAATTTAGAGGGTATTTGGGCAGGTTTTGGCCGATCCAATTGGATTTCAATGTGTGAATTATAGGGAAGTGGGAGTGCCCTTTTATAAGAGGGGTGTGGGGTACCTTAGGCAAAGATGGAAATATTATTTTATAATAAAATCATTTCCGGTTTCTAATGGATCCAAATGAATTATTTAAAGGATAATGATGGTATGGCTCTAAAAACATTCAACCAATAGGTTTTAGATAGGTTTGGTCCACTACATTAACCTTATCTTTTAGATTTAACTCCTAGTTAAATAGTTTGACATTTACCATGTCTCTTTGTATTTTTATATTATATGGTTAATAAACATACTATATACATCCAAGAGAACACCAAGTGTTTCATTAATGATAAAAATAACATTATATAAGTCTTTGTACAATCCTTATATTTTTAGGAATAGAATATCAATTAATAATATAATATTTGTTTTAAAAACTCTTTTATGTCACTTTTGACACTATTGGGTATTTTGTTTTTCCTAAATTTATAACAGTACTATTAATTCAAATAAAATTCATCTAACCAACCATAATTTGTCATATTGTCCTAAAAATTATATTAATTCATAAAAATTCCCAAATTACATTTATTTGAATATTTATAATATCAATTATTTTAATATTTCATTAATTAGGTAATTACTGCATCATCATTGTGTCATAAATAAATTAAATTTTTTATTGTATAAAAAATTTAAATAAAATACAATTATGTATGAAATATTTTTTTATTTATAATGAATATTTTTAGTCTAATTTATCTTATGTGTAACTTAATATTAAAAATGTTTTATTTATTATACTTTGATTTTAACTCCATTAACTCTGTTTTTTTTTTGAATTAAATAATAACAAATGTCCTAATCTAATAAATGTTAACCAAAGAGGTTAAAATTTTATTCCAAAGGATTTTTTGTCAAATTATATTTATTCAATAGAATTAGGACATGCTTTAGGGTAATAATAATATCATTTTTACCCTTATTTACCTAATTTACTTTTATCCGTGGTAAATAAAAGAAAAAATTTACTATTTACCAAAAATAATTTTCATCTTATTGAACCACATTTTACTTACTAATATCAACCATGTCTCTCATATTTTTTAAATTCAACTCACAGAAGTGGTAAAATTAAGTTTTATGTAAATTTGCAAATGCTCCAAGCAGGTGGGTAAAAGACGATAAAAAGTTCAATAAAATTTTTATATATCTAAAATTATCATAAACTAACACCAATGAATTAAATCAAACTTATATAGGTATTATTTATATATTTTGACCTAAAATAAATTTAAATAAAATAAATAATTATTTAAATAAAAATTCGGTTTTAAACTATAACTCGGTGTTTTTCACTATTCATCAAAAAATGAATGTTTTTAGAAAAATTCCAAAAATTCACCCTAAGCTAATTTCGATACTTCGAATCCAAAAATAATGTCCATTTTGAAATATTAAATTTATAAAATTTCTAAATGTGGGTATTACAATTTATAACGGCTAGTTTTATTGGTTGTGGTGTGTTAGAACTCGAAGTTGCGTACCACAATCGTTATTTTATTAGTCAAAGGGAAACATATCGTGGAAGCTTGTAGTGTCACAATCTCCCCTCCTTCAAATAATTTTATCCACCAAATTTCTAGAATATTACTGTATAAAAATACTCGGTTGGTTCTTTATCATAAGTTCCATAGTTTCTTACATTGCCTCTTCCGTCTTATGGTTTCACCATATAACTTTTACCAGACGAGTCATATGGTTTCTCAACACTTGTTCTCTTGTAAATAGAACATTGGCAGGATCTTATCAATAATATAGATCGGTTTCTGGTTCTAATTCCTTATTAGAGAGTACATGTGTTGGGTCAGGCATATATTTTATCAACAGTTATAGGTGGAAAACATTGTGAACTTTTGAGAGACTTTGCGGCATTGCCAAACAGAAAGCTACAACCCCATTTTTTCCTTGAATTTCGAAAGGTATGATGTACCTCGGACTCAATTTTCTTTTATTACCGAAACATATAAAACCCTTACATGGATATACCTTTAGGAAAACATGATCTATTACCTAAAATTCCAAATCCTTCCTTCAGTTATCGACATATCCCTTCTATCTACTTTGAGATGCTTTGATGTCGGTTTGGATTACCTTCACCTTTTCCATCATTTCCTCCATAAGTTTTGAGCCTACGAGTTTTCTTTCACCAACACCATCCCCACATGTTGGTGTGCAACATCTCTTTCCGTATAACGCTTCATATGGTGCCATATGAATACTTGAATGAAAGCTATTGTTATAGGAAAATTCTACAAGAGGTAAATATTGATCCCACATACCTTGAAATTCATGTGATCGTGATATCAACACAACTTCTGTGGTTTGAATAGTCCGTTCTGATTTTCCATCAGTTTGGGGGTGGTAGACAGTGCTTAAACGATGTTTAGTATATAGGGATTTCTGAAGACTTTTCCAGAATCATTTTTTAAAACGTGGATAACGATTAGAAACAATCGATAGTGGTACTCCATAAAGTCTTACAACATTATTAATATATAGTCTTGTTAATCTTTCAATTGGTAAATATTCCCTTATAGCAATAAAATGTGATGAATTGGTAAGATGATCAATAATGACCCATATTGCATCGTTCCTTCTAGAAGTCTTTGGTAGCCCCATGAAAAATCCCATCGTAATATTATCCCATTTCCACCCAGGTATGGGAAGAGGTTTCATGACTCCTCAAGGCTGTTGCCTTCCACCTTTGACTTGTTGACAAACCATACATCTTGACACAAAATTAGAATTCTCCCTCTTTATATTGTCCCACAAAAATGTTCCTTCAATTATATATACATTTTGGTGCTACTAGGGTGTATAGGGAAGTTATAACTATGAGCATCATCCAACAATTCACTTTTTAAATCTGGTATATCGGGAACACAAAATCTCTTCCCAAATTTCAAAATTCTATCTTCAAACACAATGTCACTCATTCTCCCATCATTCACGGCATTAATCTTCTTTTGAAACTCTTCATTATCAGTCTGATAACCCTTTATCCTTTCTAGTAAAGATGATATTGGAAACCATTTGAAAAAGTATTGATGTTTCAACTTCCATGGTTATCCCCATGTCCAACATTACTAGATCCCCGAAAATAGGATCTCTTTCAACTCTCATCTTGGTCATTACTCCATGATCCTTTCTGATCAAAGAATCTACCACCTTATTTTCCTTCCTAGGGTGGTAGTTTATAGTGAAATAATAATCCTTGAGTAGTTCAAGCCATCTCCATTTCCTCATGTTGAGTTCATTCTATGAGAAAATATACTTCAAACTCTTATGATTAGTATAAATCTCACATTTTTTCACCATAGAGATAGTTTCTCCAAATCTTCTAAGGAATTATTACTGATGTTAAATCAAGTTCATGAATATGATAGTTTTTATCATGAATTTTTATCTGTCTTGATACGTAGGAAATAACACTATCATTCAGTATAAGCACACAAAAAAGTCATTTCATTGAAGCATCACTATAAATAACAAACCCATCCTTCCCCGATGATAGAGTCAATATAGAAGCATTGACTAATCTTCTCTTTAGTTATTAAAAAAATTCTTCACACCCTTTTGTCCAAAAAAAATTAACCCCTTTTCGTGTGAGCTTGGTTAATGGGTTAGCCAACCAGGAAAAATTCGGGACGAAACGTCGATAACAACCTGCTAAACCAATAAAACTGTGTACCTTATTTATACATGTCGGTGATGGACATTCTTGGATTTCCATGGTATTAGAAGGATCAATAGATATTGCATACTTGGAGAAAATATTGCCAAAAAAAGAAATATCTTGAAGCTAGAATTCACACTTGCTAAACTTCCCATATAATTCATGTCTTCTAAGAGTCTTCTGGATAATGCGCAAGTGATTTTCAAGATCCTCGTAGCTTCTGGAGTATAAGAAGATATCATAAAGAAATACCACTAAAAATTCATCAAGATATTCCTTGAAAAATCTATTCATTAGATCCATGAAGATAGAGGGTGCATTAGTCAATCCAAAAGGAATTACTCAAAACTCGTAATTCCCATACGTGGTTCGAAATTCTATTTTCGGAATTTCTTCCTTCTTCACACTTAACTAATGATATCCAAATCGAAGGTGAATCATTGAAAAGTATTGATCTCTATGAATGTGGTGAAATTAATCATCAATGCGAGGTAGGAGATACTTGTTCTTTATTGTTATAGCATTGATCGTCCTGTAGTCAATGCAGAACCTCATAGGTCCATCTATCTTCTTAACAAAAAGGATAGGGGATCCCCATAGAGAAAAAATAGGTTGAATAAATATTTTATTACTCAATTCCTCTAGTTGTTTCTTTAGTTCCACTAATTCCACAATGTCCATTCTATAAGGGTTCTTTGATATAGTCCTTGACCTAGGAATTAATTCAATGGGAAACTCAATTTCTCATTCTGGAGGATGTCAAGTTAAATCTTATGTAAACACTTCAACATATTCATTCACAATAGTTAAATCATCTATTTGAACATTATTTTCCTCACCCATAGTTATTTCATTCTCTTCCTAACCAATAATTGAATTTAGTTGAGCTACTCAGGGTGGATCTAGATATGAATTAGTTGGTGATGATTCTGCTCTAAAGATAAGGTTTTTTATCGTCGCCATAAAAAATATTAACCTCCTTCTTCTTACAATAAATTTTTTCATCATGGTCCGAAAGACAATCCATAATAAGGATTATATCAAATTCAATCATGGGTATGATGGTGAGATCAGCAGATAAAGAAAATTTATATACCCTAATGGGAACTGATTCACAAAACATAGTTGCAATGATACTTCCCATAATAGTTTTGACTGAAAAATACCTTGTTAAATAAAATTGGAAATATCTATTTTTCTTTGAAAACGGGGAAGATATGAAACAATGCAATGATCCAAAATAAAATAAAGCTATTTATAAACTTGTGGAAACCATTAAATTACCTGCCACCACATCTTTCGGAGCTTCAACCTCAGCAGTAGTGATAACATAAGCATGGCCATTATCCCTTGGTCTTTTTTTAGGTAAGTTCCCCTGATTATTAAGACATTCATTCACATAATTTCTCCTTTCCATACAATTGTAGCATTCAACAATGAAAACCTCTTTCTTCCCCTTGAAATCACGAGCTTGGGGACCTTTTTAACCACACTTATAATAGACACCCATTCCCTTCAAACAAGTACCAGGGTGTTTCTTCCCACATTTACTATAGGATGGATATTCAAATTTTCCCTTATTCCCCTCATTTCCATTTTAAGAGTGTTTATCAGATCTCTTATTCTCTTTATTTCCTTTAAATTTGTAATATTTATAGAATTATTTTTCTGTCTTGATAGCACATGAGACAATATCTTCGTAAGATGAGAAGGATTGTGAGACTAATGCTCAATGGAGAAATGGTTTTAACCCATAAAATAAATGATTAATCTTAATTTGTGGGTTACTTATATAATCTATAGCATGCCTCTCTAACCTTGTAAAGTTAGATTTATACTTTATGACATTCTCATCCACTTATTTCCTCAAAATCCGAAATTGACTTTCCATATCCGCTCGATGGTCATGAGGAAATTATTTTTCTAAAAAAAACTATCTTTTAACTCCCTCTATTCCATATTTGATACTTCATCATCTTCCTTTGTGTTTTTAATCAATGAACACCATTTATCAGCATCTCCAGTGTGGTGGTAATCTTCCATGAAATTTTTTTCCCTTTCACTACTCCCCAAGGCGTGGAATATTTTATCCAAGTAATTTATCCATTTCTCTACTACTAATGGATTTGTACCCCCATTAAATGTTGTTGGTTGTTGCCCATGAAGTGATCTAACATTGATCCTCCACGTTGTGGATCAGGGTCCTCCATACGAGTAAGGTTATTATTCATAACGTGAGTGAGTTTTCCTTGTATGGTGATTCGCTGATCAGCACCCTATGCATCACCATCTCCACTATAATTATCTTGAGTAGGATGGAAATTCCTACATAGATTGAATGCATTAATACGGGTTCCATTCCTTCCACTAGTCTCTATTTATAAACAATGGCATAAACTAGATTAGTTTATAAATCGCAATACATAAATCCAAACATGTAAAAAACTTAACATAAATTGAACAGTTTATGAATATAATCAATAATCATAAAAAAAATTCTTTGAGGAAGTATATACTCCTAAACTCTTCATAATGGATTGTAAATAAAATGATAATTATCCTATGCATATCCCCTAGGAGTGTCGTAACCAAGATTACAACAAGTCCTGTTGTTGTGCACCAGTTCCTGTTCGAGTCTAGCTCAAAACGGTGTTTTTAGGTTTTACCCATAGGTACATCTGGGACAGAGCCTGCTCTACCTTCTCGTATCCAGACATGGATGTATTTTTTTGGAAACTCACGGAATCTCTACAATACCAAATTTCTAGAATGTTCTTCTATACTAATCCCCAAATTCTATCTTAGGGTAATGTGCTCTAATCAGAGTTTATCTAAATCTAGTTTCCAAGGTTTGTACTAAAAATTCTCTGATACCAACTGTAATGCCCCAACCCCAGAATCCCAGAGTCGGTGCATTATTACATATCATTAGCATGATCACAAAATATCAAGTCTCAAAAGACCGATTAGTTTAGTAGCCTTGGAAGTACTAGATACATTCATAAGGTTTAAATTACATCATAAAATTGAAAAATACAACAAAATTGTTTCGATATACAACACTAAGATCACATAGACAATCCCCGCAAGACAGTCATAATATACTTCTTCGCATCCTAGAAAAAATTAAACATAGAAATGGGTGAGATCAGATGGTCAGTAAGGAAAAAAATACAGAAAAAACATTCATAAATAAGCATAAACATTTAAGGAAATGTATAAGAAAAAAACAAAATCCTTTTTAAACATGAACTTCAGCATAATATGGCAATGATAAAATCAAAATAATGCAATTTACTTACTCACAAAGATATTCTACTAGTCTAATAATCATCTTCAATATCAATATCCACTTTCATAATGATGGAATACCTAATGCCAGATATTCATAACCACATAGTCAAGGCCTTGTGCCAAGAATACCAATAATATTATGTCAAGGCCTTGTTCCAAGACACTTTTTTGTCTCATGAGACATACCGAGGCATCGAGGATCTATATCGGGCTCCACCCATCACTTACTATCTCCAATGAGTTCCTCATATGAAAAGGTTTAAACATAACATAAACATTCGATTTAAAAATAGTATATGAAATGTCAATACATAATCCATAAACCATGAATGGTGTAAAAATAACACATCCACATTCAAACATATCACAAAAGCTTCAATAAAATATGGGAGTGTTGTATCATAATAAATCATCTTCAAATAAGCTTAAAATCCATCAAAATATGTTGAAATTGATGAAATCAAACCCTTTTTAGAGATATATTTCATTCTATTTTGAAATTATTTAAAAGTCATGTAATTATAAAAGAAAAGATTTATTTTTAAAAATATTCCTATAAGATTGTAAGGGAAGCTTCGAAGTTGTTATAATAGTGGAAAATATCCACACCCGTCGTATAAGTTAAAAATACATTCTTACCTTAATTTTGTCGAAAAGGTCATAATGTACCTTCTTTGGAAAATGACATAAAGATTACTTTCAAAACATCAAAGCTCAAAAAAGGCTATACATTTCTTTAACCCATATTTTAAGAAATAGTAAAAATGTTTTGAAATACATTTGTAGGAAACATGGATGTGGATGATAATGAGGTCCCAGTATATAATTACGTATAAACAACCTCAGATAATAAAGATATTATAGAATTAATCCTTACCTTGTACTTTTACTTTTTAAGGGTAAGTTAGCCACCAGTATAATGGTTAAATACTTGTTATTAAATTATACTAGAATCATATACATTAATATGATATCATATATGATCTTTTAACATTTCTTTGTTAAAAATATGCTAGTATTATCGTCATTTCGAGTGTTAAAAGATTCATTTTACATTATATTCTTTGTTATGTGAGTAATATTCTTTATTGATGGGATGTATCGTATTCATATAATAAATGACATTAAGTCTTTAAACATTATTTTTAATCATTAAATGATAATTAGTCTTGAATGGATATGATAGGGAATGAATCTCATCGTTTTCGTGGAGATAGTAATCTGTACGTATGCATGAGCGACAATTTCAAACTTTTGATAGTAAAATAATATATAATTGGATGGTATAGATTATATAAAGAATCATTATCATGTTATATTTATTATTTACATCAATTACACATCATTATTATACCCATCCAAATAATAATGTATTGAATAACAATTACACCACGACATGAAGACGGTAAGTCGTACATACACACGTATGGTGACATGTCATTCAAAGGATGGATAGATTAATGAATATGGTTGTACCATATTTATAATAACATCACAGTATATAGAATATACTGGAGTTATTATTTTATAATTGAAACAACAAAGAAAGAGGAAGTGGAAAAAGAAAGGAACCAGAAAGTGGTGATGAAATATTTACCTCTTCTTCAAGTTCTTCCTTTTTATTTGATCAAAAGGGTTTCATAGATTGGCGTTAAGACTAAAGTAAGGCCTCTACAATGAATTTAGGATAGTTGAAAGGGTATTTGGGTAGGTTTTGGCAGTGCCATATGGCTTTGAAGGTGTGAATTAGAGAGAAGGGGGAGTTCTCTTTTATAAGAGGGGTGAGGGGCACCTTAAGAAAAGCTAGAAATATTATTTTATAATAAAATCATTTTCGGTTTTTAATGGATCAAAAATAGATTATTTAAATTATAAGGTGGATATGGGTTGAAAAAAACTCAACCAATAGGTTTTTAGAGGATATTGTCACTATATTAACCTTATCTTTTCGATATAACTCTTAGTTAAATAGTTTGACATTTCGCATATATGTCTCTTTGTATTTTTATATTATATGGTTAATAAACATACTATATACTTCCAATAGAACCAAAACAGGTTCATTAATGATACACATATCATTATATAAGACTTTTGGCCAAACCATATATTTTTAGGAATAAAATATTAATTAATAATATAATATTTGTTTTAAAAACTCTTTTATGTCAATTTTGACACTATTTGGTATTTTGTTTTTTCTAAATTCATAACAGCATTATTACTTCTAAAAAACTCATCTAACAAACCCTAACATGTCATATTAACCTAGAAAATTATTTTAATTCATAAAATGTCTCAAATTACATTTATTTGGATATTTATAATATCAATTATTTTAATATTTTATTAATTAGGTAATTACTACTTCATCATTTTGTCATAAATAAATTAAATTATTTAAAGTCTAAAAAATATAAATAAATTCGATTATTTATAAAATACTTTTATATTTATAATGAATAATTATATTCGAATTTATATTGTGTGTATCCCAATATTAAAAATGTTTTAGTTATTAAATTTTGATTTAAACTCTTTAAACTCTTCTTTGAATTAAAAAATAATAAATGTCCTAATCTAATCCAAGATGACCAAGGAGGTTCATATTTTATTCCGAAGGTTATTTATGCTCGAATTATATTTTTCCAATAGATTTTGGACATGTGTTATTGTAATAATAATATCATTTTTACCCTTAATTTACCTGTTAACTTTTAACCGTGGTAAATAAATTAAAAATTTACTATTCAAAAAATTATTTTTATCTTATTAAACCAAATTTTACTTACTAATATCAACCGTTTCTCTGTGAGTTTGGAACTTCAACTCACAGAAATGGTGATATAGTGTTTTATGTAAATTTTCAAATTCTCCAAAGAGGTGGGTAAAAGACGATAAAAAGTTCAATAAAATATTTATATATCTAAAATTATTATAAACTGCCTCCAATGAATTTCAGTGAACTTATATAGGTATTATGTATCTATTTTGAGCTAAAATAAATTAAAATGAAATTAATAATTATTTAAATAAAAATTTGGTTTTAAACTATAACTGAGTGTTTTTTACTATTCATTAAAAAATGAATGTTTTCATAAAAATACCAAAAATTCACCCAAAGATAATTTCGATACTCCAAATCCAAAAATGAAGTTTATTTTGAAATATAAAATTTTTAAAATTCCAAAAAGCGGGTATTAATTTTCATAATGGATAGTTTGATTGGTGGTGGGGTGTTAGAACTCAAAGTTGCGTACAACACACACTATTGTATTAGTCGAAGGGAAAAGTACCATGGAAGCTTGGTGTGTTATAGTTAAGCCAAAGAGATAAGGGTTCAAATGACCTAAATATTTATCTAAAACATATTTTATTTCCCTATATGAAAATTATAAAGTATAAATCTTCATAATACTCTATTTTAGACCCTTTTTAAATCTCTAAAATATGGGTACACCTTATTATTTTTAAAAATTACAAGTGTGTGACTCAACTCACTTATAAAGGCATCTCTCCTCATATGTTCTTCAAAAATTAAATCCCGTTTTGGGAAATTACTACTCAAATAAATTAAAAAATAACTTCAATCATAAAAGAAGTTTTATTTTTTTTCAGAAATATAATATAGGAATAATATTTGTGAAAACCTGACTAGGATACCTAATAAAGAGATAACTCTCTTCAATGAGATTTTTTATTTCATTTATTCATACACATTCTTTAGTTATTATTAAAAAATGATGATATAATAACCTAAGTATCTTAAATATAATTATAGTTTTTATCTTAAGTTTTTTACCTAAAACAATCTCCACATCCATCAAATGGGTTACAAAGTCATCATTTTTATGTATGACTAACTACCACCATGCAAATTTATATCACTTATTTTTAAGTTACCGCTTCTCATGGTTGTGTATAATGATCGATATATATATATATAATATTTATACCATTTTTATACAAATGGTGTCATAATATCATATGTTTATATATATATATATATTACTTTACATTCAATATACGATACGATAACGTCATTCATGTGTATGATGGACTACTGGATCATGAAGCGATGCATTTTTTTCAGTGACACTTTACATGTAGGATAATTAGAATAAATTAAATAAATATATATTATATATATATAATAATAATGATATGAAAGAAATATTTATAATTCTAAAAATATAATATCTATCTTTTTTTCACAGTTGTTCACTTACCAAAAGATGATAATGTCATTCATGTAGACGTGGACTACTGCCTTCATGAAGTGATATGAATATTTTTTCATCACAAAAAGACGTGGATGATATGTAAAAGTATATTTAAATTAATATTATTATATTTATTTTAATATTATCATTCCTGAAATATAATACATTACTTATCTCATTTTCATAGTGTTCATTGTAAAATGGAAACATTACACATGCAGATGTACGACTTACAACCTTCGTGATCGTAACTTACTTCATTTCCAAAAACCATCATTCATGATCGGAATTAAAAATTAATTTATGTATAAATATTATAATTATAACATTATTACTATTCTATATACGATATAACCATGATCAATGTAATAGTAATGCATATATTAAATCAAAATATATACAAAAATCAAAGCGGTTATTACCCAAAACATGACTTTAACATGGAATTGTTAATAAACCGATAATACAAGTGATAAGTTAAAAATTTAAGGTATAATATATATATATATGTATTATTCTATAATATATTTATAATAAACTTATTTTTCTTATCCATGGAGTTTGAACATGTACATTGATATTCGAGGCTTAGGGTAAGGGATTTAAAGTGTGTCTTTTATTTTTGTGAGATATAAAAAAATTCACCACTAATTTATTTTTTTATGGTTTATAAAATTCCAATTTTATGCCTTATATAATTAATGTAATTATTTTCATGATATATAATTTCTAATTTGAGGTTATTATTTATTGTGTCTTATGATTCCAAATATTTCTAAAGTAGTAATGGATTTCTATCTCAGTTTTTAGTTCTGTGAGACACATGCTAGATTCACTGCCTATTTCATTTATGTGGTTTTTATACAATACATTATTTTTAATATAGTCATTATAGATTTTGGTATTTAAATATCCATTTTAGGATCTATCTCTCATGGGGTGTACGGTTAAGGGGTTACCAAACTGGTGAGGGAGTTTTGCCTCAATTTTATCTCTCTTAGAAATATGTTTTGATTTACAGTTATTGATTTTTACAATGTTTATAAACCACCAATTTAACATTTAATATCAATAAATACTTATAATAATGATATATTATATTATATTTAATTTTAATACATCATTGTTCTTACATTTAAATGTTACCAATGTGGCATGATTTTTATGTTATAATCTCATCATTTATTGAAATTGTTTAGGATTATGCTTCCAATGATAAAAAATTATGATCTATATATCATGAAAATTATTGATTTTCATATAACCTATTTATTTCATGAGAATAATATTTTTACCATAAAATTTATTTTTTCAAGGTTATTTTCAGCTAAAATAATTTTAAATAATTTTTTATGTTTCTTTAAATGTTTTTCAAAGTAGAAAATATTTTTTTTCTAGAATTGTTACAAATGATATTTCAAAATAATATTCCATCTAATATGAAATCCTGGGATGTTACTTATGATTTAATATGGATATGGTCTAAGGATACAATTTATTTATGTATTTTTTAGGATTACGATGATAATAAAATTATGAAAACGGTTTATTTTACATGGGATATAACATGATAAAATGAATTAAATGATGCTTAGTTTTCATTATTTATAGTATTATGAAATGATAAAATGATTACGAAACCTATTTCTTTTCATCATGTTACTCTATGATGAAATGTTTATGAAACACGTTCATTTTCTTGGGTTCTGATATTATGCTTTTTTAATGATCTTGTAGCACACAAATGTATGGATTATGTGATAGTATGACCTATATCTCTCTCTATTGGGTAATTATTAATGTAATTTAAGATCAAGGGGTACATGAGAGGTCTTCAGAATCCCAAAACAAAAGGGTGATGTTATCCTAATCCCAAATCAAGAGGGTACACGGAAGGTTATTCCAAGACCAAAGATGATACATGGTTGGTTATCCCTAGACAATATTGGTTTTAATTTCATGGTTGGTATGATTGACATAATATTTTCTATAATTATCTGTATACTATATTTCGATTTCTTATGAATATTTTATTACATAATTTATCATGTTATTTGACTCTCTTATGATTAGTTTCTTATAAAATTACAATACCTATGTCCTGACTCATTATTGAGATCATTGATATAGAGGATGTGGTTTGGAAATGTTACTCTCATGTTCTCAAACCACGGTGTTCATATTATGCCTACATGTCTCCCATGTTTTCCCTTATTATTAATCTAAGATCACATCTTCTTATGTTCCATTCCCCTGGTTATAAAGAATTATTTTTAACTTAGATTATTAAAGGTGGAAGATATTTATTGGAGACATTAATGATGTTTCATAAATTAAGAATATTGTGTTTCATGATTCTAAATATAGTAAACTATCCTGGTCCTTAAGGATATGTTTCTGTAATGTAATGCATATTCATCTAAAATTATTTAATATTCAGGTATGATAAGCTTGGGTTTGTATATATGTGGGATTAAATTTACAACTCCAATGATTTGGAATAATGTTTTAAACATTTGGGACATTATTTTTCTATGTAAATGAAAATTAATGTTAGATCCATTCGCATAACATAATAACAACTCAATGTTAAAAAAATTTATTCTTACAATCATCAATGTTATCTAGAGTTGGAATTTATTGAGAATGTATTTTTTTGAATTTAGCCTCATATTTAGTTAATAAGTATCTTTAATGAAGGGAAAGCTAAACCTTGTGTATATTTTCCCATTTAAGAATCATTAATCACATCGAGACAATATCATTTCACTTTAAACACCCAAAAAATCACTAAAGTTCGTTATGTTATCCATGTATCTCTGCTGAGGAAGCATACACCTAATTATTCACTTGTACTTAAATAAATTTTCATTACACTATATAGATATCTATTTAATGAGGAATAACAAGTTGAGATTATAGATCATGGAGAGAAATTTCTACAAAATATAACCAGTCACCAAGTCAATGTCTTAGGTAGAAACTATATATTTGAGGCAGATATATGGGAACCTAGGGATGTGATGTGGCATCCCTAACTGAATTTTTTAGGTTGAAATTCATTTTAATTGTGGAAGAAAGTGGCACCTCGATATTTTATGATATATAAAATTAATTTCATTGATTAGTAATGATACATGAAAACTTGAGTCTAAATAAATTATAAATTATTTTATTGCTATATCATATACCATAAAATTGGTCATACGAATAGAAATAACTGTAATAGAAAAAATTATAAAGGATTCATATAATTAAAATATATTGATAAATAAATATGTAATATTATTAAGTTATTATATTCCTTAAAAAATATAATTTTTTCTCAAAAATATTTTTATTTTATTATTTAGGAAAAAATAATGTAATTAATTTTTTCAAATATTTGAAAACTTAATTTAAAAAATGTACTTAATTTTTTTGAATCATCATTTCAATATTAATAGAGTTTTAATTTTTGATAATTTTCATAAAACATTGATTTTTTCGAGGTATAGTGGATAATTTTATAGAAAAAAATGTATTTTCATTTAAAACATTAAAAATGTAAAATTTAATTAATTTTATTTTAAAAAATAAAATGACTTATTATATATTATTATTAATTTAATAATTATCTTATGAATTAATTATATTCTATATTATTTTGTATAAAATGTATTTATGTAAATAAATAATTATTTCATGAAAACTGATTTTCATAACTTTTTGTAGGTTTAATTTAAATTTAAATTCATATTCCTACGTGGATTGAAGTTAGAAAAAGAAATTTTATATTTATAATCATAATTTAAAAAATTTAACAATGATTCCACATTAATATTTTTTCATAATGAAATATTAAAAAAGTTAGTATTTTTCACCATGGTTAATGTTAAAACGAGTTTACTAGGGGGATTAAACTAACAGAAAAGGGTATGTTTTCAAATTAGTCATTAAAAAATCATAGTATATGTCTATATTTCAATCAAATTTTATCCTTACTTTTTCGATATGTATAATTTGAATCATTTTTCTTGATAATTTCATTATAATATTTCAATATTTTTATGAAATCCCAAGTGTGTGCTCTCCCACACTTTTAAAATAACATCCATCCCCTCTCGTATACCCAAAAAATAGATATATCTAGCCCAAACAGACCAGGTAAAATTATATTATAAAATTCATTATTCATGTTATATAGGTGGTGTACATCACAAAAACTCAATCACAGTGTCCTTTATAGGTGACCTAAATGAGATCTTTCAGAGTAGTTTTAATCATTATATGCATAACACATTCATTTAACATCTAAATTTACATCCTAGAAAAATAAATTTTCTCATACTTACGTGTAGACTACCATGTTGACGAAATGATGTGATTAGTTTTTGATTTCTAATTTTCATATAAGGTAATAATAATATAATTAATATATATATATGAAATATACAAAATATATGATATAATATTTATCTAAAATGGTGAATTATAATTTACTTATCATTATTTTCATCAATTAAAATGTGAAAACATCATTCAAGGGTATGTATGGTCAACAATCTCCATGAATAGTGTTACTAGTTTTTAAATATGTAACCTCTATTGATCATTATAATTATATATATATATATTGAAATTATATTATATTTATTTTTTTATTAAAAATTAATAGATTATGGAATGATTATCAATATAGATGGACTTAAACTAACAAACCAACATAACCATAAAAATAAAGTAGTTATCGCATAGAACAATGATTTTAATAAAGATTTATTAATAAATTGGTGATTAAATGGTATAATTAAATCATATTTGTAATAATATGAATGTTTATAGCTATATAAGATTTTTATAATAAATATATATTTATTGTATAGTATGTTTGAAAAAATAAAAATGACTTTTGACCTAGGGTAAGGTTTTATTTCATAATCTCATCTGTATTTTAGATTGTTTATGTTTATGTAACCAATGGGAGAATTATATGATCATTAAATCTAAAATGAAATTAATTTTATACTAAATTATTTGTAAACATAATTCACAATTTTTTATTTCATTTCCCACTCTTTATATACTCATGATACTGAAATAATTTTTTTTATGGACAACTAACATTGTGTTTCTACATGGTTAAGAATATTTTTATATATATACTTATTTTCAAAAAAAATTAAATAAATAGTTTCCTATTAACAAATTATTTATTATAGGAATTTATTCCATGTTTTAATTTTAAAAATATGGTTTAAAATGATTCTTCTTTTTCATTTTCCGAATGAGGTACTTTGGAAATTTGAACAAAATATGAATGGAATATTTTTTTACAAACATGGCGTGAGGAGAATTTTACACCACCATTACAATCTAATTCATTAAATATTCATTTACATTAATCTTATTTCGCTCTCAAGGAAATTCTTTTAAATAATATTTAGTAATTTTTTAAATTAAAAATAAGTTATGTCAATGTGAATAGTGTATTTTTCTCAAAAAGTATTCTAGTGATATTTCTAATATGTATTTATATATGTCAATATAGTTTAATAAATATTAATAATTAATTACGATATAATTTCATGACATTATCTACCATATTTATCTAGAGTATTATGATATTTTTGATTTGATAATTTATTGACATTTTAATTTTGTGTTCATCAAATAAAGATGGTTGTTGACATTTAAGGCATATTGAAAATAAACTACTATGGATTCATATAGTGAATGCAATGTAATTATTAAGCAATGGGAGGGGATTCAAGTTATATATACCCCCAGTGCATGTGTAGGTCATATGAGATTGAATAGTTTGGGTATTTTATCAAGTAATTAACAATTTATGTATATGTATCTGACGTCCTGACCTGAGTTCTACCCAAAGGTGACCAGAACCTAGTTAGACACATGGACTCAATAGTACCTCCCAATATTCTGGAGGCTTATTACTAGTAGTTAGGTCCTAGGTGTTTCATTGGAGATATTATTCCCTCATGTCAAAGTAGAGAATAAAGGAAATTATATAAAGTTATATAAATGAAAATATATAATGAAGTAGAATGAGTAAGTAGTGGAATTCAAACCAAAACATCCATGAACTAAATAATATACAACTAAAAATTTAGAAACTAAACCATAAAAAAAGTCATGATGATTCATGACATGTATCTAACAAACTAGAAAATATGTATACATGGTAGTAGTTAATACATGATGTAGAGAAAAATAATAATTCAAAAACTATCCAAAAATCATGAGAACTAGACCAATCATCATCTACCATGATAAATCCTAATCATTTAATCTTGATCTGGTGTCTAAATAAGGACACATCTCTTTATCGAAATATTTGTACATATAATCTTCTCAGCACCCATGGAGGTCGATATAGGGTGTGAGATAAATCTCATTAGGCCACCACCAGTGGTGCCTATACCACTCAATCTATGAAGTATAAACTGATTGTGTGTAGAAATTTAAAAAATTAAATAAAACACAATAATTAAAACACCCAAATGCATAATTCCTCCTCAACTAGTGTCTAAAAATTTATCAGTTAATTAATAATGATTCAGGTTATAATAACTATCAAATGTACTATTTATGATAAAAATAATGTAAGGGTATCCATGGTATGACCAGAGAATCCTATAATAGTGATACTAATGAAAGTGGTTCAAAGGTAATAACCAAGAAATACATTACCTCAATGGTCTATCCAATATAGTAATAACATGAATTTTTTCTAAGGGGGTCATATTGTAATAAACGAGGAAACTCCCAAGTCATCCCACTATAAATAGTTCTAATCTAGTAAAAGGATCTCATACATGGTAATATGGGCTAATCATGACTAGGCTAAATGGGGGAAATCTATGGCTCCATGCATCCCTTGAAATTAATCTAGTTCTAAGGAGTGTTTCTAAGGAATTCGGATATCTGGAAGACATTGAGGGTATCCAAGGTCATCATTCCAGGAATCCACTATTATTCATGGACCATGTTCTAGGGTGGGCATCTCCCTTAGAATCCATCTCCATGAATTGGAATGTCATCCTCAATGTGACCAATGAATTCCATTACTAATCCCAGGATGGATCAAGTCTAACCACTCTTATAAAGGTAAACAGATTCATATAAGATTCCCATCTTATACACAATCCGTTATTTAATTAAGACCATTTAATAATCATTCCATATAATAAAACAATTGGTTCATTCCATTCCCTTTTATACTACATGATATGGATAAATATAAAATGAAACAATTTATTACATTGATTCCATATTCAATTATATGCTTTATTCATTTACCTTTCATAAAAATGACAATGTGGGATAATGACAGTCAACCATATATAATTCATGTATATTCAACGTTTACAAGTTATATCTATAAATAAACATTATATTTAATAAATTAAAGATTTATATAATTAATTGGAACACATAACGTAAAAGGTTAAAGATATAAATATATAATATAAAAGGTCTAGTCAATTCCAATTTAAAATTTACTTAATTTAAGAGGACATACCACTAGCAGGGTCAAGCCAAACTCCCGAACAATGTCACAAATAAAACCACATGTGTTAGAAAGTAATAACTAAATAAAACCCCTAATTGGGGATGATATAGTTGATGTCACAACCTCTAAATAAAAAAATAACATATATAGAATGGGCCCTTGAATATGAGCATAACAATAATAAGTATGACATCTAAATTAAATAAGCAATTCCTGGTGAAATCCTCATGTGCACAATCGAAATAGTTTATAAAAGGAGAAGACTTGAGGGGTGAGTTCTAGAACACCTACCTTGATCCTATAACACTGTTATTGTTTAGTATCAACCATTATCCTGTTCTCGATCATAAGAAAATGGAATAACAGTTCAACACAAAAAAATAGGCCATATGACCCTGTATCAAAATAACTCCATCATGGAGATGAGAAATGATGAAAGAATAAATTTGAATGAAGTTCCTACCTGAAGGATTCCAACATAATAATAATATTTCAAATCAGAGTTTGGAGGATGAAACAAGATCAAAAACTATTAAAGGGTCACTTGGGAGATCCAATGGGAGAAAAAGAGACTCCCTTCTAGTAGAAATGATAATTATAAGAGAGGGGTGAGTCAATTAGGCTATTTAGTGAATTTTGTACATTTTACCGAAAACATTATTTGGTCTCTTTATTTTTCCACATGGGTGGACGAACCAGGCACCAACCCTCCACCTCCATGTTCTAAGGGGGACCCACAATATTTCACGAACATGGTTTGACTAACCATGTAAAAAACACATGCACAGATCTATTAAAAATTGCATAGCTATCCACATGGGAATGTTCCCTTTGATACATGGTCTCACTAAACTATACTGCATCATGAATCCCTCTATCCAACCCGTGCACAGTTAGGAAAGCCAGATGGACATTCTCACATAGATTTTACTAACTATGCCTCATATCCCATTTATCCACCAGCAAGGGTTCTGAGCTCCGAACAAGCCAACTAAAGCCCCAAAAAATACATTATCACATTAGTCATCCAAATAGATCCAAAATTAATAATTAGATTAAAATTTAAAGGATCCATATATGATTGTCAAACTGGGTTCTTACAGTTTCCCCCTTAAAAGTAACTCATCAATGAGTTCACCTTCCACGGTAGATGAAAGATTGACTGAGAATGAATCCATCCACTAAACATGTACATCAGCCCCCACTCCCATGTCTAATCCTTCACATGAATATTCCTCTATAGCTGTCTTATTAAATGGAAATACTAGCCTCAGATATCCTTTATGCTCTGGTCAATGATGCATATGGGATATCTCTCAAATGAAGAAACAACATCAAACTCAACCTCCTCTGGATCAAAATACTTATATGGGTCGGCATGATAATATAGAAGCTATGAAACATAGAGTACGTTATTAATGGAATGATATATATTAGGCAATTGAAACTGATAGCCTACTAGAATAAACCTATCCATAATATCAAACAGCCTCATATAGTTAGGCGACATATTCCCTTGAATTGGAATCTAAATATCCTAAATCCTATGCAATACCCCTGAAAAAAATGATCCCAAACCTCAAAATATAATGTTTTGCATTATAAATTTACATAATAATTCTATCTAGACTAAGCATAGTACATACACATTCTGATCAGCTAAACCCTCTACGATATCTCGTAAAAATGATGAGGACTCAGTAGCACTACCTCTCCAGCCTCAAACCGGTACATTTGTGAATGGCATGATGTACAATGAAAGGTTTCATAAGGAGACATCTAAATCCTATTATGATATATATTATTGTGTAAAAACTCAATGATAGGGGTATTATTCTCCCAAGAACAATTTAAATCAAGGATGGATGCCCGAATCGTGACCTCTAACATCTGTATCATCTTTTCTAACTACCTGTTAAAATGAGGGTGAAACAATATTTGTAGAAGAACCTATGTGAAAAAAGCTCTATGTGACCCTAGTAAGAACCTATATGTGAAAAGAGAATTCCTTTCAGAAATTATAGTATGAAGGACCCCATGTATTCATATGACCTCATGAACATATTATTTTATAGATCATCAGCTGGGAAAGTATCATGGATTAAATGAAAGTGGGATAATTTCATCAGTCAATACACAACTACCAAACTTTGTCACTACCTCAATGTCACCTCTGCATGAAAAATAAAAAATCCACAGAAATAACTACCAATTTACATTTTTGGATTGTTAATGGATATTACATGACTTTAGGTCACTAGTACTCCACCTTCATTTGCTGATAGGTGGAACACATATTGATAAAACCTGATATCTAATATTTCATCCCAGACCACAAATAGTTTTTTCACATATCTCAATACATATAAGATATTCATGGATTACATTCCCACAAGGAAGTATATGATGATCACATAAATTCCTCTCTAAAATATATTGGAATATAGATATGCCTATATAAATGGAAGATGTTAACCCCATTTATAGTACAATCAAGAGGCATTTCTTCACTATAAATACTCCCCTAGAGAACCAAGCCTTTTGGATTTGAAAAACGTATACCCTTTACCTTATCAAAAATTTATGAGGAAACTATCAAGGCTATAAGATAAGAGTAATTGTCACTCTCATAAAACTCTAGATGTAGCTCAAAAAAATAGGGCCATCAATTTCCTTTCATCACTGGATTCCAGTACGACATGTGTCTAGGTTTTTAGACATAATGGATCCCCTACTATATTTTCTTTTCCAGGTATATAGGTAAGCACAGAGTTGATGAAGAGATGATATTGCACGAATATTTCGTGTCTAAGATTCATGTAAGACTTTTAAAAATACATTTGAGTATCTTGTGCTCTATGTATTCCAAAAGGTTCTCACCCAATAGATAGCGTCTCTTGAATCCTATGGCATATTCAACAATTAATAGCTCAAGGTCATTTGTATGACAATTTCCTTCATGCAGACTCAACTGTCAAGATTGATAAAGATTGAAAATATACTCATAAATCATCAATACACTATGCTCGATGCCTTATCTACCATTAAAAATTGAATAGCCTCTTCCTAGATTTGGAAGATCAAAATAGGTGTAGAATTCATCCTTCCTTTCAGCTCCTAGAAGTGATTTTTACTTACTGATGACTATAAGAACTTCACAACCATATTTTTAAGACTAGAAAGAGAGGTAACATGAACTGATAATTCTCTTATTAAATTACTATAAATCCATTTATCCCCAAGAAATTCAACATATCAATCACGTTCTTAGAATTATTTAAGGAAACCACAACTCTCACCTTATCTGGGTCAACTGATACTCCTGATTATGAGATTATACGACCCAAGAAGTGACCTTTTTTTATCCGTATGTGGTAATGAGAAATATTTTCATAAATATAACGATCTATCATTATATTGAAAATGATTTGGTCACTAAGAGTAATTGAATACACCATGATTTCATCCAAAAAGTCAATGAAAAAAGTATCTAGATATTAGTGGAAAACCCTATTCATCAGAGATATAAACTTTTACGTGCATTCATAAGATAAAAAGACATAACAAGATACTCATAAAGACCATACATTATATAAAAAGTTGTATGAGTTTTTTTAAAGGCCTTACTCACAGCTGATGATAGCTTGATCATAAGTCGATAATTGAGAATACCGAAGCCCTTTAGACCATGTCAAAGATATCATCAATGCGAGTTAGTGGATACTTGTTCATAATATTAAGAAATTTCAAAAATTATTAATCGATACATAGCCTAACATCATTTACAACTTATTAGAAAAATTCCTAGGCGAACCCCATTATGAAGTACTAGGTCTAATAAAGCCTTTGAATTATAGATAATCCAACTATCTCTTGTGCTCTTAGATCTTAGTAGGTTTCTTCATTTAGGGATGAATGGACATTAAAGATTATCCTAGAACAAGAACAATAAAGAACTCTACCTATATCTCTGAATGAAATATATATAAATATTCATGAAAACATCCCAGAAATAGTAAACCATGGGAAGAAAATCTATCATATGTACTCCCTAACCCCCCATGAAAATACTAGATTTCTAGGAAGTCACTCCTCAAATCCAATGGTGCTCTAATCTAGCTCTACCTTCCTGGACATCCCACTCACCCTTGTGGTGATAACTGCTACCCTCTGGTGATGTAAAAAATACTTTACAGTGATAGATGCCCACATTGTTAGGATACAGAACAAACTAATCCATCACAAGATTGAACGATAATATTTTTATATCGAGTACATCGCGGTACCAAAATGAATGATAAAGGCCTACCTCGAGGGGTACCCTATTCCCTAGCGTATTCCCTCAGACTCTACATCCAATGGTCTATCCTAGGTCATCACACCATATAAGTACATAAATTAAATCAGAAGACATTCAGTGGTTGAAATGAGATAAAGGAGTGTGAAACATATGTATTGAATAAATTTGATAAAATAGTGGAGGATACTAGAACAATAATTCATATAGTCAAAAATCCTAAACTTTACTCTTCAGGTTTTGGTTGTAAAGTGTTAAAATTACCTAATATATAGCCTTATGCTATAGATGGACTACCCTAAGAAAGTTTGCTCTGCTGGCACTGATAATCAGCAATATGGCTATATGGGCCATGATATACTCCTCATCTTATCATATCAATGGTTCTATAACCCCAATACTAAAATGGAATAATTGATGCTTCCCCTAAAGGTGGAGCTGGTATGGATCCCCATCCAATTCAAGGATGAATAATGGTCAGAAAAAATATCCCAAGATGACCCATACAGTCGTATGAACAATTATGAATAGGGTCTCTATTACACTAAAGCGTTAGATTTCCCTATCATTCACACTAATGAAATATAGAAATTCTTAATCTGTTGATACTCTATATTTCACTGCTATAATGAGAAACCTCATGGATACACTTCCTGCTAAAGTAAAAATTATTAAACTATCTCAGAAATAAAACATTATTCCCAACACTTTCAACCTCGATCGGGTTGCATTTAGGGATAATATAATGATTGAAGTTATCATAAAAATTAGGAATGTAAAAAATAGTCACCTATGAGAGGATGGTATACTTGGTCCCATCTTCAAAACCTCATGCTCAAGATAGCTCATCACCATCTTGATAAGGTGAAAAAAATGTAACATTGTAAAACTAGATGAGTTTTCGATATCTATCATAGAACCCTACTCTAGAGGCAATAACACTATGTCGCAGTCATCTATTAGTATATGTGAAAATACATAATCATAGAAGGTATTCATTAAGTCATCCCAATCCATGCACTGATGACCACCAGCCTGAATAGTCACATCCCACTAGATTTTGCAAAATCATGAATCATATAGGTGGAACACTTTATCCTTCTATTTAGAAGCATCTCTAGATACTCAAAGATGGATAGATTTGCCTCTAGCCAAGGCGTTGGATACCATGGACCACCATCCGCATTGTAGGTGATAATATTAAACTACAACAAATTAATATTCAGATAAACCATAGTAAGTGTACTATGTGGAACCCCGTGAATGGACTACATCATACATAGAATTCCCTCATTAGATTAATCATTAATACCAAATTTAGGTAAAATAGGTGGTGGAAATAGTGTAAATCCTTGTGGTAAGAGTGGTAGATTAGATACCACCATCTCTATAGTGTGGGAAGACCACCCTCTAGGTTCAAAACTCAAGGATATCATGGTGGAATAGCTCAAAAAATTCCAAGAACACACCTTATATCAATATTTTGGAGCAGATAAAAACACTATCAGAATCCTTTCACAAAAACAAGGGCTCACTACCCATGGTACTACCCTAACTACCTACTTAGAAGGCCAAGATATTGGTAAGTGTTTGAATTTAATTTATAGAGGTTTCAGTTCGAAATGTTTCAATATCAATTTTCCTCTTCATTTATTGGAAACCATTTCATTTTATAAGTCAAATTTTTCATTTAATGTGTGGATTTTATCATATAAATATGTCATGGTTTGATTAAATGGTTCATTATAATAAACTAATAATGTCCCATTAACATTATAAATTGAATTTAGCACCATTTAATTTAATTTTTACCCTTCTACATTCAATCTATGAATGAAACAGGCGATATACGATGGATCTATTTGGTTAGTTACCCATCCAATTCATGAGGGCCCATACATCTCATGAATTGAAACAAGATATCACTCAATCACAACCAATTTTTACCTCAAATAACAAGTGTTTTACAGCTATCATGGGTAGGAACCGGTTTTTTAGGACTCCACCATCAACCAATATAAGAAAACACTATTTAATTGATATTGAAACATTAAATAACCAATCCCATACTGTGTATATGTTGTTATAAGAAAATATATATATGTAACAACTATGACACAGTGAATAATCACATGAAACAAAAACAATTCAAACAATGAAATGGGCTTATATGGCCTTGAATATGCATGACATGTGAATCATAGGCTCCTATAAAGATGAATTTAATAGTGATCCTTGTTGTAGTAGGACAAGGTAAATATCCATAAAAGCTATCAAATATCACAATTAAAGTGCATCACCCAATGATGATTGTATATCAAATGTAATAATAAAAATAGAGAACAACAATTTCCCTTTCTAAGAAAACATGGTATTTAACTGGAATGCCGGTTAGCGACTTCTAGGAACAACTTATAAACATGTTCTAACAAATTACAGAATCCTATCTATATTCGAGAACAATATCTCAAAATAAAATAAAACACTTCTAATACAACATTTTTACATCCAGGCTTGGGTTCTAGTCCAAGGTACCCAAATCCTGGTTGGCCACATGGCCTCAAGCACGCCTCCCTATATGATAGAATCTTTTGTCTAGTATAAATGGACTTGTTGTGTTTCTTGGGGGAGTATTCCCTTATATTAGAGTAGAGAACAATGGATATAATATAAAAAATATTTATATAAAGAGAGTATGTATTAGAATGAGTAAGAAGCAGAATATTGAAATAAAACCCAAGAACTAAATAATAAACTGAAATGTTGGAAATGGAATAATATAAAAAATTATGATAATACATTTCATGCCTCTACAAAAATGGACAAAATGTATACCTAGATTCAAGAAATGCATGTTATACAAAATAAAAAAATCAAAAAACTATCTATATATCCTGGGAACCTCTCAAGTCATATTCAACTAATCTCTATCCTAAGAGTGAAATCTGAATTAGGTTTCATATGCATGACACTTCCCCTTATCAACAACTACATACATATAATCTTCTTGAGTAACATTTCCATCCTAGATAGGGTGTGAGATAAATCATAGAATTCCACAACCAACGGTTTCTATACCATCCATTATATTAAATATTTACAAAAAATGGGGAGGAATATATTAAAGTAAGGACAACACATTAGTGTAAATACCTCAATACCAAAATCCGCCTCAAATGTTGTCTAAACATGTATCATTTAATTAATTGTATTCTAGTTTACAACAATTTTTAACCGTACTATTTATGAAATAAATAACATAATTGAATCCAATGTGTAACACAGTAATCCTATAATTTTTACAATAATGATAGAAGATCCAAGGTAATAACCAAGTAACCTGTGACCTTAATGTTTGATCCAACTATATAATAACATGTAGTCTAAATTAGGGGGTCTGAGTGTAATACAATGGGTAATGCCAAAGGCATTACACTATAAATCTTTCTGAATAAGTATCGGGGTCTCTTCCAAGGAAAAACTTGCTCAGTATGACTAATGCTAATAGAATGAATCCATGGAACCATGTGTCCAAAGACACCAAGAATCATCCAAGGAGTATATCTAAGGAATCCTAATATTTGGAAAATAGTGAGAGGATCATATGAGATCATGTAGAGTATCCACTAGAAAACAAGGACCGTGTTCTAAGGTGGGGATCCCCCTTATAAACCAGATCCATGAATTTAAATGGAATCCTTTGAGTGATCAATGAATTCCATTGGGAATCCTAGGTTTGCTCAATTACAAACACTCATATAAAGATAAAATTTCCAATATGAAAAAGCCACATTATAAATAATTCATTCCTTATTCAACTTCGTGTTATATTCATTCCATTTAATAAACCATTTGGTTCATCCTATTTCCATTCATACTAAGTGAAAAGGAGAAATGGGACATGCAACCATTTATTACATTGATTCCAAATAAAATTATTTGGTTCATTCCATTCCCTTTCATAATCATGAAAATGAGGTCTAAGGACATAAAACCATATATAATTCGTTTATGATTAATAAGTCCAAGTGATAAAAATAAATATACTTTCCATTTATTCATTTAAATATTCATTTATTTATTTGGGACACATACCTTATAAAGGTCAACAGATATCTATAAAATATAAAAGGGCTAGACATTTCCAATTCCTTATTAATTTAATTTAAAATCACTTACCATTAGCAAAGACAAGCCAGACACCCAAACTCTTTCATAGATAAACCCACATAGGTTACCAAGGTATAAATAAGGAAACACCATACCTGAGTTGGAAGGAGTAGATGTCATATACTTTAATGAAGTGAATAAAATATATATAAGGGGATCAAGTATTTGAGCACAATTATTACAATAATGACATGTGAATTAAATATATAGTGAATAATGAAATAAACATGAGAAAAATGATGATGGTTTATAAAATTACAAGACTTGAGGGATGAGTCATATACCAATAAACTCAAGCCTATAAAAATATTATAATCTAGTATCAGTGTTTAGTTTGGCCTAGATCAAAAGATAATGGAATAACTGATCAAAGAAATAAAAATATGGAAAATGAGACCGAATCAAAATAACTCTGTCGAGGAGAAGATAAAATATGAGTGGAGAAAGATGAATGAAGAGATTAATTTAAGGATTCCAATATGACAATCAGATCCCAAATCAGATTCTGAAAAGTTAATGGGAATAAAAAAACGTTGAAGAGCGAACTTTGGATCACCAATGAGAGAAAAAAATCATCTCATCCATTGGATATGAGATGAATAAAAGAGGGGTGACTGAATCCTGTCATTAAGGGAATTTAGTTCATTTTACCCTATATTTATAGGTTCTCACAATTTTTCTTCACAGTTGGCCAAATCATGTGACAACAGTGCACCTCCCACAACTTAAGGAGGACTCCACATGGTTTCTTGTGCATAGTTTTACAAATTGTGCACAAACCATGTTTACATATCTACCAATAATTATTGAGCTACCAACACTGGTGTGTTCCCATAATGGCATGGTTTCCTAAAACTATTATACCTCTTGAATCCATCTGTTCATTCCTTTCATGGTAAAAGATACCATGTAGACTGGCTCACTCGTTTTGTACTAACCATGATTCCTTGTAATTTTCTCTTCAAGAAAATTGTTTAAGCTCCAAAAAAATCCCCAAACACCCTTGAAATATCATTAACCTCATTATGCATCCATAAAAGGTCCAAATAAAAAAATTAGATTGAAAAATTTAAATTATATGATCCTGATAAAAAATCAGGTTCTTAAAATGCCTCCATAGAAGGCCTCAACGATATGATTAAGATGTTTGAACTCATGAATTCCATCATAACAAAATTATTTATTCATATATATGTGATTATTATATTATTTATTATATACATAGATAATTTTCATGAATATTTTATTATTTAATTGGATTTATTTATTATTTATTTATTCTTGATTTTTTATTCACTCATTAATTATTACTTGTTAGCTTTTTTTATTAGCATATATTTATTATCAATATAAGATGGCATGTTTATTTAATTTCCATTCCATATGATTCAAGGAAGTGTATGATGATTGATATAGAAGGATATTATAGATGTAATAATGATGTTCTAAAGGAAAATACAATATTTTATTTTATATTTTCCAATGTAATTTCAAATTTATCTATATCTAGTTTTCATAGACTAATAATCTATTCTAGAATTTGAGATGTCATCTCTTTTATCCAGTAAAAATGTAATAACAAAAAACACCTGCTTTGGGCTACTAGGTTATGGGTCCTTTTAGCAAGACATATCATCTGGATTAGTGTGGGTATATATTAATTCACGGTATAAGAGATATCATACGACAACACTGCCGATCATATTTTATTAAATGGATATATCATATATTATATAATAAATTTTAAGATACATTCGATCAAATTTTATGTTTCAATGATGTTAATGATATATGTATATTTATGCAGGGGAGAAAAAAATATCCATAGAAATATGGTAGATGGAATTAATAATATAGAAGATTATATTTATAGGGTTGAAAAACAACGAAAAACATATTCTATTTATGATAAATAATAATATTTAAAACCTATATACAAAATAAATATATTTCTAAAACATATTTAGATAATGTATCACTATTCTATGAAAATGATGTTAAATTATAATTTATAACTATAATTTAATGTTTTACAGGCACAATATACATAGAATGATTCATAAAATGTGGTGTAGTGTGGATTTTAAGATGTATTTCATTATAGAGTATGAGGATGATATTAGTGGCTATATTTTTAGGGAAATAGAATAACAGTATCCTTACAATATTTGATATGAGGGGTTCTATGATATACTTATAGAATTCCTCCATTATTTTACAATATGGATGTGATTATTCCATAATATAATAACAATGGGTTGATTCATAGTGAAGCCTATGATCCATTGGGAAACCAAACATTATGATTCATTGTTCAAATATTCTTCTAAAAAGGATATCATTATAGACAATTCATATGATGAAACGGTTATAAGAATCACATGAATTAATTTATTTTATAAATTCATGATTCATATGATGTTTACAAAAACCATTATTGATGCATTTCTTTTACTTTATGTATCATATTAGTAAATTATTGGAAAGCCCAAAAGTGTCTAAAGGGACTATATAGACATGCCAAAGTTTGTGAACATTGTATAGAAACTTATCTATGGTTTATTTTGACTATCCTTAACATTTATATATTTTTTTATCTTTTCATTAAGAGGTACTACAATACTATGGGTATTAATGAATATACCACTAAAAATATGACATTATGAATTACTATATGACCACTAGAATCGAGTATAGAGGTTTTGGGATTCTAGGATATATGTAATGATTGTTTATTATATAAATTATTACTTGATATTTTTTAACACTATATATAAATTGGAATATAGTTTATGAATCACATGGTGACTAATGAAATATTGTTTCTAGAGTCTTATATTTGTAGAGATAAGTCCTCCCAAATTGATTCTTAGATAGGCTCCATACAAGAATCATTAGCGCCTAGTGGTTCACATTCTTTGATTGACCCATATCCTTGTTATTATGATTATATTAATGATATTGGTGGTGGTGGTTAGGTTGTTTTATATCATAATGTTGGTGTTCCATGTAAGGAATGAGTTGATGGTTGTGATTATGATTGTGAAGGAGGTGGTAGAAGACGAGGAGATGGTCATTATTGAAATTTATGATTATATAATACATTGAATTGGTAAAATATTATTTTTAGGAAAATATTATTACATTAGATGCTCAATATTAATTAGAAATTATATATATATAACATTGATATGGTTCTAAGTTGCATTCACAATTTATTTTTTTATATAGAATCATTTTTTTAGGGAATACTATTATTGTATTCATGTCACAAAATATTTATAAAATATAATAACTACTACTATGTTATATTTCAAACTAGTATTTTTTATATTATATTTAATTTTCTCGTCCCAAGTATTAGTTATCATAGTTACACATTTTCTTATTTCATATATTAGTTTCTAATGATCATGTTTTATGAATAATCTATAAGTTATAAGTTTATTCCAAAATACAAAAGAATTATATTTATTAATATAAAATTATATTTTTGATATGTTTTATCAATATATTATTTGATTATAATTAAATGTATAAATTGACTAATTCATTTTATTTAATTTTTCTATTGGAATAAAATATGTGTGTATTGTTAAACCATGAAGTTGAAATAATACTAAAAAATTGAATAAAATTTTTAATATCTATGTTACATGTAATATTATTTTATTAAAAAATTAATTTTAATGTGTCAAGTAATGATAATATGATTTTTCATTTTGATGTGTGTATGTATGATTGTACTATGATATTGTTAGACAAAGAAATTTGTTTAAAAGATTTTTTTTTTGAAATTTTCATTTCATTTGTTATTTTAAATATTTTATGATGTGTTTTTTAAATATTCACTACATTGGTCAGAGTAGTTTACTCAAGAGGGGAGGGGTGAATTGAGTAACTAAAAAAATTTCTATTAAAAGAATAATATTTTCAAAAGAAATGGTTTCCCCAAAAATAGATACAGTCCAGTTAATCAAGGTTATACTGTTACAAGTGTTTGAATTTTTAAATGTATTATTAGAAGATTGATTAATTCTCAGTAATCTTAATTTGTATTATTAATATTACTTTTGAAGTTATCTTACTAAGACAAATAAGTTATAACTTTTTTCCAACACTAACTATCAAAGTGAAATTTGTGATTTCTGGATTATGCAATAGAGTAGTAAAACAGAGAAGACTAAATTTAAACATCATAGCGGATATGAAACAAGTGGATCAGTCTAAATCTAAGACCTAATCCACTCCACTTGGTGATCACCTGCCACCAAGCTGTTTATATAAATAAACTTTAATCCACACACTGGATCGGGGTTAACAACATTACAAAGACTGTCCAGGTCATACAAGGACCTCTTCCATAGTATTTGTGGGTAAAAAAAAATAACCCAGCCACACAAGGACCTCTTCAACAATTTTCTTGGTTAATCAAAAGTATATTGAGTTTGGTGTAAGTATTTCCCTATCCTCTAGTTTAGCTCAATAATCAGTGTGTGTCAAAATAGATAGGGGAAAAAACTACTCATAATGTAAATAAAAAGATGATCACAGTCAAGCAAGAATATAGGGATGAGGTTAGAATGCTCTTGTGTGATGTCAATGCAGATCTGGACTTCTTTGGATTGAAGAAGATGTAGCTTTGAGTCCTTCTTTGGAAGTTGTGTGAAAAACAGAGTGTCGCGATTCAGCTTGTGTTCTTCACGAGTTTTGATAATGCAAAGATGTTCTCTAGATTCCAGTTTACTTCATATGTTCTTCAACATAGTCAGATATAATACAAATGGAAGTTATTAATTTTGAAAATCTTGCAATATGTTCTTCGTAGTCATGCTCATAGGCTTGTTTTTTGTTTAGTATCGCTCTCTATTGTTCTTGGGCACACTTCGCTCTTTATCTTCGAATGCATGAGTTATAGCTGACAGGTTCCATGTGTTCTGCACCTCATACCTCATACTATCCAATGATATGTCTACAAAGAAACATTAATTATTTACTTGCATTAAATTCATCAAATATGTCCGTTAGAAATTAAATTTAAAGACGATAAAATAGTTTAAGAAACAGTGTCAAAGTAAGTTATGAAAACTGTGTCTCCATCACACGATGTCTAGACTGATCATGGTGTCTGAGTGTCACAGTGTCTCATTTACGGTGTCTCTTACATAGTGTCTTATTTACGGTGTCTTATTTACGTTGTCTTGCATCACGGTGTCTTGTTTACGGTTTCTGGATTCACGGTGTCTTATTTGTGGTATCTTACTTCACGATGTCTTGCTTCATTGTTTCTGGTTTCACGATATCTTTTTTATGGTGTATGGCTTCATGTTGTTTGGTACTTAGGAAAATAAGTGTATTCAGTCTTTTATAGTGATATGCATGAAATGGATTGAGCTTAACCATTATAAATCATGAGATAATTTCAAAAATAAATACACATGATCGGATATAATTTATAGTAGTTAAGTAGGTTGAATAATATTTTTCATCATTAAAACATGATTAATATATAAGGAGTCGAACAATCTACCAATTTTTGATGATCACAAATCATGTATAGTTAAAGTGTAAATTGGATGAAACTATAGAGAAAATAAGAAAATAACATATAGAAACATTATGCAGAAACTTCTCCCCCTTTTGAGATTATCAAAAAGTTGAAATAAGAGAGGGAAACAGTGCAAATTCCATTAAGATTAAACATAGTTTAGTAAAAAAATAAAGGAGAAATACAAATACAATGGAATTCCCATCAAAAAGTAGTATGCACTGGTCTTCTTCATGGACTGGCCTTCTCTTTGCCTTTATCAACAGCATAATAGGAAGACATAGGGGCAGTGGTTGATGTAGAAGAAAGAGGAGACATGGTAGATAATGGGGGAAAAGGGAGACCTTCAAAGACTGAGGGAGCCAAGGTAGGAGCAATAGAATATCTAGGAACCTGTTGATCAAGAATCACAGGCCTGATCTGACTGAGAGCTTGGCCAACAGACATGGTAGTTGAGGCTAAGGCAGAGGTGAAGGTAGGTAGCCCATGTCTGAGAGGTGTAGCAGCTGGAGCAAAAATTTTTGTACTCTGGACATGAATACAAGGTCTCAAGAGTTTGATGAAGTCTAAAATAATATCTCCACCATACTGCATGACTTTTTCAAATCATCTTTTTTTCCATAAACTTGTCCAACAATCAGGTAAACTCGGTTTGTTTATGGACTTCTGTTTTGAAGGCATGAGTAACAGGAGGAATTTACAGATTCTCTACAAGGTATTTGAAGTGGTTTGTCATATCAATCATGGAGAAAATTTGGTTGAAATAGAAATATAATTTCTTATAATTCTCCTGGTGGGAATCATTTGAAATCTTGGAGTGAATTTGTACATGGTTAAGAACTCTATCACTATTCTTGACGACGTCAGATAAAGAAGCCACATTAAAGCCACTGAAAACTATGAAGATCTTATTTGACTATGGATCTGAGAAAAGTACTGTCCAAGGAAGGTGTATAGGATTGACCAGATCTATTAGAAGCTTTGACGGCTGTTGTCAGAGATTTGAGCTGATTTAGTACATTTTGAAGACAACCAGTGTGCTCATCTGTGAGCTTATTAAGGTTCACCCCAAGTTCTCTCTTCTTCTTCAACATATTTTTTTCCTTTCTGAAACATTTAAATTTAAGGATTCCATATAAGGCTGAATCTAAGACTCAAAATCTTGAGGGATTTGAGAAACAGTGGGTTCTAGAGGAGCAGCAACAGGCTCTGATCTCGAATGTAGCTCTTTCTACATGTCTTCAACCATTCTTCTCAGGTTTGTGACTTCATTACTAATCAGCTTATTTTCAACTCGTACTTCTTGAATCTCATAGTGAATATTAGGTTGTATTTTCCAAATAATTTTTTCTAATAATAGTGAGGAAAATCTCTCACTTAAATTTGTCACCGGACAAGGTTGGGTGTTCATAATTTTCTCAATGCTAGATAAGAGAGTATCTCCAAATTATTTAAGATCATCCTTACTGAAAAAGGAAGGTTGTTCAGATAAAGGTTCAGGGGTAGGAATTGGTACAGGTTCAGGTTCATGTTTAGGTTCCTTCTCAGGTGGAATTTTTGTCAATGATTTCAACAGAATTAGGGAAGAAAGGCCAAGCCTGATTGTAATAACCTACTGAGACTCATTCACATCATAGAAACTAGGAAATTTGTACTGAGTGTCCATAGGACATGACACAGTTGTATGTGAGGCTTCATCAAACTCATGATTTGGGTTTTTCTCCCCCTCAACAGGTTCTTCCTTCTCATGACTGGGAGGATTTGGAGCTTGGTCTAAATCCACAGACTTAGATCTAAGTTCATCATTCATTTCTTGTCTAGCCAGATGAAAGGCCAGCTCAATCCTTTCTTCAAGAGAGGGTATGATTTCAGGAACAAATTGTTCTACAAGGAGTTACTCCAGATTCGCTTCTTGCAAAATAGGGAGTACTTCTACTGTAAGATATTCCATGGCCTGCTTCTCAGATTCTATGACAACAGATTCTTTTTCAGCTGTGGGTTGTATTTCTAGATTGACATCATCTCTAGGGGTATGAACTCATTCTTCAAGAACAACATGAGGAAAAATAATCCTTTCTTCCTCAACAATAACTGCTTCCCTATGTGGTACTTCAGCCTCTTCTTCCTCTTCTTCTAAATACTCAACATGTTCATCTGGTTCCAAACCAGGAGCAGAAAAGTCTTTTTCCTTGATGGATAATCTATAGGATTAAACTTATCATAATCCTTATCATTGTCTTCCACCCATTCCTTTTTCCAAGGATTTTAGTTTATCTTCATTCTCTTGATAGTGGTTTTAGAGAGACCGTACTCACAGTCCATAAGAACTTATTCATTTGGTCCAACCACACCTATTGCAAAAAGCATGGCTGATATCACCGGAGAGTAGAATAAAGAAGTGGACTTGGATATAACTTTGATCAACTCACACATATGGTGAATGATGTACTTGGACAGGTTGATCTTATGTCCATTTTTCATATGGTGAATCAAAAACATGTCTTGATATTTTTACACAGAAAAATCACCTTTTCGTGGACTAACCATATTTTGAACAAACTTAAACTAAAGCCTTGTTTCTCCATCTAGTTCAGTAGCGATGGCCATCTCTTGGTGCCATTTCCGATTAGGGTTTTTAGAGCATCTTCTAGATGAAAGAAATCTTCCGAAGGTGGAGGTCCTCTCTTATAATCCTCAAATATACCTTCATGAGGTATCCCAAGGCATGCATCCCATAACCACAAAGATATGGATCATCTTTGGTCATTAACCCAGCTCCTCATAACATAACTTTCACGAGAATGAAAAGATAACTGTATGTACTCGTAGAACGGAGCCACTAACCTAGGATAGATGGGTCTATTACCCCTTGAGAACAACTCTAACCAGCCTTGTTCTTTTAACACTTTCAAGACCAGATATTTTCTAGACAAAAGCCATTCGGGGCACATTTCTCTCCCAGTTACAACACTGTGATTTACCAGATTCGGATTTAGAGGTCCTTTAGGTTACAGCTTAGGTGCAATATTCTTCTTCTTCGGGTTTCACTTCTCAGGTGTGCATGATGACAGATGTTTCATTCTTCGCATCCGCTGAAGGTTAGAGAGAGAGAGGGTCACAAGGTTGAAAGGGTTCGAAACGAGTGAATAAAAGAAATCCCAAGTGAAGAATCGATTGAAACGTTTTGTTTTATCATTTAAGAATGTCAAATGTCACAAAAATAAAAATGTGGGAAAATAAAAGAGGTGAAATAATAATTACCACAATACGGGTTTAAAGAAAAACATAACGAATTTTTACGGTGAGACCGTGAGTGGTCGTTATGGTGAGATAGTGATTGGTCATCATGGTGAGATAGTGAGTGATCGTTACGGTGAGATAGTGAGTGAACTTTTCAGTCCGCATTACGGTGAGACAGTAAATGTCAGACTATAATTACAAAGTGCTAATGGTGAGACCATAAACATAAGAGATAGTAACTGAGAAACCATAATCATGAAACTAAAATTATAACATAGTAAAAAATTCAAATAGTAAGACAAGTAAGATATCTATTTGAGATTTATCAAGGCAAGATCATGTATGATGTAGTCTATTCTCTGATAATTTAATGGTTAGTGAATATATCAGCATGTTGATATTCAGTACCAATGAATTTCAAGGAGATATAACCTTTTTGAAAATGATCTCTCAAAAAGTGATGTCTTACATCAATATGTTTTGTCCTAGAATGTGAAACATGATTTTTTGAGATGTTAATAGCACTTGTGTTGTCACAATTTATTGGTACATGTCTGAATTGATATCCATAATCTAGTAATATGTTTTTCATCCACAAAATTTGTGTACAACATCTTCCAGCAGCTATGTATTCAACATCTATAGTAGATAATGCAACAATATTTTTTTTCCAACTACACCATGATACCGGTGACTTGCCTAAAAGGTGACATGTTTGACAGGTTCTATTTCTATCTAACTTACATCCACCGAAGTCCACATCTAAATAACTAACTAGTTCAAATGATTGTCTTTTAGGATAGAAAAATCCTAGATTGGGTGTATGCTTGAGGTATTTGAAAATTCTCTTTACAAAGTTAAATGGGATTCTTTAGGATTTTCTTGAAAACGTGCTCACATATACACAGTAAACGTAATGTCCGGATGATTAGAAGTTATTTAGAGTAAACTTCCAATCATTCCTCTATAAGTGGTTTGATCAACTAATTTTCCATCATCATCAAGATCCAATTTACAGGTGGTACACATGGAAGTGTCAATAATTTTAGTTCTATCCCATCCAAAACATTTTAGAAAATATCTAGTGTATTTACATTGAGTTAAAACAGTTCCATAATTATTTTTGAATGATTTTAAATCCAAGAATGAATTTTAGTTCACCGATTAAACTCATTTCAAATTAGTTTTTCTTCATTTTAGAAAAATCAAAACATAATGAATTTTTTTAAGTTCCAAAAATAATATTATCTTCATAGATTTGAACAAATGAAACATCATTAGAAATTAGTTTTATAAAGAGGGTAGGATCAGCTATTCCTTTTGTAAAAACATGGTAAATGATAAAACTACTCAATATATCATACCAAGATATTGGAGCTTTATTTAAACCATATAAATATTTTGATAGTTTGAAAATATGATTGGTAAAATGAGGATTTATAAATCCAGGGGGTTGTTCAACAAAGATAACCTTGGCTATATACTGATTTAAGAATGCACTCTTAACATCCATTTGATATAGTCTGAAATTCAGATGTGTAACATGGGCAAGAATGATTTTTATGGATTCAAGTCTGGCTACTAGTGCAAAGGTCTCCTCATAGTCAATTCTTTCTTCTTGACTATTTCCTTCTGCAACAAATCTGGTGTTGTTCCTAACTATATTTCCAGCTTCATCTACCTTATTTCTAAACACCTATTTAGTGCCTATGATGAAAGTTTCCTTGGTTCTTTCAACAATTTTCAAAGCTTTGTTTCATTCAAACTGAATAAGTTCTTCTTGCATATCCATTACCCAAAATTCATCATTGATGGCATCATCAATGTTTTTAGGATAATTTTGTGACAAAAAGGCTCGATGTTCAACCTGATTTCTAAGAGAAGCTATAGTTAGTGTTTCTTTCTCTAAGACTCCTACAACAACATCTAAGGGATGTTTTTTAAGGGTTCTATCCTTTTTAGAAAAAGAGGGACTAGTGATTTCAGGTTCATCAACAGATTTCGGTTCATTATGACTTGATTGTATGGAATTTCTAGAATTGGCTTTTTTCATAGATTTCTTTCACAGAGTATTTTGAGAATTTTGAGTTGATGATCAGATTTGATACATCATCCACCAGATTTTCAATATGGTTCATGGATCATTTAGATTTGTTTCATCAAACTTGATATGAAAAACTTCTTCCACACATTTAGTTCCCTTATTGAATACTCTATAAGATTTACTTAATATTGAGTAACCTAGGAAAATTACTTTATCACTTTTGGATACAAATCTGTCAAGATTATCCTTAGTGTTGAGAATAAAGGCATTGTAACCAAAAACTCTAATGTAATTAACCTTAGGATTCTTATTGTTTCGGAGTTCATACGGGGTATTTTGGAGAATTGGTCTAATTAGGACTTTATTGATTATGTAGCATGTTGTATTAACAGCTTCAGCCCAAAAGTAAATAGGTAACTCATATTCACTAAAAATTGTTCTATCAATTTCTTGTAGGGTTATATTTATTCTTTCTACAGCACCATTATACTGAGGTGTTCTAGGCGCACAAAATTTGAGACTATAACCATTTTGTGTGCAAAAGGATTTAAGCTCATGATTTTCAAACTCACGGCTATGATCACTTCATTAGAATTTTATTTTAAGGGGACTGAGATTTTATACATACTTGGATTACTTAGTAAAATAAAAGAAGGTTTCACTTTTGTGATCCATGAAGAAGGTCCAGGTATATCTAGAAAAATAATCTACCAGAACATAAACATAGTGCTTCCCATTTAAACTAGAAACTCTATATGGTCCTAACAAATCCATGTGAACCAATTCGAGAGGATGAGAATTAGAAACTACTTTCTTTGTTTTGAAAGATATTTTGTGTTTTTTCCCTTTTGAAAAGGATTTCATACTTTGTCATGTGGAAACTCATGTTTGGGTATGTCTTTAACTAGGCCTTTTCTAGTTAGCTTTCTAAGGGAGTGAACATTACAATGTCCTAGTCTCCTATTCTAAAGACATGATTATTTGTGAAATACACTTAATCATGAAGTATTTTGAGAATCTAAGAAATCTAAATTAACATAATAAACATTTTCATTCCCTGATGCAGGAAATACTAATTCACATTTAGAATTAAAGACATTACAAGCATCATTTTCAAATTTTACATGATATCCATATCACATAATTATGAGATACAATGAATATTATATTTTAATCCATTAACAAACAGTACTTTAGAAATTAAAATCAAGTCAGTGTTACCAATCTGGCTTAATCCAATGATTTTCCTTTTTTGCATTGTCACCAAATGTGACATGTCCTCCATCTACTTTTATCAGGTTCTTTTAGCATGAGTAGTCTCCTGTCATGTGTCTTGAACATCCACTATCCAATTACCATAGATATTTGTAGGATCTCTTTAAGCAGCTTTCCCATAACCTAATCAAGCAAAGACAGATTTTGGTACCCATACTTGTTTGGGTCCAGTAACATTAGTAATAAGTTCATTAGGAACACATATTTATCTCATAGGGTTCATATAAGCATTATGTAAATTATTTGAAAAATAAACTATATTTGGCACACAAATACTTGAAATAGTAGAATATTTATCTTGACTTGAGCTAGTTGAGTTGTGCCCAGAACTGGGAACAAAACCATATGTCATAGAATTTGAGAAAAAATTCATTCTACCAAGGATTATTTTACCAGGTTGGTAACCAATGCAAGTGTTTTATTTAGGGGAAATATTTTTCCTCGCATTTGGGTAAGGGTATTTTTTTCCATTAGTAAACTTTTCTAAGTCACTATTTAATTAATTGTTAGACATTTTTAATTCATTGTTTTCTTTGAGCAGTTGAGCATTTTTCTCCTTTTCAGTAGTATGTTTAGATTTAACATTTACAGTGAGAGCATGTTGTTTCTTCAATGATTTATATTTATCTTTTAATTCATTTCATGTCTCCACAAGCATGTTATAATATTCAAATATTTATTCATGAGCCATATTTTCAGAGTAACTTTTGTACTCAAAATAGCATGAATTATATATATAAGAGTTCAGTTTTACCTTAGATGTGTTTGTCATAAAAAAATATTGGCTTTGTTAACCTGTTCATTATGTGACATTTCTGAGTCACTTGAACTATCCTCAGAGGAAATCCATGTTTCATTAATTTCTTTTTTGTACTTCTTGTCCTTGTCCTCATATTTCTTCTTATACATGAGCTTTGGACATTCAGCCTTTATATTTACTTTGCACATACATTTATAGCATAAAATTTCATTAGTTTTGTCACTTATTTTCCAGTCCTTTTTCTAGTTTCCTTTTAGATAATACATTCCATTGAAGTTATGCTTTCTGAAAAATTTCTTTTTGTAAAATCATTTGAATCTGCTGGCCAGTTTAGGCATCTCCTCATCACTATCAGGTGATGATTGTTCAGTGGTGGAAATTTCTACAGAATCTTCTAGTTTCCATTTGTCTTTCTGCTTCGAGGAGGTGGTATTGAATGCTACAGATTTCATCTTTCGTTTATCCTCAACTTCTATGTTGACTTTCATCTCTTCTTCATACATCATCATTTTCCCAGTGAGTTCTTTTTTAGGTATCTTGATGATATCTCATGAATCTCTATAGAGATAGAGGTTCCCCTCCATCTGTTAGGTAGACATATAAGGATTCTCATGATTTATTTTTTGGCAGTGACTTCTCTACAATGAGAATTCGTTGTGTTGAGAATCTCATTGAACCTGAGATACATGTCATAAATAGGCTCATCAAGTTTTATTTTAAAATTATCATATTTTATAGTATAAGTATTATGTCTCATTTCCTTTACACTAGATGTGCCTTCATGTGAGATAGAAAATGTATCCCAAATTTCATGGGTAGTTTTACAATCAAAAATCCTATTAAATAATTCATCTCCTAAGGAATAGTACAAAGAATTCATGGCATTGAAATTTTTATTGTAGGAATGTTTGGTTGGTTCATCCCATGTAATTCTATCAGTCACAGAAAGTTTGTATTCATCTATAATGGATGAATAAATTTCAAAACTCATACTCTCTAGATGCATTTTCATATTAATTTTCCATTGAGCATAGTTTGTTCCATTAATGAATGGTGGTCTGTTGGTTGCATCACCTTCTAATCTATTATCAATACTAACATATTACATTAAAAGAGAAAAAGTAAAACTACAATCATAGTTGAGTAATATTACACATAGTCCTAATAAAGCAACCTTTGATACCAAATGTTGGTCGGAGTAGTTTACTGAAGAGGGGTGGGGTGAATTTAGTAACTAAAAAAAATCTGTTAAAATAATATTATTTTCAAAATAAATAGTTTCCCAAAAAATAGATACAACACAGTTAATCAAGGTTATACTGTTATAAGAGTTTGACTTTTTAAACAGATTCTTAGAACAATGATTAATTCTCCGTATTCTTAATTTTTTTATTTATATTAATTTTGGAGTTATCCTACTAAGAAAAACCAGTTATAAATTCTTTCCAAGACTAACTATCAAAGTGAAATTTGTGATTTTTGGATTATGCAATAGGGCAGTAAAACAGATAAGACTAAATTTAAACAGCACATCGGATATGAAACAAGTGGTTCAGTGTCAAGAAGAGACCTAATCCACTCCACTTGGTGATCACCTACCACCAAGCCGTTTATATAAATAAACTTTGATCCACACCCTTGATTAGGGTTAACAACAGTACACAGACTTTCTAGGTCATACGGGGACCTCTTCCATAGTTTTCATCGGTAAATAAATAATAATAACTAGGACACACAGGGAACTCTTCCACAATTTTCATGGGTAAGAAAAAGTATAAATAGTTTGGTGTAAGGATTTAAATTTCCTCCAGTTCAGCTCAGGAGTCAGTGTGTTTCAAAACAGATAGGGGCACACACTGCTCATAATGTAAATAAAAAGATGATCACAGTCAATCAAAAATATATAGATGAGGTTATAATGCTCTTGTGTGATCTCAATTCATCTCTGGACTTCATTGGATTGAAGCAGATAAAGCTTTGAGTCATTCTGGGGAAGTTGTGTGAAAAAAAAAGTGTCACAATTCAGCTTGTGTTCTTCATGAGTTTTGATAATGTGAAGATGTTATCTGGATTCCAGTGTACTTTATATGTTCTTCACCAGAGTTGAATTTCATGCATGTGACAATGATTCCTTTTTAAAATCTTGCAATGTGTTCTTCGCAGTCGTGCTCACATGATTGTTTTTCATTCAGTATCACTCTCTACTATTCTTGGGCACACTTCACTCTTTATCTTCGAATGCATGAGTTTTAGCCGACAGGTTCTATGTTTTCTGCACCTCATACCTCGTACTGTCTGATGATATGTCTACAAAGAAACATTAATTATGTCAGTTCATTAAAGGAATCAAATATGACCAATATAAATTAAATTTAAATTCAAAAAATAGTTTAAGAAACTGTGTCACAATAAGTTGTGAAAACAATGTCTCCTTCACACGGTTTCTAGACTAATCATGTTGTCTGAGTATCACAGTGTCTCATTTACGGTGTCTTGTTCACGGTGTCATGTTCACGGTGTCTTGTTTACGGTATCTTGCTTCATGATGTCCTGTTTACGGTGTTTGGCTTCACAGTGTCTTATTTACGGTTTCTTGCTTCATAGTGTCTCACTTCACGGTGTCTGGTTTCACGGTATCTTTTTTACGGTGTCTGGCTTCATGATGTCTGGTACATAGTCAAATAACTATATTCATACTTAAATAGTGATATACATGAAATGGATTGAGATTAACCATTAACAATCTTGAGAGAACATGATATATAAATACACATGATTGGATATAATTTATAGGAGTTAACAAGGTCGAATAAGAGTTGTGTCATTAAAACATTATTAATACATGAGGAGTCCAACACACAACATGTTTGATCTTTTTTGGATTCTTGAATCTATTATTATTACAATAATATTTTTATTTCACTTTTTTTTATTGTGTTAAGGTGAAAATTTTTGGTAGAGAATTATATTTAAATAATAACATTTACACTTGTTAAAATATAATATATTAATAAATTATTTACAAACCTAAGAAATTTCAATTTTCTAATGGTGTTTTTTACATAATAAAGATAAAAATAAGGCATATATCCATGTAATGTTATATTTTGTTATATTTAATTAATGTGAGGTTTTTTCATTGATTTTATGTATATGTTATTTCATGACAATTAAAATGAAAACTAGAAACCAAATTATTTAATTTATGGAAATGAATCTCCAATTGAATTAAGTTATTAAAATAATTTTAATATTTTGAATTTAATAATTAAAATATTTCATACCATCCCTCCCATTTAATTTTTTGTTTTAGTGGGAGAATGTACTAAGAATTTATGTGTGGAAGGAAGGAGGTGAAGAGTTATATATTATATATATAAGGTGGGTCACAATGTGAGGGAATTCAACATGGAACAATAGTTGGTTATAGTAAATATACATGTCTATAAATTGGCATTGTTTATGACACTTCATCATGTTTCAAACCAGTTTTGGTCTCCTTAGATGATGCATTTTAGTAAAAGGACTCTTATGAATTTGTTCAAAGTGTAAATTGATAGTTCATAGTGTAATATAGTTTTGAGGGGAGCTTAATGGAATCTTCATGGAAGAGGATTTTTGGTGTTTAATTTCCTAATATGAAAATAGGACAAAGAGGTTGGATTTGTTAGGCTTATCATGCGAGTTATTTGTTCTGGTCCCATTGGTCAGGGGATGGATATTTAGAGAGTGGAATTTCAAGGGCCCTTTCTTTTATGGATTTTTGTAATATTAATAATTATTACATTGTGATGCTATACTGGATGAATCAGACTAGAGGGTTTGAATGAATTATAAGCCGGTAAGATTTTGAATATTTTTTTGTGAGGTATGGATCTTCATTAATCATAGTATATTTTTGGTAGAAAAATATTTATCACACAATGACATAGTGAGTCTGGGAAGTCACAATGTGGTGACAGAATATCATTTCATGACCATTTATTTTAATAGCATTGTATAAATCAAAAGAAATTTTATTTTTCTTCAGAACCCATTATATTCTCTTGAAATGAGAGTGATCTAAAGAATAATTTAAACTGTATAGAAACCCCTTTAACAATTTTTTTTCATTGTATTAATTTGATCAATATTTATTCCATAGTAAGGTTTTTAAAACACTCTCTTCCACCTAGAATATTTTTTTCTTCTAAAAAGATCATGGATGTTAAAGTTGTTTGTTTAGATTATTTTGGTTGAAGTGAACAATTATTTTAGCTATGTTCTAGGTTTCAAGGTTCTATTTTTATTATTTGATCCCCAAGATATCCTTATACATTATTAAAACATATAATTTTACTATAAAAAATATCTTTGAGGTATGGAATTCATGATCCCACTCTTTTTATTTGTGTAAATTTTGGAAATTGAATGCATATTATAATAAAATAACATACTAGACCTATAATAATGATTTGAATAAAAATGATTTAATTTTATCTTTCTCTCCATATATTACATTTTTATAGAGTTAGATATATTATAAAAACACTATTATTTATAATCAATTCATATCAAAGTGGACACTTCCACTATATAGAAATTTCAACAACAAAAAATAGATTCATAAATTTAAACTACATGTTTATTCAATGTATATTTTATTATTTTTATGGGAATATATATAAATGAATTATAAACCTTTATATAGTTCTCAATAATACGTAAAACATATGGAAATTTTTTATAACATGGTATATAGACAAAAATCATAGTAACAGATATGAAAAATGATTCTTATCGATGAATTTTTTAAATCAAAAATCCTCAGTGAAAATTTTCGATTTATTTTATTTAAAATTACAAATAAAATAATCTTTTAATTACAAAAAAAATAAAATTCAATTCAAAAATATTTTTATAAAACATTTCATAAGAAATATTAAATGAAAAATTCCGATTCATAATGGTTTCTTATAAAACATTGGTTCACGTGAAAATATTTTCTTGAACAAGAAACATTTCACTCTCAAAATTGGAATAAACATTCCTTCAAAGAAGACCTCATTATAATTCATTTAAAACCAAAATAAATCCCTATAAAATAATTTTTAATAACTAAAAATATATATAATTATCTAAAGACACTATATTCATTTCAATTTTATAATAACACTTAAAATGGAATAACCTACTTAGTTAATTCCAGTATATATCCCCTAGGGAAAAAAGGCAATACCTAAAACATATAGGATCTATATTCCTTTTAGTAGTCATCATTAAAAATGTCAATGTATTATAAATTACATTTAATACCTATAATAATTAATTTCCAACATAAAATCTCATATAATATTATGATAAACATATATAGAGAATCATTTTCTTGATATATGTAAAAATAAGGGAAAAATATTTTCCCCTTTAAAAAATAATAAAGAGAAAATGAAATATAAATGAAATATAAATTGGATATTCATTGAGAAAACCTGAAATTTTTTAGTGGAATTTTATTAAATAATAATTTTAGTTATGGTCATAAATTTTATTCTTTGTGTATATAACAAAGATATCCATTTACATTTGAAAAAATAATAGTATAGAAAAGGTTAAAACCAATTTATATAACTATTTCAATATATACTGATAGATTAAAAAAGAAAAAAAATTGAGTACACAAATATCATTTTTTATGTTTTTAGGAAATTCATATGTGGTGTAAAATAGACTTTGAAAGAAAATGTGACACAATTTTAAATTACGTTTTATTGAAAATCCCTCACCCTGAGTCTAACATTCCATCTTCATAAATTTTAACTTATTTAATAAAATTATACTAATTTTATAGGTTATTAAGATCAATTTTTTTAAATTCATTATTATTATAAATTTTATTTCATTTCTTATTTTTTCTTATATAGTTACCAAATCATGTATGTTAATATCGGACGTTTTGATGACAATCGATGCATAACCGAAAAATTACATTTGTAGGATGATCAGGGTCCTGGTTACATAATTATTAAAACATTACTAGTGACATTATTATAATTTTTCGAAATAAAAAAAATATTACAAAGAATGATTTTTATACTTGAAAACTGAATCACATCATTTTGTGTAGGTGGTAGTCCACATATAAGCAAGAGCAGAATTATCCATTTATGACATAAAAAAGGTTTAGAATGTGAGAAATATATTACCTTTATAGAATCATAATTATGTTATAATTATCATACATGTTCATTTTATCTATCCTTTTAACCATATTTATGTCGAAAATATGAAAGAAAAACTTATTACATGGTAGAGGTAGTTATCCACATATACGTACCATCGATGTTATCATTTCCGATGGATGAAAAGCTATTGAAAAAGGGTAATACCAAAAAGACAAAGAAATTTAAGTATATTTTAGCTACGGAATTGTTTATAACAATATGTTTTGGATTGGTATTAAGGATGTTGATGACGAAATAAACATTAATGAAATTGGTTAAGAGTTGTACCGATTATTTAGAAAACCTCATCTTGATTACACCATAATAATTCATAGATACACTTATAAAGTGATAATAACACTTAGAAATGACTATATGAGTTAATAAGGTATTTGGGGGTGGATTAACATAGGAATTTCAATTAATTTTAGTGTATAAGTGATGGATACTTGTTCCCTTTTATAAGTTAGGGGAGTTTAACTCATGCAATTTTTCATAACGCTTAAAAATTATAAATCTATTAATAAAGGTAACATGGAACTACATATATCTAATTTAAAATATAATGTTATCAAGTATGAAAAAATATAACCCACTAATAATTAACATTTGATTTTGTGACCATGCGAAAATGTGTTTTCCTATATTAAACTATTTTATATTTTATAAATTTGATATTGTTACACCAATGTTACTATTCATTATTACTAAAAACAAAACTGACCTAGTCACTATATTTAAACAACCTCATCCCAAACATTAAATTTATTTATCATGATTTAATTTGTATAATTTTAGTTAATTAATATTAATATATTTTCTCAAAATTCAATGAAAATAATTATTTTAAAAAATTATTTATAATAATATGATTTTATACCGAAATCATATATAATTATGATTCACAAGGAATTAATTGGTTTATTTTTAATTAAATGGGACTGGTGTTAATTTATATAAAATAAAAAATTGAATGGTAATTTGAGAATAATTTCAAATAGCTAACATTTTGTTATAAAAACAAGTACTTTTAAACATTCACATAGAAATCAATAATTTTTGAAAAATCACAAAACATAACTAATAGATAAATATAATTAGATGATTCCAAAAATGTATTACATTTAATCAATTTAAATTTCTAAAATTGATATGATTATCTTTTACACAATACTATATAATATATAGAAAATACCTTAATTAATAAAATTACTTCTTTCTCAATTTTTTAATTCATATTAAATTATTATAAAAATGTACATTTATAAAATATAATCAATAATTGTAATAATACATGATATTTATTTATTTTAAATACTACATGGGTTCTTATATTGTTTCACTATTAGAGAAATTATTTCATTATAGTTTTTACAAGACATAAATAGGTAACAATGTTTTCCCCTAGATCATTTTCACATTCCAAAGATGTTTCCTCAATTTTAAGGTTTTTTCCAAAGACATTGATATTTGGAGTTATATTATTCCAGAAAACATTTTTTCTATGATATTGATTTTTCATTGGTTTTTACTCATAATAAAATTTCTCTTCCAACTGTACCAACTTCAGGAACACAACATAAGATTCCTCTGGTACATATTCACATAACAAACTAACCATGAATCCCGCAATGTACCAATGATAAACTCAGTGGTATTACAAAAAATATAGAAATTGATACCAAATTTTACAAAATTTCTTACGAATAAAATCCATGGTTATATTATAATATTTCCATTAATTACTAGAAATGACTCATGAATCCCAGACAGTGTTAGCCACTTATCATTAACCTATTTTTTAATTCCAAAATTTCAGTGTAAAATCAAAAATACCCTTATACATTTATTCCTGGTGATAATATTCATAAACCTTTACAAATATTAATGTTGTTGTGATGAAATAAATACATGGACCTATGAGCTTCACTCATAAATTTCTTCTTCAAATATAGATCACATTTCAAATAAAATCTATTTCAAAACATTATAACACCCTCTATGTCAATGTACAATTCCTAAAACATATAATTTTTAACTAAATCTACTATTTAATCCATACCTTGTTGTTCATAATTAGGAAGAAAAATTCTATGAAATAATGATTTATTCAATGGTACCGAAAATAAAAGAGGATAAGTGTATGTATGCCCAATTTCTAGGCCATAATTCATTGAGCTATTAAAAATATTATTATATTCAAAACAAATCCTAGAAATGGATTCAATATCTATTACCCTCAATGCATCATTTACTTTATTATATTTTATTTGATGATAGTGAATTGTGTTGTCAAAATCCTTTATGAATTCCAACAAATTTCTCTACCTCATGTTCAACTCTTCTTTAGTGAATATATACATTAAACATTTTTCTTCATTATAAATATAAAATTTTACCACATGTAATTGTTGTCTTTATTTATTAAAAAAAATACTACATGAAAATAAATATCATTCCTCAAATAATTATTCTCATGGAGTTTTAATTATCATGATGCATATGAAATTATCTAATCATATTGCATTAGGACCCAACTATGTTCTTTTGATAAAACATCAATGAAATTAATAAAAGCCGCATTTTTTAAAGTCTAGTCTTACACTAGAGCATTAAAATCATTATTTTCAATTCTTAAAAACACACATAGAATTCCTTTATGTTGATTAATTGAAAAAAATTTATGTTAACATAGTATGTGGGATATAAAACTGAGAAATGTTTTAAAAAATAATCATTAATAACACAATAATCCAAGAAAACACTAATTCTTAGTGAATTTTATTTGTTTTGGCCACTATTCAACATCTTAGATTATCATGGAAAAATGGTTATACTATATAAAGAAACAATATTCCCATTGAATGAAATTATCTCTAACCATAATTTACATTCCAATAATCATCCATAACATATAATCTATTTTAAATTCTACTAAGATATCATTTGATGTCTCCCTTATTATTCACATCTTTCAAAAAAAACTAAAATATAATCAATACATAATACCATAAAATATTATAAATAGTCTCATAGAACACAATTCATAATATCCATGAATAAATATGGTGCATTTGTCAACCATAAAGGCCTAACTATAATCCCAAAATTCATATCCATAGTATGAAATTACATATTTAGTGTTTCACCAACCTTCAATTTTTGTAGATGATATTTGAAACTGGTATTATTATTTGAATACTAGTATACCCAATAAATTTGATAAAACATGTCATCTATAAGGGGAAATGAATAGTTGTTCATAATAGTAATTTCATTGAGTTTAATATTATCAATGAAAACCCACATATAATTGACCAACATTTTAACAAAAAAAATTGAATACACCAAATGTTAATTGTTAGGATGAATAAAATCATTATCAAGAAACTACAAATATTTTAATTCTAATAACTAAAATGGATTAATTTTATAAGTGGATTTGGAATTACCTTTTCTTCTAGAACTAACTTAACTATAAATTTAACCTCTTGATCTAGAATTATTGAAGTAAAATCATCAGGAAGTACACACATATATTATATTAGAACTAGTACATAAAAAATATGAACAAAATAACTATTTTTAATAGTATAATCAAGATAAATTTCTAAACTATATGTAATCATTTTATCATATTCTAGATACGGTATCATAGGTATGAAATAATTCTTAATTAAAATTTATAGTTTAGTCAAAAAATTGATTATATCATTCTTATAAATATAATCTATATTATAATGATTAAAGGAAATCTAACCTAACATGTGCTATAATTTTTGACATTTATTATCTTTTATTAATTGAAAATACACAAATTTTCTCTATAATTATGAGGTAAATAGTAATTCTCATCGACAATCCAAAATTTGAACTAATTTGTAATTTTTTTTAAATATGGTGTTTAACGATATATTAACCTTATATGTAAATTATTAATCAATGATTTGGAATGTAATTGACTGTTATTGAATTATTATACTGAATTTTAATCATAGGAATGAACTACATAATGAAAAAATGTGAATCTTTATTTCTGCAGGATGAAAATATACATAGGCTAAATGTAAAATTTCTATGAATATACACTATGATAATTGTGGGTACTGTATATGTACAACCCCATACATTGAGAACCTAATGTGACACAATAAGTATTGTGACTGTGACATAAAATATTCTTGAGCACTGGTTAGGGTCACTTTACCACCATACCACACACCATTCTCATGGTATGTATAACTATTATGAGAACCATCATTAGATAATTCATGCAAAAAAATTCTAAAATGGAAGAAATAATTAACATCATGATAAAACATAATTTACTTTTCTTCCACTTACATGGAAGGAATACCAATCATAAGAACAATTTTCTCAAAACTGTCTCACAGTCTTCACACAGACTATTTCATTCCTTGTATGCATGCTTTTCGTGAGTATTTCCTACCTATGCCTACCATACACCTACCTCTCATGATTCCACATGACAATAAAAATACCCCAATCATAAACTTCCCGAAATGGAAAAGAATAATTTTCACTAAATATTGTTGATAATCCATAGACTAGTGGCTTCTTGGGATTTTTTCGCCACCACTGATTTTCCACCACCTCAAGGAAAATTAAGGTGAAGCATACCCTACAGTTTCCACCTTATCCTCCTATGAACATATTTGGGATAAATGTGGAGTGAATCCACATATAAAGAAGAATCATATTAGTACTTTTATCCACTTTATTTATCAAATTGACTGATGATGACATCCATTCCAATGTTCCATGAGTGAAGCTACCCTTCATGCACACCCTGCGCGGGAGGATTTTCATTTTACACAGTTTTGAAGGAGATTGTTGCCTTCTGATAGACAAACATCATTATGAGGGAAAACAATATAATTTTAATCTGATGGAAACAAGGGATAATCATCTAAATAAGGTCTAAATATCCGAATATTTTTATAATATCTCATTAACATTAAATAGATCCATTAGTAGGATTATGTTTTAAACCACACATAAGATTGAAAATAATTCCTTCTAAGAAATACAACCACACAGAATATAGACTATTAAAATTCACTATTCAATGATGGGAATCTATGTTGCAGATACTAGAAAGCAATAAAGTCTCATGGGTGAAGGAAAAAAATTTAGGTGCTAAATGAAGTCCATTAACTAAAATCAAAAACATTTTTTTTACTTTGAACATAATATAGAAACCCAATATGCTGAAAATTATTATAAAACTACACAATATAATGTAAAAATTGATGGATCATGAGAGGGTAACTAAGGCCTTAGAATATATATAGAGATGCTGCGTTCTGTATGGATGCCAAACATCCATTAGAAATGAAACATGCTCTCTTATAAAAGCACAAATTTCTAAATTAAATATAGAAACATGTTCCCCTTGCATAAATAGAATCATGATATATTATAATTTATCTATAAAAGAAAATACCTATGTTCGTATATGAAATGATAGAATAACTCACAATTGAAGTATTATCTAACACAAAGTTTGTTGGGACAATATTTTAATTTACACTCTCCATCATTAAAACTCTTATGATGGTACACTAGTCCATTTTTTAATAATAAGGGGAACTACCTCAAATCCCCATGTTGATCAATTTTGATCCCTCAATGTTCTAAATCCTCTATAGATATTAATTTTTTTAATCAGTATATTTTTACTCTGGTTTTATCTTTTAATTTATTCGACTTATTATATGAATTTCACACACAAGCAACTTATATTTAATCATCCACATGAAATAGCAAGCAGCGGGGGAATTCACGGGTGAATAGAAGTATCCAATCATAGGGCAAGAAAAATAAATTAAAATAGTAATCATTTTATTTCCTTATCTAGAAATCAATACCTTGATATAATTAATAAATTTTATTTAAATGATGATAGGATGAATAAAAACAAATTGAATAATAATTCAACATGAGAATGATGGAATGATCCAAGACCAGAGAATTGCTTCTTAAATTTAATTTAAATCCCACCAATTTTCCGTAATAATATATTCAAATTGAACCCAAAAAAATTATTTTCAATACACACACAACACTATATTATTTATAGAGAACTCATGTCCCATTTTTAATTATTATTACATGGGATATCAAATTTTCTTTAGAGTTCTCCGTGAAAGGTGAGCATAAAAATGGTGCTATTATTGGAGAGGGCATTGTTTTGATAAAAAATTGTATATTTTTTCAATGAAACAGATCTAGTTCTTATATCCTCATTGGTTATTATCTTGGGGTTTGGAGAACTGTTACAGAAATAATATGAACTCTAAGTAACACAAAACTATAATAAAATGAGTTTGTCACCATTCCATTAGAAGATTCTTGTTCCTCAATTTATTCCGCCTCCAAATCTATAATAGGTTACAAAAATGTGGAAGGTAAAATAGATCAAGTTAGTAGGATGTTGATAAAAATGTACTCAACCAATTTCAATGAAAACAATCTATAAATATAATTTAATCATTAATAAGACTGTGAACTCAAAACTGGAAGGATATGGCTACTTATGAAGTTTCATGGAATATCTGGTGAAGAACCCAAAAGAAAATAATAGCATTTAAATATGTCTATAATGAATACAAAACTTGAGGAATAACTAAGGCACATATCAGTTAGAAGACATTCCCCTTATCAAATGAAGGGGAATCCAATGTGCGGCTCATCAATATACATCTTAGAGAAGTCACCTCAAGTGAGGAGTTATGAAAGGCCTTCCCCAAAAATTATTTCATTCGTCAATTATTGATCAACTTAGGGAGGAAATTTATGGAATAAAATAGGAAACTAAAGAAACTCTTTCAGATTTCTATGAGAGATTTAATAAAAAAAACACATCCTCACTACATCAGCCATATAGAAGAATTCACTTATTTTTATTATTCTACCAATTATTTATCGAAAATGGTCACAATGTTATTGATTCTTCATCCAAAGGAAAACTCTTGGATAAGACACCAGTTGAAGTTAGAGTGGTGATGGGAAAAATATCCCAAAATTCCAAAATGTTTTGTACTAGAACTGGATCTAGAGGAGTACGTGAGGAAAAAATCTCTTACTCAACTATTTTATAGAAAATATAATGAATTATCTACCTTTTTAGGACAATTATATATGAAAACATTACATGAATCATCACCCAACACAAACCTAGTGTCTTCACATTATGCTATACAATGTATCATTTCAATAATTTATCCCCTTATATGAAAGGGACTGAAAGTTATGATTCCATGTACAAGAGTTACAATAAAAAACATTCCAATTTGGAAAAAATGATTTAGATAAATTCCCACTAACCATCTTTTAGTTAGGTGACAAAAAAATAAAATACCACTATTTAAACAGGCTTCTAAATAACCATTTCATCCCATCACCATTCAAGATACAAAATTCTCAAACCTCTAAAATATACTAGAATAGATAACATAATAACCATAAATGGGGGACATGTTGTGATATGTAATTGAATCTAAAAATCATTAACATAACACCCTCAATGGTCATGGGTCATAGTTGAAGGAATTAACATGGAAATTAGGCCATCTCATGATCAACCTCAATAATATATTAAATCAAGGATCAGTTTAGATTCCTTCTCATATACTTCTTAACATTAATGGATATTTCTTTAATATTACGTTCAGTATTGAAATAGAATTTGAAAATATTAAAGGATCACTCGAGGAAATTGAAGCTGGAATTGAATAGTAGCAACTATATGAATAATATGCCAAAGAAAAAGAACCTAAGGAGGATATAGTGATGGAACCATTAATGACAACCCCAAGGAAATCGAAAATGTTTGAAACAAAACCCCCTAACTCTATTCATTATAAAAATTCATGAACATTGAAAAATAATTGATCAATCATTACAAAAAGATATGATGTAAGTATTCAAAAAATATGATATCAGTATGCACCTTTTGGAATCCATTCACCAGATTCTATAGAATTTAAAATTCATTATGTTATTTTGATCACATTTAATTATATTAAAAGGTAATCAATAGGAATGACTAGTTAATAATCATCTTTTCTTGTTACCCCTTAAATCCTCGACAAATTTGATGATCTATGTATATTTTCTATTCATTAAAAAAATGGTAATCTCACTTTTTCCAATGAATTGTGATATTTGGGAGATTTAATATGTTAAATTTTTTGTTCCTTTCATTATTCTATATAGATGGGAGAGCATAAACCCCCGGTGATTTTATAGCATTCCAATAGTGTTATTTCCTATATTAATGGTGTCCTTGATGCAGTCCTATTATGTGTATTAGGGTACCCATTCCATACTGATTTTTACATCTTTAACATAGAGGATGATAATGGTAAAAATCTTCCCCCCCATCATATTGGGTAGGATATTTCTAAATACACATACTAAAATAATAATCATTAATTAATGAACACTTTCCATTTTTTAGTGATGAACTAATGTATTTTAATATATTAGATTTAATGAAATTTCCTCATGATGAACAGTCTATTTTCGTATTAATTTTATTTAAAAAATACTATTCATCTATGGTGGAAATTGAAATGTTTAATGACATGATTAAACTATGTTAATTGTGGGAAACACCCAAACTATTATAAAAATGTATTTTTATAATGAATGAAATATTGGGAAGAGTTTAAATGTTAACCAACATGATTAAAATAATGAAAGTAAAAAAGATAAGTTTATTAAACCTGACACTATAATAACCTCCTAAAATTAACATGTAATTGGTATGGAGAACTAGTAAATGAATAAATCCGTAGAGAAAACCCCGAATCTATAGTTAAAATCACTGCCCCTAAATTTAAAATATTCTGTTATAAAAGATGATAAGAATCATGCATTCATAATTTCCAATAGAATTGAGCCTTTCAAAGAGAAACAACTCATGAGGACTCTTGAAAATAATGCTCAGTCCATATAATGGGTATTGGAATAAATTCCATGAATTAGGCCTTCCACTTCCAAGTAAAAAATTTTGTAGGATTATTTATCAAATTCAATGATAAAACCCTTGATAAGGCTCTAACTAACCCTTATGGATGTATAAAAATGGTAATTAGAAATAATTTTAAAAGATAAAATATTATATCCCATCCTAGTCTCCTAAAGGGTGAGTCCCAATAAAATTTCCAAAAAGAATACCAGTTAAATTTTTTTTAATAATGATGTAAATGAATTAGTACTAAATAGAATCAAAAATAGTTGGGTAGTTTGTATCGACTATAGTAGATTAAACCGTGTGATAAAAAGTTCATTTCCACATACCCTTTGTAGACCAAATTCTAGAGAGACTATATACAAAGGAACATTATTAATTCTATAACATTTTTTTCATATTTTAACGTTAAAATATAACCATGTGTCCATGAAAATACCACCTTCACATTCCTCATAAGTATTTTATCCTCCCATAGGATACCTTTTGGTCCCAATAATTTCCTAGGTAACTTTCAATACTACCTTGTAATTATGTTCCCTGACTTGATTGAGAGCTACTTGTATGAATTAATTAATTACTTCATTGTGTATGTTACAAGCATTCAAAACTATGTAGAGGGTATGCAAACAGTTTTAAAAATATTTATTGATAAATATTGGGGTTTTAATTTTGAAAAAAACAATTTTATGGTGGAAAGGGAAATATTTTTATCGATTTAATTTTTATGTATAGAATAGAAATTGATTAGTCAAATGTTGATGTCAATTATACACAACCCTACACCACTGTTTTCTGGATAATTAGATCACTTCTAGGACATGAAAGATTTTATATATGGTTTATAAGGAATTTTTTAAAAAAAAAACTTTTCCCCTAAATAACCTACTAAAAAATAAAATTATTTTTTATTTTATGATTTATGTTGGACAAATTTTGAAAAATAGATCGAATGAATAGCCACTACTCCCATTATCTACCCACCAAAATGAAGTCACACCTTTATGTTATTGTGTGATTCATCCTCCTGATAATTAGAGGATACACTATCCAAAATGATTGATAATAGTCCATTATTGATATATTATACTTCACAAACCCAAGGCAAATTTAATATTAACTACAATGCAATAAAGTGAGTTTTTTTCTATTGTTTTAAATTTAGAAAAATTTCATTTTTATCTCTTTGAAACAAAAGGAAATATTTATTCTATTCATGAATCCTTATGATATTTGATCAAGATGAATGATGAAAATATTATACTAGTGAGATGGATATTGTTACTATATGAGTTTGACCTAAAAATAATGATAAGAAGGCGAAATAAAATATAGTGGTCGGCCAAAGGTTATGAATTCCTATGACTACTAAGGAAGAACTAATACCAATGACCAGCCTATTTGAATCATTCCTTATTTAGGAACTATACATCCAAGACCATGTTCCCTAGTATGCTTACATTAAAATTTTATGGTTACAAAAATGGTACCATAATTCTTTTCAAATAAAAACATGATTAAATTGAAATATGAATTAAAACATTATAATTGGGAAGACCAATATTTATAGAAAACATTAAATAAAAAATTAATTAAAAGATTCATTCCTATTGAATAAATAAATTATATACTTTCTTTTTGTCAAAAAATAGAATATTGGGGCAATTTTTTGACCTCAATAAACCGCTATAAAAATAATGAAAGATGGATTTTTTTTATCCCAAATAATTAAAAATTAACATTTTTTTATAATTCCCAGTATTAAAATTTTATTATAGAACATCCAAAATGAAAAAATTCCCGAAAAAAATTGATTTTTTGTGAGATATTTTATGTAAGGTTAATTTTACTATTGTTCCCATTTCTATTTTCATTTATATTTTCATATATATTATTGGATATAGAAAATGTGTCTATGTGGATTGATTCTAAAGATATTCTCACTAATTAGTCAAAAACTATGAATGAATTTCAAAAATCAAATATTTTTTCTAATGTTTTGAAATAACCTACGCTTTAAAATATTATCAAGGAACCAATTATGATAGAAGAACATGGATATCCTCATGAGTAAATATTGATTTCACCATAAAAACACCAATACCGAACACCTAGAGAGAGATGTATTGGATTAGGTTTCCAGAAGAGAAGGAATTTTTATTGGAGAAAATAGTGCATCCCAACCATAAAGACAAGATTAAAAAGATAGAAGATTCAATATGGGTATATATAATTGCCTATAAAACCCCACTAGATATGTCAACATATATTATTGTTTACATTATCCACACCCACATACCTATTGATCTAGAACACAAATATTATTAGGATTTCAAAAGAGAAAACCTGGAATTTAGAAATGCCGGATAAGTGAGGAAACTAAAAATAAAGGAGCTTTAGGAGTTGAGGAGAAAGGAATATGGGAACTAAATACTGTGTAAGGAGAAAAAAATCATACCAGGGGGAATTGATCTAGAAAATAGAGTTTTAATATGGAGACAATGTACATCTGTTTTCATCAAGGATGATTCTTTTCCTTGGTAAGCATTGTTCCAAATGGACAGGTCCATAAAGAGTAACAAATACCTTTATGTTTTGTGAAGTTGAGATTTAGTGATAAGATTCTAAACAGCCTTTAAAGTTAAGCAACCTACAAATATGTAAATATTAGGAGTACATTTTTAGAAGACCTATGGAGTAATCTGGACTCTTCTTTGCACCTGATATATAATGAACTGTCAGGTAATCCTTTTCCATTATTTGTGTATAACTAGTTATTTTATATTGAACTATTTTTCATGAACAAATGATAACTAGAATTTAATAGTTATTTTAGTTTATCAAAATTTGTGGGAGGAGATATACATGTTTTAGAAATTTGTTTATTTCTTAGAATCGATAAATAGATTAAATTTTTTTCTCTTAATATAGTTTTGACCTTTTCTCATTTTGTACAATTTTTTTTGTTGTATTAAAAAATTTCTTGGACCTCATTGATTTCCTTTTTTGTTTTAAAAAACAAAAGATATTGTTTATTAATTCATTTATTCTTTATTGGGGATACTTATATGATTATTGAGTGGAAATTTTCACTATTATTATAGATTTTTATCTTAGAACTGGGAGGTAGAGTGTGAGTGAAAATAATTTTGTGAAATGAAATGAAATAATTAAATTTATTGTTATTTTAAACATAATATGAGGTAACTTGACCTCTATGATACATAACACCTTATAGAGAAAACATAAATAAAAATGATATATCTTTATTGATTTTGGAATGAAAATGAGAAATTGGATTTCCACAATGAGTCTCTATAAAAAGAATTCTGCTTAATTTATAAAATAAAATTATTCTATTTTCAATCTTAATAAGTTATTTACATAGTTTTTTGAAAAAAAATTATGGTTGGAAAAAATATTCCAATGTACCTTGTCCACTATGATTTCATTTTTTGAGGGGAATATTTTACCCATAAATGGTGGAAATTTAATTATAGAACATTCATTGATGTTGTATTATGAAAGCTGAAAAACAAACATAGGTTTGTGAAAATATATTATAGAGGTAAAAATGGAATTTATTTTTGTTACAACTCATAATCTAGAAAAATATTATTTTATATACTCTTGAACTGAATGTTTTCATTAATTTATGTGAGGTTGGGTTTTGATTAACATATAAATCATGATAGTTTTCAAAGTAGATCATGTATCTATTTATTTCTTTTTTAGTAGTAAATTTAGATATTGGTAGGATTATTTTTTTTATAAAATTAAAATTCCATGATTATATTTTTTGAGCGCGAAATAGTTTATGTGTGGGGGAGTGATGTGAGTTGAAATATTCAACATTTATTTTCAGTTATTCATTGAAAATACCCCAAAATTAAATTCAACTCTTAGGTAAACAGAAATTTATATTGACTATATGAAATTGGTACTTTTATGGAAATTGGTTTCAAATATGGTGTTTTTGGATATATCAATTTTCTGATTTAAATTTTGATGTCATGATTTGGAATGTGATTTATTCTTATGGAACTATCATAGTGAATTTTAGTTATTGAAAAAAACTACACAAAAAAATATAAATATTTTGTACTATAGGTTAAATCTTTTTAAAGGCTAATTGTAAATACGCTATGCATAATCACTATGATAACCTTGGTTACTGGCCATGAAAAGCCCCCTATATTGAAAACCTAATCTAATGTGGTTTGTATGGGAAACATGCCTTTAAATTACCATTATCACTACTCATAGTCACATTACCACCGTACCACACACCATTATATTAGTAGATATAACTACTGTGATCACTCTCTGATCACTATGGGTGCTCTAAAATTACAAAAATGCATGAATAGATGACCACATGAATAAAATATATGGACCAAGGAATTCCTTTAATTGTAGTCATAACTACAAACTGCACACTTTTTGAAAAACCATATCTCGGTCAACTTAATGATCATTTTCTTCATGGTAGAAGTTATTTCCATGATCATTTTACACCTCTTCTTAATATACCCCTATCTATCAAGCTGCAATATGACCACCAGTAGACCCCAAGCCTTTACATCCCTTGACAATGAAGAACCCTATCAATTAATGAATGTGGATAATCTAGATGAGGGTTTTCTCCAGATGGTTCTCCCATAAGTTATTTACTAATACCTTGAGGAAATGTAGGTTCCACTTACCAAAACGACAACACATTCTACTACCACCCGTGCATTTGGGTTAAATATTGAGTGAATCCACCACACTAGGAAAATCATAGTAGTACACTGATTGGTATCGTATCTTCATTTAATATGGATATTATTGAGCAAAACATTCCATGAGTGAAGGTGCATGGTTTGGACACCGAATGAAGGAGAATTAACATTCCTATCAATTACAAAAAAGATAACTGCTTTATGGAACCAATGTTTCATGATTAAAGCCCAATATCCCATGAGAATATGAATGAAATAAGAGAGAGGTGTAAATCTAATTCCTACACTATCAGAATATTTTTAGAAGCTTCATTCACCATCATATTGAACCACTGGTGGGTATATGTTTCAAACCTGTAGTATGAAAGAAAATCCTTCAAACTACAAAATGCAGCACCACTAATAAAAGATGGTTGGAATTCGTTTTCTAATTATGAAACACATATTTTTATGTATTTGAAATTTATGAAATCTAAAAGGTAAAAAATGATTCCCATGGGCTAAATGAGTCCCATCATCTAAAGCACATACGCATTTACCCCCTTAAACATAATTGACATACCCATAGACCTACAGTGCACCGAAACACTACACCATTGAATAGAAAATAGGATGTATTATTTTAGGATAACTAATTCCTTAAAAAATTCATCTAGATCATTCATCATGAATGTTTTTAGACCATAAAATAGAAATTAATCTTGTTCCCTACTGAAATAATAAAATAAAAAATTCTAGGAAGAAACACATTCCAATCACAAGGATGGACGAAATGTCTCCAATCATTCATCTATAAAAGGAATTTACAATGCTAGAATAATAAAAGGACAATTGAAAAAAAATCATGATGGTTTTCTTCTTATACTACTGGTTTCAAATATCATTTTATTTTCATTCATGATCGCTAAAACATTAATGATGGAACACTAATCCATTTTTAGTCACACAAAGAAGAATCCCCTCACTACCCCTAGTGTTTTTTATGATCCTTTAATGAACTAACCCATATACTGATTATCATGGTTTTAATCAGTATAGGTTTCTTCTAGTTGTTTCAATTATTATATTCTGCTTATTATCAACATTAAACAAACAAGCCACTTGGATTTAATTCACATCATGTGATATCAAGTAGTATATGAATTCAATGGGGAATGGAGGTATATAATCACAAGGATAGGATAGATAGGAAATATAATGAACATTTAATTTATTTATCTAAACCAAAATTACCTGAAAAAAGTAATTAATGCAATTTAATTTATGGGAAACAAATAAAAATAAATAGAACAATGATTCAAAAGGAGAATGAGGGAATGATATAAAGATTAACCAATACTTCATAAATTGAATTTAAAAATGAAAAATTAAACTTTATATTTCATTCAAATTCAACCCAAAAAATAATATTAAAAAAACACAAAACATTGTCTTATTGAGAGACAATTAGAGACCTATTTTTAATACATATTCATGGGTTAAAAATCATTTTTATTAGTGTCCCGTGATAGGAACATGTCCCAACCCAATCATATATTAATATTATAATCAACTATGTCAAATATAACATGATTTAAAAAAACCCTAGAATAGATAGTCAATGAAATATATCTACAAATCATGGTATTAATAATAACTCCACTATTAAATTTTTTTAAAATTCTTTACACATATCCTGAGGAAATATTACCAATTTGTAATAAAATTTCATTGAATGAAATTATTGTGTAGAGAACATATTAAACAATTATTTTTCAGTATCTGAGTATACTGGAAATATACATGTCACCACATCATTCAATGGTCTTGAGTTTTCCATGTTTTTTGTGAATGACGTTACATACCCTTATTCTAATGTTCATGATGATTCACATCCTTCATTTTTTTCTTTGGACAAAAATAAACATAATGGGCCATCTCATTTAATTTAATACTACTCAAAAACTGTTTATGAAATTAGATCTTACCATTAACTTCATTATTTTTTATAAACTAACTAGTATATTTTTATTACATACCCTATTGATAGAACAGTCAATATTTTACTTGACACTTCCTAGGATTTTTTTTATAACAATTATAAAAAAATTATGGAAAATTTGAAATTTTTCCATCATATTTCATAGACTGATGAATTTCAATTTCATTCCACCCAAATCACTTCTTATCATTAATGTTCTAAAAGCCAAAAAAATTCAATCCCAACGATATTATCACTTTTTAAAAAAAATTATTTAATTTCAATTCATGGGAGTTCAACTATATTCAGAATATTGGCTTCAATCTCATGTAAAACCTTTCAATATTAATATCATGTTATATAACAAAATCAGGTGCATAAAAGGAAAATCCAGTAAAGTTATCTTTATAGATGGAATCATATTCCTCCTTTTTTATTACTAAAAATGAATTTTATTCCAATATTCAAAAAAATTATTCAAATAACTATCAAGGAAATGATCCCTACATATCACCCATATCAACTTATCAATCTCATCTTTTTTTTCCATTCTATTCTTTACAAATGAACAACATTTTTCATCTTCACATTCAAAAAGATAATTTGAAAGAATTATCAATTGTTTTTTAGGATAAACCAACAAATCAAATATACCACTACTATAATTATATATATTTGAGACGACCTATTTGTGATGGGATCCTGTCGCAAATTGGCTTTAGCGATGGGGGCCCTTCGCAAATATCATGTTTCATAAAATGGAGTCACAAATATATTTATTTGTGACGGGCCCATCACTAAAATGGTATTTTAGACTGTAATTTTTTCAATCACAAATAATTCTCAGATTATATACGTTATATATCAATCAACCATTTTTGACAGGAATGTTGCAAATAACCGTCTGATTATATACAATATATATATAAACATTTTGTGACGGGTTTGTCGCAAATGCTATATATAAAAAATTATATTTAGATTATTTGTGATGAGATCCCATAGAAAAAGGTCTCGTCGCAAATACTAATCATAATAAAAATATTAATAAAATTATGATTAATGAAAAAATTATGTTATTATTATTAAAATAGTAAAAAAATAAAAAATATTATTATTAGCAAAATAAAAAAAAACATTAAAAAAATAATACTATGAAATTATATTTAATAAAAATATGATTAATAATAAATTAATATTAGTATTATTAAAATTATAAAAGATAAAAAATTATTAAAATTCTCAATATTTAGGAAATATATAAAAAAATCATAAAAAATCATTATTATTTGTAAAATAAATAAATATTAAAAAATATAATAGTAATAATAAATATTAAAGTATTGAAAATAAAATAATTATATTATGGAATATTTGCACCAATATAAAAAATAGAAACTATAAATAGTTCATATTACTACAAATCATGAATTGAAATGTTTTTAACATAAAAAATCACTCTGGGGGTCGTCTACTGGAGGAGGTGGAGGAAACTCCATCCCTAAACTATGAGTAAGAAGGTCCATTTACTCCATCTTCTCATCATGCTGATGCTTCTGCTGCTGCTCCCATTGGTGCATCTCCTCCTCGTGCTGCAACCACTACTGCTGTCGTCGACACATCTATTCATGATGCTTCTGCAAACTCTCTATAAGCTCATCCTGAGTTCGCAACTGATCCTGATACTGTGAGGCAAAACATGATGCCTCTCCACGATATCCACTCAAGCTGGACGTCGATATCGCATCAGTGCCATAATAAGTACCAGAAGTCAAATGAGCGCCGATACCAACTACTCAGCCCATCTCAAAGCTACACAGTGTCACCTGAATCCATGATGCCTCATCAAAATGGTGGGCCCTAGTATGCTCAGTCATCTCGTCTTTACTCTCAGCATGTTTCTGAGAGGTCGCAACCACATATGACTCCTTTAATTCCAAATTGACGTTAATATGTTGAAAATATTATATGTAGTTAATAAAAAACAGAAAAAATTAATACTAACCACAATCTAACGCTAGAGATCACCTCTAATCTCTCCAGTGGCTGGTTCAATGTACATCCTCTTATAAATGTCAAACTCTGTAGTATCGAGATGCTCTACTGCCTATAGAAATATAAAATAAACTGTTTATATTTATAGATATATAAAATATTTAAAAAATATACTTACTAAATGTTGTCTATGTGTACTGAATATACGAATACTAGCTCGATGTGTCGCCTCCTCTCTCCCCTGATTCTATCATCCCACTAAAGATCCTCTCTAAAATCCACCACCCAACCAGTGTAAACACAATTTTTCCCAAAAATGAGATGAAATGTACTCTAGTCAGTGGAATCTATAGAACTCATCACATTATCTCACTCCTACTTTCATAATGGCTAATGTTATCAAATTATGAAAAAATTGATGGAAACAGCCACACATAGACTCCTGCCATGCCGTGTAGATAGTGTCATGCATACTATCATCGATGGGATAACATAAAGCCTACAAATAATTTATAATATAAATTTATTAATAAAATAAATTTCAAAATAAATATTCTTTATTTACATACTTTCCAATGATGGAACATTTTGCACCGTACATCAACGGGAATATGTTCCCATTGGATCCACGGCTGAGAAGAATAATTGCGCAAGATTGTGCTCCCCTTTCTAATAGCTACATGCACAAAACTGTGAAAAATGAATAAATGATCAAACAATTAGTATATATATAGAACTAAATTAATGAAAACTAACTATAATATACAGGTTACTATACCTCCGTGTGCGTGGATCGAAGCCAAGACATGGACGTCGCTCGTGGATAGGTTCATAAATCATAAGTCAGGCCAAATAGCACCCCCTCTGCGTACCCCCTGAACCGCCAGTAGGCAGAGGGTTAGATGATTCAAAATCCACCTCATCCAAATGTAGATCATCCTCCTGAAACCCGTGAAATATATTGGGATCCATATGAAACACTAATTGATTTTTGTTAGCAGATAGTTGAAAATAACTATTATATATAGATATATATTAGTTATGATTATATCCACCATTTAAATCTGTCAACTTCCATATTCATCCTCATCTTTGTAGCTGTCCATGTCAATGTCTTCATCTTCCTCGTCAGCATCCTAAATATCCATATGAGTTTTAGTTTCTTTATCTCTTGTCATTTCAAATTCATTTGTAACATCATTTAAATCTTTGTCATTATGGATCCATAATTGTGGGGTATCATCATCGATATTCATTTCTCTTCATTAAAAAAGATGGATTTTGAGCAGCCTCTTGAAAAATTTCAATTCCTTCCACTTCAGTAGAACCACATTCAGTTTGAGTAAATTGATTTTCTTGAGATTTCATTTTTATTAGGATCCACCAATCACTGAAGTATCTTGAAGTAGCACAGTACTTTGCATTATAAATATGATGTGATTGCTGAGCCACTAAAATTGGTTCATTTACTATAAGGGTACTTTTATATTTCATATCAATGATTCCATGAGTCAGATGAACACGAAAGCCCCTCTCAGTATCCAACCACCAATATTTAAACATCGTTATGTAATTCTGTCCTATATAAAACAACTTGATAATTTCATCCAGAATTCCATAAAATTCAATATCAGTTTCTCTATGATGAGATCTTCTCAATTAAACAACACTATTCATTGTTTTTTTGATTCCACATATTCACTTATATGGAATTGAAAACCATTCACCACATATGAATTATAAGATTTAACCATTTTGTATGGTGGGTTACTCAATATACATAGTTTCTTATCAATTTTATCAGCATGTTGAGACACTTGAAATTTTGTAAAACAATTATCTATATGATAAATAATAAACAGAATTTATATTAAACAATCAATAATGTATGTTACCAGTTTTTGAAACCATTGAGAAATATTTTTTGTCTGCGTTCATCAAGAGCAGCTGCTGTAATTTGTGGATGTTATTTTTTTATATGATTATAATATGACCTAAAAATATAATAAGTTTACATAAAACAACATAAATTATTGAATAAGTGATAGAAGAACTCATAATATAATTGATGTCATTTCATAAGAGTTGAGCAGAACATATGTATGAGCTCTGTGATGTTAATCATCTAAAAGACATCGTTTATGAACTCCACTGAAACCAAGATTTGGCTGATTAAAAATGATAATTTATTATCCATTTTATCATTAACATTCCCTTCGTTTCATCCCATGTGATTCTGTTTTGAGGTATATTGAGAATAAATATAATGAGAGGAGAAAAAAAAAGAAATTTCCTCTTACAAATAAGCTTCAGCAATTGAGCCTTTAACTAATGCTTTATTATGTACTTTTTTCTTCAATATCTTCATGCATCTCTCGAATGGTTACATCCATCTAAACTGTATGGGACCTATAGATTTAGCTTCATGTGGACAATGTAATATCAGATGTTCCATTGATACAAAGAAAGCGGGTAGAAATATTTTTTCCACTTTACATATAATTAAAACAACATCTTCTTCCAGTTTTCTTAGCGCATCATAGTTTCTTGTCATTGAAAAAATGTCTTGAAAAATTATATGGTATGTCTGTTATCAAATCCCAAAACATATAATTCAACAAACAGGTAAATCCAATTGGCATAAGTCTTTCCATTATAACATGACAATCTTGACTTTTTAATCCGGTAATATAACCATTCTTAACACATCTACACAAATTGGATGCACAACCATCTGGAAGTCTCAAATATTAAATCCACTGACAAAATAATAAGCGACTCTCTTTGGACAGTTTATAAGCTACTTTTGTCTTTATTAACCTCTTTGATCTGACATTTTTAAATAGTTCAAGTTCTAGTCACCTGAAAATTTGGGCAAGATCTAATCATGCCATTATAGTAACTTTGGTCTTACCAGGTGTATCCAAATCTATATGAAATTAATTATCAAAATAGTTTTTCTCAATATACATGACATCTAATATGTGGCGGACCAACAAATCAGACCAATATGGAAGATCCAAAGAAATGCTTCATTTTATCCAATTATGTTCTTTGCCAAAGCTATCAATTTTCTGTTGGTGTACTATTTTCCCAAACGTTTTGAGAGGTAATGAAAATAGAAATGATTTTAACTCTGTTCCTAAGATCATCTTTGTAGGTTCATCCCTTGCAATTATACCTTTTTTGAAATGAGATTTGTTCCTTCAAAAATGATGATCGGTTGGAAGAAATCTGCGATGATAGTTATAATATCATGGTTTTTCCATTGATTATCATAAAGGCTTTGTTTGATTTCATACAGTAAGGACATGTTTTCGGACCATATGTACTCCGTCCAGATAACATTCCATATGTCGTAAAGTCACTAATCATCCACATCAATGATGCTTTTAATATGGGATTTTGTTTTGTAGCTACATCATATGTACTAACACCATCACCCCACAATACATTTTACTCATCAATCAAGGGAATCAAATAAACATCAAATTTCTTTTTTGGATGTCCTGGGATTAATAGAGTCAAAATGATATAGGGATCCTTCATCAACATCTGTGGAGGTAAATTGTACGGAGTTATAATGACTAGAAAACATGAATACTGACTAACATAAGAACCAAACAGACTGAAACCATCAATATAAAGACTCAATCACATGTTTTGGCCTTCAAAAGCAAAATACGGATTCAGATGGTGAAATTTTTTCCAGGAATCACCATCAAATGGATGATTCAAGCTTTTATCAGTTGAAATCTTGGTTTTGTAACATGACATCATTGACGCTATGTTCTGAGACATAAATAAACACTACAACCTGGGTGTATGGGAGAAATATATCAACTATTTTACTGGAATCGATCCAGACTTCCCTGGTTGAGATTTTTTATACCTCAATTTTCTACATGTGGGACAACTATCCAATGATTCATTTTCACCAGAATATATGATGCAATCATTTGGACTTGCATAAATCTTCCGATAACTAAGGAACAGATTATGACCAAGACTCTTACTCTCATAGTAATTTTTAGGTAACATATTTTCTTCAGGTAATAGTGTTTTAACGAAAGAATATATCTGATCAAAACATTTGTTTGAAATTACATTATTTGATTTAATAGCCATAAATTGTACAACCAATTCTAATTTTCTTATCTTGCTACCTGGATAAAATGCATCCTAAATAGACCTCAACAACTCATAAAATTCAAATGCTGACAACTCAAGAGTTTAATCACTATCATCTTGAGTTTCAGTTTGTTGAACAGATGGACTCGCAACATCATGTACTAAATTTTGAAACTGTGATGAATCCAGAATCAAGATATTAGTATCTACTCTGGAACAGCGTTCACCATGTTGATACAAAAAAATATAATCTGGTTGAAAACCAAACCGCATGAGATGTCCCCCAACTTTTTCAAAGGTGTTAAACGTTCTCAGATCACATTTATTACAAGGACACTTAATTGTGCCTTCGGAAAAATATTCTGGGTTTGATGATGAAAATGCTAAGAAAGCTTCAACACCCTCAATATATACAAGATTTAAACCAGAACCATTTTTATTTCTACGGTGATTTATCCAAGAGGAATCGTCTAATAATGTCTGATGTTGATTTCCTTGTTCAATATTTTTCTACAAAATATAAATCATCACTATTTTTGAATAATTTGAAATTATAAAAACACTATCAAAAAAAGAAGATAAATGATTACAACTACTTCTTAATAATTACAATTAAATTTAGGCAACACAATTTACAGTGGATTGACGACTCCTCTTTTGTCTGATGCCTCATTTACTTGCATCTTTCTTATACCGAAATCTCAACGAAGAATCTTCTCGAAGGTACGTTTATTCATTTTCGTTAATACTGAAATCTCAATGAAGAATCTGCTCGAAGTTACACTTATTCATTATCATGCATACGAGAATGTATAAGCATACCTCTGAGTAGTTTCTTCATTATGATTTCAGTGTGAGAAATATGCAAGTAAATGAGCCGTCAGAAAAAAGAGCCCCTTTCTTCGATGAATCATATTCTTTCAACTGTCACTGCCAAAACACATTATGAAAAATGTGGTCTTACGAATGCATATTCAAACTCGTGCATATGAGATTGGATATGCATACCTATATGCATAATTCTTATAATGTTTGGAGTCAATGAAAGTTAAAAGCAGAAGATTCATTGAACAAAAGGAGTGTCGTCAATCAACTGGAAGTTGTGACAAGTTATTACAAGTTATTAGAATTTATTATTATTTATTCCTATTTATTTTTATTTATTTTATTAATTTATAATATTACCTATTTATTACTAATTACTCCTATTTTCAGTAATTATTCCTATTTATCACTAATTATTACTATTTATCTCTAATTATTATTATTTATTCCAAATTATAAATATTTATAGCTAATTATAAATATTTATTACTAATTGTTACTAATTATTAATAATTATTACGAATTATTTCTAATTATTACTAATTATTTCTAATTATTACTAATTATTACTAATTATTTCTAATTATTATTATTTATTTCTAATTATTCTTATTTATTACTAATTATTCCTAATTATTCATATTTATTATTATTTATAGTTATTTATTAATATTTGTTATTATTTATTCGTATTTATTAATAATTATTTCTATTTATTACTACTTATTTATGAATATTACGATTTATTGATAATTATAAATATTTATTATTAATTGAAAATATGTATTCCTAATTATTCCTAATTATTCCTAATTATTTCTAATTATTCCTAATTATTTTTAATTATTCTTAATTATTCTTAATTATTTCTAATTATTTCTAATTAATACTATTTATTCATATTAATTCGTAATTATTCTTATTTATTACTATTTATTGCTAATTATTCTTAGTTATTGCTAATTATTCCTATTTATTGCTAATTATTCTATTTATTCCTAATTATTCATATTTATTGCTAAATATTTTTATGAATAACTAATTATTCTTATTTATTATTAATTATTCCTATTTATTAGTATTTATTATTATTATTTCATATTTATTAGTTTTTATTATTTACTATTTATATGTATTATTAATTATTCCTATTTATAATTAATTATTCATATTTATTACTAATTATTGAAATTTATTACTAAATATTCCTATTTATTACTAATTATTACTATTTATTAATAATTATTCCTATTTATTAAAAATTATTCCTATTTATTACTTATTATTCCTATTTATTAGTAATTATTCTTATTTATTACTAATTATTATTATTTATTACTATTTATTCATATTTATTACTATTTAATCCTATTTATTACTATTTATTTCTAGTTATTCCTAATTATTACTAATTAATCTTATTTATTACTAATTATTCCTAATTATTCATATTTAGTAGTATTTCTTACTATTTATTGTTATTTGTTATTATTTATTCCTATTTATTACTAATTATTTCTAAATGTTAATATTTATTGGTAATTATAAATATTGATTCCTAATTATTCCTAATTATTCCTAATTACTCCTAATTATTCCTAATTATTCCTAATTATTCCTAATTATTCCTAATTATTCCCAGTTATTTCTAATTATTCCTAATTATTCCTAATTATTCTGAATTATTCCTATTTATTAATATTTATTCTTTTTTATTCGTAATTATTACGATTTATTAATATTTATTGCTAATTATTCCTATTTATTCCTATTTATTACTAATTATTCTCATTTATTAATAATTATTGCTAATTATTCCTAATTATTTCTAAATATTCGTAATTATTCCAAATTATTCCTAATTATTTCTAATTATTCTTAATTGTTCCTAATTATTCATTTTTTTTAATATTTATTCTTATTTATTCGTAATTATTCCGATTTATTAATATTTATTGCTAATTATTCCTAATTATTCCTATTTATTCCCATTTATTTCTAATTATTCATATTTATTGCAAATTATTCCTAATTATTGCTAGTTATTCCTAATTATTACTAATTACTCCTATTTATCTTTATTTATTCCTATTTATGAGTATTTATTATTATTTATTCCTATTTATTACTATTTATTTGTATTTATTCAAATTTATTATTAATTATTTCTATTTATTATTAATTATTCATTTTTATTACTAATTATTCCTATTTATTACTATTTATTTCTAATTATTCCAAATTATTACTAATTATTTCTAGTAATTCATATTTATTCTAATTTATTACTAATTATACCTATTTATTCTTATTTATTCTTATTTATTACTAATTATTTCTAATTATTACTATTTATTGCTAATTATATATATTTATTCTTATTTATTCCTAATTATTCTTAATTATTTCTAATTATTCCTAATTAGTCATAATTATTTCTAATTATTCCTAATTACTCTGGATTATTACTAATTATTCCTTATTATTCCTAATAATTCCTAATTATTAGTAATTATTTCTATTTATTACTAATTATTATTAATTATTTCTATTTATTAGTATTTTGTTCAACTTATTACAATTTATTTCTAATTATTCTTATTTATTACTAATTATTCCAATTTATTGCTAATTATTCCTATTTATTGCTAATTATTCCTATTTATTGATAATTATTTTTATTTATTGTTAATTATTCATATTTATTAGTATTTATTCTTATTTATTAGTATTTATTCATATTTATTACAAATTATTCCTATTTGTCAGTATGTATTCCTATTTATTCCTATTTATTACTAACTATTTATATTTATTAGTATTTATTATTATTTAATCCTATTTATTAGTAATTATTTCTATTTATTAGAAATTATTCCTACTAATTAGTAATTATTCATATTTATTATTATTTATTCCAATTTATTATTTATTATTCATATTTATTACTAATTATACTTATGTATTACTTATTATTCCTATTTATTACAAATTATTCATATTTATTACTATTTATTTCTATTTATTATTATTTAATCATATTTATATCTATTTATTTCTATTTATTACTAATTATTTCTATTTATTACCAATTATTTCTATTTATTACTAATTATTCATATTTATTACTAATTATTCCTAATTATTCCTAATTATTCCTATTTATTTCAATTTTTACTCGTTACTCCTATTTATTATTAGTTATCCCTATTTATTACTAGTTATTCATATTTATTAGTATTTATTCCTATTTATTCCTAATTATTCCTAATTATTTTTAATTATTACAAATTATTCTATTTATTGCTAATTATACCTATTTATTTATAATTATTCATATTATTTCTAACTATAAATATTTGTTCCTAATTATTTCTAATGTTTTCTAATAATTACTAATAATTCTTATTTATTGCTAATTATAAATATTTATACCTAATTATTTCTAATTATTCCTAATTATTCCTAATAATTACTAATTATTCCTATTTATTACTAATTATTCATATTTATTATTAATTATTCTTATTTATTAAAAATTAGCACTAAAACTTTCAATTTATTATTAGAAATAAATACTATTAACAAAACAATTTAAATCTAATTATATTAAAACTAATCAAAAATAATTAAAATTAACATTAAAAAATAAAATAAATATTAAATTAAATAAAATATAAATTCCTTTTAACTTGATCTTCTATTGATGTAGATGGCTTCAAAATTTGTTTGTCAAAAAAAACTAACTCAAACAAATTCAAATTTTGAAAATAGGGTTGAGTTAGAGAGGGAAAGTGAGAATTGAGAGAAGGATTTGAAAAAAGAGATGGGGATATATATAGGTTAGATTAGATCTGACATTACATTTTGCGACAGGACTACCGTCGCAACAGATACCTTTTACGACAGGGCCCATCACAAATACCATTGACCACATTAATTGTTGTTGGCGGTTAAAATGGTATTTATGACGGGCCCCGTCGTAATAAGTATCTACCGACACACATTTTTCGATGGTGCATCATCCCGTCACAAAAACCCATTTACAGTCGCTGGGTATTTGCAACAGGACCCGTCGGAAATAACTTCAGAGCGATGAAACATTTGCGACGGGGAAATTCCCACGTCGTAAATAACATTCCCATCCCAAGAAACCATTTCCCCGCCACCGGGTATTTGCGACGGGACCGGTCGCAAATACCTCCAAACGACGAACTATTTGCGATGGGAATATTCATCCAGTCACAAATACGCTTCCCGCAGTTTGGCGCGCAATTCACGCCAAACCGCGCATTAATTTTGGCAACAGGCCACCAAAACTCGTTACAAATAACAAGGTATTTGCGACGAGAGGACTCCCCTATCGCAAATAATCTCAGTACTGGTCTTTTTGCGACAGGACAATATCCCATAGCAAATAACCCGTCGCAAAAGGTTGTTTTTCCCGTAGTGTATTTTCTAGAGAGTTTTTCATCATTTAGATACCATTCGGTATGAGGTTTAACCAAATGCCAAATGATGTTATTTCTTAAAGGTCCCTATTATAAAAATTCTCCTCAACTAAATGTATGGTCAATCTTTGACATGTGTAATACAATTAATAGTCTGCTTTAACTGAGTTAACAAAAATAAAAACTACTATATTGAAATTCAAACCAATCTCGGTGCTTATTCAGAAGGATATTATCGACTTGATATATTTCAATATCATTCACCACATTTCATTTACATAAAATAATTTTGAAAATACGTAGATAAGATTACGATACAGGTACACCAATAATTTTTTCTTAAGATTAGTTAATCCATACATTATCGTCAATTAAATGTATTTTATTATTGACAAATTTCCATTCAATGTTATTTAATCAAATAACTTATAAAAAATATAAAAATACATACCTTAATCAGACAACAATTATGTGTCCCTTTAAAAGGATTAGATATTAATATATTCTTAGGACCATTACGGTTTAAAGTTTTAGAGAAATAAGAAAAACTCTCGAATATAAACCATTACAAAAAAATTTATAAACATCAAAATACATAATATATTTTCAATAAATTTATTATTCATGTATCTAAATTATTGTTTCATTCAAAACTTGTTCTCTTATTTTGTATGAATACCCATAGAAAAATGTAATTAATTTTTGTAGTTAAAACCTATCCTTATTACCTTTGAAAAACATTTTAAAAATTTGTATGTGTGCCAAAATTTTATTAACGGTTAAAAAATTAATGAAATTCATTATTGTATTTAAAAAATCATGAAATGAAATATAAATTTTGTTTTTATAATAATCGATGTGGTCAGAATAATTATTTTATAACCTAAAAGCCAAATTCATTTAAAAAAATTCTTTTTACAATACATCTCCGAATAAATCAAAATTGAAAATCATTATTACCTGTGATTCTTAGAAGACATGTGTCATCATGAAAATATTTGACTAAAAAAATAATTTTCACCTACAAAAGTAGCATAAAATTTTCATTAAACATAATCAATAATTTTTCCAACTTTTATAAAAAAAATACACATTTTTTATTTTTTTTCTTAAGTTACAGTGATATAAAAAACACATTAACTCCATTGGTTTTATCCAATCAGATATAATTCTATATTAAGAATCATTACCATTGATAATATTACCATTGTACAGTGATCACATGATTAGTATAAATATAGGGTTTTGAAAAATCCAATTATAATAGACAGAGTATATGATGGCCTAAACTGGTAGGATTGTACCCTATGATGTCCATCTATTAGAGCTTCCATAGGGTATGACATCACTCAGATTATCCCTTGATCAAGCCCAAGATGATATCAAACAACTTAAGCCTGAGTGAAACTTTTTATAGGAGAAGTTCAAGGTCATCGAGATCATTTCCCAAAACTTATTTGTCCCACCACCCCATGTAATTCCTACAATATCAATCCTTACTTTTAGAGTATATGAATGTTTATTAATGTGAAGTGTATCATGACCCTAGAAATATGAATATGTACATTTATATAGAATAATGAATACATTTTCATTTTATTATTATTATTTCTTAAATTATTTTCATTTTGATAAAATAAAGCATGAATTGATTTTTTCAAACAATGTTTATATTCAATTAATGAATTTATGAAGTAATGGATTTAAAAAAAATGTATTTTAAAAAACATTACCAATAAATATTTTTTTATCAAATAAAAATGATCATATAATATTAATGAACTCAAATGTACTTTTTATAAGGGTTTGAAAAACTATTAATTTTCAAAAACCCATAATTTTCAATAAATTTCAGTTATTTATTTAAAAGTAAAAATTCCCTAATTTAGAAAATTATTAAATTTAAATTATATTATTCTAGGAATCAGAAAGCTAAAATTATCTAATGGTGACTTTTTCATAATTTTCGGAGAGAGTCGAATCTTCCTATAAAAATTTAATTCAATGTAAATATATCTTTTGTTTTATATTATAAAAATGACCTCAAATTTTATGAAATAAATACCATAAATTTATCAAATAACAAATATATGTTTTAACTTTAAAATAATTTTATTTTATATTTATTTTATAATTCTATATGGAATCCTCCAAAACATGAAATATATTTTATTTTTTAAAAATCAATTCTTTAGAAGTATGACTCACCACCACATAATAAGGGAATAATTTTATTATGTAGGACACATGAAAAAATAAAATACTTTAATCCACTCGTATTTTGGAGAAAACTTAGGCAAAACCAGGGGATCGTTTGTGGTTGGAATATTTTGTATATAGAGTCCAAAACTGAAATAATAGTGAAATCAAACTCTTTTCCTATATAAACCCACCAAAGCTTCAATTTCTCATCACTCAAACTCAGTATATCATGTAAAAACTCTATCCTCCACTCCAAATAGTCCTCTTAAGGTTCACAGAGATCTGAAGAATCCCTTTACAAGCCTTTGGAGTCATACAATCAAGTAAGGGATCCTCACCATTCTCTCCTTCTTTCAATTCAAGAACCTTTTTTGAAAATTTTCTTTATAATATCATTTGGTTATATTTTAATTAATTTATATTTATTCCATTATGATACAATTTTTATTTTTGGATAGTGATACTAGTTATACATTCTCATTTGACACTTACCTAAGCTATTACTATGCCAAAAATTTCCCAAGGGATTTCTCTTTTTACATTTTTATTCAAGAAACTCATTTATGTTATGTCAATTAAATTTCCTTTTTATATATTGGAATATAATTTTCCATATTATCCTTTCTATAAAATTAGTTTATAAATTATTATATCCCCTTTCCATCTCATTAACCATCCCATGATCCTTTATGCTTAGTAGTTACCATACTAAAGTCTAGTTATGATTCATTTCTCTATTCAAGTTTCTTCATAAATTTAAGGCTTTTAGTTATAATGTTCTAGTCTGGGATATGATTCTACATTTCCCTATTACTTTAAATTTTATTTCTATGAAATTTAAGACCCCTTTCTCTCTCATTAAATAACTTTTGCGAATCCTTAAGTAACAATGTTATGCTACTAAAATTTCAAAATGAATTTCCATGCTAAAATAATTGTAAAGTGAATACCATACCCATTTTTTTATCAATGGAATTCACCTTTGTGAACATATCTTTATTTATTGTGGAATTTCGTTCATTTATTCATCTTTTCATGATTGGGGAATGAATTATGATTATGAATGAATCCGTGTTTTACGATCTATGTGGCACACTTAAGAATGAGAATGGAATGATATTTATAGGTGTGCCTAGATAGCACTAAAATGAATTGGTTAATTTTTATTATCATGATACATCATGTTTGTATAGGTAGTGAACCTAGTTCCTTTAAGAGAGATTTTCCACCATGATGGTTTGGCATATTAGCCTTAACACATTTTTATGATTCAGTGTTTTAAGTTGTTGCCACATTTCTCATGTTATGATTATCAATATATATGATATAATTGTTCTTACTTATGAATAATACTAATTTTACTCCCCATTTATATACATATTGTCTAAAATTTATCTTCTTATTTCATTTTTATTACCTTACTGGTCGTTATAGCTTACCCCTTTCTCATTTGTCAGTAGGTTATCTGAGGCATTTTTAAGTATGAATTAATATTATGGACATGTTAAGGTGGTTTTCAATAAATATGATGAATTTTATGTTTTATGTTGTCATGTAATATAATTAATTCAAAAATACACTATACATAATGATATTTTGGTTTGTATTAAGAGCACTCTTATGTAATAAATCATGTATTAATTTGAAATAAAGATAAGGGTTCTTATAGTTTGTGTTAGAGAAATAGTTTTGTTATTTTTGGAATTAGGATTATAAAATTATAGAGAATGCCTATGTGATAAGACTATGTATATTAAATAATCCCAAAATTTTAGTATGTAAATAGTAAGTGGCGTTCATGAAAATACATCATTGTCAAGATACTTTAAGTGGAAATGGTTCTCGAAAGTTTGTACCTTAGAGTAACAACACTTAAAATGTGTTTCAGGCCTAACTTAGGATAAATGGGTATATGACAATGAGATTTACTAGTCACATCATTTGACAATCCCTGGGGATATTCTTTGGTAAATTCATAGTCTCATATAGAACCATTATTAATCGAACAAAAACATTCCAACATTAATACATGTTAGGAAATAGATCATCAGTAATATAAATTAAATGCTAGAAATTAATTAGTTAAGGAAATAAATACACTTTATATGTTATCCCTTTATTTCCATTAGATTCACTTTTATGAGATTATCAGTATAAAGATAATCATTCCTAGTTTTCCTATTAATCTATAAAATGGAAATAAATATGGAAAATCATGTAAATGATCAATGTGACGTGAAATGAGATGACTTACCCAATGAGATTCCAAACCTTATAAAAGTAGGAATCATGTACTTCCTGGCAATACTCTCTCAGTTGACATTGGTTATGAATATAAACATAGATCAAGAGGAGTGTAAAAACCCCCCTAAGATAGAACAATCCACAATTGAGTGCTTTTTGTGACAAAGGACTCATACTTTCAATGGATTATCTTATCCCCAAATAATGAAATAATGGATCAACTACATTGAGAAGATATTATAAATCCATTAATGTTCTGAACACGAGAATGTTCTCATGGTTGTTTATCCTAGGAAAGGAGAATCTGTTCAGTTCTGGAAATTGATCAAGAATATGAATCTATAGGATGTGAATGAGGTGATGTAGTGGAAGGAATTCCAAAATGCATTTTTTGATAAATAATTTTCCCACACATTACATATTAAAACGAAAAGGGATTTCCTTTCCCTTATGAAAAATGTTGATGAATCTATTAGGGGAATATGGGGAAAACTTGACAAGAATTTCATGACATGCCTCTAATTTTTTAATTACTCTGGAATACAAGGTTAACCGCTTCTTTGGTGGGATAAATCATATTCTATAGAAATTGTCGGAGATCTATGACATTGATATCTATGTGGAAATCATCAAATGTTCCCTAAAATTCAAGAGGGAGATAAACAAATTGAAATGGTATCATGGAGAATATAAACCAAAAGTGGAGTTTAAATTATGTGGTGTGATGTGTAAATATAAAGGTGTAAATAAATTCCAACATCCTTGTTTTTAATGGTGAGGAATAAAGTAGCCTAGAAATATTCTAAATGGAATTAAGCAATGATTTATTTGTGGGAATGAAACTTAGATATCATTTAGTGACATGAGAAACCCACTATTACGAAAGAGGAAAGGAATGATCCAATCGACCCTAAATGTAATATTCATTTCTACTACTTCAAGGAACCATGGTACATTTCAAATAAATTCTCTATGAAAAGGGTTTCTGGGACATCCAACAACCTACAAGGTGTCAAGGGTGAGCATTTTACCATCACTACCCCTGAAATGAATATCAATAACGATGTGTTGAATGGTATAGTGGTTATTCATTCAAGAATATAGAATTTACATTATGATTATGTATCTATGAATTAATTAATATCAAAAACAATTATTAGAACTATTCAAACAACAACATAAAGGATAGAAGTATAGTTGTTATTGAAAGTATAAAATGGAGAGAATATTATATCCCATGTATATAAATCAACCCTATAACAATTTGTTTCTTGAACATCAAATTAAACCTAGTCATACTCCATTTGGTTTAATTTGATGCAATTATGGGTATGGATTACAGTAACCCCGGTTTCTTGTATGTAAACCTTAATTTTTTATTTTTACTATTTTAAGGTGTAAGGGTAATGGTTGGGAGAGTTGGAGAACATTGAATATGTTTTCATGGCTAAAGTAGAGGTGCATGGTCTATGAACAGTTTTTACACACCGTGAGGAAATCCATGGAGAACTCATGCACACTAGTAGAATTTAGACATAAGGTTCATTATGGTTTATGCATAGTTAAGAAGACCGTGCGAGGATTCCATGCAAGGGGTTCCTTATGGTAGTAGCTAATGCATGGTAGGCGCACTGTTTGTGTAATTGCATGCATAGTCAAATCTAAATCCGTAAAAGGATCTCACTCATTTTTGACATAACTCCTTCATTTTCCCCTATGCGCCCTTTATTCTATATTCATCCCCATAAAAGGATGGATAACATCTCTCAAGCATTTTGGAGTCATTTTGGAGCCCTCCTTTGGTGGTTTCAATACCAATTCTTATGGTAAGTGACAGTATTCATCATTCTTGTCATGTTATTATTGATATACATAGTTATACTTCTCTTATCTTCTTGGATTCTCAAATATATTCCTACCATGTGTAGATATATGAGTCTTGATTTCAAATAAGTTTATATTTGGTCATGATCTTCTAAGGAGTAGAGATCTAAAGCGATTCCTTGAAGAATTGACCCAATTATCTTAAGCATTCTTCATTATTTTCAATTTTCATTTAATACATTGAGGTAATTGGATTCACTATCAACTCCATGTAATATAAAAAAATGGAATTATTACAGATTTAATATCTCATGATGAATTTATTATGATTTTCCTATTGAACAATTACTGGGAACTATCTTTTCTAATGGTTTGGTAAATTTTGGAAATCTGGAAAATTCGGTGTATTGAATAATGAGATTTTTTTCTTGGTTTTAAAATGTGGAATTTAAAATAGGGATTGTATGGAATAGTTCCACATATTTTTTTATTAAGTTGGTTTCAATAAAATTAATGTTTTATTGAAAATACTATTTTTGTTTCAGTTGTATTTCTTAATGGGTTTCAATAAAAGAATAGTTTTGCTTGAAGGGTTTGAATTGGTTGAACACACAAAGAATTGGAATGAGATTAACATAGTTTGAGATATGTCTTCATATGAATTTGAATGGGATAGATAAGGGAATGAAGAAATGTCATAAAAAGGCTGGGATTCATATGGGTGTGAAGTACACATGTCAAAGTGGATCACTAAAGGAAGGATTAGTGAAAGTATAGCTCACCACTCACTAGTATAGAATGATTTATTTTCATGAATGTGTGGGTGTGTTGGGAAAAATGAAATGGTTATAATTAAATAATATTTAGATTGTGTTTTATATCCTTTTGGTGTTTTTTAATTGGAACTATTACTTACGGGGAAATTGGTTTTTATAGATGATTTTTTCATTTGGTTACAAATGGTATTTTAAAACTGGTTTATGTTGTGTTATAAATTTTTTTTCATAATTTATTTATATAGATGGTTTTATATAAAATTGGATAAACTTTATATCATATTTGAAGGAGTTTTAATGTCCTTAGGGAAAGAATACTGTGATTTATAATGACCCTTTCTTTAGATCATTGGGGGTTTTGCAGATGCTATCATCCGAGACATGGGAGAACGTAAAATGTCACATGTTTTTAGCACCACATTGTGATACTTGGGCTGTTCGGTGATGTTGAAATGTATATCTTTTGGAGCATGGAGTCTTTTTTGTCTTCATAGAGTTATTTTTTCCATATACTATTTTCATTGATAGTCGTTTGTCATCCTATATGGTACACTTGGGTGGTTCTGAAATAAATGAAGTAGTTTTTTCGTCTTTCATTTATTCATACATCATATAGTGAGTTGTTTGGTTATGGTTTATTAAGGTAATTATTTTTTATTAATGGGTAAATAATCCACACTAGAATTTGAAACCATTCAAAATTTATTTTTATCCTTTGGCATCTTGGGGGTGTCACTTAAGGAATAGTAATGATTCATTTCAATCTCAATCTAATGGGAATAAGTTGGTAGTTAAGAATGGTATCATCGTGTTTGGTCCTTGAAGAACAAGTAGTCATCAGATTTCATTGAATTGGAGTGGAAAGACATTCTTGACTATTCCTTAGGTGGTGATCATAGAAAGGACTAGGATTGTTGGAACTCGAAATGTAGATCATAAAAAAGATATATCTAGCATTTTTATGATTAACTTATGCTCCTAGGGATTTGGGAACATATGTTATTTGGATAGACTTATATGACTATTAAAATATCATTATCATGGATTTATCCAATGAGATGATCATCAAATTCATTTAAGTGGAATGAATAACCACTGGGATTTCATATTTCATTTTGGAAGTAATGATTTATGTTTCGAGTAAAAGTGATTAATTTTTAAAAAGTATAATATCATTTCCAAATGAATGATTTGGTAAAGAGTACAGTTGATGTATTTTAAAAATGGTATGGTTTTCAAAAATAAATCCACATTCTTTCAACAATGATTTATTTTTGAAAAAAAAGGTGTGATAGTTAATGTGATAAAATTGGAAATTATAAGATATTAGTTGTTAAAGAGAGAGTCATATCGAGTTTTTTGTTTATTTAGAAAACAAAACATGGTAGGAATTGTAGAATCCAACTATATGAAGCTCTGTAAAATTTGGTTTCACCTAAACCATAGGTAAACGAAGAGCTGGTTGAATATATCATACATTCATTTCAAGTTGTGGATACATGTAACCTAAGGGATGAGCCAGTGCATGCAGATAATTATATCTAGTTTACAAAGAAGAATCCCCCCATATTTTTTTGTTATTCTCAACTAGAAAAGGAATAGGTGTGGCTAAACAAGATGAATCGTATCTTCGATTTCATCAGCACACCATCAAAGATGAAATTCAGGAAGGAAACATACAATCTCGAGGATCTTGCACCTTAGTGGTGGGATCTAGAAATGAAAGCTAAATTGGATCAAGGAATTACCTTAGAGGATTTTGAATAATTTTTTAACAAACAGTTATATCCATAGACGATCATGATTCAGTGAAGGATCGATTTCTTAAGTCTAATGGTGGAAAATCTCCATATTATAGAGTATGTATCTAAATTCATTCTTTTAGTGTGATTTTCACTAGAAGATGAGTTGAGTGCTGCTTTGAAGGAACTCATATTTGAATCAAGGATATGTAAAGAGATTTGCTCGATGATTGTGATTCCTTTTATTATGGATTATACAGAGTTAGTGAATAGAGAGACAGTGGCAGAACATGATATCTCAGGTCTTGTGGGAGGAGGAAGTATGATGATAACTACAGGAAAAGGTGGGAACTCGAATATGGGAAGAAGAAAAATAAGGAAACCTATTTCCAAGGTGGGAGAGGGACTCAAAATTAGATAACTGTATCAGTGAACCTTCTTACATGACCCATGAGAAATCAAGGATGCTTCCAATGTGGCTTTCTTGACCACGTGAAACGACAGTTTACCACACAAACTAGTGCATTCTATAACTGCAAGAAAATTGCTCATCTTCAGAACCTTTGTCGCAGTGCTCTAAGGTCAGGTGCTCGAGACACATATAATGCGTTGTACAATTCATATTCTTAAATAGGTAAAGGATAGAAAATCAGTCTCATTTGCAGGGCAGAGTTATCCATTGTAATTACAGGAACACTATGAATCATCGTCAAGGGTAATCTCAACAAGGCATCATGAATAAGTGTGTAGTGATGAAGCAGTTGAATGGAGATGAGAAGTTGACTTTGGATGATCTAGATGGACTATCTGTGGTGAGTTGTATGATTCATTAAATTATATCTTTATTTAAGTGTTTTTTGATACTGGTTTATAATATTCCTTCATTGTTTCACATGAAATTGATTTTCTTTTTTAAAAACTCAAGATGATTCATTTTTTGTTAAAACTTCAAAATCCTTTAACAGAATGAGATTATAGAGCTTACCTATACAGATCATGTTCTATAATTATTGATTGAGTTGAGATGAAGTGGTACTTATCAATGTTGGAGATGGATGTCTATGATGTAATCTTGGGTATGGAATGGTTAAATACATTTAAGTATCACAACAACTGTTATAGAAGAATGGTTAATTTCACATCTGATGAAATCTTCAATCATCCCTTTAGAGGGGAGAGGGTTGTAATGGAGGGTGAAAAGAGTTTGTTAGAAAATGTGTTGGGAATGATCTCTTACCAATTGATGGGGTTGACTTTGGATTTGATGGATGAGATTGAGGTTAGCAGTTTTGTAGAAGCTTTGGATCAATTTTTAGACAACTTTCCCTAGAACTTCCTGGGGTTACCACCTATAAGAGAAGTGGAGTTTATGATTGATGTCCCCTTAGGGAGCATCCCATTTTCCTATATATCTTATAGGACAAAATAAATCGAATTAAGGGAATTGAAGGTGTATTTGGATAAGCTGGAAAGGAAAGGTTCCATTCGGCCAAGTATGTCTATGTGGGATGCACCATTCTTATTCATGAAAAATTATATGGAACACAAAGTTTCTATGATGGTTATAGAATGATTAACCAAGATACAACATAGAATAGATATACACTTCCATGAATTGATTAGTTTTCTGGTCAATTTAGATGAGCCTAGTGGTTCTAAAAAATTGTCTTGCGATCAGGATATGATCAATTGTGAGTTTGGATGGAAGATATTCTAATGAAAATTTTCAAAAGAAGATATGAACAGTATGAATATGTATTCATTCCTTTTGATCTTAAGAATGCACCAGCGGTCTTCATGGATTTGTTGAATTATATATTTTAGAGATATATCTTTTTTTGGTATTTTATGATGACATATTGGTGTATTCGAGGGAAAGGGATGAGCATGAGAAACACACAGAGACAATATTAGGAATCTTGAGAGATCACCATTTTCCAAATTTCAATGTTTGAATTTTGGATACAATAGGGTCCATTTATTAGACACATAATTTCTAAAAAAAGGTGTTTCACTAGATCCTGAAAAGATAGAAGCTATTATCTCATGGAAGCCCCAAAAGAATTTATTTGAGAAAAAAAGACTTCAAGGTCTATCAGTTTATTTTTTATGCTTATTGTGGGACTTCTCAAAACTAGCTTCACCTATGGTAGCATTGAAAAAGAAGAACATTCCATTATGACAGACTAAGGAAATCTAGAAGTCTTTTTAGGAGTTGAATGTTCGACTAACATCCGCACCTCTCTTGAATTTTCAAAAAAAACAACAGGGGAATGTGGTGTACTGTGATGCTTCGGGATTCAGTACGGCATGTGTTTTCATGGAAAGGGGCTATGTGGTTTCTTATTATTCAAGGCAGTTGAGGGTGCATCAGAATAACAACCCAACAGACAACTTGGAGTTGGAAAAAGTCGCTCATGTTTCAAGACTTGGTGCCATTACTCTATGGTGAGAAATTTGTTGTGTTTATCGATAATAATAGATTGAAAAATACATTATCACAATGGGATTTGAATCTGTATGAAATAATATGGATAGATTATCTTCATATGTTTGAATTTATCTTTATGTATACATAAGGAAAATGAAATATGATGGAAGATCCATTAATAAGAATGTTATATGCTCATTTTGTGAAAGAGGATTCAGATGAGTGGTAGTTGATGTTGGACCTAGCTGACATACATGTGGAATGTGAATATTGAGGTGATTTTATGGTTTTTTTTATGTCTCTATGGTTCCTGATTTTGTAAATATAGTTAAATAAGAACAAAAAAATGATGAAGAATTCCTTGTTATGATTTTAAAACTCAATTGTGCAAAGGCAATTGAGTGTTGTACACTTGATAAGAGTTTGGTTTTGTGGTTTGTAGATCATATGGTTTTACTTATGTATTACCAAGAACAACTTATTATTTCGTACCACTATTCGAGATGAGTTTTACATCTGGGAATACAGAAGATGTATAAGGCATTGAAAACATAGTTTCAGTGGATTGGTATGAAACTAAAAGTGTAAGAGTTCATTTCAAAATGCTTAAATTTTCATAAAGTTAAGGAATAACATGAAAGAATAGCTGGTATTTTTTATTATATAATTATTTCAGTGTAGAAATTGGAGCAGATAATGATGAATTTTATTATAGGTCTACCAAGAACAATTTGAAAACACGATGACATATGGGTGATGGTTGATCCACTGAAAATGTTGGATCATTTTATCCTTATTCATGAAACTTATATGGTGGATGATATTTCTAAAATATATATATATGATAAGTGTTAAAGAGACATATCATACCAGTTTCAATAGTTTTACAAAATGATTTGTGGTTTATGTATCATTTCGCAAAATCCTTACAGAAATCCCATGGGACTCTGTTGACAATGTGTACAAAGTATCATCCTCATATGGATATGAAATATAAAAGGAAAACACAATCTTTGAAAGTCATGTTGCGGGATTGTGTAATGGATTTTGGTGGCTCATGGTTAGGGAATGTTCCATTATTGGAGTTCTCATATAATAAAAGCTATCAGAACTTGACATATATGGATCTTTTCGAAGATTTTTATGGGGATCCTTATCATTATTCATTGTGTTGTGTGAAAATAGGTGATACATCCATTTTCGGTCTAATCCTTGTAAAAGAAACAACAAAAAAGATTTAGTTGATTAGAAAGAGGATGGAGATGACTCAGATTTGTTAGAAATAGTATGAGGATCATTGCTGATGACTTTTTTTATTCGTAGTGAGTGATCATGTGTTCTTGAGGATATCTCCATGGCATGGACATCATCATTTTTGGATGCATGAAAAGTTATCTAAAAGATATATTTTACCTTTTTAGATACTGGAATGGGTTGTAGAGGTGTCATATTGATTGGAATTTCCACCACAGTTTAGTTCAATACATAATGTTTTCTATGTATCTCAGTTGAAGAAGTATCATCCGGATTATGACAATGTGATCAGATGGGATCCCATTGACCTAGATCCTGATTCTTCATTGGTACATATCTCGGTGATGATTATGGATAAGAATGAGAAATTATTTCCTAAAAAAGCATCTTTTTAGTGATGTTTTTATGAAAACATAGTTAGATTCAAGAAGAGACTTTTGAGCACGATAAGGAAATGAATGAGCAACAACCATAACTCTTTCAGGTAAATGATAGCGTTCTACATTATGAGGACAGAAATACCAACGGTGGGGAGAATGTAGTAACCTTTATTTTAGGTATGTAACCATTAATTGTTTTTTTTTACATTATAATGTGTAAGGGTGAAATATGGAAGAGTTTTGAGAACATTGAATATGCTTTTGGGGATAAAGGAGAGGTGTACATTATATACACAGTTTGTCCAAACAATGTGGAAATCCTAGGAGAAACCATGCACACTAACCAATTTTTATTTTTTTTCAAAATAATGTATGAATGGTTAGGGAGGCCATGTGAGTAGTCCATGCATAGGTTTTTTATGGCAGTGTCTAACATGTGGTTAGAGCATAGTTTTTCTAACTGTGTGGTCTAACCGTGCTTTGGGTCTATCTAGAACCTTAAAAATAGGATCTCACTCGTATTTGACATAACTCTTCCATTTTTTTCTCATAAGCACCCCTAATTCTATATTTCTCTTCATTAATGGTGGGATAAGCTCTCCTAATCATTTTAAGGTCAACGTGGATCCCTTTATTGGTGTTTTCAATCCCGATACTTATGGTAAGTGACATTCTTCATCATTATTTTCATGTTATCTAAGCTCTAATTTGATATAATTATCATATATTATTGGTTTTTTATATCAACACATTTTATGGGTAGATCTATTTATGTGGATTACAAATAAGTTGATATTTAGTCTTGATCTTAATAGGATAAGATATATAATGTAGTTCCATGATTAATCGACCATGTTTTCATGAGCGTTCTTCATCTGTTTTTATTTTTCATCAAAACTATAACATCCCAAGTAAGTAATGAATAATAGATATTTTTATCTATGTATATTAATGATTAAGATAGTGTTTTAGAGCCTTAAAATGAAAATAAATCCAATCTTAAGCATAGAATACACTAATATTCTTAAAAGATTGTTTTACAGCCTTATGATGGAAAACCCTTTTTAAATCTATCTTTTGACAATTTTATAAACTATGTTTGTCAAAATAAACTTATTCTTTATGATTGGGACATCAAAATTTACTTTGTGTGAATTTTTGATATTTTTCTGACAATGTTCATTTTTTAATGAATAGTGAAAAATACTGCATTTTACATCAAAACTGCTTTTTAATCTAATTTATTTATATGATTAGATTATCTTTTGAATTGGTATTAATGTGTAATATGAATATATTTTTACCATTTAATCCAATGGTGGTCATTGGAATCCATTTCACTTTGAAATTGTACTTAAACTAGTGTCAATCTTTTGATACTTATTGTTTCATAAAAACACGCCATTTGCTCTGACAGCGGGAATTAATTATTAAATTAATTAATGTGACTTATATGTTTTTAATTTTGTAAAATATACTTCATTTTTGAATTCGGAATATCAAATATAGCTTAGGGTGAATTTTTGGTAATTTTCTGAAAAACTTCAATTTTTGATGAATAGTGAAACCACTAAGTGGTACTTATAAAGACTGATTTTCTGTTTAAATGAAATATTGCCATCATTGTGTTTTCAATTTCAAAAATCCGACATACATGGTTGTCATTAAGAAGTAAAATGTGGTTCAATGGGATTAAAATAATTTGTTGGTGAATAGTAACTTATTAAGTTTTTAATCGCGATTAGTGGTAATTAGTGTAGTTTAAGGTAAAAATAATGCTTTAATAAAATAAAATGAGCTTGACACATGTCCTACCCTCATTGGTTGTGTCATGGCCGACCAAGAAAAGCCATGGGGAAACTTGGGGACCCCATGGATCCACTTTGGTTGGGAAATTACATAAACAACTTTTTATTTAATGTAAAAGTAAAAATGACACAAACATAATATGTTTTACGAAAAAAAATTTTACATGGGCTTATAAAGATCAGAATTTTGATTATAAATTGTCATTAGAAGTATAAGAAGATTTCCTACATCATAGTATTTTTTTTATAATTTATAGAAATTAAATAAATTAAATTATTTATGACATAATAATGATGCAGCGATGACATCATTATTTGACGATTTAAATAAAATGGAAAGATAATGTAAAATCTATGAACTACACATGTCCAAAACCAATTGGATGAGTAGATTTCGAACCCTTATCACCTTATACACGAATTATATCAATGTGAGACGTTTTAAAAACCGAAACACATTTTCAAATAAAGTAATATTTCTTTACTTTCCAAAAGTGCCCCTCCTCTCCTCTTATAAAAGGCCCCCACCTCTACCTCATTTCACACACTCCTCAGGCCTTTGGCTCGGCCAACCCCTGCCCATTTACTCTCTCCACATCCCTATACTCATCCTAGAGGATTCCCTTTGGGAAGAATCTTTTCAAAGGAAGCATTTAGGCTCAAATCAAAAGGAGTTACACTTTTAAAGGTAATTCATTCTCTCATGTTCATTTGTTTTATTTTGTTTCTCCAACCTCCTAAACTCTTTTTATTTACTTATTTTGTAACAACACCAGTATATTTAATATACTAGGATGTTTTTATAAGATTTATTTGAGCTACACTCTCACACAACTACATCAAATGGTTAAAGAACATACAGTTTCCGTGGATGGCGAAATTCTGCCTCCCGAAACGATGATTGATCAATACTCATTTAACACCTTCAAAGGTGGCCATTATGATGTCACTATTTTTATATATGATATATAATATGTTTATTTTTTCCTTAAGCTTCTGTTTTTTTTTCATTTTGGGCATACCTTTATTGTTTCCATTATGGGTAAACACGATATCTTCATTTTAGGAAGTGCGGACTACAGCCCCCTGAAAGTGATTTGATTCGTTAATACCATATGTGGGATGTGTAAAGGATAAAGTTAATGATATTATATATGTTATTATACTGTAATTATAATATACTCTTATATAATTATGATTCCATTCCAGAAAATACGAAATAGAAATGGAAGTAGCGTTCATGCGTACGTACGGCTTACTGTCTCCATGAACGGTGCATTTCATTTCTTACCTATAAATGTGATGTAATATTTTAAATACATGTATATTCTGAGTATATAAGATATATATGGTATCCAAATCATTAATATCATTCTGGATATAATGAACCTTTGACCAAATTAACAACCTGTATGTGTAAGAAGTATATTTTTGACTTAAGAACCAAATACCAACAAAATGAACACTATTAACTTAAATGATTACATGATGTTCATAACATGGTATAAAAGGAATAATTAACTTGAAAAAGGTTCATAATCAAGTAGAGATTAACTCAAGTTTATTATTCAGGAGATTAAAGAACGGTCGGGTCAAGTCGGATACGAGGTATGGGACTTCGTCTCAATCTTCTTTCATTGAGGCATATTTTATTTTATACACAACTTTCTTTTATACGGTGTATAAACCCCTTTGAATTTTATGTTTATTCAAAAGGAATCTTTTCTATACGAATCTTTTACTAAATGAAAAAAGGGAATGTTTTTGTCATACGTATGCGGCGATAACGACTTCTCCACCGTCGTGACTGTTATTTGAGTTTCGGCTTCCTCTACAAGCCATACCTTCTTTTTAAAAGAAAAATAAATACCATGTTTTACTTATCTTTTATTTTGGTATTGAAAATGGTTTTCACAATGTTTTTTGTGTTGTATTGATATCTTGTGATTGAAATGTGGAAATGTTATGTTTCCTTTATGCATGTTTTATGTGATAAGATTATGTTATGGTTCTTGGGCATTATTATGAAGACGGGTGGTTCCGTGATAAACTAAGGGCGGGTGATCCCGATATAGCTCTCCAATGCATTCGGTAACGCGAAGGAGTGAAACGTTAAGTTTTATCTGAAGAGATTTAGGGAATATACTTTGATGGTTATTCCAAACGTAACCAAGAGGGTTACTCCCTACGTAAGAATGTTATGAATGCCTCAAGTTACCTTTATGGCATATGATTTCTATGATTTATTCATGATTTGATGAGGTATGTTAAAGTGCTTATGTTTTATGGGTAAATTATGATTTCATTCTTATGTATATATGTACCCATGTTTCTTTTCCATGTTTTTATAACCCATACTGAGCTTTTTTATGCTCATCCCATGTTTTTTTGAAATGTTTTTCACAGGTCAAGGGAAAGGTACATGATATGATGATAGTGTCAAGGAAGTGTCAAGAAATAATCCATGTTTTATTTTAAATGTGTTTCCATTGATGGGAATGAAGAATACTATCTTTATGTAACCACTTTGTTTATATGCGGAATGTAATGCAAGTTTTATGATCTAATTCTCTAGAAATATAAACCCGAAAAGATCCTCAATGGGTAATCTTTTAATAACTCAAGATTAAGTAAGGTTTAAGGCTGGGGCCTTATAGTTGGTATCAGAGGTCGGTTTAGATAACTTTAGGAGTTAGAATTCTATTAAATGATAATCCAAAAAAAATTCTTTGAAATGATTTAGCATTTAAAGATTACCATGTTGCTTCATATAAGACATGTTTGTTCAGAATGGTTTTCCGCAGAGGAAACAGGGAAGCAGTGCTAGGAAGGCATATAGAAGGAAATAACCTTCCGAATCAGGATCCTGAGATGGTCGGAATTGGAACTGAACAGTTTGTTGCAGTGATGGCACAGTTGACTCAGGCTATAAATGGTGGTAGTATCCATGCACGAGATCAGCCAGATCAACCGCAGAGGAACATGTCAGTGGTGGAACATTTCATGAGGCAACATCCCCCATCATTCAGAGGATCATCTGACCCTGTGCTAGCTGAAGGGTGGATTAAAGCAATGTAGAAGATTTTTGATGTCATGGGGTGTTCAGACAATAAAAAGGTTAGTCTTGCTATTTACCGTTTGGAGGGTGAAGCAGATCAGTGGTGGTCTATGGTTAAAAATATCTGGGATGCCGATGAGATTGATGCTCTTGACTGGGATGAATACAAAGGTTTGTTTCTTGAGAATTATTTTCCTAAGGCTGTTCGACTTAGGATGGAAAAACAATTCTTGGAATTGAGGCAAGAGGAAGACTCAGTGGCTGCCTATGAAGAAAGGTTCACTCGATTGGCAAGGTATGCTCCAAATTTTATCTGAGACCTTGATAGTAAAATCAATCGTTTTTACTCAGGATTGAAGACAAAATGTCGAAGGGCATTAGCTTCTCGTGAGTTTAAGAGTTATGAAAAGCTTGTTCGATGCACTGAGAAGGTGGAAATGGAGTTTTCCGATGATCAAGTGTTCTATAACAACCAACAGAAGAAGAGACCGAGGTGGCAGGAGAAAGGTGAGAATTCGTCAAAAAAGTATGATGGTAAGAAAACTAAGTTTCCAGTTTGTGATAAATGTGGCAAAAGGCATGCTGGGGAATGTCTTCTGAATTCTGGAAAGTGCTACCGATGTGGTAAGATGGGACATAAGGCTCGTGATTGCCCTGAAAAGGATCAAGGTGAAGGTAAGAACAAATTTGATTTACAGTTAGTGAAATGTTGTAAGTGAAATGAGATGGGTCACTATGCAAATGAGTGTCCGGCAAAGAGCTTGAGTGATGGGAAGCAGTTAGACTACAAGAAGAAAGGGGTGGTGAAATCCTTTGCAACTACTTCAGCATATTTCGGGCCATCAAATGAAGTTTAATCGGGTACTTTGTTTGTTTTCTCAGATTATGCCAGTCTGTTGTTTGATTCGGGGTCTACACATTCTTTCATCTCTGAAACCTTTTCTAGTAAAATGGGAATACCATCTCAAGAAATGACTCCTGAACTTTTTGAAAAAACACCTGGGGAAATGTTTAGGCAAAAAGAATTTATAATAATCTTCCTATCCTTATCTATGGAAAGAACCTACTTGCAAACCTTATTATTCTACCTCTAGTAGAGTTTGATGTTATCCTGGGTATGGATTGTCTCTCTATTTACCATGCTAAGATTGACTGTAGAGATAAAGACGTTTCTTTTCAGAAAGGCTTTCAGTTTTTTTACAGGAATGAACCCTTACTTTTGATAACATATTAAGAGGCTGAGAAACTTGTAAAAGATGGAAATGAATGTTACCTTGCACATGTCGTTGAAAATAAAGGAACTGTTCAGATTAATGATGTGCCAGTGGTAAATGAGTATCCTGGTGTTTTTCCTGATGCGTTGCCTCGAATAATACCAGATCGGGAAGTTGAGTTTACTGTTGACTTAGTTCCTGATGCTAAGCCAATTTCAAAACCCCCTTATCGAATGGCACAAATTGAACTTTTAGAGTTGAAGGAGAAATTGCAAGATTTATTAGAGAAAGGTTTCATTAGACCTAGCACATCACCATGGGGTGCTCCTATTTTATTTGTTAAAAAGAAAGATGGTTCTATGAGACTTTGTATTGATTATAGAGCCTTGAATAATATCACTGTTAAGAACAAATATCCTTTGCCTCATATCGATGATTTTTTTGATCAGCTCCAGGGAGCTCAGTTTTTTTCAAAGATTGACCTGAGATCGGGGTACCATCAGCTAAAGTTAAAGAGGCAGATATTCTGAAGACCGCGTTCCGTACGAGATATGGCCATTATGAATTTGTAGTAATGCCTTTTGGGATAACCAATGCACCTACTGTATTCATGGACTTAATGAATAGAATTTTCCATGAGTTCTTGGATAAGTTTGTGGTGGTTTTCATTGATGATATTTTGGTGTTTTCTAAAAGTAAAGAGGAGCATGAAAGACATTTAAGGGTTATCTTGCAAACCTTAAAAGAAAAGAAACTGTATGGGAAATTTAGAAAGTGTGAGTTTTGGTTGCAACAAATTTGGTTCCATGGTCACATTGTTTCTAAATATGGAATAATTGTTGATCCTGCAAAAACAAAAGTTCTGGAAGAATGGCCAAGACCCACAAATATAACCAAGATTCGTATCTTCCTTGGTTTGGCGGGCTATTACAGAAGGTTTGTTAGAAATTTTTCATGGTTATCTAGTCCAATGACTAAGCTAACTCGGAAGGGTGTTAAGTTTATCTGGACAAAAGAATGTGATGATTGTTTTCAGGAATTGAAAAGAAGATTGGCGAATGCTCCAGTTTTGGCACTACCTTCCAGGAATGGTGAGTTTGTTATATACAGTGATGCTTCATTGAAAGGACATGGTTGAATCCTAATGCAGAATGATCAGGTAATTTCTTATGCTTCACGATAGTTGAAAACTCATGAGGTAAATTACCCTACACATGATTTGGAATTAGCTGCTATTGTTTTTGCTTTAAAAATTTGGAGGCATCTTTTGTATGGAGTAAAGTCTGAAATATATACCGATCACAAAAGTTTAAAGTATATATTAACTCAGAAAGAGTTAAACATGAGACATAGGAGATGGCTAGAATTAATCAAAGATTATGATTGTACAATTCATTACCATCCGGGAAAAGCAAATAAAGTGGTTGATTCTTTGAGTCGAAAAAGTAATGCTTCATTAACAATGTTGTGTTTGGAACGTGATCTTGTGGTTAAGGATTTGATGAACTTTGGCATAGAAGTTGTTGGTGCAGGAAGTCCTTCTATTTTGTTTCAGGTATCAGTGAGATCATCTCTATCAGATAGAATCAAGCAAGCACAGAAGCAAGACAGTGAGTTGCAGAAAAATGTAGAGCTGGTTCAGAAAGGTATGTTGCCTGAATTCAACATTGGTAATGATTGTGTTTTGAGATTTGGGAAGATATTGTGTGTGCCTTGTGATTCACAGTTGAAGAGAGAGTTGTTATGTGAAGCTCATAGTTCTCCGTTTTCAGTTCATCCGGGCAGTACTAAGATGTATAGAGATCTGCAGGAGTATTACTGGTGGGACGGAATGAAAAGAGATATTGCTGATTTTACTGTGAAGTGTTTGACATGTCAACAGGTTAAAGCAGAGCAGAAGTTACTGAAAGGGATGCTTCAGCCTTTACCAGTGCCAGAGTGGAAATGGGAGAATATAACCATGGACTTTGTTGTGGGATTACCGAAGACATCTCAAGGTAATAATGCAATATGTGTTATTGTTGATTGGTTGACCAAATCTGCTCATTTCCTTTCTATACGAGATACTTTCTCTCTTGATCAACTTTCCCGTTTTTATCTTAAAGATATAGTCAGGTTGCATGGATTTCCTCTCTCCATTATATCGGATCGTGATCCCAGGTTTACTTCTAACTTTTGGAAAGGCCTTCAGAAGTCGTTGGGTACTGAATTAAATTTTAGTACAGCTTTTCATCCTCAATCAGATGGGCAGTCAGAACGAACAATCCAGACATTGGATAATATGCTACAAGCTTGTTCTATGGATTATCAGGGAAGTTGGGACCAACATCTTTCTTTGGTTGAATTTTCATATAATAACAGTTTTCATTCCAGTATACAGATGGCACCATTTCAGGAATTATATGGGAAGCAGTGTCGAACTACAGCTTTCTGGGATGAAGTGGGTGAAAGGAAGTTGATGGGACTAGAATTGGTAGAAAAGATGGCAGAAAAAAGTTCAGCTGATTCAGAAGCACATGAGAACAGCTCAGAGCAGGCAGAAGAGTTATGCAGATAACCGGAGGAAGGATCTATCTTTCGAGGTAGGTGATCATGTTTTTCTCAAGGTTTCTCCTTGGAAAAGTGTGATGAGATTTGGTAAGAAAGGAAAGGTGAGTCCAAGGTTCATTGGACCATATGAAATTCTAGAGAGAGTTGGATCAATTGCATACTGAGTGGCTTTACCTCCAAGTTTATCTCAGGTACACAATGTTTTTCACGTTTCGATGTTGAGAAAGTATATGCCAGATCCATCTCATGTTTTGAGTCCAGAGGTAGTTCAACTGGAATAGAAAATATCTAATGAGGAACAACCCATCCAGATTCTTGACCACAGGGAGCAAGTGTTACGGAATAAAGTGATTCAACAGGTAAAGGTTTTGTGGAAAAACCACATGATTGAAGAGGCAACATGGGAATCTGAAAATGCAATGAGGGATAAGTACCCCCATTTATTCGATAAGTAAATAAATTGCGGGGACGCAATTTTCTAAAGGGGGGAAGGATGTAACATCCCAAGAAAGTAATGAATAATAGATATTTTTATCTATGTCTATTAATGATGAAGATAGTGTTTTAGAGCCTTAAAATGAAAATAAATCCAATCTTAAGCATAGAATACACTAATATTCTTAAAAGATTATTTTACTGCCTTATGATGGAAAACCCTTTTTAAATCCATCTTTTGACAATTATATAAACTATGTTTGTAAAAATAAACATATTCTTTTTGATTGGGACATCAAAATTTACTTTTGTGAATTTTTGGTATTTTTCTGACAATGTTCATTTTTTTAATGAATAGTGAAAAATACTGCATTTTACATCAAAATTGCTTTTTAATATAATTTATTTATATGATTAGATTATATTTTGAATTGGTCTTAATGTGTAATATGATTATATTTTTACCATTTAATCCAATGGTGGTCATTGGAATCAATTTCACTTTGAAATTGGACTTAAACTAGTGTCAATCTTTTGATACTTATTGTTTCATTAAAACACGCTATTTGCTCTGACAGTGGGAATTAATTATTAAATTAATTAATGTGACTTATATGTTTTGAATTTTGTAAAATAGAATTCATTTTTGAATTCGGAATATCAAATATAGCTTAGGGTGATTTTTTGGTAATTTTCTGAAAAACTTCAATTTTTGATGAATAGTGAAATCACTAAGTGGTACTTATAAAGACTGATTTTCCGTTTAAATGAAATTTTTCCGTCATTGTGTTTTGAATTTCAAAAATATGACATACATGGTTGTCATTAAGAAGTAAAATGTGGTTCAATGGGATTAAAATAATTTTTTGGTGAATAGTAACTTATTAAGTTTTTAATTGCGATTAGTGGTAATTAGTGTAGTTTATGGTAAAAATAATGCTTTAATAAAATAAGATGAGCTTGACACATGTCCTACCCTCATTGGTTGTGTTATGGCCGACCAAGACAAGCCATGGGTCAACTTGGGGACCCCATGGATCCACTTTGGTTGGGGAATGACATAAACAACTTTTTATTTAATGTAAAAGTAAAAATGACACAAACATAATATGTTTTACAAAAAAAAATTTACATGGGGTTATAAAGTTCAGAATTTAGATTATAAATATTCATTGGAAATATAAAAAGATTTCCTACATCATAGTATTTTTTTATAATTTTTAGACATTAAATAAATTAAATTATTTATGACATAATAATGATGCAGTGATGACATCATTATTTGACGATTTAAATAAAATGGAAAGATAATGTAAAATCTATGAACTAAACATGTCCAAAACCAATTGTATGAGTGGATTTCGAACCCTTATCACCTTATCCACGAATTATATCAATGTGGGACCTTTTAAAACCGAAACACATTTTCAAATAAAGTAATATTTCTTTACTTTCCAAAAGTGCCCCTCCTCTCCTCTTATAAAAGGCCCCCACCTCTACCTCATTTCACACACTCCTCAAGCCTTTGGCTCGGCCAACCCCTGCCCATTTACTCTCTCCACATCCCTATACTCATCCTAGAGGATTCCCTTTGGGAATAATCCTTTCAAAGGAAGCATTTAGGCTCAAATCAAAAGGAGTTACACTTTTAAAGGTAATTCATTCTCTCATGTTCATTTGTTTTATTTTGTTTCTACAACCCCCTAAACTCTTTTTATTTACTTATTTTGTAAGAAAACTAGTATATTTAATATACTAGGATGTTTTTATAAGATTTATTTGAGCTACACTCTCACACAACTACATCAAATGGTTAAAGAACATACGGTTTCCGTGGATGGCGAAATTCTGCCTCCCGAAACGATGATTGATCAATACTCATTTAACACCTTCAAAGGTGGCCATTATGATGTCACTATTTTTATATATGATATATAATATGTTTATGTTTTCCTTAAGCTTCTGTTTTTTTTTTCATTTTGGGCATACCTTTATGGTTTCCATTATGGGTAAACACGATATCTTCATTTTAGGAAGTGCGGACTACCGCCCCCTGAAAGTGATTTGATTCGTTAATACCATATGTGGGATGTGTAAAGGATAAAGTTAATGATATTATATATGTTATTATACTGTAATTATAATATACTCTTATATAATTATGATTCCATTCCAGAAAATACGAAATAGAAATGGAAGTAGCGTTCATGCGTACGTACGGCTTACCGTCTCCATGAATGGTGCATTTCATTTCTTACCTCTAAATGTGATGTAATATTATAAATACATGTATATGTTGAGTATATATGATATATATGTTATCCAAATCATTAATATCATTCTGGATATAACTAACCTTTGACCAAATTAACAACCTGTAAGTGTAAGAAGTATATTTTTGACTTAAGAACCAAATACCGACAAAATGAACACTATTAACTTAAATGATTACATGATGTTCATAACATGGTATAAAAGGAATAATGAACTTGAAAAAGGTTAATAATCAAGTAGAGATTAACTCAAGTTTATTATTCAGGAGATTAAAGAACGGTCGGGTCAAGTCGGATACGAGGTATGGGACTTCGTCTCAATCTCCTTTCATTGAGGCATATTTTATTTTATACACAACTTTCTTTTATACGGTGTATAAACCCCTTTGACTTTTATGTTTATTCAAAAGGAATATTTTTTATACGAATCGTTTACTAAATGAAAAAAGGGAATGTTTTTGTCATACGTATGCGGAGACAATGACTTCTCCACCGTCGTGACCGTTATTTGAGTTTCGGCTTCCTCTACAAGCCATACCTTCTTTTTAAAAGAAAAATAAATACCATCTTTTACTTATCTTTTATTTTGGTATTGAAAATGGTTTTCACAATGTTTTTTGTGTTGTATTGATATCTTGTGATTGAAATGTGGAAATGTTATGTTTCCTTTATGCATGTTTTATGTGATACGATTATGTTATGGTTCTTGGGCATTATTATGAAGACGGGTGGTTCCGTGATAAACTAAGGGCGGGTGAGCCCGATATAGCTCTCCAATGCATTGGGTAACGCGAAGGAGTGAAACTTTAAGGTTTTCCGAAGAGATTTAGGGAATATACTGTGATGGGTATTCCAAACGTAACCAAGAGGGTTACTCCCTACGTAAGAATGTTATGAATGCCTCAAGTTACCTTTATGTCTTATGATTTCTATGATTTATTCATGATTTGATGAGGTATGTTAAAGTGCTTATGTTTTATGGGTAAAGTATGATTTCATTCTTATGTATATATGTACCCATGTTTCCTTTCCATGTTTTTATAACCCATACTGAGCTTTTTTATGCTCATCCCAAGTTTTTTTGAAATGTTTTTCACAGGTCAAGGGAAAGGTACATGATATGATGATAGTGTCAAGGAAGTGTCAAGAAATAATCCATGCTTTATTTTAAATGTGTTTCCACTGATGGGAATGAAGAATACTATCTTTATGTAACCATTTTGTTTATATGCGGAATGTAATGAAAGTTTTATGATCTAATTCTCTAGAACTCTAAACCCGAAAAGATCCTCAATGTGTAATCTTGTAATAACTCAAGATTAAGTAAGGTTTAAGGCTGGGGCCTTATAAAAACCTTCGAGTTAGGTTGATTCACTATAGACTTAACATAGTAGAAATTATTGGAATTATTTCACATTAAAAATATTTTTTTAATTTGTTGTTATTTTTCTATTGATTAATTGTTAGAAACCCTATATTTTCTTGGTTTGGTAAATTGTGGAAATCAGAAAAATTGGGTGTTTTGAATAATGTGATTTTGATATTGGTTTTAAAATGTGGATTTTAAAATGGGGATTTAATATAATATTGTAAAGTGGGTTTGATTAATATTTTTTCAATAAATGTAATGTTTTATTGAAACAAATTGGTTTGTTTTAATTTTCTTGCATAATGGTTTTCAATAAAAGAATATATTTATCAAAATGGTTTGAATTGGTTGAACACACATGGGATTTGGAAGGGGTTTATAATGGGTCTTTAGGTGTGTTCATATGCATTGGAAAGGGATGTATAAGGATGTGACGGACCACAATAAAATGGTTGGTATAGATATGGACTTGAAGTACTCCCATCAATATGGTCCACTAAGTGAAGGCTTAGTGGAAGGATAACTCACCACTCATGAGTATAGAGTGTTTTTTTGATGCCTGTGTGGATCTATTGTGAAGAATGCAATGGTTCTACTAAAAAATATAAATACTTGGTTTTAAATCAATGTTGGGTTGTTTTATATAAAGCATGACATTTTGGGAAATTGGTTTTAATATCAGTTTTTCATTCGCTTACAAATGGGTTTTTAAACTGGTTTATGTAGTGTTATAAACTATTTTGTATAATTGTTTTTTATAGATGTTTTTATATAAATATTTATAACCGTTCTATCCTAGTGTTGTACGTAGTGATGTTATTTGGGAAACACTAATGATTTTTATAATCACCCAAGCTTCAAAACTTTATTTCTATTGCAGATACTATATTATAGGACATGGGAAAAGCTAAAGTATCACACATCATTTAGCACCACCTTATGATACTAGGGTTGTTTGGTGATGTTGAAGCATAGAGCTTATGAGTCATGGTGTCTTGTTTTCATCTTAGATTTATTTGTGTCCTTCCATTTTTTTTATTTGATAGAAGTTTTTCTTTAACTATGGTACACTTTTTTGGTTCTGGGAAAAATGAAGTTGTTGTGTTGTCTTCAATTTATTCAGGAATTATATAGTGACTTCATTGGTTATGTTTTGTTAGGTTAATATATTTATTTATTTAAGGGTTACTCATCCCCCTTTTTTATTTGAAACCATTCGGCATTTATTTCTATCCTTTGGCATCTTGGGGATGTCTCTTGAGGCATAGTAATGATTCGTTGTATTCTCAAGCCCATGGGAATATGTGGGTAATTACCTGGATTAACTTCTCCCTATATAGAGCCATCATATATTCCCATGAGAATGGATTCACTTTACATATTTAAAATCGACCCATGATTTTGTATAAGTTCAGGGATGAGGAGGCATTTTGTTCATCACTATGATATCACGAATTGATATTATTTCCTTATGAGAAAGAGTACCGAGCTAAAATTATTGAGTCTAAGGGATGAACCATCTTCAATGATGTGCCAATTTTGAGGGAATTTACTGATGTGTTTCTCAAGGAATTGACTAGTCTTCCTCTTAGATGAAAGGTTGAATCTTATATTGAGCTTATACCTGGGGAATTTTCATTATCCTGGAATCCATATAGAATTTCTATTATAGAACATGAGGAGCTGAAGAAACAACTATAGGTTAATTTTGATAAAGGGTTCATATTCCCATGTGTTTCATCATGGGTTTCACTAGTCCTCATTGCCAAGAATAAGGATAGGTCAATGCTCCTTTGTGTTGATTGTCATAATATTAACAAGACCATGATAAAGAAAAAGTATCCTCTTCTACATATAGATGACTAGTTTGACAAGATACTTGAATCCAAATACTTCTCTAAGGTGGGTCTACGTTTCAGATATCAACAAGTTATTGTAAAAAATGATGATATCCCGAATAATTCTTTTCGAACAAGGTACGGGGTCTATAAATTCATAGTAATTCTATTCCTACGGTGTAATTCCCTATAAATCATTATGGGAATATTGAATATAGACTTTAGAGATTACCTAGACAAATTTATGGTAGTATTTATAGATGATATTATAGTATAATAAAAAAATCAAGGATGATTATTAGGAGAATATGATAAATTTGTTAAAGACCTTATTAAAGGAGATTCTCTATATATTGATCAAAGAAATTTGTGTTCTAGTTTAAGTATGTCCCTTTATCATGGAATATCATCATATGCAATGGGATATCAGTGGATCCTTTATGATAGACCAAATTAAAGGATGGTAGAGGCCAACATCTATGATAGATATCCATAGTTTCCTTTGGTAAGGTGGGTATTATCATTGATTTGTGAGAAATTTATCATGATTATAAAACTCTATTACCAAAATAACTAGGATGGGATTCATGTTTTCGTGGAATGAATAATGTGAATATAGCATCAAGGAGTAGAAAAGTAGTCTTATCACTACCCCTATGATCACACTTACCACAAGTGGATATTTTTTCATGGATTTATAAAATTCTTTGAAGAAGGGATTACAACATGTGTTAATGAAAAATAAAACATTCATAGCCTATGATTTTATAAAGTTAAAAATTCATAAAGAAAAATATCCAACGCATGATCTGAAGTTGGTATATGTGATCTTTTCTTTGAAACAATGGTGGAATTATCTCTATGGAGATAAGTGTGATATATATACTATTCAAAAGATCCCAAAATATATATTCACATAGAAGGAGGTTAATATTCACAAGTGAATATGTTTTGAGCCCTTAATGGACTACGACTAATCAATCCAATACTATCCTAGTAAACCAAATAAGGTTGAGGATGCTCTATATAGAAAGGACCCAAAAAAATTATCATTGATGAGAATTGAGAAGGATAATATCTTCTTAGTTTTGAAGAGGATAAATGTGGTAATAATAAATAAATGAACATCATCAATCCATTAAAAAATGATTTCTAAAATGTCTGTCACGGAAATAGAAATGGATTATTAATGAAATGATATTGGAATTTAGAAGGAAGTAGAAACTAATTGGAAATGAAAACCCTTTGAGTTCAAAGCTAATGAAGACGGAATTTTGATATTTGTGTTAAGATTGTATGTACCATCCAATACTGAGATAAAGAAGTTACTATTGGATAATGAAAAAATTTAAAAAATATTCACCAACCAATGAAGATGAAAGTTGTTTCATGATATTCTACTGAATTATTGGTGGGACAATATGAAGAAGAATATCACAAAATATAGATCAAAGTTCCGAGTTCTCCAACAAGTAAAGGCTATAAGGAATAAGTCTAAGGGGATGATGCAACTATTAACCATACCAACATAGGAATGAGAGAACATCACCATGGAATTTTTTTCATACATAATAATACATAAATGGAAACAATTCTATATGGGTTTTTGTCGATTATATTACAATGAAATTTCACTTTTAAACAATTTGTGTGGAATTCTCATGTGATCAATGGAAAAAATATACATTATAGAAGTTGTAAGGTAGTATGGATTACCACTATCGATTGTGTCCAATTGAGATCCAAGATCAACCTCCATGTTCTATAAATTATATAACATGCCCTAAACACTAATATAAACTTTAGTATGACCTATCATCCTCAAATTGATGGTCGATATGAGCAGACTATTCAGACACTAGAATACATGTTGCGATCATATTCTATGGACTTCAAGGTCAGATGGGACCAATAACTTCATTTGGTTGAGTTATATTACAAAAAAAAATTTACTCGAGCATTAAAATATCTCCATATAAATAACTTTATGGGAGGAGGCTCATAACATCTAAATATTGGGATGAAGTTGGGAAAAAAATACTAGCTCTTGAAATAGTCGAGGAAATAGTGGATAAGTTTAAGACCATTCAAAAGGACATCAAAACTACTTAGAGATGAAAGAAGATATGTGACAAAAATCATTGATGAGACCTATCTTTTGATATTAGAGAGGTGGTATTACTAAGCATATCTCTATTAATAAATTTTCTGATATTTTTGAAAAAGGGAAATCATTGTTCAAGGTATATCAGCCCTTTCGAGATCCTTTATCGCATCAGAGCATTGGCCTACCAACTAGAACTCCCCCAGAACCTATCTCAAGTGCATGATATATTTCATGTTTCCATCTAGAGAAAGTACATAATATATTTATAACATGTAATCAATCCATAGGTTGTACCATTATAGAATGACCCTTCATATAAGCATCTATCAGAGAAAATCATAGATCATATAGAAAATATTCTACGGAAAAAGAAAATATAGTTCCTAAAAGTGTTGTGGAGGAACAAAAAATATATATAAGAAATATGGGAACTAGAAGAGGTAATGTTGAAGAGTTACACCCACATTTTTATTATGGGAAAAGAAAATTTTGTAGAAGAAATTTCTTATGGTGGAATGATTGTAAACGACCTGAAAAGTTATATATAAAATTCCCATTTTGGATTTATTTTATTATGTAAGATGGTTATAGAAAACACATTCACTCCATTAGATCTATCCAGTCATATTTTATTTAATGTTAATAATCATAATTATTTATAATATAGCTGTTCAATAGTGATCAAATGATTTTTATAAATATTGGGTTTGGAAAAATAAATTGTCACAGACAAATGATGTGATTGAATCATCTAGTAGGATCATACCATATGAAACCCATCTATCATATATTATTAGTGAGATAACATAACTAGAATTTTCTCATTACCAATCCCAGGATGAGATCTAGTTACTTTATTATGAATTAAACCTTTTATAGGAGGGCGTCAAACTCATCGATATCAAAACTAAAACAATGTTCGCCAAACCACACCATGAAAGTCCAACCATCACACACCATACTATTAGTGTGTATGATGGTGTAGTAAAGGTTTATTTATTAGGACACTATAAATACTAATATATATATTATTTTTACATAACAATGAATATATTTTACACCGACTGTTGATACTTCTTAAATGATTTTCATTTTGATACAATAAAACAAAAATTGTATTATTTGTTAATATTAAAATTAAATTTATGAATTTATGAAAAAATTTCATTCTGAAATAAATAATATTTTAATAAATGTTAATTAATAAATATTTTTTTACAAATATATATGATCATATAATTTTTTGGAGTCGAATTTTAATTTTATAATGGTTCAAGATACTATTATTTTCCAAAAACCCCACTATTTTCAAGAAATGTCAGTTATTATTTTAAAAGTGAAAATTCAAATGTTTAGAAAATTATTTAAATAAAATAAATATTATTTTAGGAATCATAACATTAAAATGATCCAATTGTTAATTTTTCATAATTTTCCAATACATTTGAATTTTCAGGTAATGATTATGTACCATATAAATATAATTTTTATATTATTACAAAATAGTGAAAAAAAATGAAATGTAATAAATACCATAAAAGGTATAAATGAAAAAATATATTTTTTAACTTTAAAATAATGTTATTTTAGTTTTATTTTATAATTCCATTATGATTCTTCCAAAACATGTAATATATTTTAAAGATTTAAAATCATTTCTTTAAGAGTATGACTCACTAGAAAATAAGAAAGGGAATTCATTTATTATGTTCATACCTTTTCATTTTTAAATAATATAAACCACTATTATTTGGATGAAATCATGGGAAAACCCAAGGTATGGTTTATGGTTTTGAATATTTTTTTATGTAGTGTCCAAAACCAAAATAATAAAGAAATCCCTCTGTTTTCTGATATAAACCCACCCATGTAACTACCCGAGATTTTATGAGGATTATTCTTTTTAATTTCATTGATGTCTTGTGTTGTACGCTACACCAATATTATCTTGTACTATATGAAACACTGTATTAGCTTGCAGAATATGCAACACTATTCTTGGATTGTGTTATATACAATTTCAAGTTCATTTAATAGTAGTCATTCTACTCAACATTGAGTGTATATATATATATATATTCAATGTATAAATGAAATATGGTAGAATTATGTTATACAAAACAACGAATGAGCCTTTCACAACATGCAACCCTGACTTGGCTTACATTACACACAATCGCGACCTTCCACGATAGCCTGTGTTGTATGCAATACTGAGTTTCACTAAACAAAGATATACTATTAAAATATTATATAAACTAGCCATTATACCATCTTTTTGGAATTTTATAAATTTTATCTTTCAAAATCGACTTCATTTTTAGATTCAGAATATCTAAATTAGCCTAGGGTGAATTTTTGGTATTTTTCTGAAAATTTCAATTTTTGATGAATAGTGAAGACACAAGGTTTCTATTTAAAAATCGACATTTTATTTAAATAATTATTTATTTTATTTAAATTTATTTTATGTCAAAAAATTTACATAATAACTATAAAAGTTAAATATAATTCATTGGAGTCATTTTATAATAATTATATATATATATAAATTTTATTGAACTTTTCACTGTCTTTTACCCACCTCATAGGAGAATTTGGAAATTCACATAAAACATAATTTTACCACTTCTGTGAGTGGAATTTCGAAAATCCGAGAGACACGGTTAATATGAAGGACTAAAATGTGGTTTAATGAGATTAATATTTTTGTGAATAGTAACTATTTACTTTTATTTACCACGGTTAAAAGTAAATAGGGTAATTAAGGGAAACAATTCTATTATTATTACCCTAACACACGTCCTAATTCTATTGGATAAGTATAATTCAACTAAAAACAACCTTAGGAATAATATATGACCATTTATGTCCACTTTTATTAGATTATGACACTTATTATTATTTTATTTAAAGAATAGTTAAAATAGTTAAAATCAACGTTTAATAACTAAAACATTTTTAATATAGGGTTAAAAATAAGATATATTCAAATATAAATATTCATTAGAAATATAAAAAAATTTCATACATAATAGAATTTTATTTATAATTTTTAGACATTAAATAATGTATTTTATTTATGACACAACGATGATGCAATAATTACCTTATTAATGAAATATTAACATAATTGATGTTATAAATACCAAAATAAATGTAATTTGAGACTTTTTATGAATTAAAATAATTTTCAAGGTTAATATGACATGTTATTGGTTATTTAATTAAATTTGTTCGAACTAATAATGCTCTTATGAGTTTTACAAAAATCAATTACCAAATAGTGTCAAAATTGACATAAAATAGTTTTTAAAAACAATATTATATTATTAATTGTTATTTTATTCCTAAAAATCTAATGTTCGGCCAAATGACTTATATAAGGTTATATATATTAATACTAAACAACTGGGGGTCCTTTTGTCATTTTATAGTATGTTTATTAACCTTATAGTATAAGAAAACAAGAAGACACGGTAAAAGTAAAATTATTTAACATAAAGTTAAATCTAAATGATAAGTTTAAAATAGTAACCAAAAATTGTCCAAATTCTGTTGGATGAGATTATTTTTACCCATACCCACCTTATATTCGAAATAAATAAATTTGAATCTATTAAAAGCAGAATATGACTTTATAATAAAATAATATTTTTTTCCAAAGGTGCCCCTCTCTTCCCTTATAAAAGGACACCTCCTCCCTCTCCTCCGCACACCACTTTGAAACATCAAGCTCGTCCAAACCCTGCCAAATTCTCTTCTCCACTTCCTTATAAACATCCTAGAGGTCCTGGTCTTCCTCAAAGACCAACCCTAGTTCCCTAAGAAGAGGTTAAGAAGAGGCGCGTCAAAGAAGAGGTAATATCCATTACCGATCCTTTCCAATTTCTTTCTTCTTCAACTTATTCTTCTTTATTTGTTTCGTTATAAAATAATAACATCAGTATTAAAAATACACGGATATGTTATTATAAATATGAAACAACCATATTTCACCTTCTATCCATCCTACGGAAAATGAAATCACCGCATGTGCGTACGTACGGAATACCGTCTCCACGCCGTGGTGTAATCTGTTTACGACCACCCCCTTACTTGGATGGGTATAAGGGTGTAAATAAATAACTATATATGATTATTGTAAAGTTTTATTTATTATTAAATATTATACATACACTTCAATACAATTCCACGATCATGGGAATGGTATCATCGCTCGTGCGTACGTACGGACTACCGTCTCAACGACGCGATGAGACTCATTCTCCATGATAACCATTCATGAATGATTATAAAGTATATATAATAAGTAATAATGAAATATATTACATAATAATGATACTGTATTTATGTATATATATATATATATATGTATTTCAACTACTTAATTCCATTCAATTCAATAAAGAAATGAAAACAACGTTCATGCATATGTACGGCCTACCGTCTCCATGAACGGTGTATTTCATTACATTTATCAATATATCATATATATATATGTATATTATGAATATATATTATATATAAATCATTTATTAAATTATTTAATTATGTAAATCATGATATAAGTAATAATATCAAGAACAACAAGTCGAAACACGTATAATAAATGAAACGATTTTACCCAAATCGCTGCTTTTACATCGAATTTATAAAAGAACAGGTAATATAAAGTCATAAGTAACCCATATATGATATCATAACAGTGAATATGATTCAGTAATAAGTCAAAAACATTATTTAAATCAATATACAGGTGGTCCAGATACATACGAAGCATATCAGACATAAGGTAAGGGATAATTATTCCAATCTCATTCTAATCTGAGATTACTTATTCGTAAGTATTTACTAGGGTTATTGTTATCATCCATGTCCATGTTTTATAAAAGTGTTATTTATTTATGATTAAAGTCCTTTTAACCCATTTTTTACTTTTAATACATGGTATGTATGGAATCTTTCTTTTTTTACCATATGGGATTCTTTTTGACTTTTCCAGAAAAAGTACGCGAAGAATGTTTTTTTAACTTATACGGCATGAAAAGATTTTTATGGTTTTATAAAGCCTTATTTTCATGAATATTCCTCCAAAATATTTCATGACAATTTTCAACAAAATATTTTTCGTTTAAAATTGCATGACATTTTGTGAAAAGAAATTTATTTTGAAGAAGAAAGGATATTTTCCTCAAGAATTCATTTCAAGTGTTTTATCAAAACCATTTTACATATAAGATGAAATTATTTCATATGTGTATGTTTCATGTATAATGTCTCTATGATTTACATGATTTCACTTTTCTTATTATAAAATTATCTCCATTTCTTTTATATGGATTATGTGATGATGGGCTGATGTTTATGAAACCCATTTTATTGGTTGGGTTATTATGAATGATGTATTTTTATATTGGGGCACAAGTAGGAATGATTTCATTATGAGAGGGGTGGAACCTATATCTCCCTCAAATTAATTGGGTAAAAATTTATATCTCCTGAGATAGACATGGATGGAATGGTAAGTTAATCTGGTTCAGTGATACAGGACTGGAACGAGGAGTGAACTCGATTCAGAAAGAGGCTTTGTCCACTAAGATGGTCTTGGCCACAATGACTTGGATACAATGGATATCATAGCAAGTTCTGAATGGATTATACAATTACATGTTTTATTCCCATTCTATTTTGTCATGATTGACGTTCAATTATGATACATGCCTTACATACTTCCAAGATTTATGTATTTGCTCAAGATTTTGATGTTTAAACATTATGTTCATGTTTTTAAGTTCAATGGTATATGGTTTGTTTTATTTTCTCCATGATTACCCTTACTGAGCATTTGAGCTCACCCTTTATATGTTTTCTTTTCCCCTGGATTTCAAGAATGGTTTTAGGTAAGAAAACAATAAGGGGAAGATATTTATGGGAGATATTGAAGATCTTTCTCCATGATTAGAAGATTTTGTTCCGAGTTTCCAAAGACACTAAACTATTATGATCCTTGAGTTTAGGTTTTTGTTATGTATTATTTATTCTGAAAAAGTAATTTATTGTCCATGTACGTCATGATTTGGGTCTCTACAGTTGGTATCAGAGGAAAGGTTTAGTTTACCTTTGGAAACTAGGATGCGAAATCTTTAGTGGGATCCCTGGAGATATTTCTATGGTATGTCTAGGGATGTCCCTAAGCTTAAGTATAAGTATAGGTTATAGTCCTAGAATTGTGCTAATGATCTTAGAATTAAACCTAAGATGTTAAATATAGAAGGTACTCCCCCTTTATAATGTTGTTTTCCCTATCATGATTTTTTCCTCACACTATTCTTTTTGGGTTTTAGACGATGGCTGGAACCCGAAGGAATCGTGTTGATCAATGTAATGGACGATGCAATGATTGTCCTCCTGAAAAAACCAATGTTATGTGAGATGGAGTGAACAATCTTATTTCTATACATACCCATGCGATGAATCATTCTGGACATCCAAATGAGCAGAGAATGGAGCAACATTCTGTTGAATCCTTCATGAGGCAGCGTCCACCTTCATTCAGCGGGACTTCTGATCCATTAGTGGATAAACAATGGATCAGTACCACTGAAAAGATATTTTCAGTTAAACAATGTTCTGAGCATGATAAAGTCATCTTAACAGTATATCGTTTAGAAGGTGATTCTGATCAATGGTGGAATCTTATTATGAATATGAGGCAAAAAGATAAAATTGAGTCCATGGAATGGGACGATTTCAAGAACTTATTTTTCAATAAGTACTTCCCTCGTATTTTTTGAACAAAGATGGAGAAGGAGTTTCTTGAACTTAAGAAAAAGGATGATGAATATGTTGGTATATATTAGGTGAATTTTACAAGGCTTACAAGGTATGCATATGGATTTATCATTCAAACTGAAAGTAAAGTTGATCGATTCTTTAGGGGATTAAAACCAAGTCTTCGAAGGGCATTATCTATAAGAGACTTCAATAGCTATGGAGAAATTGTGCGTTGTGCTATCAAGGTAGAAATGAAAGTTGGTGTTACATATCCATCTCATTGTTTGGACAAGAAATAAAAGATGGAGTTCAAGGAGAAATCTCAGAACAATGGTGAAAAGAAGATGAATGTTTCTTTATGCTCAAAGTGTGGAAAGAAGCATGGTGGATATTGTCTTAAAGGGACTAGAAAATGTTTTAAGTGTGGAAAAGAAGGTCATCGAGCAGATTAGTGTCGAAGTAATGGAAAAAGGGTTTCTAATGATCTGAATAAATAAAAAATTGCAGAGAACGCACCACCAACACTTTAATGCTTCAAGTGCAATGAAATGGGGAATTATGCTAATCAATGCCCTAATCCAAAGGTTAATGATGATCGACATGAGCAACCACTTAAGGAAAAAGACAAAGGGATGTCACATGCGATCACAATTGGCGATGTTGAATATGACAATGATGCGGTTGAATGATTAAGTGTTTATGTAATGGGATTCCAAAATAATGTTGTATATAATATCGTGGAATATTGGAATATTTATGTATTGGTCAATTGTGGTATTCAATAATTTTATGGTACAGGTAACCATGTAATGTGATTGAGATATTTTTGGAATGAAGATGATATGTGCATAATGAAGGGATATGGAGAAAATGAAATGTTTGAAAGTATTCATGAGCTCATGACTAATATAAGGAAAAAGTTATATCATGGTTTGAGTATATAGAATTTTTGGATTTTGGTATGTCGAAAGAGTTAACTTTTGACAGCATTCATGTTTTCACTAAGAATCAATGGGTATTCATTTTTCAAGAGAATACATGATGAAGGTATTTACATGTTTGGAATGTGACTAAATATATATATCTTATATGGGGGATAAATGATGGTATTCACATGCTCGGTAGATGACATTTCTAGTAATTGTTTTCTTTATACTATAAGATTGGATAGAAGTATTTTGGATAAGCCTAAAGATTATAATGGATTATGTTGGACATAAGTTAGTATTAATTAAGAATATACCTTTTTCGATATTATTAATGGAATGTTATAATAATATATTTTTAGAAAAAGGAAAACCTCCCGGATGGGCGACAACCCGTTGTGTCGGACAAAGCTGTGGGAATTGAACACTCAGCCGAAGTGCGACTGGTCTTTATCGCCTACCACTGGCCTACAAGAAGTCCCTGGTTAGTAGAAATTAGTTTTATTTTATTAATCAGTATGATATATGAAGTATAAGTCCATTTTAGGAACCATATATGATTAATCTCACTATATATGGACTTACTTATATTTGATAACTTTTTCTAACCTTTTGTTTGAGACCAATGGAATGACCCATCACTCTATCACATGATCTACTAACACTTCACGAATGACAAATTCAACTTCATTTCTTTAAGAGATGAAGTGGAAATTGTTCAAGGCACGAAAAATGGTAAGATTGTATCAAAATCGAGTAATTATTTCTTTTGATTCAAAAATTATTCAACATTATGGAAATGATCTTGAAAACCAAAAATGTTGTCCTAGTGCCCTCATATCTTATGAATCAGATGGTACCTTAGATCATCACAAATTTATGGCTTTGTGATTGTTGGCTTTTTCATAGCCATGTTCTCTACCAATCACCATTAGAACATGATGGTTAGATTTCTCTCCCATAACCATATTTTCCCCTATGTTCTCCTATGTGGAAACACAGTGATTAGTTAATTTGGGTAACCATTATGTTTCATACTTTAGTTTTGAAAGATAAGTTGTGATATTCTTTTTTAAGATGTCGGTTTCTATTAAAGAAACATTCGAGTAGTAAATCATTTATAACCCCGATGAATTTCGAGGGCGAAATTCATTTTAAGGGGGGTAGAATTTAACAACCCGAGATTTTATTAGGATTATTCTTTTTAATTTCATTGATGTCTTGTGTTGTACGCTACATGAAGATTATCTTGAACTATATGCAACACCATATTAGCTTTCAGTATACGAAACACTATTCTTGGATTGTGTTACATACAATTTCAAGTTCGTTTGATAGTAGACATTCTACACACCATTGAGTGTGTGCATATATATGTATAGATATATATATTGAATGTATAAATGAAATATGGTTGAATTCTCTTATACAAAACAACGAAGGCGTCTTTCACAACATGCAACCCTGACTTGGCTTACATTACACGCAATTGTGACCTTCCACTATAGCGTGTGTTGTACGCAATACCGAGTTTCACTAAACAATGATATACTATGAAAATATTATATAAACTAGTCGTTATACCCAATTTTTTGGATTTTATAAATTTTATCATTCAAAATGGACTTCATTTTTGGATTTAGAATATCGAAATTAGCCTAGGGTGAATTTTTGGTATTTTTCTGAAAACATTCAATTTTTGATGAATAGTGAAAACACTAGGTTACTATTTAAAAACCGACTTTTTATTTAAATAATTATTTATTTTATTTAAATTTATTTTCGGTCAAAATTTATACATAATACCTATATATGTTCAATTTAATTCATTGGAGTCATTTTATAATAATTTTAGATATATAAAAATTTTATTGAACTTTTCACCGTCTTTTACCCACCTCCTAGGAGAATTTGGAAATTCACATAAAACTTAATTTTACCACTTTTGTGAGTGTAATTTCGAAAATCTGAGAGACACGGTTAATATCAAGGACTAAAATGTGGTTCAATGAGATGAAAATAATTTTTGGTGAATAGTAACTTTTTACTTTTATTTATAACGGTTAAAAGTAAATAAGGCAATTAAGGGTAAAAATGCTATTATTATTACCCTAACACAAGTCCTAATTCTAGTGGAAAAGTATAATTCGACCAAAAACAACCTTAGAAATATACTATGACCATTTGGGTCCACTTTTATTAGATCAGGACACTTATTATTATTTTATTCAAAAAATAGTTAAAATCATTAAAATAGATGTTTAATAACTAAAACATTTTTAATATACGGTTATACATCAGATAAATTCGAATATAAATATTAATTAGAAATATAAAAATATTTCCTACATAATGGAATTTTATTTAAAAATTTTAGACATTAAATAAGTTAATTTATTTATGACACAATGATGATGCAGTAATTACCATATTAATAAAATATTAACATAATTGATGTTATAAATACACAAATAAATGTAATTTGAGACATTTTATTAATTCCACTAATTTTATAGGTTTATATGAAATGTTAGTATTGATTTAATTAACTTTTTTTAACTAATAATGCTGTTATGGTTTTCACAAAAATCAATTACCAAATATTGTCAAAATTGACATAAAATAGTTTTTAAAAAACATATTATATTATTAATTTTTATTATATTACAAAAAATATAACTCTCAGCCAAAATGACTTAGATAAGGTTATATATACTAATAATAAACAACTTGGGGTTCGTTTGGCTTGTTATAGTAAGTTTATTAACCTTATAGTGTAAGAAAACAAGAAGACATGGTAAAAGTAAAATTATTTCACTTAAAGTTAAATCTAAATGATAAGGTTAAAATAGTAACCTAAACTTGTCCAAATTATATTTTATGAGAGGATTTCGACCCATCCCCACCTTAGCTTCTAAAGAAATCAATTTTGAGATATTAAAAACAGAATATGACTTTATAATAAAATAATATTTTTAGTTTTTTCAAAGGTGCCCCTCTCCTCCCTTATAAAAGGACACCTCCTCCCTCTCCTCCTCACACCACTTTGAGCCATCAAGCTCGGCCAAACCCTGACAAATTCTCTTCTCCACTTCCATAGAAACATCCTAGAGGTCTTGGTCTTCTTCAAATACCAGCCCTAGTTCCTTAAGAGGTGGTTAAGAAGAGGCGCATCAAAGAAGATGTAATATCCATTACTGATCCTTTCCAATTTCTTTCTTCTTAAACTTCTTCTTCTTTAGTTGTTTGATTATAAAGTAATAACATCAGTATTAAATATATACTGATATGTTATTATAAATATGAAACAACCATATTACACCTTCTATCTATCCTACGGAAAATGAAATCACCACGCGTGCGTACGTATGGAATACCGTCTCCATGCCACGGTGTAATCTATTTTCGACCACCACCTTACTTGGATGGGTATTATGGTGTAAATAAATAACTATATATGATTATTGTTAATTTATATTTATTATAAAATATTATACATACACTTCAATACAATTCCACGATCATGGGAATGGTATCATCGCTCGTGCGTACGTACGGACTAGCGTCTCCACGACGCGATGAGATTCATTATCCATGTTAACCATTCATGAATGATTATAAAGTATATATAATAAGTAATCATGAAACACATGAAATAATAATGATACTGGATTTATGTATATATATATTTATGTCATCTACTTAATTCCATTCAATTCAATAAGGAAATGAAAACAGCGTTCTTGCATACGTATGGCCTACCATCTCCATGAACTATTTATTTCATTCCATTTATCAATATATCATATATATAAGTATATTCTGAATATATATTATATAAAAATCATGTTTTACATTCTGTAATTAAGAAAATCAGGATATAAGTAATAATATCATGAACAACAAGTCGAAACACGAACAATAAATGATACGATTTTACCCAAATTGCTGCTTTTACATCGAATTTATAAAAGAATGGGTAATATAAAGACATAAGTAAACCATATATGATATCATAACAAGGAATATAACTCTATAATAAGTCAATAGAATTATTTAAATCATTATACAGGAGGTCTGGATACATACGAAGCATATCGTACATAAGGTAAGGGATAATTATTCCAATCTAATTCTTATCCAATATTGTTTATTCATAAGTATTTACTGGGGTTATTGTTATCATCCATTTCCATGTTTTCTAAAAGTGTTTTTATGTATGTTTAAATTCATTTTTACCCATTTTTTGACTTTTACTACATGGTATGTATGGAATCTTTCTTTTTTTACCATACGAGCTACTTTTTGACTTTTCCGGAAAAAGTACGAGAAGAATGTTTCTTAACTTATACGACATGAAAAGATTTTTATGGTTTTATGAAGCCTTATTTTCATGAAGATTCCTCCAAAATATTTCATGACTATTTTCAACAAAATCATTTTCTTTTAAAATTTCATGACGTTTTGTGAAAAGAAATTGATTTTAAAGAAGAAATGATATTTTCCACAAGAATTCATTTCAAGTGTTTTATCAAAACCATTTTACATATAAGATCACATTATTTCATATGTGTATGCTTCATGTATAATGTCTGTATGATTTAAATGGTTTCACTTTTCTTATTATAAATTGATATCCATTTCTTTTATATGGATTATGTGATGATGAGATGATGTTTATGAAACCCAATTTATTCATTGGGATATTATGAATGGTGTATGTTTATTTTGTGGCACAAGTAAGAATGATTTCATTATGAGATGATTGGGACCTATATCTCCCTACAATGCATTGGGTAATGATTTATATCTCATGAGATAGACATGGCTGGAATGGTAAGTTAATCTGGTTCAGTGATACATGACTGGAACGAGGAGTGAACTCAATTCAGAAAGGGACTTTGTCCACTAAGATGGTCTTGGCAGCAATGCCTTGGCTACTATGGAAATCATAAAAAGTGCTGAATGGATGCCACAATTACATATTTTATTCCCATGCTATTTTTTCAAGATTGATGTTCCATTATGATACATGCCTTACGTAATTCCAAGATTTATGTCTTTGCTCAAGATTTTGATGTTTAAACATTATGTTCATGTTTTTATGTTCAATGGTATATGGTTTGTTTTATTTTCTCCATGCTTACCCTTACTGAGAATTTGAGCTCACCCTTTATATGTTTTATTTTCCCTAGGATTTCAAGAAAGGTTTTAGGTAAGAAAATAAAAAGGGGAAGAACTTTATGGGAGATATTTAAGATCTTTCTCCACGATTAGAAGATTTTGTTCTGAGTTTCCAAAGACACTAAAATATTATGATCCTTGAGATTTGGTTTTTGTTATGTATTAAGTATTCCACAAAAGTAATGTATTGTCCATGTACATCAAGTTGTGGGTCTCTACAACCCATGCTCCCATTTATATATAGTAAAACTTATTTTATCACTTCCACACCTTTCTCTCCACTCTCTAGAGTTTCCCCATAGTTCCCTCAGGATATCAAGAATCTCCTCCAAGTATTTTTGAGTCAAAAACTCAAGAAAGGGATCCCCACCTTTTTATCCTTCTTTCAATTCAATAACCTTCTTTAAAATTAGTCATTATAATTTCTATTGGAAATATTTCCGTTAATATATTATTATTCTCTTATATTCCAATGGATATTATTTTAATGTTATAACAATTATACTATCTTATTTTGAACCTTATGAATGTTTTTACTATATATAATTTTTTGTACCAGATTTCTCTTTTCTCAGTTACCCCCTTGAACTTATTTTATGTTATATCACTTAAATTGAATTTTATTATATTAGAATATATTATTACATATTCTAATTAATTTAAATTTAATGTATAAAAGATTATATCCCTTTTACCTCTCAATAGTCCTCCCATAATATTTTTTGTACACTCGTTACCATGCCATAATATATTTATAATTATTTTTTCTATTAATGAATCATCATTACTTTATGAATTCTGTTTCAAAATTTTTAATTTTGGGATATCATTTTAAATTTACCTTTTATTGATGATTTTATTTATATGTTATGAGATATAACTTTCTCTCTTATCTACCCATTTTAACAAATCATTAATTAGCACCATTATTTGGTAGAAATTTCAATGTGATTTTCCATGACAAACAATTGTGTAGTAAATACCATACCCATTTTTTTATTAAGGGTGTTCACCATTATGAACATATTCTTATTTAGTGGGTCTTAAATTTATGTATTACACATTACTTAACTGTGGAATAATTTATTTTAATGAATGACTCCATGTTGTATGATCTGCAGCGCACACTTAAGACTGATAATGAAATGATTATGATGGGTGTGCCAAGATAGCACTCCAATGAATTGGGTGAGGTTTAATATCATGATATGTAATGATGGGATAGTGAGTGAACCTAATTACTTTAAGGTAATTTTTCCACCATGATATCTTAGATGTTAATCCTTGACATATTTTTTATGATTCTATGTTTTATGTTGTTGCCACACTTCCTATGTTATGATTATCAGGTTATATATTGTCTCATTATTAATGTTTATGATTCATACTATTTTTATGACCCATTAATATACCTATTTTCAAACATGTATCTCCTTATTTGATGTTTATTCCCTTACTCGGCATTACAGACCAACCCTTTCTAATTTTCCCGTAGGTTACCCAATATAATTTTAGGTTTAATGGAATATTATGAAAATGTTAAGGATGTGTTCAATAAATATGATTTTTCCATGTTATAAATTGTTATGTAATCTACTTAATTCCTAGTGACACTATACTTAATGTTCTTTTGGTTTGTTTCAAGTTTAATCTTATGTAATAAGTTCTGTATTAATGTGAAATAAATCGAAGGGTTGTTAGATAATCCCATTAGAGTGCCTTATAAAATAAAAATATATCTATGAAAAATAATTTCAAATCATATAAAGTACCTGTAGGTACCAAGGTTAATCATATCCATATCACTATTACAATTATTATATTAAGAAATCAAACAAATGGAATTACCTATTAAGTTAATTACCAAAATTGATCCCCAATGAACAAAATCAATACACAGTGCATTAGATAGCTCTATCAGGCTCACCACTATCATAAAAATAATAATGGATTGTAACATAGATAAAATACATATAATATCTCATTCAATTAATAAAAACTCATAAAATATTATATTTTATCCATATGTAAAAAAATTTGGGATTCATATAAAATTGAGTATAAAAATAATTGTTTAAAAAAACATTAAAAGTAAATATACCGAGATGACATGGTAATCAAATATTCTTTTAAAAATAATATGAATATATAAATGAATTTTTTAAGATAATATAAGTCTTGATAATGAAAATTTTCATTCACGCTATATATATTTACAAATTATTCCTTCACTCTATTTTAATAATAACATACATAGAAAACATTAAAAATACATTTATTTACCCATTGTAAGTATATTCAATGAGCTAAAAAATTACATTATAGAATCATCAGAGTTTAATATTAACATTTTCAAAATTTTGAGTAAACATGAAAATAGATAAAATACAGTCATAATGGAAATGTAAAAAAATTATAAAAATATTTTCAACTCAATCTAAACCCCTTAGCCCGACTCACCACATACATAATTTAAATCATTTATTGTAATCAATATTTCATAATCACTTACAGAGGAACATTTTTTTGGATTATTAACTTATTATAATATATTTTATTTCATTTATTATCCTATATTATTTAGTTATTAAATGCATGAAGTTCATGTCAGACATTATGAGGTGGTTCAATTTGTAATCTAAAAAATTCGTATGTTAACCATGCTCAGGGGGGTAAGGGTCCAATTATATATATAATATTAATAATGTAATAATTTTAATTTTTATACATGTAATACTATTTTATAATCATTAATGAATATAGAACATTAAAAATGAATTGCATCACATTTGGAAAGTGGAAGTCCACATGTACTTAGGAGCAATTTCACTATTTTCTAATGTACGGAAGGGTAAGAAATTTATTAATATAGTGTCTTATTAGAATCATAATTATGTAATAAATATAATATATATTAAATATATTCACTATTTTAACAATACATATGTGACAGTTATGAAAAAAATGTCACTTCATGTATGTGGTAGTCCATATGTACGCACGAGAAACATTAACATTTTATAATAAATAGAAAAGACATAAAAGTGGTTATATCATTATAATTATTAGAATTAAAAATATTTTAGATACATATTTCATTATGTCAGGATGGTTTGGAATATTTTTGGCAAATTATAAGAATATGACAACTTTAATAAAATCATTAAAGAGTAATAACATTTTATCAGAAAACCGACTTTCCCTTGCACATTAATCATTCATGGTTAGTATTTTGGTGTTACCAGAACCACTAGGATGTGGGGAGTAGAGTTTTTAAGTTATTTTTATGTAATTTATGATACAAATTGCTTAATTGTTTTTAATAAGTGAGTGGAGGAGGTTCCATAATATATGACATGGAAGTAGAAGTCTTAGAGTAATTCATAATTATTAAATATAATAAATGTCTTAATCATGCTAATGAGGAACTAAACCTATCAAATTCAGATGATAAGGTGATATATAATTAAATTAACTCAAAAAATGATAATTTTTAATAATGTTTGTAACCTTATCACAATATTTTAACCTAAATAAACTTGTTTACCCATTACTTAGGCGATATCAATTTACTAAGTCCTCAATTAAATGTATAAAAAAATAAAATTTAAACCATTACTAAATTTTAACTTTATGAATCAACTTATGATTTTTTTCAAAATTTATTTATTATAATTAGAATAAAATACTATTAATATAAACACAATTAATTCAATGATAAAAAATTCAATTGGAAAATATTTTTTAAGTCTAAAAATGAATATATACAGAAAAACATATAATAATGATTCATATGGAATAAATTTAATTAGTTAAAATAAATGATGAATAATTTTAATTCAATAAATTGTAAAAAATTTGGGATTCACTGAAAAAAGTTGAAATTAAATTATAGTTTTTATTAAAATTTCTTTTTTCTACATTATCCCCAAAAACTCAATTTATTAAAATATAAAAAATTCAACCCATATAAAATTTGATATGATTAATCATAATGTGAAGTCAATTTTATAAAATTCAATTCATAAAATTCATAAATATAAATTAATAAAACATTATAGTAAATGGAAAACAAATAACTTGAATAAAATTAATTACTTTTTCACTGAAAAATCATATTAAATTGTTGTATATAATGTGATTAAAATAAATTTATAAATGAATAATTGTATGCAACGTAATAGTTTTATTATAAAAATTACCCATGCTATCACACCAATGATTAAATTAGTTAAATTTTAAGAATATACTTAATTAAGATAGTGATCTGTACCGAATTAAATATAGTAAAATTTGGGTGGATAACACAAGTGCACCCATTTCCATGCTGCCACTACATTGATTCTAGATTGAACATCATACTGGTTCCATGATGGGTTGTTCATTTTTACTGTGATTTGTGATTAATAATTTAGCGGAATTATTGTAATTATATTTCATAACTGGTTTGGTAATTGAAGATGGTAATGAAATGGTTGTGGGATGTAGAATATCATGATGATGTTTTTTTATAAATGATATCATGAAATATTATGAATTTATACATGAAAAATGATCATTGAAATATATTTAGTAGGAAATTATTTTTTTTAACTATTTTAATACATTATACTTTTGTTATTATTATTAAGGAATTATTGGTAGTTTTTATGTTCAATTTTTGTCATGAAATATTCTGAATAGTGGGGGTGTAGTTAGTTTTCATGGATTTTATGGGAGGTTATGGACGTTTTTTCATGATGGTTGGGGTGTAGTGATGGATTTAGACATGGGAAGTATAGTAGTTGATGTATTAGTTATTTTTCCCCTGTGACAGTGTTTTTCTTCTTAGGGGGTATGAAATGTGATTAAAAATTATAATTATAGATTTTTTTTAATAAATAACTGAGAAAATATTATTCAATTATATGCTTCATAATAAAAATATTGTATTAAATAATGAACAGTAATAATGATCATGAATGATTAATCTAGGAATGAACAACAATACAATGAATGGTAATGATATGTGACTCATTAATAACATATTTATGAGATTTTTTGGGGGTGGTTTAAATCATATTTGTTGTAGTAGCTTATGGTTTAATACTAAGGTGTTACAATGGATGTTGTGGGATTTGTTAGTTTTGTTTTTTAGTTGGTGATTTTTATAGTATCTTGTGTTCTTATAAAATTACTTTTATTTTATTGTGATTTTATTTCACCCCAATGACACATCTATTTATAAGTATTAATTATATATCATCTACCATTGATCTTGATGTGTTTTAGGTTGAAGAATAGTTATTTGTTTCTGAAGAATCATGATTTCTACATAGTCTTGAAAAACATTGTTCAAAAGTGTATATCATGTTATAGTTTTTAATAGTATCCATAGTATTTTTTTAAAAAGGTTGGTAAATTGTTCTAGTAAACCATGAAACCCACTTATATGTTGGAACATTTTCATTTTATGTTCATTTTTAGTGAACCTTTCTCAATAGCTAGAAACTATTTAATCTATCCAACCTAAAACATCCCATGATCCCTTATTCTATTACCACATCCTTCCGTGGATGATTTATAGTGGTTTCTTAGTGGATTTCCACCTGAATTGAAAGGTAAACGCTTCTTTTATGACATCACATTGTTTCCCAAGATTTCCTCTTCTCTTAAAACATTAATGGTCCTAATTATCCTATTTACATGTTTAGGGTTCCTATAGAATTTGGTATTTCGGTTATTAAAATATTGGGAAATATTAGGAGACCTATTCTATGGTGTTCAATAAAGGAAGCATGTTCACACCCGTTGAGGTAGTTTTTTCAATTCTATTTCCTTTTATTAAAGTTTAAATGGATAATTTTTGTTTTAAATGTGTTATTGATGATAATTAATGACTTATATTATATTTCTTAAATTTTTTCCAAGAATGGTTGAGATTTTACTTCATAAAAAATGGTGGAACTATATAATTTAGTGGAAGTGAATTTGTATATGGAAATTTATGGACTCTAATTGTTTAATAAAATTACATTTATGGATTTATTCAAAGAAAAATTGTTTTATAATGTTGATTTGGACCATTTTTGATTTGAAAACTATATTTTTCTTTTTAAAAATAGATTTCCTAATTTTAAGAGTTGTTCCACTATTTTAAAAAGATATTCCATGTGTATAGAGAGTTTTCATTTTTCATATAAATTGGATCACATTCTACAAAGAGGTCACCTATTTTTTATAACAAAATTTGGTTATAAGATTCATTATTCATTTCCTTTAATTGTTAATGGAAATACGTCTATGTTTTATTGGTGAACTCTAGAAGAATTTTATTTTTTATTGGTGTGCTTGAATGTGGTTCAAAAGATAAAATAGTTTATTTTAAATGTTATATCATGTTTATACCCTTAAGGGATGGTGATTTAGTTATTTTTTTATTACACCCCAGTTAAGTCTCGTTTTTATGTATTTAATGTTCTATGAATGTTTTAATCGATATTTTATTTTTGATCTATAGTTTTCTTGTTTGGGTTGAGGATTGTTATTGAATAGGGGTGTTTTGGGTGGAATATATTTGATGGTTCCATTTTACTTTTGTTGGGATATGTGATTTCTATGAAATTGTGACTAAAATTAGCTATGAAATGAGAAAAACTAGGATACTACATGTGTCTTCAATGGATGTTGGGTATTATAGTTAAGATTTTTTCATCGGAATATATCCCCTAACTGAATTTTATAACATTTCTTGGTGGTTTACTAACGATACTAGTTATAGTGATTCAGATGATGAATTGTGTGACCATTTACCTGTCTTTAGTTGGATCTGATTTTGATTTTCAATCACTTGTCATAATAGTCTCTATAGTGTACACTAAAAATATGTTTCATTTATTATGTGTTTATATATGTATTTTTATACAATGTTATTACTTGTTTGATCATACATGGATATATTAGTTATTTATGATTGATAATTGTTATTGTAATGAATTCCTTGTATTATTATTATCATTTTTTTGACTCTCTATGGATTTTATTTTATTATTCTTTCCTCTTTATTCATCATATTCATATGATTTTTTTGTGTGTGTGCTATTATTTTAATGTTTATGAAGGTGGTTGTTTTATAGTTTTAGACATTGCAAAATTATTCTTTAGAAATGTATTTCAAAACATTTCACTGTATTCATTCAAATGTGGTGTTTTAAATGGAATGGTTTGATTTTTCATTATTCAGGAAAATGGGTAATTTTTCAAAAGTAATGTATTGTTTTCGAAATAAAATTTCTTTTATAAGGCCTCTTTGATATATGTTTTATAAAATGTTTTTTTAAATGTAATCTATGGAATTTCTTTATTTTTATTTTAATGGAAAAGTATATGATTCTATTTTTTTTACTTTAAAACTATTGGAAGTTATTTATTTATAATTGTAAATAATATTCCCATTATTGGTTCATGTATGCTTTAATCTCACACCCTATAGAATCATATTGGTGGGTATGTATAATTCATGTTTTAAGTGGGTTCCCGTATTATGGAATACTAGTTTGTTTTATACATATACCTATTTTCAATAATGTGTTATTGTGTATAGGGCTATGACATGAGAGTCACAAGGTGGTGGAAGGTCATGTTTCCCCCATTTATTTAGACCAATTGGGTCATGTAGTCTATTGACATCTCCATCATCCATCTTTTAAATACTTTTTCCCCATTTGGGTGTGTAAAATCTTTATAAAAAATTATTTCAATATGATAAAAATGTTTAGATAAATAATTTGGAATTTCTTATTTTTATGATTCTATTTTTTTATGTTCATATTTTTACATTCCATATTAACATTGGCATGGTTGTGAAATGCATAGAGACCTCATGTCAGATTTATTATTGAAACCCATTGTTGATCATAATATAATTGATTTTTAAATCAGTCCCATGAATTCAATTGTTATACATTGGCACTTGGGGAAAATTGGTGGGATCTAGAATGTGATGTAGGCCTTTCGGTGGAAAATTATATGTGATGTTTGGGTTAACCTAGTACAGTTCATTACATAATGGTATTAGTTCCCTCTTATTATTTTTGGGATGATGGTTGATATAAGTTAGGACCATTAGAGACCATGTGGTGGGTTTATTTATGTTAAGGTTGAGCTTTTACTCATGAAAGTTCATGAATTTCCATGGGTTTTATAGTGTTTTCATTTGAATATTTCATTTTTTGTAATTTATTATAAATATATTTGATGAATCTTGTTATTATACTAATAAGTAAAAATTACCCAAGAGACATATTAGGAACTTTCATGACTATATGGAAAAATATATTAAGACAATAGGGTACATGGGTAGGTCATGTGGTCTATCAAACCGTCTACATTTCATAATGACTATTTAGTATAGCTTATAATGGAACTCACTCTCCTGGAAGATGGTCTTACAAAAAATTCAGCTCAACCATTCATAGTGGGGAATTTTAGGAGATTTTTTAATTTTCTAGGATTTTATCCCCTCATAGAAATGATGGTTCTTATTATCAGTAATCACATTAATCATTTGGGGATTTAAAGAATATTTGATTTAATTTTATTTAAGGATTTATAATTTTTTATTTATGTTTATTTTGACAACCTTGTTTTTGTGTTCATGTATTTATTTTATTAAATGTTTTGTAACTTAGGGACATATATTTTGAGTGGGTGAAATGATTTTGAGTTGGGATGGTTTTCAATGGAAGGATTTCACGAAGTTTACATATGATAGAACTCCTGAAATGATTTTTGGGTTCTACTAATTAACTTTTTTTTTTTTATTAAATGGGTGAATGGTTTATAGTGTGTGGGTTTAATAGTGAAAATTGTTACCAATAATTGGGTTCATATTAAAAATATTATAATTAGAATTTTATAACATTATTTAAGTGGAACCTTGGAGGATATGTTTTATAATCCCCTGGTCGAGTTTTGAAATGGATGTAAGGCTTTATTATGCGCCATTAAAATGGAATTATAAAGGGTGTATTGTGATGTGGTTTTGTTTGATTTGTGACTTTGCATCTTATATTTTTTTTTAATTTTGATGGTTTGAATAAATGTGGTTATTTTAAGATGTTTTATAATTTGACTCCATGAATGGAATTGATATTTCAAGAATGGAATCCATAGGGTACTTATTCTATTGATCCATATTTTTTCGTCTATGTTTTTTGACTATGAAATTTTTTTTGATGGGGGTGGACAAGTTTTGATTTCTAAGTCATTGGTTTTGGTGAGATATATTTTGAGATTGAATCTACCTATGTTTTTGGGTGATCACTAATATTTGTAAGAAAACGAGTGGATAAATATAGTCAAAGAGGTCATTTAGTCATGAGGAACTATAAAATCATCAAGGTTGAGGTACACCTCTACATTTTTTAAAATATTGTAATTAGTTTTGTGGAGGATCACTATCCATATTAAACTGTTTGAGGAATTATCTTTGGGGATATTTCAAGGATGCTGTAAATCATTGATTTTATCATGAATAAGAGATAATTTCAATGGTGATTAAATTATTGAGTGTCAAATAGGTTGATATTCTAGTGAACTATAATTCAAAATATTTCATCAGACATTTTCCTCTGAATCTTGAGTTGGGAACTAATAATTTGATGAAACCATTGTTCTTTACTAGTGTCCTTCATCTCGATATCATATCTATGGGTTTTTAGTCTAGAATGATGTTTTTTATATAGGGTACTTTTTAGGTAGTAATAATTATGGCTATTTCAATTGGGAAACCTATGAAAAGTCATAAAATAACATCAAATGGTGTTAGTAAATGTGTTATGAACATTGGAAAGTGGAATTACTTTTTGTTCAAATTTTTTTAAGAATTCAAGTCATTTTAAATCTACTTTATCGATATTTGTTAAGACCTATCATCAGTATTGAAACATCCTTAGATTTTATGATATATTTCCCTTTAAATAAATATAATTTCATTTATTTCGTAACATTCATGCAATGTAGGGTTTTCAAAAATAATGAGAAAATTGAAATATTATAACATGGAAAATTTATAATATTAAAATCATCATGAAATTATTATCTTAGGTTGAACTACTGGTATTTTACAAGAAATATTTCAATTTCTGTGAATAATGAAAAGTATGAAATTTTGTAAATTTGTCATTTCATTTCATTTAATCGGGTTATGTTAAAGTACCATTATATTTTAGATTTAATATTATTGTTATATAAGATATATTTAATATTAAATAATTAATAAATTACATTATGATCAATAATTTATATGATTTTTCATTTAAGTTGATTTTTTCTTAACAACATTTTTTTTCTGGAAGACCATTTTATGTTGCATTTTATGGGGTTTTTATATTAATTTACTAAATATATAAGAATTTAATTTGATAAAAAGGATTCCATATTTTTAATTATAATACTAAAATTTTTAGATACATCCATTTTTTTAGGAATTATGAATTATAATCATAGAAATATATAATTCTATGATAAGGTGTAAATTAGGTAATTATAGTTTGAAATAATCAGATATGGTATTAAAAATTGGTACAAAACATGAATTTATTTCATTAGATGAGTGGAATTATATAAAATATGTCATTATATTTAATATATCAAATTTTGGTCCCATTATCACCTAATAATGACATTTATATTATTTTAAGAAAAGGATAAATACAAAAAGAAACTCTCTTGACTTTAATATCTCTTATATTTTCACATGGAGATAATAATATGTTAGGAATGAGTAAAAAGGTTTATTTTCTTCATAATTAAATTATTTTTATGCCGTAAATTTATTTTAAGTGTTTATTTTTTTTGTAATTATATTAAATTATTACAAAACGTTGACATAGTTCCTGTGCATGCTATGAAAAAATCAATGTAAATAATTTTTAAAACATTTAATGTAATTTATATAGGAATAAATATGTTTTAACATGAATTATATAGTCAATAATAATTTAATTTTTATGTATAACTGAATTATATTATAATTACGTCATGGTCTTGATGTATTTAATTTTAAATTAAATGAATAGTTAAAAAAATTTATGAAATTTTATAAAAAATTAATGTTTTTTAAATTATTTTAAAATAAAAAATATATAAAAGAGAAAAATAAGGGTAAAATTTTATATATTTTATCCATTTTAAATTTATGATATTTTTTTCTTATAGTTAATATTATGTCCATTTATGATTGAAAAAGTCATTTCTGTGTTGAATGATAAAATTATTTAATAAAGGGGTTAAACCAAAAATAAAGACTAATATACCAATTAAACCTATCAAAGATTTATTAAATCATTATATTTTAGTCATATTATATCATTTTTTCTAAATCATGGCCTCATATTTCCATTGGAACATTAAAATGAATTTTTTATATTTAAATCATTTTATTAATTTCATGTGTGTTCTTTCATAAAATATAACTAGGCACCAAATACCCTCTCTTATATACACCGTATAGAGCCACATACCACAAAAATTCATTGAAAAAATCATATAAATATCCATATATAATTTATAGTGTTTTTTATCACAAATGACCGACCCCACATCCCTTAAGGGGAGATATAAAAGACCCCTTCTGGAGAGGTGATAAACATATTCACTAAGAACTTTCTTTTTTATTTTTTTACCACCATCAATTATGAACTAAAAATTAGAATAGAATAAAAATTTATCTTAAATATACTAAGATATTTTTATTAATGCATTATAATATTTATCCACCTCATTCTTCAGGAAATGGGAAACAAAGCCATCACTCATGTGCACGGTGAACTATAACATCATCAATCAATGTAATTTGTTTCCCACCACAACCACACATGGATAATCATAATGATAGAACTAAGGAATATATATGATACAAATTATATAATTATAATTCTATATTTATAATATATCATCTACTTAATTTCCATTTTCACATGTTAACAAATGATAATGTTGCTCCTGTGTACATACAATCTTCCATCTCCCCGAAGCGATGTGATTCACTTTGGATGTCTATTTATCATAGGTGATTTTAAATATTTATATAATGAATAAGTATTATTTTTATATCATTATCATCATTATAAATAATTTTTACCATGGTAAATATTCAAGGTCTATAACTTTCGAATCAAAACATATATGAATTATGACATACTTAACACCCGAAAAATTGATATTACTAATGTATTGAAAATAAATATGATAAAATAAATTATAGATGAATCTTATGTGATTTTATAGATATATATATATATATATATGGTTATATTTTTTAATTATAACCAATATAATTTTATAATACATTAGGTTAAAAGAAATTATAAAGCAATTAAAACATTGGGTAAGGGGATTCTCAACTATGTTTCCATTCATTGGGTTATAATTCAATAGTATTGACTATGTTATGCCAGGATTGTGTGTGAAATGAAATATGATTATCTTATATTATGTATACAATTATTTTTAGATTATAATTTATTACACATTATACAATCATTGATTAATTATAACTTCATTTATACAATCTTTGTAAGGGATTCCATTTTAATTTCTACTATATTGAGTCATATTTTTCATTATACACCTATGTAGATTTATATGGTGTATCTAATAATATTTTTGTGTATTTAACATTAAAATATATTTATAAATGATTATTAAAATTTCAATTCAATTTTATACATTCATCAAGAAAAAATTTTTAATGTTATTGGAGATTTAATAATTAATTTTACAATACAAATTTTATGGTATTTCTTATAATTTTCATTGAAATAATATTATGATGTATCATTCAAAATTTTCATCTACATTATTTCCCATTGAATATTTATTTATATATATATCTTCCCACGGTTCCTTACTGTTTCACATTAATCATGAATATAAATATTTAATATAAAATATGGTCTTATTTCTCTTTTTATTGGGTAAATTTTCATTTAATTTCAGTATTTCAAAAAATTCGTCCACATATGTATTTTTTGATTTAATAAAATGATTTACTAAATAAATTTTTTGTTACAATTGACTTCTTAAAATGTTTTAATGGAATATTTTGAATTTTATTCAAAAATATCTTATGTGACTTTCTTTATAAAGAGTAAAAAAAGAAATGTTTTTTATTATATACATAATTATTGGATTTTCTAGCTAACATAAATGTTTTACGATTTTTATATTCATTTAAAATATTTAAATGGGTTTCAAAAGAAAATAATTAATGATTTTTTATTCTAAAGGTCATATTCTATTTTTTTTATTCCCCCAAATGTTATGATTTTATTACAAAAAATATATTATTGATGAATTGATATTTATCTTGTACATCTTATTAATTTTTTATTTACTTTATCTTAAAATATTAGATCTATTGTGATCAATTTTCATTGGAAATTATATATTTATTAAATATATATATTCCTTATATCAAGGATATTATTATTTATTAACATTACTACATAAATAGTTTTACAGTGAATATTATTTTATTTACTCAGGGAATCATAATATATCATATCCTTCACCCAATACTGATATGTGATGCTAAAGGCTATTGTTAATGAATTAAATTGGACATTAAATATAAGAGTAATGAATTTTAAATATAGTTATGTGTGGGGCTTAGATGTAGATATCCTCTCAATGCAACTAAATTTCACATAATAAAAACTAGTTTTATCAAATTATTAAATAGGAATTTTTATACATACCAATTGATTAATCTTTCTTGGCACAAGGCCTTGATGATAATATATCATGGTGTATTAAATTATTAAATCAAGAAATATACATTTACATTTTTGATAATTTAATTACTATTATCAATTAATTAATATTATCCATAGATGCATTTATTTATAATGTTTTTGATTAATGGAATGTGTTTTATGTTTATTACATTGACATTATTATTATTCCTTATTTATTCATGATATATTCTGATTTACGATACTATTTATGAGAATTTAATTTCTCACTTCATTTATTTTCCTTTGCCCTTGATATATAGATGGTTATTATGAATAATATTAATGGTTGAAGAATGTTTATTATGATATCATATTTATATTACCAATGTAATATTGGAATCATGTATGCATATGTTTATTCAAGTATATTAAATTTATTATCAATTTTCATTAATATCACATATATATTATGAAAATAAAGTATAGCACACACTAGTTCTAGGTTATTGGTGTTGGGGTTTCTACAATTTTTATTGTAGGAATGTTTTGTAGAATCCCTGAGAACAAGCATTTAAATGAATAATTTTAATATGATAATTTTTAGAATCTCATATGGTATTCTAGAACCTTTATAATTAGAGATATATTTATTTTATAGATCAATATTCATGTTTATTATGAGTTAACTTAGTGTACTCCATTATTTAGGGATGTTCCCTATCATAATAGAGTGAATAAAAAGTCGTAGTAAATGTATTGATTTCCCTATTGAGCATGCCAGTATAGCTGGTGGTGGAATGGAGAAGCACATGACTATATTAGGGATCATGTATTATTCTATGAATAATAACCATGTTTTTATGTTAAAACATTTAATTCCATAGTTTGATTTGACAGTGTTGGACCACTTCATTATATATAAGCCTCAATATTTTTAATAGAACAATAGATCAATTAGTATGTGAGAAACTAATTATGTATCTTAAAATGTATTATAATATTTGGAATGTAACATTCGGTATTATAAATCAATATACGATAGTTTATTATTGTGAGGATAAACCTAAAATCCCTAGGTAAAATACTTAGATCATATGGGTTTCTCAACCGATTTATGAGGTATTATTATCACATATGGATTAGAAGAAACCCAATTTTGATTATATTCCTATTTTATGGGATTTTTATGTATTTCCAAAATATTTACACATTCTTCCCCAGAATAATGATGTTTCATTTTCAATTGAACTCATATTTGGTGCTACACATATTACAAATATTATATATCAAATAGACAAGATTTACTTGTAGGAATTGAAGAAGCCACTCCATGAGAATATTTATTAGGGAGTCAGTTGTCTTAGTGATTAACAATAGGGTTCACCTATATTATTTTTATGAATAAATATGGGTCAATGTTTGTTTTCATTGAATTTTATGAACTAAGAAAATTAGTATGAATATCAAGTATCATTTACACCATATCAATGATCTGTTTGATAAAAAATGAGGGGAAAACTATTTTTCCATGATTAATATTTTTTCTTGATATCATCATCTAAGGGTCTCAATGAAAGATATACCCATGAATACCTTCTATAGTAGGTATGTGTATCATGAATATATAGTAATTCTATTTATACATACTAATGATCTTTCAATAGTCAAGTATTAATGGAATAATATCTTTATAGATTACCTTGATAAATTTTTGGGATTATTTATTGATTCTATTATTTTATATTTGATGTAAAAAGAAGATAAAAAAAGGGAGGATTATTCTTTTTTACATTGATAAAGGTTAAGATATCTGTAAAATTTATCATGGCTCAATTTTAGCTACTAAATGTCCCATTCATGGAACATATAATTTCATTTGAGGATCAATCAATGGATCCATCAAATATGGTAATAATTGATCATTGGAAAAAAACAACATCAGTAAATTAGATATGTATTTTTATTGGGATGGACATATATTTTAAATTTTTATTATATATTTCTTATTAATATCTAATCCAGTCACAAAGTTGACCTAGGTGGGACTGATGTTTTTTGGAAAAATAAAGGTGAGGAATATTTAAAATATATAAATTAAGGATTATCAGAACACTTATGATTACAATACCATATAATGAATAAGGATTTTTTATTTATAGTTTTTCATCTGAGAAGGTACTAGGATAAATCATGATTCTGAATGATATGGTGATATTACGTTTCTATCCCCAATCAAAAATTCATGAACAAATTTTCATGACCCGTGAGTTGGAGCTAGGAGCGGTAATTATTTCATGGATTACATTATGGAATTATCATTATGGTGAATTGAATGATATATATATATGTAATAAAGTCATTAAGTATTAATTTAAATAGTAATCTTCGAATATGGACATGAGAAGATAAATGGAGTTGATCAATGATTATGATTGGTCAATATATTACCAACATGGGGTAGAGAATGAGGACGTAGATGCTATGAGTCAGAAAGTACATGCTAGTTTTTCTATGATAGGTAAATGAATCCAATATTTATTGATTTATAGAAGATAGATTATTAATTATTTATGAAAGGGTATAGATCATATCTTTCTCCAATGTAGTATAATCCATCAACCCATAAAATTATTAAAATGGTGTAGAAGGAAAACCTGGAATACTAGAAGAATATGAGGATTATTATTGAGATGAATAATGATCATACTAGAATTATAAGTTTAAGAATAGGAGTTTGTTTTCAATAAATACAATACATGAAGAAGATTTTATTTGGAGAAGTTCATAATTTAGTAATATCTATTCGACATAGAATAATGAATATTTATGGATATATAATGAGTATTTCGGGTTTGATAAAATGAATGAAGATATTTTAGAGTATATATCAAGATTAATTGTGGGTTAAAGTGTTACATTATAGCGATTTAAGTCCAATGGAATGTTATAATCATCATTCATACCGGAATTGAAATGGGAAAATATTACTATAGATATAATCCTTTGACTCACAAAAACATTAAAAAGGAATAATTTTATTTGGGTTATAGAAAATTTTCATATTAAATCCTTGCATTTTATAACTATTATGGAATACATTCCTCTAAAAGAAGTTAATCTATATTTAAGTAGATAATTTATGATATTTCATGGATTACCACTCTCAATAATATTTGATTGAGATCCAATGTCTGTGTTTAAATTCTAGAGATTACTTGAGTATGATCTATATATAGAGTTTTGTTTTTGTACTATAAATATTCTTCAGATGTATTTTTTAGTTTAAAAGTACAATTCAAAATCCAGAAGACATGAAAATAGACTTCTCCACGTATTTAAAATGTTTATTTGGATCAACACCTTCAATTGGTATAATTTTTTTATGTTAATAGATTTCACTAGATCGTTTTGATTGATACTTATAAACCCCTATTTAGAAAGATGACATGGAATCCAATCTGTTGGGATGATCTTGGAGAAGCAAATCGATTGGGAAATGATATAGAAAAGTAAATATAATATAAGGTTAAATCCCATCATAACACAAAAGGGTAGGTCATAGTAGACTATATTGTTGTACTAACAATCATCGGTGAGAAATATAGTTCAAAGTTGTGGAAAATGTATTCTAATGAATATCTTCAGGTAATAATGTTGTGATATTTGGAAATAAGGGTAGTTTGATCCTTAGAAATATTAGATCCTTGCAATTCATGATCATATCAGGGAAGCGGCTTATCACTTAGATCTTCTAACATATATCTCAAAAGTACATTATGGGTTCTATGAATCTATATTGAAGTATAGAACTGACCCTTAAAATGAATTGAACATAGAGGTCATACCACTCTAGAAATATTTTCGATATATGAAAAATATATGGTTAATCTATATCATAGAGAGAATTTTATATGAATCAAGAGCACTAATTTGGTCACAAATTGGTGGAGAAAAAAGAAATTTTAACACGCTATATAGTAATTCATGGATGTGATGAAGAAGAATTATATTTATTTATTCTTATTATATTGATTTAATTTTAGTGGAAAATTTATTATACTGGGTGGAGAATTTGACACTATGAAATTATATATATAATTTTCTTAATAAAAAATTAATTTAATTGATAGTTTTATTTACATGAAACTCCAATTTTAAATGAACTAGGAAAACAAAATATAAATTATTTTGTGTCAATTATATCATTTATTAAATCAAAATTTCATTAATATCTCGGGTTTTATATTTTTTTCTATAGAGATTTATTTTTTAGTGAATAGTGGAAAATAACAAGTTTTTAAAAACTAAAATTTCATTCCCATAAAATAATTAATATAAAAATACTATTATATTTTTGATTTATAATTGATGGGTAATAATATAATAATTATTTTCAACAATATAATTAATTCTATATGAATATTATTTAACATGATTTTTATATAATTGAATATTTAATCCAAAAAATGCTTTATTTTCTAAAAAACAATTTTTCAGATATTAGTATAATGTTATTAAATTACTTTCTAAAACATAAAAGAATTTTATTTTATAAAATTTATTCCATATTAGGAATCCGTAAGATTAATTTTATTAAATACCTCCCTTTAAATTCTAGGCATTATAAATAGTAATGTTGGTAAATATTATAACATCAATAATATATCAATTGGATAATTAATGTTAATAATAATGGTATATGACATTAAAAATGTATTTAAAACATGATGTAATTTTATTAGATGCATATAATTAGACCATAAACATCCAAACAATTAATATTTGTAATTTTGGTTCCATTTGTTTAATAATGAAATTTATATTATTTTAAGAAATGTATAATTACAAAATTGTAGTCTCTTGAGTTTAATTCCAATTATATACTCAAATATGGGTTCAGATTTCTTATGAATAAATATAAATGATTATTTTTCAATAAAACTATTTTTTTATTATTTTAATTTATGTTTTACCATTTTTGATGATTTGACTACCATAAATGATTACACAACACTAACACAATCTATGTCTAGGCATTGAAAAAGGGAGAGTAATTAATTTTAAAATCATTAAAAGTAGTTTATTTTAGATTAATTATGTTATTCAAGGAATTTTATATTTAAAAATAACATATTTTTATAGTTTAGGTGGATTATTTTTAAATTCCATCACTAAATTTATATCTTCAAATTCAATTTAAATAAATAGTTTTAAAAATGAGAAGAATTAAATTTCTTGGAAAATAATATTCATTAAATTATTTACAAATCACAAAATCCAAATAGTGAACTAATAGAATCATTAATGTCATAAAATATTATCCCATGGCTATATATAAGGAAATTTTTACCTTTAATTGAAATTTTTGGCCCATTTAAATTGAAAATGTAGTTACTATGGTTAGTCTTAAAATTATTTATTGAAAGGGATAAAAAATGATAAGGTTTAGAATACCTCAAAAGCCCCTAAGAATTTTAATAGATGAAGATATTGAAACCATATCCTATCTAAAATTTGGAATTATGGCTACATGGTGGCACTTTCACAGGAATTAAAATTTAATATATTATTATGTTTCTAAAATCTGGTTCTATCCTTTTATTCAGTATAAAAATGATCCACCTCTCATATATTATATACACCACATAAGGTCATATAATATAATTAAAACATATGAAAAAAACCTCAAAAAATCCTTACCCATGCCCAATAATTAATTTTCTAAAAAAATACAACCTCTGGGTACGTTAAGAGGAGATCCATATGAGATCCTTCAATGAAGAGGTAATCATATTCATTGAGCACCATCATTTTTATTCATCTGTTACCAACATAAGATATTTCCTATGACATAAAATATATTAAAAATAATAACTACAATATATTCACTTTTATTTATTCAATATTATAATATTTATCTATATACTTATCCATCAAATGGAAATCGAAACCAGCTCTCATTTGTAAGACAGACTACCACCTCATCAACCGATGTTATTTTTTCATCAACCCCTCAAAAAACATGTCATAATGGTGGAATGAATGAGTATATATGGTAATTATGATATAATAATTTCTATATAAGTATTATATACCATATACATCATTTTTGTTCTACCTATCAAAAAATTACAACTTCTCTCATGCGTACGTATGACCTACCATCTCAACAAAGCGATGAGATTAAATTTTCATGTATGTTCCTCATAAATGATTTTATGTATGAATATATTGAATAGTTATTATATCGATATCATGGTTAAATTTATTATGATAAAATAGCATTTATAATTGTATAATAATAATAAATTTTGAATGAGAACATTCATGAATATTGACGCAGTTAACACATAAAACAATTATAATATAGAAATTTGTTAAAAAATGGGCGATAAGACCTTATAAATGGTTCATATAGGATATATATATATATATATATATATATATATTTCTATTATTTATGTTTATTGAATATATATTTACCGTATAATAGGCCAAAATCCCTTATGAGGAAAATTGAGCCCCTCGTAAGGGGTTTCTCAACTCAATTTTCATTCATTGGGTTATACTTCTACTTCATTGGCTATATTTTTCTATGATTTTGTCTGAAATGTAATTTTATTATATTGAATTATATTGAATTTTTTAATATTTATATTTTTTTATTCACAATAACTTTATTAATTAAATCTTCATTTAATGATATAATCTTAAAAATGGATTTTATCTCAATTTCCCCATAATTGATACATATTTGGTATTATTAACTCATTTACATTTATTTCATGTTTATAATTCCTCTATGATGGGTCTTTAATGAATATATATTTATTAATGAAGATTAAAGTTTCGATTAATGTTACACATTCAAAGGGTTACAATTTAAAAATTAGTGATTAGTAGAATTTTTATTTTACAAAGCAGTATTATTGGAATGGTTAAATTATTTTTTGAAGGAATATTAAAATATATCCTTCATAAACATCAAATAGTTTATTATAAAATTATTATTTAATGTTTTAAAATATTATATTATAACCGTTAATATCTTTTTAACTTGAATCAATAAAATAAATACTCAATAGAAAAATTATCTTCTATCACTTTTGATCGAGTATATTTTCCCTCAATGTCTGTATTTGTAAAAGATGTTCTAAAAATTATTTTAAATGATAAAATGATTTTTATTGAAATTTTATATTATAATATTCTTTTTAGAAGTTTGGTAATGAATAATTTTATCATTATTAAACTGTTCATTTTTTATTTTCTTTACAAAAAAGTCAACAGGAATGTTTATTTATAACATATACCACTTTAACAAAATTTCCCACCCCAAAATATTATCATGCTATTTAGCTTCATATATAATATTTTAGTGGGTTTAAAAAGAAAAATAATAAAATTTAATTTATTTGATGTGTTCATGACTGTTTTATTCATTTCTCCAAAGGGGATAATTGTATTAAAAACCATATATTCCTAATGAATTTATAGTTATATTTAATGAAATATAAATTTTATGTTCCTTAAATATCTTTTGAATCATTAACTTTCATGTGGTAATTATTATTCACAAAATTAATTTTTTATTAAATATATATATTAATTGAAACATGAATATGATTTTTTCCTAAGACATATACGATGTGGACGTATGATGTTTGAGAGGAATATTATTTTATTTAGTAGGGAAATATTTATATTTCATACCCTTTACTCAATACATATATTTTTTCATAATTATTACTGATTGTTAATTTAATTGATCTTTCAATAAATGATTAATGGATTAGAAATGTAGTAATGGGTGGGGACCTATTATAGATAACCCCACAATAAATCCATTGGTCTTATGAGGAAAACATGTTATCCAAACTTATTAAATGGAATTTTGGTGTATAACTACCCATTAATTAATATGTCTTGGAACAAGGGATTGATGGTAAGATATAATTATTTCTAAAATTAGTGTAACCAAAATTAATAATTTTGATCATTGAGAATTTGGTTTCCATTTTCCATGAAAACATATTATCCACAGATACCTTACATCCTCATGTAATTGATTAAATGACATGTTTTTAGTTATTTACCATGACATATTGGTTATGAATTATTTAATAATGATAGATTATATTGCATGTAGTCATAACAGAGCACAAAATCCCTCCCATTTTATATTTTCCTTGCCAAATAATATGAAAAATGATAGTATGGATAATATAATGTATGTGATAATGTATCCGTTATTTTAATTTTTTATTACCAATTTAAAATTGGAATGATGTATGTACCTATTTCATCAAGACTACTAAAATGAACATTCATTTGGGATGATATCCCTTGTATCATCCAATAATAAAACTAATTAGAAACTTGATCTTGGTTACTTGTGTTGGTTTTGATACATGTGTGGTATTACCTGTCAAATTTAGTTGTTTTTTAAGAATAATTTATATTACAAAAATATTGCTCAAGCTTATCATTAATCTGAGAAGTGGTTTGTGACATTAATTCATTGGAATGAAAAAAAATTCTTTTATTGGTTTTTGGAGTTCGCTATTTTGTAACTTCAATTTTATAAGAATGTTTGCAATCTCTTGTTTTCACCCTATAACTTTAGATGTATGGGTGATAAATAGTTTTTATCATTTTATTGTCTTTTGAGATGTTCATGCATATTTTTTTGGATCCTATTATCATTGTGCATAGCGTAGAATATGGATTTTTTTCTATTGATGGGTAATGTTTAAATTCCTTGGGTGAGTGTTTTTGTAATAGAGAAAATATATTTTTAGTTTGGAAGATCAGGATCCTACTATGTTGGTATTTTTTTCGATATAACAAATGGTAGGTATTATGTTATTTTAAAAATGAGTAACCATTTCTTTAAATTTCATGACATGTAGTTCTAACCATGTCATTAATTATTGATTAATTTTTTATTTTGGTTTTTTCTATAATTTTTGAGAGTATATTATATCGGTATCGATTGGATTTTTTTTAAGGATGATCTATCTCAGGTTTTTAGATCACATAACATGTAATTTGGGGAATCATTCAAGTCTGGTAGTAATAGTTCCTTGGTTGTCACAATCTAGGGTTTCACTACATTGAATAAATTATAAATTCCTGACATAACATTTGATATATCCTCTATGTCCAGAGATGTAATGGTGATATTTTTTTTATTGCTCTATCTATGGACGCAGAATGAAACAATTCATTGAGGTGTGTCCATTTTTTGGTGCTTCTGTGTATTAATGTATACATGAGGAATGACTACCCCAATTTCTTGTTTTATGAGTAATATTATTTTAGTATTTAACATTATTCAGTGGTTAATGATTAATTAACCTATTAATAATGGTTTCCTTAGGTACTGGGTTTTGAATGCCTCATATTTTTTGTTCCTATTTGGGGATTCTAGACCTTTTGTTGGGTCCTTTATTTTAGAGAGTTAGCCTTGACATTTTCCTCTTACCTTTATTGTTTGTTACTTTCTAGTAGAAGAAAGTAATATTTTCATGAAAATTGAGACAACCCAATATCGTTTTTATTTATATTTATTCATTATATATCTTGGTCCCTTTAATTTTTGTTCATTCAGTTTGAATAATATGATATTTTTTAGCTATTTCCAAGTCACATAGATTCCACATGGTTTTTCAAAACATCCTACATAAATATGATGACTGATAGAGTTTTTACATTAGTTCTTTTGTTTTAGTTTTAATTGAGGTGTCTGCACCACTCTAAACCAAATAGAAAAATATTAACTTTCCACCATCTATGATATCCTCTTTTTACAAAGTTTTTCCAAGGTGGATTTATAATGGGTTATTTGAAGATTCCCACATGAATCTTATGGGAATATTACTTTTTTTCATATCTCCTTGTTTCTATAATGTTCATATTCACCAAAACCCCCTAATAACAATTCTTCATCTATTTTCATGGTTAATGTTGATAGAGATTTGAGAAAATTTATTTTTTATGTGTTGAGAAATCTTTAGAGACATATTTTAGTGTTTTTCATTGACGGAAACATGGTTACATCAGTTTATGTTGGTGTTTCTAGTATGTTTCAATTTATTAAAGAGTTCCATGGATTCATGTTGTTTCAACTGTGTTCTAAATCAAAATTAAATATCTATACTATATATATATATATTTCATTTTGATTTAATGATTAATTTGGTGTTATCTTTAGTAGATAGGGATGAATTATATAATTCAATGTTATGTTTTTCAAATGGTATTTTATGCTTTGATAGTGTTTTATGAATTTTCATTTATATAATTCTACAAGAAAAATGATTGGTTCATGGTGTTTTGTGATAATTTGGATTTATAATGTTGAGAGTTATATTTTAAAAGGAATTTTTTTTAAAGATGAATTATATTTTTTCAAAATACTATTCTTGGATTATAATGGTTAGACATTACTTTTATAAAGGGGATCCCATTTTATAATGAGGTCACCTTCTTCTAAAAAAGATGTTTTTATGGGTTATGAGACTCTATATGGATTTCCTATCTTTTTAGGAAATATTCCCAGGTGATTTTGGATATTTCCTTTCTAATACACTTTTTTTTTTCAAAAGTTGTGTCAAAAGGGGTTTCCAAATATAAAAATATTAATTTTATTAGATAAGTCCCAATTATTAACTTGAGAAAAAAATGAGTTTTTATTTGATGGGTACATCCTTGTTGATCCATGCTTATATACATGTGTTAATAGTTAGGTGAATTATTATACATTTTCATGTTGTTTGCCCAAGTTAATAATTATTTAAGGGGGTGTTGGAGGTGAAAAGTATTTGATTATTGTGTTTTATTTTTTTCATGTAATTGTTAGGAAATAAATATTGGATTTATTACGATCCAAATATATTAAAGATGATATTAGGAACCCTATTCTATAATTTGGAGTGTCATGTAATTTTATATATGTTATTTGAGTGTTACACATTAGCTATTTGCCATTATTTGTTTTTATTACATTTTTAGGGATTGTCACTGATGATACAAGTGAGGATCAGGAGTTATGGGCATATCGAGGCTTTGGGATTTCAATTTGGAGGTCGGGGGGTCCTCTTAGTGTCTGTTTTTTCTCCCCTTCAAGGGTTTTCATCTCCCGATTTCTTTTCAAGTAATCCCTTCACTATTTCAATATTTTTGGTTCCAATTAGGGTTATATCCCCCTTTTAATTTTCTTCCTAAATATCAGTGATTTTGGGTGCTTTCATTTGGTTTTGGCATAGGGCGGAGTCTGTGTTGCGCCGAGGATGACAGCGGAGAAGGTGAAGCGACGATAGGATGACCTATGTTCTCCCTAGATCTGGCTTCTTCGATGGCCCCGTTTTGTGGAACGTGTTATTCCCAGGTTTTGGGAGTTCATCTCATGGTGTTGGAGGGTTTTGGTGGATTCCGACTGGAGTTCACTAGTGGTTCTGGGGTTTGGGGCTGGTGACGATGGTCTCACCATCGTGGCTGTTCGAGGAGGTCATTTCTGAGGGTTGATTCTGGTGTTTGTGTGTCCCTGGTTCATGGTTCCTCAGTCGGTGATGGTTCTCCGATGACGACAATCGGTGATGTTGTGTTCGTGGTTTGGGATGGTCAGCGGTGATGGGACGACGCTGATGGATGCGATGTTGACTCAACGTGGAGTAGTGGTTCGGATAGCCTGTGTGATTTTTGGATGGCCTGCATGATTTTCGGATGGCTTGTGTGATTTATGGGATCCTGTTGGTTTGGATGGATTTTGATTTTTGAATTTTGAATTATCTCCCCCTTGATTGTGTGTTGTCTGTTTTGACTGTTTGTTGTTTTGAACAATGTGAGGTTTCCACTCTAGCCGTGAAAGTGGTTTATGAAAATGAAAAAAACATTATTTGGAGATATTGACAAGTATGAATTTTATTACACAATTGTACATATAGTACATGTCCCATTAGTCTCTAAGATGTTTCCTTATGATATGTATCATATTTTATGAAATTTATTTATATATTTTCATATTATATAATTATTAATTATTTTGAGATTTGATTGATTTATTTCGTAATTATGAATAATAAATATTTTTAATGGCCTTCCATATATTATTATTATTATTTCTTATAGATCTCCATTTCTTGTTTTTTATTATGATTTTCCCTATGTTTATTACTCTGATTTGAATAGTGTGTGTTGCAGATTTTATGGAAAGATGCTTGTTTTTTAATGCGGAATTGATTGTAAAATGAGTCTTTTGTAATATATTATATCCAATATGATATATTTATCACAATGTTGTTTTTTAAGTAGAATGATTTGATTTAACATGGATATTTTGAAAGGTAAATGTTTTTATGTTAGTTTTTTGTTTATTTAGATGACATTAAGATGGAAGTTACTCTTTCAATCATGTTTTATAAACATCGTGTCTTAAAAAGAAACTATATAATTATTTGTTTATTTCTATTTTGTTGAAATTAAATGAAATTATTCTTTTATATTTACATTAAATATATTTTCCTTTGTGTATTTATTAATATGATGTAATGGAATTATGGTGGTGTCTCATAGTAATTTGTATCACTTTCAAAAAACACACCATGGTCTCTATGAAACCATCTAATATTATACAAGGACCCAAGTTATACTATTCAGGTTGGTTTCATAAGGTTAATTATTAGGATGTTGGTGTTTTTTACTCAATAATGGTGAATTAAGAATTACACAGTGGTGTCATGTTTTCTGTGACTTGTTTTACTAGATTGGATGGGTTATATTGTGTATCGACATCTATACCCTTTGATATTTTATCATATTTTTAATGTGTTAGGCTTTTCAAAAAAATATATAAAAATGGATAAATTTATCTAAGAAAAGATTGTTGAAATAGATTTTGTAATATTTTTTTATTTCAAAATGTTTTGATGTTATTATTATAGAATTTCATCTTTAATTTGGCATGTTTATCAATTTCAATGTGACCCCATGTCATGTTATTAGTTGGAACCCTTTATGGATTCTAGTTTTTTTTAGGGTGAAATCCTTCCTACACATTAAATTTTGAAACCCTATAACTTTTCACTAGCTCAAGATAATTTTGGGTATGTCATGTTCCATTTGGAAAAACTGCTATGGTTATGGGTTTGACCGAACTGCGACAGTTCATTATAGATTTCATAAACACCCCAACAAAGTTGGTTATATTATTACAAATTCAAATATATATTTAGTGTTGATTGTTTTAATCAAATTGTAAATTTTTTTGTTGTTTTATGGATTACTGACTCATCTTCCATGGTCTCTCATTAATTTTAGGAAATTTTGATATTTCATTCTGTTGAGGGTAAGTTATGAAAGGGAGAGGGATAAAAGGTAATTTCCTTGATGTTCAAGATACCCTATCATGATATTTGTTTTATGTGGTTGTGGATAATGACAAATTTCAATAATATATGCAATAACTTTTCAGAGGTTAGGGTATGATGGGATGCATTCCATCCCACTAAACATCTGTAAGGGAAAAATCATATTATATTTTGACATTGGTGAATGAGAGTACTAAAAATGTGGGTATGTTTTAGTGATATTTTGTTGATCACATTCTATTGATACTATTTTACACAATTGGATATGATATTGGGTCAGTGGGCCTTTGTGAGGATGGGGCTAGTTGACCTATTATAGGTGCATGTTGTTTATACTATTTATTCACTATATTATTAAAAAACTTATTCATGATTTACTTGAATCGTCTTGAGGATGATCCATATAATTATATATGTTTGTTCACCCAAATATATATATATATACATAACTATTTCTTGATTACAAATATGGATTAGAGACCAAGTTTGACATTAGTAGTTTGGATCTTAGAGCGTCTAAGGTATTGTTCCTATAGTAGTCATATTTAATTTTCATTTGGATTATATTTTTTAAAATTATGAAAATTAAATGTATTGAGGGATAATTGTTATTTTCAATTTATATAAAGGTGTTAATTTGGGGTTATTTTATGTATTCTTATGATTCGTGAGGGTAATGCATCCAATTTTAATGTTTCATACCATAAAGTATAGTAAAAAACTAGTGGATTATTAGATGTGGTATTTGAGGTCATTATATCTATACAACTAGAACTTGTGTGGTTCTTAGTGTTGGTGGGTCATGACAAAGAGGATTCATTAATTTCAGATGATATTTTGGAAGGTTATTTTGTTAGGAGCTTGTAAGGACTACATGGGATAATAGGGAAACAATATCAGTAGATATTTGTATGCAATGATAGAACTGATTCCAGATCATACATATTATTATATGGATATCTAGGTTATGATGAAATAAACTGAATATTTATGAATGCATTGATTAATGTGACACTCTATTTCAGGTAGAGTCCTAGAAGATGTATATGTATCGTGACTGGTTTAAAATTTGACTACATTGGGTCATTTTTTGAATTATATAATCCTTAATAAATAAATATAAAATAAATAATGTTATAATAAAAACTTTTTGTTTTATTAATTTTATGTATGTTTTGGTTTATGGTGAATAAAAGAAGGATTGATTTATTTCTCATTTCATTCATAATCATCATTATTTATTTAAATTTAAATAAAGGGAAAATCCCAAGAGAAACATATCAGGGTGGCCCAAAATAATTTTTTTCAAGGGAATCCCCTCCAACTAATTTTACTCCTTTGGGGGAAAACAAATTAAAGTAGGAGATTTAAGTGATGGAAAAATATTATGAATCCTTCTATGTAAGAAAATATGTAACCTTGTTTCCCTCACAATATGTTTGAATAACATCTATGTGGTTTTTGATATACCATCTGCACATACAGATGTGATATGGAATAGAATAAGGGGTTGAGTGGAAGCAGAAATGAAAGTTAAAAAGAGTTTGCGATTCAATTTCATCTACTGTAAGTTCAATATGGTTCAGCTTATAGAAGATGATACCTATCTGCACTACCTGAGCCTCTACCAGAAGTTAGTCACCACTCCCAAATAATGTTGTGAAATCAATGAAATTGGTTCCCCTTTTATCATAAACCACACCACCCCTAACATAATACATGTACTACATGTTCCGTACGTGTTTACTTTGTGTCCCAGGTTATGTGGGATCCAGTAGATCCACTAGCCTTACTGAACAATGTGGGTTGCAAGGAGAGGGGTTCTATTTTCCATGATGGGTTTAATAAAAGGGGAATCTGACAAATTATTGCACTATTGAGAGTGATTAATTAGTATATTTCTTATTGTGTGTACTAGATCCAAATTTCACCTTCAGGTAACCTCAGGTTGTACATTATTCAAATAATTCCATATTTTCTTGAAACTCATGATAATGATAACTACTCTCACCTTCCACTAGATTTTTTTATTCTTCACACTATGGAACCATAGGTCATGGAAGGATCCTACTGCAACTCCCTGAGTTTGAATAACAGTGAAATATCTAATGGAGTTCTATATTGTGAATTCCCTATGATGTTTTTGATGTTATTATTGGGTGTTTTTATCTATTTTATGGGACATATTAAGTTTCAATGGATTATTATCTTTCTAGATACAGTATTTTTGATGATATATGTGATTTCATTGGTATAGGGAAGTTATATTTTTTAAAATTAGAATTCTAATACTTAATTCATTTCCCCAATGAGAGATGAAAATATAAAGATTTAATTTTGTTGTGTTTAATTTAGTATATTCTTGATAATTATAGATATTTGGGTAACTTAGAGGGTCTTTATCATGTATAAAATGAATTTTTCTAACAATAATTTTTTAAATCATCATTGGTTCAAGTATATAAATTTTTTATATAAAGAGATGAATGTTGATTTCCTCTTAAAACTAGTATTATATGAATGTATTAATTGAACAAAAAGAATGTTATGATTGTTTTTACTCTTTTCTAGACTTTTTGGTTATTAATGAACATAATTTTTCTCAATTATTTCAAAAAATATGTCTAGTATGTCCTGCTTTTTTTTTATCCTTTGAAATAATAGAATGGTCCTAAAAATCATCTAATACAAAAATGGTTTAAAAATTAACACAATGGTATTCATGATAATTGAAATTATATAAATTAATGAGTCATTACGTATACTTAATTAATAGTGAAATGTTTTTAGGACTTCTCCTAAATTGAGTTAAACATATTTTGGGCACTTTTTTATGATTTATATATATTTATACAGGGTAATTGATAATATTTAAATAGGATTATACAAGAAAATTTATTTTAGGTTAATTTATTTAATTATTTAAATTTAGAACATCCAATTAGATGAGATGGTTTTATGATTCATTGTTTTTATTAAATAAATAACTTTTCCATAAGTTTTTTTAAAAAAAAAATTGATATGTTTTTATTGATTTCTATTATTTCCAATATCTAGGTTTGATGGAAAATTTATCTTATTATGAATAAAAGTTTTTATTATGGGTTATATTCTTTTTTTATTGAAACTATATTTCCAAAAACACTTATTTTTTCCATGTAGTATGTCATTAGGGTCATTTCATTAGTTAGTATTTTTGTGCTTATTATGAAGTATAAATGAGTGATTTAGTGAATGGGGATTTTATTAATTTTTAATTTTTTAATGGTTACAAGGGTAATGTCATGTGAAGTGGAAAGGAAATGTGTTATTGTAGAAAGGAGCAATATTGGCTGGTAAATTTGGTGTAATTTGATCATAAAGGGTGAATTAGGTTAGTGATTTAAGGTATATTAATTTATATGATTCCTTTAGTATGGTTAAATTTTACATTTGTGAATGTGTTATTTCATTATTTGGACTAACCTTATGGATTATGATGTTTGGAATAAAGGAATTGTCACAAAGTGATTTCACAGTGTTGTGTTTAGAAATTGGATGATGTATTCATGGGATAAGACACACACTAGGTTCAAGAAGTATATAATTACAATGTTACATGATGAAGTTTCAGGTATCATGGATAATGAGTGGTCAAAATAGGTTCGGGTTTACATTTTATTTAAAAAGGAAACATATTCAGTTTTGAGTTTCCATATTAGTAGATTCACTCGATGGGGTACATTGATAATGGTGGAAAATTATTCAAGGTTTATTGAATGGTACTTTCCATAAAAAATTAATTTTCCTTTTTAAAGGATGTGTCCATTCCCTAAGATCCATAAAATGAACTGAGAAATGAGCTCATAAAGATCCAGGTAAAGAAGTCTAATACATGTGATCTAATGATTCTCATTTTTAATTTGAGTTCCTAGATTTCAGTCCTCTTGTAAAGGATAGCTACCCCGGTGTGGGATGTATGTTGGTGATAAGGCTAGAGATATGTCCTAGAGAAGTTAAATTGTAGTTTAATTCTAGGTTAGAGGTAAGGGATCATGAAACAGGTGACCGAGATGTATTTTTACTAGGCTACAAGGATGTCTTATTGAGACACGATGAGTTTTGGGTGTATGAAATTCATTCAAAGAAACATACTCTATTACGGCTTCAATGAGGTGTCGATTCAGTGGTCTATAAATTACAATGTATCATGTTTATGGTAAAGGGAAGTGAAATTATAATATTGTGGTGTATAAAAAATTCTTTCAGTGGCCTCTGATTCTTTGTACCCATGGGATTAATTGAGTATTACGATATACCAATAGGATAGTAGGGTATTAATGGGTAGTTGTATAGGATTATGTGAGTTCTTTTGAGATCATGAGGGTTTCCTTGATTTTTCATACATAGTGCTTTTATAAAAAACTTATATTACAGACTTCATGATTTATGTTAAATGTGTTTTTGAAGAAATATTTTTTATCCAATTCGCTTAATATAGAGTTGGAAATTTAATTTAATGATTTTGTTTGTGTGTGAACATAAAAATTATGGATTTTTTTTATGGATATAAATGATATTTAATTTTTATTAAAATATGTGGAGTGTTTTAAATATAATAGTAATTATAATGAAAATAATAATGATTATATGAAAAATTTCACTAACTTCTCATGATATTATGATGTGGATTTACATATAGTGAAAGGGTGGTTGAAATTTGAGTTGGGGTATTCAATATTAACATTCTCTATCATGTTGTGCCTTTATTTCATGCATTTGAGGATCCGTTTTGAGTGGTTTTTATAAAATGGTATGAAATTTTCTTGGATTACTATTTTTAAATGTGATTTAGGGTTATAGGTTGATCTATTTTATATAAGGTGGTGGTTATTTCTTTATTTTATTTGAGATGTATCACATTTAGTTATTGGATTTTATTATTTTCCTCTGTATTCTTATTTTATGTAGTGATATAATTCATTAATAGATGGTGGATGGTGTTTTTTGGATGAATTTCATTCTATAAAATTAGCATGGTTAGGATGGTCCCTACCTTTGTGGATTTATTATTGGATGTTTTTTTACCAAAAATGAGTGTAAAATAAAATTATTTATTCAATGATTTTATATTTGGGATTACTATTATATGAATGTAAATTATGTTTAATTTTTGGAGTTTCCACTACTAATTTGGTATCTACCAATTAGTGATTGGTATGTGCTCATCGCGTACCTCTATAGATGGGTTTGATTAATAAGGAATAAAATAAATTTATAGGTAAAAAAAATAAATTGATCCAAAAATTTCATCTTCTTACGTTGATTTTTTTGTTAGTTGTAGGTTTTAGAAAGATATTAATTGAAGAAAATATGCGTGGAGTAGAAAATTCTTATTGTATGAGGATAATTAGAGTGTGAGTATATTTCATTCACACTGTGTGTTATTTGTATTAGAAAAAAGGTATTTTAAATCATCATGGTTGTAGTGTGTGTCCATATTCCATGGAGTGAAAATATCCAAATATAATAGGATTTAGTAAAGTTAACCATGTAATATTTATTATTAAGGGAAATTCAAGTTAGTGGCATCATGAGCTTTTGAGGGATTTTGTTTTTGAGATTTCCGTAGAAGGGAATTTCTGGTGTGATGATGATATATTTTTCATTAGGATATGTAAGTTAGATTTTTTGGATATAAAATGAGGGTATCATCATGAAGTCTAGTTATTTATGATTTTAATATATTAAGGTTGGCATTTTTTCCTATATCATAGGTGGTGTTGTTTTCTGTTGATATAGTTTGATGTATGACTATAATCAAGGTGAATCTGATCATATGTTTTTACTGACATTAAGCTGGAATGTTTTAGGGGATTTACAAAGTGATTATATATATATATTCATAAGTACAAGATTGACCACAACATGAAAATTTTTATTTCACTAATATTCAGTGTTTTCCAGTAGTCATGATGTGTTTATGGCATGTTATAACCATACTAGGATTTTTTCACCAATATATAAATGGACATCAACCCTAATAATCATATGTAACCTTCATATTATCTTGAAAATCTAGTGATATAAGTTTGTTTTTGAAATATTTTTATTGCTTTTATCATCTTCCCAACTATTATTTCATAATCTGGATAATTCTCCCCTATGAGTTGAGATAATCACTTTTTTCCTTTTGATTTGTTCTTTGTAATCATTTAGAGACAGTCGTGGTTGTAGAAATGGATCATTAGGGTAATTTTTTATCATGTGGATTATGATTTTAGATATGTTCTAGTTTATAATAGTTCCCTTAATAGGATTTATATTTATATATATTATCCTCTTTAATTAGATAATGTCAATTTATGTCAAAAATTCCAATTATTTAGGGGATTCATGATCTCCCCCATCAATGTTTTAAAATTATGGATATTTTATTCTTATAGTTACCTTTTAAAATCATAATAATTATAATAACTAATAAAATGAATTTTTGATATTGAAATTGAATATAACATGGATGGATTGAATAAAGATACGTGTTCCTAGGTTTCTGTTTCCATTTATTCAATTTTGAACATCTTTGGGTTGTTGTGATAGCTTCTTACAAGATATTGTTATTTATTTTTACCAGTATGATTTAATTTCCAAATTCACCTATCATAAAATTCTATGTATATAATGATATTAATGAAATATTTGTTTGATATTTGAGATCATGATGTTTCAAATTAAAAAATATATGTTGAACTAGATTGAAATCATTATACATAAACGGAAACATACACTTTTTATAGAAGTAAAAATATTATTATTATTAGTTATATAATTGATGGTATTTATATGATTATATTGGCCTTATTGAAATTATTTATGGTTAGATCTACGAAGGGGAAAATAGGTAATCATGGCTATTGTTAGATTTCATCCTTAGTAAGGGAGGTGATGGATGTTGTTGTATAATGTTCTAGTAGTTGTCATTTATTTTGGAATTCTAAGTACGGAAGTCAATATGAGGGATGATTTCATGTCATGTGTACAGTTATTTAGGAATTATGGATCTATGGAATTTGATATAAAATGGAAAATCTAGAATTGGTGGAATGATTAAACAGATATGAAACTTCATTTTTTGATTGAAGGGATACTGAATATAAGTAATTATTACCATAATGATACGTTATATGGATACTAACTGATTAATCAAGGAATGAACAATTATATAGTAAAATTAAAATAAAAAATTTATATTCAAAACTATTTTCTATTGGTGGTTTTTGGGTTATTTTACAACATATTCGTAGAAGGGGTTGTTGCTTTAATGATAAGGTTTTCTGATAGATACTAAAGGATTTGTTGGAAATTTTAGTGTAAACACTTACAACTATAATTATATGAAATAATACTATACCTTTCATATTATTATTATTTTTCATGATCACCAATCCTATTAAGAAGTTTATTAAAAAGTACTATGTTCCACATGATTTCTAAAAATATTAAGGTTTATGAGGGTATATTGAATACAACCCCAATTAGATACTTTCCTTTCATGAATAATACATTGTGATATGATTACAAGGTGGGTCCATATAAAGAAGTAGGTGGCTATGAAGATATTTTCATTCATGTTCATGATACCCTACTCTACTGGATGTAGTTATGTATTTTTTTATATGGATTAATTCTATTTTGAGATATTTTATCTTATGGGATGTTAGGTTAGATGCGTCTCCTATCAAACAGACTTAAAATCCAGAAGGGATTTGAGAACAATATATTTGAATATGTTTATAGAGAGTAGAAAATTTATGTGGAAGATGTATTAAGGCTCATTTGGTCATTTTATTTTGATACTATCTAACTCCATTGGATGTAATATTTGGAGAAAAATCATTGGTGAGCTTATTAATAATTTATCTATTATCATTGCATGTAAATTCAACATGTTTATTCATGGATTCATCTATGTGCTTCTTCAACAGTTTCATGAGTGGTAATAAAGTTGGTGTTACTATGTATACATGTATGTTCACTTTGATATATATAATTTTTTTTCCTATTTTACAGTATAGACTTGTTTACTGAGCTATACATTAGTAGTTCAATACATGGTGCTATTAAGTATTTATCTTTATAGTTCTCATCATATAATTTATTTTAAGTGATCGTTTTTACTTTTAATATGTTGACACACATTCTGGGATGATGGTAATTTCATTTTATTGTCATAGTTTTTATTTGTTCTTATCATATGTATTCTAATGTTTGAAAAGAGTAATCCCTCCCATTTGAAAGTTTTATACAATCAATGTCAGTTTCAAACCTATATAATATTGGAAAGTGGGATTAAGGGTTACTCCATTGTTCAATGATGTCTTAGGAGGTGTTTCTAGTTAGGGAAAGAAATCAAAATAATTCTTATTTCTTTCAATTGATTTATATATTTTTTAATAAAATGATATTTTTTGAATATAGATCATTATATCTTGATTTAAATTTAGTGATTTCCAATCTTCATTTTTATTAAATTATAAATATAAATTATACATTTTATCTACCTAGACACTTAACATTTTCTCATATAATTTTTAGTGTTTGTTTTTTTTCTTATTAAAAACATGATTTAGATTTAAAATTTTGTTTTTGTTACTCTATTTTAAAAAATAATGTTCATATTTTTATGATTTAAAAAACCATGGATACATGTTATATATTTTCATAATTTTCAATAATTAATAACTGTTGTTGAGCTGTCAAAATTGTGTTTTTAACCATGATAATTGGTATATTCTTAGATCTTATAATTAGGATTTAATTAAACCCAAACTATATTATGTCAATAGTGACATTTATTTTTTAAATTAATTTTATAGACCTATTTTGAATGTGAATACATTCATGACACGTTAAAATTTCAATTTACATTATAATGATATTTTACAACATCACAATAATGATGTTTAGAATTCTTATATACCATATATCTTATATTTAATGTATTTCAATTTTTTCATGAATATTATATATGTGATTTTCGATATAGTGCTTGAGTTTGCGAGACTGACATATTATAAGATAGATATTTTTATATAGTTATAGTCAAACCATAATCCCACTAATCATTTATAATATTTACCATTTATTTGGAACATTTATGTTATATTGTAAAATAATTTATTATTCCTTGTTTATGTATTTACTTTTTTTAAAATGAGTTTCAATTAATCATGAAATTTATTTGATTAATTGTGAAAATTATACATAGTGAAAATTGATATGTTTATTTAGATTAATTTTTTAACTATTATCAAACATAGTTATTATTATACATTTATAATGTAAATTTGATTTACTATGAAAATTTTCTTAACATTTAATCCATCCAGTAAGAAATCATGGCATAATTTGATTCCTTTATCAGTTATGAAAACAAATGATGAAATGATATTTTAATCATTATTGTAAGGATTAAAAATGTAATGTATGAATAATGGAATAATTCAAAAATAATTATTTTTGTGTGAAAAGTTGTATGATTTCCATTATTACATAAAAATATTAGTTACTCCTGTAATTATTATATTCATACAGTAGTCTCAAATTAATTTCATATATATGGATGTTAAAACGGACGAACTGTTTTAAGGTTGAAAATGTTATTACTTTTAGAAAATCGTATATTTTAGCACTCTTATCTAGAACATGATAGATATATTTTTCAAGGTATATAAGAATTTCATGAGTAATGACATTTTATAACATTTAAAAAAACATTAAACTGATATGAGAAAATGAAAAATTATTCAAGATGAAATTAGTTGATTAAAAACTACAATCTAAATGTGTTTCTATTTTAATCCATTTCCCATCATATGGTTGAGACTGAGTGAGGAGATTCTAAATTGTTTTTTTAATTATCCTTTGAATATATTGTGATAGAATTTATGGTGTATTATGATGAGTTTCTTAAACAATAATCTTGGTTTGTTTTCAAAAATTATTGACACCATTGATATTAAAATAAACATGTACGCATACCAAACCGCATTCTTGGATATTATGACTCTGATTTTAATCAATAATCCTATATCGTTACTAGTATTTAATGTTATGTTTTTATAATTGAGTATTATTATTATTTAATTTTAGTTGAGGTAAAGTATCATCATGATGGTTTTTTTGATCTACTTATGTTATATGAAGACATGGCTATATACAATTACATTATTCTTATTTCAGATGAATAACTAATTTAAAACAATTGTGATATTATTAATTATATTAAAATTTTACTTGACATATTAAATATGGAACTAGGATTCCATATAGACATGATCATTTTTATTGGTTATATTTTATCCATTACATAAACATGTTATGATTTTTTTGAATGATACCAATTTTTGTAGTGTGTGTAAGGTTATAATTTCTCAGTATTTACCATTATAAGCTAATAAATGCATAAAAAATTATGATTCATATGTCTTGAATTTCATTTGTTAATAGTTATATATAAAGAAAATACATTATTTTGATGTTCGAATGGATCTATATATTCTATTAATAGATTTAATAATGAAAGTGTTTTCATGGAAAAATCATTTTACTAGGTATATGTTTTTAATTTTTCAATTTAATTAGGGAATATTGATATATAATGAGATCATGTGTAACAAAAAATGATTTTCATCTACGAATTCAAGGATTATTTATATATTTAATATATAATTTTTTGTTATTTTTATGCATGTCTAGGGTTAGTGGGGTTTAGGAATTGTGATAGAGAGGACTATCAGGCCCCCAGTTGAAATATAATGAAAGAGGAAACTATATACCAATCATCTGGGATTGAAAACAATATATGAAATGTAGTAGTCATGTAATGGATGATACATAATCATCCAATTAGTAGGGATGGGGTGGGTAAAAGAAAGGGCCTATGAGTACCCATTCATGGTAGGGTGAGCACCTAAATTCTCCATGGTTTTTTTCTAAGGATGGTACATTAAATTTATTAAAGAAACCCTTTTTTAATTTATTATATTCTTTCACAACTCCCACTCATAAAAACTATTACATTTGGTATCATTAAGAGTTGTTGATCTATGTCCCTATCAAGAAATTTTTTATATATGTGCAGTTATTCAGGATGATCTTCTCCAAGTAATAATAAATCTGTACATTCCATATTATACCCATTATTTTATTTTTACATTTTTTCCTTTCAAATAAATTATTGTGAGGATTTTTGGATGATATTTGGGAATCTTTAGATCATGGTTTATTTAGAGTGTGTGAATCTAATAATAATAACCCTTATACTCTTGGATGGATGTCTTTACTTTGTTCTGGGATTTATGTATAGTTGTATGCACTGACATAAATTATAATGCATGAGTCTTCAAAATATTATTCTTATTTCCATATTAATGTTCATAGAGGGTTCAACATTGATAAAATAAATACCTCATAGAGTAGTCATAGGTAAAATGGATCTTGTATAGTAAAATATCACTTTATTCAATGTCATGATGTAGGGTTTTATACTAGGTTAAATAGGGTGTAGATTGAGTAATTCATGCATGGATGGGTATTGACTACCCTAGTGGATTAGAGTATGGGTATGGGTGACGAAACTTTTCAAATGGAAATGAAATTTTTATAAGAATATTGATACTTTTAGTGAAGTAGAGAGGGTTTTTAGGGAGAATCCAGAGGGTTATGCTTATGATATTCTTGTACCTTTTATTTTTAGTTGGACTTATGGGTGATCCGTTATATTTAATTTATTATTTTATATTAGAAATTATATTTTTAAGTATATATTGATATATATGGTTGTCACCACATCCCAAGTGAGAGAAAACAAGGACAGATGTGATGAAATGAGACATTGGATATATAAGTCACATTGTGTGAGATGATTTGTCCCTAATATGATTGTGTATGAATAACCCTATGTAACGGGTTATGGTTTTTTATTTGATGGATGACCTCTCTAGAGTGATAGGGGATTAATTTGGACATGATTGAAGAACTCCGTCTAGGGAGAGGTCACAGTTTCATTCTTGTGTGTGGCCTCTCTTGAGTAAGAGATTATGGTATAGATTTTACATGGGATTATACAACATGTGGGATGATGTTAGTCATGCGTTATGATAGACATGTGAATTGAGAGGAAACTACCATCTTGTATGGTGATAAGCAGGTTTGGTTAGTTTTCATAGAAGATAGGTTGGAACATGATGAACTAAGAGAGGTAGGTATTGGATTATTTATTTAAATATTTTAATGGATATACTATCACATATATTTTACTCTTTATAAGGAATAATTAATGGTTAATTTCTTTGATTATTACTCAATCTATATAATGGGGCCCTGATTTATCTGAATAATTTCATGTTAGTGTTCTACCAATATGAAAATCCATATATTAGCCTGCTGGGAATATTTAGTTGGTCTTTTATTTAAAGTTATATTAATATATACTCTTGGATCAATTACTGCTATGTCTCTGATATTAATTTTTTAATCTCTTGTGTATTCACCATATGTTGGTGACCCTTTTTAAAATTATGTATTGGTACCATTTATCCCTTTTTGATATAATATGTTATGTTATTACATATTATCTTCTTCTATGATAATATATTATAGTTTAATTTTTTTATTATATTTATATTTTTTTTGTTCATGACTATTATATATTACCGAAGTCATAGTCTCCCCCATTTAATGATATAATCCCCCACCATTAGTTGATAACATCTTATATACATGGAATAATCTGTGAGGGGATAAATGGTTCTGTCTCAGGCATGATGATTTAGGATTGTGCATTACCAAATTTGATTAGGTCTCTTTATTATTTATTAGTTGGTGAATGCTTGATTGAATATTGGATAGCCAAGATTATGAAAAAATATATATGATTATATCGAGCTAGTTGTTGAGTTGGTCAAAGCATCCAATGATTTTTGGATGATGTAGGATGAAAACATTATTCAGGGTCTCACTATGACGTGGGGGGATATAATGATACATGTTAGAGAGAGTGATAGCTTGTTGTGGAATGCCTTAAATGATATCTTATTTGAGGGTTTTCCACTAATTTTATTGTTGGTTCAAGAGCCAAATTCCATGGAATGACAATAGAAAATTATGGATATAATGAAATATTTTACTTGATTTGTTGATTTGTTAGCTATTTACCCACTATATATTAGAAACAATATCTATAAGGCTCATATAAATGTGATAGGAATTCAAATAGAGGATTGGTTTTAGGTTAGGTTGTCAAAAATTTAATTTCAGAAAGATGTGGTTTACAAGGCACCCATAGATGGGAATGTCTGGTAGTTGTAGCATGGGCACTATAATCCAATATTCATTGGCTCATAGGCACCCTCTCTAATGGACATATTATTTTTCCAACCAATGATTGAATGTCGATCTCAGACGAGATGCACCACGGTGGAGAGATAATGTGAGGAAACATTAGAGGAAATATGATATTATTAGTTGTTTAAAAAATCATCATCAATTTTTTATTTTCTTATTTTAGAGGGGGTTTTCGAAAACTGTTATTATTTCCAATAAACTGGTTAAAAATCGATGAAAAATAACAGATATTTCTAGTGGTAAGAAAATACACCCCAAAATAAAAAAAACATATTTTATTTTTCTTTTATATTTTCACTGTCATTTTTTAAACACCATATCAAAATTAATAATATTAAATAATTTTTATTAACTAATTATATAGAAAATATTTCATTAATAATAAACTAATAATTAATAATTAATATCTTTTAGAGTTAATTACTATTTATAATAATTTATTATCTACAAAATAAATGTGTTAGGAATTTTTTGTTATTACTTATTTACAAAATATACATTATTAGTTTTCAATTATTCATAACTGTACATATTTGAATTCAATAAATTCACTTGGACAAATGTATAATTTTTTTTCTTTATTAATATTAAAATATATATATATGTGTGTCATTATATATATAATTATATTTATATTTTTAAATATTTACAGTGCATAAAAGGAATACATCATAAATATATTTAATATAATATTAAATATCATATTATATTATAAAAATATTTTTATATTAATAAAATTTTAATATATTCAATTATATATGATTTATATAATACTAAATATGTATTGACAGTTAATATATAATATATTTATTGAAAAATAATATATAAAATAATAATTAATAAATATTTATTTTAAAATTACTAATTAATATAGGCAAATAGTCGTTAAATAAGATTTTCCTAACAGAAAATTTTAGTAAATAAAATAATATATTTATATAAGATAAAAAAATCCATGAAATTCAAAAGAGGATAACTTTTTGTCTATATATATAAGACACCTTCCTTTTTTAGGTGAAAATATTTTTAATGTTATTTACTGAATATGGATTATCCATCTATTAAATTAATAGCTTGAAATAATTCAAAAACTAAAGAGTTTACATCACTTGATAGTGTACTTCAAAACATGTAATCATACCATGAAATGATATCACACAGTGTGAAATGGGAGTTCACATCATGTAATTCTGACATGTATCATTAAAAGGATATACACTGCATTATGTCAAATGGGAATTCACATCACGTAGTTTAGATGATCAGTTTCATTTTTACGCATTTCAAAATCACGTAAAGCATTTGTAGGAAAATAAATTACAAATGTTACACACCCTGAAAGGGGGTTTCCCATTGTGTAATCATCTTGCCCAATTTTTTTTAAATGCATTTTATCATTATCTGATGATGCTAGCTTGTTTTTTTTGGCTATAAAAGCTTTGTTCAGCATAGTCCTTCGACAATAATACATCTCATACACCTCTGACTCGTACCGAAACACTTTTACACACTGAAGCTATCGATATAAGACCTTCATGCTCCTCCATCATTATTTCATTTCTTCTTGTATCTATTTATGGGAGTATTTTTCGATCCAAAAGTGATCTCACATTGTATCGAGGATGTCCAGACCAAGATTTTTTAAGGTATGTTTTCTAGTTATTTATCTTCTTCTTGATCCACAACTAATGGACTATCCAATTATTTTTTTGAGGAATACAGAAGTATATTTATATCATATACATATTGATTTTGTCACCTATTCCTCCCCTTTCATGGATTTAGATCTAAATATTTATTTTCAATGTGTTCTTGAATGACCATGCTCAATCTGGAGATAGTTTTTGGCGATCATTCATAATCATCGTTCTGGAGGTGAGTAGTCTAATTTCTAAATCCCATAGTCATAATTTGTTTTCAAATATTAATGGTGTAGGACTGCTAGATTTGTTTAGTAATTGAGACCTTTAATTGAATTAATTAACATGGTAGATTAATTACTTGTGAAATTTGAGAAATTTTTTAATTTAGGGATTATTTAATAAGATAAATTAATCATGAAAATTAACTATGATGGTATTGATATGGTTAAGTGGAGTATAAATAATTATATTTAATTAATAAATTAATTATCAATGTAAATGATTGATAAATTAGGATAATTAAATGTTGAGTTCATTATAAATTTGTTATTTCTATAATCAAGAATAATTAATTGGTTAATTAATTATTGGTTGTTTATATTTTGAATGGTTAATTAATTTTATAGTTAATTAAAATAAAATTGAAGTTGTTAAATAATTGTTGTATTAATTAATGAACTGGAGTAATTAATTTATGTATTATTTAATGAATGAAATTTTGGGTGTTAGAAGTGACGTTCTACACCAATCAGGGTTGGGGTGTTAAAAAGGTGGTTATGCACCAATGATATAAACAAATAATAAGTATTTTGGGTATTAGACATGGCATTCTACACTAATTGGATTTTAGGTGTTAGGCATGATGTTAAACACCGATGATAGATCAATCTTTTTTGTTAAGAATTTGGATGTTAGACATGAAGGTCTACACCAATGATAAATAATAATAAATGTGATTTTAGGTGATAGACATGGAATTATACTCCAATTAGATTTTGGGTGTTAGCCATGGCGTTCTACAGTAAAGATAAATATGTAAAAAAGTTGTGAATTGAATTTGTGATATGATTGAATCCTCATGGTCCATGTGGTAAATAATGATTAATTGATAATGTTATATATATTCAATTATGCATTTTAATTATTTTATTTATACAAATGCATAAACTTTTTATTGACGGGATTTTTTAAACACCATTGGTGGCGGCCAACAAGGTCACACTCACACCCTATTTGGGAGACCTAATCGGTACCCGAATAGAAATTATTTTTTTAGGTGGGGTTGAGGGAAAAGACCCTGGATTAGATTATTTTCGAGTATGGAGCTCAGATGAGGTAAGAAGATGTGGTTCAGGACCCACATGGGATTCTTTAGTATATTTCATTTCAATTTCTTTTTTGACACTTGGAAATGTACTTTGTCATGAAACGATTCCCTTTCTATTGGATATTGTATTTTCCTACTTTCTTATCCTGAGATATTGGAATGGTTATAATTATATATGCATCTATTATTTTCTATTTATTTCTACTCATGTTTTACTAAGATAAAAGAGTGTATAGTATCCCCATGAAATGACTTATGAGACCCTTACAACTGGTCATAAGCCTTTGACTTATAGGGAGGCATGTCTGAGTTCCTATGGTGGTCTGGTTTGAGGCACCGGTGCATGGAAACTAGGCTAGAAAATTGAAAAGTGGAATCAAAAGAGTTTTTTTATTCTTCCTTTTTTACTTACTATTTTAGGAAAGGTATATAGGAGACTTGTAAAGGACATGGATATATAATGATCTCATGCATGGGAGTTTCAAACCCATGTATGGGGGAAAACAATGTACTCAGTGTGGGATTGTTGTTATTACTATTTGTTATTACAGTTTAATGTTATTTCACCATGGGTGACACACTTGTTGTGTGATGTGATTGTTTTTTCTTGAATTTGTTGTGTGTTGAATCATAGCCTAGAATGGAATGTATGTTTTGTTTCCATGCACATTCTAGGAACTCCTTATTATTTATAACATTCTCTAATTTAGTCACACATTAGAAAATGGGTAACTGGTTTGTTATTGAATTTAAAATGTTTGCCTTTATTTTGAAATTTAAATGGTTCCTAACATGAAATTGAAAAATATTATAAAATGAGTCAAGAAAAGAATAATTGGGTGTCTAAATGATACGTTGAATTTGATAATGTGTTTACCCTTATAAATGAAGACATAGGTATAAGATGGTTAAGTGTAGTGATAAAAACATGGTTTTGAAGGCATGGAGAGGGTTGGGGAAATAGAATGTTGTATCTTATTATGCTTCCCTCTTTTATAATTTTTTTAACCTTATGAGTTCTTTCCTAACGTGCACATTTGGATTTTTAGAGATATTCCTCCATGAACATTCTTGTTGAGGGAATGACCAGCGTATATAGTGGTGGATGATACTCTAGTAGTGGATCCTAAGGCACTGATAGTGCAGGTGAATAATTTGGAGGTCAGTTCTGAGATAAATTTTCATGCTTCATGCAATTTTATGGGAAGAGGCTCTGGGCAGGTTGTGTACCATAATTCTGACCTTATGAGAGAGTTCCAATTGCAACAATCTCCATATTTTACTAGAGAGGTAGGACCTGAGGGACATGAGTTATTGATTGAGTCTATCTAAAAAACACTTGACCACTAAAAGACTTTTATTAATATGAAATACAAGCTAGAAACATATATGTTTCATTAACAAGTGAAGCGTTTGTGGGACATTCAGACTCGTGATGGAAAACATGATAGTATGTAGTGGAAGGAATTTCAAGAGATGTTGTTTGAATACTTTTACTCAAAGGAAATGAGTCAGGAGGGAGCAGCTAAGTTTATGTGGTTGACTCAAGGTAATCGATATGTGATGGACTACGCTATACACTTTATAGAATTACAACATTTTAATCTAGAATAGGAACCATATGGTACTACTTCAGCAAGATGATTGTCAGGATTTAATTAATTGTGAAATTAAGTATCATGTGAGTATTTTCATGCTAAAGATGGTTCCACATGAACCCGAGGTAGTCAGGTACTGATAGAAGATCTAGACAGAACTCAAGTATAGGGGGAGGTTTTTCTTCCCCATACCACTCTAGAATCTGGAGTTCTACTGGCAAAGGTGGTAGAGGTAATGGATGTAGTGCTTTTGGGAATGATCGATCATATTAACAGAAAACTACAACTCAGAGTTGTTAGAAATCAACATAGGGAAGAGGGGATGGACTGTTACATGTGATGCAACCTACACTTGTGGATAGCGAGTCTAGGCCATCGATATTAAGAGGCATTATTCTTGTAGCTTCTATATTAACTAGTGTCTTGTTTGATACTAGTGACTCACATTTCGTTGTATCTGCTATATTTTTTAACGGTTTAAGCCTAGTGGTGGAGTGTTTGAGTGGGATTATGATGATAGATACACCTTTGTGAGTATGGTATAAAGACATATGCATGTTCAAGGGATGTTCTCTTTAGACCAGGGGGTAGCATTTTCAATGAGATATCAACATTCTTAATATGAAAGGATTTGATATTATTATGGGTATAGATTGGCTTGGCACATAATGATCCCACATATAAAATTATCCCTAGAGAGTAATGTTTATGTCTCCTGAGAATTTCCTTTATATTCAATTGTGAGAGTGGGATATATATGCGGGATGAGCAGGGAAAATTACATAGAAACTGGGAGATCTCACAACCCATGTTACCAGTCTATTGTTGGATGATGATAGTATTAAGCAAGATGTATTTCCACCAGTAGTGAAACTATTTCAGTATATCTTTCTTGAGGACTTATTAGGGATTCCACCTGACAGATATAATGATTTCAATATTGATCTCTTGTTGGGGGCTGAGTCAGTATCTATTGCCCCATATAGAATGCCACTGACTGAAATTCAAGAGCTCAAGACTCAACTAAATGAGTATTATGAGAGGGTATTTATCTGTCCAAGTATGTTTCGTTGGGGATCATATTTATTGTTCAAAAAGAAGGTTGATGGGAGTGCAATTTTTTGTGTCAATTACCAAAAGTTGAATAAGATGATTGTAAATAACCAATATCCTTTTCTATGTATCGATGATATTTTCTACTAGTTTAAGGGACCAATCATGTTTTCAAATATTAACTTGAGATTAGGGTATCATCAGATGAGAGTTCAAAATTATGATATACCGAAGACTAAATTATGAAGTAGTTATTCGAAGTTTTAGTTTTTCGTAAGAATTTTTGGGTTGACCAAAACACCAGTAGTGTGTATGGCCTTGGTGAATAAGATCCTTCATCCATATCTTGATCAATTTATGGTGGTATTTTGTGATGACATCTTGGTTCACTCCAAGACTCATGAAGATCATTCCCAATATATCTTTATCGTCCTAAGTACACTAAGAGAGAATCATCTATATTCCAAGATATCTAATTTTCTATTTTGGATTGACCACGTACAATTCACGGGACACATTATCTCAGAGGAGGGTGTGTTAGTGGACCCAGAGAAGGTTTAGGTAGTGGTTTATTGGGGAAAACCCAATAATGTTTTCGATATCCAGTGCTTTCTAGGATTAGATATATATTATAGGAGATTCATCAAAGAATTTTTTCCATTTGGTAGCGCTGATTTTAGAGTTGACCATGAAGGGGGTAATTTTTAAATGGTTGGAAGAGTATGAGAATGGATTCCATGAAATGCAGAATTGATTTATACTAGAATCGATATTGATCCTATCTGAGTTATGTGAGGAGTACATGATGATTTTTATGCTTCTATGATTGTAAATGTAGTTGTGGTGATGTATGTAGATCGAGTTGAGGTGTATGGGTCTCGGAAGTTGAGGACACATGAACAAAATTAACCTATGCATGATCTTTAGTTTTTAGTTGTTGTTTATTCATCAATGTGTTGGTGGAAATATATTTTTGGGGAGAATTTTACGATGTTTACTAAGCACAAAAGTTTAATGTATATTTTCTCACAATGGAATTTGAATCTTCTGAAATGGAGAAAGGTTGATGATATGAAATAATTTGATTTTCAGATGGAATATAAACAAGTGAAGGGGGACCTTGTGGATGATGCATTGAGTATGACAACATAGCTTCATTCTGTTTTTGAATCTAGTGATGAGTGGAAGATTTTGATTTTTCTAGATGAGATTCATGTGGTTGTTCAAGAGAGTTAGGAGAAGTTGGTTCTCATATCAGTTTCAGTGGAGTCTAAAATTTTGAGATGGATCCGAGACCGATTGTATGAGGATCCAGACTTCCTGGAGTTGAGGAAATGATTTGAAGGTGGAGATACTCTTTTATACAGGTTGATAAATGAGGATGAGATCATCAACCTGAATAATTGAGTTGTTGTAACCACAAGAATGAGAGTGGATCTCATGCATGAATTTCTTGCCTCAAATTGTGAAGTGTGTCTATGTGTGACAAATATTTAATGTGACCAGTGAATATAGTCCTGGTGTTCATGAATAAAAAATGAGATAACATGGTTTTTGAAATGGAGCTACACCTATTAGTACTTAAGGAAAGAGAATCAATGTCCTGTAGGTTTTCTACATTCATTTCTCATCCTAGAATAGAAGTGGGATGATGTGACTTTGTATTTTTTGGTAGGTCTTCCAAATTCATTAAGGACAATTGATTTTATCTAGGTTATTATAGATCAAATGAAAATGTTCCATATTTCTTAACAACATCAAAACCATCACAATAGATTAGTAGAGAGAATTTTATGTCCAGGGGATATTCCGTCTCTATGGGGTTCCACAAACTATAGTTTCATAATGTGCTTCGTGTATTACTTCACTCTTCTGGAAGGGCCTAGAAAATGTTCTTGGTATATTAGAATTATTATGTATAGCTTTTCTCAAAAAGATATATGGGTATTCATAGAATAATACATAGGTGCATGAGGATATACTACATGAATGTGTTATAGACTATAGCGGTTCATGGGAGAAACTCATGGCTCTAGTGGTGTTCGCCTATAACAACAGTTACCAAGAAACAGTACAGATGGCACTATATGTGGATCTTTATGGTTGGTCATGCAAATCATAACTATGTTGGTTGGATGCTAGTGAGTTAGATTATTTGGGACTATGCCTTGTGCAGGATACATCAGAGAAGGTATAACTAATTTGGAAATCTATAGATGTGGATCAGATTTGGAAAACAATGTATACTGATAGATGGAGAATACCTCTATAGTTTATAGAGTTTGACTATTTTATCTTTAAGGAGTGGCCTCTCCTGGGACACCATAGGATACATAGTCAAGAAATGTTTCCCCCAGGTTTGTTGGGATTTTTTATATGGTGGAGATAATTGGGTTAACAGCCTACATGTCATCTTTTCCACAAAAATATAGTGTTATGCATGTTGTTTTCCATGTATCAAAAATTCAGTAGAATCACCATGAAACTTATCATGTGATCGATGTGGATTATATTGATCTCGATCTAGATGTTTCCACTGAAGAGTAACTGATAATTTCGTTGGGTCTTAGTGAGAAATTGTTGATGGGAAATAATAGGCTGATAGAATGTGTTTTGTGGAAACATGGAAGTGTTCATGAGGAGACATGGGATAGAGAGGCATATAAGCAAGATCATAGGAATGAACTTCTTAACACAGAATTATAGAGAGTATAGGGTGTGTAGCACAAGGATGATATGTTATAAGGTGGGGAGATTGTAAGAACCCATCATTTGTTAGGTGTGAATGTTTTTAATTTTTTTATTGAATTTGGATTATCGTACTTTTAAATTCATGGCATGAAATAATTCACAATCATAAGAGTTTAAAACACCTAAATGTGGTATTCACCATTTATAATCATACCATGAAAAGAGATTAACTACTGTGAAAAGGATTTTATGTCATGTAATTATGACATGTATCATCAAAAAGATATACACTACATGACATAAAATCGGAATTCACATCATTTTTTTTTGATGATCAGTTTCATTTTAATGCATTTTAACAACTTGTAAAGCCTCTATCGGAAAAATTTTAAATAAAATTACACATTACGTAAGGGGTTTCACATCATGTATTTATCACACACAGTTTTTCTAAAACATGTTTTAGTATTGTGAAACACTGCTAACTCGTTTTGGTTGGCTATAAAAGCTTCATGCACCATAGTCCTTCAATAATAAACATACCTTACACCACCTCCTTTTACCAGAACATATATGTGCACTAAAGCCTTTGATTTAAGGCCTTCACACTACTCCATTCTTACTGCGGTCATTCACTATCAATTTCTTGGAGTTTTCATCGATCTAGATGTGATCCCACATCTGATATTGGATATCTGGACAAAGAATTTTTAAGGTATGCAATCTGGTTATTAAAATTCCTCTAGATCCATTGCTTACAGATTATCTAGTTCTTATTGAGAGGAATCAAGAAGTCGATTTCTATTGTAGATGTAGGGATCTTGTCAAGGCTTCTTACACTTTTATGGAGTCTAATATAAATCTCATTCTTCATCACGATCATTATTGATCACTCTCTATTTGGAGATATTTATGGTGAATTTTCTTCGTCACCATTCTGGTGGTGGGTGGTCTAATTTCTAAATCCCATGGTCATAATTTTTTCTCATATATGTAGGTTGTAGGATTTCAATATTTTTTTAGCAATTGAGACCTCTAATTGAATAAATTAACAAGGTATATTAACTAATTATGAATGATGCGAATTTATGAGATTTAGGGATTGTAGAATAAGATAAATTAATCTTGAGAATTAACTATGATGGGATTGATGTGGTCACATTGTTAATAAATAATGATAATTAATTGGTGAATTAATTGTCAATGTAAATTATTGATAACTGGGGATAATTAAATGTAGAATTATTTATTCGGTTCTCAATTTCTGGATCAGAAAAAATTAGCTGGTTAATTAATTGTTGATTGTTGAGATTTTTAATGGTTAATAAATTTTAGAGTTAATTAAAGGGAAATTGATTCTTTTAATTTATTTTTTATTTAATTAATGAACGATAATAATTAATTTAGGAATTAATCAATGAATGGGATTTTGGGTGTTAGACATGGAATTTTACATTAATGGGATTTTGGGTGTTATACATGGAATCCTACACCAATGATATAAATAAATGAATTGGATTTTGGTTGTTAGATATGACATTCTGCACTAATTATATTTTGGTTATTAGACATGGAATTTTACACTGATAATAGATCTATCTGTATTGTTTAGAATTGGGTTGTTAGACATGTTTTCCTACATCAATGTTAAATAATAATAAATTTAATTTTATGTGATAGACATATTTTTCTACACCAATGTGATTTTGGGTGTTATACATGGAATTATACCCAAAGAATAAATATGTATAAAAGTAGTGAGTTGAATGTTTGACTTTATTCAAACATCATGGTCTATGTGCTTAATAAATTTTAATTAATAATGTAATAACTATTCAAATATGAATTGTAATTATTTTATTTATACAACTACATACAATTGTTATTGGATGGATTTTTTAGACACCACTGGTGTTTACCTACAGAGTGGTACTCAAACCCTATTCTGGTTGCATGATTGGTACCAAAATATATTTTATTGTTTGTTGGACATGTTAAGAGTAAAAGCCCTAGATTATATTGTTTATTTGGGGGATAGAGCATAGATGATGGAACCATATGTGGTTTGGGACCCACTTGTTAGACTTTAATGTTTTTATTTTATAGACTCTTGGTCACTTACTTTGGCATTGAATGTTACCATTTCTATTTGTTACAGTTTCTTCCAACTAGGATATCCTGATATATTGGTATGGTTATGATTATATATGCTTTCGCAATTGTCTATTTATTTCCACTGGTGTTTTACATGGATAAAATAGGTCATAGTCTCCCTATGTAATGACTTACCAGACCCTCACTGCTATTCGTCAGCCTATAGCATATGAGGAGGCATGTCTTAGGTCATTAGGCGGTGTGAATCAAGGAACCAGTGCAGGAAACCTAGTTGGGGACATTATAATGTGTTCCTCTGGACTTTTAGATAATTTAAATCAAATATTTCAATGAGGAATTCATCTTAAAAAATTTGGGATGCCATATACACTATTGTTTTCTCAGTGAAAAAGGAATAAATGATTCTAAAACACAATTTTTAGATGGGACACTATAATTTTTAAAATTTAGTTGGAATTTTAGCTACATTAAAGAGGACCATCATGTGTTTTTTAACATGAGACCAAATTTATTCCTGAGCCTGCATTAATATAGATATTATTATGTTGATTTTTTTTATTTTTCATATTATTATGTTGTTTATAAATAAAAATATACAATTATATATATATATATTCATATATTTATGTATACAAGATTTGTTAGATAAAATATATTTAAATGTGTAGATAAATATTATGTTGGCATGAGTGAGTGATTTTGTGTGGGTCTCAGTTTATTACGTATCACTATATGTGTATTTATATTTATATATATAATTATTTATCCTTTTGAGGGTGTTTATATATATTTATGTTTTTTATTTATAATTATGCATGTTATAGATAATTATATTTATTATTTATTATTTATTATATATGTATATAAATTTATTTATTTATTTTAAATTTTTATAAGTATTTATCTATAGATATTTTTTATTTATTTACATATATATTATGTAAATATTTATATATCTTTATACATACATATAAATATATGAATTTATATTTAATTATCTAAATTTATATATATATATATAGATTTTAATATTTTAATATATATATATATATATATATATATATATATTATCAGTATATATATGTATATTTATAATTAAGTTTAATTATATATATGTTTGTGTTTGTAATTATATATATATATATATCAATATTTATTATATGTATTTATATGTATGTATATTTATATGTCATTATGTATATATATATATATATATTTATATATATTAGTATCTGTATGTGCGTCTTTGTTCATAGATATTTATCTAATTTTTTTTATATTTAAATTTATTTTTAGATATTTATATGTATAATCAAATATCATTATATATTATATATATGTATATGTATATATATAATTTTATATAAATTTATGTATATTTTTGTGTATTTCTATATATTTATGTGTAATAATTTATATATATAAATTTTCATCACTTATTAATATTTATTTTATATTTACTTATATTTATTATATATTTATTTATTTATTTATTTATTTATGTAAATATTTTCTATTGATGTATATAATTATGAATATTTTTATACATGTATTTATAAATTAGAAAATATACACACACACACACACATATATATATATATATATTTACTTACATGTATTTTTATGAATTTATATATATATTAGTATAATAATATCTGTTTAGTGACCACCTGAAGGGTTTAGTGGAGTGATAAATGCTTTGTATAATAACTAAGATTTAAGGGGTTCAAATCCCACTATACCCATATATGTTTTCAAATTTACAAGGCATTCATGGATGATCATGGTAATGGTTGGAATAATAAATAATATGAAAAATATGTAAAATTAATATTAAAATTAATTATTTAAACCCCCACTAATTATTTAGAGTTGGTACTTAAAACCATAGAAAAATAAATCATGACACCACATTTCAATGATAAAACACATTCGACACAGTTAATGGGTGTCAGTTCATCACTCCCTCCCAACAGATGAGCTCCCATTATTCATTATCTGTGATGGCGAACTAGACATTTATATAGTATGCATAGGAGTCTGCTGAAGGAATGTAATTCATGTGGAAGGATGGGTATCATGGATCAATTCTACTTTAGGATGTCTCAACTAGGAAGAAGTCAAGCTTCAGGGATTATATAATCATTAATGTATTGGTTTTGGGGGCCTTAAATATACATCAGGGCTTTGTGTATGTGGTCAGGATATGGAGCTGGTTGAGGATCATAGGGGTAGCTTATTTCATAAGAAACCTACGAGACTCTTCATTCGTTGATCCACTATTTTTTGTTTTAGGGAAACAGATTTTATGGGGGAAGTGTATATTATTTGGACTAGGTTTTAGAATATTGATTAGAGGGACCATCAATAGTGAGAGTTACTTGGTAAGTTAATTTAACACATTCTCATTCTTTGTTTGAATTAGGCACGTCATTAATTTTATGCCTACTCTAGTTGTGACTGGTTTTTGTATTATCATGGAGTTCTCCCATATGATTTTGGATCTTGATATAACTTTTAGGAGGATTAAATATTAAATTTGGGGGATTTCATTGTGTTCCATAGTGTTTGGTGGATATAGAAAATTGTTGGATTTCTTTTTACACAAAATAATGTTCTTTAACATTGTAATTTTAATATATTAGTTAATGTTCTTTGAAATTTCCCGTAATACCAAGATTTTTTTAAATTATATCGCATTATTTCAAGGCCAAAAGCTTAGATGTCACTTGATTTCATGACTCGGTGAGCCCTAAATAAGGGATTGAACTTATTTAAAGTTTATTTTAAATAGAACACATGTGAGGTTTTTGCAATGTCTAAATAGTTTTACATATTAAAAATATGTGGGCACCATTGCGTCTGGAATGATGACTTTTCCTAAGAAAGGACTTAACCTAAACCAACGTGAGTCTAGTGAAATAGTTAGTTTATGGATTTTTTAATAAAAATATATAAATAATTTCTCTTTGGGAAAATAATATAAACCATAATGTTTAATTTATTTGAAATCCAAATTTCATTTCAACATAATGACATTACAACCTGAACATAATCGAAATGTTGTTTCATAAATGAAACATCGTAATGATGCTACAATATAATGTAACATTACACCGAAACTAATTATATTCTTATAATGGGTTAATAAAATACTAGATAATTTGCATAATTATGTTTCTCTGAACTTGGATTTTTGGCATTCGTGAGCAATGATAGAAGAATCACCCATGGAAAAAAGCACCATTCTCTCTCCGTTTATCCATCATTCGAAGTATCAACAACAATAATGGTGGGATGTGGATCAAGGATCATGGTGTGACCTTCACCAACGAACGACCCAACATCAATGTATGGTATTATATTTAATCTTTTATTTCCCATTCTTTGATTTAAATTATGGGAACAGATCAACCCATGAACAGGTGTAATCGTGGTTCTGTCGGTCTTGTGAGAGGTCCTTGACTGTTGGATGATTTTGGTGGAAATTGATATTCCTTTTTAATTAAGTTATTAAATATTCAAATATGAGCGAATTAACGCCTTAATGAATGACGACAGAAGTTTTCTCCTCAAATTTCTGTTTGGTTTTCCCCTCTCTTTAACCTGCGTGTTCTTCATGTTTTTTGCAGGTTGATGAACGATCAATAATTTCACAACAGTTTTTTAGTGCAATGATCGAACATAATGGATCAAAAATGGACACAACATGATGGAAGTGCAATGACGATGATGGAGACCAGATCAAGGCAATGTGGGAGATAACAGATGTGATCAACTTCTCACTGAAAGGGAGATGCAACAGGGATTTGAAACCCAGGAGATGAAGAATGTAGTTCTAGGATCTAGAAACCCCTTTCAAATCATACAAACAACCACCATAGCACATCTTATGGACAATAGAAAGGACTGTTTGTGTGCCAATAGGGGAAACAGCAACGTTGGTGGCAACAAACATGTCAATGTGTCTATCTACATAGAGGAGGCCATAGTTTTGGTCGTAGTTGCGTCTAGGATCTGCGACTCATGCCACGAGGTGCTTTAGGAACAAAGTTTGTCTAATCCAACCATGAGATATGGGACAGACACAAAAGTTTTCTATGTCTAGAGAGGACGAACTATCCCCCATCTAAGATGGGCGAGCAGTTACCTAAGGTCTCAGACCAATGAGTAGGGTCGAGCAAGCAGATGCGGTCAGACCCGGGGGGTTGGGTCAGAAATGAATGATTAGGTAGCACCTGGGTATCGAGTCAGGTCTACAATCAATCTCCATGGTCAGTCCATGAGCCATTGGACCCCCATTTCGCAAAATTTTCCATAACCTCTAAGCAGATCATCCATTTGGTGAGCTTTATATGGCATTGGGACTCTTTTAATGAGGCATTCATTTTAGAAAACACCATATGAGCTTTTGGGGATGTTGAGATATGACCAATGGCTTGAGTAATAGATTCTCCACAAATAAAATGCAGTACGAGTAGAAATCATGAAGTTGGGTGTGATGAGAAGGATGTGATGAGTGGGACAAAGGGGAACAGTAGTCGAGCAGACCATAATGGCCCAATAGAGGAGTAGACCTCAGTTACCTTGTAGCTGAGAAGAACTCAGTGGAATGACATATGATCAAACCATAGTAGCCCTATAGATGACAAGACCTCAATGGTCTGACAAATGAGTAGACCTTTGTGTCCCTATAGACGAGAAGACCTTAGTGGACTGGTAGCCAAGTGGACCTGAGTGGACCAGTGAATGGGATGATATAAGTGGAATGAAATACCTCAGTAACTCATCAGGGATGAGTCTCTCAGTAGAAAAAGATTTTCAGCTTTACGACTAATAATATTTCTTTCTATTTTTTAGGATACACCTGTGTGATATGACATTTCAAAGTGTGTAATTTTCCTTTGTGGTCATTATTTATGGTTTGGGTCCCAACTAAGAATTGTTTTACTCACCACTACATGAGAATTTCCCACACACATCTTGTCTTGTTAAGGTGACCAATATTTTAATAGAGACCTCGGTGGTCCATGATTTGGTGGTTACTAGTGAAATTTGACAAGCGAGGTGTACTTCGATAGATTTTGGAAGCTATTCTACACCAACCCTTCAGCTGGGATTTCCTATGGACAGATTATCCAAGACCTTTTACTCCATCATTTACAACATTTATTTTGTTGGGTTTATATTCTGGCCCATTTTACTTTTAGATTATACTTCTACATTCAATGGTTGTCTTAGTGGCATGCATGTTTTCCTTTTCAGCGTTTCAAGATAGGGTTGTGAGTGTGTGTGTGTACAGGTACACAGAAAATGCCTCCCACTTGCAAGATAAAGCCTTTGATGCTAGTCTCCACCCCTTTTACTTTTAGAGGCATTATTGGGGTAGTCACAAAATATTCCCCGAAGGATGGGTTGTGATAAATTAGTATTAGAGGGGGTCAGTTATACATTAAAAACTATTTTTGTAGTTTTGTATTGGGGAATAGTGTTGAATGTTTCGAGATCAACTTTCAGGCTCGGGGAGTCTAATGATGGTGCAACGATCAGTGTATCCATACATTAGGACCCTGAATTCTAAATTTTGACTCGATACATGAAACTAAAGGTGGCATGCATCACATATGATTTTGAGTGATTCCTCGTATCCTTATTGAGTTGGCTCACCAGGTATAACATATTGACTGTGGTTCGTCTTTATTTGTTTTAGGATACCTCTATCTAGACAGTTATTGAGGACTCCTGTGCATGACTATATGGATAGTACACCTAGTGATGAGGCATCCGTATAGGGACCCATACTACAGATGGCCCCACCATGGGTGCACCATCATTTCCACCACGTGTTGGTCAGTAGTTTCTATGAACACTACAAGTATAGGATTCACATAGACATAGTAAATTACATGAGTTCCAGAAGAGGATACTTATTAGGTTTAGGGATGATACTAACCCCTAGGTGGTAGAGGATTGGGTCGAGGTGGTTTCATGAGTCTTCTGTATGGTGAGGACACCTCTCAACCAGATGACGATCTTAGTCACGAGCCATCTTTAGGGCTCGATGGGGAGATGGTGGAGTTAGAAGATCTAGACACATGACAAGGAGACATTGACCTGGATAGACTTTGGGAACCTCATGAGAGAGTATTTTTTTAGAGGTGTTTCACTCAGTGTGCATACATGATCTACTACACCTATAGTATGGTGGATTGATAACATTGGAGTACTCAACTAGATTCACTGAGCTTTCTCGCTACTCCACGAACGTGGTGGGAGACACATTCATCAAGGATAGTGAATTGTAGTATGGACTATGTTGGGAGATTCAGGGAATCCATGGTATTTCTTAGCATGCATACACATGTTGGGGGTGCTGGATAGATCCCTACTCATGGAGAGATTCCTAGTAGAGTAGGTTCTAGTCACAGGGGCTACCAGAAGACCCCAAGTTGAGAATTAATTAGCTCTAGGTTGATGTAATTAGACATAGGGTCCCATACAGGCCTAGAATTTTGGGGAACGACCTCGAGCTGTAGGATCAGTATAACAAGACCGCCAGTGTAGAGAGAGACATTAGAGGGGTATGTTGTGCTACTCAGGCGATGGGCAGGGGCACATGGCTCCTCTTTTCACGACTCGCCAAATAGAAAACTATCAAACGGTTGAGGGAATTCTGAGGAAGTGGAAGTGGTTTGAGTGGGTATTTCCCATGGTGGCATATATGGTAAGGGATATGGAAGAGCTGTAGGCTATGGGTTGAGGTTTGTTGTGCTTCCACCACCATGCCCAAGTGGTCCACCACGAGCATTGGGAGCCGGTGGATTGGGTGAGGATAACTACAGATAATGGAGGCCCATAACCAGGACACTCCAAATATGATTTGAGGTTTGATATATATATATCTTATCTACATTAGATTCTCTTCATATAGGAATAGGTTTCAGTCACTATTTTCATGCCATTGACCGCGTTTGGAGCTCCTATATTTTAGTAGAGTCATTTTCTCGATCCTTACGATTAGAGAAACCTATGGGACATGATTAGATGATTACAAACTAGTTAAGGCAGTGTGAGTTTACTCTAGAAGGAGATATCATTAGGTGGGATCCCTTAAGAGTGTCTTTTAGGCCTTACAATATCATCTCGGGTATTGAATGGTTATCCACAGTTCATGTTCAGATCGAATAAATTAGACTAAGAGTGTGGTGTGTCTATGAGGATGGGACCAGGTTTTCCTTCACCGACAAGAAGGGATCCCTGGCAGCACATGAAAGACTGTCTTAGAGGAGGGTATAACTGATCACTCACCAATTTTCTAGCCTCGCCCTCAATGCAGTGGATGAGAAGAGACCTCAGTTTCTTGTATTGGTGGATGATTATGAAGAAATAATTCCTGAGGATTTTTTGGGATTACCCCCTCACTAGGATGTTGAATTCTACATTGATTTGTACCCTAGGATGGCATTGATATCCACACTAGAATATCCAATGTCTCCCAAGTAGATTTTTAAGATGAGATTATAGTTATAGGAATTACAATAAAATGGTATTTATGAGACCAAGAGTTTCACCATGGGGAGCCCCAATATTTTTTTCCATGATGGAAGATGAGAGTTTGAGGTTTTTTGTGGACATTAGACACATGAATAAAGTGACCTTAAAGAATATGTATCCACTTCCAATGATTGATTACCTCTTCAACTAGATGAAGGGACTAAGATGGTTATCGAAGATATTCCTCAAATCAGGCTATCATTAGCTTCATGTACATGATGAGGATGTAATGAATATATCCTTAAGGTGTCGGTATGGACACTATGATTTCTTGGTGATGCCATTAGTCATGAGAAATTCCCTTGTAGTTTTTATTTGACTCATGAATTTAATATTCCAGTCTTACCTTGAGTGGTTCGTAATGGTCTTCTTTGATGACATCCTTATGCACTCGACATCTGAGGAGGATCATGCTACACACCTGTAAATAATCCACTATACACTATGATGGCACCAATTTTATGGGAAGCTCTCGATGTGTCATTTCTGGGATCTGGAATTCCACCTTAGGGGACACATAATTTCAAAGGTTGGAGTGGGAGTGGATCCAACAAACATAGATGCATTTTTTTCTTGGGAGCCACCCAAGAGCGTGACTGAGGTACAAAGTATCTTTGGTTTGGTTGGGAACTATCAGAGGATCATTCCTAAATTTTACTGGGTATAGGTGGCCTTATCAATTTGACAAGAAAGGGATATCAAAACATGTGGATGAAGAAGTTCCAATAGTGCTTCTAGAAGATGATGCAAGGACTGATGAGTACCCCCCATCCTGAGACTACTAGAGGAGTGTGTTGGGTATCCAGTATTCTATGATGCATCAAGGATCAGAATAGGTAGTGTCCCAATGCACGGGAAAGCAGTGATTGCCTATGGTTCATGATAGTTGATCAAGAATTACTAGAGCTACATGGCCCATTACCAAGATTTAGATGTTGTGAGCTTTTCTATGAATATGTGGCTTCACTACATGATGGGTGAGTGGTTTACCATCTACTCCGATCACAAAATTATCAGGTATATCTTCTCCCAGAAGGACCTGAACATGAGGCAGCGGTGGTGTATATATTTCTTTCCTGAATATGATTTTGATATAATATATACTCTTGGGAAAGGGAATGTGGTAGCGGATACGCTCAGTAGAAGATAAGATTTTCAGTTGCTGAGTCAAGAATCAGAGTAGTAAGCTGCGATGCATACATCCTTGGTGGATGGGGATGGATTAGCTCATCTTTAGTTGATGGATATCACTCCCAATATATTACAGTTATTTAGGTATTCATGAAAAGTAGATTTTGACTGCGAGGCCTGACATGCTAAGTTATCCTAAGTGAAAACTCTTCATGGAAATTCAATAGGTGGGGAGCACATCAACATTTTCATGGGCTGCACCATTGTGCTAGTGGTGTCGCATGAGGAGTTTCTGAGTGAGTTCCAAACCACCACATAGGTAGTACATATATGAGTTCAAAAGATGTACTCAGACCTCTGATGTCAATATTGGTGGATGGGGATGAAGAAGGTAGTGGTAGAGTTTGTTTTGCGGTGCCTCACTTTTCATCAAGTGAAGGCAGACCATCGGGTTCTTGTAGGCTTGACATAGACACAAGATGTGTAAGAGAAGATGTGTAATGGTATCTAGATGGAAATATTCATGGATTTACCACAGACATTCTGGGGGAAGAATACCATCTTGGGGGTTATTGAATAACTCACCGAGTCAGCCCACATCCTACCAATCTGGGAGCATGGTTCATTAGAGAGCTTGAGACGCCTCTACGTGAAGGAGATATTTCTACTCCATGGTGTCCCGTCAATTATAGTCTTGGATTGAGACACACACAACAAATCCATGTTTTTCATGGTATTGTTGGAGGAATTCATGACTAAGCTTTTCTTGAGTACAACTTTCCACCCTTAGAAGGACGGTCAAACAGAGAGGACTTTCCGGGTTTTAGAAGACATGATTTGTTCTTGCATTTTGGACTTCAGTTATAGTTGGGAGGATTATCTACCACTAGTGTAGATAACATACAAAAGTAGCTACCACACCCCCATTGGTATGGATCCATTCGAGGCACTATGTGGGTGACCATGCAGATCACTGTTATGTTGGAAATACCCAGGAGAGTCAGCACCCATGGATCCAGAGTTGGTATGAGCCACCACCAAGAAGAAGCAAGTCATCCAGGAGAGGCTGAGGACTTCACATAGATGAAAATAATATTATGCTGATAGGAGAGAGAGGCCATTTATGTCCGAGGAGGGAGACCACTTTTTCCCCTAGGTCTCAACCCGATGAGGATTGCAGAGATTTGGTTAGGGTAGCAAGTTTTTTCTGAGATTGATCAGCCCATTCCAGATTCTGATCAAAGATGGAGAGGTGGTGTACAACATAGATCATCCCCCCCATAGATGCATTAGGTGCATAATATTTTCCACATAGCACAGTTGAGAAGGTACGTGCATGATCCTCTGCATGTCATTAACTGGGGAGAGTTGGACATTGATGATGGGGTGACATTTATGGAGTCTCTAATAGAGATTATGGAATGACAAGAGAGGTTCCTTCAAGAAAACATTATTCCTTTGGTGCACATTCATTGGAAGCACAATTATCTCTAAGATATCACTTGGGACTGGGAGTCTCATATCTGATCTCACTACCACATTGGTTTGTTTAGACCTTATTTTTTCATAGGAGGAAGTAAATACCTAAAGGTGGAGGGTAATGTAATGTCTCATAATTGAATTATTTTTTTAATTTATATGGGATTATTTCAAGGCCATGTGCTTAGATGAAACTGGATTTTGAGGCTTGGTGATCCCATAATAACTGTTTGAATTTTTTTTACGATTATTTAAAATGGAAAATGTTCTCAATTGTTTAAATGGTTAAATGGGTTCCCATATTAAAAATCTAAGGGCACTATTTTTTCCAAAATAAGGACTTTACCTATGAAAGGAGTTAACCTCGATCAACGCAGGTAGAGGGAAAACTATAGTTTTTGGAATTTTAAAGAGAAATAAAATATAAGATTTTTCAGAAGGAAAATAAATTAATCCTTAATGTTAATTTTATTTGAAATTTTAATTTCTTTTTAATGTAATAGTGTTACAACCCGAGCATAACAGAATTTTTGATACATAAATGAAACAATGTAACGACGCTGCAACGCAACATATCAGAAATTCTAAAACACATTTTTTGCATTTAATTGAATAATCATATATAGGATCGTTGGCACAATTGAGTAGCTCTGAATATTGATACTAGGCATTGGTGAGAAATGATCGATGGATCACCCATGAAGATTAGCATCATTCTCCCCTGTTGAACCATCATTCGAAGGATCTCCAAAAACAATGGAGGGTTATGTATTATGGAACGACGGACAACAACTATGTGATATTTTCCAAAGAACGATCCAAATTTTTGTTGGGGGATGTTATTTAATCATGCCTTTATCGTTTATGGTTTTAATCTAATAATACGGATCAACCAATGAATAGGTTGACACACAGTTTAGTCATTCTTTCCAGAGGTTCCTGACTCCAAGATGATTTGGGGGGAATTTAATTTCTTATTTGAATTTCACTCTCGAACCTTTTAAAGGGAGTGGATAAATGTTATTATGAGTGGAGGTGGAGGTTCTTTCCTCAAATTTTGGTTTGGTTTTCTTATACCCTTTAATCTACATGTTATTCTCATTATTCTTAGCTTGATGAATGGACAATCATTGAACGACCTTTACTTGGAAGAATGATCTGACATCATGGATCCGGAATGGACACAAAATGATGGGGGTGAAATGATGAAGGTGGTGATCAGATTGAGGCAGTACATGAGATAGCACATGTAAATGTCTTCACCTTGAAGGGGGGGTTCAATGAGGATTTGAACCCCAGATGATGAATAATGTGGCCCGAGGATCCTGCAACCCCTTCCAGATTGATGAATGGACCACCAGAGCTTGTCTGGTGGCCCATGGAAAGGCCTGCCAGTGCACCTTCCCTGGTGACAGTGGTAGAAATAACAACATCAATGCAGATGTCCATGTGGAAGAGGCGAATACTTTGTCTGTGGAGTTGACCAAGAACCAAGACTCAGGCCACAAGTCGTATAGGGAACATCACCCGAATGAGCAGACTGTGAGAAACAAGAAGGATGTATCGGGTTGTCGCCTTTGGGGAAGATGAACTTGCATACTTCCAAGCATTCCATGTTGAACTATCAAATCGGGTAAGACCCAATGAGTTGGGTTAGACCCAGGAAAATGGTCCAATCCACCATCAACCATGACAGTCTACTATGAACCACAGTCGATGGAAGTGTAATTAAGCCACAGCAGGTCGAACACAATCAACCATCTTGGAAGATCAAGCTATCTCATGGTGGTCAACCAAGTGGTCGGTCGAACTAGGTAGTCAACCTCCATAGTCGGTGGACCGACTGCCCGATCATTCCATGAGATAGTGGACCCCCATTTCGCTAAATTACCCATAACATCCAAATGAAGTGTTTGTTTGATGATCCACCTGTGGATTTGGGACCCTTAGGATGAGAAAGTCATTTTTCTATAATCCAAGTGAATCTCCACTAAATATGAGATACAATCGATGACTTGAAGAGTATATTTTCTTGGAATCAAGCACACTATGTGGTGAAATCCTAGGACTGGTTGTGGAGTGAAGGATGTGATGATCGAACCATAGTGGCCTGGTATCTGAGTAGACCTTAGTGGGCTAATAGTCAAGTGGACCTCAGTGGACCGGTAGCTGTGCAGATGACACTGGACTGACAGATGAGTAGACCTCACTTTCCTGGTAGCTGAGTAGACCACAGTGGCTCGGATGACATGCAAACCTTAGTGTCCTAACAGACCACAGTGACTCAATGGGGATGATACCCTCAGTAGTACATGATGATCATATTTACGACTGGTTATCATTCTTTTTATAAATTAGGTTATACATGTGTGTGCTAACAATTCTTAGTGTGTATTTCACCTTTTTAAATTTCATTATGGTTTGGGGTCCCTAATGATTATTGTGTTACTCAACCCATCATGGGATTCTCCCACACATGTCATGTCTCATGTAGATGAAAAACAAATTTAAAGACCCTGGTAGTGCAGGACTGGGTTGTTCCCAGTGAGATTAGACAAGCGAGGTGTACTCCAACGGCTTCTGGAAGCTACTCTACACCTACCCTTAGGTAGGGTTTTCTATGAACATATTATCAAAGACCTTGTACACCCTTGCTTACAAATTGATTTTTTTTTTGGGTTTTTATTCTGGACCATTTTACATATAGATTACAGTTCAACATTTAGTGGTGGTCTTAGTGGAATGCATGTTTTCCTTTTCAGAATTTCGGGATGGGGTTGTGAGTGTTCTTGTGTATATGTACTCAGAAAATGACTCCCACTTTTAGGATAATGAATTTTCCACTAGTCTCTAGCCCTTGGACTTTTGTAGGAAGGATTTGGGTAGTTACAACATGGGCCCTTGGGGAAGGGTCGTGACATTCTTCTGGGATCACATCAATTTCTACCAAGTGATGTTTTCATTTATGTCACTTATAGGTGAGGATTATGTTATTTTTTATCAATGAGATGTGCGGACAACTAGGGAAGGATCCCATCATCATAAAATAGTGTATATTACAACATGGGTGGTGGGTATGGATCTGGTAGTAAATTAAGTGATTGTTCAATCTAAATTTCCTTTATTATTTAAATTTTTCTAGGGTTTATTTTTCAATGAATTTTCAGGGTTTCTCCTAATAAAAGAGATTGAGTTCCCAATAAATATTGTTTTGGGTGTTGATCTAATATTTGTACCAATTTATCATATTAAAACATATAATATGTTAGATTTGAAGATGGATATTGAGAATTTTGAGGTGATGGTATTTTTTCATCAAAGTACATCTCATTGGAGCTCCCTTTTTTTATTCTCCACAATGGTGGATGGTAGGCCCATGTTGTTTTATGATTATTAATAGTTGAACTAGATTTCCAGTATCAATTACAAAATATAGATGGCATATTTGGTCTATTGAGGGGATCCCAATAGTTCATCAATATTGATGTAACATCATAACCTGACATACCACTAATCCGTTATTCAGATTGGCGGGTCTCATGGCCTCAAGAATGCCTCTCTATATTCCAGAGGATACAAGATAGTAGTGAGGGTGTAATGGTGGTTTTTTGGGGAGAGTATACCCTCATAATCAGTGTTTCACAGCGGTATTACATAATATAAATATAATAAAACATAAAAATAAGTAAATAAATAGACAACTTAGCAGTAGAAGATTAATAATATTCCATTGAATACAATATACCAATGAAAATTTATACAAGAATACATGAAAACCGATGATACAAAATCTAAAATAGTAAACAAGTAACATTCATTTAAAATAGTAAAAATACAGGAATCATGAAACGAAATGAACTAAAAAGTCCAAAGGTGATATCCACAAGCATTCTGAGCTCCATATTAGTCCTTTTCTCCAAAATTACAGCAAGAAGCACACATCAATAAACAAGGTACAACCTCTTGAAAACAAAAAATGTATACTCAATACCCTAGTAAAACAGTGTCCCGAATAGGGTGTGAGAGAAAAATCTCATTAGGCAAGCACCCATGGTGTTTAACCCAATCTATATAGTAAACAATTATTTAAACAATATGCATGTATTGAGAAATAATTAACATAATGGAATTAATAAACAACTCGTCCAAGTTTCTAAGGGGAACCTGATGGTTATACCAGCGTCAACTAATAGTCGGAATATGTATGAACATGTTACTATATATATATATATATTCTAGAGTGTTCTTGGAAGTAACATTCCGACATCCAACATCCATTCTATCAGTTGGTAAGCTCTACTCATGGTATAATAAGCCCATTATATATATAAATATGTATATATATATATATATATGTATGTATTCATAAACTCGACTAGGATGTAACACGCTAGCATCCAACATTCAGTCTATGACCTAATAAGATCTACTCATTGGGTAGTAAGGCCGAAACATATATATTTTTCTAATGTGGACAAGGACTTAACTAACAATCATCCAACATTCAGTCTACAAGATGATAATCCCAACTCCCGAGGTAGTAATCCTGATATATATATATATATATATATATATGTATATGTATGTATGTATGTGTGTATATATTGCAGGATTGGAACATCATATAACCTGAAGGCATCCAAAATCCATTCTACGAGATGATAATATCTACTCATGTAGTAGCAATCCCAATATAAATATATATATATATATATGTATATATATATATATATATCTGAAGTATTCTGGGACATAACACATAGGAATCCAACATCCAGTCTACGAGATGATAGTCTCTACTAATGGGGTGGTAAGCCTGACATCCTGATAGAGTGGGGTCTATCACCCCTATCACCGAAGATAGAGAGTTTCAACTCCATGCAAACAGTCTAGATGGTATGCGGCTCTCATAAGCTCATCGCCCATTTTGATTAAGTGGTAAGGGTCACCATTCCCAACACCTATGCAAATGAGTATGAGAAACTATTCTCACCAAACCTCCATTACCATCATTCCCAACCTCAATAAGGGTATATAATATGTACAACAAAAATGTATCATTTACCCCCACCCATCCTCATTTATATTAAATTATACTACATAATCATGTTCATATTTTAAGAGATAAACCTAATGAATTACCTCTTATGTCGCATCACTAATCAGTTCAAAATGACCAAGGCATGATCATGTATAAAGAATGAAATATGAGGAAATTCATGTCACGTGATTCATTAATACCATTTCATTCCATCTAAACATTTACATTTCAAAATAATCATTTCATAAGACATGAAGGATGAGGTTTGTTCTCACCATCACTAGGTACCACTTCCTTTGAGAAACATTTGGACCATCTCATGATAAAAGAAACAGCCTTCCTAATTTATCCATTTATTAAATATATGTGGAAAACCCTACCATTTGGTATAATCCATCCAACTCAACGTCACTAAACACAATTTTACTAAACAAGGAAAATTAATTTAAGGAACAAGTTTCATGGACATTTCAATTAAATGATGTCACTATCACATTTAATCCATCCTAATTAATTCCATTTATATTTCCTCAAGGAAATGAAATATATCCCATGCAGGCCTTCCTATAAAAATTCAACTCATTTAACAACATATATAAGGGAATGTTCTAAACATGATACAAAATATTCCATAAAAAAGGAAACAAGTATATTGGAATTCCAATTCAATACACTAGGCATGATAGAAATCATAATTCATCTCTAAAAGTTTTAAAAGATAAAACACCTCAATTGGAGTGGTATTATTTGAAAATTATGATTTTTTTGTCAAAAAAAACATTTATCATAACTATGATTTTTATCAATGGTCACAATTTACTTTATCAAGGGCACATTAAAGAGAAAACTACTTCACATTAAATTAAAAGAGCAAGGAATGGGATCCCACCTTAAAGAGGAACCTATCCAAACACTCGGCCCCAGACAACATTGATAACCAAACTCGAACTATATTTAAACTTTCACACACTTATATTAATATATATTTTATATATTACATAATCCCATGCACATATTCCTCTATCCATTATTGAATATTCAAAATAATGATATATAAATATACATAGATACATGTGTATATTGGTGCAAACCTTCACAGAGTCATCGAGCAGTCTACAATTAAATATAGGAACTAAAAAACACTACAGCAAGGACCAACACACTCTAAGACTAATTTCAAGTAATCATAAATAAAAAAAATAATTATAAAATGATAGTAAATAATAAAATATGAAAAAAAACATAACCTAAATCGATGGCATTGAGCCAAATCAATCTAAACCTCTTCACATTCAACGACCGTTTCCATAATATAACCAAAGGGGTCCCGAGAGTTTCTTCCCATACCATAACATCAGATGAAAAAAGTAATTGATTATCCTAAACCCTAGGTTCTTCCAAACCTCATCAAGCAACCGGGAGAACATAAATCAGGCCAAAACAAGAGAGAAGGGGGAGATGAGACCTATCCTTGACAGGTCGAAGTGTAAATGTTAAACAAATCGAGTGTAAAACTGATCAGAGAGGGAGCTGTGGAGAGGGGGTAGCAAATTCCGTAGGGGTTTGAGCTACAGGGGTAATAAAAGGTGGGTAATGGATAGGGATTCCTATAAGAGGTTCCCAAAACTAAACATAATAATTTTTATTAATAATAATAAAGATAATAAGAAAAAATTATAATAATAATAATATTATTATTATTATAATTAAAATATTTTAGTCATATTTATTCTATTTTACATTTAACAAAAATTAATTCATTTTCATTTTAATTTTAATTTAATTTAATACAATTTTAAAATAAGCTCTTGATGCTCCCGAAAATCCTCAACACACCTAAAAAACTTGTCGGGCCTTCACCCAATTCCAAAAAAAACATATCATTGAAGGATTGAGACTCTAAGAATTAAGTTATGTTGTTCAATTTTAACATCACCCCCAATAAATGAAAATTTTCAAAAATTATTGCATTTTCATTAGGTTCAAAACACATGTCATTAAATCCTTCCCACCTTAGAACGTATTGTCACCGAGATTCCATAGGGAACTACAATCAAAGCAACTGACCTAGAAGGGTCATGAATCATTCTTCATATGGTTTTGTTTCAATTCTAAAGGCCTAAAACACCTCTATGAACTAATTAAGAACAAAAAATTTAAGACGTTTATACTAAATCTAGTTCTCATCTTCCAAACAAAACACTGAGATGACTCTTACTTGAGCTAGTTTAGCGAGAGACATGATCATGTCGTTGTGTTGTTATGCATCTGGCCAAAGGTTATTCCCACCATAGGATTTAATGTTAAGTGGCCAATTCAAAACCATCATCCAACCCACCATCACAATTTTCCTTTGAAAGCATGATCCCATGAATTTTAGCAGCGCTCCTAGTGTGATTTTAGACTTACGAAAAAGTCAATCCCCAAATGACTTCATTTTACCTAGCCGAGTAGGATTTTCTTAAAAGGCCCTAATTGACACAAACCACAATCATAGAAACCTAACAACAAAAAATAAATAGTTTTCCACCGAATATTTAAATAGATAAAAAAGGAAAATAGGTCAATCCACTCTATCTAACCACTATCGAGATGCTCATATTAGACAGCCGGTTTATTTCAAATAGAACTAATGATTGCTTCTACCAAGGAATCTCACATTTACTATGAATAGTCATAGCAATGTTGAAACATGTACTCTAGTGACATGACACCGCAAGAAAAAATGTGAACTCCATATCCATCCGACTGGAGTCATCACCTTTTACAAATTGACTCTAATCTCGACGATACGTATGAGGTAACCTTAGATTGTTTTTATAGTGTTTGAGTAACTAACCTATAGTTATTTCATACATCACTTTTATGATAATTACATTTGTAAAAAAAAGACTATGCACAGAGATGTATCCTCCTGGCAGTTGAGTCAGGAGAAACATCTGGTGTCTGAGAGTCTATCCAAGGACTTCTTAACTTGGAACCCATGGATCACTCAATAATATCAAAGCCCAGATAAGAACAATGTACCAATGTGCAAGACCAATAGAGTTCACCCAAATAATACCATATGAAACGCCCCAACACCAGTTACCCAAAGTCGATGCATTATTACATAACATTGGCATGATCACAAGAAAGATCAAGTCTCGAAAGACCGATTAGTTTAGTAGCCTTGGAATAACTAGATACATTCATAATGATTACATTACATCATAAAGTGAAAACTACTATAACAACATCTTGTCTTCATATCCCCTCATTTTATCCCTGCAGGTCATTAATAAATTACTTCTTCACATCCTGGGAAAAATAAAACATTGAAAGGGGTGAGCTCAGATGCTTAGTAAGGATAACAATACAGCAGAAACATTCATAAATAAGCATAAAAATTTAAGGAAATGTATAGCTAAAACAAAAGAATTTTAAACTTGAACATCAGCATAATAAGGAAAACATAAAATGAAATAATTCCATTTACTTATTCACATGGATATTCTACTAGTCGAATAATCACATGCAATATCAATAAATACTTTCATAATGATGGAATGCATAATGCCAGACTATCATAACCATGTAGCCAAGGGCTCATCCCAAGAATAAAAATAATATTTTTTCAAGGCCTTGTGCCAAGACACTAGATTGTCTCATGAGACCCACCAATGCATCGAGAAGCTATAGCGGGCTCCACCCATCACTTATTAAATCCAATGCATTCTTCATATGAACAGGTTTCAACATAACATAAACATTTGTGTTAAAACTAGCATACAAAATGTCAATACTTTCACCATAAACCATGAACGGTATAAAAATAACACATCCACAGTCAAACATATCACAAAATCTTCAAAACAATATGGATGTTTTGTATCAAAATAAATCAAGTTAAAATAAGCTTAAAATTCCTCAAAGGATGTTGACATAGATGAAATATAAACTATTTGAGAGAAATATATATTTTTTTTGAAATCATTTAAAAGTCACATAATTATAAAATAAAACTTATCCTTTGAAAATATTCTTATAGGATTTTAAGGGAAGCTTTGAAGATTTTATAACCGTGTAAAATAGCCGCACCCGCCATATAAGTTAAAAAAAGACATTCTTACCCTAATTCTGTCGAAAATGTTAAAAAGGACCTTGTTTGGAAAACGACAGAAATATTCCTTTATAAAATTCTTATTAAAAGTCAAAAAGGGTATAAATTAATTTAACCAATAGTCTGTAAAATAGAAATAAGGATCTGAAATTCATTTTTTAGAAACATGGATGTGGATGATAAAGAGGTCCCAATAGATAATTACGTATAAACAACCTCGGATAATGAAGAGATTCTGAAATAACCCTTAACTTGAACTTTTAATTAGTATATGGTATGTTAACCTCCTATATAATAGTCAAAACATTGTTATTAAATTATACAAGAACCATATACATAATTATGATATCATATATGATCTTCTAATAGTGCTTTGTTAATAATACTTTAGTATTATCATTGTTTTGGGTGTTAACTTAATCATTTTATTTTATATGTTTTGTTACATAAGTCGCGTTTGTTATAGATAGGTTGTATATTATTCATATCCAGAATGATATAAAGTTCATAAATATTACTTTTAAACATCAAATTAGAATTAGTTTTGAATGGATATGATGGGGAATGAATCTCATCGTGTTCGTGGAGACGGTAGTCCGTACGTCCGCACGAGCGACAATATCATTCTTTTGATATTAAATTAATATATAATTGGATGTTATATCATATATAAAGAATAATTATAATGTTATATTTATTATTTACTTGAATTACACATCATTATTATTCCCATCCAAATAATAATATATTGAATAACAATTACACCACGGCGTGAAGACGGTAAGCCGTACGTAATCACGTATAGTGACATGTCATTAAAAGGATGGATAGAATACTGAATATGGTTTTACCATATTTATAATAATATCACAGTATATAGGAGATACTGGAGTTATTATTTTATAACTTGAATAACCTAGAAAGAAGAAGATGAAGAAGAAATGAACTTGGAAAATGGTGGTGAAAACATTACCTCTTCTTGAGGTTCTTCCTTTTGATTTGATCAAAAGGGCTCCTTATGATGTCTTTATGATCCAACTAATGAATATAGGTTGAAGTGAGGGACGTTTAGAGAGTATTTGGGTAGGGGTTGGACAATAAAAAAGGCTTTGAAAGTGTGAATAATTGGTTAGAAGTGGTGTCCTTTTATAAGGGGGAGGAGGGTAGCTTAGGAAAATCTAGAAATATTATTTTATAATAAATTCATATTCGGATTCTAAGGGATTAAAAGTAAATTATTCCAAGGTTAAGGTGGGTATGGGTCGAAAAAAACTCAACCAATAGAATTTAGACAGGTTTGGGTCATTATATTAACCTTCTCGTTTGGTTTTAACTCTTAGTTAATTAGTTTGACACTTACCATGTCACTTTGTATTTTTATATTATATAGTTAATAAACATACTATATACCTCCATACTACCCCAAGTGGTCTATTAATGATACACCTATCATGATATAAGTCTCTTGGCCAAACCTTATATTTTTAGGAATTGAATATAAATTTATAATATAATATTTGTTTCAAAAACCCATTTATGTCAATTTTGACACTATTCAATAATTAATTTTTTTTAAAGTCTTAACAGCTTTATTAATTAGAAACTAATTAATTTAAGGAATAATATAATGTCATATTAACCAATAAAATTAATAAATTTCATCAAAACTTTCAAATAATATTTATTTTAACATTTATAATACCAATTATTTGATTCTTTCATTAATAAGGAAAATACTACATAATTATTGTGTCATAAATATAATTAATTATTAAATGTATAAAAAATTTAAATAAAATTCCATTCTGTAGGAAATATTTTTATATTTATAATTAATATTTATAGTTGAAAATCCAAAATATATAACCATATGTAAAAATTGTTTTTCTAAAAGAAATATGCTTCTGTCATTTTTGTATTTACTTTAACTTAATTAATATAAAGTGTCCCTATAACCTAAAAGTGGCTCCATGGGGTCCCAAAATCGACCCAATGATGCCCATGGTCAAACAAATTTCCACTAATAAGGTTAGGACACGTTTTAGGGTATTTTATTATTATTATAATATTATTTTTTACTCTTATTTACCGGATTTACCCTTTAACCATGGTAAATAATATATTTACTGAAGTAATTATTCAAAATGTCTAAAAATGAAAGTTACCTATTTACAAAATTTGGACATCCTGATTCCAAATATGGAATCCATTTTTCCAAATTCATAACACAGAAGCGGCAGAAAAAAAAATTTAAAATTAATTCCTGCTGTCAAAATAAAAAATATGTTTTTAAGAAATTATAACTATCAAAAGATTGATACTTGTTTATGTCCAGTTTAAAAGTTAAATTATGTTAAATGTCCAAAATTTTATTAAATGGTAAAAATATATTGTAAATATACCTTAAAACCACTAAAATTCATAATTTATCACTATTAACAATTTCTGTTAAAAAAGTTGTTTTTGATAAAAATTTCGTAATTTTCACTATTCATCAAAATATAAAAGTTATCCAAAAGGTACCAAAATTTCATCGTAGGATAATTTTGATATTCCAAATCCAAAAATTAAGTCTATTTTTAAAGATAAAATTTATATAATTTCAAAAAGTGGGTATTACTATTCATAACAGCTACTTTGATTGGTCGTAGTGTGTTAGAATCTCGAAGTTGCGTACAACACACGCTACTGTAATATTCAAAGAGAAGCATACCTTGGAAGCTTGGGGTGATACATTCTCCCCTCATTAAAAAGATTTTATCTTCAAATGTTCTATAATATTACTGCATAAAAATACTTGGGTGGTTTTTCATCATAAGTTCCTCAGGTTCTCACGTTGCCTCTTCCATTTTATGGTTTCTCCAGAGAAATTTTACCAGACAAGTCATCTGGTTTCTCAGCACTTGTTCTCTCGTATCAAGAATCCTAACGGGCTCTTCACAATAAGAGAGATCAGGTTCCAGTTATAATTCCTCATTGGTGAGTACATGCGTTGGGTTAGGCATGTATTTTATCAACAGTGATACGTGGAACACATCATGAACATTGGAGAGATTTGGAGGCATTTCCAAACAGTAAGCTACAACACCAATTCGTTCTAGAATTTCGAAAGGACCGATGTACCGGAGACTCAATTTACAATTCTTACCAAACCTTATAACTACCATCCATGGAGATACCTTCAAGAAAACATGATCTCCCACCTGAAATTCAAAATCCTTTTTTCAGTTGTTAGTATAGCTCTTCTGCCTACATTGAGATGATTTGATGTGGTTTTGGATTACCTTCACATTTTCCATCGTTTCCTACACAAGTTCTAGGCCTACAAGTTTTCTTTCGCCAATTTCATCCCAACAGGTTGGTGTGCAACATCTCTTTCCATATAACGCTTCATATAGTTCCATCCAAATACTTGAATGGAAGCTATTTTTATAAGAAAATTATACCAGAGGTCAATATTGATCCCACATACCCTGAAAGTCAAGTGAGAAATATCTCAACATGTCTTCTAAGGTTTGAATAGTTCGTTCCGATTGTCCATCTATTTGAGGGTGGTAAGCAGTGCTCAAATGAAGTTTAGTATCCAAGGCGTTCTGAAGACTCTTCCAGAATCTAGAAGTAAAATGGGGATCTTGATCCGAAATAATAGATAGGGGTACTCCATGATATCTCACAACTTCATTAATATATAGACTTGATAGACGTTCAAGTGTAAAATCATCCCTTATAGTAAGAAAATGTGCTGAATTGGTAAGATGATCAACAACGACCCATATTGCATTGTTCCTTCTAGGAGTCTTTGGTAGTCCCATGAAAAAGTACGTAGTGATATTATTCCATTTCCAATCAGGTATGGGAAGAGGTTGCATGACTCCTCCAGGCTGTTTCCTTCCAGCTTTCACTTGTTGACAGACCATACATCTTGACACAAAATCAGAAATCTCTCTCTTCATGTTGTCCCACCAAAAATGTTCCTTTAAATATTTATACATTTTGGTGCTCCCAGGGTGTATAGAGAAATTGGAACTATGAGCATCGTCTAACAATTCCCTTTTTAAATCAGGTATATCGGGAACACAATGTCTCTTCCCGAATTTCAAAATTCCTTCTTCATACACAACATCTCTCAGTCTCCCATCATTCAAAACATTAATCTTCTTTTGAAATTCGTCATCATCGGTCTAAGAACTCTTAATCCTTTCTAGTAATGATGGTTTGGAAACCATTTGAAAAAGTAGTGATGTTTCACCTTCAGTGGTTATTCCCATGTCCATCTTCACTAGATCCATGAAAATTGGATCCCTTTCAATTCTCATATTGTTCAAAACTCCATGATCTTTTCTTCTCAAAGCATCTGCCAACTTATTTTCCTTCCCCGAGTAGTACTGTATTATACAATCATAATACCTGAGTAATTCAAGCCATCTCCTTTTCCTCATGTTGAGTTCTTTTTGTGAAAAAATATACTTCAAACTCTTGTGATCAGTATAAATCTCACATTTTTCACCATATAGGTAGTGTCTTGATATCTTCAAAGCAAAGATCACAGCTGCTAACTCGAGATCATGAGTAGGATAGTTTTTCTCATGAATTTTTAACAGTCGTGATGCATAGGCAATAATCCTATCATTCTGCATAAGGACACAACAAAGTCCTTTCTTCGATGCATCACTATAAATAACGAACCCATAATTACCCAATGGTAGAGTCAATATAGGGTCATTGACTAATATTATCTTCAGTTCTTCAAAACATTCTTCACGATCTTTTTTGAAAACAAATTTAACCCCTTTTCTTGTGACCTTTGTTAATGGGTTATCCAATCGGGAAAAATCCTGGACGAAACGTCGATAATAACTTACAAAACCAATAATACATCATACCTTAGTTATATTCATAGGTGCCGGCCATTCTTGGTTTTCCTTGGTCTTAGAAGGATCAACATAGATTCGATCTTTAGAGACAATATAGCCCAGAAAAAAAATCTCATGAAGCCAGAATTCACACTTGCTAAACATTCCATTTAATTCATGTCTTCTCGGAGTCTTCAGGATAATGCGCAAGTTATTTTCGTGATCTTCATATTTTTTGGAGAATAACAAGATATCATCAATAAATACCACCAAAAGGCATTACTGTTAACTCGTAATTCCTGTACCTGCTTCGAAATGATGTCTTCAGGATGTCTTCCTTCTTCACACACAACTGATGGTATCATATCGAAGGTCGATCTTTGAAACGTATTGAGCTCCATTCAGTTGGTCAAATAAATCATCAATGAGAGGTAGGGGATACTTGTTCTTTATTGTTATAGAACTGATCTCCCTGTAGTCGATACATAACCTCATAGATCTATCTTTCATTTTAACAAAAAGAACAGGGGACCCCCATGAAGAAACACTAGGGTGAATAAATCCCTTATTACTCCATTACATTATTTGCTTCATTAGTTCCACTAATTATATAGTTTCCATTCTATAAGGGGTCTTCGATATAGGCCTTGATCTAGGAATTAAGTCAATGGAAAACTCAATTTCTCATTATGGAGGATGTCCAGGTAAATCTTCCATAAACACATCTACATATTCTCTCATAATATGTATATACTCTATTTGGACATTCCATTCCTCACCCAAATTTATTTCATTCTCTTCATCCCTGATAATTGAATTTAGTTGAGCTACTAGGTGTGGATCTAGATAAGAATTAGGTGGCGACGATTCTGCTCTAAAGATAAGGTGTTCCTTATCATCATCATCAAAAATCGTAACCTCCTTCTTCTTACAATAAATTTTCGTATCATGGTCTGAAACCCAATCTATACGGAGGATTATATCAAACTCGATCATAGGTATGACAATGATATCAGCGGATAATGAACATTTATGTGCTCTAATGGGGACTGATTCACAAAACTTTGTTTCAATGATACTTCCATTTGGAGTTTTAACTGACAATTCCTTTGTTAAACCAAATTTGAAATATCTAATTTTCTATGCAAACTGGGAAGATATGAAACAATGCGATAATCCAGAATCAAATAAAGAATTTTCTAAACTTGAGGAAACCATTAAATTACCTTCCACCACATCTTTCGAAGCTTCTACCTCAGCAGTAGTGATAGCATAAGATTGGCCTTGATCCCTTGGCCTTTTCTGAGGAAAGTTCCCCTGACACTTAGGACATTCATTTGTACAATTTCCCATCTCTCTAAAATTATATCATTCCATGTTGAAAACAGCTCTCTTTCCCTTGCAATCATGAGCTTGGTAGCCTTTTTCACCACACTTGTAATAGACTTCCATTCCTTTTAAGAAAGTACCGGGGTGTTTGTTCCCACATTTACTACAGGATGAATTTTCAACTTTTCCCTTCTTCCCCTTATTTCCATTTCCTGATTGATCACCAAATCTCTTCTTCTCTTTCTTTTCTTTAAAGTCATAAGACTTAGAGAATTCATTTTCTCTTTTGATAGCACATGATATAATGTCTTCGTATGACGAGAAGGATTGTGAGACTAATGCTACATGAAGAAATGGTTTTAACCCATCAATGAAATGATCAATCTTACTTCTTGGGTTACGTATATAATTTCTAGCATACTTTTCTAACCTTGTAAAGTTAGCCTCATACTTTGCGACATTCTCATCCTCCTTTTTCCTCAGACTTAGAAATTTCCATTCCATATCTGCTCGATGGTCATGAGGAAAGTATTTTTCTAAAAACAAATCGTTGAACTCCCTCCATTCCATATTTTATACTTCATCATATTCCTTTATGTTTTGAATCAATGACCACCATTGATCAACATCTATAGTGAGGCGGTAAACTACCATGATAACTTTTTACCTTTCACTAATCCCCAAAGCCTGAAATATTTTCTCTAGGGAACTTATCCATTGCTCAGTTACCAATGGATTTGTACTCCCATTGAATGTTGGTGGTTGTTGCCTCATGAAGCGATTAAACATTAATCCTACACGCTGTGGATCAGGGTGCTCCATATGGGTAAGGTTATTATTCCTAACCTGAGTGAGTTGTCCTTGTATGGTGATAAGCTGATCAGCACCAGTTACATCACCAAATCCACTATAATTATCTTAAGATTGAGGGAAATCCCTACATGGAGTGCATGCATTGATAATATTTCCATTTCTTCCACTAGATGCCATTTCTAAACAATGGCATAAACTAGATCAGTTTATGAATCAAAATACATAATTCCATACTTGTAAAACACTTAACATAAACTGAACAGTTTATGGATATAATCCATAATCATAAAAAAAATTCTATGAGAAAGTATATAATCATAAACCCTTCATAATGGTTCATAAAGAAAATGAGAATTATCCTAAGCATATCACCTGGGAGTGTCGTAACTAAGAGTGCAGCAAGGCCCATTGTCGTGCACCGGTTCCCATTCAAGTCTAGCTCAAAGCGATGTTTTTGAGTTTTACCCCTAGGTACATCTGTTCCAGAGCCGCCTCTACCTGATCATATCCAGACAGGGATGTATTGCAAGGAAAACTCACAAAATCTCTACAATATCAACATTCTAGGAATTTCTCCTATACTAGTCCTCAAAGCCCATGTTAGGTCTATGTGATCTAATTAGAGTTTATCTAAATCTAGCTTCCAAGGTTTGTATTAAACTTCCTCTGATAAAAACTGTAACGCCCCGACCCCAATTACCCAAAGTCGGTGCATTGTTACATTACATTTCCATGATCACAATAAATATCATGTCTCGAAATACCGATTAGTTTAGTAGCCTTAGAATAACTAGATACATTCATAAAGTTTACATTACATCATAAATTGAAAGCCACTACAACAACATATTGTCTTCATATCCCCTCATATTATCCCTGCAGGCTATTCCTAAATTACTTCTTCACATCCTGAGAAAAATAAAACGTTGAAAGGGGTGTGCTCATATGCTCAGTAAGGATAACAATATAGTGGAAACATTCATAAATAAGCATAAACATTTAAGGAAATGTATAGCTAAAACAAAAGCCTTTTAAACTGGAACTTCAGCATAATATGGAAAAGATAAAATGAAATAATTCCCTTTTATTATTCACATGGATATTCTACTAGTTAAATAATCACATGCCATATCAATAACCACTTTCATATTGATGGAATGCATAATTCCAGACTATCATAATCATGTAGCCAAGGCCTCGTGCCAAGACTACAAATATGATTTTGTCAAGGCCTCATGCCAAGACACTAGTTTGTCTCATGAGACCTACTGATGCATCGAGGAGCTATATAGGGCTCCACTCATCACTTATAAAGTCCAATGCATTCCTCATCTAAACAGGTTTCAACAGAACATAAACATTCGTATTAAAACTAGCATACGAAATGTCAATATATTCACCATAAACCATGAATGGTATAAAAATAACACATCCACAATCAACCATATCACAAAACCTTCAATATAATATGGAAGTTTTGTATCATAATAAATCAACTTCAGATAAGCTTAAAAACCATCAAAGGATGTTGACATAGATGAAATCAAAACTATTTGAGAGAAATATCCATTTTTTTAAATCATTTGAAAGTCACATAATTATAAAATAAAAATTTCCTTCTAAAATAATCTTATAAGCTTGTAAGGGATTCTTCTACGATTTTATAATGGTGGGAAATAGCCTCACCCTCTGTATAAGTTAAAAAAATACATTCTTACCTTAATTCTGTCAAAAAGGTTAAAAAGGACCTTGTTTGGAAAACGACTTAAAGATTCCTTTATGAAAATCTTATAAAAATTCAACAAGGGTATAAATGAATTTAACCCATAGTCTGTAAAATAGTAATAATTATTTGAAATTCATTTTTAAAAAACATAGATGTGGATGATAAATAGGTCCCAGTAGATAATTACGTATAAACAACCTCGGATAATGAAGAGATTGTGAAATAACTCTTACCTTGTAATTTTCCTTAGTCGATGGTATGTTAAACTCATGTATAATAGTTAAACCATTTTTATTAAATTATACAAGAATAATATACATAATTATGATATCATATATGATCTTCTAATAATTCTTTGTTAATAATACGTTAGTATTATTGTCGTTTCGGGTGTGAATTTACTCATTTTCTTTTATATGTTTTGTTACATAAGTTGTGTTTCTTATGGATAGGTTGTATATTATTCATATACATAGTGATATAAAGTTTTTAAACATTACTTTTAATCGTTAAATGAGAATTATTCTTGAATGGATACGATGGGGAATGAATCTCATCGCGTTCGTGGAGACGGTAGTTTGTACGTACGCACGGGCGACAATGTCATTATTTTGATATTAAAATAATATATAATTGGATAGTATATCATATGTACAGAATCATTATCATGTTATATTTATTATTTACATGAATTACACATAATTATTATACCCATCAAAATAATAATATATTTAATAACAATTACACCACGACATGAAGACGGTAAGCCGTACGTACGGATGTATGGTGACATGTCATTCAAAGGATGGATAGAATACTACATATGGTTGTACCATATTTATAATAAAATCACTGTATATGGGAGATACTGGAGTTATTATTTTAGAATGGGAATAACAAAGAAATAAGAAGTTGAAGAAGAAATGAACTTTAAAAAGGGTGGTGAAAACATTACATCTTCTTCGGGTTCTTCCTTTCGATATGATCAAAATGGATCCATAGGTTGGATTTCTGGTACAACTAAGGCCTCTAGGTTGAAGTGAGGGAAGTTGAGAGAGTATTCTGTTAGGGGTTGTCCGAACCAAAATTATTTTAAAGTGTGAAGAATTGGTTAGAAGTGGCAGATATTAATTTAAAATTAATTCCCGTTGTCAAAACAAAAAGCGTGTTTTTAAAAAATAATAACTATCAAAAGATTGATAGTTGTTTATGTCCGTTTTAATTGTGAAATTATGTCCAATGACCAAAATTGTATTAAATGGTAAAAATATATTCTAAATATACCTTAAAATAACTCAAATTCATAATTTATTACTATTAATTATATCTATTAAAAATGTTGTTTTGAATAAATATTTAGTAATTTTCAATATTCATCAAAATATAAAAGTTATCCGAAAAGTACCAAAATTTCATCCTAGGATAATTTCGATATTCTGAATCCAAAAATGATGTCCATTTTTAAAGATAAAATGTATAATATTTCAAAAAGTGGGTATAACTATTCACAATGGCTACTTTGATTGGTCGCAATGTGTTAGAATCTCGAGGTTGCATACAACACACGCTACTGTATTATTCAAAGAGAAGCATACCATGGAAGCTTGGGGTGTTACACCAACGTCTTTTAAAGCTTTAGAAAAGCATAATACAAACACTCTCTAACAAAATGAAGGATGATGTCTTGATAGGGGACATTCTCATTTATTATAGGAATAATCATAAAAATTTAAAAGGAATTAAAGAATGAAAATGGATAAACCACTACTGGTCATCACATTGTACAAAACTCGAATTCAACTATCGATGCATCATCAAAACTGATCAGAAAATCCTTTTCCACCCAAGCCATTACGTGATCATTTTTGATTAACTAATGATGTCATTCAAAGAACAACATTTATTTCATAGGGGTTTCATACAATGCCAACAACATCAATGTATTTCATCCAAGAAAGCATCGAAATCTATTTTAAACATGAAATTATCAAGGGATTCCCCGGAAAAATAACTATTTCCTAATGGCCCTTCTTGTTGTGTTCCTTCTATATGAAAAGGGAAAGAATTAAAGAAAGGACATGATGATCCCCACCTTAGTTGTGTCGGCGTCGTTGAAAGAAGAAAAACTAGCTACTCACAAGCATGTTAGATCCAAAAAAACCTTCAATGAATGTGTGTAGCTCCTCTAATCCATGATCACAATGTCAAGGCTTATAAAAAAGCTAATCTAATCCAATAAGAATTTCACAAAACCTGAGTCATTGAAAAATAATCCCGTGCATTGGTAAGAACTAATTATTTAATCCTAATATTATATTACTTGTAGATGACCTAAGACCATTCTCAATAACCTAAGGCACAAATATTCAACTAAACCCAACTGATTCCTTTTATCATTTTGCACATGATGGGTACCACATATACCAACTCGCACCAACAAAATATTTCATGAGAAAATGGATAATCTGTAATAGTATACATAAGTTTCCTTCCCTATGAATTCAAGTATTTGATCTCCATAAAAAAAATTTAGTCCCAATTTGTAATTCTCCATACCACCTTTATCTGGGATGACACCATTACAAGTATTCAATGATTGAGAAGAAAAAAGGGTTAAGTGAAATAGGAATGTCCAAACATGCCTGAGGAATGTCTACCTTGTTTAAGCTGAGCATTAATCAATGATCACACCTATAAGAAGGGTCAAATACATAATGACCCCTCGTCTGAATAAGGGGGTCATTAGAAACTCAGTGTAGGACATGGGACAACAACACCTAAATGACATCAAACGTTAGGAAAATCACATAATTATAAAAGAAGATACATTCCAAGGGTTCTACCTACCATGGGCTATCCCCTTACAGAAGCACAAACATTGACCCAATTGATGTCTCATCAAATATAAGGTCACCAAGATTAAAATCCTATCATATATGCCATTTCAAAAGAAAATGAAGCCTGTGTAAAATTCTCATGATTTTGTTCTGACGAAACTCAAAGTATAAATTCAAACTACCCTTACATGAGGGTTTTCAATTGAGGAAACCACATCAAGTTTAATCTCCAATCCCTTTACATTAAATCACATTTAACCTTTTACACACTATATAAGAATTATTTCAAAATATAATGTACCCTTTTAATCAAAACAATAGGAACATGACTTTTCACAACCAAATCAAAGAATACTAAGAGAGTTTTATTAAAATTCATTTATAAGGATTTTAAATTAATTTACATACATACATATAATATGAAATTTATCAACATAAACTCATTTTTAACACAAAAGCAGACTTAAGTGGGTCCCACTAAACCAACATGGGTTCTCTTAAAAGAATCCCAATAGTATCTGTACAATTTTTTTACATTTTAAAAAACCATATCAGGTCATCTCATGAGTTACATGTCCTAAATGACCAACATGGGTCCGGTTTCACTTTTTAGAAGGTAACCAATTTTTTTCCATGTAAAAAAAGTTTAACTATTACATTTCAACCATTTAAAACATAACATAGCCATATATATAGTGTTTCCAATGACAAGATTGTACATCTACTAATCATTAAAGTGACCATATGTATTATAGGTGTCATTTAGTTCTCATTTTAAAAAAATAAAGTTACTTTGAGAATTTAACATTGTCATATATAACATTTTGATTATATGGGATTCCATTTCCAATTCCATAAAGCACCCACACACTTTTCGAATATAAAATTCACTCTTATTAATCAAAAATAGAAAATATATCCCACTAAACCATCTATTAATGCATAAAAATAGAACAAAAATGTTATTATGATCATCTCACATAGAAAAATGATAATGAATAACATAAATAGGTATAAACTCAATAATGTAATAACACTAAAAGAACAAAATAAAAAATAAGAAAAAAACATACAAATGAAATGACCTGGCATATCATATTCTTGACATGTTAATTTTCTATGTGCCTATGATGATTCATGTAATGATTCTTCCATTCCATACCACTCCAAGGGAAAATTTCCATAAAATTCTATAAATCACCAGTAATTGAAAATACACCATTAAATTATGGTTAAATAAAAACAAATTTTAATATAATATCATGGAAATCACTCCCAGCCTTGGCCACATGGTCATTTCCCCATATGTGGGGTGATCAGTCCCAACCATGGTCATTAACCAAGCACTGAAATATTATTATCCTATGGTCAACCAAGCCACAATAGTTAGACAATGGAAAACTTTGGCTCTAATACCACTTTCTAACATCTTGACCCAACTTACCTCTACAACGGCAATCATAGTGATGGGTCACATAGCCTCAAGCTTTCCTCCCAATTAGATAGAGGATTCCGACTAGTAGTTAGTTTGTAAAGGTTGTTCATGGGAGATACTATACCCTCATAATCATAGTTTCAAAGTAGTATAAAAAAATATAAATAGATGAAAAAAATTAAATTAGTAAATAAAAAAGATAAAATAGTAGTTAATGATTAGTAATATTCAATTGAATAAAATTGTTCAATGCTGGTTTATATAAGTATGCATGACATATGATGATACATAAATGGAAAAATTAAAAATGAAACATAATTTAAAAATAGAACAAATAAAAGTCTTATGGAAAGAAATGAACTAAAATGTCCAAAGGAGATCGTCTTTAGAATCTTGAGATCTAGATCAGTCCATGGCTCCGAGCATGATGGTATAAGGACACAATGATAAGGGATGACCAATGTCCTATGAACAAGAGAGTATACTTCAGTAACTCAGTGCATTGGAGTCTCGAGAAGGGTGTTAGATATAAATCTCAGTGGGACAAAACCCATGGTGTCTAACACAATCTTGATATTGAAAAATGAATTAAAAAAAGTGCATGTATTTGAAAATAATTAACATAAATTAATTAATAAACAACATGTCCATGTTTTTAAGGGGAACCTGATGGGTACACCAGCTTCGGATTAGAGTTAAAATATGTCTGAACATGTCCCAATATATATATATATATATAGTATATATAGATATATATATATACATAAATATATTTACTGGAGGGGAAAGGGACATAACACAGAGGCATTCAACATCCAGTCTACGAGTGGGTATTCAATACTCATGGGGAAGTAAGACCTATACAAATATTTTTCTTGAGTGGATTGAGACGTAACAAGTAGGAATCCAACAACTAGTCTATAAGATGGTAACCTCTACTCATGTTTTATAAATCCTGACAATTATAATTTTTTTGAGTGGACTGAGATGTAACCTACATGCATCCAACATTTAGTATATGAACTGATAATCACTACTCACGGGGTAGTAATCCAGATATATATATATATATAGCTAGAGTTGACTGAGAATTAACACATATGCATCCACCATCCAGTATATGAGATGATTAGCTCTACTTATGGGGTATTAATCCTTAAATATATAGTTTTTTCTCAACTGGATCATGACACAACATGCATGCTACAACCATCTAGTCAACAAGTTGATAATATCTACTCATAGGGCAGATAACCCAACATCTAGATAGAGTGGGGGTTGTAACACCTATCACTCAGGATGGTGAGTTTGAATGACATGGAAACACTATAGATGGAATATGGCACTCTGAATCCCATCACCGATATCAAATAAGTAGTAAGGGTTTCCATTCCCAACTTTGATGTAAAGGAGAGTGAGTGGCTATGCTCTTTGAATATCCCTTACCATCATTCCCAGCCTCTATAAAGACATATAAAATGTATAATAGGAATGAGGTTTTTACCTCCCACATATACTCATTTATTGTTCATTATAAAATATAATAATTACTATAATTTAGAAGATAAACATAAGGAATTACCTCTGTTGTTACATACCTCAGCCTTTCCAAATGGACATGGAATGATCAAGTATAAATCATTACAGACGAGGAAAGACCTCTCATGTGATCCTTCAATTCAGTTTCATTCAATCTAAACCAAAAAATATCTAAAGAATCATTTCATTAGATAAAAATAAAGATAAATGGTCTCTCCATCCCAAGGAACATCTTTATTTGATGGCCATTTGGTAAATTTCTTTATAAAGGAAACAATCATTAGGCATTATCCATTTAATAAATATTTATAGGAAAAAACATACATTTGGTATAATCCATCATACTCACGGTCATCAAAATAAAATTTCCTAAAACTGGAAAATTGAATTATGGTACAAGTTTCATGGTCATTTTAATTAAATAATCTCACTATTTAATTTAAGACAACCTAATCATGTCCATTTATATTTCTTCAAGAAAAGAAAACTTATAACTTGTGGATAGCCCTATTTAAAGTGTAATCATTTAGTAACATCTGTAAGGGCTATTTTATAAAAAAGAGACAAATAATTCCCTAAAATGGAAACAAGGTTTTTTGAATATCAATTCAATAAGAAAAGCATGCTAGAAATCATAATTCATCACTATAAATTTTCTATGATAGTTCACCTATGTTGGAGGGGTTTTATTACAAAACCATTATTTTTATTATCAAAAAAAACATTTATCAAAAGTATTAATTTGATATATGATCAAAATTTAATTTATTAAATCCTTATAAAGCATGAAATTAATTAATTTTAAATTAAATGAGTGTGGAATTAGATCCTACATCAAAGCGGAACCATGCCAATCACTCAGAACATGACAACTCTAACAAAAAAACTCAAATTATCCTCACACCTACACACACATACACTCTTATATATTTTAATATATACCTTAATCCAATGCAAATATTACACTCACCCTAAGGGAATATTTACAAGGAATATATATATATATACACCCACACTCACACACATAACTATTTAGATGGGAGAAAACATTCATGAATTCATCAAACTCTTTCCAATAAAATCTAGGAACACAAAAACACCGCAACGAGGACCAAAAAACTCAAATAAAAATACTAGGAACTTATAAATCACAAAATCCCCAATTATAAAATAAAAAAAAACAAAAAACAAAAATGTAAAAAGATACATAAAATTGATGGAAGTGAGAGAAATTGATCCGAACCACTTATTGTTCAGCGATGGTTGTTGGAAAACAACCAAAGAAGTCATGATAGATTCTTCACACACCATAACATTAGAAGAAAACAAAATGAACCGAAATATCCCAAACCTGGGGTTCGGCTAAACCTCACTAGGTGATGGGGAGAAGGGAAATCAACCCAAAATAAGAGAGAAAATGGAGGTGAGACTTTACATTAATGGATCAAAGAGAGAATGTGATGAAAATCTAGTGGGTAATGGAACAGAGATAATGCCATGGAGAGGAGGTCCCACATGCCATATAGTTTTGACCAAGTGGGTGTCTCATGAGGATGGTAAGGGAGAAGGAGACCCATTAAGGGTTCTCAAAACTAAACATAATAACAATAATAATAAATAATAAAACTAATGATAAATGATGACAATAATAACAATATTATTATTATCATTAAAAAATAATAATTATTAATTTTATTTTTCATTTAAACTCTTTTAATTCATCATCATATCAATTTTAATTTTATTTATTTCATTTTTAATATTGAATCCCCGTGCTCCCAAAACACCTTAAAATGCCCAAGGAACGCTCGAGGTACTTTTCCAGCCATCACGCAAGTCCAAAAACATAACATTGAAGGGTTTTTACAATCATAATTATGTTTCGATGTATAGTTTTAAAATTGTATAGCCACATATACAAAAATGTTCAAATACAATTACATTTTTTTCTAGTTCAAAACATGGATCTTTACCATTTACATGTGATGGAGCTTCCTTCAAATTCATGTACAGGTATAGGATATGTCAAAGATTTTGTTTACGGGATGTAATTAGTTGTATGATTTATTTTGGTTGTCATTTGGTCTAAATAATGTACCGGTAGTGTTCATGGAACTCATGAACCATATCATCCATCCATACAAGGTCATATTGGTTTTTTTCCATTGACGAAATAATAGAATACTCATGGAATGGAGTTTTAAATTATAAAAATCATAGATATTGTGTTCAGTATTATTCAATAATATTGGGTCTCTATTAAGGAAATGTAGTGTCACTTTTGGATTCGAGTGGGTTGATTTGTTTTGAATGTTATTTCAAGGGTGTTGATCTACTTTGACCCATAAAATGTGGTGGTATAGTTTTCTTGGAAAAAACCATGGAATGAGATCAATATTTTTTCTATTCATTGAATATTAAAAAAAAATTATTCATGACTTCTTCCACACATTTGATCTTAAGATAAGGCTCTCCAAGAAGGGTTGATACTTAAGTAGACTGGTCAGTCTGAATAAGATTTCCATGAGTTGAAAACAAGGTGGGTGTATGCTCAAATTCTGAGTTTGTGGTACACATGGATTGGTTATACCATTTATAATTATGCATGATAGGAATGAATAAGATATTTTCTTAATCTATGAGATTTCATAGTCATTTATAGATATATTTGTACATGAACACATTATAGGATCTACCCTATCCCTTATTATAAGATAGAAGTTATGGTTATCGTCTTATTGTATTGGCCTCATGATCACATTAGAGAGAGATTTTTCAAATATACAGACCACAAGATCTTGTGGAACATATTCTCCAGGAATTAAATAATCATGTGATCGAGGGAATGGGTAATGTACTTATAAAGAATTAATTTTGAGATGGATTACTACCTAGGGAAGGGTATGTTATCATAGATGATCTTAGAAAAAATAATCACGAGGAGGGAGTCTACTTATCTTATATGGAGTCAAAGATAATAACATTTCTCCCTAATTGGAAGGATGAAATTTTATAGGGATGATATTCTATAACCTATGAAACTTTGGACATTAACCCTTCACAAATAGATAAAGTGATAAATATCCATGATTTTGATATAGTTTACGTTATGTTTTTAGAATGACACCTGGGAGATGACACACTACTAGGATGGTCTCCAGATAAGTGTGAGGTTCTATATATCTAAGGAAGGGTAGTGGAACCTATGTCTAAGTGATATGATTTGACGAGGCACTACCATGACTCTTGTTGGATGGTTTATCTAGGGGTTTCAAATATGTATCATTATATTAGGCATAAGTTCTGGTAACCAGGTATAAAGATTGTTGTCACTATGCTTCTTTCTTTTGGATTCACCTATCAAATGATAAATTTGTTATACCAATAAAAAAAATTTCTACATTAACACCTCCCAATTATACTTTTTATGTAGGATGAAGTGACCATGTGATTTATAACATGAAAACCTTGGTCCTTTTGGAGTCATGATATACCGTGGGTGGTATGTAAATGACGGATGAAGGTTTTAAATTTTAACCCTTTCTAGATGGATTAGTTTGGGGATGATAAAGAAACGTTATATACCTATATAATAGTGTGAATACATGGGGTAAATATATGAATAGTATCAGATTAGGATGTGTGATTCATTTCTATATTCTTCAAGGTCCGACAAAACACCATCTTTTTTATCTAAATATTGGTATAATGTATAACTCATAAAAATATAGATAGCATAATAAGATAATTAAGATACTAAAGGATATTATCAAGGCATGTGTCATTGATATTATTAGATAATTTGGTGACTATATATCATTTGATGTGATTGAATATAACAATATCTTTTATCTTTTGATCTAGATTTCCCCCTTCGATGCACATTATAGTTTTCCAAGACCCTCATAGTTATGATGGTTATAGATGGGGATCTAGTATTTATCTGGTGTACGTTGGTGAAGGAAACACCAAAAGTGAGTTTAGTTGATCTAAATGAAGTTAACTAACTCTTAGAGAATCTAGTCATTATATTTATATCCCAGTATATGGGAACTAGTATTTTTTCTGGGATATTTTATTGTTCATGCTGGTATTTCTAGGGCTGGGCATCAATATCTAAGGATGAAATGGATTCTTCTTCCTTGGTTTGTATGTGTATTGAATTCTTAATAGTTTTTTGTTAATGTATATAAAAATATTCTTTTTATAAATGAAAACAATGTATGATTGTTGTGTTTATCATTTTTTAGATAAAAAAGTATGAACTCAACTTTAAATACATTATCAATAATGAAAATGTAGTGTTTCAGTTGGATGTTTCATTTGAGGATCTCCTAGTGTGTATTGTGGATCATAGAGTAATTTTTATGTGAGATAATTCATTGGCAGATCTAAAGTTATTATGGTAGAATAAAATTATATTTGTGGTGACCTAGGAGTGTAATTTTCATGTGTTATCCTAATAGATAGAGATATTTGATAACGTACCATAGATAAGCTTATATTGGATGAAAATACATTTTAGGCTGACTTAGTATAAATGATCAAATTTCATGTATTAATTTGAAGCAGATTAATATATTTAAAGTACTTATGTTTCTATATGATGAAGTGTTTTCATTGATTAGAGGCTTCAGGAAGAATAAAAATGATGGAAACTGGCCCATGTATAGTATTTAGTAAAAGGGTACCGAGTACCTAATACATCTGATTTGTGTATACACTTTCAAATATAATATTGAAAATAAGAACATGTTTTCAGAAAATACCTACTGCTTAGTGGAAAAATACATTGATTTTGGTGATATTATTGATTTTTAGGTGTTTCCTGGAAAAAAACAAAAACCAGGAGAGCTATGGGAAAAATTCCCAACTACACAGTGTGTACATACCTACACGTGATGTACATTCAGACTCAGACACAGATAAGTCAGACGAGTACATGCCCAATTTTCCAGAATAGAGATGACACGTTTTGTGGGTCATACCTACACACCATGTACAAGAATCAAGATGCAGTTGGTTGTGTTTTACAAAGACTACATGCCATGTGAGGTTGAACCATGTGTTTTGTACCCTCAACCAACCAGTCGTTGATGCAACAGAAGTCAAGGGCGATGCAATTGGCCACCTACAAGAGAATAACAGTGAAAAAAGAATGTTGATGAAAATACTTGGCATGTTCTTTTTATACATTCCATTTAATTTTGTTTTCTATAAATAGAGGAGTTTTACTCCAGTTTTAAGGGTGTCAGTATTCAATATTTGATGGAGGGAGGTTCCACTACCCTACTGCCATGCTATCGTTATTCTGATACTCTTCCATTCCAACATTCTATTATGGAATTCTCCTCTCCTCGATGCTTCTTTGATGACCACATATTGTATCGAGGGTTCTTTTGTTATCATTTATTCCATGTGTAACTAAACACCCCGTGTGTTGGGGATGTGGATGATAAAATAGTGTTGTAATTTTGATTAATTGTTATGTTTGTATTTGTACTATTTAATTATTCTTTAACATCATCAATCATTTCTTTTTATCACTGAAAATTATAATCCAGTCCAAGGGTATAATTTTCAAGGACTCAAAGGAATAATAACGATGAATTCCTTCATGATCATTGTAAGTGTTCATCGAATCACAAATGGACTTATCTAAATAAATAATTGTGAAAAACTAACTACCAGACCAAGGAGTCAGTTTCTTCAGTTCCATACATAGTTAAACTAACCAAGGAAATCTTGTCACTATTGAAACCCAGATTATTAGGTTATTATGAACAACACAACCTAAAATAATGTTTGTATAATATCCATAATCACCATAGACCCAAAACACATTTTTTATATAAACCACATTAAAAACCTCCATTTTTTTTCTTTACATTCAAATTCTAATATTTACCTATATAATAAAAACATTTTTCATAATCAAAAACAAAATTCCCACTCCAAATTCAGCATCCTTCACTAAGTTAATTCCAAATTCAATGGAATTCATGCACTCATTTGTTCTCTGTGGATCGACCACAAACATAATAAATACTAGAATAAGAGTTGGTAATATCTATTTGAGACACGGATAACAAACCTTCAGTGAAACGAGAAACCAAATTTTGGTGTCGTTGTTGGGGACTTAGGATTGGGTATTAAATTTAGTTGTGTTTTAATTAATTTAGTGAAAAAATTAAAAATTCCGAAAAAACACATTTCTAATTTCATTTCTGTTAATATTTCTATTTCCATTTAATGCTTGATTTTTTTTGTGTCCAGGATCATAGGTGCATGAGAAGATTCCCCACATAGTCCATCAATGCCGAGTCCTCAGACATTATTCCAATTGAATCGAAAATCGAACGACCATTATTGAGATGTCGACGTGCAATGGTGGAAGAGCACAACCAAAACTCACCACCCATGGAGAAAAACGAGGAGGGAGAGCTCGCCACTGATGCAAAAATAGGGCATCCATACCAAGACCACCAACCTCCCGATGTTGGTAAGCCAGAGCAAGCCCCACAAGGAGGCTTTATGATGTTTCTCTAGAAGAACTACCAAAGGCCACCCCAACAACCCCCTCCAGAGTACAGTTGGCCTTAGATAACATAACAGATCTTCCAGCGGCCATACTTTTCTCCTCAAGAGTAGGAATATATGCCTCCTCAACTCCATTAGAAGCCACTTTCCTGTTGTACTCTCATGGACTATGTCCTACCTTCTATTTAGGGAGCTGACATGGACATCGTCTGTCCGACAGTGTAGGATAGCATTTCAAGATCAAGCCTTCTACCATGCAGCTGATCCAAAACATAGTTCTTTTCAGCGGACTACCTCTCAAAGACCCAAACTCCCATCTCACCAATTTCCTAAAGATCTGTGACATGTTCCACTACAACAGATTGTCTGAGGATTCCATTCATATTCTCCTCTTCCCATTATCTCTAAGGTGTAATGTGAAAGATTAGAGAAGAGGTTGATTCAATGATCTATCCTCACCTAGTAGGAGTTATCCCAGGCATTCCTTTCAAAATATATCCCACCCTTGAAGACTATGACCTTGCAGAATGAAATACGCAAATTCCAACAGCATGAATCTGAGTCATTGTAAGACTCAAGGGAGCGTTTCAAGGATATGCTGCACAAATGCCCACACCACGAACTCCAACTCTGTATGTAGGTCCAGACCTTCTACGGAGGACTAATGATGATCACAATGTCCACAGTTGATGCTTCTATTGGATTTATAGTTATGAGGAAGTCCCCCAAATAGATTTTCAATTTTTTGAAATACATTTTGTCCTACAGCTTCTAGTGAAATTCTGAGCATGGTATACAAAGAAGATGTATGAAAAATATCGATGCCACAATTATTCTTGCTACCCAGTAGGACGTTGTGTCCAAAAAGATCAATGAACTTAATCTAAATAGTGCATCCCAAGTACATGCATTGAACCATCCAGAGGGTAGCGAATGTGGTGAAAACCACATCATGGGAGAATTCCCGGGACCTACAGTCATCCCTTTAACAAGTGAGGTGAGCTATGTTGCTAAAAAATGAGGGCCGAACCAGTACCAGTAGTACCAGAACCCATCATGTTATGATCTCCAGAACAAAGGCTGCGGCCTGTAGCAATATAATGATCTTCCCCAGGGACTATCCGGCTGCGGTTAGCCCCATTATCAGAGCCAGTACCCAAGATAACATTAGAACCAGTTTGGATCTTAACAACAACAAGGCTATCAAAACCATTGCTCTCAATAGCCTTGGCATCCACCGCCTACACTAGCTAGACAGCCACCTTAACAGGAGGACCCCTTTAGGTTAAAGGATATCATGAACAAGTTTATATCTACAGCTGAGACCAGATTCCCGAATCTGAAGGCTTCCATTCGAATTCTGGAAAACCAAATCGGCCATCTAGAAATCTAGATCTCAGTGAGGCAGCCCAGTACACTACTGGGTAACACTGAAAAGAATAAGAGGGAAGAGGCCTATGCCATCACATTGAAGAGTGTAATGGAGATATGATAGAATGAAATTACACAGCCTGGTTCACCTACACCCCTTTCTGATGAAGAAGGTGCAGTTATAGACCCCTCATCGTCCAAAGGCCCACAAAAATAGGCCCCACAAGTCAATGTAAAGGAGGTTGTCAAAACCCTTGAGCTTTCCATACCCTTCCCGAAGAGGATGAAGCAGAGAATGCAGGACCACCAGTTTGGAACATTAATAGATATGTTTAGGAAGCTGCATTTCAACATTCCATTTATAGACTCACTAATGAAGATGCACACGTATGCAAAATTCATGAAACATATCTTTTCCAACAAAAGGAATATGGAGGATCTGGGAACCATTTCCATAAAAAAGTAGTGTTTAGAAGTCGTAAAACATTTGATTCCTCCCAAGCTCCAGGATTCATGTAGCTTCACTATCCCATGCACTATTGGACCAATTGAGATTGGGAAGTCCCTTTGTAACATAGGGGCCAAAATCAACCTCATGCACTTTGGAGTTTTTAAGAATCTTGGGATGAATGACCTGAAGCCAACCCGAGTAGCCCATCAGCTTGCTGACCAATCCATAAAATATCTGAAGGGCCTACTGGAGGACATGCTGGTAAAGGTGAGAAGGCTAATTCTCCCTGCAGATTTCATCATCATTAACATGGAGGAAGAATAGAAGGAACCTCGCATTCTAGGAATGCCTTTCGTGTCTAGTGGGAAGGTATTTATTTACACACAGTATGTGGACATGATTTTTAGAGTAGTAGATTATAGAGTCTCCTACAATTTCCTCAAAGCCATTAAGAATGAATCATTACAAGAGCTTGAGGGCTGCTATGCAGTGACCACCGTGGATGATCACTTGAGAAGAAAAAGATATTATCTGGTCTATTCTTCCACCTCAGATGACTTGGTTTTCCCAAAAATTTCAGTTGATGAAGAACCAAAGGACATGAAATTTCTTCAAGGCCATGGCAGACAATACTGGAATCGTGATTCTATTCCTACCATTCTAAAGAGGGATGAGGTACAACCATTAATTACTTCGATTCGAAAGGAACCTACACTTGAACTAAAGCCTCTTTGATCTTCTCTAAAGTATGGGTACATGGGAGACCATCATGCATTTCCTGTCATACATAGTGCAGCACTGGCGTAGGAGTAGGAGGATGCGCTTCTGTAGTTTTTGAAGTGGCAGAAGCAGGATATTGGGTGGAAAGTTGTAGATTTTAAGGGCATCAACCCTGCCATTTTCACCCCACAAGGTGTTTGTCGAAGAAGGATAGATTCCATCCTGACAACAACAATGATGACTGACCCCCCCCCCCCATGAAGGAAGTTGTAGAGAAAGTGGTAATTAAGTTACAAGATGCATGCATCATATACCCCATCTTAGATAGTCTGTGGGTGAGTCCCCTGCATGTGGTACCCAAAAAGGTCTGTATCACTGTGATTTCAAAGGATAAGAATGATCTCATCCCCACATGCACTGTCACGGGCTGTAGAGTATGTGTAGACAACCAAAATTTTAATGAAACCACAAGGATTGATCATTTCCCCTTCCCTTCATTTATCATATGATTGAGAGATTAGTGGGGAACATGGTTTAATGCTTCCTCAATGCCTATTCCTAATAAAATCAAACTTCCATTTCCCCATACGATCAATAGAAGAGCTCATTTACTTAACTCTAAGGTACATTTTCTTACCAAACGACGTCCTTTGGCTTGTGAAACACTCCCAAAACCTTCTAGAAATTCATGATTGATATCTTATAGACATGGAGGTACATATACTGGAGATTTTTATTGATAACATTTCACATTATGGAAAATCATTCACCACTTGCTTGCAGAACCTAGAGCTGGTACTGGAAATATGGGATAATACTAACCTAGTTTTGAATTTTGAAAAGTGTCATTTCATGGTGTAGAGTGTCATTCTCCCTGGCCACATAATCTCGGTTAAGGGAATAGAGGTGGAACCTGGAAAGATAGAATTCATCTCATGACTTCCCATTCCGATTTCTGTCAGTACCATCCTTAGATTCCTGGGACATGTAGGTTTCTAAAAAAGGTTTTTCCACAACTTCTCAAAGATAGATCATCCTCTCACCAACATTCTAACCCAGGATGCCATTTTTGAGATCGATGTGACATGATCCATAGCTTTTTAGCACATGAATCAGTCCCTGGCGGAGGCTTCAGTGATGATTTTTTCCCAACTACGAGGTGTAATTTGAAGTGATGTGAGATGCTAGTGATTATGAAGTGGGAGAAATCCTGGGCCTGGGGCTTTACCAAATTTTCCGAACCATCTATTATTCCAACATGATGCTTAACAAGGCAAATATTAACTACACTACTATGGAGATGGAGATGCTAGACATGGTGTTTACTTTTGACAGTTTCCATTCTTATGTAGTACTATATGATGTTATTGTTTATATAGACCAGGATTCCCTCAAGTACCAACTGAAAAAGAAGGATGTGAAGCCACAATTGATCTGATGGGAACACTTCCTATAAGAATTTGATATGGAGAACTGAGACAATAAGTGGAGTGAGAATGATGTTATTGATCATCTCTCCAGCCAGGAGATTTCACATTTAGAGAAGGAGAATGATCAAGAGATAAAGGATGATTACCTAGAGGAGCACATTTTTCTAGTCAAAGAATCTTCTCAGCCTTTGTATGCTAATATTGATAATTATTTGGTTACTGGTTCCATCCACCTCGACATCTCCTTCCAGAAGAGGAAGAGGTTATTCCCTGATGTCAAGAGGTAATTCTGTAACACCCCGACCCCAGAAGCCTAGATTCGGTCCATTATTTTAATACATTAGCATGATTACAAGGATTCAAGTCCTAAAAGACTGATTAGTTTAGTAGTCTTAGAAAATAGATTATTTACATGAATGTTACATTACAGTTTCTAACATACAACCCAAAAAAAATTATTAATTCCATTATTCCCATAGATTAACCCTACATATAAATCATAATAGACTTAATGGAATCCTGGGAAAAATAGAACATAGAAAGGGATGAGCTCAGATGCTCAGTAAGGAAAACAATATAGCGGAAAATTTCACAAATAAGCATTAACATTTAAGGTAATGTATAAAACTAAAACTAAAACATTTCCAACATAAAATTCATCATAATGTGGAAAATATAAATCAAAATATGGTCATTTACTTACTCAAATGGAAATTATTCTATTAGAATAATCACATGCAATATCAATAGCCACTTTCATAATGATGGAATGCAGAATGCCAGACTGCATAACCACATAGTCAAGGACCTGTGCCAAGACGACAAATAAGATTTTGTCAAGGCCTTGTGCCAAGACACTAGTTTTTATAATGAGACCTACCGATGCATCGAGGAGCTATAGAGGGCTCCACCCATCACTTACTAAGTCCAATGCATTCCTCATATGAAAAGGTTTAATCATAACATAAACATTCGTATTAAAACTAGCATAAAAAATGTCAATATTTTATCTATAATGTAACACCCGAGACTTTTATGTTATATAAATCATCAAAGGAATATTTTTCTACACACAACACTTGCTTGGCTTGCTTTACACGAAATCGCGACCTTCCTCGATAGCTTGCGTCGTACGCAATACCGAGTTTCACTAAACAATGATATGCTATTAAAATATTATTAAAACTAGACGTTATGAATAGTAATAACCACTTTTTGAAATTTTATAAATTTTATTTTTTAAAATGGACTTTATTTTTGGATTTGGAATATCAAAATTAGCCTAGGTTGAAATTTTGGTATTTTTCTGAAAACTTTCAATTTTTGATGAATAGTGAAACCACTAAGTGGTAGTTAAAAAACTGAATTTTTCATAAAACTTAATTTTACTGCTTTTGTGAGTGGAATTTCCAAAATCCAAGAGACACGGTTGATGTCAGAAAGTAAAATTTGGTTCAATGAGATGAAAATAATTTTTTTTGAATAGTAACTTTTTACTTTTTTTACCACGGTTAAAAGTAAATAGGGTAATTAAGGGTAAATATGATATTATTATTACCCTAACACATGTCCTAATTATATTGTACAAGTTTAATTCGACCAAAAACAACCTTAGGAATAAAATATGACCATTTAGGCCCACTTGGATTAGATTAGTACATTTATTATTAATTTATTTAAAGAAGGGTTAAAATAGTTAAAATCAATGTTTAATAAGTAAATTATTTTTAATATGGGGTTATACATAAGATAATTTCGACTATAAATATTAATTAGAAAGATAAAAAGATTTCATACATAATGGTATTTTATTTTTAATTTTCAGACATTATATAATATAATTTGTTTATGACACAAATATGATGCAGTAATTATCTTATTAATGAAATTTTGACATAATTGATGTTATAAACACCAAAATAAATGTAATTTGAGACTTTTTATGAATTACACTAATTTTCTAGGTTAATATGACATGTTAGTATTTATTTAATTAACTTTATTCTAACTAATCATTCTGTTATGATTTTCACAAAAATTAATTACTAAATAATTTCAAAATTGACATAAAATAGTTTTTAAAACAAATATTATATCAGTAATTGTTATTTTATTCATAAAAATATGATATTCGGCCAAATGACTTAGATAAGGTTATATATATTAATAATAAACAACTTTGGGTGCGTTTGGCTGCTTATAGTAAGTTTATTAATCTTATATTATAAGAACACAAGAAGACACGGTAAAAGTAAAATTATTTAACATAATGTTAAATCTAAATGATAAGGTTAAAATAGGAACCTAAACTTGCCTAAATTCACACCTTAGATTTGTAATAAATCAATTTGGAGCTATTTACAACCGAACTTGACTTTATAATAAAATAATATTTTTAGTTTTTTCCAAAGGAGCCCCTCTCCTCCCTTATAAAAGGGAACCTCCTCCCCCTCTTCCTCACACCACTTTGAGCCTTCAAGCTCGGCCAACCCCTGCAAATTTCTTCTCTCCACTTCCATAAAAACATCCTAGAGGTTCTGGTCTTCTTCAAAGACCTATTTTAGTGCCCAAAAAGGAGGTCTCAAAGAAGCACTTCAAAGAAGAGGTAATGTCTGTTACCGATTCTTTCATCTTTATTTCTTCTTCCACTTCTTCTTCTTTAGTTGTTTCATTATGAAATAATAACATCAGTATCGCTCATATACTGATATGTTATTATATGTATGAAACAACCCTATTTCACTATCTATCCATCCTACGGAAAAAGAAATCACCGCGCGTGCGTACGTACGGAATATCGTCTCCACGCCGTGGTGAAATCTATTTTCCACCACCACCTTACTTGGATGGGTATAATGGTGTAAATAATGACTATATATGACTATTATAAAGTGGTACTAATTCTGAAATAGTATACATACACTCCAATACAATTCCACGATCATAGGAATGATATCATCACTCGTGCGTACGTACGGAATACCGTCTCCACGATGTGATGCGACTCGTTCTACATGATCTTCATTTCATAATGATTATATAAATGAATTGAATGAATGAATATGATATATATTACACTAATACCATTCTGGAAATGAGGTATCTATAACCTAAAGAGATGAATAAGAATTTATTTGACAAAACACTCATAAGAACAAAAAGTTATAAACACCCGAATAACAAGTAGCAATGAAATATTACTACTAAGAAGCTAAGAATATGACCATATATGACATCATAAAAATAAGTATGATTCTGTAATAAGTCAATAACATTATTTAAATCATTATACAAGAGGTTCGGACACGTACAAAGCATATCGGACCTAAGGTAAGGGAAATATCACAATCTCATTTTTATCCGAGATTGTTCATACTTTAGTATTTACCGGGGTGTATTTTATCATCCAAATCCATGTTTCCTCAATCTGTAATATTTATATCCTTCTACAATATTTTATATTCAATTTTACCCTTCGGTGAGTTTTTAGTAAAAGATATGAAAGGAATATTTTGTCGTTTTTCGTACGAGGTACTTTTTGACTTTTCCGACAAAAGTACGAGAAGAATGTTTTTTTGAACTTATATGACATGAATGGATTTTTAAAACATTATTTCCAAGAAGCTTCCTATACAAGATTTCAAGTTTATTTTTAATCAAATTCTTTTAGTTTAAAATTGTATGACATGTTAAAGAAAGGAAAATGTTTTTGAAGTAGAAAGGATATTTTCCTCAAGAATGGAGTTCAAGTGCTTTATCAAAATTATTTTCCATCTAAGATAATATAGGGTTCTATTTATATCCCTATTATTACATTGATTTGATTATGTTGTGATGGAATTATTTTTATGAATTCCTTTATCTTATATGAATTGTTTTATGATGTCATGTTGTTTAAGATTCCCATTTTTATTACATGGGTTATGCAATGATGTATGATTTATGATTTTGTGGCACACATAAGAATGGTATAATTATGAGATGGGTGGGACCTATATCTCCCTCCAATGAATTGGGTAAAGATTTTATATCTCATGAGATATACATGGCTGGAATGGTAGGTTATACCGGTTCAGTGAAACAGGACTGAAACGAGGAGTGAACTCGATTCAGAAAGGGACTTTGTCCACTAAGATAGTCTTGGCAATGAGTCTTGACTAATAAGAAATGATTCTCTATGATTATGCATGTATGACACAATGTTTCATGTTTTATGTTATGATTATTGGGATTACATTTCACTACTATGATTTATCCCATGTTATGAAATTATGATCTCTTTTGCAGGATAAGATTTCCAAAAGTTATGTGCTTATGTACATGATGTGATTGATATTCCTTTTGTTTACCCTTACTGAGCTTTGAGCTCAGCCTTTTTTATATTTTATTTCCCCAAGTCAGGAAGAAGTTTATTAAGTAGAATATTCCAAAAAGGGACTCTAGATATGATGAAATAAATGGGTGGCAAAGTAGATGTTTATGAACCAGTTGTTTATGTTTCCCAGTTTATAAAGACACTATACCTATACGGCCCTTTCTTGGTTTTGTTATATGTTGTAATAATTGTGCTTAAATTCTGTAGTAATAACAATGTATGTAATGTATGGGTCATTATAGTTGGTATCATAGGCAAAGGAGGTAGGAATGTATCCAATCCTTGGGAACTCTCACATGTGAGCATTGGACGAAGCATGGCTATCCACCCAAGGGCTTCATGAGGAAATGACTGCCACTAGGGATGGTGGTGTGTCTCGCCCAGGGGTTGTAGCCGCCCATGAAGTGCCCTGATAGGTATCAATTATAGTCCACTATAATTAATTCCAGACCATTATAGTTGGTATCAGAGGAAAGGTATAGTCAACCTTTGGAAACTAGGATGTGAAATCCTTAGTAAGAACCCTAAGGATAAGTCTAAGCATAGAACACAATCTTAGTGTTTTAGAAATGGCCATGAATAACCTAGGATAAGACCTTAAGTGTGAAATTTTATTCTTGATTATGTGGTTTTCCTATTATAATTAGTGTTTCTCACACTATTCTTCTTGGTTTTAGTCAATGGCTGGAACCCAAAGGAACCGTGTTAATGCGGAATGTGACAGGCAATGCAATGATTGTCCCCCTGAGAAACCAAACGTTATGGGATCTGGAATGAAAAATCTTATAGCCATGCTCACACAACTTTCTCAAGCTATGAATCATGCAGGACTTCCAAACAAGCAAAGGAAGGAGCAACATTCTGTTGAATCCTTCATGGGACAGCGTCCTCCTTCATTCAGCGGGTCTACTGATCCATTAGTTGCTGAACAATGGATTAGTACTACTGAAAAGATATTTTCAGTTCTTCAATGTTATGAGCATGATAAAGTCATCTTAGCAGTGTATCGTTTGGAAGGTGATGCTGATCAATGGTGGAATCTTATTAAGAATATGAGGCAAAGGGATGAAATTGAGTCCATGGAATGGGACGAGTTCAAGAACTTATTTTTCAATATGTACTTCCCTCGTATTCTCCGAACAAAGATGGAGAATGAGTTTCTTGAACTTAAGAAAAAGGATGATGAATCTGTTGGTACCTATGAAGAAAATTTTACACGACTTGCAAGGTACACTTCTGGTATTATTATCCAACCTGAGAGTAAGATTGATTGATTCTTTAGTGGCTTAAAACCAAGTCTTCAAAGGGCCTTAGCCGTAAGGGACTTCAATAGCTACGAGGAAATCGTTCGATGTGCTCTCAATGTTGAGATGGAGATTGGAGTAACCCATCAATCATATGGGTTTGATAAGAAAAGGAAAATGGAATTCAAAGGAAAATCTAAAGAGCACACTGAAAAGAAGATGAGCTTTCCCTTATGCTCAAAGTGTGGAATGAAACATGGAGGAAGTTGTCTTAAAGGGACAAGTAAATGTTTCAAATGTGTAAAGGAAGGTCATCAAGCATTTGAATGCCGCAATGATGGGAAGAAGATGTCTAATGATGCAAACAAAGGAAGGGATACACAGAATGAACCTACTATACTTCAATGTTTCAAGTGCAAGGAGATGGGACATTATGCCAATAAATGCCCTAATCCAAGGGTTGATGATGATGGTCGACATCAACAAACTCTTAAGGATAAAGACAAAGGAAAGTCACATGCAATTTCTATCAGCGATATGGAGTACGATAATGATGTGGTGAAAGGTACACTTACCACCCACTCTAAAGTAGCAAATGTTTTATTTGATTCTGGATCCACCCACTCCTTTATTTCTGAAATATTTTCTAAGGGTATCACCGTATTACCTCAACAATTATATGTTGAGTTAGCTGTGACAACACCTAATGGAACAAGAGTCACATCAAAAGTTTATAATTCTTCTCCGATTGAAGTTTGTGGGAAAGTGCTTCCTGCAAATCTTATGATACTTCCTATAGTGGAATTTGATGTGATTCTTGGCATGGATTGGCTTTCTCTACATGGAGCTCATATCAATTGCCAAAGAAGGGAAGTCACATTTCATATTCCAGATCAATCTATGATCGTCTATCGATGCAAGGATGAACATAACCTTCCAGTGGAAATTTCTTCCATTTTATGGGTATTGATTCCACTAAATGAAGGTTATTTATCTCAAATGGTTGGTGAGAATCTCACGATTAAGAATATTCCCATTGTACGGGAGTTTGATGATGTCTTTTCAGAGAAATTACCGGGTCTTCCATCGAATCGTGAAGTTGAGTTTTCAATAGAACTCGTACCGGGTGCTTTGCCTATTTCAAAGACACCTTATAGAATGGCCCCAATTGAGTTGCAGGAATTGAAGAAGCAACTCCAAGAGAATCTTGATAAGGGGTTCATACGCCCTAGTGTGTCACCTTGGGGAGCACATGTTCTGTTTGTTAAGAAGAAAGATGGATCAATGAGACTCTGCATTGATTATCGAGAACTTAACAAGATCACTATCAAGAACAAATATCCTCTCCCACGCATTGATGACCTATTTGGCCAACTACGCGGAGCTCAATACTTTTCCAAGATTGATCTTCATTCAGGGTATCGTCAATTAAGGGTCAAAAGGGAGGATATACCAAAGACGGCTTTCTGTACAAGGTATGGACACTATGAATTTATAGTGATGCCATTTGGTCTTACTAATTCCCCTGCTATCTTCATGGATCTAATGAATACAGTCTTTAGAGACTATCTTGATCAGTTTTTGGTAGTCTTTATAGAAGATATTCTTGTCTATTCAAAGAGAAAGGATGAACATGAAGATTACTTGAGAATTATATTGAATACCCTGAGAAAGGAGAAGCTTTATGCCAAATTTACCAAGTGTGAATTTTGGCTTCAAAAAGTTGCATTTTTTGGTCACATAATCTCAAAAGAGGGGATATCTGTGGATCCAGCAAAAAAAGAGGTTATCGAAAGATGGTTGAGACCAACAACAGTAACTAAGATCTGAAGTTTTCTTGGGTTGGTTGGATATTATCGACGTTTTGTGAAAGATTTTTCACGATTATCTAATCCACTCACCAAGTTGACTCGGAAAGGAGTTAAGTTTGTTTGGACGGAGGAATGTGAAGAGAATTTAAAGGAGTTGAAAAGAAGGTTATCCAGTGCACCTGTGCTCACACCGCCTTGTAGTGGAGAAAGGTTTGTGATCTACAGTGATGCATCCAAGAAGGGATTTGGGTGTGTTCTTATGCAAAATGATATGGTGATAGCTTATGCCTCACGAAAGTTGAAAATACATGAGCAAAATTACCCAACTCATGATTTGGAGTTAGCTGTGGTAATCTTTGCATTAAAGATTTGGAGGCATTACCTTTATGGTGAAAGGTGTGATATTTATACTGATCATAAAAGTTTAAAGTATATTTTCACACAAAAGAAGCTGAATATTCACCAAAGAAGATGGTTGGAGCTGATTAAGGATTACGACTGCTCAATCCATTACCACCCTGGAAAAGCAAACAAGGTGGGAGATGCATTAAGTCAACAAGACCATGCTAGTTTATCCAGGATGAGGATCACAAAAGATCCAATATTTATGGATTTACAAAGGATGGATCATGGAATTATAATGAAAGTGGAAAATCATATGTTTCTCAAATGAATGTTCAACCATCTATACATGTGAAGATTAAAGAGGCACATAAAGAAGATGTAGAGTTACAAAAGAAGGTGAGAAATGTTCCTGAATTCAACCTTGATTGTGATGGGATAATAAAGTTCAGGAATCGGGTTTGTGTTCCTCCCATCCCTGAATTAAAGATGGAGCTTCTGGATGAGGCTCATAGTTCATCATTCTCTATTCATCCTGGAAGCATGAAGATGTATAGGGACCTGAAAGAGTACTTCTGGTGGGATGGAATGAAAAGAGATGTTGCTGAATATGTCTCTCGATGCTTGGTTTGTCAACAAGTAAAAGCTGAGAGACAGAAGTCTAAGGGGATGTTACAACCATTACCCACACCTGAATGGAAATGGGAAAACATCACTATGGACTTTGTCACAGGGTTTCCTAAAACATCCAAAGGCAATAATTCTATTTGGGTCATAGTTGATCGTCTTACAAAGTCTGCACACTTCATTGATATTAGAGAGGATTTCTCTCTGGATCAGCTTGCCAGGATATATGTAAAGGAAGTGGTAAGATTTCATGGAGTACCACTTTCTATTATATCTGATCGGGATCCGAGATTTACCTCGATGTTCTGGCGAAGTCTTCAGCATACTCTGGATACAGAGTTGAGTTTTAGCACTGCTTATCATCCTCAGATAGACGGCTAGTTTGAGAGAACAATTAAAACTCTAGAAGATATGTTGAGAGCTTTCTCTATGGATTTCAAAGGTGGTTGGGATAAACAACTACCTTTGGTGGAATTTTCTTATAATAATATCTTTCACTCCAGTATTCAGATGGCTCCTTATAATGCTCTCTATGGAAAGAAATGCAGGAATCCAACTTGCTGGGATGAAGTTGGGGAAAGAAAGCAATTAGGAACTGATCTCGTTGATGAAATGGCAGAAAAGTTCAGATCTATTCAACAACACATAAGAGTAGCTCAGAGTCGACAGAAAAGTTATGCCGACGACCTAAGAAAAGACCTAGAGTTTGAAGTGGGTGATAAAGGGTTCTTACGAATATCTCCCTGGAAGAGGGTCATGAGATTTGGAAAGAAGGGGAAGTTGAGCCCTAGATATATCAGTCCTTTCAAAATAATGGATCGTGTTGGGAAGGTAGCTTACCGATTGGCGCTTCCACCGAATCTCTCTCAAGTTCACGATGTGTTCCATGTATCTCTCCTGAGAAAGAACATACCTGATCCTTCACATGTACTCAGCTCATAAGTTGTACCGCTGGAGAAAGATCTTTTTTATGAAGAACAGCCGATAGAGATTCTAGATCATAGCGAAAAAGTCCTACGAAACAAGACCACTCGATTGGTGAAAGTTTTATGGAGGAACCACCAATTAGAAGAAGCTACATGGGAGCTTGAGGATATGATGAGGGAGAGGTATCCTCATCTGTTTGTTACAAAGTGACGAATTTTGAGGGCGAAATTCATTTTAAGGGGGGTAGAATGTAACACCCGAGACTTTTATGTTATATAAATCATCAAAGGAATCTTTTTCTACACACAACACTTGATTGGCTTGCTTTACACGAAATCGCGACCTTCCTCGATAGCTTGTGTCGTACGCAATACCGAGTTTCACTAAACAATGATATGCTATTAAAAGATTATTAAAACTAGCCGTTATGAATAGTAATAACAACTTTTTGAAATTTTATAAATTTTATTTTTCAAAATGGACTTTATTTTTGGATTTGGAAAATCAAAATTAGCCTAGGGTGAAATTTTGGTATTTTTCTGAAAACTTTCAATTTTTGATGAATAGTGAAACCACTAAGTGGTAGTTAAAAAACTGAATTTTTCATAAAACATAATTTTACAGCTTCTATGAGTGGAATTTCAAAAATCCGGGAGACACGGTTGATGTCAGTAAGTAAAATGTGGTTCAATGAGATGAAAATAATTTTTGGTGAATAGTAACTTTTTACTTTTTTTTACCACGTTTAAAATTAAATAGGGTAATTAAGGGTAAAGATAATATTATTATTACCATAACACATGTCCTAATTTTATTGGACAAGTTTAATTCGACCAAAAACAACCTTAGGAATAAAATATGACCATTTAGGCCCACTTGGATTAGATTAGGACATTTATTATTAATTTATTTAAAGAAGGGTTAAAATAGTTAAAATCAAAATTTAATAAGTAAAGTATTTTTAATATGGGGTTATACATAAGATAATTTTGACTATAAAAATTCATTAGAAATCTAAAAATATTTCCTACATAATGGTATTTTATTTGTAATTTTTAGACATTAAATATTTTAATTTGTTTATGACACAAAGATGATGCTGTAATTGTCTTATTAATGAAAGTTTGACATAATTGATGTTATAAACACCAAAATAAATGTAATTTGAGACTTTTTATGAATTACAAAAAATTTCTAGGTTAATATGACATGTTAGTATTGTTTTAATTAACTTTTATCGAACTAATCATTCTGTTATGATTTTCACAAAAATTAATAACTAAATAGTGTCAAAATTGACATAAAATAGTTTTTAAAACAAATATTATATTAGTAATTGTTATTTTATTCCTAAAAATCTAAGGTTCGGCAAAATGACTTATATAAGATTATATATATTAATAATAAACAAATTTGGGTGCTTTTGGCTGCTTATAGTAAGTTTATTAAACTTATAGTATAAGAACACAAGAAGACACAGTAAAAGTAAAATTATTTAACTTAATGTTAAATCTAAATGATAAAGTTAAAATAGGAACCTAAACTTGTCTAAATTCTATTGGATGAGAGTATTTAGACCAATCCCAACCTTTTTTTCGAAATAAATCAATTTGGAGCTATTTAAAACCGAACTTGACTTTATAATAAAATAATATTTTTAGTTTTTTCCAAAGGAGCCCCTCTCCTCCCTTATAAAAGGGAACCTCCTCCCCCTCTTCCTCACACCACATTAAGCCTAAAATCTAGGCCAACCACTGACAATTTCTTCTCTCAACTTCCCTAGAAACATCCTAGAGGTTCTGGTCTTCTTCAATGACCTATTTTAGTGCCCTAAAGGAGGTCTCAAAGAAGCACTTCAAAGAAGAGGTAATGTCCGTTACCGATTCTTTCATCTTTATTTATTCTTCTACTTCTTCTTTAGTTGTTTCATTATGAAGTAATAACATCAGTATCACTCATATACTGATATGTTATTATAAGTATAAAACAACCCTATTCACCATCTATCCATCCTACGGAAAAATAAATCACCGCGGGTGCGTACGTACGGAATACCGTCTCCACGTCGTGGTGTAATCTATTTTCCACCACCTTACTTGGATGGGTATAATGGTGTAAATAATGACTATATATGACTATTATAAAGTGATACTGATTCTGAAATAGTATACATACACTCCAATACAATTCAACGATCATAGGAACGATATCATCACTCGTGCATACGTACGGAATACCGTCTCCACGATGTGATGCGACTCGTTCTACATGATCTTTATTTCATAATGATTACATAAATGAATTGAATGAATGAATATGATATATATTAGACTAATAGCACTCTGGAAATGAGGTATCTATAACTTAAAGATATGAATAAGAATTTATTCGACAAAACACACATAAGAACAAAAAGTTATAAACACCCGAATAACAAGTAGCAATGAAATATTACTACTAAGAAGCTAAGAATATGACCATATATGATATCATAAAAATAAGTATGATTCTGTAATAAGTCAATAACATTATTTAAATCATTATACAAGATGTTCAGACACGTACAAAGCATATTGGACCTAAGGTAAGGGAAACATCACAATCTCATTTTTATCCGAGATTGTTTATACTTTAGTATTTACTGGAGTGTATTTTATCATCCAAATCCATGTTTCCTCAATCTGTAATATTTATATCCTTATACAATAGTTTATATTCAATTTTACCCTTCGGTGAGTTTTTAGTAAAAGATATGAAAGGAATATTTTGTCTTTTTTCGTAGGAGGTAACTTTTTGACTTTTCCGACAAAAGTACGAGAAGAATGTTTTTTAACATATACGGCATGAATGGATTTTTAAAACATTATTTTCAAGAAGCTTCCTTTACAAGTTTTCAAGTTTATTTTTAATCAAATTCTTTTAGTTTAAAATTGTATGACATGTTAAAGAAAGGAAAATGTTTTTGAAGTAGAAAGGATATTTTCCTCAAGAATGGAGTTCAAGTGCTTTATCCAAATTATTTTCCATCTAAGAAAATATAGGGTTATGTTTCTATCCCTATTATTACATTGACTCGATTATGTTGTGATGGAATTATTTTTATGAATTCCTTTATCTTATATGAATTGTTTTATGATGTCATGTTGTTTAAGATTCCCATTTTTATTACATGGGTTATGCAATGATGTATGATTTATGATTTTGTGGCACACATAATAATGGTATCATTATGTGATGGGTGGGACCTATATCTCCCTCCAATGCATTGGGTAAAGATTTTATATCTCATGAGATAGACATGGCTGGAACGGTAGGTTATACCGATTCAGTGAAACAGGACTGAAATGAGGAGTGAACTCAGTTCAGAATGAGACTTTGTCCACTAAGATAGTCTTGGCAATGAGTCTTGACTAATAAGAAATGATTCTCTATGATTATGTGTGTATGCCACAAAGTTTCATGTTTTAAGTTATGATTATTGGGATTACATTTCACTACTATGATTTATCCCATGTTATTAAATTATGATCTCTTTTGCAGGTTAAGATTTCCAAAAGTTATGTGGTTATGTACATGATGTGATTGATATTTCTTTTGTTTACCCTTACTGAGCATTTGAGCTCACCCTTTTGTATGTTTTATTTCCCCAGGTCAGGAAGAAGGTTATTAAGTAGAATATGCCAAAAAGGGACTCTAGATATGATGAAATAAATGGGAGGCGAAGTAGATGCTTTATGAACCAGTTGTTTATGTTTCCCAGTTTCTAAAGACACTATACCTATATGGTCCTATCTTGGTTTTGTTATATGTTATAATAAGTGTTCTTAAATTCTGAAGTAATAACAATGTATGTAAAGTATGGGTCGTTATACATAAACCATGAATGGTATAAAAATAACACATCCACAAAACAAATATGACAAAACCTTCAATAAAATATGGAATATTTGTATCATAATAAATCATCTTCAAACAAGTTTAAAATCCATCAAAGTATGTTGACATAGATGAGAATGATTTGTAAAACTCTTCGAGAGAAATATACCTTTTTCATGAAAACATTTAATAGTCACACAGTTTATAAACGAAGAAATTTAATTACATTTTCGAATAAAAGTTTCCCATACCACTTTGAAACTTTTGAATGTAATTAACATTTTAAAAAAATTCATGTCCATATAGAATAATCTTTAAAAACTATTTTGAAAACATGGACATTAATGAGAATAATTTAGAGGAATAAATATTTAAAACATTTAAAATTAGGTTTTAGTAAAAAAATCTCATAAAAGAATCCCTTTGAAAACTATTTCAGGAAACATTGACATGGATAATAAATATTTCCCAGTAGATACTTATGCAAAAAAAACCTCGGATAATAAAGAGAGTGTGAAATTAACCCTTACCTTACACTTTTCTTTGGTTGAGGGTACGTTTAACCTCTTGTATAATGACCATTGTATGTTATTATATTATACCCAAACCATATTAATATTTTTTATATCATACAAGATTCATTTATATCTTTGTACTACCCATTTAATTATTACTTTAATGTTAAATTAACATTTAGGGTAATAACCACTTTCTTTATCGTACATATTTTAACTTGTTATTCTTGACCTTATCATTTAGATCATGATTTAAATACTTCAAGAATACAATCCTTGATTCATATATCATATATGTTAAGAATATGAATATTTATAATAGATAGATATAATAAATGGAAAGCACAGTTTATGGTGATGGTAGGCCATACGTACGCATAAACGTTGTTTCTTTTTTCATAACATATTGAAAAGAAGTGAATAAGATATATATAAGTACATAAATACATACATATATGAATAAATACATACATAAATACAAAAATATATATATCTAGTAGCATTAATATGTCACATATTACATACTTATTAGTAATATAAATTTTTATAATCATCGATGAATGGTGAATGTGGAAATTAATCTCATCACGTCATGGAGATGGTAATCCGAACGTATGCACGAGTGACAATATCATTTCTGTAAAGGTGTGGAATTAGATGTTATATTAATTTTACAAAGACATTATCATGTTATTTTCATTATTTATATACATATTACTCATCATTATATCCATCCAAATAACATACTGTTGGATAACAAACAACACCACGACGTGGAGACGGTAAGCCGTACATATGCACAAATGGTGACATTATGATTGATAGGATGGATCGAATAATGAATATGGTTATTCCATATTCATAATAACATCACAGTATATATAAGGTACTATATTTATTATTTCGGTATGGTAATAACATAGAAAAAGTAAGTGGAAGTATAAAAGAACATGAAAGAGGGTCGTGAAATCATTACCTCTTCTTCAGGTTTGTCCATTTTATTTGATCAAAAGGCATCCATAGGTTGGCTTTATGACCAAAGGAAGGCCTCTAGGATTAAGTTAGGATAGTTTGGAGGATATGTGTACAGGGTTTTGCTGAGCCAAATGGCTTTGGAGGTGTGAATTTGAGAGAAGGGAAAGTGCCCTTTTATAAGAGGGGTGAGGGGATCCTTAGGAAAAACGTAAAATATTATTTTAGAATAATTTCATTTTAGGTATCTAATGGCACAAAAATTAATTATTTAAAGGATAAGGTGGGGATGGGTCAAAAACCACTCAACTAATAGGTTTTAAGTAGGTTTCTGTCACTATATTAAACTTATCTTTATGATTTAACTCTTTGTTAAATTTTTTGACATTTACCATGTCTCTTTATATTTTTATATTATATGGTTAATAAACTTAATATAAACTTCCAAGATAACACCATGTGGTTCAATAATGAAATATATAATAGTATTTATGCCCTTTTACTGAACCTTATATTTTTAGGAATATAATACCAATTAATAATATAATATTTTCTTTAAAAACTCTTTTATGTTAATTTTGACACTCTTTGGTATTTTGTTTTTTCTAAATTCATAATAGCATTTTTACTCGAACAGTATTAATTTACTTAACCCTTATATGACATATTAACCTATATAATTACTGTAATTCCTAAAAAGTATAAAATTAAATTTATTTTATTATTTATAATATCCATTATTTTAATATTTCATTAATAAGGTAATTACTGCATCATCATTGTGTCATAAATAAATATAATTATTTAATGTCTAAACATTAGAAATAAAAGACCATTATGTCGGAAATTTTTTCATATTTATAACGAATATTTATAGTCATATTTATCCTATGTGTAACACTATATTAAAAATGGTTTAGTTATTAAACATTGAATTTAACACTTTTAACCCTTCTTTGAATTAATTAATAATAAATGTCCTAATCTAATCCATGTAGACCTAAATGATAATATTTTATTCCTAAGGTTTTATTTGGTCGAATTACACTTATCCAATAGAATTAGGACATGTGTTAGGGTATTAATAATATCACTTTTTACCTTCAATTACCATATTTACTTTTAACCGTGGTTAATAAAAGTAAAAAGTTACTATTCACCAAAAATTATTTTTATATTATTGAACCAGATTTTACTTTCTAATATCAACTGTGTCTCTTGGATTTTTGAAATTTCATTCACATAAGCGGTAAAATTATGTTTTATGCAAATTTCCAAATGCTTCTAGAGGTGGGTAAAAGACGGTGAAAAGTTCAATAAACTTTTATGTATATAATATTATTACAAAATGACTTAAATAAATTACATTGAACATATATAGGTATTGTGTATCTATTTTTAACTAAAATAAATTTAAATAAAATAATTAATTATTTAAATAAAAATTTGGTTTTAAACTATAACTCAGTTGTTTTCACTATTCATCAAAAAATGATAGTTTTTAGAAAAATACCAAAAATTCACCCTTATCTAATTTTGATATTATGAATTCAAAAATGAATTCTAATTTTCCAATTTTAAAACATAGAAGTTTCATTAACTAATTTAAAATTAATTCCCATTGTCAAAACCAAAAAGGTTATTTTTAAGAAATAATAACTATCAAAAGATTGACACTTGTTTATGTAAAATATCAAAGTGAAGTTTCTTCCAATGACCAACATTGAATTAAATGTTAAAAATATAATATAAATATACTTCTAAACCATTAATATAAATAATTTAACCCTATAAATTATTTTGATTAAAAAAGTTTTTTTCAGTTAAAATATAGTATTTTTCACTATTCACCCAAATATGAAAGTTTTTTGAAAAACACCATAAATTTATTGAAACTAAATTAAAATGTCCGAATTCGAAAGAATATGTTTATTTTGTCAAATTGAATATATAAAAGTTCCAAATATTGGATTTAAAAAGGGTTCCCCATTAAAAGGCGGTAAAATTGAATTTTTTGATAAATAATTATTGTATCTGAAAAAAATGTATTTATTATTAAATTATGTCTAACAAACTCATAATATGGATTCTAAAATTATAAGGATTATATAATGTTCGAAATTCAGTTAATACTATTCATAACCGCTTTTGAATGGCTAGTTTGGTAAGTCGTGGTGCGCTTGAACTCAGTGTTGCGTGTAGTGAAAGTTATTTCATTACATTGAAGAAATAAGGTACTATGAAATCTTGGGGTGTTACATTATTCCCTCCTTCAATAAATTTCTTCTTAACGATTTGAAATTTTTCTTCGAAAATAAAAGTTTGAAAACAGAATATTATTTTCTGGGAAAACCCACATCAGAAATTGGAATAATAAAATTTAATCTTTATAAGAGGAAAAGGGGAATGAAAAAGTGACCACCAAATTATGATCTCGATTATGAGAACATTGGAGGAAATTAGAAACACATAATTTGAGAAAAACGTAAATATTTAAAGGGAGTGATTGAGGTCATCAGTAATAAACAGTTTTAGAATTGAGGGTCTCAAAGAAATCAATCTATGATGATTTAAAATATCACTAGTTAAAGAAAACAAAAGGTATTAGTATAACACATTTTTAGTTTTATGATCCCTTACCTAAATATTAATAATTAATTTCTTCACAGAATAACAGAAGAAAAAAATACACTTGACAAGTAGAGTTCAATCCTATTACTAATTTCTACCAAAAACTCATCTTTCACTCTAATAGATAATAGAACTAAACAAATATTATATTTATCCTATTCATATAGGGTTCAAAAAAATTGAATTTATAATTCAACTACTATAACTTTTAAAAATACATTATTCAATCTGGGACATCATGTGGGCCAGTGGTAGGTGATACACCCTTGTCGCCCTTGGGTTGTGGGTTCGAGTCTCGCGGCCTTTCCGGAAGTGACGAGTTTCCACCCAACCTCCGGGTTGTCATTTTATGGAAATCCAATCATAATCTCAAACTAGAATTATAAAAAAAACTTACGTCCAAACTCACAGTCCAAAATTTATAAAGAAGTTAAACACAATTAAAATCCTTTTTTCCACGTAATAACATGTGAACACCTTCATCGTGTGTTCTTTTAAAACACAGCAACATCCTAAATTACTATAAAAACTTATTGATTACATTCATGCTCCTTTATTCCTTATAGAATACTGAATATACTCCTTCTATACAAAACTTTGTAAATTCCAAAAATAATGGAATATAAAAATCATTAATCGGTTTCTAGGTAGTCATGAATATCCAATATAATTTATCCAAATCAATCTTGTATTATTCCAAACTCACTACCTCGGTATCAGAACCATATTATGGTTTATGTTTCTCTCAGTCATATATTCTCCAAAATTTTAACCTACTATTGAGTCATTTTTCTTAGTTCCACACAATCTCAAGTCCTTAATGAAATATTACTGTAGTATAATCTATAATTATTATAACATGTACATAATTAATAAAATACTCAAATTACACAATAATTTAATAACAACGTATGAAATCTAATCATTCCTCTTCATTTCAGTAGTATCATAAATTTATTATTATCCAATAGCAGCATTTGGGGTATACTCTAATGATTTGGATATTGATTCACGTAGTGTCCCAACTAATTACAGATGAAGCATTGTACATTTGAATCTTTTTCTCTTACCCTTACAATCATGTACTTGGTATCTTTTTTATCTACACTTATAACAAACATCCATTACCTTCATGCATTTACCAAGGCGATTCTTTCCACATTTATCACATATTAGAAAATCTTTCTTTTCTCTCTTCCCTTTGTCCATCTTTATCTCTTCCATCCTTTTCTTCTCTTACCTCCCTTCAAATCCATAGGACTCAAAGAATTATTTACTTATCTTATTAACACATGATACTATTTCTTCATATGTTGAGAATACATGGGAGATTATTTCCATTATAAATGTTGTCTTAATATCATGATAGATATGACATTTCTTACTCTTTAGATCATATGTATTGCTGGAGTTCACATTCCTTCTACTGGGCACAATTTCTATACAATGTAATACACTAGGTCAGTTTATGAATTGCAATGAATTGTTCCAAACTTGTCAAATACATAACGTAAATTGAACAGTTTATGGATATAATCCATAATCATAAAAATATTTTCTTTTAAATCCTTCTTAATTATTTGTAAATAAAATTAGAATTATACTAAGAATATCCCCCATGAGTGTCGTAACAAAGAGTGCAGCAAGGCCTATTGTCATCCATCAGTTCTCATTCGATTCTAGCTCAAAGCAGTGTTCTCAGGTTTTACCCATAGGTACATCTATGCTAGAGCCACCTCTACCAGCTCGTATCTATACAGGGATATATATTCTTGTAAAACTCACAAAATCTATACATTACCAAAATTCTAGGAAGTTTTTCTATACTAATTGTCAAAGTCTATTTTAGGGTAATGTGCTCTAATAAAATTTTATCTAAATCTAGTTTCCAAGGTTGTTGCTAAACATCTGCTGATACCAACTGTAACTCCTCGACCTCAGAAGCCTGGAGTCGGTGCATTATTTTAATACATTGGTATGATTACAAGGAATCATGTCCCGAAATACCGATTAGTTTAGCAGTTTTGGAAAATAGATTACATACATTAATGTTGCATTAAACTTTCTAACATACAACACAAAAAAATCCTTTATAAATACCATTATTCCCTTAGCTTAACCCTTCATTTAAATCATAATTCACTTCTTAGAATCCTAGGAAAAATAATATATAGAAATGGATGATCTCAGATGCTAAGTAAGGATAACAATACAGTGGAAAATTTCATAAACAATAATAAACTTTTAAGGAAATGTATAAAACTAAAACATAATCCTATTAAACATAAACTTCATCATAATGTGGAAAATATAAATCAAAATAATTTTATTTACTCACTCACATAGATATTATACTAGTTGAATAATCACATGCAATATTAATAACCACTTTCATAATGATGGAATGCATAATGCCAGACCTCATAACCACATAGTCAAGGCCTTGTGCCAAGACTAAAAATAAGTTTTGGTTAAGTCCTTGTTCCAAGACACTAGTTTGTATCATGAGACCTCCCGATGCATCGAGGATCTATATCAGACTCCACCCGTCACTTACTAAGTACAATTCATTCCTCATATGAAAAGGTTTAAACATAACATGAACATTCATATTACAACTAGAATTAAAAATGACAATAATTTATCCATAAACCATGAATGGTATAAAAATAACACATCCACAGTCAAACAAATGATAGAACCTTCAATAAAATAGGGACAATTTGTATCATAATAAATCATCATCAAACACGTTTAAAATCCATCAAATGATGTTGACATAGATGAAAAATATTTGTAAAACTCTTTCAAGGAAATATCCCTATTTCATGAAAACATTTAAAAATCACACAATTTTGAATGGAAGACATTTAAACACATATTTTAATCAAAGTGTCTCATAATACTTTTAAACTTTTTAAAGTAATTAACATTTTAAAAACATTCATGTCTATATAGAGAAATCATTAAAACCATTTTGCAAATATAGACATTAATAAGAATGATTTAGAGGAATTAATATTTAAAACATTTAAAATGATGTTTTAGTTAAAATAATTCCTTAAAATAATACCTTTGAAAACTATTTCATGAAACATGGACATGGATAATAAATATGACCCAGTAGATACTTACGTAAAAACAACCTCAGATAATAAAGAGATTGGGAAAATAAATCTTACCTTGCAATTTCCTTTGGTCAATGGTACATTTAACCTCTTGTATAACTACCATTGTATGTTATTATTTTATACCAGAACCATAATAATATTTATTATATCATAAATTATTCATTTATTACTTTATACAACTGATTTCATAATTATTTTCAAGTTAAATTAACATTTCGGGTAATAATTGCTTTCTTTGTCGTACATATTTTAATGCATTATTCTTAACCGTATCATTTAGATTATGATTTAAATACTTCCAAAATAAAAACCATGACTCATATATCATATATATTTATAATATAAATATTTATAATATATATATATATATATGAAATGTAAAACACTGTTTATGGATACGGTAGGTCGTACGTACGCAAAAACGTTGTTTCTATTTTCATAACGTATTGAATGAAAGTAAGTGAATAAGATATATGTAAGTACATAAATAAATAAATGCACACAAACACACACACATGTATCCAATATAATTACTATGTCATATATTTCATACTTATTAGTAATATATATTTTTATAATCATCGATGAATGGTGAACATGAAAATGAATCTCCTCGCATCGTGGAGACGGTAATCCATACGTACGCACGAGCAACAATATCATTTCTATAAAGGTGTGGAATTGGATGGTATATTAAATTTTCATAGTCATTATCAAGTTATTTTCATTATTTGTATACATATCACTCATCATTATATCCATCCAAATAACATAGTGTTGAATAACAAATTACACCACGGCGTGGAGACGGTAAGCCGTACGTACACACGGATGGTGACATTAGCATTCATAATGCGGATATAATAAAGAATATGGTTATTCCGTATTTATAATAACATCACAGTATATATAAGGAACTGGATTTATTATTTTGGTATGGTAATAACATAGAAAGATTAAGTGAAAGAATAATAGAACTTGAAAGAGGGTGGTGAAATCATTACCCCTTCTTCGAGTTCTTCCTTTTGATTTTATCAAAAGGAATCTTTAGGATGGCTTTATGACATAAGTAATGCCTCTAGGATGAAGGTAGTATAGTTGGGAGGATATTTGGGTAGGGGTTGGCTGAGCCAAAAGGCTTTGGAGGTGTTAATTTGAGAGAAGGGGATGTTTTCTTTTATAAGAGGGGTGATGGGCACCTTAGAAAAAACACAAGATATTATTTTATAATAAATTAATTTTCGGTTTATAATGTTTCAAAAATTAATTATTTAAATTATAAGGTGGTTATGGGTCGAAAACCACTCAACCAATAGGTTTTAGATAGGTTTGGGTCACTATATTAACCTTATCTTTTAGATTTAACTCCTAGTTAAATAGTATGACATTTACCATGTCTCTTTTTATTTTTATATTATATGGTTAATAAACATATTATAAACTTCCAAGAGATCCCCAAGTGGTTCTTTAATGACATATTTAATATTATTGAATCCCTCTGTCTAAACCTTAGATTTTTAGGAATAGATTACTAATTAATAAAATAATATTTGTTTTCAAAACTCTTTTATGCCAATTTTGACAATATTTGGTATTCTGTTTTTGATAAATCAATAAAAGCATTATTACTTCGAAAAAAATTAATTTAATCAACCCAAATATGTCATATTAACCTAAAAATTAGTTTAATTCATAAAAAGTCTAAAATTACATTTATTTGGGTATTTATATTATCAATTATTTTAATATTTCATTAATAAGGTAATTACTACATCATCACTGTGTAATAAATAAATTAAATTATCTAATGTCTAAAAAATATAAATAAAATACAATTACATAGGAAATAGTTTTAAATTTCTAATGAATATTTCTTGTCAAATGTATCCTATGTATAACCCTATATTAAAAATGGTTTATATATTAAACATTGAATTTAACACTTTTAACTCTTCTTTGAATTAAATAATAATAAATATCCTAATCTAATCTATGTGGACCTAAAGGATCATATTTTATTCCTAATGTTGTTTTTGATCGAATTAAACTTATCCAATAGAAATATGACATGTGTTAGGGTAATAATAATATCATTTTTACTTTTAATTAACCTATTTACTTTTAACCGTGGTAAATAAAAGTCAAAAGTTACTATTCACAAAATATTATTTTTATCTTATTGAAACACATTTTACTTACTGATATCAACCATGTCTCTCATATTTTTTGAAATTCAATTCACAGAAGCGGTAAAATTATGTTTTATGCAAATTTGCAAATGCTCCTAGAAGGTGGGTAAAAGATTGTGAAAAGTTAAATAAAATTTTAAATATCTAATATTATTACAATATGAGTCTAATGAATTCCATTGAACATATATAGGTATTATGTATCAATTTTGACCTAAAATAAATTTAAATAAAATAATTAATTATTTAAATAAAAATTTGGTGTTAAACTATAACTTACTATTTTTCACTATTCATCAAAAATTAAATGTTTTCAGAAAAATACCAAAAACTAACCCTAAGAGAATTTAAATATTATGAATTCAAAAATTAATTATATTTTACCAATTTCAAATCCTAAAAGTTTCATTAATTAGTTTAAAATTAATTCCCATTATCAACACCAAAAATCATATTTTTAAGAAATAATAACTATCAAAAGATTGACACTTGTTTATGTTTAATTTCAAAGTGAAATTATTTACAATGACCAACATTGGATAAAATGGTAAAAATATAATCTAATTATACTTCTAACCCATTAAAATTTATTATTTAACACTATAAATTATTTTTATTAAAAAATTTGTTTTCAGTTAAAATATAGTACTTTTCACTATTCACACAAATATGAAAGTTTTTAGAAAAACACCAAAAATTTATTGAAACTAAATTAATATATCCTGATTCTAAAGAAGAATTTTATTTTTTCAAATTGAATATATAATAGTTTCAAATATTTTATTTAAAAAGGATTTCCCATTAAAAGGTGGTAAATTTTCATTTTTTTAAAAATACTTATTTTATATGAAAAAATTAATTTATTCTTAAATTATGTCTAAGAAACTCATAATATGGACTCTAAAATTATAAGGATTATATAAAGTTAAAAATTCAGCTAATACTATTCATAACCTCTTTTTAACAGCTAGATTGTTTAGTCATGGTGCGCTTGAACTCAGTGCTACGTGTAGTGAAATTCATTCCATTACATTAAAGAAATAACATACTATGAAATCATGGGGAGTTACCAATTCTGTGAAGATCTTACACTATTCTAATCCTTTGGAGATGGGGTGATCTGATGTTGTATCCCAGAAACTGATGTTCATGGATTCCTAGAATACTGTCTATCACCCCAGTTTGGGGACATCTTTGGCCAGACCGTACTATAGCAAAGATCCGATAGTCTGGGTTTTTCTGGCCTAGCATGTATAGAGATTCCCTGGTCTTTGGTTAATGTTTCAATCTATGACGAAGAATAGGTAATGTGGGGTTCAGGGCTGAGATTCCCCAGCACCCCATCATGGATGTCGAGATCTTCAAGGTTTGGGGCATAGACTTCATTGTGGCCATTCTTCCATCATTTAGGACCACTTACATCATGTTATGCATCGATTATGTCTCCAAGTTGGTGGAAGCTGTTATTACAGCACACGACACGGCCAAGGTGGTCATGGAATTTTTAAAGAAACACTTTTTTAGTAGGTTCGGCATTCCCCATGTACTGATTAGTGATAGAGGGAGCCGCATTGACAACACATTGATGAGAGGAGTACTTTTGAAGTAAAGATTGAAGCATCATATTGGGATTCCATATCATCCCGAATCCAACGGATATATTGAGCTCTCCAACCATTATCTCAAGAACATTCATCAGAAAATGCCAAAAAATTCAAGGAAATAATGGTCCAAAAAGCTAGGTGATGCTTGGTGGGCATATCATACCACCTTCAAGATGCCACTGGGGATGTCGCCATTCCACATCATCTATGGAAAGCCATTCCATCTGCCAGTAGAGTTGGAGTAAAAATCTTACTCAGCTGTTAAGGCCCTGAATTTTGATCTGAATGTATCTGAAGAGAAGTGTATGTTCCAACTATCAGAACATGTTTAAATAAAATAGGAGGCATATGAGAATTCAATTCTATACAAGGATAAGATGAGAGAAATCCACAAATGAATGATTTCATGAATATATTCCCAACCTAGTGATTAGGTACTTTTTTTAACTCCAATATTCGATTATTTCTAGGAAATCTAATGTCAAGATGTTTGGGACCATTCCGAGTCATACGAGTATTCCACCGTGGAGTAGTGGAAATTACTAGGGAGGATGGTCAACTGTTCATGTTCAATGAATAGTGGATGAAGACATACCATCACATGGAAGACATAGTAAGAATGCTCTCCACTATTAATCTTAGGTATGGAGAGGTAAGTCGGTCGATCCAATGACCTAAAACAAAGGCACTGTTTGGGAGGCAACAAAGAAGACAACACGTCGTGTACTACTGGTATACACAGTGTGTACTTTTTTAGTGAGTGTGTTAATAAAACCCATGATATGAATATATATAAATTTTTTAAATAAATAGGAATGAATCATGCGCCTATGGGAATAGCAGTAGAATATATCTGAACCACCCCTGGTTCGAGTCACTCCACACTCTCCTTCTATGTAGTATTCAATCCTTTTTAGCCCATGTGTTTGTAAAATGCATGGGAGTATTTTTTCTATAACATATATTTTTATTTTAAAATAAAATAAAACCCATGTTGGGAATGAATCAGATGGCTAGGTCTTCAGCCATGGATCCAAAAGACCAGATTCGAACCCTACAACTCGCATAGTTCCATAATTTTTCACATTAATAAAATAAAATAGTGTGCATTCCGATACACATCGTATGACTCACATTTTACTTAAAATTTAAAATAATTTTAAAATAAGTAACTACATGTTGGTGAAGTAGGCGGATTGGAAAAGTCTAATCCTCGTTTTTAAAAGATGCGGGTTCTAACTATGCTAATCTCCCTACTTTATACCCATCTCAATAATAATTTTAACCACACACCGTGCATTTTATTAATTCTGTGTAGAGATGCACTGAAACTTTATCTATTAAAAGGTCTTACAAATGTGCAGCACAACATCCTTTGTTCTGGTGGTTGAGGGATTGCATTTGGAACTACTGATTACTAATTCGAATCGTGCCCCATGCACCAGACCGGAGTTTGTAGTTCTATTTTTCTAATTTTAGAACACACGTCGTGTATTCATATTATACATTACATGTATTGGTTTATCTTCTATAAATAACAGTTATGTATATTACTTTTATATAGTTGATAATTATAAGAAATAATTATTAGATAGTTTACTATAATAATTAATATATATATATATATATATATGTTTGAAAAAAATAGATTAGTACTACACGGTGTGTTTGTTAGAGTACACGTCCTGTACTATGGCTATAAAAGAAGGAAACCCTACGACGCCACACACCATGTCGCATGGACCCCCCCCCCCCCCCCACTGTTTCCTTCTTCCCTATTTTACACAGTCACTGCTCCTTGAATCATCATTATTTATCGCTTTCAGTGCATGATTTTTTCCTCATTTCGTTCATCAATCAAGGTTATAGTAGAAAGAGACCCGATGTGTGGGAAGTGGACCGCCTCTACTACTAAGGGATAGAGGCCCACTTTTCACCAGATACAACTCCTACCCACGATGACACCAACCTAAGACTTCTCTGATTACTAGACTCCTTGGATGGTCATCCTGCAACCACTCACTGCCCCGACAGCGGCTGGTACTGGTGATGCACCCCCACCACTCTGTACGGAGCCTCCAATCACCATCATTTCTTCACTAGTAGCTGTCACACCTTCTAATCCCTCCTCAGTAGAATTCGATCCCTCAATGGCCATCATGTCCTGTGGAACTTCACCTACTGAGGCTGCTCCACCACCATAGAAAACACCTACTACTACCCAACCAAGGGCGGCCCCTTCTGGTGCCTCTATTCTTGACTGGTGTTTCCAGTCATAGACCTGGATCATAACCTAGTCTGATGCTTCTACCTCCTCACAATGCTATTGAGTAGCTGTTATTTTGACAGTAGTGTTCCTCAACACCTGGGTATCTAGGGGGGATCAGAGGATATCATTGGGTAGACGTTGTTACTCATGATATTTCAGGTTAGTACACCTATTTTTAGAGATTTGTTCTTGGTGTTGGCCACATCCTTTGAGTTTGATAGGCTCGAGAACCAGGAGATGCCTAGTAACACGGTCCCGATGGTCCGATTTCGGCAAGTCGGTCGACTTTTCCCCTTACCTTTTCCGATGTTGGACAAATGTGTCCCTTCTATCCCCATACAGTCTCCCACCCCTTGTCACCCCCCGACCCGCCCTGAGAATTCTGAGCTCATCTCCATGTGGTGAGATATATCTGGGTCTGACCACTGCTCCACCTCAACAACCCAGAAGAGTACACTCATCATTGACCCTATCATCCACTTCACCCACCAATGCTTTAGCGCCATTCTGTTTCCCCACCATGAGGATATGGGGGGTGTGACCGGCCATGACATGGAGCTCCTCAACTATGTCATCTAGAAGGTCTACCTAGACCTCCCCAACCTTGCTGCATCTTACTCTCATTCTAATTTCACCATCTACCAGGAAAACTAGAACAGTGGGTTCAACACCACTAGCCTTGCCCACCACCTTGACATTTTCGAGTATTCCCTTCCCCACGATTGATTAGGTTCCACCTAGTAGATAGGCTTTCTCATTATCACTGACATGGGAATTCTCTATAAGCACTGGTCACTTACGTCCTTTCCCAGACCCCACCACCCCTTCCTGCTGACCCTCATTCCCTTGGTGATTCACTTTCCCCTACTTCCCCACCCCTTCCATCTTCTTCACCATTCCCTACTTCCATTCCCATTCACTCTCATGGACCTTCCCTCACCCATTTAACTTCTGCACCATCAGATGACCTCCTCATCACATTACACTTAGCCGATATAAACCACCGCCTGACTTGTCTGGATCATGAGCAGGTTACAACCCTTCAGCAGCAGACTACCTCTTCTCAGTGTCTGGACCGTATTGAGCCGATGGAGGAGCTTCTACTATAGCATTTGGGGACTCTCATTCCATTGGTGGCTACCTCTACTTCTGCACCTCTAGCTTCTACTATACCCCTTTCTGATGTTGTTGTGGCCACAAACTCCATAACCATATTTACTACAGGTACAAACCCTCCTCCTCTTACAGAGCTAGCCATCATGGATGCCTCTTTAGCAGCATCACTATCATAGGCCAAGGCCTCTATTCCCCCCACTAATACATCTCAAGATTACATCCAATAATTACTAGAAAATGCCACCCCTAAGGGTACACCATGGCTATTAAATATTAGTTTTCATCAATATATATTTTTTATCCATTTCTGCACTGTGATGATGTGCTAGCTTGTAGTTTTCTTTTCCATCGATAGTTACATGTACACTGTAACAACTTTTTGATGTCTTGAATTCTTACCTTTTTTTGGAAAGAGGGGAGTATTCTTTAGGTTTTAACATTATTTTTTTGTTCCTCTTTTCATTCCACATATCTCCCATGCCTTTTTGTGTCTCCATCCTCTTTTCCCCCTTAGTAGTGCACATGGTGGACCATGTGCATTGTTAAGTGTGGGGGAGAGTATCTCGATCCCATAAATCGTTTCCCTAACCATAATATATAAGACATCATTATTAGAGGATATATTTGAAAAGGTGAAGAAATTTTTGGTTATTAATATTTATAAACAATAAATCTATAAGTAAGAAATTTTAAATGATTCATGATTATTTTGGTTTGTATGTATATTAAAAAGATTGTAGATATATATTAAATTGAAACTTGTAATCCTTGGCTAATTACATTAATTAGGATAATAATTTATATGCATGTCACAACCTGATTATATCTTTATTTGTTTTTCATACTCCTAAGAGGTATTCTAAACCCTTCATCATATTATTTATAATACCTTCTTTATTTAATGATTCTTAGGATATACATGACTAGCAGAATTTGAATGTTTTATTTTTGAAACGTGAATAATTTTTTAATTACATTAAAATTATTGGGGCATTAGATTGTTTCAACCCCTTTTATATTGAGACCAACCCAACATCTGATCTTGTTAAATCCCCTATAAACCATAAACATCATTTATTGGAAATCCACATTACAAGAATATTTCCTTTTCTACCCAAATTCTTATTAACTTTTCATGATTATTCACATGATCTTTAGAGAGGGAATTTGTAGTACATGACATATTTTTGTGAATATTGAAAAAATTAACTATGGAGGAGTGACTCTTGTTCATTTGGGTAATAAAGGGATTCAAACCCCTATTCATGGAATTCATAAGTGGTCCCATTAGTTAAAAAAATAAGAGAAAAAGAATTGATAAATACAAGGGGACATTATACTCACTTGATGGTTTGTTAAGACTACCTGACTAAGGGAGATGATGGTGATGAGATAATTTCACAGAGCTTGTTGAGGATGATTTTACATTGAGATTTATTTGGAATACCATACAGTGTTATTTAAATAATTTAGCATCCCTTTCCAAGCCTCAGTGTTTATTTTTCACATCATTACCTGCCAGCCCTTAGCCATAGAAAAATATGAACCTTATTGAAAAGCACTCATGATTTTTTAATTAGATTTTTTGAAGTAGAGAACTATATTTCTTGAAAATATATGGATAGAGCCTATATACATTAGATTGAGAAAAAACATTGATTTAAATTATCTTTAGTGTTGGTTGTCTGATTTTATGGTGAGATAGATCATCAAGTGGCATGATTTTTTTTGAATGGTTGATAAATGTTTTTAAAAGATAATGGGAGTAGTTAATTGGATTATATATGAGGCATGATTAGAATTTATAATGAATTCAATCTATTTTTTACCTTTTTATAAATTTATTTTGTGACTATATCATTTACACTTATGATTAATTGAATTCCTTTATTTTAAAATATATGATATTTTAATTATATGATGATATTTTCTTGAGGGAAAACATGACTATGTGTGGGGTAGTCTGATACACCCAATTTGTGTATAAATTTCCAAATATAATATCGAAAAAAATAACATGGTTTCAGAGAATAACTAATTCTTAGTGTAAATATTCTTTTATTTTGGTGATCTTTATTAATTTCAGGCGTTTTTCTATCCAAAAAAACAAACCGAGAGAAATCTGAGAAAAATTCCCAACAATATGGTATGTACATACCTACAAGCCATGTACATTCAGACTTAGACATAGATCATCCTGATGAGTACACGCCTAAGTCTCCAGAACATAGATGACATGCCCTGCGGGTCATACCTACATGCAGTGTACAAGCTTCTAGATGTGGTCGGTGGTGTTTTCCAGATACTAAACGCCATGTGATGTGGTACCACACACAATGTACCCTACACCAACCAGCTTTCGACACAGTAGATGACAAGGGTGGAGCAATTGGCCACCTACAAGAGAAAAAATCTGACAGAAGCACGTTGACAAAACTACTCAATGTGTAATTTTTATACACGCCCAGTAATTTGTTTTCTATATATATAGGACTTGGACCCAAATTTTAAATGGTTTAATATTAAATATTCGAAGGAGGGAGGTTTCATTTCCATGCTGCCGTGTTACCATTATTATTCTACTCCTCCATTCCACTATTCTATAAAATAATTCACCTCTCCTAGAAGTTTCTGTGATGACCATATCAGGTATCAATGGTTTTGTTGTCATATTAAGTTCCCTGTTTAACTAAGAACCGCATGTGTAGTGCCTATGGATGATGAAAGAGGGTTGTAATTTCGAATAATTTTTATGTTTGTGTTTTTTATGTTTAATTCATGTTATTCTTCTTCAATCAGTTATTTTTATCACTGAAAATTCAGAGCTAGACCAAAGATGAATTTTTAGGGACTAAAAGGAAGAATAACAATGAATAACTTCATTATCATTGGAAGTATTAATCAACTCTCAAATGGATAGATCTAAATAAATAATTGTGAAACACTAACTACTGGACCAAGGAGTCCGTTTCTTCAGTTCCAGACATATTTTACTTGACAAAGGGGATATTTTCATAGTTAATACCCAAAGTGTTGGGTTATTATCAATAACACAACAAAATAAGAAGTTCAAATAACTCCATAATCAGCATTTCCCCAACACACTCTTTTTTCTATTAACCACATTAAACCTCACTTTTTTTCTTTACCTTTAAATGTTAATCTTTACTTCAATAATCAAAACGCTTGTCATAATAAAGAAAATCCCACTCTAAATTCAGTATCCTTTACTATGTTAATTCCAAATGCAATTGAATTAATGAACTTATCTATTCCATATGGATCGACCCCGCATATATGCTATACTAGATTAAGAGTTGGTAATATCAATTTGGGACACCGATAACAGAATTTTGATGAAATTACAAACCAACACCTGATCAATGAAGGTTTTGGGGCCCAGTGGTAATGTTAGAAAAGATCAGATTTTTGGATTTTCCATTGATAAATGTGTAATAATCCCTTATAAAATAATCATTCAATATAATTACACATTTTTAATGATAAAAATAAAAAATTATTATATCTCATGACATGAACATATATATGTATTGTTTGTTAAAAAAATATTTTAATTTTTATTTATAAGATATTAAAAAATTTAGAAATCAAATTTAGTCCATAGTTTTATTATGTAATCCTCCACAATATTTATAAAACCATTAATAATAAAATAATTAATGAATTAAGTTTTACTCGTTAAATAAATCAATGAACATTATAATCTCTAAACCAAAAAATTATTTTTTTCCCATTTTAATTTAATAGAATTTATAATTATTTAAATATATTAACTAAAAGTGCCAATAAATAAAAACATATTTATTTTCTTGTGAGTAATAAACATGGGAAAAATTTTGATTCTAATATTATAACATCCCATAATTGAAGTCTGAATTTATGTTTTCAAAATTATGATAATAAATATTATTATACAAATAAAGAATTATATTTATGATAAATATTAAATACAATATAATTTAATTGTATTATGGAGACATATAGAGTGTGAACCTCTAGGACTATTTCTATTTGGTATTTAATGAACTTACCAAATATCCATCATAATCATCTAGAAACCCTTCATGGAACCTATATAGAATGTATTTAACTCTATAAAAATTACAAAATTCTTATGAATGTTTTTATGTAATTAAATTAATCTATCATGATATGTAATCAAGAGTGATAAAAACATGTAACATCACATTTAGTGCTTGATTTAACATTCCTTGAGATTCATAACTTTACTCATCAATAAACCACTATGGCCAAGTATTTAATCAGATAGTTCCATTTCAATTAAATAGTAACTATTATATTGTTCAATTAATATGTAATTAAAGAAATCATTATTTTAATTAATCTAGTAATTCCATATCAATTATGACACACTGATAATATACTACCTCAATATGAGCATTTTCCTTTATAAGTTTCATCCAATAATCAAATTATATTATTAATGATATTAATTGAAAAGAAAATCAAGTCTAAATACCAATAAAAATGTTTAAAAATAGGAATATCCAATGATACATAAATACGAGGAATTACATTTGGTGGGTATTCCCTCATTACCTTCCTTATTATAAGAATCAATCATGTACTTCATGAGAAGACATCTCATTGTATAATAATCATTCAACACTTAATAACAAAGTAATAATTTCTTCTAGTTAGAAAAATATAATCTATAACATAGTAACAATATTAAATAATATTTTCATAACATGTTTATGTTCTCATTATAATGGTGAAAACTATAATCGTTTTATATGTAAAATAGTCAAGGAAAATAATAACATTGATGTATCAAAAAAAATCTTGATGTAGAATGATTTTTTTAATATTTTGGTCATAAATATTATAATACCATATAATTCTAGTGTAACAACTCCAATAAAATCACACATATACAAAATAAAACTACAATATAAAAAATTACTATCTCTAACATGATAATTATGCTTCTACAAAGGCATTGTTATAGTTTTTTTGTATTACACATTCATCTATAGCTGCTTCACTCATTATGACATCACCCCTTTGGAATAATTCCTCAAGAGGTGATATCGATAAATATAAACCTTATATCTTAAATAATTGGCATGAATTTTTCTGACAAAATCTAGGTTATAATATTAAAAGAATGTATTTTATTACTATATTGGGTTTCCCTGAAACAATTCCAAGAAATAGAACAAATTGTTTGCTAAAATTATTTCTAAGATACATTAGAAGCTACAATATAATCAAAATTTATAGATATTGTCACCACTGAATTTAATATGCTTATCTTGGTTATTTTTATAGATTTTGAATAATATATATGATCAAATCAATATTAATGAAATATTTTTTCATGTTATCTTGAAAACTAGAATTCCTACATCTCAAATTACCAGAAACATAACTTTCATACATTCTCAATTATAATTATACAACTTTTAGTGGTACCATATATTATTGTAATGGTTTTTTGTGATATTTTCTCAAAAAAAGTATGAGTTATTATTATATTTCATGTATGAGGCGATATTGTCAAACAAATAATGTCTATTAAATCTATTCAATATAATAATATCCCCTTTTTCGATGTCTTTTCAACTTTGAGAGATTTTATTTCAAGTTATATAAAAATGAAATAAATCTTGAATTATACAATAATGAAATTTTCGATAACTTATCAATGTGTGTATAATGTATTGATATATGAATCCTCGTAGTTTTTTCTCAGTATATCTTATTCAATATGGGATTTTCTTCACATTATGTATTTAATAAAGAACTTTTTTTATATTATTCTTATATAAATATAGGGGTAAACATTGTTTTCCAAATCATACCAACATATTTGATTTAAACAATAGTATTTTTCACAATAATATTATTTATACACGTATCTCACATAGTTTATTAATCAAACTAATTTCTATTTTGGATTCATAAATGTTTATATTTTATGATGGTGAATATTCCATCAATATATGTATTGATTTCTGATGCTTTCATAACATATTAAAATTATTTAGTCTGACCAACCCTTTCAGGCTAGCCTTACAATAAAATTTCATATATTTTTCATTAATTAATATGGTATTGATATCTATTTTAGAAATTTCAGGGTCATAGAAGGTTTATGTGATATGAATCATTCAAATTTATTTTAACATGATGGATGAGAATAGGATTCATGATAGACTATGACTTGAAATCGCTTGAAACATCCAAAAACTAATAATGTCATATATGTACCAACTATGAAACCAATTACTACTTTAATCATAAATACCCATAAATAAATTTACATCAACAAGAAAAACCACTAAATTACTTACCATAATTTTTTTGATGGGATTCGTTAAGAATTTGCCTTAGCTTTCCAATATTAGCTTGATTTCATTTACAACATACATATAGGATTATTTATAATTTTATAAAAATATAAAAAAATATCATGGAAAATATAAAGCAATGTTTTTGTTATATGTATCTTATATAGTATATGTCTTGGGGAAAACTCCCCCACTACATCATGTAGAAATTGTGTTCCTACACCAACTTATGTGTGTTTAGATGTTTAACTCCATTTACATAAAAATTTCACTCATTGTCAAAGAGTATATTGATTCCTTTTTAGTTAATATAGTTAATAACTTGGAGATTTGCATTCTATAACAAGTATAGTTATTTCTTCTGTAGATTTTGGGATATTTATCTTAGATGCATGTTGTTTTCTTTCTTAAGATAGTATGTATCTATATTCAACATTAACAACTATTTTTTAACATATCACATGATAATGTGGAATAATGGATTTTAAATGTGATAAACTATATGAAATCCGTTATTTTATGTAGTTTTAATTCAGTTATGTGCTGAAATTATTATTTGTGAGACCTTACTTGAATGGAATTTTGGAAACTCTTCAAGACTTATAAAACTCGTTTTCAATCCTCCTTTTACTACAATATTCACTATGATGTATTTATGATAATTTGAGATTATTAATAACACCAATATACATGTAAATTATTGTTGAATACATGGTTATGAAATTCTATGAATAACATTATGGTATTAATATATATCATTTACCAAGTACATTAATTACTTAACATAATATTCTTAAAACCCCTTAAACATTTATCATTATGTATATGGATATACCACTCGATTCTCTTAAAAAAATTAGACATATCATGTAATACTAATTTTGAAAAATATATGGATTTATGATATTTAATATAAAAAATAAATTTTTTATTCAAACACAATTTCTACCTAATTATACTTAATATATCTATCTCTAATGATTCTAAGTACACTTTAAAGTATGTCCTTCTTTATTTTTTTATTTTTTGAAAATTGTATTTCCATAAATGGGTACTATGTGTGTCTTATATTTTATATTTCTTATTAGTTATTGATATTATCCATTATTTATTCATGTTTTAATAATATATTAACTATTTATGATATAAAATAATTATATTTAATTAAAATATGAGATAATTTATTTCTATACATTGAACTAAACCCTAAGATTTTCTAAAATTAATAAAAGAATAGTTTCATGAGAATAAATCGTATTGGTAATGATTTGTTGTGAAATTAATCTTAGTTGAAATAAGAATCTCACTTATTTAGTTACAAAATAAATTTATATTACTTATTGAAATATTTCATAAAAATTATAGTCCATGTATTTGAATATTAGAATTTGAGTTATAAATATTATTTAATATGAAATGTGTTAAATAGAAATATTACTTTAAATGATTAATATAACTTATATACATGAATTATTTATATTCATAAAAAATATTTTGCAATTCTTTATCTTTTGACCCTTCTTGATATACATGAAGCAAATACCCTTATATTCGTTGTCATCTCTCTAAATATTTTACATACTTTATAGTTTTTTTTAAACATATTTTAATATAGAATTTTAATAGATTTTCCAACCTTGTAACTCACTAAATTAATTATAGGAGCTGAGTTACCATGTTCCCACCAATCTATATCATATTGGAAATGTATATTAAAAATATTCCTGAGCTACTTATCTATCATTTTCATTTTGAAATTATTATTAAATTCAAATAATATGGGTGGTATGGATGATAAAATGAGATTATTTGGAATGTTTTATCCATATGGAATCCCAAAATCTCTAATATACTGAAATAATTCAACATCGTGATAGAAATATTAATATCTAGGTACTCATCGTCTTGTTTATCTATATATAGAGTAGTGAAAATATCATCTAAAATTTACTAGCCGTTAACATTTTCATGTTTTATATATTATTTATCATATTGCATACATACATATTTTCATATTGAATCATTTGAAATATGAAAAAAATAAAAAATAATGCAATGGATGTATGAAGATTTCTCTATTTCCCTCCTATAAACATTCTTTTCACCATGTCATTCATTACAGGGAATGATTTGGAATATTGGATTATATTACATAATGAAGATTTTCTTATAATAGTGTTGTTCACAAGTGTGTGTTCCACTCCTGGGAATTTGGTCTACTAAGGATTTCAATATTTATGTAACTGTTCTCAGAATTTTTCTATAACATATAAAATAAAATTTCACTAAATTATCTTCATTAAATGTTATGAATTAATAAAATACTTTTATTAGTATCACATTATTTTTTCAAATCCCAATAAAATTTAATACTAGTTACTATATAATCTAGGGCTATGGTATTACATTGTTAGGGATCCAAATTATGGTTATCATAAACTAGACAGTGGTCATGAAAATTACTCAAAAATTTGGTTCTCATTTCATTCCAACTACATTAACTCATAGTTCCTTGATCTATTTAGTGGGCTCCCCAATCGTTAAATCCCATTCTAGGATTTCATAAAATGTATTCTGAAAAAATATATTCATTGTACTATGGGTGTTACCCATAATTCCAATTTGGTTAAGAAAAATTAATATCATTGTTAAAACATTGTGATAATTCAAAATTACCTCTCATTATAGCATGACCGATAGTTTTATTATGTATTCCTCAAAACCTAATTGATGGTAGGAAATATAATAAAATAATATAATGATCATGGGTTGTTTTAAAAATATATATAATTATCTTTTATATTATTCATAACTTTATAGTTATTTTTTATTTAAATAACATAATTAATTAACTGTATTTGATAAAATAATCTTCACAATATAATTTTATTCCTTTCTATCTTTTTAATAATAGATATTTTATTTTCAATAAATGATAGAATTTAATCGTAAAAATAAAACATGAATTATATAAATAAATAAATAAACATGTACATAACAAATAAAATGTTTGTGTGATATGATTATGAGCTTTTTAACGACTTTATGGTTTACCAAGAATAGATAAAACCACAATGAACATAAGTGAAATAAATCTTTGATCCCATGAATGGAAAAAGGTTCATCATTTCTCTAATTTTTTATCTATCTTAGTTAGATTCCTCTCATCTTGGATTTGAAAAATCTCCCCTATATTGGATCTCCAACCATTAAAAATGTTTACAAACTCACAAGTGAGGGGGTACATAAGGATTAGTGTTACATAAATTAATCTCTAAATATGTAGGATCATAATTGTTAAATTATGGAGGGATGATTAAAAGATCATCATATATAATTTAATTATGAATTATCACATCATACCATACAATAAATTACTAAATATGATAGGTAAATAAAACTAATACTTAGGACAATAAATATCTCGATCAATCATTACATAAAAAATTCCTTCAGACATTATATAATTATTTTTAGATTTTTATAAATAAGATAAATTAATTGGAAATAATTAAATTATCATATGTTACATTTTTTAAATATTTACCTTATTATTCCATCAAAACTAGGTTTGATACATAAAAAGTTTCACATCTTGTATTATCTTTTAATAAAATAAATTAATTAAAATTTATGTATTAAAATATTCATCTATGTGGTGTTTACTCTAGAGGTGAAGAAAAATGAACATTTTTTGTCAAATCATATCTATTTTAGTAATTTAATTCTTATGGGGTGTGTTGTTTCAGAAGAACTATCATGTGATTTGTGTTGAATAAGGTCCAAGTCATGTGTTGTGAACATACATGGAATGTATTCCCATATGACATGTCGTGATGTACAAGAAATATTGTTACATGGGTGAAAACACATAGAATTTGTGGCATGTATGACCACACTAGATGCTATAAATATACTAGATGTGGAAGATCGACAATGCCTATGATGTACAAAAAATCTATATCAATCATTACAAAATCATGTAGTTAATAGATATAAATAATAAATATTTATACATATGTTATATATAAAATATATATTATGACATATATAAAAATGAAGATTTTTATGAATAAATAATCTATGTTATTCCATCCATCCAATACACATGATCTACCATCTAGTTATGATATCTTTTATTAGGACATTTCATCAGATGAAACCATCAAGAGGATTTCTATTCATGTGATGAATTTAAAAACAATCTTTGAAAATTACTCATGCATTATAAATACATGAGTAAATGAAATTGAATCAATGAGTGTCCTTATAGGATATATAAATACACTTATATGAAATTTTAATGAGTTTGCGTGATTCCTAATTTTTAATGAAACTATCTATACCCTATTTCGATCATCATCTATACTCTTTTCATTTGAAAATTCTATAACACGATGAGTAAGGAAAGATCCATCTGGTAAGATAAGTGATTTTTTCAGCCAAAGATACACCAAAAGTTGGGTGTATTTTCTATTTAACTTTGATATACTTATAATATACAACATAAAAAGATCACATGTTGTAGAGGCTTCTTTACTGAACTGTCTAGCATCTGACAACATTATCCATTTCTTTTTTACATATTGAATTTTCATATATACCTTTTGGAGATCCTTGGATAAGGGATTATGATCCCTTATACATGATCTAATGAATTTATTATACTCAATTGATTTCTCCTTGGTATATCAATATGTTATATGATTTAGTTTTATTAAAACATTCATGAAATTAAGTGAAACCCAATGAATAAAGAAAAGTTTGAATTCTAGAAATTCAGTTCTAATAATGGATCCCCTTATTATAGTTGTGCTTTATAAATGTAAATGATGTGTTACCTTTATGCTTCATTGATACGTAATGCTAACTTGATCCTTACCTTTATGCAACACAGACATTGGATGAATATGACACACATAGAGGTATACCGTTACATGGAATTAACAACACAGATTCTACCCAAAAGAGAGAAAGGTAATTACCCTAAGATGAGACAAAAGAACTTACCCCTATTAGAGATTTAATATAATGAGTTATCTACCATGAAAAAATTAATGATTTTGATAATATTTTTTTAAAAGTTATTACTAAAATTTTATAATATGTGTTACCATTAAACAGAAATGAACTCCAGTATTTTCTTCAAGCTAGTAATCTTTGAAAATGTTAATTATTTTACCATAATGAAGTTGCAACTCCTAAATAATGATAAGTAATCAAATTAATTTTTTAATTTCTATATTTTAATTTGAATTGGATTATTTATAAAAATTTTATAAATTCTAATTAATGATAGTTTTTGTTCAACCTAAATTTAGAATGAGTTTTTAAGATAAAAAATTAAGAAATTATTATAATTAATTAAATAGGGTTTGAATAAATATTTATATGTTAAATATTAATAATATTAAATTTCAATGTTTCAAATTCATGATAAATTTTTTTGGTATGTTTTATGAATTAAAAAAATAATTTTGTAATCATAAAACTGTAATTTATAATTTGTTAATATATTAGACAAATTAATCCAAAATATTGTTTTTATATTTAAGATTAACTATTATTGAAAAAATTTTATTTTAAATATTTAATCTTTAAATGGCCATATTTGAAATGATATGTACATGATATTTATATTTTTTAAAATGTTTACTTAATAAAAATAATATGAAAAAATTATTTGTAAGTCAAAAATATCATATCTTTATCATAAAAAATTATATATAATGATGAATCTAAATGAGATCATATGAAATTGAATATAGAAATTCATACTTCATAGTTATGGAATGTCCATAACACTAGATAATTTATAAAATGACTTCTAGTAACATTTTATTTATAAAATATTCATAAATGTCAATCTCATGTTTGAATATCTCAATTGATCATTAATTTCAATGAATATTATCATCCATATTCATATATATAATGTATTTATTTTATAAATGATTATGATTTAGTTATATTAATAAACTATATCTTGTAGATAGAACCTTAAATTATGTGCTAGGTTTGACAATAGAGTTTGATTGGAATCGATCTTAACCTTTATTTCTACATGGAGTTACGAACATCAATTGAGTTTATGTATATATTTTATTCATATTATTTGTTAAAGATTTCAAGGTTTCAATTTTATATCGATAAAAAATACCCTAATAGAGATACTTTTCTCCACTCTACATGTATCCCTTGAGGTTTATGGCTTGTCATGAATGGTATATTGGGTTGGATTAGTCATACAGAGAGAGTAAATATCATATAACCCGACACCATTACAAAAAAAATATCATGTCCCTTAAATGTATATAAGATTTGGATTTTCTTATATATATACTAAATCAATTTTTGGTTAAGTAACACAAACTTGTGGGTTGTGTGAATTGTTACTCATAAATATGGTTTGAATTTATTTGTTTAGTGGGGTGAATATGATTCATAACAATGTTTGTATAACTATTAATACATACAATATAATAACATGAGATAATAATTTGTGATTAAATCTATCTAAATTAAAAATATTTTTGTTCTTTCCAAAATGATACTCCTCAAGACCTTGAATATTTATTCGGGTAGGATCATCCATAGTAAGGTGCCCCTAGATTGTCTTTTGTTAGAAATGCATGTAATAGATAAAAATAGACCATCCATGGAATGTTCTTCCCTTTATGGATTTATCCACATTTTCATTTAAAAGTCTATATTTGGTTTTTCATCCTGGTTACACATATCTAGGAACCCCATATTATGTATTATAGTGGAATAGGGTTAAGTGAATCCATATAAATGTTTTGGATAAAGTTAAATCCACTCAACTATAAATTGGTCATATTTATTATTGTTCATCAGTTTTCCTACAAAAATATATAAATATTTATATGAATTCCATAGTGTAATCAATTAAAAATAAAATACATATATTCAATCACTATATAGATATGATGTTTATGATCACCATTTTTAGTGGGACCCATTTCATTTAATTAATTAATGAAAGAATAAAATGAATGATACTCATATGACAAAATAATCAATTGTTTATATATGTATTCATCATTAAATAGACAGTGAGATAAATCCCTGATATGGAAATTCCTAACAGTATTAATTTCATTGATTAAAACTAGAATTTTGGAATCTTTCTAATGTCAGAGGAAAGATTATATTTATTGAAACACCCCTTTTCTATGAAACTAACTAGAGATGGTGTTGAAAAAAATTATTTTTTTACTATGAAAATACAGGTAAAGATAAAAATTATGTCAACACATTAATGTTGGTTTACATAGAGATTGACTTCAAAAAACAACATGAGACACTAGATTCCTATCAACTGATATATCGGATGAGAATTATATATAAAGAAAATGAAAATTTTGAATGTTATGAAGTGAAAAAATATATTTTTCAGTGTGATGTGATGGAAGGAACATCGGTATTCAACCAAGATCTCAATATTATGGTGTATGTCAATTATATAGGGTGGTTTGGTTTACACATAAAGATGGAATTGTAGACATATTTCAATGTATAGTCACTAATTAAAAGGATCCAATAGTTTGTTGAGAAATATAATATGATTGAACTATGTAATCCATTACAAGGTCTCCTAAATATGTTGAGTATTGTTGAGTTAGATATGGGATGTCCGAGTTTAGGTAACAAGTTAATTATTGAAAAGGGGAAAATTAATGGTTTTATAAAAAATGGGATGAAAAGAGGTCAGGAATAGTCCACACCAACTATCAAGTCAGGAAAGTAAAAGGATGGACAATGATGTAATTATGGTATAATTTTGTTTTATAGAAGTTAATATTTGGATTAACTGAGAGGTTATAATAACCATAGTTGAATCAACACAGTAAGTATATTTCTTTATAGAAAAGAGTTATTTCCATTGAAGAGTATGTGAGATCAAATATATATTTCACATGTTTAGTAAATATATAGTTAAGAATTAGAAGAATAAAACTAAGTAATTTAATGATCAATAATAAGGTAGGTATGTAATTAGTGGATGTAAGGATTCAATATATTATGTCATTGAAAAATCAATTTTAGTTCAATATGTTTGAAAATATTAATTTTTCATTTTTATCTAGAGTATAGAATGTCAATAGTGGTATATTAAATTAAATGAGAGTGGGTTTTATTAAACATAGTTTACGATTTGTTTAATAATGTTAGAATATTTAAAAGATACTAAAAATGTACTATTTTGGTTGGTCATTTCATCCTACTACCATTAATGAATATGCTTCGTATAAATTATTTAATTTAAGTAAATTTTACCTGATAGTCTGAAAATGTTGGGAATAATTAATGTCTACTTATAGATACAATTTCAATATAGACAATTGCTATTGGGTAAAATATGTAACCATATGAATATAATTTTCATTATGTGTAAAAGAACGTTTCTCCAAGAATACAACAACGGACATTTAAATATAGGGTTTTAATGATGGATACATAGTTTTTTTGTATGATAGAAATATTTAAAATTATTATTAATGTTTATAAAACACTATAGAATTTTACCAAGATGTATAATTTTCATGGAATTCCGTCCATTAATTTTAAGGGGTTTTATACTAAATTCATTTATTTTTCAAGTATTTTATTAATATTGGTGATCAAAATCTAGAAAAAAATTGATAAGTCTTTTAGTTTAAATTAAAAGTATGAAAAATGAGTTTTTATTTGGAAATTATGAATGTAAATGATTAATTTATGCTCCTTAAATTCTATATTAATGATGTATATATTAAACATCTCAGTTTTATGTTAAAATAAATTTTTGTTGGTTAAATATTATTTATGAGAAACATTGGATAACTAATTATGTAGACATTGTTTATGACTCCTTGGATTCTATAATATATTGGGAGAACAATCTATGTATAAGAATTTATTAATGAATAAATTTTTATCCAAATATTGGTTAGAAATAATAGAATGTGATTCTTCTAACCATTAGTGGCATATTTAAGGAAATAGTAACAGTCCTTTAATTAATATTTATTGAATCAAATATAATAACATATGATATATTTATTTTATAAATTTTATACTTAAAAGGAAATAAATGTTATTTCTTTACCATATATTTTTTGGATTTCACTCAAGGATATAATAATTTGAATTTATCAAACAAGATTCTATTTGGATTATGTTTTGACATAGAGATGTTAATAGTTAACATATAATTAATTATATCATCCTGAAAATAATGTTTTATATGTGATATACTAACGAGTTAATGATATATAGAAGTAATGAAAAATATATAGAGTCAAATTAAGTTATCATGAATAATTTATAATCAATGTTTCATATACAATTGAAAAATTCAATTTATAAAGAGAATTTAACTTGAAATAAAAAAAGTTTGGGGTCTTGTGATAAAGTGAAGCGTAAAGAGTTACATTAGTAACATTAATAGTGAAAATGACACTTTATATAAAAAGGGTTTCCAATGTACTGGTAAACAATAATGTAAACAGTTACATTATTATAGTGCAATTTTTTGTGTATATGGTTCCACCAATGTTTATGATGAAAATAGAAGGTTTTTTAATTAGAAAGTCTTAGATAAAATCAGAACAATTTTTGTGATGAATTTTAAGAACATTGATTAGGTTTATAGAGATTAAAATTTTTGAATACAATTTCTAAGTCTCACAATTATTCAAACTATCTAAATTGTGATACTATTCTTATTAAAGTGTTTTTATTAGGGATTTATCAGATTCAAATATATAGATCTGATTGGAATTTACATATTTTGTAATGTGTAATTAAAACCCATAAAATTTTCACAATCATAAGACTGATTATATAGATTATCATATCTGATATGATATATAAGTGCATATGTTGGGACTGTTAACCATTCTTAAAAATTATGAAGCCTATAAAATGTATAATATTAGAGTTAATATCAATTACATTATTCATATATGTTGTATTCATAATTTTATATATTGATATACATTTTGTGAAGAGTAATGATAATTGTGCACGCAAATTATGACATTGAGTTAACCCTAATAGATATTCACCACAAATTATTATATATAATGATGAAATGTTAAAGAGATCATGTGTAGGATTCTAAAACAAAGATATAGAATTTTCTCATGAGGGATAAAATAAAGAACCATATTAATTTTATTAATTTGTTTCACCAATAGGTACAAAACATGTTGTGTCATACATATACCATTCATGTACTAGGGGTGCATGGATAACAATTTCTACCCCATCACATGAGGATGTAGAGATACCGAGAAAGGTAAATTTAATATTTTTATACCCTACATATGGAAGACTTTATATTTACACATATAATATGATTCGTTTTGGCTATACTATTGATCCTGTTATTAGTTAGATATTAATTGATATACAATTTTTCTTCTAGAATAAAGAGTATGATATACGAGCCCTCATTTGAGATATTTTATGGAGTATAGGGATGAACATATAAAGATCATAGGATGTGGTTATCATTTTAAATGAGTGCCATGTGATGTTATCATCCACAGAAATGGTTTCCATGTTATATATAAATCTACCACATTAGTATATACTCAGGGAATTGGAATACATTAATAGCCAATATGGGACTGACATACTCTATGACCCATGGATATATTATATCTCAGCAAAAGGATAAATACGAGAACTCATATATTAATTAGAATAATACTAGTTTATATAGTTATAGAGAAACATCTATTTTATAGAGATAATTCTAGGTAACTTTACAGAATGGGTAGAATAGATACTTTTATAGAGGCCACTTTAGTCTTACTAAATTGAATCTAGAGATTAATGTTTTTTCTAATAACAATAAGGGATTGTGGGGAATGGGTTTTTGGTTTACTAAATGGGGATTTAATTTGAATTAGAGATATTCTATAAAAGTGTTTAGGACAATATCCTTGGGTTTTGGAAGGTAATTCTCAAGGAATTACAAATCATTCGATTCCTAAAAAAGTTAATAATATCATTCCAAATGTGCATAAAAATGTATTCAAAATGATTTTTGGACGTTGTTTCATAAGTTATTGCATATGATATTAAATTATGTCAAATAAAAAAGTATATTGTTGGAATCATTTTTTAATGATCACAAAATCATGTTCCTTATGATACAAATAATTTTTAACCTTTCTTTTATCCCCTATGTACTAAAAGGAATATTGGTTTAATTTGAATAAGTATAAGTCATCACCAAATAATCACCCACCACTATGGATGAATCCTATCAATATAGAATGCTGACTATGTATATGTCATAAAAATACAATGTACCACCATTGAGGACAACTCACCATCAAGGTAGAAAAATGTTAAAGTGTGATAAACACTCACCATTGGCTATGTATCACCACCAACACTAAAATTTGACTAAGTATTAGAATCACCTTCTGTAATATATTTCTCACCACATGCACAAAACCTTTTCTAAATACTGTAATCAACTATAATAAGCCTAACTCATAGCCAGATCTATTCACCAGCAGATCAAGACACCGCCTGAACATGTCACCATTCCGTAGGCATACATCTCACACTTTCTATTTATTTTAAATTAATTATTTATAATGGATACATTATCAATTTTAATTCTAAAACATATTTTAATTAATTTTTCTGAAATTCTATACATAGACTCATTAATTTTTTTTCCAGGAATGTACTACAAGGAGATGAGGATCCAGATGATTCTTTTTTCAACTATATCTATAGTTTAATGTTGATTTATACTCCCTCATGCAAATCATGGTGTAAAATAGATATAGGAAAATACAAATGTACACCGAGTGATATTCACGCACATGCAATGTCATATGTTAACATATTCAGGAACCTAAATAATTCCATTTTTTAGAACATAAACACTACTTCATGTCTTCACATATAAGTGAAAGAGTGGAATTAGAAGGAAAATATTTTACAACACACTGTTCTACTAAAAATATTAGAATGTGGACCCAGGTTGCATTTAGATCTAAATTAATGGAGTCACGTGTAGTAGAGATTATGAAAAGAGGAAAATGACTTCTTTTATATACATTTACATGCTCTGTTTTTCAATTTCATTTACATTATGAGAATTTTGTGTATAATCTATATTTTTGTATAGACACAAACACAATCTCATGATTTAAACTATAAAATACTTAGATATCTTCAAAAATAATTCTTACTCGTGTTTCCCATGTGTAATTTGAAAGAGATACAACCATTATATGTTATCTTTTTATTCTCATGATTACTATGGAAGAGTTAATGTGCGTATTGGATAGTTATTTTAACTTTTTCACCCATTCTAGGATAGGATCATAGATTATTGTAATAAAATAATCATAGCTGCATGTGATTTCTAAGTGGAGAGGATTGAGTTTCAACTTGAGATTAAACTTCTTGTATTCATTTTATAATGTTCCTTTTATTTGGATTTATCTATTATCGTTCTATATTTCAAAACAAAATTTATTTTAAAATACAAAAATATATAAATACACCAATTTTTAGTCTTAATTAGTCTTTATATAAGAATATGTTTTAGTAAATATATTTCTAAAGGTAAAGTATTTTTCAAAATTGTTTTAAATAATAATTAATCCATATTTTGAGAAACCTTTTATAATTTCAAATCATATATCGATATGTTATATTGGATAATTGGGATGTTTTAAAATTAATTGTAATATTTTATTTAACCCTATTTTTGAAAGAAGTTTTATTTGATTCTCAATTCACCCCTTCATAAGTTACACACATGGACTAACATTTTTTATCAGATATTTTTAATGTTTATTACGAAATATCTTTTTTCAACTTTTATTTGAGTTTTTTTTATAATAAATTTTTATCATTTCAAAATTTATTTATTTAAATGGATAATATACTAGAAGGTTCTACTACTAACAAAAATACTTTTCTAATAGTAAAAAATTACTCAAAGGAAGAAGAAGATGAAAATTTATATAATGAGTAAATGATTTGAAATCTGGCATTCTATTGGGGATATATATGACTCTCCATAGGCTGTTAGAAATTATTGGAGTGATTATATTAATATTTCTTATAATAATAACTTAAAATCTATTAATTTCAGTTATTATTACTTATGAGATAAATAATTAAATAGAATATTGTCTAGTAAAAATACCTATAAAAATTGGGAAACTTTAGGTATCTGACATAAAGGAAACCAAAATTCTAAATAAATGAGACTAAATACCTGTAAAATTAAATATTATACTTTTAAGATGATAATTCATTAGTTAACTCCCTACATTTATCTCAGGTTCTTTAAAATTGAGAAAAATGTTTTCTCTATAGTAAATCTAATTTCTGAAAATGATAAGTTTATAAGACTACTTAGATGAGTACCTAAAAGATAGAGAGGGACATCAATTTCAATCAGGGAATGTAGTGATACTAGAATAATTACCTTTAATTAATTAATAAGAAAATTGTTGAATTGTAAATAAGAGATTAATGTCATTATATTATAGGATTAAGAACCTAAAAAAAATAAGTGTCTTTTATTTATACTTCCACCCAATAAAAAAAATAATAATGAAAAGAAACAAGGTGAAAATTATAGTGATGCTAAGACACCATTAAACAGTGATGAAGAGGTGACCAATATAAAAAGCAGATTTTAAAACTTCTATAGGAATAATAATTTTTTTAGAAATCAAAGTTACTAACTAATGTATGATAGAAAAGGAAACATGAAAAATTATTAAAAGAGATAGGAAAACTCAATGAAGATAACATTCTATGAATTCAAGCAGAAAAAATGTTAATGTAGAATATCCAATATTAAAATAGAAATACAAGTAATAGGGAATTGATATAAAATTCAATAAATCCATGAAATAAACATGAGGTTCATTTGAGGATAGCTAAAGTGTCCCAGAATCTACTCATGAGGAGACGTCTGACTTAGCCATCATGTGATTTATGAAATAAGTCTCCAAAGTACCTTTTTTCTGTACTACCTTATCTATTTATAATTTTTATCATTATGAAATAGAACACAATGAAGCTGATATTTCTCAATAATTTTTTTTGAATACATAAAAATTCTTGAGGATAATTTCAATTGAACTTAATAGTATGTATAATGATTTGAAGAAATAACATGTTCTTTATGCATGTTTTAATACTAATCAAACTATTAATAAAGAAACTAAGTCTTAGTTGATAATAGATAATATTGATCTAAATATGTAAAATAAGAAAAATAAATATCTTTATGATGATTTATTAATGGTAAATAATATCTAACTCAAATATTAGAAAAACATAGCACTCCAAATTGTGTTACAGGTTTATTCTATCAACCTCAACAAAGAATAATATTTTAGATTAAATGTGTAACAAAATATAAATATGAATGATCTACAAAAAATTTTTATTCCATATGTCCTAAATAAATTTTAATCTCAAGAAGCTTACAATATTCTTACAAGAAACCCATTAATAAAGTTGGTTCCAATAGAATTAATTTCTAAAACCCTATGACCCGAGAAAATTTGGGTACCAAATTCATTATTGGTATAAACATGTTTTTTTGGAAATATTTTTGAATAGATCATGTATAATTCTATGGTACTCAACAATGTATGTTTCCGAAATATGATTGGACACTACAAAAGCTTGACGAGACTCATAAATGATGATGGTTTTCATGTCACCCTTGGTGAAAATTATAAAGAAAATATTGTTGGCCTTGGCCAAATCGGTAACACCAATTTAGTTGTAATTTCAAATGTACTGATTGTGTATGGTTTAAAATATAACCAATATAGTATTTTATAGTTATTAGATGATGGTTTTCATGACAATTTTGAAATAAATCCATGTAATGTTTTTAGTTCAAGATTCATTTAATATTTATTATGTTAATAAATGAGAATGATAATGTTGTTAATCTTTATTCCTTGATTTCTCAATATGTTTCCTTCTTAAGTTCCATTCATAAGGAATATTTTCATTGGTATAGGATACTAAGCCACAGTAATATTCACTAACTTGAGAAGCATAAATTTAAAGGATTAGTTAATGATCTACCAAAACTTTAGATCCTAACTGACAATGTTTGAAACTATTATTAAAGAGGGAAATAAGGTAATATTTATTATAAATTAAACAAATAAGTTTCATCTTATCATCCTCTTGAGTTGACTCATCTGGATTTATTTATGCCATCTTGTGCCTCCAGTACAAATTGGATAAACTATATATATGTACTTGTATATGTGTTTTATTATAATAATTCGGTATTTTTTTAGCTTAAAATAGTGAATCATGTTCATATTTTACCAATTATTCTAGATCTGTAGAAAACATAAGTGGAATTACAATTGAGACCTTATGAAGTGACCTAAACCATAAGACTGAAAATCATGACTATGAGTCCTTTTTATTCACAAAATGTCTATATTCATAACATAACTTCTCCTAGGTCCCCTTATAAGAATGGTGTTTCACAAAGTCTAAATAGAATAATTCATGACATATTCAAGACACTACTAAATTAAATGAAATACTTATATACTTTTGGGTAGAGGTTATGAATACAACCTGTTATATAATCAATTGAGTGTAAATTAGATATATCATCATGAAGACCACTTATCAGCTCTATGATAATAGAAATCCTAAGTTTAATTACATTATTGTTTTGGGTACAAATTCTTTATTCATTAAACTATGGAAAATCTATACTAGTTTGCCTCCAAATGTGGAGAAGGAATTTTCCTAAGTTATTTAACCTCTAATAAATCATACATGTTTTTTAACAAGAGGACTAAGACTATGGAAGATTCTATTCTCATAAAATTATAGGAGATAGATTCACATGAACTTAAGACCTATTTAGAAAACCATGAGGATAACTTATCTTAATTGAACATAAATTCCCAATATGTTGATTCTGTAGGAAAGGAAGAAAAAAATCATGTTCTAATGAACTGCCAAAAAATGACCAAGAACCTGTAGATAATCATGAGATTAGTATCTTCTCTTTTTCTAGAACTATTAGGTCCCCCAAAACATTCTATAGATGTAGTTGTTGGAGACCAAGATTAATTTACACATACTAGATATTCTATTAGATATCTGGATGAATATCAAGCATTCTTGTCACATATTGAACAAAATAACATCAATGATGAAATAAAAGATGACTTCCCAGTAATGGACATGAAAAAAGAACAAAATTGAATTGAATGGAATAAAGTGTGGGAACATATTAATTGACTAAAATAAAAAATGACTATAGGAACTAAATGATTGTTTATAAACGAGGTAAATGAATCAGGTACAATAGTATGAAACAAGGCTAGAATTATTGCATTAGGGTATATTCAAAAAGAATGAATAGACTATACAGTGACCTTTTCACCTATATCAATACTTAAATCCATTATTATACTACATTCTTGTTTAGTACAACTATATTTCCAAATTTATCAAATGTATGTCAAAATTTCATTCTTTATTGTGTATATAGTTGAGGGAATTTTTGATAAACCACCTCAGTTTTCCAAATTCTCATTTTCCAAATAGTGTATTCAAATTATCAAATTGTTTATATGGTTTGAAACGAGGTCCTAGATCTTGGTATGATTGGAACATCATTTTTTTATTTCAAAAGTGTTTTAAAAACATTAAGTTCATCCTACCCTATTTATAAAAATAATTTAAAAATATGTTTTAGTTGAGAAAATTTAAATATATTATATTATTTTTCAATATTTTAATAATTCATAAAGTATAAATTTTTCCTAAATGATGAAAAATTAATTTGAAATGAGTTAAAATAGTGAAGTAAAATTCTTTCTTGGTTTTAATATTTTTCAAAATAAATAGGTAATTATTTTAAATTGATTAAAATATACTATAGAAAGCTGTAACGTTTTAACATGGATATCACTAAAAGTAGTGATACTCATATGGGTACCACCAATAAATTGGATCTTGAGGAAGCTGAGAAACCATTGGATGAAACTAATTATAATGGTATGATTGGATTTCATCTCTACATAACAACTTTCCAACCCAATATAATATCTAGTATGTGCATCTGTGCTCGTTTTCATGAAAACCAAAAAGAGTCGCACCTTCCTGATGTAAAAATGATTTTTCAATACCTCATACATACTACCAATTTAGATCTACTTAACCCAAGAGGAAACCCAGATGGATTATTTTTCTATTTAGATGGTTATTTTGGAATGTATCTAGCTTAGATAGAAAAAACACCTCTAGAACATGTCACAATTTAGAAAACTCAGTAGTATCATGGTGAAGCATGAAAAAACAAATTTGTCACTGTATACTGCTTAATCTAAGTAAATAGCTATAAGTAGATATTTTGCACACATTTTTTGGATGAATAACACATTAGTAGATTATAGATATCAATGATGACATGTCTCTATAAATTATTACAACACATGATCTATAAATATTCCTTAGAATCTTATGTCACATTCTAAAAGAAATAATTTTGATGTAAGAAATCATTTTTAGAGTTATAATTTTCAAAAGGTTGATATAACTCAGGAATACATTTGTATATAATTTCATCTTGCTGATATATTCACTAAGCTGTTTATGTATGAGAGAATTAACTACATCAAATATGATTTTAGTATGATTAATTTCTTTTGATCACGATTTTCTAGAATTCAATGTGTTGATTTCACACTGTTGTTATTTCTCACCATTATGATTTGCACAATTGTGATTATTCTCTATTGTGATTTCTCAACATTTTGATTTATCACCACTATGAATTGTTACCATTTTAATTTCAAACCATTTTGATTTATCACCATCTGATTTATCATTGTAAGGAAATGTCACACTATTGAAATTTCACACCATTGGAATTTTACACCATTTTAATTTCAAAAAATTGTAATTTCACACCATTTTAATTCTACACCATTAAAAATTTACATCGTTGGTTTTTTTTCACCATTGAAAACCCCATTACGTTGGTGTTTTTTTCAGGATTACATTTTATGTCACCACTGTTGTATTATTATTTCATATAATTTATTTATTTATTTTCTTAATTCACTAATTGACTCAAATTCTATCCTATTTTTTAATTTTGTTTTTACAAATCCCTAACATCTTAAATGATATACATGGGATGCTTTATCTAATTTCAATAAAAAAAATTCCCACTCCTTTTCCCTCAAACAATTTCACATCCATTTCTCTTCTAATTGTTGACCTACCAATATATTCTACTGAACATGTCGAGGTGTTCTCTATGGAATGAATGAAGAGTGCTTAATAATTTTCTACAGATGATTTGAGTACTGCAATGAATCATAAAGGGGAGTCTAGTCATTTTCTTCTATAGATCACATGAATCCCAATATTGTGATTATGTTTTTAGAACCCAAAAATTAAATTCATGAAGAATGGTTTTTTATAGAAAATATTTGTTGTTGAAATTTCTGTTAATACCAGGATCATTGTAATGGTTCCCTTCTAATTAAACACATTTATATCCTTTGTTTTGGAATGAGTTTTATCAATTTTTTTAGTCTGATTTTTAATATCATAATTATAGTATCAAAATAATGATCAATGGATGGAATGTTATCTCTTCTTTAAGAAAGTGGAATAGATTTTTGAATGTTCCACATGAATGAGTAGAAAATTATTATCATGGAATTATTATAGATGATGGTAAATATTTTTTCTTGGAAGATTATTTAACTATGTTAATTTGTTGTGGAATATATATAGTACAAATAGCTTTTAAACATGGTTGTTAATATAGGTTAGTTTTCAAATTCATACGTTATATTCTTTGTTTGAGAAAGTGAGATCATGATACCTTGAGGTATCAGGATGTCAACCTGTAGTGTTTGATATAATGAGGTGAGAAGATAAACCTATATGGATACCTTATACATCACATGATTGAAATTCCCAAGCCCAGTTTAAGATTTAACTCAATATCTACCGGAATTTCATCTTGGCTATACTAGAAGAAAATCGATTAGTTGTTTAAGGGGAATAATTTATTGTATAATGTGGTGGTTTTTTCATCCTGAGAATAATCCACATAATGATGAAAATTAGATGGAATCATTTGAAAATACAATTGGTAAATGATATAATGATGATGTATTATGAATAAAATATTATTGACCATCCTTTAGGATAAAATACATATTGGACCCTAGCCTAGATATAGATGAGGTTATAGAATATTCAGATAAATAGGAAGAATAATTTTCTCCCTCAAGAGATAAAGAAGAGAAAAATTTAATGTAGATGAAGGGAGTGATCTATATTTGTTTGATAGTTCCCTAGCTATCATATATGGAGATCCTAATAATCATTAGACACTCCATTTTATAGAGAATATTTTTAATGTAGGTAGTGTTGAGGATGGGAAATAAGTTGTTCGTGAAAACTGGTTTAAGAGAAATTCTAAATATTCTTGGGGAAAATGAAAATGGTGAAATTGGTGATGCGAAAGAAGATGGATATAAAGATGAAGAAGGAGATGATTATAATGGTAATAGAGATTGAAATAGAGATGATTATGGTGATGGATCTATCCCTAATTTTTATAGTGACAAAATTATAGTTGAGGATGTGGAAATACCTTAGGCTCTTATCCCATCTCTTGTAGGTTTTATTTCTAGATAATCCAAATGACCCAACCTTATTAAAGAAGTGAACGTGGATGCTAAAGAAGAGAAATATGCATCAATTGAGTGGGATAAATATCCATGATTGGAATGTAATTTAGATAATCATAAATTTTAATGTGATCTTAGTGATCCTACATATTATTTTGATAAGACTACGGTTGAATGTTCAGTGGAAAAGAATTTAGTTATTGAATTGATGTAATTTGACCCAACTATTGATAATCCACCAAGCGAAGTATAAATATATTTTTATACCACAAAAGGTGAGACCCCTATTGTTATAGTTGTTGTATTTATCTTTATATATATAAAAATTAATAGTGGTTGAGACTCATAGTAAGTTGTTTGATAGTTGGATTAATCCAATGTTTGAGGAGTGGGGTATGTTTTATAGTAGTAAAACAATGAATGGTGTACTTGATCATTGAAAATAAAGACATCCTGAGGGATATATGGTGAATTATATTGTTTTAGTGGTCAGTTGTAGAGGGTTGTTTTTTATATTTATTCAATATCTGAGCATGATTCACTTTTACCTTTCCATGCTATCCACAAGTTCCAGTGGATGTTGTCACCAGAGGTGAGTTGGAATCTTTTAGAGAAAATATGATTTTTTATTTTCGTGTTATTATGAAGATTCAGGAATAGAATTCCACTATGTTATGTGAATGAGATGCAAGAAACTTATTTGAGATTGTGATATAATATATTGAACCAAAAATGATGAACCACATCCAAGAAGTAGATATTAAAGATTGTAGACTTATGGGTGAACTATATGTTGTGAGATCTATATTGAATTAGATACATACAACATTTCCCTATTCATTAGATTATTTTCTTGATAAGGTGGAGAACTATACATCAGTAGAATATAGTTATACTACTCCTCCTTCTAATGTTTTGATGTTTATATTCTCATATCGATCGAATGAGAATATAATTAAGATAATTCAGGTGGTGAACCCTATGTACCTTAGTAAGGTATGGAGAAGTTTGAGAATAATATTGATCATGTTCATATCATGGTCAGGAAGTAAAATAAATACATTATATATAATATTGAAACCATAAAAAACAATCATGTGTTATTGGTATGGGATATATATTAAACATGATCTGAATACCCATTTCATGTATTTATAAGAGATTATAAAATGCCTCCAATGACCCAATACGTTAAAGAATAAGTAAACTATTTGAAGTTAATGAAACATCTTATAATGTTTATTATATAAGGGAATAATTATTTATTTAGATAAATAGAGATAGGGGACAATATCACAATGGAATTCCTAAATCTCATGATGTAGTTTCTGCATGTTCATGGAACTGCTATTGGGAATCACAAGGCCATTCATGTAATGTCTCATTAAACCCCTATAGATACTCTTCTAGATTACATATGGCCTAGTTTTAACATGGACCCTAATTCACCTTTACCATCCCATACCTTGTATTTCTATCTCCACCAAATATGTTCTTCAACACCATTTACAAATCCTCATCATAGAGTCTCTTCCTCTAATTTTTATTCTTACATTCTATCCCAAAGCTCCTTCACGTTTTGATATTTTTACTTCTGCTATGGATAAATTGAAGGGAAAAGGCATAGATATACATTCAAACTTGGCTGAGAAGAAGCATTGGACTTTGGAGTTTTTTGTATTTGATTGGAAGTATTTGGTGATACATTTTTTAAAATTTTTTTGTTATACCCTTGGTTTATTATCTATGAGAACTGTATAGTTATTCGAATTTTATTTATTTACTTTTCCTATTCCATCTTTTATTTTTTTTATAATCCTAAAAGGGGGAGATGGTTTATTGAATTTATTTTTATATAATTTATTCATATTCATTTTATTCGTATTTACTAAGGTTTTATCTACATGAATTTGATAATATTTTGTATCATTTAATTTTTTTTGATGAAATGGTTTATAAAATTACATGTTTTGTTATCATAAAAAGATGAAGATTTTTGGAACCCCTATTTTAATGATCACAAAATCATGTTACTTATGATATTAATAAGTTTTATGTTTAATGTTATCCCTTTATAATGTATGATAGATTAGTGAAATTTGAAAAAGAATTAGTCACCACTAGAGAATCACCTAGCACCAAGGATGTCCCAAAAAAATCAGATGGGAATTTGACTAAGTATGATTCACGACCATATAATGTGTTACCCTTGAGGAAAACTCTCTGAAAATGTGGAAAATGGAAAACTGTTCAAAACACTCAATGTTGGATATGTTTCACCACCAGCACTGAAATTTTTCTATGTACTAGAACCACCTACCATCAGCTATGTCTAACCACCAATACCCAAATTTGCTGAAGTAATGGAATCACCTACATTCATCCTACCTCACCACCAGATCCAATCACTATCAGATCAAGACACTCGAAGACTATTTCCTAGTTCTAAAGACTCAATGCTATTGTTTTATGTTTATTTTGAGTGTAATATTTCTAACTGTTAGATTATCAAATTTAATTCCAAAAGATATTTAATTTATTGTTCAATAAATTTAATACATATATGCATTAAATTTCATATAAAACAGGTAGTATTTTTAGAATTGGATTGATATGATTCTTTTTAATGATGGTGCTGTTAAATGTTGAAGCAGACTCCCTTATACAAATCATAGCACTGAATAGAGACAAGAACATACACATGTACACTGAGATATATCCTTGAAAATTTAATGTTCTCTATGAACATATTGAATAACTAGAAGAATATCATTTTATGCAAACATAAATTCTGATTCTTTCATTCACACATCAATGAAGGATAGGAGCTTACAGAGCATTGAGTTTATGAAAATCTGCTCTGTTGCAAATTTCTAAAATAGTAATCGAAGGTAATTTCAAAATACATTCAAGGATTCACATGTTGTCGATCTTATCATACAAAAAACACCATTTCTATACCATTACATCATCTATTTGACTATTTAATTTACATTTGGAGTAGTTTGTGTATAGTATGTATTTCTCAATAGACATTGTCTCCTTCTTTAAACTAGAAGATAATTTGATATTTCCTCAAATACTATTTACACATTTTTTCCATGAATACGTCCCTATGTGGCATTTTATCTTTTGATTCCCATGATTACTATAGCATAGGTCTTGTGAGGAAGGTACAATTGTTCTACTATTGTTTACTAGATCTAGGTTATGGATCATAGATTATTGGTGTATAATCTACTTAGAAGAAGGTGATTACCAACTAAAGAGGATTAAGTATCTACATGATTCTGAAACTCTAGTATTTATTTTCCACTATTCCTTTTATTTTTTTTTCAGTTTTATTTATATGTTAAAAAACTTTTGTTTTAAACTATAATCAAAAAAAATACCATGATAACAATTTTTAATTAGTGCTTATATATTATTTTATTTTAGTAAATTGATTTAAAAAATTAAAATGGATTTCAAATATATTTTTAACTGGGAATTAATCAATATTAGGAAAAATATTTCAAATTATCAAATCTTATATCAATCAGCTATATTGTCTTATTGGGATATTTTATAATAAATTAGGTGATTTTATTTACACTTTTCCATGTATGAAAATTTATTGAACCAATATAACTTATTGAGTAAACAATTCATACCCCCTCTTGAGTTACTCACTTTAACCAATATAAATTATTGATTTAGTTGATGTGGGAGATTAACTGATATATATACTTAATAATTATATATATATTATGTATATAAGTTATATTTGAAATTACAATAAAATTATAATTTACATACATTAATAATTTTTGATATTTAATGTAACATGGACACCTTATCCATATTTGAGTTAAAATATCATTTATCAAGCCATTACATAGGATAAAACTTTTAGGAGGAGTTCCATTCATGTGAAAAATGTATAAACATGTCATGAAACTTACTCATGAATTTCAAGGATAAGAGTAAACTAAATATGAATGAGGGAAAAATTTATTTTCTATATAATAACACTTATATAGGATGTTAGTGGGTGTGTGTGATTCATTATACTTTTTCCCACCTATCTATAACCCATAGCACTAATCATCATCACAATTTTCTCAATGAGGTTCTTGAACACTAAAAGTTAATAAGGATGCATCTTGTATGGTGGGAGATTCATTTTTCCTGTGGATACCTCCAAATGTGAGATGTTTTTCCTCTAAAAATTTTATCTCTAGAATTCAAATGAGATTATTATCAAAACAAAATATAGTAAATACTTCAGTGAACTATTAGTGGTTTTATGGTGTTCATTTTTTTTATGTAAATGATTTTCAAATATAATTTTTAGATAACCTCAGGTATGTAATTTTGATCATTTCCACTTCATTAAATAATTTTTACAAGACTCATTTAATTAAATTGAGGATTTGAAAGAATTATGTGGAGTCTAATTATTAAAAATGAATACCCACATGAGATTCCAAAAATAACATGATTTGTTACTATTGTGGAATGCATCAAGTAAAATCGTTTGTGAAACTAGTTACAAATCAGATAATTTTTGTCACAAATAAATTTTCATTCAGTTTGACCCTCACAATATGCCAAATTTATAATAATATAACTATTATGTAGTATCTCATGTCATATGTCATGTACAACTAGTTAGACACTATGTAATTAATGTTGGGAACATTGTCTCATCTAGAATTCAATATGTCATATGTAATGTTTCATCATTTTTTGTCTATGCAACAATCATTGATTTGCATGAATATTAACCAATTCGAGTTACAAAATGTGTACAATTTCTACATATCATTGACTACTGATCAAACTATGTGTCACATTGGAGTTCAATATAGAGTGTGAATAGAAAATTTATAGATCCAAAAAAAATAAAACATTATCATAGTCCACTCTTTATGTGGTTAACCACTGGTTCTGAATGTGTAAATTTTTATTACTCATCATGTATCTATTTCACTAATCTATAATCCTTGGAACATCTATACAGGACCTTTGAATGTTCTCCACAAGCCATATCATATTCCTAGTAGTATTTTTCTTCTAAAAATTTATATCAACGGTTAGTTTTAATTAAATTATTCAAATGAAAACATAAAATAGAAACTAAATATATTGATCAAATAATTTTAAAAAATTATAAATTATAATGTTACTACTCCAATAAAAATTGAAGGTTGTAGGGCACAATCTAATCATTAGGTGAGTTCTTGATTTTGGTTTCTTAAAAGGATTAAATAGATAAATAAAAAGAACATTAAAAACAAAACAATGGAATCACATAAAGGGGATCTTTAAAATTTAATTTATAATTACTTTAAAATAACAATTATCTCAAACATGATAATAATTATATGAAAAAATTTAGATTCCCCGATTGTGTCATTATTATTTTCTTTTAAATTGTAAATGTGGATTAATATATTTCTATCCACATTTTCTCCAAAAAATCATTGTATAATTTTCTTGGTAATTTGAGTTCTAGTGAAGATGAATATAAAGATTATCATCATTTTTCATAGACAAAAATAATTGGTTCATCTATTTGTTTAAAATTATTAGGATGGTTGTGGGAGGAAATTCTCTTTCAGGATTGAGATAATTCTCAATATTTCGTATATTGTATACACTATCTCTCACCTTTGAAAACAATATATGTTAGAATTAATACCTTGGTTTAATATTCGGTAATTATGTAATGACTCTTTTTAAAATATACATTTAATGTAATTACGCATGTATATATAAGTGTATATTATTTTTATTATCATCATTATTATTATATCCCAAGACATATAATTATTTAAATTATATTTCATAAATATTTAAATATATATATATTGAAATAATAACAAATATAATATATAATTTTCATCGGGTTTTTAAACTCAACTAAAAAATCCCTTATAAAATTTATCAGACTTTGAATAACAGAATATTTAATAAATTGAAAATTATTTAATAAAAAAATAAATAGATATAATATTCAATTATTTGAAAAATAAGTTTTTATTTTAATATCAACATACATAAATAAATATCTATATAAATTTATTTACTTAACTGGTGACTAAATAAATATTTATTTGGTACATTTTGAATAAAAAATAATAGATAATATTCAACTAAAAAATTCTATACATGAATATATAGTTATTAAATGTATATGATCAGTAATGGATGAATAATTACAATTCCATATGTAAAGAATAATATTTACTCTTAATATTAAATTTAATTGAATTTTATTAGATTCTTTGTATAATTAATGTGTCATATTTTAGGTTACTTTCATAGTGGAACTAGGTGAACGTACTTTATGTACAATGTCATCATTTAGTAATAATTTACAACACCCATATGGAAAGAATTAAATTTAAAAATAATAATAACCATCCAACAAATGATACTAATTAATATAATAACTTTTCATCGATATATCAATTGGTATGATGCATACTTGGGTCATCACCCAATATTATTGACTAATTATCAATTAACATTTTGAAATGAACTCATCAATGAAATTAGAGGGCCATAGATTTAATTAAATAGTTCAAATTCATGTAATGGTTAAAAGATATCTACATCCAAAAATATGGAAGATAAAAACAACTCATGAAAAAATCTATTAATTTTATTTTTCTAATGACACACCCAATGCATTATACCTCACAATGAGAATATATCATCTTGATCTTCATCCCAACATTGAATTATATTATTAATGATATTCATTAGAACTAATTTCAACAATAATTGATAATAAACACGTTCATAGATAGAAATGTTAAATGAAACATAAAAAAATTGGAATTTCTATTAAAATTTGTCACATTAAACTACATTATTACATATCATTATATTTTAACATCATTAAAAAGGTATATAAATCATATGACCCCCAATCACTTGATAGTCTAACATAAACAATGTGCCCATTGAGAAATGTTATCTATATTAAAAACAGAAGGTATAGAATATTAACATAGAGATTTTTTGTTTTCATTATATCCAACCCTGAGTGGGGGGGTTTTGGTTTAAAATATGATTTATTTCCATATTTTAGAGAGTGGTGAAGGTCTGGTACTAGATCAATAATACCATTTTTTATACTCCCATGTTTATGAATTGTCGTTATCCTTATTTGGGTGTACTTACATTATTATCGAAGATATAGATCCTTTGTCAGGGGAAATGACTTACTGTTTAAGGATGTGTTTTTCTATAAAATAGAGTCTGGGTATAAATTTGTCAATTAATTTACCAGGTTCTCCACGATTTCAGAGAATGATGGTGGTGGTTTTTGAGTTTTTGTGCAGAACTGGCCTATTTTTTTCCATCGTGCTATTTAACATCATGTAAAATGATTAATTTATATTAAATGGTGTCTCGTATTATGACATGAATATAATTTTGGGTGTTAATTTTACATGTTATGTATTTTTAGTAAACATTATGTGATAGAAAAAATAGTAATTTTGTAAAAATATGACATTTTTATCAATATTTTCTAACTTCCTAGAATTCACATCAGGAAATGTGATTACACACAAAGAAAATAACACAAGTTATGGTTTTAGGGAACTATATGATTGATTTTCATTTCACTCAACATTTTTTACTCCCTCTATCAACCCAAATCACGCCCTTTGTGATTTTAGAGATATCTTCTCCTTCAGGATCATCCGTTCGGTGATAGATCATCGGGGACGTTACCATACACCTCTTTATGTAACCATTAATTTCTTATTACATTTTCATTTGTCATTATGGTGGTATTGTCCATAGTTATTTTCCATATTCATGATATGATAGTGTTTCCTATCAATACTTTAGTGTTTCTTTACATTCCTTATCATTCAAAGGTTGATCACTTGGTTTCCAATCATCGTTGTCAATAGAGGCTTGGTTTATTCCATTTTATAGTAGGTGATTGTCTATAAAGGGTTTATTAGATGAATTATGTATTGGTCTGGCAAATTACTTTAGATTTTTCATTTAATTTAAGTTATTTTTGTGTTTCGTCGTTTTTATTTGATTGATAAATGTTTTCAAAGGGGGGTTCCTTAAGAACAATTTTTTTGGTTAGAAATTTGTTTCCCAATCACCAAAGTCGTTGGTATTGGATTTCAAAATTGATTTATAAATGGTGATCAAGGTTTTAAAAAAATATTTTTACAAGATTGTAAATATGGGAAACATGGGTACATTTTCCAATAGACATACATAACCTTAGTGTGTTTTGAACTACTAGTGGTTATTTTGTTTATATCAATAGAATACAGTAGAAATCGATATCGATTGGATCCAAAAATTATCCTGGTTTAAGATATTTTATATCTAGAACACATATTTCTAATTTTAGATCCCAAATTATAGTTTTCATTTTCTTTTATCGATTTATATTAGTCGATGGTTTTAATCATGGATTGTTTCTCACAATTTTTTATATGACGTTGTGTCACATGGAATCACTCGATGGTATTTCAGGGATATATGTTTACATTGTTACTTCATGATGTATGGATAGGCATTCGGATTTTCATAACATCTAATTGTCAAATTTTTGGGTTTTATATTATGAAATAATTTTATGAAAACCAATATGAAAATTATTTAAAAATGGATTCAGTTTTATGAGAATTCATTATGGAATAATTTTTATTTTAAATTCTAGAACCTTTTAATTCTTCATATTAGACATTTTACAGTAACTTTGGTGGTATCCTAATGGGATTTGGGATCATACCCTAATTTATTCCTTTTTTTATATAGATGTTGTATTTCATGATAGATGTAAAGGGAATTGAATCATATAGAATATAAGTTTCCCCTTCTACTTTTCACATCATAGAATGGTGGTTTGGAGGTGATGATTGATCACAGGGGGAATTTTTTGTCTAATATGATTCATGATTTTCAGTTTATCTTATATGTGTTGGTCTGTATGTATCTGGTTTTATATTTTTCTTCATTTCTTAATAAATTTGTAAGTATTATTTAGTTATATTCATGACTGGTTTCTTTTATCTTTGTTTCACCACACTATGTGGTGGTTGTCTTAGGTTTATTGTCACGACCCGTCCTCGGGGCCCGTGTCGTGACTACCCCAAGCCCGCCTTCCATAGGCCAGGGGCTGGCGACTAGCACCAAGGCGTAAATCCCGGTAAAAAGGGAAGGCATTGCCTTTGTAAATTAAAAAAACACGACAGAGCAAGCAGTAGAAGTAAACACTAAGTAAAAACAGAGTACAACAGTAAGTGCGGAAAGTAAGTGGGCCAGTATACAAACCCAAACTGAAAGTAAAGTACAACTGGAAAGGGAAAACAGCAACTGAAAAGTAAAGCCTCAATGACGAGCTGTCCACTGGGAATCCCACCTGAAGGGTGAGTACAGATGGCCTCCTCTGCTCCTCGGGTACAGCTGACCGCTCCGACTATGTCCCGCCCAGTGGTCCACCTCCAGGTACCATCCTGCTCCGCAAGCCTCAACCACGATCAATGATGTCCATCGTCTGCAACCAACACAACGTATTGCGGGCATAGCCCGTGCAGGGGTGAGTATAAGCTACTCAGTAGGGACCCCGAGACCCCTGAAGGTCTTCCAGAATCCACAAAGGATAATCCGCAGAGGAAATATACAATCACGAAGTAACATCCTACTCTGCTTAGGTATATTCCCATACATATAACTAAGTCATCAATTCTCATTCGGCTCCAACATCCGAACCCAAGTACAACCCAGTCCACACAGGAAAGCAAAACGTAAATCCACACCGGATAGCACAACACAATCTACATAGGAAAGTAAAACAGGAATCAGCTCACACAGGTATACTTCTTCGTATGACAATAGAGATGATCATATGTTACCACTAATTCATCTAAGCCGTCGGACCCACAAAGGATTGATAGGTACTAACCCCTGCAATGTCCCAAAAAGGATCAGACCCACAAAGGATCGATAGGTAACTAACCCCCGCAAAGACCCACACAGGATCGGACCCACACAGGATCTGTAGGCGCTGGCTCACACAGAACCGTTGAGCACTGACCCACACAGGATCGGACCCACACAGGATCGGTAGCACTGATCCACATAGGATCTCTGAGTGATGTAGTCATCGCCGTCGAATCCACTGAGGATCTCTGTATAGTCATCGTAGTAGTAGTAGTCGCAGCCAGCACTAGGGTTCCCGCACACTGCAAGCTCGTTCGAGAGGGTCTGCTCCACGAGCCGAGAGGCTAATACATCAACTGACATATAGTCCAGAGTTTATGTATCCAAAAGTTCCTTATCTTCAATAGGAACTCAACGTCGCAAACGGCGCGTCAATCGGACGCCCGGTCTGAGAGTTATTGGCTTTTTGGTTCCAAGGGCCAGGTTGGTTTTTAAGGAAAAACTAACCCGACCGAACTCCACCTGCATCCAAACCTTGGGCGGAGTAAGCCAAACGATCTGTCTCACTAAGAGAAATCCAAAAAAGTCGACAGCACGTCATTCGGACGTCCGGAGCTTAAGATATGAGTGTTTCCGCTCTGAGGGCCCAGTTGGTTTCGTGTACGAACAAACCCGGCCAAACCCAAATTATTCCGAAACCTTGTGTGAGATATACCGAAACGACCGTCTTGATTCAAGGATCGCATCGCAACTGACGGTACGTCGATCGGAGGTCCGTAGCCCAAGTTATGGGCAAAATACCGAAGACGGTCTGAAAACGGGGGTTCCGGGCCCGGACCGACCCGGCCCGAGACCCCCCCGGTCGGCCCGAACCAGGTCGGCCCGGCGCGCTGGCTCAGCCAAGTGGTCGAGCCGTTCCGGCTCGCGGGGGGGGGGGGGGGGGGGGGGGGGCGCTGCCCCCTCGGTTTCCCTGTAACCGCGGCCCCATTAATGGGGCCGCTTGCTTGGCCGGTCGGGGGAATTAATTCCCCCAGTTTTCCCTTTGTCCGACCGGCCCGCACCGGCCGGCCGGTTCTGCCAACAAGGACCGGCGACGGCCGTTCCTTCCTCCTACGCCGACACCGACGGCCCAGAACCGGCCGCCGGTCACCCTACTCCGCCGCTGCCCCACTCCGGCCGCGGTGTCTTTGGTTTTCTTCGACGCGGCGCGACGGCGCCACGTCCTTGTTCAACTTCATGGCGCGGCGCGACGGCGCCGCGCATTACTTGCCGTACGATCCCGCGTGGTGCGACGGCACCACGCCATTCCATCCCAATCAAATTAGAAACAACATTCGAATTGGAGGAGGCTCGGTCATGTTTGTGCGGTCTGGCCCCCTCTCGTTAATTGATAGCAACTGGTCGTAAATTCATGAAGGACGACAAAGTATAATTCACGAACTAAATAATTAAATAACACCTACATTGAGCGTAGCTAGAACGGGGGTTCTCTGCGGAAAACGACGTCGCGAGGTGAAGCTTTGTACGTTGACGGTGAACGTCCGAGGTGGAAGTGGCATCTCCTTTTCTTTGACATGGGAAGAAGATCGAAAGAGGGTGCGTCGTCGATCCTCGGAAAAAGGGGTCACACACCGACTGCGGGGAGAAGAAGAGATGGCACATCGATCTCTTCTTACGGTGACGTCATTCTTCGTCGAAGTCTAGATGTTCTTCGTGATGAAGATGAAAACACCCAAGAGTTCTCTCCTCCAATGTCCACACACAACAACCAACCAAAATAAAATAAGGTGCATCCTTATTTTATTAACTCAAGCCAGAATTCAAAATTCAAAACTTAAATTAATTAATTGAATTGGGTGTTGGCATACTTAATGAGAGGAGAGGTAAAGTCACCCAATTAAAGGGAAGTTAAAAGGTTATAAGAGTTACACAACTTAAGTGGGGGTTAAGAGGAGTTAGGGAGTTAAGGGAATTGAAAAGGTGGGGGTTCGTGTGGGCCCCACCCCACCTTTAATCCACTCAAGAGAAACTAACAAACAGTGGGTCCCACCCTAACTCCTACACTTAGGTTCTAACTCATGGAGAAGAGAAATAAAATTCTTAACGAAATTTTATTTCACTAACACTTAATCCAAAAAAAATATACAACTCACATCAAGCAAACGCAACTCCAGAAAAGGCGTTCCTAAGCAATTACTGGCGCTACGGTTCCATCGGTGCCCTCAGAATTCGATTCCAGGCACCGGTTCAAAATTTAGAAATCCACGCTCGTTCGTTCACTGAACGTACCCGATCTAAACATCGGATAGAAATTCCGGGCACACCGGGCCTCGGAATCAAGTGCCGTCTAAAACTGCGTTCTTCTAAAATCCCAAAGAAAATTAAGAAAAAATTTCCCTTCATTTTACGGGTCTTTACATTACTCCCACCTCAGGGATTTAAGTCCCCATAAAGATACATCGAAAACTAGGGAAACAAATGTGGGTACTGAGCACGCATCTGAGCCTCCCGCTCCCAAATGCTCTCCTGGAGGTTCACGTGCTGCCATATGATGCACACTAGAGGAATCAACCGTCCTCGTAGGACCCTCTCCTGTCGATCCTCGATCTCCACTGGAACCTCCGCAAAAATCACCCCATCATCAACGTCATGCTCCCCATGGTCAATGATATGTGTTGGGTCGTGCACGTATCTCCTCAGCTGAAATACGTGGAAGACGTCGTGCACCCGGTGCCACTGAGGTGGTAGAGCCAGGCGATAAGCCACCTCGCCAATCCTGTTGAGGACCTGGAACGGTCCGATGAAGCGTGGAGACAACTTCCTGCCTCAGCCAAATCTCTATAATCCATGTTGAGGTGAGACACGCAAAAAGACGTGGTCTCCATCCTCAAACTCTAGTGGCCTCCCCCTCCTATCAGCATATGACTTCTGCCGGCTCTGAGCTGTCCTCATCCGCTCCTGGATGACTTGGACCTTCTCTGTCGTGGCCTGAACCATCTCTGGTCCCACAAGTGCTGACTCCCCAGGCTCTGTCCAGCACAAAGGAGATCTGCAAGTTCGGCCGTACAATGCCTCGTATGGTGCCATCCTGATGGTGGAGTGGTAACTGTTGTTGTACGCAAACTCCACCAAGGGTAGGTGGTCCCCCCAGCTACAACCAAAGTCGAGGACACATGCGTGGAGCATGTCCTCGAGAGTCTGAATGGTCCTCTCCGTCTGACTATCCGTCTGGGGGGGCACTGCCCCCCCGGTTTCCCTGTAACCATGGCCCCATTAATGGGGCCGCTTGATTGGCCGACCGGGGGAATTAATTCCCCCGGTTTTCCCTCTGTCTGGCCGGCCCTCACCGGCCGGCAGGTTCTGCCAACAAGGACCGGTGATGGCCGGTCCTTCCTCCTTCGCCGACACCGGCGGCCGAGAACCGGCCGCCGGTCATCCTACTCCACCGCTGCCCCACTCCGGCCGCGGTGTCTTCGGTTTTCTTCGACGCAGCGCGATGGCGCCACGTCCTTGTTCAACTTCATGGCGCGGCGCGATGGCGCTATGCATTACTTCCCGTACGATCCTGTGTGGTGAGAAAACACCACGCCATTCCATCCCAACCAAATTAGAAACAACATTCGAATTGGAGGAGGGTCGGTCGTGTTTGTGCGGTCCGGGCCCCTCTTGTTAATTGATATCAACTGGTCGTAAATTCACGAAGGGCGACAAAGTAGAATTCACGAACAAAATAATTAAATAACCCCTACATTGAGCGTAGCTAGAACGGGGGTTCGCCGCGGAAAACGACGTCGTGAGGTGAAGCTCCGTACGTTGACGGTGAACGTCCGAGGAGGAAGTGGCGTCTCCTTTTCTTTGACATGGGAAGAAGATCGAAAGAGGGTGCGTCGTCGATCCTCAGATAAAGGGGTCACACACAGGCTGCGGGGAGAAGAAGAGACGGCATGTCGATCTCTTCTTACGGTGACGGCGTTCTTCGTCGAAGTCTTGATGTTCTTCGTGATGAAGATGAAAACACCCAAGAGTTCTCTCCTCCAATGTCCACACACAACAACCAACCAAAATAAAATAAGGTGCATCCTTATTTTATTAACTCAAGCCACTATTCAAAATTCAAAACTTAAATTAATTAATTGAATTGGGTGTTGGCATACTTAATGAGAGGAGAGGTAAAGTCACCCAATTAAAGGGAAGTTAAAAGGTTATAAGAGTTACACAACTTAAGTGGGGGTTAAGAGGAGTTAGGGAGTTAAGGGAATTGAAAAGGTGGGGGTTTGTGTAGGCCCCACCACACCTTTAATCCACTCAAGAGAAACTAACAAATATTGGGTCCCACCCTAACTCCTACACTTAGGTTCTAACTCATGGAGAAGAGAAATAAAATTCTTAACGAAATTTTATTTCACTAACACTTAATACAAAAAATATATACAACTCACATAGAGAAAACACAACTCCAAAAAATGCGTTCCTAAGTAATTACCGGCGCTACGGTTCCATCGGTGCCCTCAGAATTCGATTCCGAGCAACGGTTCAAAAGTTAGAAATTCACGCTCGTTCGTTCACTGAACTTACCCGAGCGAAACTTTGGATAGAAATTCTGGGCACACCGGGCCTCGGAATCAAGTGTCGTCTAAAACTGCGTTCTTCTAAAATCCCAAAGAAAATTAAGAAAAAATATCCCTTCAATTTTACGGGTCTTTATAGTACTCGCACCTCAGGGATTTAAGTCCCCGTAAAGATACATCGAAAACTAGGGAAACAAATGTGGGTACTGAGCACGAATCTGAGCCTCCCGCTCCCAAGTGTTATCCTAGAGGTTCCCGTGATGCCATCTGATGCACACTAGAGGAATCGACCGTCCTCGTAGGACCCGCTCCTGTCGATCCTCGATCTCCACTGGAACCTCCGAAAAAGTCACACCATCATCGACGTCAAGCTCCCCATGGTCAATGATATGCATTGGGTCGTGCACGTATCTCCTCAGCTGAAATACGTGGAAGACGTCGTGCACCTGGTGCAACTGAGGTGGTAGAGCTAGGCGATAAGACACCTCGCCAATCCTACTGAGCACCTGGAATGGTCTGATGAAGCGTGGAGACAACTTCCCGCCTCGGCTAAATCTCCGTAATCCATGTTGAGGTGAGACACACAAAAAGACATGGTCGCCATCCTCGAACTCTAGTGGCCTCCCCCTCCTATCAGCATATGACTTCTGCCAGCTCTGAGATGTCCTCATCCGCTCCTGGATGACCTGGAACTTCTCTGTTGTGGCCTGAACCATCTCTGGTCCCACAAGTGCTGACTCCCCAGGGTCTGTCCAGCACCAAGAAGATTTGCAAGGTCGTCCGTACAACACCATGTATGGTGCCATCCTGATGGTGGAGTGGTAATTGCTGTTGTACGCAAACTCCACCAAGGGTAGGTGGTCCTCCCAGCTACAACCAAAGTCGAGGACACATGTGCGGAGCATGTCCTCGAGAGTCTGAATGGTCCTCTCCGTCTGACTATCCGTCTGGGGGGGGCGCTGCCCCCCCCCCCCCCCCGGTTTCCCTGTAACCGCGGCCCCATTAATGGAGCTGCTTGCTTGGCCGGCCGGGGGAATTAATTCCCCAAGTTTTCCCTTTATCCTGCCGGCCCGCACGGGCCGGCTGGTTCTGCCAAAAAGGACCGGCGATGGACGGTCCTTCCTCCTTCACCGACACCGGTGGCCCAGAACCGGCTGCCGGTCACCCTACTCCACCGCTGCCCCGCTCCGGCCGCGGTGTCTTCAGTTTTCTTCGACGCGGCGTGACGGCACCATGTCCTTGTTCAACTTCACGGCGCGACGCGACGGCGCCGCGCATTACTTTCCATACGATCTCGTGTGGTGCGACGGCACCACGCCATTCCGTCCCAACCAAATTAGAAAAAACATTCGAATTGGAGGAGGGTCGGTCGTGTTTGTGCGGTCCGGCCCCCTCTCGTTAATTGATAGCAACTGGTCGTAAATTCACAAAGGACGACAAAGTAGAATTCACGAACGAAATAATTAAATAACCCCTACATTGAGCATAGCTAGAACGGGGGTTTGCCGCGGAAAATGACGTCGCGAGGTGAAGCTCCGTATGTTGATGGTGAACGTCCGAGGAGGAAGTGGCGTCTCCTTTTCTTTGACATGGGAAGATGATCGAAAGAGGTTGCGTCGTCGATCCTCAGAAAAAGGGGTCACACACCTGATGCGGGGAGAATAAGAGATGGCACGTCGATCACTTCTTATGGTGACGACGTTCTTCGTCGAAGTCTTGATGTTCTTCGTGATGATGATGAAAACACCCAAGTGTTCTCTCCTCCAATGTCCACACACAACAACCAACCAAAATAAAATAATGCGCATCCTTATTTTATTAACTCAAGCCACAATTCAAAATTCAAAACTTAAATTAATTAATTGAATTGGGTGTTGGCATACTTAATGAGAGGAGAGGTAAAGTCACCCAATTAAAGGGAAGTTAAAAGGTTGTAAGAGTTACCCAACTTAAGTGGGGGTTAAGAGGAGTTAGGGAGTTAAGGGAATTGAAAAGGTGGGGGTTCATGTGGGCCCCACCCCACCTTTAATCCACTCAAGAGAAACTAACAAATAGTTGGTCCCACCCTAACTCCTACACTTAGGTTCTAACTCATGGAGAAGAGAAATAAAATTCCTAATGAAATTTTATTTCACTAACACTTAGTCCAAAAAAATATACAACTCACATCGAGCAAACGCAACTCCAGAAAAGACGTTCCTAAGAAATTACCGGTGCTACGGTTCCATCGGTGCCCTCGGAATTCGATTCCCAGCACCGGTTCAAAAGTTAGAAATTCACGCTCTTTCGTTCACTGAACGTACCCGAGCTAAACTTCGGATAGAAATTCCGGGCACACCGGGCCTCGGAATCAAGTGCTGTCTGAAACTGCATTCTTCTAAAATCCTAAAGAAAATTAAGAAAAAATTTCCCTTCAATTTTAGGGGTCTTTACATTACTCCTACCTCAGGTATTTAAGTCCCCGTAAAGATACATCGAAAACTAGGGAAACAAATGTGGGTACTGAGCACGCATCTGAGCCTCCCGCTCCCAAGTGCTCTCCTGGAGGTTCTCATGCTGCCATCTGATGCGCACTAGAGGAATCAACTATCCTCGTAGGACCCGCTCCTGTTGATCCTCGATCTCCTATGGAACCTCCGCAAAAGTCACCCCATCAACGACGTCAAGCTCCCCATGGTCAATGATATGCGTTGGGTCGTGCACGTATCTCCTCAGCTGAAATACGTGGAAGACGTCGTGCACCTGGTGCAACTGAGGTGGTAAAGCCAGGCGATAAGCCACCTAGCCAATCCTGCTGAGGACCTGGAACGGTCTGATGAAGCGTGGAGACAACCTCCTGCCTCGGCCAAATCTCGGTAATCCATGTTGAGGTGAGACACGCAAAAAGACGTGGTCGCCATCCTCGAACTCTAGTGGCCTCCCCCTCCTATCAGCATATGATTCTGCCGGCTCTGAGCTATCCTCATCCGCTCCTGGATGACCTGGACCTTCTCTGTCGTGGCCTGAACCATCTCTGGTCCCACAAGTGCTAACTCCCCAGGGTCTATCCAGCACAAAGGAGATCTGCAAGTTCGGCCGTACAACGCCTCGTATGGTGCCATCCTGATGGTGGAGTGGTAACTTTTGTTGTACTAAAACTCCACCATGGGTAGGTGGTCCTCCCAGCTACGACCAAAGTCGAGGACACATGCGCGGAGCATGTCCTCGAGAGTTTGAATGGTCCTCTCCATCTGACAATCCGTCTGGGGGGGGGCGCTGCCCCCCGGGTTTCTCTGATACTGCGGTCCCATTAATGGGGCCACTTACTTGGTCGGCCGGGGGAATTAATTCCCCCGGTTTTCCCTTTGTCCGGCCGGACCGCACCGGCCGGCCGGTTCTGCCAACAAGGACCGGCGACGGCCGGTCCTTCCTCCTTCGCCGACACCGGCGGGCCAGAACCAGTCGCTGGTCACCCTACTCTGCCGCTGCCCCGCTCCGGTCACGGTGTCTTCGGTTTTCTTCGACGCGGCGTGATAGCGCCGCGTCCTTGTTCAACCTCACGCTGCGGCGTAACGACACCGTGCATTACTTGTCGTACGATCTCGCATGGTGCGATGACACCACGCCATTCCATCCCAACCAAATTAGAAACAACATTCGAATTGGAGGAGGGTCGGTCATGTTTGTTCGGTCCGGCCCCCTCTCGTTAATTGATAGCAAATGGTCGTAAATTCACGAAGGATGACAAAGTAGAATTCACGAACAAAATAATTAAATAACCCATACATTGAGCGTAGCTAGAACGGGGGTTCACCGCGGAAAGCGACGTCGCGAGGTGAAGCTCCGTACGTTGACGGTGAACGTCCGAGGAGGAAGTGGCGTCTCCTTTTCTTTGACATGGGAAGAAGATTGAAAGAGGGTGCGTCATCAATCCTCGGAAAAAGGGGTCACACACCGGCTGTGGGGAGAAGAAGAGACGGCACGTCGATCTCTTCTTACGGTGACAGCGTTCTTCGTCGAAGTCTTGATGTTCTTCGTGATGAGGATGAAAACACCCAAGAGGTCTCTCCTCCAATGTCCATACACAACAACCAACCAAAATAAAATAAGGCGCATCCTTATTTTATTATCTCAAGCCACAATTCAAAATTCAAAACTTAAATTAATTAATTTAATTGGGTGTTGGCATACTTAATGAGAGGAGAGGTAAAGTCACCCAATTAAAGGGAAGTTAAAAGGTTATAAGAGTTACACAACTTAAGTGTGGGTTAATAGGAGTTAGGGAGTTAAGGGAATTGAAAAGGTGGGGGTTCGTGTGGGCCCCACACCACCTTTAATCCACTCAAGAGAAACTAACAAACAGTGGGTCCCACCCTAACTCCTACACTTAGGTTCTAACTCATGGAGAAGAGAAATAAAATTCCTAACGAAATTTTATTTCACTAACACTTAATCCAAAAAAAATATACAACTCACATCAAGAAAACGCAACTCCAGAAAAGGCATTCCTAAGCAATTACCGGCGCTACGGTTCCATCGATGCCATCGGAATTCGATTCCGAGCACCGGTTCAAAAGTAATAAATTCATGCTCGTTCGTTTACTGAACGTACCCGAGCTAAACTTCAGATAAAAATTCTGGGCACACCGGGCCTCGGAATCATGTGCCGTCTGAAACTGCGTTATTCTAAAATCCCAAAGAAAATTAAGAAAAAATTTCCCTTCAATTTTACAGGTCTTTACATTACTTCCAACTCAGGGATTTAAGTCCCCGTAAAGATACATCGAAAACTAGGGAAACAAATGTGGGTACTGAGTATGCATCTGAGCCTCCCGCTCCCAAGTGCTCTCCTGGAGGTTCTCATGCTACCATCTGATGCGCACTAGAGGAATCGACCGTCCTCGTTGGACCTCCTCCTATCGATCCTCAATCTCCACTGGAACCTCCGCAAAAGTCACCCCATCATCAACGTCAAGCTCCCCATGGTCAACGATATGCATTGGGTCATGCACGTATCTCCTCAGATGAAATACGTGGAAGACATCGTGCACCCGGTGCAACTGAGGTGGTAGAGCCAGGCGATAAGCCACCTCGACAGTCCTGCTGAGGACCTGGAACGGTCTGATGAAGTGTGGAGACAACTTCCCGCCTCGGCCAAATCTCTGTAATCCATGTTGAGGTGAGACACGCAAAAAGACGTGGTCGCCATCCTCGAACTCTAGTGGCCTCCCCCTCCTATCAGCATATGACTTATGCTGGCTCAGAGTTGTCCTCATCTTCTCCTGGATGACCTGGACCTTCTCTGTCGTGGCCTGAACCATCTCCGTTCCCACAAGTGCTGACTCCCCAGGGTCTATCCAGCACAAAGGAGATCTGCAAGGTCGGCCGTACAACGCCTCATATGGTGCCATTCTGATGGTGGAGTGTTAACTGTTTTTGTACGCAAACTCCACCAAGGGTAGGTGGACCTCCCAGCTACGACCAAAGTCGAGGACACATGCGCGGAGCATGTCCTCAAGAGTCTGAATGGTCCTCTCCATCTGACTATCCGTCTGGGGGGGCGCTGCCCCACCGGTTTCCCTGTAACCATGGCCCCATTAATGGGGCCGCTTGCTTCGCTGGCCGGGGGAATTAATTCCCCCGGTTTTCCCTTTGTCCAGCCGGCCCGCACCGGCCGGCCAGTTCTGCCAACAAGGACAGGCGACGGCCGGTCCTTCCTCCTTCACCGACACCGGCGGCCCAGAACTAGCCGCCGGTCACCCTACTCCGCCGCTGCCCCTCTCCGGCCGCGGTGTCTTCGTTTTTCTTCGATGCGGCGCGACGGCGCCATGTCCTTGTTCAACTTCACAGCGCGGCACGACGGCGCCGCTCATTACTTGTCGTACGATCCCGCGTGGTGCGACGACACCACGCCATTCCGTCCCAACCAAATTAGAAACAACATTCGAATTGGAGGAGGGTCGGTCGTGTTTGTGTGGTCCGGCCCCATCACGTTAATTGATAGAAACTGGTCGTAAATTTATGAAGGACGAAAAAGTATAATTCACGAATGAAATAATTAAATAACCCCTACATTGAGCGTAGCTAGAACAGGGGTTCGCCGCGGAAAACGACGTCACGAGGTGAAGCTCCGTATGTCGATGGTGAACATCCGAGGAGGAAGTGGTGTCTCCTTTTCTTTGACATGGGAAAAAGATCGAAAGAGGTTGCGTTGTCGATCCTTGGAAAAAGGGGTCACACACCGGCAGCGGGGAGAAGAAGAGACGGCACGTCGATCTCTTCTTACGGTGATGGCGTTCTTCATCGAAGTCTAGATGTTCTTCGTGATGAAGATGAAAACACCCAAGAGTTCTCTCTTCCAATGTCCACACACAACAACCAACCAAAATAAAATAAGGCGTATCCTTATTTTATTAACTCAAGCCACAATTCAAAATTCCAAACATAAATTAATTAATTGAATTGGGTGTTGGCATACTTAATGAGAGGAGAGGTAACGTCACCCAATTAAAGGGAAGTTAAAAGGTTATAAGAGTTACACAACTTAAGTGGGGGTTAAGAGGAGTTAGGGAGTTAAGGGAATTGAAAAGGTGGGGGTTCGTGTGGACCCCACCCCACCTTTAATCCACTCAAGAGAAGCTAACAAGCAGTGGGTCCCACCCTAACTCCTACACTTAGGTTCTAACTCATGGAGAAGAGAAATAGAATTCTTAACGAAATTTTATTTCACTAACACTTAATCAATAAAAAATATACAACTCACATCGAGCAAACGCAACTCCAGAAAAGGCGTTCCTAAGCAATGACCGGCGCTACTGTTCCATCGGTGCCATCGAAATTCGATTCCGAGCACTAGTTCAAAAGTTAGAAATTTACGATCGTTCGTTCACTGAACGTACTCGAGCTAAACTTCAGATAGAAATTCCGGGCACACCGGGCCTCGGAATCAAGTGTCATCTGAAACTGCGTTCTTCTAAAATCCCAAAGAAAATTAAGAAAAAATTTCCCTTCAATTTTATGGGTCTTTACATTACTCCCACCTCAGGTATTTAAGTCCCCGTAAAGATACATAGAAAACTAGGGAAACAAATGTGGGTACTGAGCACGCATCTGAGCCTCCCGCTCCCAAGTGCTCTCCTGGAGGTTCCCGTTCTGCCATCTGATGCACACTAGAGGAATCAACCGTCCTCGTAGGACCCGCTCCTGTCGATCCTCGATCTCCACTAGAACCTCCTCAAAAGTCACCCCATCATCGACGTCAAGCTCCCCATGGTCAATGATATGCGTTGGGTCGTTCACGTATCTCCTCAGTTGAAATACGTGGAAGACGTCGTGCACCCAGTGCAACTGAGGTAGTAGAGCCAGGCGATAAACCACCTCGCCAATCCTGTTGAGGACCTGGAACGGTCCGATGAAGCGTGGAGACAACTTCCCGCCTCGGCCAAATCTCCATAACCCATGTTGAGGTGAGACACGCAGAAAGACGTGGTCACCATCCTCGAACTCTAGTGGCCTCCCCCTCCTATCAGCATATGACTTCTACCGGCTCTGAGCTGTCCTCATCTGCTCCTGGATGACCTGGACCTTCTCTGTCGTAGCCTGAACCATCTCTGGTCCCACAAGTGCTGACTCCCCAGGGTCTGTCCGGCACAAAGGAGATCTGCAAGGTCGGCCGTACAACGCCTCATATGGTGCCATCCTGATGGTGGAGTGGTAACTGTTGTTGTACACAAACTCCACCAAGGGTAGGTGGTCCTCCCAGCTACGACCAAAGTCGAGGACACATGCGTGGAGCATGTCCTTGAGATTCTGAATGGTCCTCTCCGTCTGACTATTCGTCTGGGGGGGGGCCCTGCCACCCCCCCCCCCCCCCCGGTTTCCCTGTAACCATGGCCCCATTAATGGGGCCGCATGCTTGGCCGGTCGGGGGAATTAATTCCCCCGATTTTCCCTTTGTCCGGTCGGCCCGCACCGGTCGGCCGGTTCTGCTAACAAGGACCGGCGACGGCCGGTCCTTCCTCCTTCGCCAACACCGGCGGCCCAGAACCGGCCTCCGGTCACCCTACTCCGCCGCTCCGGCCGCGGTGTCTTCGGTTTTCTTCGATGCGGCGCGACGACGCCAAGTCCCTGTTCAACTTCACGGCACAGTGCGACGGCGCTGCACATTACTTGTCGTACGATCCCACGTGGTGTGACGGCACCACGCCATTCCATCCCAACCAAATTAGAAATAACATTTGAATTGGAGGAGGGTCGGTCGTGTTTTTGCGGTCCGGCCCCCTCTCATTAATTGATAGCAACTGGTCATAAATTCATGAAGGACGAAAAAGTAGAATTCACGAACGAAATAATTAAATAAACCCTACATTGAGTGTAGCTAGAACAGGGGTTCGCCGCAGAAAACGACGTCGCGAGGTGAAGCTCCATACGTTGACGGTGAACGTCCGAGGAGGAAGTGGCGTCTCCTTTTCTTTGACATGGGAATAATATCGAAAGAGGGTGTGTCGTCAATCCTCGGAAAAAGGGGTCACACACCAGCTGCGGGGAGAAGAAGAGACGGCATGTCGATCTCTTCTTACGGTGACGGCGTTCTTCGTCGAAGTCTTGATGTTCTTCGTGATGAAGATGAAAACACCCAAGAGTTCTCTCCTCCAATGTCCACACACAACAACCAACCAAAACAAAATAAGGCGCATCCTTATTTTATTAACTCAAGCCACAATTCAAAATTCGAAACTTAAATTAATTAATTGAATTGGGTGTTGGCATACTTAATGAGAGGAGAGGTAAAGTCACCCAATTAAAGGGAAGTTAAAAGGTTATAAGAGTTACACAAGTTATGTGGGGGTTAAGAGAAGTTAGGGAGTTAAGGGAATTGAAAAGGTGGGGGTTTGTGTGGGCCCCACCCAACCTTTAATCCACTCAAGAGAAACTAACAAATAGTGGGTCCCACCCTAACTCCTACACTATGGTTATAACTCATGGAGAAGAGAAATAAAATTCTTAATGAAATTTTATTTCACTAACACTTAATCCCAAAAAAATAAAACACTCACATCGAGCAAACGCAACTCCAGAAAAGAAGTTCCTAAGCAATTAACGGTGCTACGGTTCCATCGGTGCCCTCGGAATTTGATTCCGAGCAAAGATTCAAAAGTTAGAAATTCACACTCGTTCGTTCACTGAACGTACCCAAGCTAAACTTCGGATAGAAATTCCGGGCACACCGGGCCTCGGAATCAAGTGTCGTCTGAGACTGCGTTCTTGTAAAATCCCAAAGAAAATTAAGAAAAAATCTCCCTTCAATTTTACAGGTCTTTACATTACTCCCACCTCAGGGATTTACATCCCCATAAAGATACATCGAAAACTAGGGAAACAAATGTGGGTACTGAGCAGGAATCTGAGCCTCCCGCTCCGATGTGATCTCCTGGAGGTTCTCATGCTGCCATCTGATGCGCACTAGATGAATCGACCGTCCTCGTAGGACCCTCTCCTGTCGATCCTCGATCTCCACTAGAACCTCTACAAAAGTCACCCCATCATCGACGTCAAGCTCCCCATGGTCAATGATATGCGTTGGGTTGTGCATGTATCTACTCTACTGAGATACGTGGAAGACGTCGTGCACCCGGTGCAACTGAGGTGGTAGAGCCATCCGATAAGCCACCTCGCCAATCCTGCTGAGGACCTGGAACGGTCCGATGAAGCGTGGAGACAACTTGCCGCCTCGGCCAAATCTCTGTAATCCACGTTGAGGTGAGACACGCAAAAAGACGTGGTCTCCATCCTCGAACTCTAGTGGCCTCCCCCTCCTATCAGCATAAGACTTCTGCTGGCTCTGAGCTGTCCTCATCCGCTCCTGGATGACCTGGACCTTCTCTGTCGTGGCCTGAACCATCTCTGGTCCCACAAGTGCTGACTCCCCAGGGTCTGTCCAGCACAAAAGAGATCTGCAAGGTCGGCCGTACAACGCCTCGTATGGTGCCATCCTGATAGTGGAGTGGTAACTGTTTTTGTACGCAAACTCCATCAAGGGTAGGTGGTCCTCACAGATACGACCAAAGTCGAGGACACATGCGCGGAGCTTGTCCTCGAGAGTCTGAATTTTCCTCTCCGTCTGACCATCCGTCTGAGGGTGAAAGGCTGTTCTCAGACGTAGCTGTGTCCCGAACGCCTCCTGCAACCCTTTCCAAAGCCGGGAAGTAAATCGAGCATCTCGATCGGAGACGATAGATGGTGGCATTCCATGAAGCCGTACAATCTCCTGAACGTAAAGTCATCCCATGCTCTCCACTGATCCCTGCTCTCTGATGGGTAATAAGTGTGCTGACTTTGTGAGTCGGTCGACAATCACCCAAATGGAGTTGTGACCTCTGGATGTGCGTGGAAGTCCAGTCACGAAGTCCATAGATATCCCGTCCCACTTCCACTCCGGGACCTCCAAGGGCTGCACCAAGCCTGCTTGTACCTGGTGCTCTGGCTTCACCAGCTGGCAGGTTAGATACCGAAAAACGAACTCTGCCACAGCCATCTTCATTCCCGGCCACCAGTGCTGTCGTCTGAGATCCTAGTACATCTTCGCCACTACAGGATGCACCGCCAAAGGAGAAGTGTGAAACTCTCTCATCACCTCCTCTCGTAAAGCAACTGGTACCAAGGTACGTCCTCTGAAAAGGACATCGTGCTCTATTCCAAAGGAGAAACCATCAGGTGCCTGTCCTGAGGATATATGTACATGCTGCGTCTCACAGTCAGCGTCCCCACGTTGTGCCTCTCTTACCTGCTGCAATAGTGGAGGAGTGACTGTGAGAGATTGGAGGAAGGCTGCACCATCTCTATCCACGAAAGATATCTGCAAAGAGGCTAGCTGCTCTGTCGCCTCCTCCATTAGCTGGATGTCTGTCCTCCTGCTAAGAGCATCGGCTACCACGTTCCCCTTCCCAAGAGTATAGACTATCTCAAAGTCATAGTCCTGGAGGAACTCGAGCCATCACCGCAGTCTCAGATTCAGGTCCTTCTGAGAGAAGATGTATCTGAGACTCTGATGGTCAGAAAAGACTGTAAAGCGCTCGCCCATCAGGTTGTGTCACCATGTATTCAGAGTGAAGACTACTACTGCTAACTCCAGGTCGTGGGTAGTGTAGTTCTGCTCATACGGCCTCAACTGACGTGATCCATAGGTGATCACGACCCTCTCCTGCATCAGGACACATCCGAGTTCGGTCCCTGATGCATCGCAGTAGACTATGTACCCTACTCCCTCCTCAGGCAACCTCAAGATAGGTGCGCTGGTCAATCTCTGTCTCAGCTCCTAGAAGCTCTGCTGACATCTGTCTGACCACACAAAGTTTTTCCCCTTCTTCGTCAAAGCTGAGAGTGGTGCCACAACACTGGAGAAGTTTTGCACAAATCTCCGATAGTATCCAGCTAGTCCCAAGAAACTTCGCACCTCCGTCATGCTCTTGTGTGGATCCCAAGCTAGCACTGCCTCGATCTTCACAGGATCCACTGAAACTCCCACCTCAGAGATGACGTGTCCCAAGAAGTGGACCTCACGTATCCAGAACTGACACTTCGAGAGCTTACCATAAAGCTGGTGCTCACGGAGTGTGTCTAGTACAACCCGCAAGTGGTAGGCGTGATCCTCCTCAGTCGTCGAGTAAATCAAAATGTCGTCGATGAAGACCACGACAAATCGATCGAGGTATGGCTGAAAGATCCTGTTCATAAGGCCCATGAACACTGCTGGAGCATTGGTTACACCGAATGGCATAACCAAGAACTCATAGTGTCCATACCTACGTCTGAAGGCCGTCTTCTGCACGTCCTCGTCTCAAACTCTGAGCTGATGATAGCCTGACCTGAGGTCTATCTTCGAGAACCACCGTGCTCCCATGAGCTGATCGAAGAGGTCATCAATCCTTGGTAGCAGATACGTGTTCCTCACTGTCACCTGGTTCAGGCGATGATAGTCGACACAAAGTCGTAAGCTCCCATCCGCCTTCTTGGTGAACAAAATCGAGGAAGCCCAAGGTGAAACACTGGGTCGGATGAACCTCGTTCCCTGCAAGTCCTCCAACTGTACCCGCAGCTCTCGATGCTCGGCAGGGGCCATCCGATATGCTGGAGTCGATATCGGGGCTATCCCGGGGTATAGTTCAATATAAAAGTCTACCTCTCTGCGAGGAGGTAGTCATGGAATGTCGTCGGGAAAAACGTCTGCATACTGATCCACACTGCAGTAAAACTAGGACTCCGCATGTCAACTACTCCTAGGATGAGGCTAGCCAACTGATGAGTGATGGGCTATCCTCTCCTCCGCGGAAGTCCATCCTGTGCTTCAAAGGCTCCCTTCTCGCTGGTGAAGGTGAACCTGCTCCCATCGGTGCGTACACATCACACCTTGTGCCTAATACAGTCAATCTGTTAAGGGAATGTAGACAACCAATCCATACCCAAGATGACATCGTAAGGCCTCGACGCCGCTACAAGAAGATCACAGCCGAATCTCTCACCTCCTAGAGTAAGCTCACACTGCCGGCACCAGTGCGTAATCGTCAAGTCTGCTGCCATAGTAGTCTATAGCCGTAAGGATCGAGCCAACGGCTCTGTCGGAATCTACGTGCTCCGAACAAGGGCAGCGGCTATGAAAGAGTGACTCGCCCCTATGTCTATAAGAACTACATCAATGGAGGAATAGACACAGATAGTACCTCGAATCATCTCGGGCGCGCCGTGGTCGTAGGCCTCTGCTGCCTAGAGTTGTGCCTGTCTCTACCCGCCAGCTCCCTGTGGTCGGGGTGGACCTCCTGGTGGTGGTGGTGGTAAAGCCTCAAAGCATCACCCACCACCTGCTGCTCATCCATCTCCTCTACCTCATCCGCCTGCTCCCTGCGGACCGCCACGGTCGGCCCTCTGCCTCTACCTCGGTGGTCCCTCAATCGTCTGCTGCTCCTCGGCATGGCGGGTCGGGCAATCACGTGCCATATGGTCATGTCCGCCGCATGAGTAGCAATGCCTGCCTCTCAAAAGACGGGCTCCACGCTGTGTGCCCCGCATTGCTGAGCCAGTGTGCTGAGGTCATCTACCTGAGGGTCTGATCTGCCTGGACCCATGAGTCATCCGTCGACTGCCTGCTGCAGAAGACTCTGCTACGTGCCGCCCTGCGGTGGGTCTCGGTGTTGGTGTAGACTCAGCAAGAAAGTTCTCGATCAAAATGGCTCTCTCCAGTACTCATGTCTGGGTAGGAATGCTGAGGGAGATCAGTGATTCCCTGATCTCGTGTCTCAATCCCTGCTCAATGTTCCGAGCCCGGAAGAATGGGTCCCGTACCATGTCTGTCGAGTAGCGCGAGAGATCGGTAAATCTCGCCGAGTACTGGGCGACCGTCATGCTGTCATGCCGCAGCTGAAGAATCTATTGAATGCGTACCGCACGGAGGGTGGCTAGGGTGAACTCCGAGACGAAGAGGCTCTCAAAGTCCGTCCAGAGAAGAGATGCCTCATCGTGCACCTAGAGCATCAAGCTCCACCATCTTCCTCCTGCTACGTGCAGTAGGCTCACTACGAGGATCACTATGAGGTCTGCTGGTGTCCTCACTAACCTGAAAACTCTCACCACTACCTCCAGCCAGTCCTCGGCAGCCTGGGGGTCCGTCTCCCTGCGGAACCTGGGTGGTCGCTGGCGCTGGAACTCATTCAGTGCACTGAGGCGACGTGCATCGTCAGCGGCTGGTGCTGGAAGCATCGGTGGCTCGGCAGGTAGAGGTACTGCCGTTTCCACTGCTGACAAAGGGCCCTGCACCGAGGCCTCGTCGCTTGGTGGGCTGTCATCACGCTCAACTCTCGGAACCCTAGCTGGCTGTAGTCGTGGGGCCATCCTGAAAAGGAAACAGGTGCGCCACGGTCAGAACAGTGTACCTGGTGGGATGATACAAAGTAATCACAAAGAAAACTTGAAACACACACGCAATCAATGTTTTTGTTCATTAAGTTGGAAATCAGAAGTCACGGTCCTGGTGTACGGATACGTCGTCCGCCGCACCAACACTGGACTCCCTGGACTGATATCCACACCCAATATGCTTAACACTATTGCTTCGCATAGAAAAAGATCAGAGTCTGTGGTAGAACCGAACTCCTCTGATACCAATTTGTCACGACCCGTCCTCGGGGCCCGTGCCATGACTACCCCAAGCCCGCCTTCCATAGGCCAAGGGCTGGCGACTAGCACCCAGGCGTAAGCTCCCGTCCGCCTTCTTGGTGAACAAAATCGAGGAAGCCCAAGGTGAAACACTGGGTCGGATGAACCCCGTTCCCTGCAAGTCCTCCAACTGTACCTGCAGCTCTCGATGCTCGGCGGGGGCCATCCGATATGCTGGAGTCGATATCGGGGCTATCCCGGGGTATAGTTCAATATAAAAGTCTACCTCTCTGCGAGGAGGTAGTCATGGAATGTCGTCGGGAAAAACGTCTGCATACTGATCCACACTGCAGTAAAACTAGGACTCCGCATGTCAACTACTCCTCGGATGAGGCTAGCCAACTTATGAGTGATGGGCTATCCTCTCCTCCGCGGAAGTCCATCCTGTGCTTCAAAGGCTCCCTTCTCACTGGTGAAGGTGAACCTGCTCCCATCGGTGCGTACACATCACACCTTGTGCCTAATACAGTCAATCTGTTAAGGGAATGTAGACAACCAATCCATACCCAAGATGACATCGTAAGGCCTCGACGCCGCTACAAGAAGATCCCAGCCGAATCTCTCGCCTCCTAGAGTAAGCTCACACTGCCGGCACCAGTGCGTAATCGTCAAGTCTGCTGCCATAGTAGTCTATAGCCGTAAGGATCGAGCCAACGGCTCTGTCGGAATCTACGTGCTCCGAACAAGGGCAGCGGCTATGAAAGAGTGGCTCGCCCCTATGTCTATAAGAACTACATCAATGGAGGAATAGACACAGATAGTACCTCGAATCATCTCGGGCGCGCCGTGGTCGTAGGCCTCTGCTGCCTAGAGTTGTGCCTGTCTCTACCCGCCAGCTCCCTGTGGTCGGGGTGGACCTCCTGGTGGTGGTGGTGGTAAAGCCTCAAAGCATCACCCACCACCTGCTGCTCATCCATCTCCTCTACCTCATCCGCCTGCTCCCTGCGGACCGCCACGGTCGGCCCTCTGCCTCTACCTCGGTGGTCCCTCAATCGTCTGCCGCTCCTCGGCATGGCGGGTCGGGCAATCACGTGCCATATGGCCATGTCCGCCGCATGAGTAGCAATGCCTGCCTCTCAAAAGACGGGCTCCACGCTGTGTGCCCCGCATTGCTGAGCCAGTGTCCTGAGGTCATCTACCTGAGGGTCTGATCTGCCTGGACCCATGAGTCATTCGTCGACTGCCTGCTGCAGAAGACTCTGCTACGTGCCGCCCTGCGGTGGGTCTCGGTGTTGGTGTAGACTCAGCAAGAAAGTTCTCGATCAAAATGGCTCTCTCCAGTACTCATGTCTGGGTAGGAATGCTGAGGGAGATCAGTGATTCCCTGATCTCGTGTCTCAATCCCTGCTCAATGTTCTGAGCCCGGAAGAATGGGTCCCGTACCATGTCTGTCGAGTAGCGCGAGAGATCGGTAAATCTCGCCGAGTACTGGGCGACCGTCATGCTGTCATACCGCAGCTGAAGAATCTATTGAATGCGTACCGCACGGAGGGTGGCTAGGGTGAACTCCGAGAGGAAGAGGCTCTCAAAGTCCGTCCAGAGAAGAGATGCCTCATCGTGCACCTAGAGCATCAAGCTCCACCATCTTCCTCCTGCTACGTGCAGTAGGCTCACTACGAGGATCACTATGAGGTCTGCTGGTGTCCTCACTAACCTGAAAACTCTCACCACTACCTCCAGCCAGTCCTCGGCAGCCTGGGGGTCCGTCTCCCTGCGGAACCTGGGTGGTCGCTGGCGCTGGAACTCATTCAGTGCACTGAGGCGACGTGCATCGTCAGCGGCTGGTGCTGGAAGCATCGGTGGCTCGGCAGGTAGAGGTACCGCCGTTTCCACTGCTGACAAAGGGCCCTGCACCGAGGCCTCGTCGCTTGGTGGGCTGTCATCACGCTCAACTCTCGGAACCCTAGCTGGCTGTAGTCGTGGGGCCATCCTGAAAAGGAAACAGGTGTGCCACGGTCAGAACAGTGTACCTGGTGGGATGATACAAATTAATCACAAAGAAAACTTGAAACACACACGCAATCAATGTTTTTGTGCATTAAGTTGGAAATCAGAAGTCACGGTCCTGGTGTACGGATACGTCGGCCGCCGCACCAACACTGGACTCCCTGGACTGATATCCACACCCAATATGCTTAACACTATTGCTTCGCATAGAAAAAGATCAGAGTCTGTGGTAGAACCGAACTCCTCTGATACCAATTTGTCACGACCCGTCCTCGGGGCCCGTGCCGTGACTACCCCAAGCCCGCCTTCCATAGGCCAAGGGCTGGCGACTAGCACCCAGGCGTAAATCCCGGTATAAAGGGAAGGAATTTCCTTTGTAAAGTAAACAAACACCATAGAGCAAGAAGTATAAGTAAACACTAAGTAAAAACAGAGTACAACAGTAAGTGCAGAAAGTAAGTGGCCCAGTATACAAACCCAAACTGAAAGTAAAGTACAACTGGAAAGGGAAAACAGCAACTGAAAAGTAAAGCCGCAACTACGAGCTGTCCACTGGGAATCCCACCTGAAGGGTGAGTACAGATGGCCTCCTCTGCTCCTTGGGTCCAGCTGACCGCTCCGAGTACGTCCCTCCTAGTGGTCCACTTCCAGGTACCGTTCTGCTCTGCAAGCCTCAACCACGATCATAGTTGTTTGTTGTCTGCAACCAAAACAATGTAGTGTGGGCATAGCCCATGTAGGGGTGAGTATAAGCTACTCAGTAGGGACCCTGAGACCCCCGAAGGTCTCCCAGAATCCACAAAGGATAATCCCTAAAGGAAAGATACAATCACGAAGTAACATCTGACTCTTCTTAGGTATATTCTCATACATATACCTAAGTCATCAATTCTCGTTCGGCTCCAACATCCGAACCCAAGTACAACCTAGTCCACACAGGAAAGCAAAACGTAAATCCACACCAGATAGCACAACACGATCCACATAGGAAAGAAAAACAGGAATCAGCTCACACAGGTATACTTCTTCGTATGACGATAGAGATGATCAGATGTTACCACTGATTCATCTATGCCGTCGGACCCACAAAGGATCGATAGGTACTAACACCCGTAATGACCCACAAAGGATCTAACCACCAAGGATCGATAGGTAACTAACCCCCGCAAAGACCCACATAGGATCGAAACACACAGGATCTGTAGGCGCTGGCTCACACAGAACCACTGAGCGCTGACCCACACAGGATCGGACCCACATAGGATCAGTAGCACTGATCCACATATGATCACTGAGTGCTGTAGTCGTCGTCGTCGAATCCACTGAGGATCTCTGTACAGTCTTCGTAGTAGTAGTAGTCGCAGCCATCTCTAGGGTTCCCGCACACAGCAAGCTCGTTCGGGAGGGTCCGCTCCACGAGCCGAGAGTCTGATACATCAACTGACACGTAGTCTAGAGTTGATGTATCGAAAAGTTCTGTATCATCAACAGGAACTCAACATCACAGACGGCGCGTCAATCGGACGCCCGGTCTGAGAGTTATTGGATTTTTCGTTCCAGGGGCCCAGTTGGTTTTTAAGGCAAAACCAACCCGAACGTACTCCACTTGCATCCAAAACTCGGGCGTAGTAAGCTAAAAGATCCACCTCACTAAGAGGAATCCAACAAAGTTGACGGCACGTCATTCGGACGTCCGGAGCTTATGATATGAGCGTTTCCGCCTCGAAGGCCCGGTTGGTTTCATGTACGAACAAACCCGGCCAAACCCAAAGTATTCTGAAACCATGATTGCGATATACCGAAACGAACTTCTCGATTCAAGGATCACATCGCAACTGACGGTACATCGATCGGAGGTCCTTAGCCCAAGTTATTGGCAAAAGACCGAAGACGGTCCGAAAACGGGGGTTTCAGGCCCGGACCGACCCGGACCGAGACCCCCCCGGTCGGCCCGAACCGGGTCGGGCCGGCCCGGCCCGGCCGGAGACCCAGCGTGCGGGTGCCAGCTCGCTCGGCCAAGTGGCCTTGTTATTCCGGCTCGCGGGGGGGGGGGGGGTGGGGGGGTTTCCCTGTAATCGCGGCCCCATTAATGGGGCCGCTTGCTTGGCCGACCGGGGGAATTAATTCCCCTAGTTTTACCTTTGTCCGACCGGCCTGCACCGGCCGGCCAGTTCTGCCAACAAGGAAAGGCGACGGCCGGTCCTTCCTCCTTAGCCGACACCGGCGGCCCGGAACAGGCCGCCGGTCACCCTGCTCCGCCGCGGTCCGGAACCAGCCGTGACCTGGTTCATCCGGCGCGGTGTGACGGCACCGCGCCCCTCCACTGCAGCCCCGCTCCGGCCGCGGTGTCTTCGGTTTTCTTCGACGCGGAGCGACGGCATCGCGTCCTTGTTCAACTTCATAGCGCAGCGCGACGGCGCCGCGCATTACTTGTCGTACGATCCCGCGTGGTGCGACGACACCACGCCATTCCGTCCCAACCAAATTAGAAACAACATTCAAATTGGAGGAGGGTCGGCCATGTTTGTGTGGTCCGGACCCCTCTCATTAATTTATAGCAACTGGTCGTAAATTCATGAAGGACGACAAAGTAGAATTCACGAACTAAATAATTAAATAACCCCTACATTGAGCGTAGCTAGAACGGGGGTTCGCCGCGGAAAACGATGTCGCGAGTTGAAGCTCCGTACGTTGACGGTGAATGTCTAAGGAAGAAGTGGCGTCTTCTTTTCTTTGACATGGGAAGGAGATAGAAAGAGGGTGCGTCGTCGATCCTCATAAAAAATGGGTCACACACCGGCTACGGGGAGAAGAAGAGACAGCACGTCGATCTCTTCTTACGGTGACGGCGTTCTTCGTCGAAGTCTTGATGTTCTTCGTGATGAAGATGAAAACACCCAAGAGTTCTCTCCTCCAATGTCCACACACAACATCCAACCAAAATAAAATAAGGCTCATCCTTATTTTATTAACTCAATCCATAATTCAAAATTCAAAACTTAAATTAATTAATTGAATTGGGTGTTGGCATACTTAATAGGAGGAGAGGTAAAGTCACCCAATTAAAGGGAAATTAAAAGGTTATAAGAGTTACACAACTTAAGTGGGGGTTAAGAGGAGTTATGGAGATAAGGGAATTGAAAAGGTGGGGGTTCGTGTGGGCCCCACCCCACCTTTAATCCACTCAAGAGAAACTAACAAACAGTGGGTCCCACCCTAACTCCTACACTTAGGTTCTAACTCATGGAGAAGAGAAATAAAATTCTTAATGAAATTTTATTTCACTAACACTTAATCCACAAAAAATAAACAACTCACATCGAGCAAACGCAACTCCAGAAACGGCATTCCTAAGAAATTACCAGCGCTACGGTTCCATCAGTACCCTCGAAATTCGATTCCGAGCACCGGTTCTAAAGTTAGAAATTCACGCTCATTCGTTCACTGAATGTACCTGAGCTAAACTTCGGATAGAAATTCCGGGAACACCAGGCCTCGGAATCAAGTGCCGTCTGAAACTGCGTTCTTGTAAAATCCCAAATAAAATTAAGAAAAAAAATTCCTTGAATTTTACGCGTCTTTAAATTTATGGCTTTGTTAACTGGGGTTGGTCTATTACAATCTGGTATGAAATGAAAATCTCAACCTCATGTGTGTTAACGTTGCCTGATTTTGGTTATAAGTCTTGTGTAGAAATGGTTTAGGACTGTCAGAATTTAGATAGTAAGTGTTTTAAAGGGTCCTGTCCATCTCACACTCATTAATAATCCCGATTTTTCATAGGTGGTTATGAAATTATTACCAGACAAGATACATGTGTTTTGAGGTTATTTCAATGAACTTTATGGAATGTTAATTTAAAAAAAAATATTTCTTTTTAAATAATATATATCATCAGAAGAATTCATAATTTGGTTTAATTATTTTTGTTTTAACTCATTGTTCTGAATTTTGAAAGTGTTACTAATATTTTGTATTGTTATCATGATATATTTAGTTATTGTGTTATATTTATTAGTCAATGACTTTTAGAATACCACTTCTAAATCTGAGAGAGGAATCTATGAGACATGATTTATAGGAAAATCATCCAATGGACACTTATTTAATTAAATCTGTTATCCACACCATTCAGGATCTAGTACAAGTGGGAGTTTGGAACCTATGATGTGTGACACATCATGGCTATGTGTTTACTAAGAATCATACACACAAATTATGTGGTGATAAGGTATTATTGTAAATTTAAGAGCGGCCTGAGATAATTGAGAGTATATTCAACTTCAAAAAGACACATATTGATTTGAATTTGGGTTTTCCCACAATCATTCTGGAGATGAATGAAAAGAGATGATGTGAGTCAATTGTGAAAGCTATGTTTCATGGGAATCCTTACAAGAATTATTTCTAGAAAATAATTTATAATTGGTTTTACCCTAAGTGGATACATGATGAAATGATCTTGGCTTTTATGACCATTGAGAAAGAGGAGCATACCGTTCTAGACTATTTGACCTGTTTTTCTGAGATGGTGCATTTGACACTGGAGCTTGTCACTATTGAGTTTCAAATTGCTCAATGTTTTTAGTTGGGAATGAGGTTTAATAATAAATTAATGTTAATTATCATGGTTTTTATGGCCCCTATAATGGTATTTTAAAAAAATATATTGGCTGAGAAACACATAGATGGGAAGATAGGTTTTGGTATTGATATAGTAGGTTTAGTTGTTAGCTAGGTAGTATATTTGAAACACAAAAAGAAATAACAAAGGTAGATAATTTTCTTTAGGATTTGTTAAGACTGAATTTTATTTTTTTTCTATCATTGTGTGGGACATGTCATACCAAGCTGATTTTTGCGAAGGCTCCCAAGACATCGAATCGTAGTAGAAGATCTGACAATATGAAATTATTTTTTTACACGATATCTGAGGGTTGTATGATAGGATCAATATACAACAAATTAATTTAGGTTAGTTATGATTTATTAAAATGTGGTAGGTAAAATCATTATGAGGATGGGTATTTCATATGTCTAGGAATGATTAGGGAGGAGATGAGGTCATACATATTTATGAAGTGGAATATCCATAAGAGGAATTTGATGTAGGATCAACTACATTTATAGTTAGGTTATTTATTTTATCTTATATGGATCTAGATTTATTTGATATATGTTCTACTCATTATTTTATAATATCAATGTTGGTTTTCTATTAGGATTTATTTTGTACTTATTTTACAATGTTTGGATCATTACATGCATTTAGTAAAGAAGTCGGAAATAGGTGTTATGTTCCCCATGTTATAGGTGATTATAGCCAGCTTCATGGTGCTATGGTCCTTTTTAATTTTTTGTATTGAAATATTAAAAATTGTTATCATCACAGATTTGAGAATTTGGGTTAAGGCCATGATAGATTTTTATCTCCATCAGGTGGAGTTATTTTCTACCAATGAGGCCACTCATGTTTTTTAGTGTGATTGGTACTATAGATCGGGAAAAGAAGGGAATATTTTTCCTTATAATAGGTTCATCTCATGATAGTTTTCTGATAATTTTCTTGATATATTTGACCCATTATTTGTTAGTAAGATTCCTGCAGTGGTGTGTCCATACCATAAGGTATTTCTAGGTGTTTTTTTTCACTTTGACACAACATATTGTCGTCATGTTTACATTTTAACTTCTCATTGATATGATTTCCATTTCTATGTCATCTTATCAAATGGAACATGAAGAGTTTGAGGAACATATGTTCCATCATGAGGACCTAGAGGCTACTGGAATTATTCATCCTAGCATGTTATCATGGTCTTTGAGAGTCCTCTTTGATAATAAGAATTGTCGGAGGTTTATACATTGTATTGAATATGGGAAGATGAATCAGGTGACCATTAAAAAATATATACTTTACCTAGAAAGATGATATTTTTTACAAGATTAGAGTGGAATATTTTTATTCAATGATTTACCTTCGATCAGAATGACACCATTTCAGGTTCTAAGAATATTATATACCAAAGACATTGTTTAGAAGTTGGTATGGGAATTTTGATTTCTTGAATATGCAGTTTAGTCTAATTAATTCTCCTTTGGTGTTTATGTATTTGATGAATAAGATACTTATATATGTTTTGGACACTTTTTTTATGTTTTTTGGGTGACATTTCTGTGTAATCTAAGTCATAGGAGGTGCATAGGGGCTATTTGAATATCATTCTTTGACCCATAAAAAAACTTTTATATGGTATTCCTTACAAATGTGTGTTTTGGATTTTGGAAGTGAAATTTTTGGGGCATGTGATATCTGAGAGGGATGTATAAATGGATATCAAAAAGGTAAAAATAGTTAAAGCCAGTGAGAATCTTAGAAATGTGTTTAGGATTTGATTCATATTGGGATTGGATTGTTACTATAGGTTATTTGTTCATGATTTCTATAGGTTTTCACCTTTATTGACTACATTAACCCATAAGGGTGAAATTGTTTAGCATAATTAAAATTATAATAGATATTTTGATCTGATTAAGGTGTTTTTAACTTCAACGCCCCTTTTATTTCATCTGAAACTAGGTTTGGGTTATGATGTTTTCTACAGTGATTCTAGTATGGGTTTTGGATGTGTCATGATGTAGGGGAAACTTGTTGTGACCTATGGCTCATTGCGATTACTCCCTCATGATAAAAACATCCCTACACATGATATCAAGTTGGTAGGGGTATTAATACACTAGAAATGTGGTGAAAATACATCTTTTGGGAGAATTTTAATATGTATTAAAATAGACTAGAATATATTTTCAGTCATTGTGTTATAGATGCACAATAGTGACATTGGGTGGGGTAGCTATAGCATTTTGATAATGATTTTTTTCATTCGCATGGGATGAATAATATGTTTATCATTTCATTGAGAAGAAATATATAAACACAAGTTGTGATGGAATCTGTTGAGGAGTGTTTTTGATTTTTCTATTTACTAAGATGAGTGTAGGGGTAGAATTAGATATTGAACATTGTAATTACCCTAAATAAAATTTTACTCATTGTATGGTGAATTATTCTGGTTTGAGTCTGAGACTGACACAAAGTTACAACACATTGTAAAAATCCTTTATAGGTGAAAGACATAGGGTGGATAGTCTCTATCTCTCAGTAGAGATTCATTCTTTCATCTCATGTTGGTTGTTCTATTTCCCCTTAGGTAAGAGTATATTTATAGTGTATATAGGTCTTTTTAGTCTATGTACCATGGTTATTCTATAATGTATCATGAATTGTGATGTTAGTATTTATGACATGGGATGATAGAGTCGATTTTGGATTTTGAATCTTGTTGTCCTATCTGTTGGAGAATTAAGGAAGAACACTAGAAACCTACTATTGTTTTACATCTTTTACACATTCTGATATTGAAGAAGATGAGATATCTATTTATTTCATCATTTATAACATAGACTTGAAGTGGGAAGGATTTGATTAGGGTGATCGTTGATTGAATCTTTTAATCAGTGCATTTACTCTCTCTCAAGGGGATGATGAGAGTGGAACAACTTGTGTACTTGTATGTCCAAGAGACAGTGAGACATCATTGGGTTACCACTATAGTTATATATAATAGGTAAATTAGGTTAACATATAGGTTTTGGATTGGTTTGAAGGAGGAAATGGGTTCTTCGATAAAATTGTGTGTGTCTTATCATTCAAATATGGATGGATAGACATAGAAGAATATATAGGTTCATGAGGATACACTTCAGGCTTATACCCTTGATTCTTGAGGATATTGGGAAAATAAATTTCTTATGTTCATGTTTTCCTATATAAATAGTTATACAGACTCAATTAATATTTCACCCTTTGAGACTTTTTATGGATATCCATGTAGATCTCCCTAATTATGGGAAGAGTTGGGAGACCAATCCATGTTTGTGATGATTATTTTTTAGGAGATGATGGATATGGTACAACAGATCTGGAAGATATTGATCTCGACATAGATTTTCAAAAATCTAATGATAGCCAACGTCACTAGTTGGAGTTTGAAATATGTGATCAGTTATTTCTAATAGTTTCACTACACTTGGGACATCATCTATTTGGTAACCACGATGTGTTTGCAGCAATTTTTGTGGACCCCTCTAAGAACATTGGATGACTTTGATTGGTGGAAAAGTAATTTGACTTTCCATTTAGGTTTAAATATATCCATGAAAATTTTCATTTATCCCAATTGGGGAGGTATGTACCATATCCTCCCTATGTGATTGGGGTAGAGGATGTTGATCTTGAGACCAATACCACTATGGTTGAGAATCCTGTTAGGTTTATGGATCATTAAGAGAATGTATGTCATGTTAAAATGATTCATCTCATTTAGGTAATGTGGTAGTCTGGGAATGATAGCCTTAAGTCACGAGAAAAAAAATTATTGTTGATGAAATAGTCATCATTATATTTTTCAAGTCTATTAATCTAAGGTATTTTTGGGGGAAGAAAGAATTTATTATGGGGTGATTGTAACACCGTCCTATTATTTTTATGTATACCCCAGTTCATATGTTGTCTATCATCATTTTTTGGGTGTGTTTTCAGGATTCTCAAGGATGTATAAAATTTATATAGTTAATTACCTAATTTTTTGGGATTTATGTTTTTTTAAATTAATGTATTCATGTTGTAAATGTTTCAATGGTCGTACGAGGTTCTCCCTATGTTCAGAGAATATAAAAAGTGGTTCTTGGTATTTTTTATTGAACTAGAATATGTGTTGTCTACAGGGCGATTACACACCGTGTAATGGGATTATAGGCTATGTAATGGGAACATGGAATATTATTTGAATCTATTTGAGGGCATTATGCTTTGAAAATGTGTATTTGGAGTTCATGTTGTGTATTGTAAAAAACAAGTTTTTTATAAAAAGGTGACACAATATTCAAAATATTCATCCTTTATGTAATTCAAATAATATAATGGTATTACACAACATGAAAATCTCACATGTTATGAATTTCAGATTTCATTCAAGATATTTTCATTTCAATAAACTATGAAAACTCCCTATATGGACTCAATGCACACCCTATGTGATTTTGGAGATCTTTTCTCCATCAAGATCATTCGTTCGGTGATCAATCATAAGGGTTGTTATCATATTCTTATCCGAGTAAGTGTCTATTATTACATTCATTGTATTTTTTCACGATAGTGGGTTTTTCCATAGTAATATTTTATATTTGTGATTGGAAAGTGTTTTATAATCATTTTTTTCAGTTTCTAGACATGTATTGTCTTTCGAAGGTCAATCTCTTGGTTTATAATCACTTTTTTCAAAGGTGGTTAGGTTTATACTATTATTAGGTAGGTATTTCTATAAAATAGGTTAATTCAACAAATTTATATATGTTATTGATAAACAAATTTTTTTATTTAACTGATGTAATTTTTTATTTCCCGGGGATTGAAGGAATGAAAATTATTTTTTAAAGGGTTTTTAATTATGAATTTATTATTTTGAATTTTTAAATGGGTTTTTTTAACATTGAAGTAGTTGGGAACGTCTTCGAGAAAACTATTATAATTGGTGAGATTGTTTTTTAAATGTATGATGACAATAATGGAACTTTGGAACCTTACATGCATTGGGAAAAAGAAATAGGAATCCTAAATGTGTTTGGCACAAGTTGTGTTAATTTTTTTATAATCAAAACCCTATAATAGAACATGATAGAGGTTGGATCCAATAGCTGGCCTGATTTAGGATGTTTTATAACCAGTCTATTTTTTACATTGGATAGATCCCAAGTGATAGTTTCCTATTTTATTTACATTTATTTATCACCTGATAGTTTTATCATAAAGTGCTTCTCAAAAGTTGTTATATGATATTGATTCACAAGGAATCACATGATGGTATATCATGGATATATTTTTTCATTATTTACTTATGATTAATTGATTTAAATTTTTCTTTTTTATCAATTCTACTTGGCATATTTGTGGTTTTGAGTATATGAAAGATTATTATAAAAACTAAAGTGAAAACAATTTACAAGTTGGGTTGGTTTTATGATAATTATTTTTAAATCTTTTTTTGATATAAAAGAAAAACCACTTCAGTATTGATATTAGAATTTATATAGACCCTATGGTGGTATCTTAATGTCTTTTTGTTTTACACAATATTTTGGAATTTTGGAATTTTAAGATATTGTATTTCAGTATACTGGTAAATTGAAGGGTGTATTATAGAATTTTAGTTTTACCTTTCATTATTTACATCAAATAATGGTGGTTTGGAGGTTATGGTTGGTCAAACATAAATTTTCGGTCTTGTCTCATTATTTCATTTGGTGTTTATTTTGTATGGATTATTTTTTATGTATTAGGTTGGACCTTTTTTCTCATTTTACTATAGTTGTATGTATTTTTGGTTATATTAATGAATTTTTCCTTTATATTTGTTTCACCTCACCAAGTATTGGCCTAACTGGGTGTAGATTTTAGTTGACAAAAGGTTTACCATTATATGATCCATTGCGTCACATGAGTGACAGTCTTTGATACTTGGTATGTACTCCACAAAGTTATAAAAAATGATCTATGAAATAATTTTTTCATTTAAGATGACTAATAATGCAATGACAATGATTTCAGATAGTCATACGAGTAGAGAAAAATTTTATATCTGGCATAGAATCTTCGTATTTATGTACATTCTTATTAGTAGTCCAGTTGGCATATAATGAACAAAAGAATATGTATTTTAATATAGTTATTTATTTCAATCAAGGGATATATTTTTATATAATAAATACACTATCTCTAAGTATGTGTTGGTGGTTTGACACTAGGATTTTTTCTTCCACCCAATATGAGAGCATGAATTCATGTATATACTTTTTTCTCTAGAATATTGATTGGGGAAAGATATTTTTTTGAGATACTAAACATGTATAGTGGGTTGGGATTTCGAAGTAATGTAAAGACATACTAAAGAAACATTTCATGAAATTACACTGATATTATGTTGTTTTATTATTTAACACATTTATTGATCTACTACATATGGTGTAACACCAATGGAAATTTTATACATAAATGGAAAAATGTAACTACCCATGTGAACAAGGTGCCCATTTTATTTCAGGAGGCTTCCTGATTATAATTCTATATTGGACAAAGTATGGCCTAATGTATTTTCAAGATGGGTGACCTCGTGGGTAGTTTCATAGGGTGTATATGAGTGAGGAAAAAATGAAAGAAAATTATTGGAAAATAATTAGTCTAATAAGAATCCCTAGGGGTAATATCTTATAGTGTCCTAGAATGGAAATCTTGTAATTACATGTGATTTATGGGGTCAGGTGACTAGAATCATGGAACATGGACTTGGGTTGTAAAAACAAGTATTAAAGATAATTCCTAGAAAACAAATCTATAGGTATTTACAGGGTTTGAGGAATGGGGTCCAAAATAAGGGTTTTTCATTAAAGTGTTTTAGTGAATACAAATTAAGAAAACATAGACATTAAATGATATATATATTACAACACATTTAAATAGGGTGGAAAATTATTCATGGTAGCCTACTAAATTATAACTCAATAGTTATGAATGCTTATCCTAGAGTAGGGAGAGGTTGGGAGACCTCATGCAATGATTTCTATGGTTTATAGGGTGGGGGTGAAAAAACAATCTGATAGAAAATGTGTGGATATATGGGGCTTGTTTTTAATATCCTATTGGGTTATGGGATAGAAATTGAGGTATTAAAGGACATATGAGGGGTGTGGATATAAAATTCATTGTCTATGGAGGTGGTTTGTGATATATAGAGAACTCATTTAACTACTACATATAAGTGAATTTTATCCCATATTCATATATAATGTGGTTTTATAAATATTAATATTTTTAATTTTTATCTAATGCTATTTATTAATTTATTTATTTCTAAAATTATTATTCATCATTTCTACTTAGTACTAAGGGAACTCTTCTTCCATTTCATGCCATGATCCCTCGCATATATTTCGTTTCCTCCTAGCTTATAGGGATTTGAAAATATACCCTTATATTACTCCAACGAAGAAATGGTGAATCAATCCATGGTGTTATAACATTGGAGTTGTAAATTAATAAATTAATTTTTTTTATTCTCAATATAATAATATATTCATTTTAGGGAAAAATAATTTATGCTCGAGAGAATAAAATATCTTGATTTTTTATATGAGAATTGAATTTCTTGTACATGTTATTTATAACCCATTTTGATTCTACTAAAATTTTTTATTCCCAAGTCTATTAAATTATTTTTTACTGTGGTTTAAAGTGGTGATATGATATATCGTCTTCTAAATTATAGAAATTATAATTTTTTTACAAACAAGAGTCTATGATTAAAAATGTATAGATTATATATAGATATTTACTTGAAATTAAATTTTATTGGGGAAGTATTTATAGAACTAATGTGTATTAAATTGGGGATGATATTTTATATTTTAATTATTTCAGACACCATGTTACACATTTTTCGACATATGTGTGGCCATATGAAATCTATACCTTTGTTAAACGTGATTTTTAATAGTAGGAATATTTATTTGAAAAAATGAGTATTTATGGTTACACCAAGGTATGCTTGTTACGCATCGATGTTTGATCCATCAATGTGTAATTCACTATTGATTATATTGAATTGATTTCTTTGTCACTAAAATTTATTATATCAAGATGTTTTAATGGGTAAATTATATTATTATTTTTAATTTGGTTTATTTAATTAATTATTAAATATTTTTCTTTTACCATTAAAATTTTCCGTTATGAATTACTAGATGATGTGAACCAATATTTTGATTGGTGGTTATTATAGAAATTTAGGCCTTGAAACCCCAATAAGTTTTTATCTTGGGCCAGTTATGATGCTTCACTTACACAACAAAAGATAGAATTTTAATACATAAAAAGTTAGATGAATTTATATGCCATCTACCCAATAATTCAAATTTTATATCTATCTATTTTTTAAAAATTAATAGAATTATAAATCTAGGATGGAATGGAACTATGTTATAGTAGAGTGTGGTACTAATTTAATGAATCATAGTTTTTGGAAGAAGTTATTTAGTGTTTTTATTAATGTGGGAGGAATTAATAATGTGAAAATATAATTATTGTAAAATTAAATTGACTAATATTTAAATTAAATAATTGTCAAACTACCTCCTGTTTTAGAGGGGAAACATTAAAAACTACTTCCATTGTGGGTGTTGGTGAATATGTTTATAGAGAAAATCACCATGTCAAGAAGTGTAAGAGGATTGGGTTCATGTTAAATTTATAATGGAATGGGAGTGAACAATATCCAACTATGATGTCATTTAATTTTAATTATAGAGACATTATTCAATTATAAGACGACATAGTTATTAGGGTAGAGCTTGTGAATAATCTATAACACTAGTAACACAAATATAATATCTACATTATTACATTATCATCAGATACATGATACTGCATCACCAAGGATTAGTCAATTTAGTTGGCTAGATGAATGATATATATTCTATATTACTATATTACTTTGAAAATAAAAAATACATAATAAAAGTTAGATTATTATTTCCTTAATATTACTCATAAAATATTTTTCCTTATCCAAATGAAATGAAAAAAAATGGGTTTGTTTAAATTCTAATTAGGGGTAATTTACATTGGAATAAATCATGAGAAGATGATAAATAATAAATATAGAAAGGTAAATAATTAAAAATACATGCTATTTAATCAATAACATCAGAACTAAATGTTTCCATGGATAATATCAATGATATAATTCTATGGATAAAAATATATAAATCTAAATAAAATAAATTACTAATATTATTCATCATGATCTCATACATCATGATAACTTTACCATAATATCCTTTCCCCATGAAAATTTAATCAAATGTACATATGCTATGAAAACCCATTTAACACGTCTAGGGAACTGGTTTGTATCATGGGCGAAGTACAATTAATGAGGGTAAATCTATAAAAGGTCCATACTCATTATTGTATTACCAATGAAATACACATATATTTATTGAAAAATTTATTATATGAACTATTTTCCTTGTCAATTTTGATTTTTTGTTGAGTAAATAATATTAAATATTTTTATTTTCTTATGTTAATCAAACAACTATCATAGAAAAACAACACATGTAGAAATTTTATATGGTTTTGTAAATAATTATTAACATGATAAACATAGCATGGATATTTAATATAAATTTAATGTTTAACAATCAAAGAAATGTACATGTTTCAAAATAATGTTATTGACCGTGAAATTAGTAATTGATAAAATAAAAACATCAGTTAATAAGAAATATAGTATTTCTAATAAAATAGTGTCCTTTAGAAAAATAAAAAAAATGAATAGAAAAATAAAAATTAGTTTTTATTAATATTTGTTCATTTTATAAACATTGAAAACTTATATAAGTTGTAAAATATCATTAAACAGTTATAGAAGAAGAAAAATACCTTAACAACATATAATTTTAAAAGCTACATTCCTTTTGAATTCTTGAAAAAAATATAAAACATTTCCCTTTTTAAAAAAGCTAAAATATTATGTTCAATTATTATAATATGTCAAGAATTAAATTATATGTACATAAAAAATAATTTATGTAAATTAAAATGCATTTTTTAAATCAAATTTGAAAACTTTTTATAAGAAATAAAAATATAATTTATTAAAAAGTTAAATATGAATATATTTTTTAAAGAATTTCAGATATCAATACAAGTGAAAAAAGAGAGTAAAATTTCGAAGAAAATATGATTATTCTAAATATCTAGTGGGTAAGAAAATATATAGTGTTTGTGAAGGATATAACAGAAGATTCCTTTAGTGAAAATAAGATAAATTCCATTGAAATTATATTATAGATTAAATTAATACGCCTTAGTTAACAATTAAATTGTAATCCCTTGAAACATCAAACAAGGATTGAAAAATTAATCATCTGTAATAAATATATATTCATGTTAAATAGAGCACATGTGTGTTTAATACAACACATTAATATAAATAGATACATTATATAAAAAATTTCTCTATAAAGTTAAAAATTGAGAAGAAATCTCTTACCTCAAGTTCGACTTTCCTCAAAAGTTATATAACATACTAAATAATTGAATTTTAATAAATTATAATGGTTTTCCAAATTCATGCACATAATTAAAAAATAAAATTTTATCCAATTATAACATTTTAACACCTCTTTATTAGCGGCTCAATAAAATAATTGTTTCTATGTGATAATTGTATTTTTTTTTTCTTGAGAATTTTGGTATGGATGATGGGGTTGTTGTAAAATTATTAACAATTCATCATATCAACAATATTTAACTATTTTTAAAAATATATATCATATATATTAATTATATATATTTTTATTCATATATAAAATTAAGATATAGAAAAATTAATTACATTTTTTATGGTGATAGTAGGTCGTACGTACGAATGAAAAATGGTTTATGATTTCAATTTGCAGAATGAAAGAAAGGTAAATTTTAATTAAACATTATATAATACATATCATATTTATTCATTCAATATATCCTCCTTACCATCCATGTATATTGAAAATAAAAAATAGACACATCACTTCAGGGAGGTGGTAATGTAAATTTACCAATTAGTGATGTTGTTATTTTCAGATGGATTGAAAGATAAAAAGGTTAATGATGTATTATATTTCTAAAAACCAAATTAATTCATAAATATAATATATAATAATTATTTCCATATTTATAAAATTCCCAATAATTGGTTGAGAAAAAACAAATTACACTGCTACATGAAAATGATACGTTGTACGTACCCATGAGTAATGTTTTAGCATTACTAGGAATGGAAATGAGGTGAAAGATTTATATCCCAAAATCAGAATGAAATAAAAATATAGTTATTATAATATAGTTGTTATTTTATATTTTTTACAATAAAAATATATTTATGATGTTAAATAAGAAATAAACATGAATTATTTAGAGAGGATGATTACATATTATTCAATATAATTCCTTAAATCTCTTTTTAAGGACCCATGGAATGGAATTTTTATAAGAAAAGAATATCTATTTATATATAAATAATTTGAGAAGATAAATGGGTTCTTTTTTATATAGATATTTTCCTCAAAAATGATTAACGAAAACAAAAAATAGGTGTATTTTTTATGTGTGGGGAGGGAAATAATTTAATGCTTTAAAATATTTGGATAAAATAAATCCACATTCAGGGAAAATTAGTTCGAAAGTGACAAGAATTTAAAGACAATTTAGATAATTTACTTAAAAAAATATTAAAATAAAATATATATGGGGTGATATATCATTTTATACCATATATATTTGATTACCCCTATTGTTAATCATTTCTAACCTTAACCATGATGAAAACTATTTCAATATTAATAAGTTATAATATTACATATAAGATGGAAATTGTATAATAAATGAACGTGTAATGAAATTTTCGACCATATCATGTCCATATTTTCTTATATCATGATTTTATGTATTCTAAATATTATAAATAAAAACTATTTACATAAACTAAAATTCAAGTCATTTTTGATTCAATTCATTTAATTTGACATTAAAAACCTAAAAATTAAAATATAAATAAATAAATAAATTTTTAAAAATAATTAGCATGATATATGAATCGATAAAATTTATGTTTAACTATATATCAACCATAAAATATTACTTTTAATGTTTTTTAAAATCATATATATGGTTTTTCTACTACTTGCACGAGCACTATGTTAGCATGGCATAAGAATTTTATATAAATATAACCAGTAATTAAACACAATATTTTATCAAGAGCCTATTGAATTATTTTTTAGAACATAGATATAAACCTTAGATCACGATTATATATGATAAGTGTGGTATGATATAAAATCAATGAAATTATTTAATTTATAACTGAGTAATATGATAAGGAGGAATCTATTCAATAATACAAATAAAATATATTTATTTTTAAGGTGGTCATATAAATCCCAAATAAAAATTTCCCCCTTAGATATTTGTTGATGTTCAATGAATAAATAAATGGTAAATGATTCACATTACCATTATTGTATAGGTAATGGTTGTATTATCGATTTAGGATTTTAACGCTCAGACTTACAAAAATGAAATCAAGAAAAAAGATGCATGCTCTAAAACAGCTCTTTTCATCTAATCCCACTGTAAATTCTATTCTAGACCTACTTTAAAAATCGTACTTCTTTGATGAGTAGAGAATAAGGAATTATGATATTCATCCAACATCTAATTCTTAATGTGTAGTGCTATTGGGAAACATAATTGGTTTCAAAAACATATCATTCCATAATGATCATGGTTGAATTTTAAAACATTCATAACCTTCATCTATAATTCCGCATCTTCCTTTTCAAATTTTTTAATATTCTCATTGATAGATGGATGACCATTTATTTGATAAAGATAATATTTTTCACTTTTAAAAATATTTTATTATTCAACTTCTATAAATCCAAAAAATATTAGATTACTTACAATCATAATCATAGAAAAAGGCAATGTTTTTTCTGATATAGAGCATCATCCATCTTGTTTTCCTTCCCGAGGTGGTAATTTATTGAGTATTGATAATATCTGATTGACTCCATTCATCTTTTCTGTCTCTTATTCAATAAATTCTTGGTATGTTTTTATTTTTTGTAGATATTATCTATTCATATACTAAACCATTCAACATATAGATAATTCCATTATATCTTCAGTGAAATTATAACCAGTTCCATCTTCAAATAATGGGTTGGGTAATTTTTCTCAGGAATTTTCTACTTGTGAGAGGTATAATCTATCAACATATCATTAAAAAAGTGGATTCATGCAATTCACTTAATCAATGCATCCATATATATCAAAAAACCATCTCCATAGTAGGTTAATGAATGAAAATGAATGATAATTAACCTTCTCTTCTGGTATACAATATTTTCCTCACATTTATCTATCTATAAGAACATACCCATATCCATGTCAACACGGTGAGTGGAGTATATAATCATGAAAAATATCTCATTTTGAGTAAACATTATTCAACCATACCATGAAAATAATGAATATTATATACCATAGTAGATCTAGGACATTTATCATAAACATCTATATTTTACATATCTATCGGTATGCCCTCAAGTGAGTTTATATAGTCTAATAATGAAACTTTCTAAATCCAAAATTCTCAATTGGTAAATTTTCATAAAACGTATCTTTCCCCATAAGGTTCAGAAAAATTATTAAATAATATTAATGATCATCATTTATCTTTGAATATATAAAATTATCATATACAGAGAGAATAAAAAACTGATAAAGATAGTATATAAAGACTATATTCACTAAATCCATAAAGATATTGGGAGAATTTCTACATCCAAATGGCATTAATATAAATTCATAATGATCATAGCTCATATGTAAGGTTGTATTTGTAATATCATCTTTATTTTTCCATATCTGATAATATACATATCAAATATCAACCATGGAAAAATAATTACCTCATCATAATTTATAACAATATTATTAAAATGAGTTATATCATACTTTTTCTGGATAGTGATCTTGTTAAGTTCTTAATAACCATTTAAATTACACATTGACCCACCATTCGTAACAAATAGACATGTGTACAATAGAGAGATACACTAGTCAAAATGAATCCATTATACAGATAATCTGAGTTTTTCTTCACCACTTTCAATATCTTAATCACAAGCATTGTATATGAATTCATTGAAACATGTGTATCTCTACATGTGTACTTTATTGAAAACTATGATTCATGATTTAGTGGAAAACTATGTAACCCTTTAGGAAACTGATTAACTATATCCTATACAATATCTATATATTTGATTTTGAGTGTATCCCCAACAATATAAGATAAATATAGTCCACTAATAGGTAAAAACCTATATAATGGAATTATTTTTGATTGTGATATTAGGTTAAACATATTATCTATAAACAATCATGGGTTGATTTGTAATTTGGAATGTAACATACTTTGTCAAAAAAAATTCAAGGGAAATAATATATTTTCAACTAAAAATGGATTAGTGTTCTCCTTAGATGTTGGATTATTATGTCACATGTAGTGATCTATCATAGGTGAATCACACTATAATACAATAGGTTAGTCGTACAACTAAGGTTATTCATTATAAATGGAAGAAGGTAACCTAATATGGCCATTATCTACTTACATCCAACATCATCTATATTAGCTTATAGGGAAAGGAAATCCCGATGGACTAAATGTTTTGATTCCCATTATATAATGAGTAGTGATCACAAAATAATGGGACACACTTAGATAGATCATAAATATCCATAATATTGATCCAAAAAACAAAAAATAAATATCAAAAAGAAAAAGGTCTCAAATATTATAAGGTATTATCTTAATTATCATGTTATCAATATTCCTTTAAAATATAGATCCCAGGGTTTCTTCTATATGTTCCATGATACAAAATATAGATTCCCAAAATCTAGTAACTCAAATCTAGTTTCTATATTGTTACATTAATATATAATACATAGATCACATCACCAATGATAAATCAATTTGGAAATGTTCAATAACCCGATACAAGCCTTGGATCAAACCTTCGAGACTCACTCTTATATGGTGAATCTCACACAACAGAATTCCTACTGAGGTGTGTCTCCAATCCTTCGATATTCATCTTTGCTCAATGTCTTATTTATGATATCAACACTAGTATGATGTTTATCATTTTTTCTTTCATGTGTTAATGCCTTTTCTCTTTAGAATTAAATCTTTGACATTTTAAATTTCATATGGACATTTACTGACTCTATCACCACTCAGATTAAAAGATGTGTCAATCACGATGAATCTCAGCAAATTAGGAACGTGTTATCTACTACAGTTGTAGAATTGATGCACGTGATATGGTATGATATAAATAATTATATTCACAACAAAGGATCACTAACTCTCAATGTATGTAATGATAGAATTATAGTTACGGTGCAAGAAGAATCTTCAATCCAGAAAGCGTACTGCAACAACTCTGTTAATGACTTTGAGATTCTTTGTAAACTTCGTATTATTGGCATCTTCAAGCAACCAAAACGTACCCTTGATATTTTCTGGAAATTCTCACTCCCTGGATGGATTAAAGTGAACATTAATGGCACCTCGAAAGGAAATCCACACCCTGCGGGTTGTGGAGCTATTTTCAGAGATTACCTAGATAAATTTCATGGATTCCTTTATGGTACTTGTGGCACAACCTCCTCCCTTGAAGTAGAAATGGTGGCTATAATACATGCTGTCAATTTTTCAATTCAACAAGGATGAAGGAAGATCTGGATCAAGAGTGATTCGACCACAATCATCCAGGCTATCTGGAATGGGGTGATTCATCTCTCTTGACCACTTACCACCCACTGGATGAGATGTCTTGATATGCTTCAGGATATCAATTACATTGTCACACATGCGTATCGGGAGGCGAACATGATTGTATATGCTCTTTCCAACAATGGTATCGACCATGAATTAATATGGTATGATACCTAGACTCTTGATTTTTATCATTAGTATGACAAATATTTTAAGAAACTCCTATATTTCAGACTCATGTAACTCCTTTCTTTAATATTCGATAAATTTTTCCTTGTTCACTTAACTGAGGCACCATCTTCTTTAAAAAAACATAAGAAAAAATCATGTTTCCTTTACGTTACTAGTAATATCATTCTATATATCAAAGGTAATGGAAAATTAATAATGTGTGAACTTATATTCCCAACAAGGGTTACCTATAGAAAACAATATAATGAAAAAATAAGGCATAATCAATATAGAAACATGAATTACTTAAATCACATTCCATTTAATCAATAACTATAGAATAAAATTAATCCGTTAATAATATAAATGTATTAGATCCATGGATATGACAAATGAAATTCATAATGAGTAAATTTATTTATGAAATGATCTCATACGTTATTATAATATTAATATAAAGTCTACTTGACAGGATAGTTCAATTTATGGGTTTGTATACACATAAAAACCCTTTTAGTAGGCATGAAAATTGGTTTTCTCTTTAGAAATTTCGATTCATTCAGGGGATATCAATAACCCGTTCCCACCCATCACTACATGTGTAATATATTCCTTATATATAGAATGTGTGTAGGAGGCTTTCTCAACCTTTTTTAGCTTCCATCGTAGTTCAAACTATTAAGAGAGGGGGGGACACATATTCTTTAACATATTTCACTACTACGTTGTCTATATGGTGGGGTGATGAATCTTTTCCCCTAGCTTACCTTGACATTTTCATCCCATTGGTCTGTCAGGAGTATTTTTAAACATTAGGTTTTGGATTCTATATGGAATTTTTTCCAACGTGTTTATAGTCTGTTTTCATTATTTTTATTCTTTAATAGAGGTTCTATTATTATTTTTTTTTATGAAAGTGGTATTTTCATTTGATATTTTCAAATAAATGATCAATTTAATTTATAAACAATATGTTTAATCTAAAAATTTATATGTTTAGTAGAGAATATTTAATAGTAATATTTTCCCTTGTTAGACAAATCAATTTTTATAGTAAAACACCATATTTTGAAATGGTATATGGTTTTTTAAATAATATTACCAATTTATAAAGAAAATATATATTTATGTGAAATTTAATATCTATTAATCATAATGAATATAATTCTTAAAGATAATGTTTATGATTGCAAAATTAATATGATAAAAATTATGACCAATAGTTCAATAGAAATATAGGTCGTGTATTAAAATCATGTATTTTGGATAAATAAATAAAATGGATGTAAAATATTAAAATAATATTTTATTAAACTTGTTAATTTTTTTAAAACTATTAAAAATATATTTAATGATCTAAATAAGAAAAAAGCTAATGGAGGTGGAAAAATAAATGAACGCTTTATATGTTAAAAAGAATCATTCATTTTCACTTATTATAATGGCTTTCAAAAAATGACCCTTAAAAAATAAATTTCAAATAATTTTTTCGATCCATATATTAATTAGTGGGAAAAATAAATAAAATTATAAAATTATAATAAATAAAAATTAATTTTCAAAATGGACATAAAAATATGGAAATTAATGAAAATTTAACCCAATAATAAAGAAAAATAAGAGAATATTTCCTTTAAAATATTTTTAATATATATATTAGTGAGAAATATATGATTAACAGGAATAAAATATGAAATCATATTTAATATCTATAGGATAATAAAATATATCTTGTTATTAAAGAATGTTGTATATGATCCTTCTATAAATATAAGAGCAGCCCTAAAAAGTGATAATGTAGAATTTTTTTACCTATTTGGTTACTTTTAAATTTTCACAACTTGAAAGAGTAAACATGAATATAAACAATAATTATTATTAATAAATTCATATTCATTTTAAATACACCATAGGTTATTTATATGCATTACATAATCGTATGTATGTGTATAATACCTAATATGTCTCAATAGATTGGAAATTGAGATAGAATCTATTAACTATAATTTTACCTGATTACAAAGTTGTTTATCATACAATATAATAAATTAAAATTTATTATAGTTTTTTACTAGACCCTCATAAATATATATATAATATCATATATTATCCACTTATAACATTTTAACGCCTATTTATTAATAGCTTCTTAGTAAAATCGTTGATTGTGGTTGACAGCTGTTTCATTATTTCAGTAGATATTTTTGGTAGTTATGGTCATTAGAAATTGATTATGATTATATCATATCAAGAATATCTATAATGATATAAATACAATATATAATCAATATGTATATATATATATATTCATAAATAAAATGTATATATTGAATAATAAATTACATAATTAATGGAGACCCTAGGTCATACATAAGAATGAATTTTTTTCCCCTATTTAAAAAATGGAATAAAATTATATGAATTAATCATTAAACTTTTAATAATAATTATTATTTAGTATATATCATATTTATATATCAAATCCATCCGTAATACCAATAATGTATAACAGAAATGATTAATGGGTCGGATCACTTCTAGGCCATGGTTGTCCACACATACGCAAGAGAAGGGTCATTAATTTCTATTGGATTTTAAGGTAATATTGTAAATGATATCTCATATATCTGTAACCATAAATATTTAATAGAATATAATATTTACTCATTGTCTTTATCTTTAATCCCATCTATATATATTGTCGATGAAAAAGCAATTACACCACTACGTGGATATAGAATGTCGTATATATGCATGAGTGATGTTTTATATTTCCATAGGATGGAAAATATTTAAAAAATAGTTATATCAAAATCATATTAACATATTATCAAATTTATTAATTTCTATTTTTAATTTTATAACTGGAAAAATATATTTATAGAATGTAGAATAAAATATAAACTTAAAAAAGTCAATAAAGATGATTACATTCTCATTGGTAGATCCCTTCATAAGGGACTGTTGAATTGTATATTATGAAAAATATAACATCTAATTTTTGGCTATTTATGATTATAATATAATTTTTCTAGGTTTGGTTTTTATAGGATTCTAAAGATAATGTAACAAAATGAGGGAAGGGGCTCCTATTATAATAAATGGGAAGAGAACTCTCGAATATTTTAAAAAAATATAATAAAGTCACATTCACAACTCAGTGGCTTCATAGTTAAATTTATTAAGAGAAAAATAATGTATTATCCAAATATAATCTTATAAAAAATTTGCATGTTTATATTTAATTTTGATCCTTGTCATTTTTATTAAACCCTTTATGAATTATTTTTAACCATAATCGGAGTAATAATTATATTGATGTTTAGGAGTTATTATTTTAATTATAATGTGAATATTTGATCAGAAATATAAAATGTATATAATTTTAAATAATATAAATTCACCTTTTCCTAGATTGTTTTTAGTATATTTAAATAATTTATTAGAATATTATTTTTATAAAATATCAATAATATTATTTTTACACTATTCATTTAATTTAACATGATATACATCATAAAAATAGTATAACTAAAATATAACATTTTTAAATAACCCTAATATATTATATTTGTATTGAAAAATTTGTGTTAACTATAAATAATAATAAAAATTCAGTTAGAATTTTTTAAAATCATTCACAAGATTTTTCAACTACATTGACAATAACTAGGATTGTTTAGTGTATGCATTTAAGGTTATCATTTCATTAATAAAAATTAAAAATAAATTACCATGATAAAAAATCATTAATATTTCTAATAAATATTTATAACCAAAAAATTTTGGTTTTTATACTATCTTTTATTATTATATATTTAAAAATAAATAATGTGTCATTTTTCGTTGTACCTATAAATTAAATTTTATAAAGGATAAAAGAAATGTTAAATGGAAGAAAGGCCATTCATTAAAATTTTGGATGATTATTAGTGAAATATATTAATCCTATAAAATATATGAATGTGTTTTAATTAATTTTATCCTTATAACATTAGTTTTCATCATTAATTAGATGATTTATCCTCAACTGTGTTGATACATTTTACCATTGTAACTATTGATAATATCTAAAAATAAAATGTACCAATTCAAAATATTTGATAAAGATGATTACAATTCTAGAATATATTTTATCATATTTAAATCCTTTTAGTTTCAGAAACTAATTAAAAAACAAACCAACAAAATTTGACAACCAAATTATTTTACAAAAAAAACATTTATAGCCTAAAAATTTACTTATATAAAAATCATGAAAAATATTGATTCTTATAGAATTAATTAAATAGTTTAAAAAATTAACTTTATATCAAATTATATAAAAAATATAATAGGACATATTAATTACTATATTTATATAAAATAAATAACAATATTACGAAAAAAGATAATTTTCACTATTTACATAAAGATAAATCGTTATAGAAAAATAACAAAAATTTATAAATATGATAATTATGACATTTAGATTCCATAAAAATAGATACCAAACTCATAATAATATTTAAATATTTTTTGAAGTTCTTTAGACTCGAAGATGTGAGTAAATCAAGATGTCAAAAAAATATTTTTTATTTTGAAATAAATATGTCATAAAATATCATTTTCTTATAGCCATCATAGGTTGGAGGTGATTAACTTTCTCAATCCGGACATGGAGTGAGGTATACATTCATTATATTTTTAAAAAAAAAATATAATGTCATAGAATTCCCATAGGGTTCAATCATGGTTGAAACTCATATCCAAAAATTAAAAACAATTGTGTTGAAAAAATAAAAATAAAACATTGAAATAGAAAAAGAATACACATTAAAATTTATCATGTTTGGGAAATGTACATTACATCAACTGAGGAGAGAGGTAATTTCAGTATTTATGGAATAAATTTAATTTATTTTTAGAGAAATGTTTCCACAACATATATGTAACCCTTTCAAGATAATAATTGTGTGTTCTATTATGTTTAATTCTAATAAACATCTAAAAGTGACATAAATATTGAACATATTTTCATGTACACCAATTCAATAGTTAACATCCTCCATTTAATATATTGCACATTTGAAAAAAAGAATTATATATCTCCATAAACCTCATGTGAAATAAACAATATTCGTTTTTCATTCCAGGAGAATCCCATATGAAATCAGAATGCAATATATATTTATTTTTATATACATTTAATCCTTCTTGATTTTTTTCCTATATATATATTTTACCATTATATTGTTTATATTATAATGAACTAAAGGGATTTTCTTTTCATATGAAACACTATAACAATGCACTAATCATTCATTAAATTTCATGAATTGTATTCATCATAATATGGTTATCTGATTTAGATATTGGTTCAACCAAACTTAACGATCCTAGATAATATAATATAGATTTTTTAAAAAAACCAACTATAAATTGAACTTATCTTTTAGGAATGAATTATTCTAATAAATCCTTAATTGAGAGACTTTTTATCATTTAATTGATTTTGAGATATTTAGTTTTATTTTATATTTATTTTTTTCATAAATATTATATTATGTGAGGTGTCATTATAAATTCACAAATTATTGTTTTTTGTAATCATTCATCTTATTTTTCTATTGATCATTGGATTTGGATGTGAAATATTCTCTACATGATCATTGATAATCACATGAATTAGTAGTAGAATATGCTTACATTATAATAATTTATTTGTTGATTTCTATGAATAGGAATTACATTCAGTCATCATAATTGAAGAAGATATTAGCGATAGATCATCCCACAACTGATATTTACGATTTTCATAGTATTGACCTTGCACTTTATGATATGTTTTGTTAACAATGTTTCTTTTGTTTATCCTATGCACCTTGGTTCTTATTTCTAAATATCATATACATTTTTTATAATTTAAAATAGTTCTATTATATGATTTTTTTAATAAGAACCCCTTATAGGATTTTGATTAATCTTTTAATAATTCATTATTTTTTACATTTCATTAAGCCAATTTTCATATTAACATTTATGTTTTTTTTATGTTTTTATTATCTGATGGTTTTATTTTATGTGTCCAATTATTCATTGATAACACTATTTTTTTTTAAATTTAAATCTTTATAAAAATACACCCTTATATGTGGGAGAATTTTTTTTTAGTTATTGTATTAAATTATATTCACCCACCTATCAAAGCTTTCATTTTTGAATTTCCTAATTATGTATTTTGTATCAAATATGATTTCTATTTTTCATGATAAACATTGAGTTAACGAATGTTTCTATGTTTCAACATATATTGATATTGTTTTTAAAAGTGTATCTATTTTAATATTCTTTTTTGGAACTTATGATATTTTTCTTACCATAACTATATACTATAGGAATGTAACTTTTATCAATTTAATGTGCACTACTAAAAAGAATAATTCCAAATGAGAATCCAAATTAATGATTTTACTTTTATTAAATAAAGTATTTATGTATTAATATTTTTATATAAAATTATATTATAAATAAAAGAGTAAAAAAATTAATTTTGATTGGTGAATGCCTGATTATTGACAACACTATTAAGAATTTTACACATATTGAGATGGAATAATATTAACTTAATTTTTATTAGGTTAATAAAATTTTTATACAATTCAATGAATTTTATATATTCCGGTTTCATATTATTGAAAAACATTTAGTATACATAATAAATGTGATATCACTATTGTTGAAACATTCATGGTTTTTTGGAGTGAAGATAGATATGTAGAGATTTTTCTATAAATCATTTCTATTTTTTGGGTGAATATTTTATTCAAACACATCTAAGTAGCCTGATATTTTTGACTAAAAGATAACAGATGTGTGATAAAGATCTATAAGATGATTAGTTGGATGAAAATATCACTATAATTATACCTTTATAATTGGAAACAAAAAAGAAATTCAATTTTAAACACTCATCATATCCCAGAAATTAGTTTAGATTACTTGATTATTACCCTTATGTATTAAAAATGTATATTAAAGATAGATAATAAAAGAAATGTAAAAATAATGGATTTTCATTTTCAATAGAATCAATATGGTTAAAATTCATATAAAAAGGCAAGTTCATACAAGATACATTATGTTTAGAATTTTTAATATAGATCTATGGAACAATGTCTGGGTGAGTTTTATCATTTTTTATGGTGGATGAACGTATTAATGTGAAATAAATTCTTCTAGATAAACTATTTGAATAAAAATAAATAAATCTATAAGTAGTAATATAATATTAATGATTTTTTCATTGAATGTAAAAAATCTTTTCTATACTAGTCTTGATTATCATATGAGTAGAATAAGGAAAAGTAATCTAAGTGATCATAAAAGGGAAAAATATGGAATTATTTCAAATACATTCAAATTAATTGGATCACTGAAGATTCTCAATTTATATAATATAGTTCATAATATTTCCATGCTGATATTTAGAAGATCATTATTTTTCTTGTGTAATACTTATGTAATGAATTGTTTTTCTTGGAAAAGGCACATAAGATGCCATTATATATTTATCCATGGATTTTTATTTTCAATTTTCAATCTATGATAAGGATAAGGATAAGAATCCATAGATTTAAGAGATGGATAAATATTTATCTACCAAGGATAATAAAAATAAAATGTTGAACATTGTTGATGAAAAAGATAAATAATATCATGTTAAAGATGATAATAAAAATTAGAGAGTCTGTAATAAGTATTATAAAATTATAGAGGAGGTATATGAAAATAAATATGAGGAATCTATCTCTAGGAACAACATTTGGAAATTAAACACTGAACATAAGGTAAGGAATATTTTTCTAACATATTTTGATTATGTTAATAAGGTTCTTAGTCGAAAATTTGATATTTTTAGTTTAAAGAAATTGCATTCAAACATTGTTATTGGAAATAAATAATTTAATAAAAATTAATTACTACTGAATCCAATAATAAAAAATCATAGATTAGTCTATAATACTATTTTATGTTATCATTTCATAATTATATATATTATTTTTAATAGTGAACCATTTTTTAAAAAAATTAAACTGTGTGGATAGAGAAGGAATAAGTTTTCATTGAAAAAAATTGAAATTTTATTTAACTCATTATGAATTTAATTAAAAGGATCTTCTAGAAAATGGTAATACGAGAGTTTAAAAATTCACTGTATCAATAGATCATTTTTTAAATATTTTATACTATAAAGCATATAGACTCCAAGGAAATAATATTTTGGTCAAAAAAAAGACATTATTTTATGATAGTATACTAAAACATCATATTACTATATAAAAATTACTACTGAAAATTGTTTACATAGTTATACTCATCAAATTTTGACACTTAAATTTGAATTTTTATTTTTAAAGATGATTTCATACAATAATTTTTTTCTATATACCTTAACTTATAATAAAAGGAATTGTTTTATTTATGGGAATCTTTTGAAAAGTTTTTAGTAAATATATTTTTTCTCAATTTTATAGGGTATACTTCCCCTTATTTAGAAAATTATCATGTAGTTAAAATTTATAACTTTAATTATATTCAACTAAAAATAAAGAATGTTATATTTAAACTACTTTTAGAACTATCTTTAAAATATTAAGATTTAACATTGTATTAAGAGTTATTTTCTAAATTTTTCTATATATTTTATAATTATCATATAATATTTGTGATAATACAATTGTGATAATATATTTCATTTTTTGATTTATAAATTAATTAATATTCAATTTATTTCCTACGTGTTATTATTTACTTTGGTAGAGGTTACTATATATTATTTTAAATTATTATTTTTATTTTTTTATTTCCAATAGATCTCACATCAGTACTTTTATGAGAAAATATATAGACCATTATCTATCTGAGATAAATGCCTAATAGATGTTCCTATATACCTTTTATAAAACTTTCTAGGATTGTTTTAAATAACATAAATCATTGTAAAATTTTAAATAGAAATTATTGTTCACTATTGGAAATAATTGATACACTGATAGAATATACAAGTAAAATTTTTAGGATGGAAATTTTTAATTAAAAATTATTTTGGGATAATTTTTCTACCAAAAATTTATACCATCTATAGATCTGTTCTTTTTTTCAATTAAGGGATATCATTTTTTAGTTTGGAATAAAAGCAATTTTATCCTAAAATAATTATAAATTTTCATTTAATTGAAATTTTTTATTGATAAAATGGGGTTAAGAAGTTTATGTTTAATATTATCGAGTTTTATTTCCTGTGTACATTAATGTAATTTTTTGAATAAGTAATACTATTTCATGAAAGAGAAGAAATTTTCTTGTCGCACAAAATATAGGGTGATTTTGAATTTTTTATTAAAAAAACAGCATAGGAAACATTATTTAATTTTAAAAAGAGAGTTCAAAAATTACCACATTTGGATTATGAATCAATTATTTCATTCCAATGTATTCCATTATTTTTAATTCCAATTAATATATATAATGATACCATCAAAAATGAAAATATTTAGCTCCATTACTTCTTATTTGTGTGAAGAAGTTTTACCCTAAGATATTTATATTATACTATATAAAAGATATATTCTCTGATACAGTAAATCTAAAATTTATTTTAATACTCAAGGGATCTCAATAATCACTCATTAAAATATTTGATAAGGAATATGTAATGTGTTGTTTTTTTTAAACATATAACGGGTCATGGAATACCATATAAATAATGAATCGATATCCAGAATGAAACTATTTATGGATTTTATAGAAACTTTCTTTACTATAAAATAATTAGAATAAAAACATTCAATTTTATATATGATAAAAATAACCAAGAAGAAATAAAATATTCTATTTGAACATTTCTCTACAATATAATCAATCGAGTAATGGATAAATATGTCATGTAAGTTGGAGTATGATTTAAAGAGGGTTGAAATAGCTTTATAAATAATTATAAAATGATTATATACATTATAATCAATTATCTTAAAAGAATTCATCATAAGAAAGAAATAATAATTCAACATGAACATAGTGGAATACAAATTTATGAAATTAAAATGAAACACTTTGATTAAGGAGTTTGGAAATAACAGATTAATTTTCACTTATATATCCTTCATCAAGAATACAAGATAGGGTTATATAGATCATGTGGTTTTAATGAAATCCATGAATCCAAAGTATAAGTAAACCCATGGTTTTAATAGAAACCAGTATAAAAAAGATAACCCTTGATTTTAGTTGAAACAAAGGACCAATAATGTACAATTTATATGTGGTGGGAACCTAACAAAAAAGATAAACATGTTTATTTTTTAAAACCCATTATAAATAAATCAAATATATATAATATTATGAAGATTATGGAATATTTATAGATATGGGAAATATGGTTGAAGATGATCATTTATGTAATAAAATAATGGGTAAAATTGATAATGGGAAAAAGAAAAATTAAAAAGGATTATATACATTATGTCATGGGTTTCGTTAAAGAATGGATTTTTTCTTAGAGATATCTTGAAAATTTGATTCGTCGATCAATATTGAATTATTAGGTGGAAAAAATATCTATTGATATTCATAGATGATATAAAATCCCCTAGATGTTTATTTATTTCCTTCATAGGAGTTGGAGGTTTCTTGGGTCGAGCCAATAATTTTATGATCCAACTCATGTATTTACGGAATCCTATTTAGTAAAAAGTGATAGTCTTTGATTGAAGATATTTGTGTTATGGTGTAGTTTATTTCACTGTGGGTAGTTCTTTATGTAATATGGATATAGTGATTTTGAATGAAGTTCTCAAGGATATATGGTGGCATTTTTGATCAGCAGGTAGTAACAACATTTCTAATAGGCAATAGAGTGGAGGAATATTGCATAAACTTTCTATGTAATGGTCAATAACCATATAGTGTGGACTAACCAATTTTTTTTATAATCTATGGTTTTATAAAATCATTAATTGAAATATAATTATTGTTTCTATAAGATATTTTATTAATTTGTGTTTTAATATAGAATAATCTTATTAATTCGGTCATAATTTCTATTCAATTCCATTTTTTGGAATTCAGCTGAGTATTTTTGTTTGACGACATTATAATGTTCATTTTGATAAATTTAAAAGGGTAAAAATAACTTTATAGATTATGATAATAATAATCAATTAGGTTCAATAATATACTTTTATTTATGATAAAATACACTGTTTTATGATTAAATTAAAAGATAAGAGAAAAAGGGAAAGGTGAAGGAATAATAGGGAAAAGAAAAAAGATTTTTAAATCTTATTTCTCTTTATTAATATGTGTCCCCCTAGAATCATGATCCTTCTCTCTGTATAAAAACATCTAATTCCAAAAAAAGATATCTTCCACCTTTTTTAAGAATCTATATTTTACTTTCTCTTATTATACATTATGTCATTCTCCATATACATTAAACTTTTATCTGACTCTGTTATGATAAAATATTTGTATAAATAAATACAATTAGATTGATAAGAGAAAAATAATGAATAAGGTAATCAATGTGATCATGAAAAAAAGAATGTGAAAATTTGAATATGATTTTTAAAAAAGAAAATAAATAAAATATATTTCAAAATCATGAATAAATTATAATATATATATATATATAAGAAAAATAATTATAATTATTCCACTTCTAGAACCCCCAGTATAATATTAAAACATTATAAATCAAGTTGTTTTAGAAAAATATATTTGAGACTATGCTTTGTGATATATATTCTAACAAAATATATCCTTTAAAAAGTGATCATTGAAAATTTAAAAACTATATATAAATGTGTTTTATGAAGTTATGATGAATATTATTTAGAGATATTCTAATGGAACTAGAACTGTCACATTTAATTTAAATATGATGAAATATTATCCTAAAATCTAAGAGATATTTCATCATACATATAAATATGTTCCTAAAACTCAATACTAATATATACACTAATTTCTATTTAGAAATAAAAACTTATTTTTCATTTTTACTATTATAAGAGTTTAAGGAATGTGAATGAAGTTACAAATATGCACCTGTAATTTTTATAACTTATTGATATCCCCCAAGTTTGAATGGGAAAAAATTAATGATTAAAATAGGTTGTTTTATAATAAAATAAAAAATTATTTTGATAACCATTTTAAAAAATAAAAAACATTTTATGGGGTTTCCAATTTGATTCTTTGGGACGGTTATAGAAACAAATGTAAAGAAAAAAATTTAACATAATGTCTTCTCAAATTCAAATAAGGTATTATATAATCCCAAACATACTAATATAAATCATGATGTCAATAATTTTATAATCTTCACCCAATGATATATTATAATTAATAAACACAAGTGTCTTTGTATCCTTATCTTGGTCCACAAGAATTTTTTCTAGAAGTTTATTAGTTAATTTTTATTGCATTAGAAAAGGTTTATAATTTTTTAGAGATTTGAAACCTAGTAAATAATTTTAACGGACCCATGAAACTCATTACAAATTATTTTTGCATAAAAATTGAAAACTAATTTCATATAAATTAATTAGTTAATCCAAAAATTTCAGCATTTACAAAGATTAAAGAAAGTAACATGTCAATTGATATATCTTTTCGAATAAAATATTGAATAATATTTTTCAATTTAAAAATCATTCGTCAAAATAAAACTAGGTAACCTTTCAAGACAAAACTAGGGGTCCTTTTTTAAAACAAATAATTATATGATTAACAAAACAAAAAAAATTTAGTATTATTGGATTAACAAAATAAGGAAGTTTTTACAAAAAAAATCTTTTGTTAAATAAGATGATATTAAAAACAACTTTTAAAAAAAATGTAAATATTGGAATATTAGGTCAGTGGAAAATTCGTACTAGATTATAATAAATTATTGCTGAAAAACTGGAGTGAATGTCTAACCATAATGAATTATATATTCTTGAATATTGAATTTGGGTATGATTTCACCATTTTTATATGTGATGTTACCTTTTGAAATTAATTTATTTCTATAAAAATATTTTTAAAAATAAAAGTATGATAGTAACGTATTTCAGTAAAGGTAAAAACATTTTTTTTATTTTAATTGGTGTACATCATTGTGCAATGTAAAAACCAAATTTTAATCTTTAAGAGTATCGTCATGGTCGGTGGGTTATAGTGAAAAAATAAACAAAAAATTCTCGGCATCATTTTAAAAAGAATATATAGTATGTATACCATCTTATAGATCACCAATAATATTTTATAAAGGATTGTATTCGGATTTGTTTTCAAGGAATTTAAAATAGGGATACATGGAGATTCATTCTTGATTGGACCTTTAGGATTTTGTGGATCATTCAAATTAAACATTTCAAGGTTATCTATAATATATTTTATTTTGGATGATGCATTAAGAATATTTTCACCAAATTTAAATTATTAGTATCTCTAATGTTGATGGTTCTATTATTAAAGACTCGGTAGGATTTATTTGACTTCTAGTACCCAATAATGATTCCACCAACAGATTCTTGATCAAATTTCCATAGGTCTTTGTTAGTGTAAATAATATAAGATTCACATTAAAAAATATGAAAAAAATTATAATTTTATTTATCCAAAGATAATAATAAGTTCTTTTTGAAATGTTTCTTTTGAGAACCTGGCCTATAACAAAATAAGTGGTATTGACCACTTCATGTTAATGGTATTGTGGAATTTCAAAAATCAATCAAGAAGGATCGTAATATTCCATTAGGATTTTAATTTCATCTTTATACAACACCATTTTTATAAAATTACAAAAAAAAAATAATGTAATATTATTACATTAGAGACCAAAAAGTTCAACAATATCAATGTTATCAAACTTCCCCCCCCCCCATGATAAGTTCTTATGGAATTTTTTTTATCGTTATTTCATTTTTGAAATTCATGGTAAATAGTATGAAAAAATTATATGAATCGTTTAATTATTATAAGAAAAAAATAATATTAATATTGTATAATAGTTGAAAATTATATATGAATATGATTTTATTTTTATACTTTAAACTTGATTTGGAGAAAAATATTAACGTGAAAAAGATCTAGGGATTTAGAGGATGATATTTTTTTCATTTTTTTAAAAAGTAATTTTCTTAACAATAGGTTTTTAAGGATCATAAAAAACATTAACATTCCAAATTACTTTTGGCAAATCTCATAATGGAGGAATTATATTGAGAAAAATGAGCGTGTGTACTATAGTGACTATCGTGTATTTGTAAAAATCCAAGACTCGGTTTCTTTAATGATAAAATATTTAATATTTATATAATATATAGAACATAAATATATAATATAAGCATTTTGATAATAATAATATGTTATCTATTTTTACATTGGTATTATTAAATTAGAAAGAATCATTTTTGAACGTTATTTTAAGACCATTTTCATGAAGTTTGATAATGTATAATTTTTTTATTCAACTATGAATGAATAAAACATCAACTAAAAATATTATTAAAAACACTAATTTATCTAGAAAAATATTTTATTTCATGAATTCACATAAAAATTAATATATTTACCATCAAGTTGTTAAAATTGATTGAATTTTAAGGGCTCACCACACATGTTTCCTTTGAATACACTATCCATATACCAGGTTTCATTTTGCAATTTATTCTTTAGAAACGTTTTATATAAAATTATGCAATTATTATTTTTTTTACAAAAATTTTGGATCCATATATTTTAGGTATGAGGGTGTTTGGTACTCACACATTTCTAGAATATTATTACTAAGATAATAATTAGTATGAAATATGGATAATTTTTATTCTATTACATTGGGTGTTTTTCCAATTTCATATTGGAATTAAAGTCATGTATTTGATATAATAATTTAATTTTTTTTTGAGAAATCCATTTTATCAAAGATTTATTTTGACGAAAAATAAATATTCAAAACAAAAACCAAATTTATAATTTATAATTTATTAAAATAATGTATTTTATTTATATTTTTTACCGCTTCAATGTATTTCAAGAGATAAATTTTTAGGTCATTTATGCACATTTAGTTGGTTAATTGATTTTGATTATAACTGATATTTTTTGACTTTATGTTGACTGTTTCCATTATGGATTTTATTATAATTCTTTTTGTGGTTAATTTACATTGATTATTTGTTTTCAAAAATTATCTTCAAGTTCATCACAAGTATTTATTAGATATTCATATATTAGGTGGTAAGAAGTAGAAATATTATTTAGAGGATGAAAACGATCTATTAAATTACACTCCAATATTAACACCATATTAAAATATGATTTAATTATATCCCTCATTGATTCATTCACTAGAGGGGAATGAATCATCACATGAACTATAGGTAAAAACATCGAATGATTGATTTCTTTCATTCATCGACTTCTTGCATTTATTTTTTGAGGAAGGGGAATTCATTCCTAAAGTGTCTATTATTTTTATATTCAAATAACAACAATTATTCTTCAATTTGGTCATCCTCTATTTTTTACCATTGGTATTATTTTATTTTTATTATTAATTTTTTCATCTTCTTACTTATATGGTCCATTTCAACGCCACCATATGAGTTAGAATTTATTTCATATAATAAAATTTTCTTCTTTACCATTAACTTTCTAGACATTATCCTATCTATTCACTTTATAGTGATCTCATATGTTATGAATTATCTATTTAGATCATCCAAATGACAAGATCTTTATGTCCTTATCTTCTTTTATATTATTCACCTTATGTGGCCAGCCATATGGTAAAACACAAAGTATTTTCTTCACTTTATTTTATTTATTAATAGCGTAAAAAATAGAAATTCATCCATTGTATATGTCAATAAATCACATAAACATATATGTAATAGATTTATTATAATGTATAATAAAACATTCAAACTATTTCATATACATATCAAGAATAGAATCATTCTCATTATTTGTTCTATCATTTGTATATTCAATGAGATTCTTGAAGTCATGAGATTTTTTTAATATATATATACAATTAATGTTAGTTATTTCATTACCCCAATGTTGGGAGTTCATAACATTATTATTTAATTCAAAACAAGAAGTATCCTAAAGTGTCATTTTTTTTATTTTTCACTAGTAAAAATATAGCCATTAAAAACAAATTCAATATGGGATAACCAACATATCTATGAAATTTTGACATATGAGTCTTCAAATAATTGTTGTTGAAATAATTGAAATATGGTGTATGACCAATAGACATCCCTATGATTTAACCAAATTTGTTTAAATAAGCTTACATTTAATAGTCAAAAACATTAAAATTGGTTATAATATTTACAAATAATATAGAATTTTGAAAAAACATATTTTTAGAATGATATTGAGAACTATTTAGATACCAATTTTTTGTTGAATTAGCATGAAAAAATAGAGTTAATTTCGTTTTAAAATAACACAAAATGATTCTATAGAATAATATTGATTAACAAAGAATAATTATGTTATACAATAAAATAATAGCATTAAGGAGATCATAGAGAAATAATTTTTTTACATTAAAAAGGAACACATTGATAAAGAATATTTAAAATAACTATAGAATGTGACCATATTTCATCTCCTCTCAAGAAGGATTGAGAAGGTTATATTGATCTCATGGGTTTAAGAGAAACTATCAATGAAAAGTTCAGTAGATAATATGACCAAAAATAAGACCCTAGGTTTAAACAGAATCTAAGAACCAAGAAGACTCATTTTTATATAGCTGATATGTAAGATGGTATGAATGAGTATGATATACTCTACAATACAAAATTTAGGATCAAATATGTAATGAAATGATCAAATAAAAGAGGGGGGTTAATTTTATAGTTTAAAAATCCCTAAGGAAATTATGTGTAACCAAAATTCACTACACCTCTAAGATCTATTATATTTCTTGATTCCAGAAAAGTGATTCCATAAATGAAACTTAACAAAAGTTTACACCAACTAAGATTCTACCTTAAAGTGTATAGAATCTAACTAAATCAGAGTACAAGTTTAAGGAAGTATATGAATGTTATACTTTCCTCAATAACTAAAATACATAGTAGAAAACAAAGTACTACAAGAAACATGTAATAACTCTTTTAACCCAAAGTGGAGGGTATCCAACAACCCTAGATAAAAAGTCCCATGATTAATATTTTTAAGAAACTCTATCTTACCCAAACCCAGGTAATCCCTCAATCCAAAGATCAGTATCTATCATGTTATCCCTACAAGCCCTCAATTTTAATGTAAATCGGCACCTATGACTTCACAACCCAAAGTCTCTGATTTCAAGGAAATTGAACCTCTACACTAAGAAAATATGCACGAAGCAAAGTTTGAACAAGCAGTTAAAAACTTTTATCATGAAGCCTGAGAGTTTATAAGAGCCTCTCTCTCTAGAAATCACTTATGAAAGTTCTTGAGCATCAAAATTCCAAATGTCTCATGCACGTTCAAATGATATTCTATTTATAGGCAAGCTTTAATGGTCTACTCCCTCCTCCAATGTTCACATTTTCCCTTGAATTTCAGAGGGACCTGTACACGTGTCACTCAAACAACGGTTAGTGAGTAACTAAAATCAATAAATAATTTTATTACTAAACAAGTGTAAGTATAACTAATATCCAATATTCAGAATATAAGTAAATGAAATTTTAGAGTCTAACCAAAATTGAATTCAGAGTCTATAATACAAGGATATTCAGATTCTATTTTCTATGAATTCAGAACTGGAATTCTGTAGAATTCCGAAGTCTGAATTTCAAGGAAATTCATAGTCTAGATTCACAAGAATTAGTAACCTGAACATAAAATGTTCGAATTTAGAGTTCATGATAATTTGGATTCAGAAATCATAGGAGTTCGGAGTCTGTATTTAGAGAACTCGGAGTCAGAACATAGACAAGTTTGTAACCAGAATTTGTAATCAGAATTCAGAGTCATAACTCAGAAGATTTGCGTCCAAAATTCATAATCAAAATTCATAACAAGAATTCATAGTCAAACTTTACATAAGTTCGTAATCAGAATTCGGAGTCGATCTTCATGAATGCTCATATCTGGAATTCAGACATGAACTTCATAAAGTTCATATCCAGAATTCAGAATTAAACTTCATGAGAGTTTGTATCCAAAATTCGGAGTTGAACATCATGAGATTTCATATCCATAATTCAGAGTAGAATTTCAAGAGATTTATTAATCATAATTTGGAGTTGAACTTCATGAGAGTTCGTATCCAAAATTTGGAGTTGAACTTCATAAATGTTCATATCCATAATTTGGAGTCTTAAACAGAATACTTCATATCTAAGTATTATATGATTCTAAGATTTTGGTTTCAAATCGAGTTTTATACTTATAAAATTTATGATATGAACAATGAAATCATGGTAAGAGTAAATTTTATTAGGGAAGGAAATTTTCCTTATAGAATTAAAACAAGGTAAAACAAGATTTTCCTTGGGATAAGGTTTTTCTGATTTTCAAAACAAGAGGAATGATAAAGTCATAAAGAAAACCATATTGACTCAACAATCTCCCCCTTACAATAAGGAATGTAAATGTCATAAGGAAAACCTTATTTAATCAACAATATCCCACTTTTTGGAAAGCACAAACATCCTTATGAAAAAGAATATAAGGACTAGGAATAAATTTCTAGATGTTGTAGTTAAAGCTTATCTCCCTTTGTTCATGGACAATGGTGAATAAAACTAACTCCCACTTAGGATTTAGAACTCTAATGTTCATATTCTAGATTTATGGAATGATAATTTTCATTTGAATGTGGAAATATTCATAATGAGCACTCCCCTTAGACAAACTCCCCCTTTCTTAGGGATATATCTTTTATACTTATAAATTTTTCATTCTCCCCTTTAGAATTCTTTTTCCCTTCTCCCCCTTTGTGATTTTCAAAAATAGTTTGTGGGAATGGAAATTCAATATAGTACCTGAAATATTAGTATAGACATCCAAACAAAACACTCATCACAATTTCATTACGATTGAAATAATTAGTACAAGTAAAAAATTACAACAAAAGAATGAAGTGGGACTCATTTTGCTTGTTTTTCCTTGGGAATTAGCTTCTTCACAATGGTCTTTAGCATTTTAAGCTCTTTGTGATCCTCCTATGCTTTCTTTTCTAAGGTTGTGATCCTATCCTCTTGAGCCATCAGGACCTCTTCCTGAGCCTTCAGAAAGTCATCATGCTTCACAAGATTTTCTTCCATCTCGCTCCGGAGATCCTTCTCTGTTTTCCAACATTGGAAAAAATAACTCATCTTCCCATTCATATCTTTGACATCTAGAATCCATGAATTTTGTCCAAGATTTAGCTTTTCATGAAAGCTATTTGTAAGATTATTTATTTTGGTGTCTTCACTGTCAAAAGCTTCCTTGACATCTTCTTTGAAATTGATCAAGCTCTTCCAAATCTTCAATGATTTTCATAGACCATCCGGTCATTTGTTGTAGGATTTCCTTTGGGATTCATAGTTGATCAGAAAATTCTTATGTTTAGCCTCAATCTTATCAGATATATCCACAACCATGGATATGGAGTCTGTTTTCTGATTCATGCTATGCTGAATCATTTGGCATATAGAATCAATTGCGGTAAAAATCAGAATGGTATCCACCAAATTCTTCAAAGACTGAACAACAAAATCATGTCCTAAGGTAGATGACTCTGAATCAGACATTTTACTTGGAGATGGTTGTTCTTCTAACTCTACCAGCTTCTTATTAGAGGTTCCTCCAGCTTCATTCTTCCTCAAAATATCTTTAGATGGGGTTTCAACAACCACTTTTTCCCCTTACTGATTTTTGGAATAGCTTTTTCATCAGGAGATTCCGGCTCACATCAAGATAACTATATAATCTTATCTTCATCAACTTTTTCTTTCTCAGCACCAACTTCAACATATTCAGGAAGAATGAAGTCATGATTATGAATCTCTTCCTCTGATAACTTATTCACTTCCTCTTCTTCACCCTTCTCATCAACTCTAGGAGTAACAAGTATTGAACATCCGTCTTGAGAAGTCCAGATTTACAGTTTTTCCGAAGCACTTTATTTTTCATGATATTCTTCAACTTGCTTAATCACATCATCAGAGCCACTATTGCTCTCATCTTGTTGAACTTCTCCCACAACTTCCTTCTCATCTTCCTTCTATTTGAATTTTTCCGGAGACATGAACTTCTTTCCCGGAGACTCGGGCAATGGTTCCACCAGGAAAGACTTCAGAACATGGATATTCTCATATTCAATTTCAGTATCTGTCAGAAGGGATTGACAAATTTCAGCCTCTATCATCTTCTTCTTTAGCTTCTTTTCCATGACTTTCTTTTCAAGCTCTTCAGCAGTTGATTCTTTCAAGGCCTTAGCCTCAGTAAGATCCAAACTAAACGGTGGCTCCCGTACTTTTATATTATTCTTCTCCTCCCTCCATTTTGCTAAAACTTCATCTGGGTAGGCTTTTTTCTTCATTGGTTTAGGATGTGAGTATTGGAATTCCTTATACTTAGGGTTTTTGTCTTCTACTTCTACTTCCTTTAATTTTCTTTTCTTGATACACTTCTTTGATGGTTCAAATTTTTCATCATTTTCGAGAATAGATTCTGCCTCTTCCTTAGGTAGATCATAAAATTCATATGACTCCTTAGAGAGACAAACTATCATCTTCTTGAGGGTATCATCACTAATCAACATAAATTTGAAATTCATAGCCTTGGAACTGTAGGGGATCTTGATGAAAGTCCTTGCCATGGAGCTGCAGTGAATCTTGAAGGATTCGAGACACCAAACTATCATCTTGGAAGGTAAGGTAGGATACATGATAATCTGAGCTCTCACATTCCCAATCTTGATATTCTCAATCATAATGATAATGTGCCTCATGATATTGACCTTCCTTAGTTTTACTAAAAATTCCAAGATATACATGTCACTTTTCTTAAGGGTTTCTTTGTTACCCTTCCTCAGTACGATAAATCCTTGAACCCATAGCTTTAGAATCATATTGTTGGTAGATCGATGGGAAATAATTGCTATATTTACATCAATAAGCCTAAGGCATTCCATATATTTTCTTTAATGAAGCTTCCTATGACCTCTGTCAATTTGTGAGAGCAAAACTCGTCTTCCCCTTCATAGGATAGCCCCACCAAGCTAGTCTCCATGGTGTAAGAGAGTTTATATGTCTATACATAACTCTTAAAGGAAAACTTTTCCCTACCATCTTCTATAAAGAAACAAACTGATTCATAGAATTATATAAGAAGATTCGGATACACTATATCCTGAGCTCATGTCTTTGAAATAGCTACACTTTTCCATCCATTGAGCTTGATGTTATTGGAGATAATAGAGTCATACATATTGAAGAAGTTTGGGTGAACTATCATCTCCCTATATATTTTCCACTCTAGAATCGGCTTGACTGTATACATTTCCTAAGAAGGAGCTTCTATAGACATTCAGACTGGAGAACTTCAGAAAAATTTAGAACGGGCTTTTGTAGAGGGGCAGAGCTTCGATACGTAAAAGCTTTGAAAACCGATGTGGGAAAACCCTTCTGGGATCCATTATATAGGTTATTGAAGTGACTTCTCAACTTCCAAATACAATCTAATGGTTAGAAAACCTTCTGATCTGATCTAATGGTTGATATTATAGCTGCAAGGAAAAATTGAGTAGGATCCGACCTTTTGAGGTTTTAAAAAGAATTTGGATTTAAGGAAACTAGAATCCAAGAAATATTAAAAAGAAAAGAAAATACCAGCAAGTAAAAGGTAATTATAAAAACATAAGAAAGAATTATACCTTTCGGATTGTCAGGAGAATTATTTGTATTGTGAAAAAATATTCTTGAAAAACTTTGGATTCAAAAAAACTTGAATACAAAAAAAACTTCACAAAGAAAATTTTCAAATCTGAGAGTCTATATTATGAAAATTTCAGGTCCGAATATTTTCATTTTGAAAATTTCAGGTCCGAAGATTTTAATTACGAAAACATCATGTCCGAATATTCTCATTACGAAGACATCAGGTCTGAAGATTTCCATTACGAGAACTTCAGGTCTGAAGATTTTTGTTATGAAAAATTCAGGTCCAAAGATTTCCATTGGAAAAACATCATGTCCAAAGATTTCCATTATGAAAACATCAAATCCAAAGCTTTTCATTACGAAAACTTCAAATTCTGACAATGAAATTGTTTATTACGAACAAATTTGAAAAACCAACTATGAATATTTTCATTACGAAAATTTTGAAAAACCAACTGTGAAAATTTTCATTATGAAAAATTTGAAAAACCAAGTAATAAAATTTTCATTATGAATATTTGGAAAAACCAACTATAAAATTTTTCATTACGAAATTTTTTGAAAACTTCACAGTGAATGTACCCCCCTATGAAAAGGAGTTTATTACTATAAAGAGATTGATTTAAATAGTAATTTAGTCAAGGATGATTACCTTACGGTTATCATTCCAAACTTATGTTTAATTTATTCTAATCTATCAGAGGGTAAATATTCTGTGAAAATATCAGCAAGTAGATCTTGCATTCCGATGAACTAAAGAATGATATCTCCTTTTTGTGTGTGATCCCGTAAAAATTGATGCCTAATATCTATGTTCTCTACACAAGATTGATGTGTTGGGTTTTTACTTAGGGAAATGGAACATGTATTATCACACAAAATTTGTGTTTTGGTAAAAGACAAGCCATATTATTTGAGTGTGTCTTGTATCCACAACACTTTAGAACATCAACTTCCAGTTGTTACATTTCCAACATTAGTAGTGGAAAGTGCTACTGATTGTTTATTCTTGAAAAACAAAGAAACTAATGAATATCCTAAGAAATGACAAGTTCTGGATGTTCCCTTTCTATCTATTCTACATCCACCAATGTCAGCAACCAAAAATATTTTTAGGACAAAATCATTTCCATAAGTATAAAATAGTCCAAAATCCATGGTTCCCTTTAAATAGCGAAACATTATATTCACTACCTTAAAGTGAGATTCCTTAGGATTTGATTGATATCTTGAACATAAGCATACTGAAAACATTAAGTCTTTCAAGTAAATTATACTTCATATAATACCACTAAAAGTTGTTTGATCTACTGGTTTCCTAACTTCATCAAGATCAAGTGTGTTTGAGGTACCAATGGGAGTACTTATACTTTTATTGTTGTCATATCCATAATTTTTAATAAGATATTTAATATGATTTTGTTGGGATATATAGATTCTTTCTGGTTTTTGAGAAATTTTAAAACCAAGGAAAAATGTTAACTCACCCATCATACTCATTTCAAACTCAGATTTCATTAGATCTGTAAACGAATCATTTAAAGATTGGTGAGTTGAACCAAATATAATGTAATCAACATAAATTTTAACAATAAAAACATTTTTCTTATCTTTCTTTATAAAAATTTTTGGATCTGAAATCCCCTTAACATAGTTATTTTGAAGAAAAAATCACATAAGTCTATCCTACCAGGCTCGAGGGGCTTTCTTAAGCCCATACAAAGCTCTGGTAAGTCTAAAAACATGAACATGATGTTTTGTATCTTCGAAGCTAGGAGGTTGTTCAATAAAAACATTCTATTGACCATAACCATTAAGTAATGCACATTTTACATTCATTTGAAAAAGTTTAAAGTTGAAGAATGTTGCAAAGGGAAGTAAAATATGAATAGATTCAAGTCTGGCTACTGGAGCATAGATTTCTTCATATTCTATTCCTTCTTGTTGATTATAGCCTTTATCAACTAATCTATCTTTATTTATAACAATTATTCCATTTTCATCGCACTTATTTCTCAAGACCCATTTTACTCTAATAACATAAGTTTCCTTAGGTCTTTCAACTAAGGTCCAGACTTTATTCCTTTTGAATTCATTTAGTTCATCTTTCATGGATTTTATATAATCATCATCACCTAAAGCTTTATTAGTGCTTTTTGGTTCTAATTGGGAATGGAATTCTAGATGTTCAACTTCATTTCTTAAAAAACGTCTACTTATTATAGGTTTATTCACATCACCATTGATATTATCGCTAGGATGATTCTTTAGAAACAGCTGATTTGGGTTTTGTAAAACCAGTTCATCAACATAGAGTAGGAAATCATTTGGGGTAACTGTTTTAAATGTATCTTCTTGGACATTTTCCTTATTAGAAGAATCTTCTATCATAGGTTGATATTCAGTTTTTGAAAACACATCCGAGGATGTAGGTTGGGGTTGTTTAAAAAAAATGATCAGTTTCATCAAATTTAACATGTACTGTCTCTTTAACAGTATAATTGTTTTTGATGAAAACTCTACATGCCTTAGAAGTTGTGGAGTAGCCTAAAAAAATCCTTCATCAGATTTTAGTGTGAATTTATGAATATTATGTTTAGTATTCAAAATGAATACCTTGCATCAAAAAACTTTAAAGTCAGAATGTCTGGGTTATCTACCATTCCATAACTCATAAGGAGTTTTATTATGAAAAGTTATAATCAAAACACGATTTATAGTATAAAAAACAGTACTTACAGCTTCTGCCCAAAAAAATTTGGCAACATAATACTCACTCAACATGGTTCTAGTTATCTCTTGAAGAATTTTATTTATTTATTCAACAACACCATTCTGTTGAGGTGTTCTGGGTGCTGAGAAGTTGTGAGTGATACCTTTTCTACTACAAAAAGATTCAAAATCAAAATTATGAAATTCTCCACCATGATCACTATGAATATTTTTTAAGGTAAGGTTATTCTCATTTTTAACATGGGCTCTAAAACTTTTGAAATAAGAAAAAGCTTCAGACTTCTTTTCTAGAAAATAGACCCACATAAATATATTGTAATCATCAACCAAGAAAAATACATAATACTTTCCCCCAATGCTTCCAGTTTGTGTAGGACCAAAAAGATCCATATGCACTAAATGTAATTCATCAGTATTTGATACTTCACCGACAGATTTAAAACTTGATTTCTATTTATTTCCATATAGACAAGGGTCAAATACTTTTGAAGAATTAAATCTAAACTCTGGTAGATCCTTAACTAGTCCTTTCTTAGATAGTTTTCACAACTTATTAAGGTTACAGTGACCTAACCTTCTATTCCATAACCAAGAATAATCTTCCATTTCACTTAGGAAAGGTAGATCTTGGCTCATATAGTCTTCTAAATTTAGTATGTAAACATTCTTTTGCCTATTATTAGAAAGAATAAATTCTTCCTTGGAATTGTGTACTAAGCACATATCATTCCTAAAATCCACAGGGTTACCTTCATCACATAACTGATTAATGCTAATGAGGTTGTGCTTAAGACCCTTAATAAATAAAACATTTTAAATCAATGTTTTTTCAAGAAGAACAATGTTACCTATAACAATGATTTCTCCCAGAGCATTATCTTCTAAAGTTACTTTTCCTCCTTTCGTCTTGATAATATTTTCAAAACAGTTTTTGTTACCATTCATATGCTTAGAACATCCACTATCCGTGTACCACGTATTGATGTTGGTACCTTCTCTATTTTCCTAAAAAAAGAGTTAAACTATCAGAATCCAAACATTCATGGATCCAGAATTGCTAGACAGCACAATTTTGGGTATCCACATTTTTTAAAAAAAATAAGCTGTATTAAACCCAAGAGATTGAACTTTATTCAAGGAGCAATTTTTCTTCCAATTCCCACAACTTTGACATTTGGTGAAAAAAGGGACTCTAGAAGGAACAAAATAGTTGTTTTTGAAAACCAGATTTTTGTGATTATAACCTACTCCAATAGTGTTTCCTTGAGGTTTAATTTGATAATACATCCTGTCAAAAAATTTCTTCCCATAGTTAAAGTTTGCAAGATTCTTCTTAAGAGAAAATATTTCAAATTTTAGTCTAATGACTAAATTCCTATCCTCAAGAATCATTTCCTAAGAGTTATATTTTTCCTCAAAAACTATTATCTCTAAAATAGAATTCTTAATATATTTAGAAAGTTATTCCTTAAAACAATTCTTTCTCAAGGTCATTAGAATGTTTTTCTAAAAGATCATATTTATCTCTAAGATGTCTAGAACGATCTGAGATCTCTTTTTTAAAATTTCTTCCCTAGTATTTCCTTATCTAATTTCTTAAAAAATTTACAATTTCTTTCTTCAAGTAATTTGGAAAATCTAGAAACATCTTTATATGAATTTATTTCTTCATTTTCTGATGATTAAGTATCTTCAATAGAAGTACTATTTTTGGAATAGTAATTCTTATCAAGAGATAGATTTTTTAAAGCCTCGGTAGAGTGTACCATGGCCATAAGACATGTATTATGGAAAGATATGTTGCAATGAATCCCATATTATTCTATACTGATGAATCATATTTTGAAGATTCACTTTCTGAAGATTCTTCATTGCTAGCACTCCAAGTATAATTATATTTAAGGCTTTTCTTGTGCTTTGATCGATATAATTTCTTCTTGTTCCTTTCCGAATTCCTATCCTTCTTTTCTTTCTTTTTTAAAAAAGGAAAATCAGGTCTGATATGACTTGTTCTTCTATATTCATAACATGTAACTTCACCATTTTCTTATCACTGTATTCTTTCTTCTTGTACTTATTCTGATTGTTCTTTTGAGATACAATCTTGTTCATTAACCGAGAAAGATTAGCTAATTCATTCTTAGATTTTTTTTTGTCACTAGATTCTGACTGAATAGTGACTTTCGTTGTCTTTGATCTAGTTACTCTTAATGGGGTCTTGGAATTCATATGTTTAGAAGTGGAAAAGTAAACACTAAGTAAAAACAGAGTACAACTGAAAGTGCGGAAAAGTAAATGGGCCAGTATACAAACCCAAACTGAAAGTAAAGTAAAACTCGAAAGGGAAAATAGAAACTGTAAATTAAAAGCCGCTACACCGAGCTATCCACTGGAAATCCCACATGAAGGGTGGGTACATATATCTCCACTGCTCCCCGGGTCCCGTCGTCCACTCCGAGAACGTCTCGCCCAGTGGTCCACCTTCTGGTACCGTCCTGCTCAGCAAGCCTCAACTACGATCAACGTTGTCCGTCGTCTGCAACCAACACAACGTAGTACGGGTATAGCCCGTGCAGGGGTGAGTATAAGCTACTCAGTAGGGACCCCGAGACCCCTGAAGGTCTACCAAAATCCACAAAGGATAAACCACAAAGGTAAGATACAACCACTAAGTAACAATCGATACTGCTTAGATATATGCCCATACATATACCTAGGTCATCAATTCCAATACGCTCCAACCTCGGAGCCCAAGTACAACTCAGTCCACATAGGAAAGTATACGTATTCCACATAGGAAAGCAAAACGAAATCCACACAGGATAGCACAACACAATCCACACAGGAAAGCAACAGGATTCAGCTCACACAGGTATACTTCTTCGGATGACGATAAAGATAATCACTGATCCATCTAAGTCGTCGGACCCATGAAGGATCGATAGGTAACTAACCCCCGCAATGAACCACATAGGATCGGTCCCACACAGGACCTGTAGGCGATGGTTCACACAGGACCGATGAGCGCTGACCCACACAGGATCAGACCCACACAGGATCGGGCCCACACAGGACCTGTAGCATTGATCCACGTAGGATCGCTGAGTGTTGTAGTCGTCGTAGTCGAATCCACCAAGGATCTCTGTACTGTCGTCATCGCAGTCACAGTAGCAGTAGCAGTAGCAGTCGCAGCCAGCTCTAGGGTTCCCGCACACAGCAAGCTCGTTCGGGAGGGTCTGCTCCACGAGCCGAGAGGCTGATACATCAACTGTCGCAAATTCAAGAGTTGATGTATCCAAAAGTTCCTTATCGTCAAGAGGCAATCAACGCAACAGACGGCACGTCGATCGGACGCCCGGTCTGAGAGTTATTAGATTTTTCGTCCTAGGGGCCCGGTTGATGCTCCAGGTGCACGATGAGGCATCTCTACTATGGATGGACTTTGAGAGCCTCTTCCGCTCGGAGTTCGTCCCAGCCACCCTCCGTGCGGTGCGTATCCAGGAGCTTCTTCAGCTGTGGAAGGGCAGCATGATGGTCGCTCAGTACTCGGCGCGATTTACTGATCTCTCGTGCTACTCGACCGACATGGTACGGGACCCATTCTTCCGGGCCCGGACCTTCGAGCAGGGATTGAGACACGAGATCAGGGCATCGCTGATCTCCCTCAGCATACCGACTCAGAAAAGAGTACTGGAGCGGGACCTTTTGATCGAGAGCTTCCTTGCTGAGTCTACACCAGCACCGAGACCCACCGCAGGGTGGCACGTGGCAGAGTCTTCTGCAGCTGGCAGTCGACGGATGACTCAGGGGTCCAGGCAGACCAGACCTTCAGGCAGACGACCTCAGGACACTGGCTCAGCAGTGCGGGGCACACAGTGTGGAGGCATTCTTCTGAGAGGCAGACAGTGTTACTCATGCGGCAGGCAGGGCCACATGGCTCATGACTGCCCGACCCGTCGTGCCGAGGAGCAGCAGACGGTTGAGGGACCACCGAGGCAGAGGGTCAACCGTGGCGGTCCGTAGGGAGGAGGCGGACGAGGCAGAGGAGCTGGCCGAGCAGCAGGTGGTGGGCGACGCTTTGAGGCTCTACCACCACCACCACTAGGAGGTCCACCCCGACCACAGGGAGCTATCGGGTAGAGACAGGTACAGCTCCAGGCAGTAGAGGCCTACGACCACGGCACACCCGAGATGATTCGAGGTACTATCTGTGTCTATTCCACCCTTTCTGCAGTACTTATAGACACAGGAGCGAGTCACTCTTTTATAGCCACTGCCCTTGTTCAGAGCTCGGAGATTCCGACAGAGCTGTTGGCTCAATCCTTATGGCTAGTGACTCCTACGGGAGCAGACTCGACGATTACGCACTGGTGCCGGTAGTGTGAGCTTACTCTAGGAGGAAAGAGCTTCGGCTGGGATCTTCTTGTAGCAGCGTCGAGGCCTTACGACGTCATCTTGGGCATGGATTGGTTATCTATGGTCCATGCACAGATTGACTGTTTTAGGCGCAAGGTGCGATGTGTAGGCACCGACGGGAGCAGGTTCACCTTCACCGGCGAGAAGGGAGCCTTTGCCGCACAGGATGGACTTCCGCGGAGGAGAGGACAGCCCATCACTCATCAGATGGCTAGCCTCATCCTAGGAGCAGTTGACGTGCGGAGTCCTGGTTTTCCTGTAGTGGTGGATTAGTTTGCGGACGTTTTTCCCGACGACGTTCCAGGGCTACCTCCTCGCAGAGAGGTAGACTTTTATATTTACCTCTACCCCGGGACAGCTCCGATATCGACTCCAGCATATCGGATGGCCCCCGCTGAGCTTCAATAACTACGGGTATAGTTGGAGGACTTTCAGGGCAAGGGGTTCATCTGACCCAGTGTTTCACCCTGGGCTTCCCCGATATTGTTCGCCAAGAAGGCGGACGGGAGCTTGCGACTTTGTGTTGACTATCGTCGCCTGAACCAGGTGACAGTGAGGAACAAGTATCTGCTACCGAGGATTGATGACCTCTTTGATCAGCTCAAGGGAGCACGGTGGTTCTCAAAGATAGACCTCAGGTCAGGCTATCATCAGCTCAGAGTCAGAGACGAGGACGTGCAGAAGACGGCCTTCAGATGTCGGTATGGCCACTATGAGTTCTTTGTTATTCCCTTCGGCGTAACCAATGCTCCAGCAGTGTTCATGGCCCTCATGAACAGGATCTTTCAGCCATACCTTGATCGATTTGTCGTGGTCTTCATCGATGACATTCTGATTTACTCAACGACTGAGGAGGAGCACGCCTATCACTTGCGAGTTGTACTAGACACGCTCCGAGGGCACTAGCTTTATGGTAAGCTCTCGAAGTGCTAGTTCTGGATACGTGAGGTCCACTTCTTGGGATATGTCATCTCTGAGGCGGGAGTTGCAGTGGATCCTGCGACGATCGAGGCAGTGTTAGCTTGGGAGCCACCCAGGAGCGTGACGGAGGTTCAGAGTTTCTTGGGACTAGCCGGATACTATCGGAGATTTGTGCCAGACTTCTTTAGAGTTGCGGCAACACTCACAGCTTTGACGAAGAAGGGGAAACCCTTCGTGTGGACAAACAGATGTTAGCAGAGCTTCCAGGAGCTGAGATAGAGATTGACCAACGCACCTATCTTGAGGTTGCCTGAGGAGGGAGTAGGGTACGTAGTATACTACGATGCATCAAGGACTGGACTCGGATGTGTTCTGATGCAGGAGAAGGCATTGATCGCCTATAGATCACGTCAGTTGAGGCCGCATGAGCCGAACTACGCTACCCATGACTTGGAGTTAGCAGTAGTGGTCTTCGCTCTGAAGACATGGAGACACTACCTGATGGGCGAATGCTTTACAGTCTTTTCTGATCATCAGAGTCTCAGGTATATCTTCTCGGAGAAGGACCTGAACCTGAGACAACGGCGATGGCTCGAGTTCCTCCAGGACTATGACTTTGAGATAGTCTATACTCCTGGGAAGGGGAACGTGGTAGCCGATGCCCTCAGCAGGAGGACAGGCATTCAGCTACTTGAGGAGGCGACAGAGCAGCTAGCCTCTTTACAGATATCCTTCGTGGATAGAGATGGAGCAGCCTTCCTCCAGTCTCTCACAGTCACCCCTCCACTACTGCAGTGGGTCAGAGAGGCACAGCATGAGGATGCTGACTGTGAGACACGGCGTGCACAGATATCCTCGGGACAGGCACCTGATGGTTACTCCCTTGGAGTAGAGCACGACATCCTTTTCAGAGGACGTACCATGGTACCAGTCGCTTTGCGAGAGGAGGTGCTGAGAGAGTTTCACACTTCTCCTTTGGTGGTACATCCTGGAGTGGCGAAGATGTATCAGGATCTCAGACGACAGCACTGGTGGTCAGGCATGAAGAAGGTTGTAGCAGAGTTCGTTTCTTGATGCCTCACCTGCCAGCAGGTGAAGGAAGAGAATCAGGTACCAGCCGGCTTGGTACAGCCCTTGGAGGTTCCGGAGTGGGAGTGGGATGATATATATATGGACTTCTTGATTGGACTTCCACGCACTTCCATAGGTCACGACTCCATTTGGGTGATTGTTGACTGACTCACCAAGTCGTCACACTTCTTACCCATCAGAGAGCAGGGCTCAGTGGAGAGCTTGGGACGTCTCTATGTTCAAGAGATTGTACGGCTTCATGGCATGCCATCATCTATCGTCTCCGATCGAGATGCTCGCTTTACTTCCCAGCTTTGGAAAGGGTTGCAGGAGGCGTTCGGGACATAGCTAAGTCTGAGAACAGCCTTTCACCCTCAGATGGATGGTCAGACGGAGAGGACCATTCAGACTCTCGAGGACATGCTCCACGCATGTGTCCTCGACTTTGGTCGTATCTAGGAGGACCACCTACCCTTGATGGAGTTTGCGTACAACAACAGTTACCACTCCACCATCAGGATGGCACCATACGAGGCGTTGTACGGCCGACCTTGCAGATCTCCTTTGTGCTGGACAGACCCTGGGGAGTCAGCACTTGTGGGACCGGAGATGGTTCAGGCCACGACAGAGAAGGTCCAGGTCATCCAGGAGCGGATGAGGACAGCTCAGAGCCAGCAGAAGTCTTATACTGATAGGAGGGGGAGGCCACTAGAGTTCTAGGATGGTGACCACGTCTTTTTGCGGGTCTCACCTCGACGTGGTATACGGAGATTTGGCCGAGGCGGCAAGTTATATCTGCGCTTCATCGGACCCTTCCAGGTCCTCAGCAGGATTGGCGAGGTGGCTTATCGCCTGGATCTACCACCTCAATTGCACCGGGTGCACGACGTCTTCCACATATCTCATCTGAGGAGATGTGTGCACAACCCGACGCACATCATTGAAAATGGGGAGCTTGACGTTGACGATGGGGCGACTTTTACGGAGGTCCCAGTGGAGATCGAGGATCGATAGGAGCGGGTCCTACGTGGACGGTCGATTCCTCTAGTGCGCATCATATGGAAGCACGGGAATCTCCAAGAGAGAACTTGGGAGAGGGAGGCTCAGATGCGTGCTCAGTACCGTCATTTGTTTCCCTAGTTTTTTATGTATCTTTATGGGGACGTAAAGCCCGGAGGTGGGAGTATTGTAAAGACCTGTAAAATTCAAGGGAAATTTTTTCTTAATTTTCTTTGGAATTTTACAAGAGCGTGGTTTCTGACGGCACCTGATTCCGAGGCCCGGAGTGCCCGGAATCAATTTCCGAAGTTTGGTTCAGGTACATTCAGTGAACGAACGAGCGGGAATTTCTAACTTTTGAACTGGTGCCCGGAATCGAATTCTGAGGGCACCGATGAACTCGCAGCGCCGATATTCGCTTAAGGAGACCTTTTCCGAGGTTGCGTTTTATGCAGAATGAAAGTTATTTTTGGGAAAAATTAAAAGAAGTTAAATAAAATGTGGAAACACATTTTATTTTTAACTTGTTGGTTAACTCCTCCCAAAGGGAGTTAGGGGTGGTACCCACATCCACTTAACCTCCCTTGAGAGGATTAAGTGTGGTGGGGCCCACATGAACCATAACACTTCATCTTCTCTTTTTAAAATCCCTATAACTCCTCTTTAATTAACTTGACAACTTGGTTAATTAATTGAGTTGAGTTGTTTGAATTTCAAACCTTTGAAATTCAAGTTGATAATTGTGTAAATAAAATAAGCCTTAGCTTATTTTATTTTGGTTGTTCTCCTTAGCCATCTTGAGAGAATTTGAGAGGTTCTCTCCACCTTCTTAAACTTTGACGAAGAACACGAAGAACACTCAAGCTCCGACGAAGAACGCCGCTTCTCCCTTCTTCGTAGCCGGTGTGTTTCTGAAGATCGACGACGCCGCTTCTTCGATCTTCTTCCCATGTCAACGAAAGGAGACGCTGATTCCCCCTCGGATTATCTCCATCAACTTACGAAGATTCTCTAGCGACGTACCTCATCGGACGCACCTCGACGTCAACGGAAACGACATTCGGTTTCCGCGACGCCCGACCTCCGCGACGCTAGTCTTCCGTGGTTTGTTGACGTGCTCCGCACTTGAAACCGAGGTAGGGGTTTGTTGTTGTTTTATTTAATTATTCTCGTTCTTGGTTCTAGCATGACGAACTTTGAGGATAAATGATTAAGTGTTATCGTCTAACGAGAGGGGGGTCGGACCGCACAAACACGGCCGAACCCCCCTCCTTTGTTCATGAATGTTTCTTGCGGATGGAACGAGATGGCGTGGTGTCGTCGCACCATGCAAGAATCACACGACAATTATTTTGCGGCGCCATCGTGCCGCGCCGTGGAAAGAATATCATGAACGTGACGCTGTCGCGCCGCGTCGAAGGAAACCGAAGGCGCCGCGGCCGGAGCGGGGCCACGGCGGAGGGGCGCGGTGCCGTCGCACCGCGCCGGATGACGAAGGTTGTGGCCTGTTCCGGGCCACGGCGGGACGTAATGACCGGCGGCCAGCCGGGCCGCCGGTGTCGGAAGCCGGAGAAGAGGACCGGCCCTTTCCGGTCCTGTTGAGAAGAAGCCGGCCGGCCAGGTCGGGTCGGCCGGATTGGTCGAAACTGGGGGAATTAAATTCCCCTGGGTGGTTTAATTGGCCCCCCATAATGAGGGGGGCCGGTTTCACAAAGGGGGGCAGGCGACCCCCCGTTTTTCCAGCAAGCTCGGCCTTCGGTTGAGCTGGGAGCGCGCCCAGCGCGCTGCCTTGTGCCGAACCGGCGCGCCTGGCCGGTTCCCCAGGCCAGGCCGCGCTGGACCGGGCCGCGCCGGGACGGGCCGGGTCGACCCTTTCCGGGGCGGGTCGACCCGGTTCGGGCCATCCGGGGGGTCTCGGGCCGGGACAGCCCGGGCCCGAAACCCCCGTTACCGAGCGGTTTGGATTAAAATGCCCATAACTCGGGCTACGGACTTCCAAACGACGCACCGTCAGCGGCGATGCGATCCTTGGATCGAGACGGTCGTTTTGGTATATCGAAATCAAGGTTTTAGAATACTTTGAGTTCAGACAGGTTGGTTCGTGCACGAAACCAACCGGGCCCTCGGAGCGGAAACGTTCATATCTTGAGCTACGGACGTCCGATTGACGTGCCGTCGGTTTTGTTGTGTTTCTCTTAGTGAGACGGATCTTTTGGCATACTACGCCCGAGGTTTGGATGTAGGTGGAGTACGGTCGGGTTGGTTTTGCCTTAAAAACCAACCGGGCCCCTAGGACGAACAAGCTAATAACTCTCAGACCGGGCGTCCGATCGACGCGCCGTCTGTTGCGTTGAGTTCCTGTTGACGACACTGAACTTTTGGATACATCAACTCTGGACTTTGTGACAGTTGATGTATCAGCCTCTCGGCTCGTGGAGCGGACCCTCCCGAACGAGCTTGCTGTGTGCGGGAACCCTAGAGATGGCTGCGACTGCTACTACTACTGCTATTGTGACTGCGACGACGACAGTACAAAGATCCTTGGTGGATTCGACTATGACGACTATAGCACTCAGTGATCCTACGTGGATCAGTGTTATCGGTCCTGTGTGGGCCCGATCCTGTGTGGGTCTGCGCTCAGCGGTCCTTTGTGAACTAGCGCCTACAGGTCCTGTGTGGGCCCGATCCTGTGTGGGTCATTGCGGGGGTTAGTTACCTATCGATCCTTCGTGGGTCCGACGACTTAGATGGATCAGTGATCATCTTTATCGTCATCCGAAGAAGTATACCTGTGTGAGCTGAATCCTGTTGCTTTCCTGTGTGGATTGTGTTGTGTTATCCTGTGTGGATTTCGTTTTGCTTTCCAGTGTGGAATACGTATACTTTCCTGTGAGGACTGAGTTGTACTTGGCCTCAGAGGTTGGAGCGTATTGGAATTGATGACTTAGGTATATGTATGGTCATATACCTAAGCAGTGTCGGTTGTTACATAGTGATTGTATCTTACCTTTGTGGTTTATCCTTTGTGGATTTTGGGAGACCTTAAGGGGTCTCGGGGTCCCTACTAAGTAGCTTACACTCACCCCTGCACGGGCTATGCCCGCACTACGTTGTGTTGGTTGCAGACGATGGACAGCATTGATTATAGTTAAGGCTTGCTGAGCAGGACGGTACCAGGAGGTGGACCACTGGGCGAGACGTGCTCGAAGTGGACGGCGGGACCTGAGGAGCAGTGGAGCTATCTGTACCCACCCTTCAGGTGGGATTTCTAGTGGATAGCTCGGTGTAGCGGCTTTTACTTTACAGTTGTTGTTTTCCCTTTCGAGTTGTACTTTACTTTCAGTTTGGGTTTGTATACTGGCCCATTTACTTTTCCGCACTTTCAGTTGTACTCTGTTTTTACTTAGTTTTTACTTTTCTTCTTGCTTACTCTGTGGTGTTTGTTTATTTTACAAAGGCAATTCCTTCTCTTTTTACCGGGATTTACGCCTTGGTGCTAGTCGCTAGCCCCTGGCCTATGGAAGGCGGGCTTGGGGTAGTCACGGCATGGGCCCCGAGGGCGGGTCGTGACATAGCACTCCAAGTATCATTATATTTAAGGCTTTTCTTATGCTTTGATCGATAGAATTTCTTCTTGTTCCTTTCCGAATTCCTATCCTTCTTTTCTTTCTTTTTAAAAAAAGGAAAATCAGGTCTGATATGACTTGTTCTTCTATATTCATAACATGTAACTTCACCATTTTCTTATCACTGTAGTCTTTCTTCTTGTACTTATTCTGATTGTTCTTTTGAGATACAATCTTGTTCATTAACAGAGAAAGATTAGCTAATTCATTCTTAGATTTTTTTGTGTCACCAGATTCTGACTGAATAGTGACTTTCGTTGTCTTTGATCTAGTTACTCTTTATGGGGTCTTGGAATTCATATGTTTAAAAGTGGATGTAAAAGAAACTCCTCCCTTCACATTCTTCTTTTTAACATTTTCAGAATCTCTCTTCATTCTGGTTTCATGCTGAATAAGAGTTCCAAACATCTAATAAAATTTGAGTGACTTTCTGGTTATCATCAATAACAATCCTCTTGGACTCCCATTCATTTGGCATGATATCAATGATCTTGTCTACAAGAGATTCATCCACCAAATCTTTTTCTCCCATAGATTTTAAGCTATTCACAATAGTCAAAAACCATTTTTGTACTTGGCTTATAGGTTCTCCATAAAGAAATTTAAATCCATGGTATTCAGCTCTCAACATAGCACTTCTTGTCTCTATGACATTAGATTTACCAAAATGTGTAACGTCAAGTTTCTTCTAGATATTGGTTTCCGCTTCACACGATGATACTTGAATATAGATGTTCCTAGTCATGGAACATAACAAAGTATTTCTGACTCTGAAGTTTTTGATATTCTAATTTCTCCTAATTCATGAAGGTTCTCAATTACTTATCAAGAATCTTATAATCTCCAGTCCTCTTTAGATAGTTATCAACTCCAGTATTGATAAAAAAATTCATCATCCTATCTCTCCATTACCCATAATCATTTCTATTAGAAACAGGAGGTCTGGTAAGATTTAGGTTATCAATAGAACCTACATTTAGACTTACTATTCTTAAGAAAATCATTGGCACACAAACTTGTTAGTAGTATGAGTTTGTTAAAAATAGAAAATATCCTAAGCAAGGAACTATATATTGTATCACAAAGCAATAATGAATCTGAACTATGTGATTCCGAAAAACATAATCCAAATAGTTGTGAATCTGGAAGTTCAATTCCTAGAATTATCTTCTGAATATAATTGTGAGATTAATTCAGATAAAACCAACCCTCTGATACCAATTGTGAGATTTTTACATGGTTTGAGGTTTCCAACCTCTGATACCAATTGTTAGATTGTATTTCTGAGAATGATAGAATCTAAAATACCAAATTTAGGATCAAATATGTAATGAGATGCTCAAATACAAGAGGGGGTGAATTGTATACTTTAAAAATCCCTAATGAAATTTTGCATAACCAAAATTCACTACACCTCTAAGATCTATTATCTTGCTTGATTCTGGAAAAGTGATTCTGAAAATGATACTTTACAAAAGTTTACACCAACTAATATTCTACATTAAAGTGTATAGAATCTAACTGAATAAAAGTACAAGATTAATAAAGTATATGAAAGTTATACTTGCCTCAACAACTAAAAGAAACATTGGAAAAAAATACTGCATGTAACATGTAATAACTCTTTTCACCCAAAGAGAAGGGTATCTAACAACCCTGGATAAAAGGTCCCTTGATTTATACCTTCAAGAAAGTCTTTCTTACCCAAACCTAGGTAATCCCTCAATCTAAATATCGGTATCATTCTTGTTATCCCTACAAGCCCTCTATTTGAAAGGAAATCGACACCTCTCACATTACAACCCGAAGTCTCTGATTTCAAGGAAATCGAACCTCTGCACTAAGAAAATCTGCATGAATCAATGTTTGAACAAGTAGTTCAAAACTTTCTTCACGAAGCCTGAGAGTTTATAAGAGCCTCTCTCTCTATAAATCACTTCTGAAAGTCCTGAGCATCAAAATTCCAAAACTCTATAGCATGTTCAAATGAGCTCCTATTTATAGGCAAGCTTCAACAGTTGGCTCCCTCCTCCAACGGTCACATTTTTTCTTGAATTTCTGAGGGACCTGTACACGTGTCACTCAAACAATGGTTAGTGAGTAACTGAAATCACGACATCATTTTATTACTAAAAATTTGTAACTATAAATAAAATCTAATATTTGGAATGTATGTAAAATAAAGTTCAGAGTCTTACCAAAATTGAATTCAGCGTCTACAATACAAGGATATTCAAATTCTGTTTTCTAGGAATTCACCTGAATTCTGTAGAATTCCAGAGTCTGAATTTCAAGGAAATTCAGAGTCTGGATTCCTAAGAACTCGAAACATGAACTTACAAGGTTTAGAGTGAGAGATAATGAGAATTCGAGGTGAGAAATCATAGAAATTCCGAGTCTGTATTAAGAGAACTTGGAGTTAGAACTTAGACAAGTTCGTAACCAAAATTCGTCATTAGAATTCAGAGTCATAACTCAGAAGAGTTCACATCCAGAATTCATAATCATAATTCATAACCAGAATTCATAGTCTAACTTCACATAAGTTCGTAATCATAAATCAGAGTCGAACTTCATGAATGTTTGTATCCAAAATTTAGACTTGAACTTCGTAACTTTTGTATCCAAAATTAGAAATTGAACTTTATGAGAGTTCGTATCTAGAATTTGGAGTTGAACTTAATGAGAGTTCGTATCCATAAATCATAGTTAAACTTCATGAGAGTTTTTATCTAGAATTTGGAGTTGAACATCATGAGAGTTCGTATCCAGAATTCAGAGTTGATCTTCAGAAATGTTTGTATCCAGAATTCGGAGGCTTAAACAGAATGCTTCATATATAAGTATTATATGATTCCGAAATTTTGGTTTCAATCCAAGTTTTATACTTGAAAATTTTTGATATGAACAATGAAATATAGGTAAGGTTAAATTTCCTTAGTGAAGGAAATTTTCTTTATTGAAGTAAAACAAGGTAAAATAAGATTTTCCTTGAGTTAAGGTGTTTGTGATTTTCAAAACAAGAGGAATGGTAAAGTCATAATGAAAACCTTATTGACTCAAAAATCTCCCTCTTACGTGAAGGAATTGAAAAGTAATAAGGAAAACCTTATTGACTCAGCATGATATTCTAAAAAAGAATTTAAAAATGCTAATAGATAGATTTTACAAACTATTCACAAGTCACATAGATCAATCTAGAAAATTTCAAAGAGTATGAAAAATGATGGAAAAGAAGAAACAAGTTAGACGAATAGATATTCAGAAATACAAAAAGTTATTAACATTTCTAAATTGATATTATAAAGATAAAGGATTATAGAATTCGAATACTAGTCTCCTTTGAATAAATTATGTTTTCCAAGATATCTCATGGATATGTTCCTTAAGTACCTATTCTGTGTTATTTAGTAGAAAATAGTTGTCATAATTATTTATGGATTAAATCCAAGCCTACCTTGACATCAATTTATATCCCTCACTAGTATTTGGGGTTTCTTTGTTCTATACAAGGGATTATTGACCCAAATAAAGTCCATAAAGATCTTCATTTAATGCACTTAGACGTTTTTGGATCAACTAATAGTGAAATGGTGTATAATTATCTTCATTATAGAGGAGCTCAATGTGAAACCTGGGTTTTTGGGATAGTTCATTTGATCAATAATGATATATAGAGGTTTTATTGATCTTGAGATATTTGTGGTGCGGATCTTTAGAATATTCATTGATGAATCTTGAAAAAACATTCTACAACGTGGTCATTCACCATGTGGTACGACCTTACCTGGGTTAATAGTAACTGATGTATTATTGTGCTGTGTATTTTTGGAATTTTATCCTTATTAATAATTGGGGAAATTTGATTTATTTTTACTATAGAGATTTTTTTCATAAAAAATAATGGTCCAGAAACCTTTTCGGTGGGGAATAAAGTGTTTACATTTGATGATATTGTCATGATAATTTATCTAAATAAAAAATTTAAAAACACATTATGTGATAGTGATCAGAAAAACAAGTTATATGTTCAACATTCTATTTTTTCATCGGATTAAAAAGAAAAATAATATTTATGAATATGTATGTATAAAACATCAAAAATATGGTCATTAAGGATAAAATAAATATCTATGAAAATAAGAATAGGTTATATTTTCTTATTTTATAAACATTGGAAGTTAAATTTTCATCTCTAGGCCCATAATCTTAAGTTTTTTTTCAATAAGAATAAATTAATTTTTTTCTACAATACCGTGTGAGATGATAGAATATAACCTTGAATATATTTCATAAAAATTTTATAATTTAAATATTACATATCACAAGTATTCCTACAATATTAGAACTTAAAGGATTAGTGTATTTAGATATTATCTACATAAAAATATTGTTTCACATATTTTTAATGATTTCTCTATAATCACAATATATTAGACATCCTATTAAACATCTCATATGGTAAACTATTTTAATAAACTACAGAATGGGAAATAATCACAACATTGAGATGAAACACTATGTATGGGAAAAAAATAAAACATTTCAATAATGTTAACATCATAATAATGTGAGAAAAAATTATCATGGGAGAAATGTATTATTATTATAAACATGGAATCATAACAGTTCTCCATAAAGTATAATGAAAATACATATAATCTCAAATGATGTAATATATATTGTGTCATTATAGTTCAGAATCACGCAGAAATAATCATGATAAATGGATTATAACATAATTATATAACCTAGTAATGTTTTATGAGAATAAGTTTAGGAAATAAAAAACATTTTAAATATATCTAGTGGAGTCATGTCCATTATCAATATTTTCATCACAAGTAACCTCACCCTTTTCATGCTCAATATTTTGGAAATACATAACCACATCATATCCAAGCTCAATTATGAGAACATAGATAATTTAATTATGTCCATATTAAATATTTTGACCATATAGAGTTTCATCATAACCATGATCAATATTTTGAACATAGATAAATGTATTATGTCCCTACTCAATAGTGTATATAGATTACCCCGGCATTTCCATGATAGAAATAATAATATAATTAGGTATGATAATAAAACCATATAATTATAGGTATATTTAGGACCAAAAACATTTAATAATGGTAATATATATGCATGTGTTCCCCAAAAAAATAAATCATGTAACATATCATGAATAACCCATGGAAGGAAAATTATATTCATAACATTTGTCTCTATTATAACAAAAAAATAAATTCAATAGTAAGATTTGTTGACATCCAAAACTCAATAAACAATGATTTGTTTTTATAAATGAATTAAAATGGTTATTCTTGGACCATTTCACTAATGTATATAGATATTATTTATGTATCAAGGAAAATAGAAGTGAAATCAAAAAAATACTTTTCAAAATAATAATAACATTATCATAAAAGGCTACGTTATGGATCACATTATAACGATTCTTTATATATGATATCATGAAAATAATTCTAACACTCTTTGTATAAAATCCTTATCATTTTAGACATATCGTTTCATTATTTTAAGAATGATTAAACATCATATTACAATCCAATGATCATTAAGTCAAGTGTCTTGAAAGATTAGGTACATTAAACTAAAAACATGGAACTAAATAAAACATATTTATTTAATATTCATAAGAGTTAATAACAAGATTTTATAACATAAATTGTCATATTATAAAATGTGGATATCAAGAACAAATGTATGAGGTAAAATCCCATTACAGGATAATAAATCCAACAGAATCATAAGGGTATACATATAATGAAATCGGTATCATAATCATGTCATATAGAATAACCAATGCGCGTATCATAAATGTGTCCACAAAGGAATGGTATTAATTCATTGATGGAAAATAATAAGGTATTATAGTAATAAATAATGATATTTTTGGTCAAATTTAAGTGATATCATATAAAAAGAGTATTTAAGAAACATTGGATTTGAAACATTTTATTGTAATTTAAGGAAAACATCAAAGCTCATTTTAAAAAGAAAAGGGAATAATCATTTATATAATTTAATAAGTGAACATAGATGTTTTTAATTATAAAATTATTAATTTTATAAGGATAATGGTTTCATAAAGAATATTATTGATTTAATTTCAAATTGGGTATACATTTGGGATGGTCTCTTAAAACAAGCTTGCTTATCACTAAGAATTGAGAAGGGAACCACATAAAAATATGTATATCCCCAAAAGATAATGATGAATGGATACCAATACATGAGTTTTTAAAATATAAATATCATATATATTTAAATTTTAATTGAAAATATAAATACATTTGGGTAAAAATAATGATTGAGAAACCCGAAGGAGTAATGGAGGTTCGGGTAGAATAACTTACCTCAACTCTGATGGTGTTCTTCATATGATTTTATTACCCTGGATAACAAAATATTATTCATAAATTAAAAATTAAATAACCTTTTATATAATTAATTTATTTATTATATCCCTATTAAGTTCATTAATGGCCTTTTGGATGGGTTAATAGGTTCAATTTCACTGTTTGGGAGAATTTATTTCCTTGGATTTCATGATCGGTTCACCTATATATATATATATATACGGATAACCTTGTAAGATGATGATGGTTTTATGGAATTTAAGATATATTTAAAAATATAAATATATAATATTAAATTGTTATTAAATTTATTTAGTTATTTGGGGTGAGTATGGATCATTAAATAAAATATTAATTATAACTATTTGGGTTAATTAGCATTTGTTTTATCAAAGCGAACACAATTTGTTTTAAAAATTAATACCATTTGTTCAAAATTATTCCACAAAATAACCTAGAATATAATACAAAATTAATAATATGGTTCCACCATAAAAATTATGGCATGAATAGAATTCAAGACAGTAATAGAAAGTATACCCCTATTGTCATTGAATGTGATAAATTAACGGATCTATGATGGTGTTTCCATTTCCAATATAAAATAAGGGGAAAGAAGAAATGAAAATGAATTATTCCATTTTCATAAAAATATTACATTTAATTTAAGGTATAATATTTATCACACCATTTGGATGAGGATGGACGAGGATAGAAAAGAATACAAATGAACAAGAAAAGATATTGAACGAAAATGGAAGAGGGTTTTACCTCTTGATTCCTTCCGCTTAGGAACCACCATAGGGGATATGTTTGGGTATAATGATGAGACCAAGAGCCCAAATACATGGGATTTGGTATTATGAGGATAATTTATTAGAATATGGACAAGTCACAAGGCTTAAGAGGTGTGAGGAGAAGACGTGGTGATGGTGCATTTTATAGTTGACGATAAGAGAGTTTTCTCAATATTTAATTCATTATTTTATTATTTTTATCAAGAGAAGAAATATTTAATAATATGGCAAATATATATAGTATCTAGTTTATTTTAGTTCAAACCAATGGTTCTTACATCATCCATGACTCAATAAATAGTGTATTTAACATATAATGTTTATATACCACAAATTATCGTATTTCACTATTAAAAAAACATCAAGTAGTATAGAAAATCTAAAACATTCACAATAACCATTTTTTGATCTGTATAATCCAAAAAATGAATCCATTTTATGAAAATAATTATCTAAATATTAGAAATTTATTTTTAAATTAAAAATATAATTTACTTGAAAAATAAAAATTATAAAATTTAAACTACTTTTATAACACATTTAAAAATGAATCATGGTCTCATAAAAATATATTATAATCATATAAAATAAAAATAATTTTTTGTGAATAAATTTCATATAATTAAATATTCTTTTAAATTATAAAATTAATCATAAAATTGTAATCAAATATACTTGACTTAAAAATACCAACACTTTATTAATAATTTTTAAAATATTTATTTAATTATACTATTATATAATAATGTCGTATTGAAACTTATAAGATGGTTAAATTTTATTTTTGGTGGAGTTACTATTTAATTGGCCAGTTTATTATTCATAAGGGTCAAATTAATATTCCAAAGGTCATATTACTATTTCATTGGTAAATGTTTCTTAACTTCTGGAGATATATTTTATTTCACTCATTCTTCATTTTAAGGTTTTTATTTTGTTTTATTTGTACTATTATGTGATTATACTGTAAGAAATAATTATAATAATGGAATTAAATTAATAAAACATTGTGTTGTCAAATTCTTCACCCCTTATGATATTTCACCCTAAAATTTTCATTTTACATTCTAAGCTAAAAATAGGTGTGGGTACTTTTCCATCATCACTTCATCTAGTTACCATTTTTTCTCTTCGTACTAATGGTTCCACTATAGTAATTTGACTAATTGTGTAGTCTTTTTATGTTGAACATTATCTATATGATCCAATACCTTCATTGTATTATCCTTATAAAAATGATCATTCTTCAACTGTAATACCTCTGATGATAGTACATGTGAAGAATCTGGTATATACTTCTTTATGAGGGATATGTGGAATACATCATGTACTTTTTACATGGTAGCCAGAAGTGTTTTTGCATAGGACATAAATCCAACATGATCATGAATATTGAAGGGGCCAATGTAACTCGGACATAGCATTCCTTTCTGTTGGACTCATAATTTGTTAATCATGTATTAATGATCACAAATCCTATACATTCTATAAAGCTTGTTAATCTTGTTTAATCTGTATCAAATCATGTGTACAGATGATTGGTTTTTTTATACTTTAAATAATTCTTGTAAACTATTTTTAATTTGGGTTATAATCAATTTCCATTATAATTTATTATGTCTAATACATTATATGAATATAATTGTTTGTGTTTGTACATAGATATATGGCTAAGTATGAGAAACCATGAGTCTTCCACCAGTTATGTTTTTCTGGAAAATGACCTAGACCCTGTGACCCATACACCGTGACCTAGACACCGTGACCAGACACCATGACCCAGACACCGTGACTACTCACTATGACCCAGACACCGTGACTAGCCACCATGACCCAAACATTGTGACCAGACACAGTGACCAGACACCGTGACCCGACACCGAAACATGTTTTTGATCTGTTGAAGTTTGTGAAATAGGTTCCTCTCTTTGACACCGTTTGATGTATGGAAAACAACCATACATAGTGATCCTAACACTAGGATGGTGTTACCGGTTCATGTTCTCTATAAAACTATTCATTCATGATGGTATCTCCGCACAAAGTCAAAGTAGGAGACACTGTTTCCTGGAGACATCATTTCAATGTGACGCAGTTTCTAGATAGACTATGACATCGTTCTTTAATATGTTTTGTTGTTTTCAATTTAATTTCTAATGGTCATATTTGAATCTTTTAAATGAACTGACTGACTGACTGAAAGTTACTTTTTTATTACTCTTTAGAAGAGGAAAACATAAAACAAGGAGCATCCCTTCAAGGAGGGAGAAAGTAATAAAGTCCAAGGCTATCCCCTTGCACCACAGTAAAACACTCAAGGGGAAGAGAGTTTAGACTATCATAGATCACAAGTGACTCCTCTTGTCTTCCCAAGAGAGAAATAGCATCCGCCGAAAAGTTGGATTCCCTCCAACTATGATCAATAATCCTTCCAGGGTTTGTCTCAACCTTGCACCTTCGGATGAGATATATCAAATCCCAAGGTGTGTCATGGCTTCCCTATAACATCTTAACTAGATCCTCAGAATATGACTCCACCTCCATTACCTGAAACCCTCTCTACCTAAAAACCATCAAGCTGGAAAGAAGAGACTGAACCTCCGCACCCAAAGTGTTCCCTGGTCCATAAATGGAACTAAAAGCAAGAAGAACAAATCCCCAATAGTCACGAATTAGGACACCCCCTCATGACTCCCCCCATAGAGGAGGCATCAATGTTCAGCTTCAAACCCTGACATGGAGGGTTCCACCTCACCCAACATCCTCTCCCTCTATGCTGAATGTAGGGACGGTTAATCAGATTGCACACTGTCACTGATGAGAGACCACCTTTGACAAGTGAAGCCAGTTCCACAATGAGAGACTTAAGCTGAAACTTAACAGAAATCAAAGAAATTTTGGATCCCAGCCTAACCTGATTCCTCACCTCCCATATTTCCCAACAAATAGAAACCAAAATTATGGTCCTTACAGTCCGCTCCATTTCTCTATTTTTAGTACCTGGCAACCAGACTGACATAAAATCTTGGATGGACCGGGACTCACCACCAGGAAACGGGGGATGGGTGAAGAGAGACCAAAGATAAGAAGCCAATTTCCCTTGGAAAAAAATGTGTCCCATCTTTTCTAACTTCGGATTCTCACAACAGTATCATCGAGAAACCATAAAGACCCTTTTTTCTGAATATTATCCTCCGTCGGTATTGCTCTGTTTTGTATCCTCCACAAGAGGAAGTTCATTCACATTGGTATCTCTTTGCACCAAGAAGCCGGTCTCCATTCCACCATAGAACTATCTCTCTGAAGTATTTTCCTGTAGTCACCGACGTTATACCTCCCAGAGCTTGCTTCCGTGAAACAAAACAAGTCTGAATCATCACTCATCATGATTCCTTAAAACAGTTTTAATTGGTTTGGATTAAGAATTGCCTAGATAAAATTGTACCTGACACTCGCTTCCCTGAAATAGATCCTCGGTGAAGGGTAACCAGAGAAGGCTAGCCTTTCACCATCTCAGTTTTCCTCCCAGTAATTAATTTCCCCCCAGCCAACAATCCACCTAACATAGAAAGACAGTATCTCAATATGAGAAAACATGTACCTAGATAATCCAGTTGCGCCATGCATGTTAAACTCCCCCTGCGAGCTATACCGCATTCTGAAAAACCTCACCCAATGGGTCTCCCCCACAATGACTTCCCAGGCTAACTGTGCTTGCAGTCCCAAGATGGTGTCCTGGATGTCACAGAGACCAACACCTGCTTCTTCCACTGGATGGGCCTGCCGCTTCTAAGGTTCCCAATGGCATCTTCCTTCCATGATATCATCCCAAAGAAAATTAATAAGAATACATTTCATTTTCTCCACCGCACCATTCAGTGGTTTGATAACAGATAATATGTGCCTAGAAATGGACATAAGAACGCTATTAATGAGCATAACTCGTCCTCCAAATGATAGTAGCCTGTTCTTCCAATTGAAAATCCTACCCCAAAGCCAATCGAGGATCTCATTGAAATGTATTTTCTTGATTCGACCACAAGAAAGCGGTACCCCAAGGTACAAAATAGGAAGTTGTTTCTGCTTTCGCCCCAGAATCCCCTGGATAACCTTACATCTCCTTCAAGGGCACTTATCCGAAATAAACACATGATCATTCAAAGGGTTTAGAGACTGTCTACTAAACCTACTATATCCGGCCATGATGTCTTTGAGGTGATTCAAGGATCTACTACTGCCATTCATAAAGAGAAAAATATCATCTGCAAACATCAAGTGTGAGATGTGTCCTGCATTCCTTCATCCATAGAATGGTTTCAACTTGCCCTCCATTAAGCCTATAAAAAAATTCCTGGACAATGCATCCTAAGGAAGGACAAAAATAGTTGGGGATAGGGGGGTCACCATGTTGAACACCTTGGATGGTTTTAAGAAAACCAAAAAACTTTCCCATCATGGAAACTGAGAGCCAGGGCGAGGAGTAGCACCTGAAACAATTATCACAAAACCATTCCTGAAAACCGAACCCCCTCATGACACGAAGGATAAAACTCCATTGTAATCTATCGTAACCTTTTGTCATGTCAACTTGGAAAATGATATTGGATCCCACGGTACGTTTTTTGATGTCATGAACCAGCTCACTAGTTATGCCAACCGCCCCTTTGATGCTTTGACCCTGTATAAAACCATGCTGCTTTGTTGAGATCATCTTGGGAATAATTTTGGACAGTCTCATGTTGATAATTTTGGCCAAAATCTTATACAAAATGTTGCAGAGATAAATGGGCTGGAAATGATTAAGAAGGATAAGGTCCTTGATCTTTGGAAGAAGCACCACCCGTGACGAGGATACACCATTTATCAGTGACCCACCACCAAACAAATTGTGTATCACTTGCACAACCTTTGAGCCCATGACATCCCAGGCCACACTAAAAAAGAATGCCAGAAAACCATCTGGTCCAGGGGCGATCTCTTGTGGAATACTCTTCAATGCTTCCCTGGTCTCATTATCCTATGGAATATAGGAAATAAAAGCAATATCCGTTTCATTCACCAGCAGAGGAAGGCAGTTTAAGAATTCAGGATAATCCAACGCATCCCTCTCAAAACTTGAAGTATTCCTCCTATCCAGAAGACCCTCAATGTGCTCCAACGCTATATTCCCAAAAATATTCACATCTGACGTGTAGGAATCATCCTCCAGTTTTAGAGTGACCGTCATGCTTCTCTTCTCCTTAATGTAGGTCTGAAAGAAGGAATTGTTTCAATCTCCTTATCTTAACCAATAGACCCGAGACCTTTGTTTATAAACTCTATCCATCTCTAAGAGTTTTTCAGCAAGGATAACCTTCTTGACACATAAAATAATAAAACTATTCTCATCCCATGTGGTCTGGAGTGATTCTTCCAGTATTTCCACCTCAACCTGTAAACTTTCCACCCCATTGGAAATATCTGGTTTCTTGGTTAGAAAACCTATAATATCCTATTTTAGGCATTTGAGATGATTCACTAGCCCTCCCAATGACTGTTCTCCTTCCTCCTTCAGCCATGATTCTTTTAGAATTTACATGAACGCGTGATCAGGATTCCATTCACTGGAGTAATGGAAGGACCTACCTAGCACCGCTTCACGTCGAACTTCAATCAAGAGAGGGGCCTGATCCGTGAGTATACGTGTGAGATGCGTGACTGATGTTCTTGAGAAAATATCCAAACCTTGCATATTTTTGAGACATCTGTCCAGCCTACTCCAAATGCGGTTAGACCCTTTGCGGTTGTTGCACCATGTATATTTAGAACCCACGAATCCCAAATCCAACAGACCTACGTGTGTCATGCACTCTTGAAACTCCAGTATAATCTCCTGGTTCCACCTAGATCCTATTCCTTTCTCAGAGAAATCTGTAATGGTGTTGAAATCCCCTCCCACAAACCACGAAAGGGAACCTGTTTGCATTGCCTCCAAGTAGATCCATAATTCCCTTCTTCAATTAACCATAGTACTCGCATAGAAAAATGAGAAAAGAATGATAGAACCGCCCACATAAATCCTTGTATCAATTCACTAAGGAATTATATTCCTGACTTCCACCGAAATGTTGCTTCTCCATCCAATCCAAATCTGTGAAATGATAGAACCTCCATGAAACGAATTCGGAAATCCCATCCTCTTAGAAAACCCCTCTAACATGAATGGATCTTGATTCGGTTCCAAAATCACTACCACAGACACCCTAGATTTCCTTCCTTCAGAAGCCAAGTAATCACACTTGGCTTAAGCTCCAAGACTGCGTGCATTTCAGATGATGAGTGAAAACATTACAACAAGCCATTGCGGGCCTTATATAACGGAGAATAGGGTAAATGGGGAGGTAAAAACATACCTTTTTCTTTGGTCTTGGAATGGATAATTGGTCCAGAAAATCCATCTTCACAATTACTACACTTTGGTGATAAAATAAACTTCTTAAAAGGGCTAACTGATTCCTCCAAATGAGGCTTCCTTCCGGATGGAAGATAGTCTGTGCTGCCTTCCCCCAACTCTCCATGAACTAATGAGAACATAAGTCGTCGTTGAGGTGAAAGGCGAGCGACCATAAATTCCTTTTCAACACCCTTCGACATGACATTATTTCCCCTCACTCCATGTGACGGTAAAGTCAAATTACTCACTAGGGATTCATGAATCATCTCCGGTGACAGTTGAGTGGAGATAAAGATAGTAGAGGAACGAAGAGACAAAGATCTACACGAGCTCCCTAAAAAAAGCCAAGAAGACCTTCGTATCCTGTTGAGATTGGATCCCCGTGCTGCATGAAGGAGACAACTCCTGGATGGCCAGTCCAGGTGTCCAAGAAATAAGATCCAAAAGATCCGAGGAAGAGGCCGACCACATACTAAGCATGTAAGTTTCTTTTTCCCCATCTGATGTCTCTGCCGCACAAGGGTCGTCAGAAGAATTTGAATCTGAAAAAGGTCGGGGGTAACGTTAACATCTCCCGTCGGTTTTTTATCTGAGGCGGGCAGATCCTGGCCCGACATAGCAATCGGGCCCTGTTGGGAAGTCTCTGTAACTTCCCACCGTCTCCCGCAAGACTTCTCCATATGGCCATGAAAACCACAACCAACAAAAAACCGTGAAGCCTATTTGTAGAAGATCCTGTGCGTCCAAGAAAATCTATAATTGGACTCAATCAAAACCATTTCAGGTCGCTTCACCGCTAAATCCATATCAACACAAATGTAGCGGTTAGCGGCCGCCTAAAGGCACCTGGTATTGTCATTAGCACACAGAAAGGAACCAATGGAGTTTTCCACTTCCATCAGCATCTCCGGGTTATGAAAAGGTAGAGGTAATCCTGGAAGGGATAAACACACAACATCTGAAGAAGACTCAAGCCCGTAATGAAAGTCTCAGGACCACCTCGCTAAAGAGAATCACCATGTACCACAGATCTTGGTCCCCCTCGTCCAAGCCTTAACAAAGTCTTCCCTAGAAGCAAGATGAATGCAAAAAATAAACCCTTGAGAACTCTGATACCTCCGCCGGATGGGACAGCCCCCATGATCCCACAAAGTTTCAAAAATTATTCAATGAGAGCTTATTACATCAAAAATGCACCACCAGAGAGAGATCGTGAAAAGACGTCGCCTCCCATAGCTCATGAGCCGAAAAACTCACCACAGGGACCCCCTCCACCTACCGAAAGGGATGACTCTCCACTTCAATTGTTGGGATCTCTGGAAAGGTCTCAGATGTCACAGAAGAAAGGCCTTCATCTCCAACATAATCACTCCAAGAAAAAAAGAGAATTGTGTCCTTGAAACAATAGTAAGAATGATAGTGAAGAAGCACATGCATTCTTTAGAAAATAACCAACACATGAAACTCAATACATCTAATGAAAAAATGAATTATTCTCAAATCCAAAAAGATGAGAAACTATATATTAGAGTCAATAACATTTCACAATACCAACTCGATGAAAACACATGAGCCAGATCTAATAGTAAAACAGATCATCAGACATGCGATACATTGTTTCTCACAAGAGGAACTAATTCTTACATCTTCTTAATCCTAAAAGTACAAAACTGGATAGAATTATAAGGCCCCAGCCTTAAACCTTACTTAATATTGAATTAAATGATTAATTCACATTGAGGATCTTTTCAGGTTTATAGTTTTTGAGAATTAGGATATAACTGTTACATCTCAAAAGATTACAAAGAAGACTAAGTTTCCACAAAATAAAAACTCTTAAAAATAAACATGTCTAGTTCCATGTTTTAGATAGCATGACTTTCCCTTGATCCCATCCTTGACCCTATTCCACATTAAGTCCTATGAAAAACATTTCAAAAAAACTTGGGGTGAGCATAAAAAGCTCAGTAAGGGATACACAAATAATGAAAATTTTTAGTCTTTCAAACATCAAGTAAACCATGTATACTTTATCGATGTAATATCTTCACCTTCATAAAGTAGTAAAAACTCTTCACTGAATAAAATATCATTACTTACCCTTTTATAACCAAAGTATTACCATAAAACCCATATAATGAACACATAACATATAAAGGTAACTTGGGACATAAACATACTTAAGTGGAATAACCATACGGTCGACTTCCACACATATCACTTAATGGAATTGCCATATGGCCAACTTCCATACATACTTAATGGAATAGCCATACGGACGACTTCCATACCCAATGCATTAGAGGTTATAACGTAACCACCCATCCTGGTATTCACGGAACCACCCATCATATGGTTTATCACGTAACCACCCATCAAATGTCCAAGTACCATTATAAAATTATAACACATAAAACCAACATAAAGGAATGATAACATTTCCACATTTCAATAACAATATATCATTTAAATATATTCAAATAATAGAATATTTTATCAAAACCATTTTCAATACCAAAATACATAAAAGAGTATATGGTATTTATTTTATTTTAAAAACATTACGGCTTGTTGAGGAAGCCAAAGACGAAATAATACTCGCGGCAGCGGAAAAGGTCGTTGTCACCGCGTACGTTTAAAGAAACATTCCTTTTTTTCGTTTTGTAAAACGTTTCGTAGAAAGAGATTCCTTTGGTATAAAAGTAAAAGTCAAAGGTTTTTATACACCGTATAAAATAAATTTGTGTATAAAACGAAATATGCCTCAATGAAAGGAGATTGAGACGAAGTCCCTTACCTCGGGTCCGACTTGACTCGATCGTTCTTTAATGTCCTGAATAATAAACTTGAGTTGATTTCTATTTTCTTAAGAACCTTCTTCAAGTTCATTATTACTTTTATATCACTTATTATCATTTTATAAACATTATGTAATCATTTAAGTTAATAATGTTTGTTTTGTCGATATTTGGTTCTTAAGTCGAACGTGGACTTCTTACAATTACATGTTGTTCGTGTGGTCAAAGGTTCTTTATATCCAGAATGACATTCCTGATTTGGATATCATATATATCATATATATCTAGAATATACTTTTATTTCTAATATCACATAATCATTTAGAGGTAAGAAATGAAATGCACCGTTCATGGAGACTGTAAGCCGTACGTACGCATGAACGCTACTTTCATTTCTATGTCATATTAATGGAATTAAAACAAAATGAGAGGTTTGTATATTTTAATTCAAGAATTATATTAATCATTTAGAGGTAACATACATCATATATATCGATTATATATATGTACTTATAATTGTACATTACATTTGGTGATAAGAAGTGAAATGCACCGTTCATGGAGACGGTAAGCCGTACGTACGCATGAACGCTACTTTTATTTCTATCTCATACATTGATGGAAAGAAATAATAATGATATATAGGTATATTATAATTCCATTATAACATCATATATAATGACTTTAAATCCATCCTTTATACGTCCCACATATGGCATTAACGAATCACATCACTTTGAGGGGGCGGTAGTCCGCACTTCCTAAAATGAAATTATCGTGTTTACCCATAATGGAATCCATAAAGGTATGCCATAAATAAAAAATACAGAAGCTTAAGGAAAACATAAACATATTATATATCATATATAAATATAGTGACATCTTAATGGCCACCTTTAAAGGTGTTATATGAGTGTTTGAACAATCATCATTTCGTGAGGCAGAAATTCGACATCCACAGAAACAGTATGTTCTTTAACCATTAGATGTAGGTGTGTGTAAGTTTATCTTGAATACTTCTTATAACAACATCCTAGTATATTTAAAATAACTGTTTTATTACAAAAGAAAAGAATAAAAAGAGTTTAGGGGGTTGGAGAAGAAAAATAAAACAAAAGAACACAAGTGAAGACATCACCTTAAAATCGGGTAACTCTCTTAGATTTGAGCTCAAAGGATTCCTTAGGAAAACTTCTGCCCAAAGTGAGGCTTCAAGGAGTAAGAGAGGGATGTGGAGAGACAAAATGGGCAGGGGTTGGCCGAGCCAAAGGCTTTGGAAGTGTGGGTAAGGAGGTAGAGGTGGGGGCCTTTTATAAGTGGAGGGGAGGGGCACTCTTGGAAAGTAAAGAAATGTTACTTTATTTTAAAATGAGTTTCGGATTTAAAAGGTCCCACATTGATATAATTAGAGGATAAGGTGATAAAGGTTCGAAATATACCCAACAAATAGGTTTTTGACAAGTGTAGGTCTTAGATTTTACATTATCTTTTCATTTTATTTAAATCGTTAAATAATGAGGTAATCGCTGCATCATAATGGTACCATAAATAATTTAATTTATTTAATGTCTAAAAATTATAAAAAAAATACTATGATGTAGGAAATATTTTTAGATTTCCAATTAATATTTATAGTCCAAAAGTTCATTTATGTAGAAAAATTTGAAAATATTTTACTTAGGTGATACATTCTTTGTTACATTTAACATTCTTTAAAAATAAAAAGATAAAAAGTAACTTTGTCACAAAAGTGATTCCATGGGGCCCCCAAGTTTGGTACAAGGCATCCCATGGTCGGAAATGAGACAACCAGTATCCTTAGGACACATTTTGTGGTCATTTTTTATTATTATGATATTATCTTATTATCTTTAACTACCCGATTACTCATTAATCAAGATAATTAAAGATAATTATCGTCGTTACTATTCAAAATTTCCAAAAACAAAAGAGTCTTAATTACATAATTTGGACCTTCTGATTAAAAATATGTAATTCATTTTACCAAATTCCAAACACATAAATTGCAATAATTAATTTAAAAAAAACTTCCCGTTGTCAAAACAAATAGCAGGTTTTTTAGAAACAATATTTATGAAAAGTTTTGTACTTGTTTATGCCTAATTCCAAAGTGAAATTAATCCCAATGTCCATCATTGAATTACATGGTAAAAATATATTCTAATTACACTTTAAAACAAATTAAAAAGATAATATAACCACTATAATTAAATTATATGAAAAAGCAGTTTTGATGTAAAATGCAGTATTTTTCACTATTCATTGAAAAATGAACATTGTCAGAAAAATACCAAAAATTAACCCAAGGTAAATTGAAATGTCCCAATAATAAATAATATGTTTATTATGAAAAATATAGATTATAAAATTTTCAAAAAGTGGATTTAAAAGTGGTTCGCCATCAAAAGGCGGTTAATCAACCTTTTAAAGAATATTAGAATGTTTACGCTTAAAAACTGGATTCATTTGTATTTTTAATACTCTAACGTTTATTGTAAAGAGTAAAAATATTTGACAAACATATATAATCGTTTTTTACTTAGTTCTATTCATTCCCACCATTACAATGGCTAGGCGTTAACTACCATTTAAAATAATATTATTTTATTACTAGTGTGCAGCGTAAGATTTCAATGAAACTCTTTGTTGAGTATCGAGTATGCTATTGAACCTAGAAACCCCTTTAAATTAAAATTAATATTTAATTCGTAAATATTAATAAATTTGAAAATTATTTATTCATTATTTACCTGGGATGTTACATTCTTCCCCCCTTTTGGGAATTGCGTCCTCACAATTTTATTCACTTATCAAAATAAGTGGGGGTATTTATCCCTCATAGAATTTTCAGATTCCCACGTTGCCTCTTCAACCATATGGTTATTCCACAAAACCTTTACCTGGTGGATTACCTTATTTCGCAACACTTGTTCTCTTCGGTCAAGAATCTAGACTGGTTGTTCTTCATAAGATAGGTTCTCTTCCAGCTGAACTACCTCTGGACTCAAAACATGAGATGGATCTGGCATATACTTCCTCAACATCGAAACATGAAAAACATTGTGTACCTGAGATAAACTCGGAGGTAAAGCCACTCTGTATGTAACTAATCCAACTCTCTCCAGAATTTCATATGGTCCAATGAAACTTGGACTCAGCTTTCCTTTCTTACCAAATCACATCACACTTTTCCATGGAGAAACCTTGTGAAAAACATGATCACCTACCTCGAAAGATAGATCCTTCCTCCGGTTATCTGCATAACTCTTATGCCTTCTCTGAGCTGTTCTCATGTGTTTCTGAATCAACTGAACTTTTTCTGCCATCTCTTCTACCAATTCTGGTCCCATCAGCTACCTTTCACCCACTTCATCCCAAAATGCTGGAGTTAGACACTGCTTCCCATATAATGCCTCAAATGGTGCCATCTGTATACTGGAATGAAAACTGTTATTATAAGAAAACTCAACCAAAGAAAGATGTTGGTCCCAACTTCCCGGATAATCCATCGAACAAGCTCGTAGCATATCCTCCAAGGTCTGAATTGTTCGTTCTCACTACTCATCTGATTGTGGATGAAAATTTGTACTAAAATTTAATTCAGTACCCAACAACTTCTGAAGGCCTTTCCAAAAGTTAGAAGTAAACCTGGGATCACGATTGGACACAATGGAGAGAGGAACTCCATGTAACCTGACTATCTCTTTAAGATAAAAACGGGAAATTTGATCTAGTGAAAAGTATCTCGTATAGCAAGGAAATGAGCAGATTTAGTCAAGTGATCAACAATAACCCAGATTTCATTATTACCTCGAGATGTCCTCGGTAATCCCACAATAAAGTCCATGGATATGTTTTCCCATTTCCACTCTGGCACTGTTAAAGGCTGAAGCATCTCTTTCAGTAACTGCCGCTCTGCTTTAACCTGTTGACAAGTCAAACACTTCACAGTAAAATCAGAAATATCCCTTTTCATTCCATCCCACCAGTAATACTCCCGCAGATCTCTGTACATCTTAGTACTGCTAGGATGAACTGAAAACGGGGAACTGTGAGCCTCACATAACAACTCATTCTTCAACTGTGAATCACAAGGCACACATAATCTCTTCCCAAACCACAAAACACAATCATTATCAATGTTGAATTCAGACAACTTACCCTTCTGAACCAACTCTACCTTTTTCTACAACTAACTGTCTTCCCGCTGTTCTTGCTTAATTCTGTCTGATAGGGATGATCTCACTGATACCTGAAACAAAACAGAATAACTTCCTGCACCAACAACATCTATGAAAAAGTTCATCAAATCAAAAACCAAAGGATCTCGTTCTAAATGTAGGATGGTTAATGAAGCATTACTTTTTCGACTCAAAGCATTGGCCAATTTATTTTCTTTTCCCAGATGGTAGTGAATTGTTCAACCATAATCCTTGATTAATCCCAGCCATCTCCTCTGTCTCATGTTCAATTATTTCTGAGTGAATATATACTTTAAACTTTTTTGATCAGTATATATTTCACACTTTACTCCATACAAATGATGCCTCCAAATTTTTATAGCAAAAACAAAAGTAGCTAATTCCAAATCATTGTAGGGTAATTTACCTCATGGGTTTTTAACTGATGTGAAGCATATGCAATTACCTGATCATTATGCATAAGGACAAAACCAAGTCCTTTCAATGAAGAATCACTATAGATAACAAAATCACCATTTCTGGAAGGAAGTGCCAAAACTGGAGCATTCACCAATCTTCTTTTCAACTCCTGAAAACAATCATCACATTCTTTTGTCCAGATAAACTTAACAGCCTTCCGAGTTAGCTTAGTCATTGGACTAGATAACCGTGAAAATTTTTCAACAAACCTTCGGTAGTAACCTGCCAAACCAAGAAAACTACAGATCTCGGTTACATTTGTGGGTCTTGGCCATTCCTCAACAACTTTTGTTTTAGCAGGATCAACAGTTATGCCATCTTTTGAAACAATGTGACCAAGGAAAGAAATTTGTTGTAACCAAAACTCACACTTGCTGAATTTTCCATATAGTTTCTTTTCTTTTAAGGTTTGAAAGATAACCCTTAAATGACATTCATGCACCTCTTTACTTTTAAAAAACACCAAAATATCATCAATAAAAACAACCAATATTTTTCACCTGAGTCATCTGAGCCATCACTACAACAAACTGTTTAGTTCTGATTCTGACCATCTCAGGATACTGATTTGAAAGGTCATTTCCCTCTATATGCCTTCCCAGAAAAGTTGTTCTGTTTCCTCTATGAAAAACCATTATTAACACAGAAATATCTTAGTCGAAACAACATGGCAATCTGTAAATGCTATATCATTTCAATCATACCATAAATTGATTTATAATTTAACACTTTTCTAACTCCTAAAGTTGTCTAAACCGACATCTGATACCAACTATAAGGCCCCATCCTTAAACATTACTTAATATTGAATTAAATGAATAATTCACATTGAGGATCATTTCAGGTTTAAAGTTTTAGAGAATTAGGACATAACTGTTACATCTCAAAAGATTACAAAGAAGACTAAGTTTCCATAAAATAAAAACTATTAAAAAGAAACATGTCTAGTTCCATGTTTTAGATAGCATGAATTTCTCTTGATCCCATCCTTGACCCTATTCCACATTAAGTCCTGTGAAAAACATTTCAAAATAACTTGGGGTGAGCATAAAAGGCTCAGTAAGGGATACACAAATAATAAAAATTGTTATTTTTTCAAACATCAAGTAAACCATGTATACTTTATCAAAGTAATACCTTCACCTTCATGAAGTAGTAAAAACTCTTCACTGAATAAAATATCATTAGTTAACCTTTTGTAACCAAAGTATTACCATAAAACCCATATAATTAACACATAACATACAAAGGTAACTTGGTACATAAACATACTTAAGTTGAATAACCATACGGTCGACTTCCACACATATCACTTAATGGAATAGTCATACGGCCAACTTTCATACATACTTAATGGAATAGCCATACGGCCAACTTCCATACCCAATGCATTGGAGGTTATAACGTAACCACCCATCCTGGTATTCATGGCACCACCCGTCATATGGTTTATCACGTAACCACCCGTCAAATGTCCAAGTACCATTATAAAATTATAACACATAAAACCAACATAAAGGAATGATAACATTTCCACATTTCAATAATAATATATCATTTAAATATATTGACATAAAAGAATCTTTTATCAAAACCATTTTCAATACCAAAATACATAAAAGAGTATATGGTATTTATTTTATTTTAAAAACATTACGGATTGTTGAGGAAGCCAACGACCAAATAATACTCGCGGCGGAAGAAAAGGTCGTTGTCACCGCGTACATTAAAAAAATATTCCTTTTTGTCGTTTTGTAAAACGCTTCGTAGAAAAAGATTCCTTTTGTATAAAAGTAAAATTCAAAGGGGTTTATACACCGTGTAAAATAAAGTTGTGTATAAAACAAAATATGCCTCAATTAAAGGAGATTGAGACAAAGTCCCTTACCTCGGGTTCGACTTGACTCGATCGTTCTTTAATGTCCTGAATAATAAACTTGAGTTAATTTATATTTTCTTAAGAACCTTATTCAAGTTCATTATTACTTGTATATCACTTATTATCTTGTTATAAACATTATGTAATCATTTAAGTTAATAATGTTTGTTTGTCGATATTTGGTTCTTAAGTCGAAAGTGGAATTCTTACAATTACATGTTGTTCGTGTGGTCCAAGGTTATTTATATCCAGAATGAAATTCCTGATTTTGATATCATATATATCATATATATCTATCATATAATTTTATTTCTAATATCACATAATCATTTAGAGGTAAGAAATAAAATGCACCGTTCATGGAGACGGTAAGCCGTACGTACGCATGAACGCTACTTTCATTTCAATGTCATATTAAGGGAGTTAAAACTAAATGAGAGGTATGTATATTTTAATTCCAGAATTATATTAATCATTTAGATGTAACATACATAATATATATCCATTATATATATGTACTTATAATAGTACATTACATTTGGGGATAAGAAATGAAATGCACCGTTCATGGAGACGGTAAGCCGTACGTACGCATGAACGCTACTTTCATTTCTATCTCATACATTGATGGAAAGAAATAATAATGATATAGAGGTATATTATAATTCCATTATAACAGCATATATAATAACTTTAAATCCATCCTTTATACGTCCCACATATGGCATTAACGAATCACATCACTTTGAGGGGGCGGTAGTCTGCACTTCCTAAAATGAAATTATCGTGTTTACAGATAATAGAATACATAAAGGTATGCCATAATTAAAAAATACAGAAGCTTAAGGAAAACATAAACATATTATATATCATATATAAATATAGTGACATCTTAATGGCCACCTTTAAAGGTGTTATATGAGTGTTTGAACAATCATCGTTTCGTGAGGCAGAAATTCACCATCCACAGAAACAGTATGTTCTTTAACCGTTAGATGTAGGTGTGTGTAAGTGTTGCTCGAATACTTATTATAACAACATCCTAGTATATTGAATATACTGGAGTTGTTACAAAATAAAAGAATAAAAAGAGTTTATGGGGTTGGAGAAGCAAAATAAAACAAAATAACACAAGTGAAGACATCGCCTTAAAATCGGGTAACTCTCTTAGATTTGAGCTCAAAGGCTTCCTTGGGAAGACTTATGCCCAAAGTGAGGCTTTAAGAAGTAAAATAGGGATGTGGAGAGAAAAAATGGGCAGGGGTTGGCCAAGCCAATGGCATTGGAAGTGTGGGTAAGGAGGTAGAGGTGGGGGCCTTTTATAAGAGGAGAGGAGGGGCACTCTTGGAAAGTAAAGTAAAGTTACTTTATTTTAAAATGAGTTTCGGATTTAAAAGGTCACCTATTGATATAATTCGAGGATAAGGTGATAAGGTTTTTAAATAAACCCAAAAAATAGGTTTTTGACAAGTTTAGGTCTTAGATTTTACATTATCTTTTCATTTTATTTAAATCGTTAAATAATGAGGTAATTGCTGCATCATCATGGTGCCATAAATAATTTAATTTATTTAATGTCTAAAAATTATAAAACAAATACTACGATGTAGGAAATATTTTTATCTTTCCAATTAATATTTATAGTACAAAAGATAATTTATGTAGACAAAATTAAAAATATTTTACTTAGGTGATACATTCTTTGTTACATTTAACATTCTTTAAAAATAAAAAGATAAAAAGTCACTTTCTAACAAAAGTGATTCCATGGGGCCCCCAAGTTTGGCACAAGGCATCCCATGGTCAGCCATGAGACAACCAGTAGCCTTAGGACACATTTTGTGGTCATTTTTTATTATTATGATATTATCTTATTATCTTTAACTACCCGATTACTCATTAATCAAGATAATTAAAGATAATTACCGTCGTTACTATTCATAATGTCCAAAAACAAAAGAGTATTAATTACATAATTTGGACCTTCTGATTCCAAATATGTAATTCATTTTACCAAATTCCAGACACATAAATTGCAATAATTAATATAAAAAAACTTCCCATTGTCAAAACAAATAGCGGGTTTTTTAGAAACAATATTTATGAAAGGTTTGGCACTTGTTTATGCCTAATTCCAAAGTGAAATTAATCCCAATGTCCATCATTGAATTACATGGTAAAAATATATTCTAATTACACTTTAAAACAAATTAAAAAGATAATATAACCACTATAATTAAATTATATGAAAAAGCAGTTTTGATGTAAAATGCAGTATTTTTCACTATTCATTGAAAAATGAACATTGTCAGAAAAATACCAAAAATTAACCCAAGGTAAATTTCAACGTCCCAATCATAAATAATATGTTTATTTTGAAAAATAGAGCTTATAATATTGTCAAAAAGTTGATTTAAATGGGGTTATCCATCAAAAGGCGGTTAATCGACCTTTTAAAGAATATTAAAATGTTTACGATTAAAAACTGGATTCATTTGCATTTTTAATCCTCTAAAATTTATTGTAAAGAGTAAAAATATTTGACAAACATATATAATCATTTTTTTGTTAGTTTTGTTCATTCCCGCCATTACAATGACTATGCGTTAATTACCATTTAAAATAATATTATTTTATTACTAGTGTGCACCGTAAGATTTCAATGAAACTCTTTGTTGCGTATCAGGTATGCTATCGAACCTAGAAACCCCTTTAAAGTAAAATTAATATTTAATTCGTAAATATTAATAAATATGGAAATTCTTTATTCATTATTTACCTAGGATGTTACAAGAATAACACTCAGTTCCCTTCTAACCTTATCTCATCATTTTTTCTCTGTTGTGTATTATTTTTAGTTTTAGAGATGTGTTTGTGTGTGTCTATATAAAAACATGAACTGTCTCCTTCATTAAACTAGAGAATACAAGATATCATTCCTCTAATATATTTTTACAGTTTTTTACTCCCACTGATATGTTTGGAAGAGGTCCTTATTTGACCTAGTGGTATATACCCATGAAGAACTATGGAAGAGGTCATGTGACTTGGATAGTATTTTGCACTGTTGTTTACCCCAATCAAGTGTGTAGATTATGTTTATTAATATAAACTGCTTGGTGGTAGGTGATCACCAAGTGGAGTGGATTAAGACTTGGCTTGAGACAGAACTACTTATTTTATATCCACTATTTTGTTTGATTTAGTTTTCTCTTCATTACAGTATAATTTTGTAATCAATAAATTTACTTTGATATTTAATCTTGTAAATAAGTTATAATTGTTTTCCTTATTATAATAGCTTCAAAAGTGATATTAATAATTGATATTAAGATCACTGAGAATTATTCAATCATTTGAGAAGTTATTTAAATAGTCAAACATTCAAAACTGTATTATTTTGATTAACAAGGATTTATTTAATTTTTTTGGGGAACCTTGTAAGAATAATTTTCAAAAATAAATTTTTATAAATACTCAATTCACCCCCCCCCCCCCTCTTGTGTACTCTACTCCAAACAAAAAATGGTATCAAAGTGTGTTTGTTATTAATGTCAAGACTCTATTTTTTACCCTATTCAACTGTGAGTTTTGTTTTACTTTAAAGATTTGTAAATTTATGATAATTATAAATTTATAGATTTTTTAATGTATTTCTTTATTATGGATAATAGACTAGAAGGTTCTACAACAAAAATACCACCATTCACTAATTCAACCAAATATTCCCAATGGAAAATCAAAATGAAAATGCATTTAGAAATTATATGTTTTGAAATTCGGTCTTCAATTATATATTAGTATAATATTACTGCTACTGATAGAATCACATGGGACGAACCAACCAATACATCCTACAATAACATTTTTAAAACCATGAATAACCTATTTTTAGCTTTGGGAGATGAGGAATTTAATAGAATTTTTACATGTAAAACTGCACATGAAATTTGGGATACTTTTTTTGTTTCACATGAACAAACTTCTAGTGTGAAATGAATGAGACTTAATACTTATACTATTAAATATGATTACATTAAAATGAAACTTGATGAGCCTATTTTTGACATGTATCTTAGGTTCAACAAAATTTTCAACACAATGATTTCTCTTGAAAGAGAAGTTACTGCCAAATAAAAAATTATGAGGATTTTAAGATTCCTACCAAATAGAAGGAGTGGAACTTATATTCTATTAGAGAATCATGTAATAGCTGGAAGTTACCAGTACAAGAAATCATTAAGAAATTAATGACATATGAAGAAGAGCATAAAGTCAATAAGGAAGAAGAGGATAAACCCAAAAGAAAACCTCTTGCTTTTAAGACCACCACCTCTAAAACCATAGAGTAATGGAAATTGGATGTCTCTATAGAAATTTACATCATTGATCAATAATCACATAAAAGTGATGTGGATATGGCTCAATTATCCAGATGGTTTAAGATAATTTAAAAGAAAAAGAAATTTTTTAGGAATCCTAACTTCAAGGGAAGATATAATCAAAAAGGAAGCTGGAAGAATGATTGGAAATGATGTGAGAAGTCTAATGAGATAATATTCTATGAATGTAAGAAAAAGGGTCATATAATGTCTGACTATCCCAAGCTCATGTAGAATATGAAATATGAGTACAAAGATAGAAAGTATAAAAATGTGTCTAAAAATGTGTCTAATAATGAAATTTTTGAGTTCTATAATATGATTGATGAGACATGTAATAAACTAAAAGATAAATAAAAATATTTAGAGAATGTAGAGACCCGAAGCTTGACATACATAAAAATTACATTACTTTTGTGGAATACTTAGTACATAACAAAAACACACACACATAGATCGTAATAGTTTAGTGTCTTTGGAAACTCGGAACATAATCTTCTAATCGTGGTGAAAGATCTTCAACATCTCCCATAAAGATCTTCCTTTTTTACCTAAAAACTTTCTTTATATCCTGGGGAAAAGAAAACATAAAAGGGTGAGCTCAAATGATCAGTAAGGGTAAACAAAAGAAATATCAATCACATCATATTCATAAGAACATAACATTTTGGAAATCTTAACCTTCAAAAGAGAGCATAATTTAATAACATGGGATTAATATTAGTAGTGAAATGAAATCCCAATAATCATAACTTAAAACATGAAACTTTGTGGAATACACACATAATCATAGAGAATCATATCTTATTAGTCAAGACTCATTTCCAAGACTATCTTAGTAGACAAAGTCCATTTCTGAACCGAGTCACCCTCATTTCAGTCATGTTTCACTGAACCGGTATAACCTACTATTCCAGCCATGTCTATCTCATGAGATATAAAATCATTACCCAATGCATTGGAGGGAGATATAGGTCCCGCCCATCTCATAATAATACCATTCTTATGTGTGACACAAAATCATAAACCATACATCATAGCATAACCCATGTAATAAAAATGGGATTCTTAAACAACATGACATCATAAAACAATTCATATAAGATAAAGGAATTCATAAAAATATATCCATCACAACATAATCATATCAATGTAATAATAGGGATATAAACAGAACCCTATATTATCTTAGATGGAAAATAATTTTGATAAAACACTTGAACTCCATTCTTGAGTAAAATATCCTTTCAACTTCAAAAACTTTTTCCTTTCTTAACATGTCATACAATTTTAAAAGAAGTTGATTAAAAATAAACTTGAAAACTTGTAAAGGAAGCTTCTTGTAAATAATGTTTTAAAAATCCATTCATGTCGTATAAGTTAAAAAAAATATTCTTCGTACTTTTTTCGGAAAAGTCAAAAAGTACCTCGTACGAAAAACGACAAAAGATTCCTTTCATATCTTTTACTAAAAACTCACCGAAGGGTAAAATTGGATTTAAACAATTGTAGGTGGATGGAAATAATATTACATATTGAGGAAACATGGATGTGGATGATAAAATACACCCTAGTAAATACCAAAGTATAAACAATCTCGGATAAAAATGAGATTGTGATATTTCCCTTACCTTATGTCCGATATGCTTTGTACGTATCCGAACCTCCTCTTTTTGACGCGCCTTCACTTAACCTCCACTTAAAGAATGAAGGATGGTCTTTGAAGAAGACCAGGACCTCTAGGATGATACTAGGGAAGTGGAGAAGAGATTTTGGCAGGGTTTGTCCGAGCTTGAATGCTAAAATTGGTGTGAGGAGGAGAGGGAGGAGGTTCCCTTTTATAAGGGAGGAGAGGGGCACCTTAGGAAAATCTCAAAATATTATTTTATATTAAGGTCAAATTCGGTTTATAATTGTTCCAAAGGGTCCTATTTGAAAGATAAAGTGGGGATGGGTCGAAATCCCCTCATCAAATAGGATTTAGACAAGTTTAGGTTATTATTTTAACCTTATCAATTAGATTTAACTCTAAGTTAAATAATTTAACTTTTACCATGTCTTTTTGTTTTCTTACACTATATGGTTAATAAAATTACCATAACAAGCCAAAAGAACCCCAAGTTTTTTATTATAAATATATTTATCCTTATATAAGTCATTTGGCCGAACCTTAGATTTTAGGAATTAAATAACAATTAATAATATAATATTTGTTTTAAAAACTAATTTATGTCAATTTTGACACTATTTGGTACATGATTTTTATGAAATTCATAACAGAATGATAAGTTCAAAAAAAGTAACTTATATCAACAATAACATGTCATATTAACCTATAAAATTAATGTAAGTCATAAAAAGTCTCAAATTACATTTATTTTGGCATTTATAACATCAATTATGTCAATATTTCATTAATAAGACAATTACTGCATCAACTTTGTGTCATAATAAATGATAATTATTTAATCCCTAAAAATTCTAAATAAATTCCTATGATGTAGATACTTGTATTAGATTTTTGGAGGCTATTCATGTTAGAATTTTCATGAAGTTTATCACTAAATTAAAATTATTATACTTATAAGATTTAGTGAAGTGACATGTTGTCACATTCTTTGGTTTTAATAAAAATTAAATTATTTTCATGGAAAAAAGTCCATAAAATGAATCTAATATGACCCTTAGGTTATATGGGTCTACTTTTAGCCATACAATAGGATTTTTCCAAGTGTTAGGGTAATTTTATAATCTTATATTTACCCTTAATTACCCGATTTACCTTTAACTATAGTAAATAAAATTTACCGTAGTTACTATTCACAATGCCCAAAAATAAAAAGTAGATTATTAACATAATTTTGACCCACTGATTCCAAATATGGAATCCATTTTTCAAAATTCAATACACAAAAGATGCAGAAATTAAATTAAAATTAATCCCATTGTTCGAAAGAAAACAGTTTTTTCTTTAAAACATTACAAAAGATTGAATTGATTTAACCTACCAATTCAAGGTAAAATCAATGCTAATGACATACATTATATTAAATGGTAAAAATATATTCTATCTATACTTTAAAACCATTCAATATTATAATTTAACCACATAAGATATTACGATGAAAAAAGTTGTTTTTAATTAAAATATAGCGTGTTTTTACTATTCATTAAAATATGAAAGTTATCGGAAAAATATCAAAATTTTATCTAATATAAATTTTTATATCCTGATTCAAAAGAGGAATTTTATTTTCTCTAATTTAACATATAAACATGTCAAAAACTATATTTAAATTGGGTGCGCCATCAAAAAGCGGCAAAACTACATTTTTTGAAAAATACTTATTTTACCCGAAAAATTTATTTTGTTCTTATACCATGTTCTAGAAAATGTGTAAGATGAATAATAATGTTATAAAATTAAAAGTTAGTTAATACTATTCATAAAGGCTATTTCATGACAATATTATAATAATATATCGTTTTTTATTAAAACCTGGTATTGCGTACAACACACGCTATCGAGGAAGGTCGTGATTGCGTGTAATGCAAGCCAAGTCAGGGTTGCGTGTTGTGAAAGAATCCTTCGTTGTTTCATATAACAGAATCCAACCATATATCATTTATACATTGAATATATATATATATATATACTCAATGTTGCGTAGAATAACTATTATCAAAATTGTGTGTAACACGATCCAAGAATAGTGTTGTGTATACTGCAAGCTAATACAGTGTTGCATATAGCGGAAGGTAATCTTGGTGTAGAATAAAACACAAGACATTAATGAAATTAAAAGAATATTTTTCATAAAATCTCGGGGTGTTACATTCTACCCCCCTTAAAATGAATTTCGCCCTCGAAATTCGTCGGGGTTATAAATGGTTTACTATTCAAAAGTTTCTTTAATAGAAACCCACATCGTAAAAAGGAATACCAAAACCAATCTTTAAAAACTAAAGTATGAAACGTAACTGTTACCCAAATAAACTAATCACTGGGTTTCCACATAGGTGAAAATATGGATATGGAAGAGAAATCTAACCATCATGTTCTGATGGAGAGTGGTAGAGAACATGGCTATGGAAAAGCCAGCAATCACAAAGCCATAAATTTGTGACGATCTAAGGTACCATCTGATTCATCAGATATAAGAGCACTAGGACAACATTTTTGGTTTTCAAGATCGTTTCCCTAAAGTTGATGAAATTTAAATTAGAAGAAATACTTTCATGATTTCGGTATAGTCTCACCGTTGGTCGTTCTTTGGACAATTTCCACTTCATCTCTTAAAGAAATGAAGTTGAATTTGTTATTCGTGATGTGTTAGCAGATCATGTGATAGAATGATGGGTCATTCCATCTGTCTCAAACAAAAGGTTAGCAAAAGTTATATACATAAGTCGATCTATAGTGAGATTAATCATATATGGTTCCTAAAATGGACTTATACTTCATATATCATACTGCTTAATATAATAAAACTAGTTTCTACTAAACAGGGACTTCTTGTAGGCCAGTGGTAGGCGATAAAGGCCAGTCGCACTTCGGTTGTGGGTTTGATTCCCACATCCTTGTCCGACGCGATGGGTTATCACCCATCCTGCCGGTTTTCCTTTTTCTAAAACTACATTACTATAAAATCCCATCAGTAATATCGAAAAAAGTTTTATCCTTAAACAATACTTAGCATATGTCCAACATAATCCATTCCAATATTTAGGCTAATCTATAATACTTCGGTCCAAGCTCATAGTATAAAGAAAACGATTACTTGAAATGTCATCAACCAAGCATGTGAATACCATCATTTATCCCCCATATATATATATATTGTTGGTCACATTCCAATCATGTGAATACCTTAATCATGTATTCTCTTGAAAAAAAGAATACCCATTGAACCATAGTGAAAACATGAATGCAGTTAAAAGTTAACACTTTCCACATACCAAAATCCTCAAAATTCTATATACTCAAACCATGATATCACTTAGTCCTTATATCAATCATGAGCTCATGAATACTGTTAAACATTTCATTTTCTCGTTTTCCCTTCATTATGCGCATATCATCTTATTTCCAAAAATATCTCAATCACTTTGAATACCACATTATACCAATACATAAATATTCCAATACTCCATGATACAACATTATTTTGGAATCCCATTACATAAACATTTAATAATTCCACCACATCGTTGTCATATTCAACATCGCCAATAGTGATCGCATGTGACTTCCCTTTGTCCTTTGCCTTAAGCGGTTGCTCATGTCGATCATCACAAACCCTTGGATTAGGGCATTTATTAGCATAATGCCTCATTTCCTTGCACTTGAAGCATTGAAGTGTAGTAGGTTCATTTTGTATATCCCTTCCTTTGTTTGCATCATTAGACATCTTCTTCCCATCATTGTGGCATTCAAATGCCAGATGACCTTCCTTTCCACATTTGAAACATTTACTAGTCCCTTTAAGACAATCTCCACCATGCTTCTTTCCACACTTTGAGCATAAGGAAACATTCATCTTCTTTTCACCATTATTCTGAGATTTCTCCTTGAACTCCATCTTTCGTTTCTTGTCAAAACTATGAGATGGATAAGTAACACCAACTTCCATTTCTACCTTGATAGCACAACGCAGAATTTATTCATAGCTACTGAAGTATCTTATAGATAATTCCCTTCAAAGACTTGGTTTTAAGCCACTGAAAAATCGATCAACTTTACTTTCAGGTTGGATGATAATGCCAGATGCATACCTTGCAAGTCTTGTAAAATTCGCTTCGTATATACCAACAGATTTATCATCCTTTTGCTTTAGTTCAAGAAACTCCTTCTCCATCTTTGTTCGAAGAATACGAGGGAATTACTTATTGAAAAATATGTTCTTGAACTCGTCCCATTCCATAGACTCAATTTCATATCTTGGCCTCATATTCTTGATAAGATTCCACCATTGATCAGCATCAGATTCCAAACGATACACTGCTAAGATGAAATTATCATGTTTAGAACATTGAAGAATTGAAAATATCTTTTCAGTAGTACTGATCCATTGTTCAGAAACAAGTGGATCGGAAGACCCACTAAAAGAAGGTGGATGTTGCCTCATGAAGGACTCAATAGAATATTGTTCCCTTCTCTGCTCATTTGGAAGTCCAGAATGATTCATAGCTTGTGTAAGTATAGCAATAAGTTTTTGCACTCCATCTCCCATAACACTTGTTTGTTCAGGAGGACAATCATTGCATTGTCCATTACAGTGATCAACATGGTTCCTTCGGGTTCCAGCCATCGTCTAAAACCCAAAAAGAATAGTGTGAGAGGCAAAAATAATGCTAGGGAAAAAAACATAGTAAAGGGGGGGTACCCTTAATATCTAACATCTTAGGTTAAATTCTAAGATCGTTACCGTAGTTCTGGGACCATATCCTATACGTATACTTATCCTTAGGGACATCCCTAGACATACCTTAGAAATATCTTTAGGGATCTCACTAACGTTCTCACATCCTAGTTTCCAAAGGTTGAATAAACCTTTCCTCTAATACCAACTGTAGAGACCCGAAGCTTGACGTACATGGACATTACATTACTTTTTCTGAATACTTATTACATAACAAAAACACGCACACAAGGATCGTAATAGTTTAGTGTCTTTGGAAACTCGGACCATAATCTTCTAATCGTGGTGAAAGATCTTCAACATCTCCCATAAAGATCTTCCTTTTTTTACCTTAAACATTTCTTTATATCCTGGGGAAAAGAAAACATAAAAGGGTGAGCTCAAATGCTCAGTAAGGGTAAACAAAAGAAATATAAATCACATCATATTCATAAGAACATAAAATTTTGGAAATCTTAACCTTCAAAAGAGAGCATAATTTTATAACATGGGATAAATCTTAGTAGTGAAATGAAATCCCAATAATCATAACTTAAAACATGAAACTTTGTGGCATACACACATAATCATAGATAATCATATCTTATTAGTCAAGACTCATTTCCAAGACTATCTTAGTGGATAAAGTCCATTTCTGAACCAAGTCACCCTCGTTTCAGTCCTGTTTCACTGAACCGGTATAACCTACCATTCCAGCCATGTCTATCTCATGAGATATAAAATCTTTACCCAATACATTGGAGGGAGATATAGGTCCCTCCCTTCTCATAATGATACAATTCTTATGTGTGCCAAAAAATCATAAACCATACATCATAGCATAACCCATGTAATAAAAATGGGATTCTTAATCAACATGACATCATAAAAAAATTCATATAAGATAAAGTAATTCATAAAAATATATCCATCACAAAATAATCATATCAATGTAATAATAGGGATATAAGTTGAACCCTATATTATCTTAGATGGAAAATAATTTTGATAAAACACTTGAACTCCATTCTTGAGGAAAATATCCTTTCAACTTCAAAAACATTTTCCTTTCATAACATGTCATACAATTTTAAAAGAAGTTGATTAAAAATAAACTTGAAAACTTGTAAAGGGAGGTTCTTGGAAAAAATGTTTTAAAAATCCATTCATGTCGTATAAGTTAAAAAAAACATTCTTCGTACGTTTTTTCAGAAAATTCAAAAAGTACCTCGTACAAAAAATGACAAAAGATTCCTTTCATATCTTTTACTAAAAACTCACTGAAGGGTAAAATTGGATTTAAACAATTGTAGGTGGATGGAAATAATATTACATATTGAGTAAACATGGATGTGGATGATAAAATACACCCCAGTAAATACCAAAGTATAAACAATCTTGGATAAAAATGAGATTTTGATATTTACCTTACCTTATGTCCGATATTCTTTGTACGTATCTGAACCTCCTCTTTTTGACGCGCCTTCACTTAACCTCCACTTAAAGAACTAAGGATGGTCATTGAAGAAGACCAGGACCTCTAGGATGATACTAGGGAAGTGGAGAAGATATTTTTGCAGGGTTTGGCCGAGCTTGAATGCTCAAATTGGTGTGAGGAGGAGAGGGAGGAGGTTCCCATTTATAAGGGAGGAGAGGGGCACCTTAGGAAAATCTCAAAATATTATTTTATATTAAGGTAAAATTCGGTTTATAATGTTTCCAAAGGGTCTTATTTCGAAGATAAAGTGGCGATGGGTCGAAATCCTCTCATCCAATAGGATTTAGACAAGTTTAGGTTATTATTTTAACCTTATCAATTAGATTTAACTCTAAGTTAAATAATTTATCTTTTACTGTGTCTTTTTGTTTTCTTACACTATATGGTTAATAAACTTACCATAACAAGCCAAACGAACCCCAAGTTGTTTATTATTAATATATATATCCATATCTAAGTCATTTGGCCGAAACTTAGATTTTTAGGAATTAAATAACAATTAATAATATAATATTTGTTTTAAAAACTAATTTATGTAAATTTTGACACTATTTGGTACATGATTTTTATGAATTTCATAACAGAATGATAAGTTAGAACCAAATTACTTATATCAACAATAACATGTCATATTAACCTAGAAAATTAATGTAAGTCATAAAAGGTCTCAAATTACATTTATTTTGGCATTTTTAACATCAATTATGTCAATCTTTCATTAATAAGACAATTACTGCATCATCTTTGTGTCATAATAAATGATAATTATTTAATCCCTAAAAATTATAAATAAATTCTTATGACGTAGATAATTGTATTAGATTTTTGGATACTATTCATGTTAGAAGTTTCATGAAGTTTATCACTAAATTAAAATTATTATACTTATAAGATTTAAGGAAGTGACATGTTGTCACATTCTTTGGTTTTAATAAAAATTAAATTATTTTCATGGAAAAAATTCCATAAAATGAATCTAATCCGACCCTTAGGTTATATGGGTCTACTTTTAGCCATCCAATAGGATTTTTCCAAGTTTTAGGGCAATTTTTTAATCTTATATTTACGCTTAATTACCCGATTTACCTTTAACTATAGTAAATAAAATTTACCGTAGTTACTATTCACAATGCCCAAAAATAAAAAGTAGTTTATTAACATAATTTGGACCCACTGATTCCAAATATGGAATCCGTTTTTCCAAATTCAATACACAAAAGATGCAGAAATTAAATTAAAATTAATCTCGTTGTTCGAAAGAAAATGGGTTTTTCTTTAAAACATTGCAAAAGATTGAATTGATTTAACCTACGAATTCAAGGTAAAATCAATGCTAATGACATACATTATATTAAATGGTAAAAATATATTCCATTTATACGTTAAAACCATTCAATATTATAATTTAACCACATAAGATATTAGGATGAAAAAAGTTGTTTTTAATTAAAATATAGCGTGTTTTTACTATTCATTATAATATGAAAGTTATCGGAAAAATATCAAAATTTTATCTAATGTAAATTTTTATATCCTGATTCAAAAGAAGAATTTTATTTTGTCAAATTGAACATATAAACATGTCAAAAACTAGATTTAAAGTGGGTTCGCCATCAAAAGGTGGCAAAACTGCATTTTTTGAAAAATACTTATTTTACCTGAAAAATTTATTTTGTTCTTATACCATTTTCTAGAAAATGTGTAAGATGAATAATAATGTTATAAAATTCAAAATTTAGTTAATAATATTCATAACAGTTATTTCATGACAATATTATAATAATATATCGTTGTTTATTAAAACCTGGTATTGCATATAACACACGCTATCGAGGAAGGTCGTGATTGCGTGTCATGCAAGCCAAGTCAGGGTTGCGTGTTGTGAAAGAATCCTTCGTTGTTTCGTATAACAGAATCCAACCATATTTCATTTATACATTTAATATATATATATATATATACTCAATGTTGCTTAGAATAACTATTATCAAAATTGTGTGTAACACGATCCAAGAATAGTGTTGCATATACTGCAAGCTAATACGGTGTTGCGTATAGCACAAGGTAATCTTGGTGTAGAATACAACACAAGACATTAATGAAATTAAAAGAATATTTTTAATAAAATCTCGGGGTGTTACAGAGAAACAACATGCTCTTACATTAACTATAAAAACTGATCTTACAATATAAAGAGATAAAAATTCTCTGTTACTCAAAGAAAACAATGCACTAAAACTATCTAATGAGAAATTGAAAAAGGATCATGAAAGGTTTACTAATGGTAATGATACTTTGGTAAAAATTCTAGGTAAATAAGTTGTTATCAATATACTACTGGTATTGGATATCAACCATGTAAAAGAAATTTTGGAAGAACTAATTTTGATTCTATGTCTAGGACATAAAACGTTACTCCTGGTTCTGGAAAACATTCAACTAGTTAAAATTTATATACACTATATTGTTTCAATATTTCCTGGAACAAATATAGTTTATTATTCAAGCACTTCACATATTTCTTATAGGAAACCTATGAGTAAAATATGGGTTCCTAAAGCACTAGTCACTAATATTACGGGACCTAAGAAAATATTGGTACCAAAATCTGTTTTTATTTGAATGTTTTGTAGGAAAGCTCCTTAAAGATATCCTATAAAAGCTTATGGTACTTGGAAAATTAGTGTTCAAGACACATGATAGGGAACTATTAATGCTTCAATAACATAATAAAAATTGATGGTGGATATGTCACCTTTGGTGACAATGCCAATGGAATGATCATTGGCCTTGGACAAATCAGTAACTCTAACTCAGTTTTAATTTCTAATATAATCATTGTCATTAGATTGAAATATATTCTGCTTATTATTTCACAACTATGTGATGATGGATTTCATGTTAAATTTTATAATAATTCTTTCAATGTTTCCAATTCAAAAAATTAATTAGTATATTCTGCATTGAGAAATGAAATTGTATACTTTTTTGACATATATTCTTTATTCTCTCAAAATGCTTCATGTTTAAGTGTATGTCACAGAGTCATGGATTTAGAATAGGATACTAGGAAAATGTAATATTCATTCCCTTCGAATTATAACTTGAAAATTCATAGTCAAATACCTCCCAAACATGAGTTTCTAAATGATAAAGGGTGTAATCCTTGTCAACATGGAAGGAAACAAAAATTAAACCAAAAAAAGAAGTGTCATCTTCTCAACCTCATGGATAGGTTTACATTGATTTATATGGATCATCTAGAGTTTATAGTTTAAATGGGAAGCCATGTGTTTATGTTCTTGTAGATGATTTTTTTATATATACTTGGACTTTCTTTTTGGATAACACAAGTGAAGATTTCTCTTTATTTCACCAAAAATTCCAAATCAATAGAAAACCATAGTGGACTTAGAATTAAATCCATCAGAAGTGATCATGTAAATGTGATTAAAAATGAAGAGTTTTAATATTTTTTTTCTCAGAATGGATATAGTCATAATTTCTCATCCCGTAGAACTCCTCAATAGAATGGAATTGTAGGAAGAAGAAATAGAACCTCGCAAGAAATTACTAGAACCATGCTTATTGAATATTACTTACCTATTTATTTTGGGGCTGATGTTGTAAATACAACATGATATATTATCCATAAGGTGTTTATTTAACTCATTAATAAAATAAATCCATTTGAGTTATGGAACAATAGAAAACACAATGTTTTCTACTTCAATGTTTTTGGTTGCAATGTCTAAATCCTTAATACTAAGGAAAAGCATGAAAAATTTGCATCCAATAGTGATGAAGGAATTTTTCTTGGATATTCAATCTCTAGTAAAGCCATTAGAGTGTTTAACAAAAGAACTAAATGTGTGGAAGAATCCTTCCATTTAAAAATTGATGAAACAGATCCACATGAGCCTAAGACCACTCTAGAGAACTGGATGATGATGTGTTAATTCTGGACACTAATTCAAAATCCACTAACCATCCTTAATGGAATCTATGAAAACATCTAGTTCTCGAAAGTCTATAGATTCAAGTAATATTGAACCTGAACCTATTGAAGAACCTAAAATCACAAATCCTACTTTTTTTAGAGTTGTTAGAACTCTTAAGAACCATCTTTTAGATGTTGTTGTGGGAGATTTAAATAATGGAACTCAAACTAGAGTTTCTCTAAGAAATCAGGATGAACATCAAGTATTCTTGTCTTAACTTTAACCTAAAAACATTAATGATGCTATCAATGATGAATTTTTTGTGATGGATTTGAAATAAGAACATAATCAGTTTGAAAGGAACAATATTTGAAAACTTTTTATAGACCTAAAGACACATTCACAATAGGCACTAAGTGGGTGTTTACAAATAAAGTAGACGAGGCTGGTAAAATAATCATAAACAAGGCTATATTGGTTACACAATGCTATAATCAAGAAGAAGGAATTGACTATGAATAATCCTCTACACCATTAGCTATACTTGAAGCCGTAAGAATTATTCTTTCTTATGATGTACTTATAAATTTTGAACTATATAAAATGGATGTTAAAAGTGAATTCATAAATGTGTATATAGTTGGGGATGTCTTTGTTGAGAAACCCTCAGGTTTTACATATCCCCATTTTCCAAATCATGTTTTTAAATTTCAAAATATTTATATGGTTTTAAAAAATCTCTATGAGATTGGTATGATAGATAAAGTACATTTCTTATTACAAAATGATTTACAAAAGGAATATCTGATCAAACCCTTTTTATAAAAAAAAATGTCCAATTGTGTTTTAGTAGTTCAAATTTAGGTAGATGACATTATATTTGGATCTTCAACAATTTCTATAAGTATTGAATTTTTAAAAATGATGCAAAACTAATTTGAAATGAGTTTAATAGTTGAACTAAAAATCATTCTTGGATTTCAAATATTTCAAAATAATGATGGTATTGTTTTAAATCAAATAAAATATACAATTGATATTATAAAATGTTTTGGCTTGGATAGCACTAAAAGTAGTGACTCTCCAATGAGTACTACTTGTAACTTGACTATTGATGAAGATGGGAAATCTGTTGATCAAACCACTTACATAGGAATGATTATAAGGCTACTATACATAACTGCTATCTAACCTAACATTATGTTTAGTGTATGTATATGTTATCATTTTCAATAAAAACCAATGGAATCTCATTTAAATACAGTTAATAAAATATTCAAATACCTCAAGCATACACCCAATCTAAGACTATTCTGTCCTAGAGGGTAATCATTTGAGTTAGTTAGCTATTCTGAGGATGTCTTAGTTGGTTGTAAGTTATATTGGAAAAGAACCTCTGAAACATGCCAATTTTTAGGGATGTCACTAGTTTCATGGTGTAGTAAGACACCGAGTTTTTTTCATTATCTACTACAAAATCTATGTACATAGCTTCTGGTAGTTTTTGTGCAAACATTTTGTAGATTAAACAAACATTACTAGATTATGGATATCAATTCATGCATGTACCTATAAATTATAACAATACAATTGGTATTAACATCTCAAAAAAACTTGTTTCACACTCTAGGATGAAACATATTGATGTAAGACATCACTTCTTGAGAGATCATTTTCAAAAAGGTGATATCACTTTCAAATTCATTATAAATGAATACTATCTTGCTGATATATTCACCAAACCATTAAATTCTAAAAGAATGGATTAAATCATACATGAATTGGGAATGATAAATCTTAAGTAGTAAGTGTACTGTTTCATAGCTTACTGTTTCACATCTTAGTGTTTCACAGCTTAGTCTTTCACAATTTATGGGATCACAAGTCACTATCATAAGATTACTATCTAACACTCACAGTTCTATTGTTTACTATACTAAAAGTTTCTACTTCAAACAATAGGGTCTCAATGTTTTGAAGTCACACAGTTATGGTCTCACCGTGAAAGCCATTTACAGTCTCACTGTGAAAGCCTTTTCTGGTCTCACAGTAAAAGTCTATTACATTCTCACTATAAAGACGCATTATCATTTTATTTACAAATTATAACCAATATCATAGTAATTAATAATTTCATTCTTTCACATTCTGGTGCTTTTTATTTTGTGACGCTTGATATCCCTAAATGATAAAAACAAAATAAGTTTGACTCTTTTCTTCACCCAAGATCTCTTCTCTCAAACTGTAACCCCTCCTTAAACCATTATCTATCTCCCTCTCTCTCTCAAACCTTTGATGAATTCCCAAAATGAAATGATCTTCTTCATCAACAATAGAGAAGTAACTATTAAAGAAGAAGAAGAAAATAGAACCGAAGTTAGCACCCGACGGTCTATTGAATCGAAACCTGGTGAACAAAATAGTGGTACCAAAAAAAAATTTCCCCAAAACTAGATGTTTTCAAGTATGTATTTATTATTGAAAGTAATAAAAGTGAATGGATGGTTGTATTGGTTCACAAAAGAGGATAGAAGAATTTACCCACATCCAGTAGCACGATGTTATCAGTTCTTTCAATTCTCTTTTGATACAGAAGATGGTTTTGTTCAGAGAATTTGTTTCAATGGCCAGAGATGTACCTTTTCTTTGAAGTTATGGGTTGATTTCCATAGAATACCTCATTAGGGTATTTTTGAGGACTACCAGAGAGATCCTCAACCTCTAGGGGAGATATTTTTTTTGGAAGAAGCCTTGGGAAGCATAACTAGGAATTAAACTAAGAGAAGAGATATAGATGCTGAGCTAGATGGTGTAACCATACTTTTGATTAAATTAGTTTAGAATATGATTATCAAAATAAATATAGTCATTGATACACTCACGTATCAGGATTTATTTTTGATACATCTTATGAAGAATGGAAATTATATCAACAAATGTAAGTATTTTATAATCTATATGTGTGTGTTGATAAATACAACCTCCAAGTCAACCACCTTGTTCTACTTAAGATTAATATCTTCTATGCTTCATGAAAAATGGTTGGTTGGACAAATGAAAAAAATCAGTAAGGACTATGAATTTTGTATCTCAATGGTTACAATGAAAATAATGAAAATTAGTTGGAATCCATGGAGAAAATCATGGGTAGAAGATAATGATAAGGTTTATGAAAAGTTTAAACCGGCTGAGCACTCTTCAATACTTAAGGACATTTCTAATCCTGGTTTGGAACCATATAAAATCATCAACAATTATGATGAGGAAGAAAAAGAAGAAGTTATTTCACTTATATGGAATACTATCATGGATGAAGAAGATAGTGAAACTGCTCCTCAAGTCTTAACTGAGAAGGGAATACATATTCCTAAAGAAATTTATGATCTATAAGAGAAACCTACTTCTAAAGAAGAATCTATTGCTATTGTAAGTGAAAAGTCTGTTCTAGAAGAAAATTTATAAGAATATCATTCTCTTGATAAAGAAGGTTCTTTTTAATAACACATAGAAGAAAAAGTTGTTCCTGAATTTCTCCCATATACTAAATAGATAATGGAGCAAGCATTTCAGTTGGCTAGAAAAGAAATGGGTGAGGATGTTAGGGTTGAAATATTGGATGTAGATCAAGGATCAAAATATCTTAGATCTGTGAAAGATGCACATGTTGAGGGGGAGCAACACCTGAATCTAAAAATTGTTGATATTCCAAATATGGTTGATCCACGATCTGTGGATGCATGGAATAAATTCTCTAGCTATTTTGATGTGAATGATTCACATGGAGCCTCAGTTAAAGGTTTAGATCTGTCTATTGTGTTTCAATTGAAACCAGTATCTTCTCTTGATGTTATAGCTTCAAAAGAACCTAATCATGTTCAAGATCATATCCTTAAACCATCCCAAGAACATTCTACCTTAGTGAGTAAGGGTGATTGAAATCCCTTGAAGCTAATTTGTTGGATGGAGTTGAAAAGATCATGAACACTCCACTTACTCTTGCGAAAAACTTGAGTGAAATATATGTTTCCTTACTATTAGAAAAGATAATTTTTAGATTCATCCCAAATTGATTCAAGAAATTAAAGATTTCAGAGTTGAGAAAAAATAGTTAAGTGATAAAGTGAAGTATCTCAGAGGTATGGTTGAAGATATGCAGAGAGTGTTGAACTCAAGAATAGAACCTATTGATCATCTTGTGGAGGATGTCAGTGGTCAGATTCCATAGGAATTTTCCACACTGATTCAACCAAACCAAACTTCCTTAGCTGACATGGTGGATGAAGGAAACAAGCAAATAGTTCAAGAGATGCTTGAGATTTGTATTGGACTTAACAAGTTGAGTGATGAGTATAAGTGTTGTCTCTAGAATATTCTGAATCAACTAAAGTCTCTCAATTCAGTTGTTATAGTTTCTAATACCTCTGGAAAATCTTCTCAACCTTCCTTGGACAATGATCTGCACAGAATAGTTGTTAATGAAGAATACCAATCTTTTCTCATTGTCTTTGAAAAAGTGACTCTATATGTGGTTGTCAAGAACAATGAAAGAGTTCTTGATTTTGTGAGAATTAATTCCAAGATATCCAATGATGATCAAGAATAAATTACTAAAAAGGTGGATTTATACTTCAAAATGATTTTCTCTAAGCATGATATGAGAAACAATTTCATATACCTCATAGAGAATTTGAAAATCCCTCTTATCACTCAAGTTTTCGAAAGTGAAGTACAAAAGCTCAAAGATTTCACTCCTCTGTCGGTCATGTTCATGAAGAACAAGGTTGAGTTTGAGAAAGAGATGTAGTATGGTTGTGATATTATTACTGACTTCATCAAGCTATTGAGGAATTATCTTCATGTTCGGGGAACTTCTATTGTGGCTCCTGTAGCTTCACCCTTGAGACTAGGTTTTCCTACATTCACATCCTCCCCTATTTCCTCTACTTCTATGTTTGTATCTCAGTCTCTTAGTTAGATCAGACCTGTTATCCTGGACCAAAAAATTCCTCGAACATCTACAAAACCTTGATTGTCCCCTTGTGTTTTTGAAGGACTCCCTTTACCTTCTCTTTAGACTGGTTCACTTCCTTCTTCAACTTTTACCTCTACTCCTGTGGCTTCTAGTGCTATTGCTGTGAAGGGAAACAAGAAGATAGCCTATGATGAAGAAAAGTGACTACTTTATTTTGATAGGGTTACTGTTGAATTTATTGTTTCCTACAGTTTGTAATGAAACATTTTTATCCATCTAATTCATTGTGAATGCTTCTTATATATTCTATTATTTCTTTTAATACTCTTTTCGATAATCCCAAAAGGTCGAGAAACATGAACTCTAACTACACACAAAGGAAGACACACATTCACTAAGAATAGATATCTCACTCAAATGATTTTTGATCATCAAAAGGGGGATATTATTGGACTTGTCATGTGTTAATCATGTTTTAATGATAAAAAATTCTATAAATTCTGTAAATCTTGTTAATTTGGTTTAATATGTCTCAAACCATGTGTACAGATTGCTGGTTTCTTTATGTTTTAAATAATTATAGTAAGATAATTTTAATTCGTGTTTTAATGGATTTACATGATAAATGATTAAGTCTAATCCATTATATGAATATAAATATTTAATTTTGTATACATATATTTGGATATGTATGAGAAACCATGAGTCTACCACTAGTTCTGTTTTTCTGGCAAAGGACCTAGACACCTTGACCCAGACACTGTGACCCCAACACTGTGACCAGACACTGGGACCTAGACACCGTGACCCAAACACCATGACCCAGACACTGTGACTAGACACCTTAAACCATACACTATGACCAGACATTGTGACCATACATTGAAACCAGTTTTAGATCTATTGAATTCTGTGACATCAGTTCCTTCATGATATGCCGTTTGAAGTTTTGAAAATGACGAGACACCATGATCCTAACACCGCATTTGTGCTACAGTTTCCTGATCTCTATAAAAATATGTCATCATTACTTTCTCACCTCTTAAAATCAAATAAAGAGACACCAGTTTTTATAGACATTGTTTCCAAGTGACACCATTTCCAGACAGACTTTGACACCATTATTTAATCTATTTTTTTCAATTTAATTTCTTACAGTCATATTTGTGTCTTTTAAATGCACTAACATAATTAATATTTCTTTTTAGGAATTTCACCTAATAGTAAGAGGTACATGGTGCGTAATACATACATCATCTCATCTCCAACACATTCACTCATAGAATAAAAAAGGGAAGTGTAGCCCAAAAATAATAGGGAGTGTGATAATTAAGAAGCATGAGCATTCTTGATAAATGAACTGACACATGAAACTCAATAAATATAAAGAACACACGAATTACTCTCGAATCCAAAAAGTAGGGATACCCTATATCAGAGTCAAGAACATATTCGAAATACCAACTCCATGAAGAACACGAGTTAGATCTTACTGGAAACCAGAGCATCAGACTTGCGATACTCTGTTTCATGAAGAGGACCCAATTATTACATCTACTTCATCCTATAAGTCCAGATCTATATAGAATAACACTCAGAGAACTTCTAACCATATCTCCACATTTTTATATGGTGTTTATTATTTTTTGTTTTCAAGAAGTGTGTGTATTTGTATAAAAACACATACTATCTCTAGCATTAAACTAGAAGATACAAGATTTCATTCCTCTCACATATTTTTACACTTTTTTACTCACACTAATAAGTTTTGAAGAGGTCCATGTGTGACCTACTAGTTTATACCCTCGAAGAACTGAGGAAGAGGATATATTATCTGGAGAGTCTTGTGCACGATTTTTTACCCCGATCCATGTTGTTGGATCTTGTTTATTAATATAAATTTCTTGGTGGTAGGTGATCACTAAGTATAGTGGATTAGGTCTCGGCTTGAGACTGAACCACTTGTTTTATATCTGTTGTTTTGTTTGATTTAGTTTTCTATTCTTTATTGTATAATTCATAAATCACTAAATTTACTATGATAGTTAATCTTTGAAAGAAGATATAATTGTTTTTCCTTATTAAAATAGCTTCAAAAGAAATATTAAGAAGTTATATTAATATTATTAACAATTAATCAATATTTTGAGAAGTCATTTAAATTGTAAAACTTTCATAACCACATTACATTGATTAACTGGGTTGTATATAATTTTTATTCGGGAACTTATTAAGAATACTTTTCATATGTAAATTTTTTTAGATTCTCAATTCACCCCCTATTGAGTACTCTACTCTGACCAACACTTTCTTACCAAATCTCAGGAACTTCTTCCATGGAGATATGTGGAGGAATACCATGTCTCCTACTTTAAAATCATGGTCTCTTCAATGATTTTTTCTATAGATATTTTGTTGAATTTGGGATTCCTTGATGTTATGCTGAATGAATTTTACATTATCCTCCATTTCATAAACCATTTTAGGTCCTATAAGCTTAACTTCATTGACTTTATTCTAGCATATCGATGTTCATCACCTTTTTCCATAAAGGTATTAATATGGTTCCATTCAAATGCTCTAGTGGAAACTATTTTTTGTAAGGGACTCAACAAGAGGTAGTTGTTGGTCCCATTATCATTTGAATTATATAGAAAATTCCCTCAATAAGAATTCTAATGTCGAAATATTTTTCTCATATTGCCTATCAGTTTGAAAATGATAGGCTACAATGATGATCATCATAGTGATTATAGCATGTTAGATACTTTTCCAAAACATTTAGGTGAATCTCGCATCTAGATCGGATACAAAAGATAGTGGTACTCCATGAAACATTACCACTTACTTGATTTATAACTGTGTAATTTGATCTAGTTAGAATTCATCTCGAATTGTGATAAAGTGATATTTCATTGTAAGACGATCCAAAACTAATCTAGTATCATTGTTTTCACTAGATTTCCTTGGAAGTTAGTGACAAAGTCTATGGTAATATTCTCCCACATTCATGTTGGCATGGTTAGTGGTTTCATCATCCCATTAGAATTTTGTCTTCAATAATTTATTTTTTGACATACCAGTCACATTGATGTATATTAAGAAATGTCCTTCTTCATATTGTCACACCAATTGTTCTCTCAAATATCTCGATACATCTTTATTCTCCCTATGTGAATAGAGAAGGTGGAGATATTTGCGCCATTCTGAAGATCCTTCTATATCCCTCGATCTAATGGTACACATAATCATGACCAAATATTAAAACTCATTCCTTATCAATCTTGAACTAAAAGGATTTATCGTTTCTGATATGTTCCATTGTTTTCTGAATTTTCACATATTTTCTTTGAGCATCCATTATTTTATCCACAAGGGATGGTTGAAAAATCATTTGGGAAAGAGTTGATTATGTTCCTTCCTTAATTATTTCTATGTACATTTTATTCAAATCTAAACTTATTGGATCCTTATCAATTTTCATCATTGATAAATATGCATGATCTTTTATACTTATAGCATCTGCTACATTATTTTTACTTACTAGGATTGTATTATATTGAGCTATCATAATACTTTATGAGATATAAACATATTAGTTGGAACATATTATGTTATTTCTCTGTGAATATATATTTTAGGCTCTTGTGATTAGTATACATCTCACACTACTTCCCATATAGATAATCCCACAATATTTTCAATATAAAGATCACAACTGAAACTCTAGATCATGTGTGGGATATTTTTGCTCATTGATTTTGAACTGCCTTGACGCATGGGCTATCACTTTGTCAATTTTCATTTGAACATAACCTAATAATTTCTTTGAAGTGTCATTGTACATCACAATGTTTTATCCACTTGTCCGACTTGTAAGTATCGTCATAGTGATAAGGCCATTTTTTGAGCTCTATAAATCATTCCTAACATTATCGAGTCTATAAAAATTTCTCCCACTTCCATGTAAGAATAATTATTTTGTTTGAAAACTATGATATGTTCTTCAAAAATTATCTGTAATACCCACCTAGACCATGAATGTTATGGATCACCATTTCAGATTTTTTCCTGGGCTACTCTTTGATTGCCTTTGTCTTGGATGTGTCAATAGATATCCCTTTTCTGGTGATTACATACCTTAATAATGATACTTCCTTCATCAAGAACTCTCATTTATTATAATTTTCAAATAGTTTTTCCCAAAAAAATTAATCAACACAGTATTAAAATTCTCTTCATGTTCATCATTTCTCATAGAGTATATCAGAATATAATCGATAAAGACTACCTTAAACTTTTTATGGTAATATCTAAAGAATCTATTCATTAAATACATGAATATATTTAGAGAATTAGTGAGTCTGAAAGGCATCACTATGAACTTATGGTGTCCATACCTCTTTTGAAAGCAAGAATGGAGAATATCTTCCTTCCTCACTCATAATTTATGATATGTCGGCCGATGATCCACCTCATAGAAATAATTGTCTCCACATAGCTCATCAAACAAGTCATATATCTGTGGAAGGGGATACATGTTGTTTATCATTATTTTATTGAGATCATGATAATCAATTAAGAGGAGCATTCACCCATCTTTATTTTTAAAAAATATGACTGGTGTACCCCATGGTGAAGCACTCGGGCGAATAAAACACTTCTCAAGATTCTCTTGTTATTGCTTCTTCAGCTTTTATATCTCAATGTTGTCTATTCTATAAGTTTTCATTGATATATTTAGAGATATATGAAAATGTACAATTGGGATCTCTAACTCTTAGTTAAGATAAATACTATTAAACTCTTCCGAGAATACATCAGTGTAATCCATAATGATGGGAATGTCTTTGAACATGATTCTCTCATTTTTTTCAATCAATTGAGGAAGATATGATATATCATAAGGAAAAAATATCCAAACATTAGATGTTTATTCTTAATGTTATTCATCATACACCATACATTTTTACAAAATTAGAGGATGCTTCAGAATGTGAAGAGTGATCTCTCATTCCTAAAAGTTGATGTTTACTTTGTATAGAGAGTACTAACCCATGCCAAAAATAGATTCAAGCTCCACCAAAATATGTATTAAAAGATTTTTTGGGAGGTTTAGTCCAAAAATATTAACCAAGGATGAGTTATATAATTTGGATTCAATAATTTCCCCATTTTATATTCTAAAATATAATTCAACATCCATATATTGAGTTGGTGATTGAATAGTTCTAATAAAAATTCAAGATATGAATGAATGTGGAGAACCATAATCAAATAGTATGATCAGTATTCTTGAATGAATAACTAGTGTACTGATCACAACATCATTTCCCGACTCCACCTTAGTAGTAGTGATAGAATAATCCCTTCATTGTTTCCTTAGATCTTATTGTTGATTGCCTCCAACATCCCCTAGTTTATGAAAATTGTTCGTATAATTCCAATGTTCCTTATATATGAAACACTGCACTACTAGATGATAATTGATATAAAAATTCCTCTATTCTTCCACATTTATGTAATTATTCATATCATGTATGTACTTCATAGAATGATTACCCATTCTTCAACACATGAAGTAATTTGTGGTTCCCTTTAGATAGTTCCCATGATGCTTCTTCCATTCAATTTTGTCACATGGGATGTTAGGTCTTATTTCTAATGAGGGGTTTATTTAATGATCCACCCATATTGGACTCCATTTTCAACATTTTTATTGGTACCATAACACCATTGAGAGTATCTGATCTCCATTTCACCCTTTAGGACACAACTATCAATCTCCTCATAACTGTCAAAGTCACGAATCACCAATGTTTTTAATTAACTGAGCATTATTCCACTAAAGACATTATACACCTTACTTTTGGTTTTAATGGAAAATCCAGTATCATATCATTCAATACTTGTAATGTTTTCTTCATATTCAGAAATAGAATTATCTTCTTTCTACTTAAGTATGAGGAACTCTCTTTCCATCTTAAAATAGAGGGTTTAAGTAGTAAAGTATTTATTGAAAAAAATTATTTATTTCCTCCCAATCCGTGGTATCAATTTACTCATGGGGATTTGTATTCATGGTCAATTTCAACCACTGATCAGCTTACACATTAAAACAATGGACCTCCAGCACAACTTTCTCTTCTTCTAAGCACTGTAAAATAGATAATATCATTTAAATGTAGTTAATCCAATTTTCCTCAAGTAGGGGATTAGAATATCCACTAACCATGGGAGGCCTTTTCTTCATGAAGGATTCAATAGAAGCATTATCATTACATAGAGTATAAGGGAGTTCCAAATTATTCATGTTATTATTCATAACTTGATCCCACAAAGTTAGTACTGTCAAGATATTTTTAGCACCCATTACCATCATATATGGGATATCATTAGGTAAATATTAATATTAATTACCACGTTGATTTTTGGAACATGTTTTCTATTTCCCTCTATTAATTACAAAAATTGTGGGCAATTAGGGGGCTTTAATACTTATCTAATAAGCAGAAATAGAATGTTTTAGCCTAAAAGAATAAACTTGTAACGGAAAATTAAATCCTAACTGGTGATTCCCTTGGTTTAAGTCTAGGTTATACTTAATCTATTTCCTAACATATCATCTAAATAGATTTTTCTGTTCCCGTAATAATGGATTGTAATGAGCTTATGAATTTACCAATTCATATCCAATTGGAGTTTCAAATGATATGTGTAGTAAGGCTCGTTGTTGTGTACCAGGTTACCCTGAGTCTGAACCGAACCACCTTATCAGTGTTATTAATCCTAGGTACAAATTTCCTAACTGCATGTACTTGTAGTATCCATAAAATTATATATTTCATGAAAAACAAGTTACTCTATACTCACCAAAATTTGGGATGTTTTCTTATATATAGTCTTATCACCTGTGTTTTTACAAAAGTTATAAATTTCTAATCTCAAAAAATAACTAAACCTTTCATCTAATAAAAAATATAAAATCCCTATCCTTTTACACATATCCTTACATGATTATAAGAATAATTAAACATCATATTACAATTCAAGGATCGTAAAGTCTAGTGTCTTAGAATACTAGGTACATAAAACAAAAAACATGTAACTATATAAAACATTTGTTTACTTAATACTCATAAAGGTTCATAACTTCCAGTGAGCCCTTACATTGGTATAGGATAACCTAGGGAGAACATGAATATATGGATGATCTAAAATCACAATAATATAATACGCATCAGAATAAATCCTGGCATATGGGATAGAAGGCATAACATAATGAAATAAAAAGGCATGGAACATGATTAAACATAATCAATAAAAATATATAGAACATGTGATCATTTAATCAAGTAATCATTTTCATGTGGAATAAACATAAAAAAATGATTTTAGGAGATTTCATTACTCATTTCATAGTTAGTAGCATAGGTCAAGGCTAACCACCAAGACCGTTGTACATAGAGCATGAGTCAACTCTTACCAGCAAGACTATTGCTCAAAACGACATGAGACTAAAAATTACCCAATTAATTGGCATGATATCTAGTAAAACCCATCATAAAATGTTCATCAATATGTTTTCCACATAAATGATAATACATATTCATTCATACATTAATATAATAGTACCCGTGGAATGAAATTGTTATCCAAATATTTTCATAAATCATAACTAATGGGTGTATCATGAAAATTCCCATGATGGAATGGAATTAGATAACTCATGGTCAATAATAATCTTTAATAGTAATATATAATGATATGTTATGTCAAATTATAGTCATGTCATGTAAAAAAGAGTATTTAAGATACATTAAATTTGAAACATTTTTTTGCGGTTTAGAACTTATACACATCATTTAACTGGATTTAAATAAAAATATATGATAACATCATTTGTTAAAAATAATGATAGATAAACCCGAAGGAATAACAGCAGTTAGGGTAGAGTCCCTTACATTAAGCATAATAGTGTTCATCACATGATTATAATATCCAGGATAACCAAATTAGATTCAATAATTAGTAATTCCAGAACCTATTTCATATGTAACTTATTTATTATAACCATATTTAGTTCATTCATGGTATTTTTATTGGTTATGTTGTTAAATTTCATTGTTAGGGAGTGTTTGTTTCCTTGGTTTTCAGGATCATCATACTTATATACATGTATGGATAATCATATAATATGAGAATGGTTATCCAGAATTTAGGTTATATGTTACTATAGAACATCCATAATATTATATTTCTATAAAATTAATTTGGTTATTTGGGTTGAGGATGAATCATTATATAAAACTATAATGACAAACATTTTGGTTAATTGGCAATTTTTTATCACAAAGAACTCATTCTGTTTTATAAATTAATACCATTTTTAAAAAATTAATTCAATAACATCAGATAGGATATATTAAAATAAAATTACCAATTTAAAATATAAATTTTTTTCCATTACTATAATTGATGACGGTAATAGAAATTGGAAACCTGTCGTCTGTGAATGGGATAAATTTACACATCTCAGTTGGTGTTTCCATTTATAGTATAAAAGGAAAGTAAAGGAGTGAAGATTATGAATTAATCCATTATAATAACAAAATTATAGTACATGTATGTTATTGTAGTTATCAAACTATTTGTATGATGATATGTGAGAATGAAAAAGAATGCAATGGAACATGATGAAATTGAAAGAATACTGAACAGTGGCTTACCTCTTGATTCTATCCTCTAGAGAGCCCTTATAGGAGAGAGGTTTTTTAGAACTTTTATGAGACTATGTGCTCCCATATATGTTATATGGTCTTAGGGAGATATTTTTGAAAAATTTGGACAAGCCACAAGGCTTGATTGGTGTGAGGAGAAGAGGTTGTGAGGGGTGGTTTTTATAGTTGAGGAGAGGGGAGTTTTTAAATATTTAATTCATTAGTTTATTATTTTCCTCATGCTTAGAAATAGTGTGGATTATTGAGAATAAAATAATTAATTAGATCATGTGATTTCTAAGCAATTTCTCTTACATCATATATGACTCAAAAAATAATGTAGTTAATAAACAATTTTTATATATCGTAATTTACTAAATTTCACTATTCAAAAAATATTCATGTAGTTTAGGAAAATCCTAAATATTTACTCAAACCATTTCTCAATTTATATAATTATAAAATGAAATCAATTTTATGAAAATATTTCTCTAAATATAAAAACATTAGTTTTTAATTAATAAGATAATATACTTGAAAAATATAAATTTTAAAATTAAAACTACTTTTCTAACACATCGAAAAATTTACTAAGATCTCATGTAATTTTATTATAACCATAAGAAATCAAAATATTGTTTTAGGAATACATTTTATGAAAATATATTTTATTTTAAATTATTAAATTAATCATAACATCGTAATTAAATATACACGACTTACAAAAATACCAACACTTATATATATTTTTTAAAATATTTATTTACTTATACTATGAAATAGTTATACCATATTACGACTTTTAAGATGGATAAATTTTATTTATAATTTTATTTTTTAGGTTACTATTTTATTGGTGATTTTACGATTGATAAGGTTGACATTAATATTCCTAAGTTCATGATACTATTTCATTAGTAAATGTTCCTTAACTTCTAGAGATACCTTTTATTTCACTCATTCTTTAGTAATATAGTTTATATATTATTTATATGTAATATTATTTGATCCTAATATAATAAATAATTATAATAAAATAATTCCATTGATAAAAAAGTAGGTCATCACACTTTGTACTGTAATCTATATATATTTTTAAAAAAAAATTAATAACAATTTTCTAGTGAATATGTCAAGTGGAAAATAAATATACAAAAATGAAAGGGAAAACATTATTATTTTAAAATAAAAAATTTTAAGCCAATTTGGTAAAAATAGTAACAAATCTAATTTTTATAATATATAAATTAAAATGTAAACAATAGAATTTATAATACTTATTTTTATTTCAATATAAAATTCAATTTTTCATTAAAATAATATATTTAGATATTTAAACAAAAACTATTGAAGAATACAAGGATTATTATTAAGAATATTTTACTTTTATGTGAAAAAATTCATTAAAGAAGATATTTCACATAAAAATAAATTGATTTAAATATAAAGTGTCAAATAATAAAACTTTGTAGTAATTAATAATTATATAGAAGAAATAATTGTATGAATAAATATTATAACTCAATAAGGGGAGTTGAGTTAGCAAAAACCATTATGGATTTGGTAACCGTAGAATCAAAACCCCTTTATAGAAATATCCTTATAAAAATATATAAATACCTTTAATTTAATTAATATTATGATAAATATACATCCATATGATGAATATGAATGATACAATGTAAAATTAGTGGTGAATAAAAAACATATCTGAGTGAATAAATATTTATATGGGATAACATTTTCCCTACCAATTTATATCCATGAAGGATAATTAAACTACTATATATTTAAATAAAAATAATAATAAAATATTTTTATATTTATTAATATCTAATAACTTTTATATAATTTATTTATAACCAACCCCATAAATATATCAGTTATATATAGTTTATTTTAATATTTTTATGTTAATAATTTTATTGGTTTTATATGGCTTTCATAATGGTGATATTACCCCTCATTATTTGGTAAATATATTATTTCCATGATTAATAAAGGAACTATAATAGATGTTTCATAATTATTTTAATATTCTAATGTTATTCCATTACTGTTTTAATTAAAATTTATGATAATGAAATCAATGGGGAATTTGTTTTAGGGAATTTATTATATCAATATATTACTTAATAATGAACATCATGTTCATTTTCATCAGTTAAGAACCATATTAATAATATATATTAATATTTAATATAATATCTATTCATTAAATAAATATGTATAACCATCAATTAAATGCGGCAATGAAAATGAAACAAGTTTCCCATGGAGGTGGTAGTCTGCACATACACATAAGGGACATTTTACTTTTACATTGAATGTAAGGGGTGGAAGGTTGAATATTAAATTAACATTATAAATTTAGAAATATTTAGTAAATATAATATTTATTCATAAAATATATTCTTATAACTATCCATGTGAGGAACTGATAAAAAATTATCATTCATGGAGGTAGTAATACGCATGTACACACGAGCGATGATTTCATTTTTTTAAAAAATATGGATGAAGATAAAAAATAATTCTTTCATAAACATATTAATATTTTAGTATAAATATAATTATAATATAATTATGTTAATTATACTGGGTAGACCAGATTTTGATGATCTATTATAATAATATATGTTCAAATTGAATATAAATTGAGGGATTTGGGAAACATTTTTTAATTCCTTTGATTAAATTTGTTTGAAATTCTATTAATAATTTTATTTGTTTCTTTCTATTAATATGATATCATATAAGACGAGTCTAGGAGTTTTGAGGATGGAATTTAGTAATATTTGGTCAATCTAGTGGATTGTAGTGTGACGTAAAGTGATATGGAGAATGACTCATATTACAAGTGAGAGGTGTGGCATTTTTTTAATAAGAGACACACTATCCAAAGAATGTGGATCCAAATGATGCAAATGATGATGATTGGATGAGTTAAGTATGATACCACTCTCAAAGAATAATTTTTATTTAGGTCTTTACCTAATTTATGTATTTCACACCTTGGATTTTACCTTTAACAATTTTGAATTTAATGATGGTATCCAATTCTTATGCAATTAAAATTTTTTATACAATTACCCAAAATTGTCTCCGCTATATAATCTGGAATATTTATTTCCAAATATGAATCTAATTTTTATTTTCTAAAATTATTTAAATATTAAAAAAATAATTAAAAAACAATAAATTTATAACTCACCGAAAATAGTTTTGGAGAAAAATTAAATTCTTGTTTTACAATGTCAAATAAAAGGTTTTAAATTTAATATTTTGTTTTAAAAGGAAAAAAATAAAATTATTAAATAATGTTTTTGTTAAAATAATTTAGAAAAAATTATGTCATGATTATATCCTAAAGACAACACAAAAGTCATGGTAATTGTTCAAAATGTATTTGTCACTATTCACATGAAATTCAATTTTTTTCTAAGAAATCCCAAAAATTCAATTGAAGATAATATTATATTATCTAATTCAAGAATGATATTAATTTTTTTTTTAATAAAAATTCATGAAATTCGAATTTTATCTTTTAAATGGAAAAAAATTAAATGAACATTAATTTAACATTTGAAAATGACATCCTCGTATATTAACCATTATTATTATTACATCCAATAAATTAATAATGAAATTATATGTAACATATTATTTATTCAAACAGTAAATTTTATCATCAATTTAACATAATAAATATAATTATTAAAAAATAAAGTTCACAACATAAAAAATGCATTCCATAGAAAAGTATATATCTCATTATTAAATGAAAATATACTTAATACCTGACCAGTAATAACTATTGAATATTTTATTTTGTTTAATTGTGTATATAATGAATAAAATTTATTAAAATAATTATTCATTATTAATTAATTTCAATAATATAAAAATATACAACACTTTTAAGAAAATGATTATTTTTAAATGATATTGAACTAATTAAAATTAAAAATAATTACATATCTTATAATAATTTAATTTTTTAAATATATTTATCTTAAAATACATATTTGGATTTTATAAAAGCAATATTTTATAACATTATTTCTATTGACCAAAAATATTTTCTAAAATATTATTTAATTTTTTGTTATTTAATGGTTCAAGAAATATATTTTTAAATTGGTTTCTGACAATATAACGATTTATTATACTTATTGGATACATGTACATCCAATGACTATATCTTTAATCTCCCCATATAAAAAAGGGAATATAGAAAGATACCATATTCATACTTAATATATTTCCAACTACAATATTTCATTCATATATATATATATAAAAACATACTAAAATCATTCAATTTATGTTCACATTATAAGTCACAATTCTCATTATATATTACTGATTTTATATAATTATTAAAAAAATCACGTTTTTAGTTATCATTGGAGTATTATATAAGAAAATGGTGATTTAAAGGGTAACTATGATCAAAGGTAACTCATGGTATTAATGATATTATCGCAACAAACTAGGTGATGATATAATAAGTCTTTTACAAAGGAATTAATATTTAAAAATTAGAGATAAATTATAAATTAAAATTAACTCTATGTTCAATAGCATATACAACATACAACAAGCCTTTCTTTGAAATCTTTTGTTGCCCGCAAGACTTATTTATACCAAAGAAAAATATACTATAAATGTTATTATTTAATATGGTATTTATCACCAATTTGTTATATTGGTGAGTATTATTATTTATTAATATATTATTTTTCCACATGTTTATAAAAAAATTTACATCCATCAAATAGATTCTATATGCATAAGATAATAATAAATCATGTTTTACACTTAAAAATATTTTTTCATCGAAAAATGTTTTCACGCATTTTAATGGAAAACTTTTATAAAGTTTATATTTTGAAACATTAATAAAAGTTATCAGAAAAAAACATTAAGCTTAATTTAAAATTTTACCTTGGGTGGTTTTTTGATTATTTTATTAAAAAGTTTCTTTTTATACGAATAGTGAAAAACTGAGTATATTAATTGAAGACTACATTTTAATCTAATTTATTTATATTGTCAATGAATTTTTTATTTTTTTTATAATGTATAATAAGTTGAATTGTACATCAAAAAAATAAATTTATGTTATTCCACTAGTGTAAAAAACTATATCCATATCGATTTGATATACATTTTTACATCAGTTTTTAATAGTCACATATAAAGGAGATTCTAAAAAATATGCTTCAACATCGATTTTTATAAACATGACATCTAAAAACAATTATATATCCAGTTAGAGATGTTTTCAATGTTGGGTTTTTAATAAATAGATAGAAAAAATTAACCTTTGGGGGTCTTTAGTGTCTATTTAATAGAAACCGACATCGATGGTTTTTCCACAACTGTATTTGGAATTGTTTTTTATAGAAACCAACACCGAAGGTCAAGAATCTATGGTCTATGGTGTTATTTTCTCTATAAAACTGAAATAAATTAAAGATAATATATTTTTCAAGTAAATGTTAGTAAAAACCGACGTTAGAACATAGAAACTCTTAATATTGGAATGTATTTAAATTCCCAACTATTGATTTTACATGTCATGGGGAAAATGGACATGCATATTAAAATTTATGGTCCTCATAAGGTGTACATATTTATGTTTTGATAGATACAACACTTATCTAAAAAAACATCAAAAACAAGAAATAATAATTACACACCAAATGATAACAACAAAGAATAAAATTAATGATTCAACATATTTTCAAATATATTAATGTTTTTCTTCAAATAAATATATTTTTTGTTGCTAATTATCATTTTTTTAGTGATTAACTCATGTGGCAATGAAAATAATGGTCTATAAAATGATGATTGGTAAATAATTTTTCACCTCAATTGTTGAATATCATGTAGAATATTTATATTTGTATCTCTATCGAAAGAATTAATCATCATCATAAGAAACATTATCAATTTTTTTAGGGACAATGTAAATAATAATAATGAAATACATGATTTGAATAAATACCATTTACAAATCATCTATTGAAGAAGTATTCAAATTTTAATTGGATCAAAGATGTCGAAAATGTTGAAAGAAAGTGTGTGGGGATTTATAAACTATAAATGTAAATATTAATGGGGGTGATGAAATAAAATTTAGGTGGGATTTTGAAAATTGAAATGAATTTTGTTAAAAAATTTAAATAATGAACCCTTGTATCTGAAATTTTGATTTCAAAGTTGGTTCAAGAAAAACTGACGCTAAATGTTATGACCGAAGACGATTAACGTCGGTGTTTTCCAAGAACCAATATTAAAAATAACTTTTTGCATTAGTTTAACAAATAAATGATTTTAAAAATTATTTCCAAGTTTTATCTCTTTTCTCAAGCATCAGTTCAACTGGTCATATAGCTTAAACGAAGTTAAATATCAAAATTTATGTACTTCTGAAGTTATACTTCTCTATGGATTTTTATAGAAATGTTTAACTTCCCAAATCAATACCTTCTGATCGGTAAGTCCATTTTCACACCATGAATAGTGAGATAAAACATTGTGAAATTATTTACAACTAGGTAATGATCTTTGAAATCATTTATTTGACCATATTACAAGAAAAATCTAATATTAATGTGAGCTCTTGAAAAAAGATGATCTTAAAAGACAAGTATTATAATGTTAAACTTATGATTTCCATAACATTAGATTTGTAAGTCTATTTTCTCTCCGTGACCTATAAAATAAAATCTTAAAAAACAATATAAAACATGATAATTATTTTTATCATAATTTATTTGAAAAAATAATTCCAAAAAGTGAATTTTAACATTGGTTCGAGAAAAAACCAACGTTAAAAGTATTTGATGAGGACATTAAATGCTGGTTTTTCTAGAACCGACATTAAAAGTTAATTTTTTTGCATCAATTTTTCAAATAACTGGTATTAAAATTCATTCTATAATAAATTTAATATTAGTCTCAATGATTCAACCATAAAATTTTAATGTTAATATCTATTTTGTACTACTGTTGGAATTAATTTCATCGTTAAACTGGACAAAAAAATATATCAAATGTTTGATCATTTTTACTTTAAAAACATATTGTTTCATCCTACATGTGTGATTAATTTTAAATCAAAATATTCCATTTATATAATTATAATTTCAATAAATGGGTTCTATATTTTGAGTAAAAATTAATTTTTAATTTCTACTAAGGATAAATTGGTTTTTTGTGAAAACTATAAGTGGAATAATTAAAATTTGTTATTGAGATTATGTAAAAAGTGAGTTTACTTTGTGTTAAAACTTTAATCATAAGGGGATAGATGACCTAGACATATCCAAACCTCATTCTATTGACTTATTTTGACCATATCCCTTATTTTATAGAAAATGGTTCATTATTGTAGGAACATGATTTGGAGAGGCCTCCCAATAGTGTTTACCTTTTGGTATTAACAATAATGTCACTCCTCCTCCACTATAAAATAGCATTCACTCTACCCCTATATCCAAAAATATTAATAATTTTGACTCATCCAAACCCATAAAAATTAACTTCAAATATTCACACTCTCATCATAAAAGCCTTAATTTTGGAATAAATAATACAAAGGATGTCCTTCGGTACAAACCAAAAGGATTTACATGATTATGTAATGTTCTCCAATGAGAACTTCAATTTTATTTCATTCAGCGCATTTTAAATTATTTCTATATCATGATTATATAAAATCTGATGTACCATAAATATAATGAAATTTTTTTAAGGTTATGTCCTTTGAATTCAAAAACTTCTATTAAATAGGATATTTAATCATTGTTCATGTGTAAGGAGGACAGCCACATCACAAACCGATGTTGTTCAATCTTCAATTAAAACCTCTCATGGGATCTAATAATGATATATAATGTTTTTCTATTATATATATGATATATATTATTTATTTTTGGTATTGAATTATTATATAACATAAACCTTCTAGATTCCCATTTTGTGGGAATACGAGAACATCTTTTGTGGACATGTGGACTACCGCCTCTTCAATGCGATGTGATTCATTCACTAATTACATGGAAATTATTAAGGCTATGATGAATAGAAATATATATTATAAATTAAATGTATATGATATTAATGATATTTTTATCATTATATAAATATAATATATTAGTTTATTCCCTACCTTTTTCATGCACTGATAATGTTATAACTCCATTTGTGGATGTGTGGACTAAAACCTCCCCAAAGTGATCTGATTCTAATTTGTTAATCACCAAATAAAAAATAATTAAATATATATGTATAATAAGTAAAGTAATATGATAAGCATTTAATTATAATTATTAGGGATATTTTTTAATAATTAACCCTTTGACAAAATTCAAACTATTAAACTCATTCTTAATATATATGCTGAATATGGTCAAAACACTCGATGTAGACATAATTGATTAAGTACTTGAATAAATAATTGTAATAAGTAAAGTAAAGGTAATTATAAACATGTAAAAAAATTTAAATAAATTTAATAATTAATATAATATAATTATTTATGAATCTAATGACACATGCGAGAAATTAGACTCTTGGTAAGGGACTTAGTCTCAATATACTTTCATTCGGGAAAATTTTGATGTAATACACCCACTATCATTTAATTGTGTCTTAAACATCCACTTTTGTCAGATCAAATCAAAAATTTATTTATTCTTGTCTTATTTAATTTTTTTATAAATTATATTCCTTCATGAGGCTTATGATTCAATTATTACAATGTCACATGGGAAACATTGATTTAAAAATTTATTTTTAAATGTTTATAAATTTAATTTCAAAATAATTTAATCTATGTCAATATTCATGATATTTAATTATATGTTTCTATATATGCGTATAAAATTATTTTAAATTAAATTATATTCTAATTTTTAGTTTCATTAAAATATTTCTAAATAGGAATATTTTTATGTTTTATTTACAGAACGTTTGAATTTCATAAAAATGATAAAAAGAATGTTCTTTTTACTGTATACATCTAAAAGAACATCTCTTCAACCATGAAAATTATTTTATATTAGTATTCCCCTAAAAAATAATTTTATAAAGGATAATAAACCCCTATTTTTTTATATTTTGTTTATTGAAAATGGTTTTTGAAAATGAATTGATAATTTCAATAACTATATATTTTTTCTTATAAGTGGAAATGAAATTTAATTTGTGAAATGATGAAAATATTTTGAAATTTATTACTATGATTATATAATGGTACATGGTCATTTTATGGGTAGTTATTATATAATCCAATTATGAGTCATTATGTTAAAACTGAGTGATTAGAGGTTCTGTGATAAATTAATGACTAGTGGGTATTTGATTCCTCTTTGATTCATTGGGTAATGAAGTAGACCATATGGTAATTCTATTTATAAGAGTGAAATATTTTAAAGTAAAATTCATGTTTATTAAATTTTTATGAATGAAATGTATTGTTATTTATCATGATACATTAATGTGATATTCGTACATATTATTAGTTTTATGAATATCTTTTGATTACAAGAAGGGTAAGCAGTGGGATTTTTTTCAATTGAAAGTATTTACTAATTCTTAAGTGTGAAAACATTTAATTTATGATAATTTTTTCATGGTTTTTCATTTCTTCATAGGACTAACATTTTTCCTTCTTTATGTATCCCGTAATAATTTTTTTGTTCTCATACATTATTTTTAAATGTTACTTATCAAATGTAAAGATGGGTAAGGGAATGTAAGGAGTCATTTTTAAAGTAGGGAATAACAATTCATGAAGAAAATATTTATTTACATCAAATGTATTATATTATAAAATAAATTGATACTAATAATAAAGGACTACTTTGTAATAATTGGTTTTTTAATATATTACTTATGACCTAATTCTCTAAAAATATGAACATGAAAAGATTTTGAAAGTGAAAGAAATTAAATTATAGACAAAAACTAAAAATTATGTAATGTTAACGTTAGGTACTTATAGTTGGTATCATTATAAAGTATAGATAACATTATTTATTAGAAAAATATATGTAGCTTTCCATTCAAATAAATAAATTTATGGTTAATTTGAAATTATATAGTTATTGAATATTACCATGTATCTTCATTAGAATAATGACTATTCAAAATGGTTTTCCATAAATAATACACGGAATCTATCTTGTGAAGCCACCAATAGGAAAATATTCTTCTGAATCAACATAATGAGATTCTTGTAATTTTAAATAATTACTTTCTTTCAGTGATGGATCAGTTTTCTTAGGCTATAAATTCTGGTTTTGTCTATGCCAGAGATAAACCAGATCTACTATAGAGGAATATGAACATAGTGGAGCATTTAATGAGATAAAATAACCAATAATTTAGAGGATCATCAGATTTTATGCTATATGAATGATGGGTTAAATACATATAAAGGATATTCTATTTCATGGGTAATTTGTATCACAAAAAATATAACTCTTTCGATTTATCATTTTAATGTTGAAGAAAACCATTGGTGGTCAATGGTAAAGAATATCAGAGTATGTGATGTGATTAAATCATGCAATGAGATGAATTTAAGAATATTTTCCTCAAGAAGTATTTTCTGAAGGCATTATGACTTAATATGGAAGGAAAATTCATGGAATTAAGACAAAATTTTGAATATTTAGTGGCTGTATATGAAGAAATATTCACTCCTTTGGAAAGGTTGGTCTCAAATTTTATCTAGGATATTAAAGTTAAGAATAATCAGTTTTAATGAAGATTTAGTCTATGATATTAATGGAAATTGGACTCTCAAGAGTTTAAAAGTCATGAAAAACTTGTTTTAGGTAATGATAAGGATGAAATAATGATTTTCAATGATCATGTGTCCCATGAAAACATGAAAAAGAACTAGTATATTTAGAATGTAATGGAAAATAATTCAATAAATAATTTTAGTCTTAAGAAAACTAAATTCCCATCTTTTGAGAAGTTTGGTAAATATTATCTTGAAGAATGACTTTCAATGCCTAGTAATTTCTAATGATGTGGTAATATTGGTCATATGGATTTTGATTGTAAGGGATATGATCTGGAAATGAATGGAAAGATAATGGTAAGATGTTTTAGCTATATTGAGTTAGGGAATTTGTTCCAATGTGTGTCTGAAATATATTTCCCATGGTGGAAACTAGCATGATCGAAATAAAATGGGTGTGGAAAAATATTTTTCTACTACTATGGTTGATGTTGGACCGTTAAATTAAGTGGAGATTTCTACATGGGGATCATTAATTATTGAATATATATTTGACGTGTGGGTACCATCGATATATTTTGAGTGGGGATGATATTTGTTTGACAACATTTCAGACAACATATAGGAATTACGAGTTTATAGTTATTCCCATTGGTTATTTAGTACTACTATTATATTTATGAATCGTATTAAGAAAGTATTATATCTTATTTTAGATCATTTTTTGCTTGTGATTATATATTATATTTTGGTAGATTCTAAAATCTAGTAAGAATATGAAAGGAATTGAAGGATTTTATTACAATCATTAATGGAAATAAAAATATATAGAAATATTATTAAGAGTGGACTTTGGTAATAAAAAATTTAATTCCATGGATATAATGTTTCAAAATAGGGAATGAATATTGATCATGATAAAATAAATGTTACTAAAGAGTGTTCAATACCTTCCAATTTCATAGAGATTCACACTTTTCATAAATTAGAGCATTATTAACGATTGTTTGTGGAAAATATTTCTTGGTTATCATTCCCATTAACTATTTTCACAAAAACGTTTACTCCATTATCACTTTTAATATAAAAAAATTGTTATTGAGTTTGACTAGATCCTGAACTTTTTGGAATGTTAATAGAAAATATACTTAGGTATATTTGGACAGAACAATGTAATGATTATTTTCCAGAATTGAAGTGGGTATCAGAAAATGATTTAGTTTTGGACCTTATATCTAGAAATGGTTATGTTTTTATCTTGAGTGATGATTAATTAAAACGTCATGGTTATTTCCTTTTACTAAATGACAAATTAATCATTATCATTCATCTAATATGAAAAACAAAGAGTTAAATTATTTGAGACATGATTTGGAATTATCAATTGTTGTTTTCTCATTGAAAATTTGGAGGCATCATTATTATGGAGTGAAGTGTGAAATATATAATGATAATAAATGTTATATGTATATATTCACTCCAAAAGAGTTGAAAATGGGTAGGAGAATATGGATAGAATTGATAAAGGATTATTATTTCATGATTTATTATCATTATTGAAAATAAAATTATGTGGTTGATGCTTAAGTTGAAAAAATAATTCTATGTTAACTATATTACATTTGGAACATGACCCATTAGATAAAGATTTGATGAATATTTCCCAAGATGTGGTGGGTGAAGGGATATCCTCTATTTTGTTTCAGGTTTTAGTGTAGTCAAATTTGTCAGAAATTATTATGAAATCTTGGAAGTAGAATGATTCATTGAATTAATAGGTAGAATCTATTATTAAGGGTAAGTTATTAGATTCTAGTGTTGATAAAGAAGGTGTTTCATGATATTGAAAAATATTTTATGTGCCATGTGATTCCTATTTGATGAAAGAGTTTTTGACTAAAGCTAGTATTTCTCCTTTATCTATTTATTTGGGAATCATTGAGATGTACATAGACATCAAGATTATTGCTTATAGAATGGAATAAAAAGGGATATTGATAAATTTACCATGAAGTTGTTTACTTTATAGTAGGTTAAATAATAATGATTACTAAAAAATGGAATACTTCAACCTTAAACAATACAAAAGTGGAAATTAGAGAAAATATAAAAATAGTTTATGTAATCATTTCCAAATAAGACTCCTTGTAATAATATGATTTTGGATATTTTTGGTCGACTGACTAAATATAAACAATTCCTTCCAATTTGAGATACGATATATTTAGATCAGTTTTACAGATTGTATCTTATGAATAAATATAGTTAACATGGAGATTTTCTCTCCAATGTATCAGATTGAGATCCCATGTTGACATTTAAATTTTTCAATATACTTAAAATGTAATTGGGTACTAAATTAAATTTCAGTACATATTTTTATCTTTAATCTGATGGATAGTCTAAACAGATGATTTAGACATTGTAATATTGGTTTCATTTATGATCAATGGATTACGATGTATTTTGGGATTGATAGTATTCTTTAGGTGAGTTTTCACATAATAATATTATTCATTCTAGAATTCTGGTTGCACTTTTTGAGGCATTATATTGAAAGCGATGTCAAACAATAGCTTTTTGGATGATATTAGAGGAAGAATATTTTTGTGAAAAGAGTTGGTAGAAGAAATTGTTGATAAAGTAAAGATAATTCATTGAAAAATGAGAACTAATCAGAGCATGTATAAATGTAATACGGATAACTGTAGGAAAGAACATTATTTTGAGGTAGGTGATCATCTCTTTCTCAAGTTTTCTACATGGAAAAGTGTGATGTGTTTTGGTAAGAAGGGGTAGTTGAGTGAATAGTTCATTGGACCATATTAAATCCAAGAAAAAATTAGATTATATTCTTACTGAGTGGCCTTAACTCCATGCATATCCTAGGTTCGAAATGTATTTCTTGTTTCAAAGTTATGTATTTATGTACCATATTCATCACATGTTTTGATAAAAGAATTAGTTTAGTTTGGAGAAAAATCATTATTATGAGGAAAAACTAGTTCATATTCTTGACCATGGTGATAACTTATTATAGAAGATTTTAGTTCACAAATTTACGATTTTATGGAAGAACATTATGGGGGGAAATGTACAATGGAATATGAAAATACTTTGAGGGAATGAAACCCCACTTGTTTAATAAATGAATAAAATTCCGAGGACACAATCCTTAAAAGAGGGGATGAATGAAACAACCTATGTAATTATAGAATAATTATTTTTCATATTCTTTAATAGTTAAGAATTAGATAAAAATTTTCAATTAAATGGAATTTTATTTTCAACAGCGTATTAGAAATATAATAAGTGTTTCTTCTAAATCCTTTGTTGCACACAAGAGTGAGTTATATAAATTATTAATACACTGTTAATATTATTATTTAGTATGGCAGTTATTTCATACCCATTATTTTTTTATGAATATGTCTAAATATATTATGTTTACCAATATGTAGATTTTTTTACATTCATCCAATATATTTGATACACATAATATAAGAATAGATCCAACTTTTCACTTAAAAATTTATTTTTTATAATGTAGTTTTATTGCCTTTTATTAGAGAACTTATTTTAAAACCACTGTTTTTAAAAAATTAAATATTATTAGAAAAAAACATTAGTTTTTAAATATTAATATAAAAATTTACCTTGGTTTCCTTTTTGTTATTTTTCTAAGCAATATCATTTTTTGGTGAATAGTGAAAAACATTGAATTTTAATTCAAAAATGCGTATTAATATAATTAATTAATATAGTTAAATTATATTATAAATTTTTTAAAATTATAATTAGTTCAATTATATATAAATAATTCCAAATTATGTCATTGTAATCAATTTCACATTCATATTTGATATAAAATCATTTCAAAATTGTGATCATTTTTACATTAAAAACCCATTGATTCGTCCCATCAATAAGATTAATTTTAAAATAAATTTTGACACTAATGTCTCTGGTATTTTGAAAAATTTATTCAATAATTGAAATAATTATATTTTACAGTATATTATGATGAAAATATAAATTTTTTAAAAAAATATTAGAGATATAAAATAAAATTAATTACAAGGACTAAGTGAAAATTTAATTTACTTAGTGTTTAAACATTAATCTTAATGTGAAAAATGAAGTAGAAACTTTTCCAATACACATTTTATTGAAATATTTCGACGATATCTATATTTTATCTAAAATGGTTCATTATTTTAGGAATATGATGTAATGGAGACCTCAAAATTGTGTTTATAATTTTGTATTTAGAATAATGTAACACCTCTTCCACTATAAAAGGGAATTCACTCTCCCCCTATCTTCAAATATCAAAATAATTTAAATAATCCAAAACATACCAAAATAATATCCAAACAAATCTCCTCTCATAATAGATGCCTCAATTTTTAAATAATAAAAACCAAGTATCTTTTTTCATTCAAAATAATCGCAATTACCTAAAGAAGATGTAATATAACTCAATGAGGAATGTAATTTTATTTATTTTTCTACAAATTAAAATTTATTTATATCACTATTATATAATAATGTGAGTATATTAAATAGATTCTGATTTTATGTCAATTTCATGGATTAAAAACTCACACAATTCCTTCAAATGGGATACACAACCATCGATTATGTCTACAGCATACTACCGCCTTGTGAATTAATATAGTTTGTTATTCAATTACCACTTCTCACAATTGGGAATAATTATGTACATAATATTTTTATATGAAATATAATTTATTTATGATTTAATTATTCTTACATAATTATTATAAAACACATAGATTCAATAGTACTATTTTGTGGGAATATGAGAACATCATTTGTGGATGTGTGGACTACTGCCTCATTAACGTGATGAGATTCATTTAAGCTTGATTTGGAATGAATTAATGATGGGTTTAATATACATATTCAATATAAACTAAATTAATAAGATATTAATTAAATATTTATCTTTTGGTAAATATAATTTATTACTTTCATTATTACCTTTTTCACACATTGAAAAAGTGATAATGTTGTTTGTGGATGTGTGAACTATCGCCCCCTCAAAGCGATGTGATTCGTCTTTTTTCATCACCAAATTGAAACTAATGATACATATATAATTATGAATATATATTTAATATTAAAATAATGTCATTATTATTATATAAAATATTTAATCACACTAATACCAAATTTTTTTCACACCTAAACCGAATAAAGTCTGAACACTGGATGTAAACATAATTGAGTAAGTGGTTTTATATGCCATTAGATTAAATGAAATAAAAGTTATAATAAAATTTAAAAATTTTCTTGAAAAATTAATTAATTAATATAAATCAATTTTTCATGAAGATGAAGAAACATGTGACAAGTCTAATCCATGGTTTGAACTTTGTCTCCATCCCCTTTCATTGAGGCATATTTTGATGTAACACTCCTAAATTATCTTTAGATCTATATATAAAGCCTCATTGAAATAAAATATAATTAAATAATATATTATCATGTTATTTAATGTTTTTAAATGTTATTACTATATGGGGATTATGATTAAAATGTTTTGAATTGGTATGAGAGAATTTGATAAAAAACAACATTTAAAATGATTAAAGATTGAATTTTCAAATCATTTCCTCCAGGTAAATATTATTTAAATTATTTAATATCTTTATTCGTCTGTACATAAAATGATTATAAAAGACATTTTATATCAATTTTTAATTTAATTCAAATGTTTCCAAAAATGAAAACATATTACACTTTCTATAAGGAATATTTGACTTTATTTATAAATTACAAAAGGACTGTTACTTTTAATGTATAAGATGAAAATAACTTATCCACCATCCTGACCATTATTTGATATTTTTCTTCCTATAGAAGTGTAACAACCAGAGATTTAATGAAAATTATTTTGTTAATTTCATTGATGTCTTGTGTTGTAAACTACACCAAAAGGAACTTGCACTACACGCATCCCTGAATTGGCTTTCATTACACGCAATCAGAACCTTTCTCGATAGCATGTGTAGTACGCAATATCGGGTTTCACTAAACAATGATATATTGTTATAATATTATTATGGACTAGCCTTTATGAATAGTATTAACTAAATTTGGAATTTTATAACATTATAATTTATCTTAAACATTTTCTAGAACAATGTATGAGAACAAAATAAATTTTTCAGGTAAAATAAGTATTTTTTCAAAAATGCAGTATTAAAGCCTTTTGATGGTGCACCAACTTTATATCTTGTTTTTGACATATTTATAAGTTCAATTTGGAAAAATATAATTCTTCTTTGGAATTAGGATATAAAAATTTACTTTGGATAAATTTTTCATATTATTCTAATAACTTTCATATTTTAATGAATAGTAAAAACACGCTATATTTTTATTAAAAACAACTTTTTTTATCGTAATAATTTATATGGTTAAATTAAAATATTTAATGGTTTAAATTTATAAATAGAATATATTTTTACCATTTAATATAACGTATATCATTAGCATTAATTTAAAATTGAATTGATTGGTAAAAATATTTCAATCTTTGGCAATGTTTTAACTTTTAAAACTCATTTTCTTAACAACGGGATAAATTTCAATTTAATTACTGCAACTTCTGTGTTTTGAATTTTGAAAAATGGATTCCATATTTTTATTTAGTGGGTATAAATTCTGTTAATAGGTTACTTTTATTTTTTTGATATTGTGAATAGTAACTACGGTAGTTTTTATTTACTTCAGTTAAAGATAAATCAGGTAATTAAGGGTGAACCTAAGATTATAAAATTACCCTAACACCTGCAAAAATTCTATTGGATGACTATAAGTCGACCCATATCACTTAAGGGTCGTAATTGATTCATTTTATGAACTTTTGACCATGAAAATAATTTAATTATTATTAAAACCAAAGAAAGTGACAACATGTCACTCTCTTAAATCTTATAAGTATAATAATTTTAATTTAGTGATAAACTGCATGAAACATAGAAAATGAATTGTCTATAGAAAGATAATAAAATTATCTATATTATGATAATATACTTATAATTATTAAGTATAAAATAATTAACATTAAGGAGGACACAATAGTGATGTAGAAATTATTTCATCGATTGAAATATAAAATAAATGGTTTTAAAAATATTAAAATAAATATTATATGAACTAATTAATGTGCTCCATTACTTTTATAGATAAATATGACATTTTAGTAATCTATTAAACATTTTTTTTTGAACATATCTTCTGGGTGGATTTTATTTAAATTCATATAAATGAATATTGTCAAAATGAACACTTTTGTTATTTTGTAAAAATAACATATTATTAAATTGATTAAAATTCACATAAATATTTAAAATTATAAATTGAAATTTATATGGTCAAAAATTTCATAAAGTAACCAATTATGGATAATTCAAAACACCTAAGTAATTATTTATAACAATTTAAAATCTAGAATATTATTACGACAATTAAGATAATATATATTAAATAAGGATAAATCAAATTGATAAGGATTAAAATAAATTCCCAACATGTCTAAATTTTATTGGATGATTATATTACAAACATATCTCATATAATATTCATATTTGAGTCATTTTGGATGTTTTTATGTGGGGTTTCATTTATTATAAATTAATATTTTTATAGTTTCCAAAGGTTCCCCTCTCTCCTATAAAAGGGTACCTCCTCCCTCTCCTCCTGAAACCATTTTTTTCCTTCAATATCAGCAAAAAACTACCCATTTCGCTCCTACACTTCCATATAAAGATTATATCGGTTCTGGTATCCTCAAAAGACCAACTCTAGGGCCTTAAGAGGAAGCTTAAAAGAGGTGCGTCAAAGAAGAGGTAATCTCTTCTACCGATTCGTTCATGTTTCATTCTTCTTAAACTTCTTCTTCTTTAGGTGTTTCATTATAAAGTAATAACATCATTATCACTAATATAAGGATATTTTATTATAAATATGAAACAATCCCTTTTCATCTTCTATCCATCCTAAGGAAAACAAATCACCATGCCTACGTACATACGGAATACCGTCTCCACGCCGTGGTGTAATTAGTTTTTCCACCACCACCTTTCATGGATGGGTATAATGGTTTAAATAATAACTATATATGGTTATTAAAAAATCATACTGACTCTGATATATTATATCATCCACTCCAATTCTATTCAATAATTATGGGAATGATATCATCGCTCGTGCGTACGTACGGAGTATCGTCTCCACAAACGCGATGAGATTCATATCCATGATTAACCATTAAAGTATGATTATAAAATATATATATAATAAATAATAATGAAATATATTACATATTAATGATACTGGATTTATGTACATATATGTTTCATTTACTTATTCTATTTAATTCAATAAGGAAAAGAAAACAATGTTCATGGGTACATACGGTCAACCATCTCCATGAACGGTGTATTTCATTCCATTTATCAATATATCATATAAATATTTATATACTGAATATATAATATATATAAATCGTGTTTTACATTTTGGTATTATGTAAATCATGATATAAGTAATAACATCAAGAACAACAAATCAAAACACGTACGATAAATAAAACGATTTTACGAAAAACGCTGCTTTAAAATTGAATTTACTAAAGAACGGGTAATATAAAGTCATATGTGAACCATATATGACATCATAAAAGTGAATATGATTCTATAATAAGTCAATGACATTATTTAAATCATTATACTGGAGGTTTGGATACATAAAAAGCATATCATACATAAGGTAAGGGATAACTTTTCCAATCTCGTTTTTATCAGTGATTGTTTATTCGTAAGTATTTACTAGAGTTATATTTATAATCCATGTCTCTGTTTTCTAAAAATGGTTTCATGTATTTTTAATGTCCTTTATACCCATTTTTTACTTTTACTAAATGGTATGTAATAAATATTACTTTTGTTTACCATACGAGGTACTTTTATACTTTTCCGGCAAAAGTACGAGAAGAATGTTTTTTAACTAATACAGCATGAACAGATTTTTATGGTTTTATAACGCCTTATTTTCATGAATATTACTCAAAAATACTTCATGATTATTTTCAACAAAATATTTTTCTTTTAATATTTCATGGCATTTTGTGAAAACAAAATGATTTTGAAGAAGAAATGATATTTTCCTCAAGAATTCAATTCAAGTGTTTTATCAAAACCATTTTCCATCAAAGATGACATTATTTCATATGTGTATGTATCAAGTATTATGTTTTTATTATTTAAATGGTTTCACTTTTCTCATAATAAAATTATTTCCATTTGTTTTATATGGATTATTTTATGATGGGATGGTGTTTATAACACCCTTTTTATTCATTGGGTTATGATGAATGATTTATGTTTATGTTGTAGCACACGTAAGAATGATTTCATTATGATATGGGTGGTACCTAAATCTCCCTCTAATGCATTAGGTAAGGATTTATATATCATGAGATAGACATGGATGGAACGGAAAGCTCATCATGTTCAGTGATACAGGACTGGAACGAGGAGTGAACTCGATTCAGTAAGGGACTTTGTCCACTAATATGGTCTTGGAAGCATTGCCTTGGCCACTATGGTAATATTATCAAGTTCTTAATGGTTTTCCTAAATTACATGTTTTATTCCCATGATATTTTATCATGATTTATGTTCCACTATGATATATGCCTTACGTACTGCCATGTTTTATATCATTGCTCAAGATTTTGATATTTAAATATTATGTTCATGTTTTTAAGTTCAAATGTATATGGTTTGTTTAATTTTCTCCATGATTACCCTTACTGAGCATTTGATCTCACCCTTTATATGTTTTCTTTTCCTCGGGATATAAATAAAGGTTTTAGGTAAGAAATCAAAATGGGAAGATCTTTATGGGAGATGTTGAAGATCTTTCTCCATGATTAGAAGATTGTGTTCCGAGTTTCCAAAGACACTAAACTATTACGGTCCTTAAGAGTTGGTTTTTTTCATGTATTAAGTATTCCAAAAAAGTAATATAATGTCCATGTACATCATGTTTGGGGTCTCTATAGTTGTTATTAGATGAAAGGTTTAGTTAACCTTTGGAAACTAGGATGCAAAAACTTTAGTGAAATCCCTAGAGATATTTATAAGGTATGTATAGGGATGTCTCTAAGGTTAACTATACGTATAGGTTATAGTCCTAGAATTAAAGTAACGATCTTATAATTAAACCTAATATTTTATATATTTAAGGTAATCCACCTTTATTATGTTGTTTTCCAAGCATGATTTTTTTCCACTCACACTATTCTTTTTGGGTTTTAGAAAATGGCTGGAAACAGGAAGATTAACGATAATGAAGGATATGATGGACAATGTAATGATATTATTCAAGAGAACCCAAATGAAACGGTATTTGGAAGTCCAAAAATAGTTATTATTCCTAATCATTAATCTCACAATATGATCAATAATATCAACATTGGTAAGTTTCCTGACTCGACTAATAAGAGAAAGATGGAGTTTTATGATGATCATAGAGGAAAGAAAGTTCAATTTCACTCGTGTAAATAATGTGGGAAGAGGCATCAAGGAGAATGTTTCAAAGTAACTATAAGATGATTTGGGTGTGGAAAATAAGGACACAAATCCAGTATGTGTAAAGGAAAAGGTTCAGTTAACACCATGGACAAGGATAATGGTATTGCTACAAAATCAACAACAATTAAATGTTTCAAATGTGTAATTTATGGGAATTATGAAAACCAATGCCCAAAGGGAAATTCTCATGAAGAGAATTATAATAGTCATATGAGTAGTATTTATATTGTTGATGATGAAGATACTACAAATGATATGTGAGATGAAAGAATTTTTCAAGCTTGGTCAATGGTTTAAGAAGGTAGTGGAATGATTTATGTTTATCAGGAGTTATGTTGTATAGGTAATAGTACTATGGAATAAATACCCATATAAGGATTGTTACACTATTTTTTTTCTAATGTATTTGAATTTATATGTTGAATGGTACCGGTAACCATTAATGGTTATTCAGATATTTTTGGAAAGTAGATGATATGCGCATAATGGAGGGATGAGGAGATAATGAGATGATTGATAGTATTATTGAGCTCATGACTGATGTAAGGACAATGTGATATCATGGTTTGAGTATATAGAATTTTTGGGATTTTGGTATGTGGAAAGTGTTAAATTTTGATAGCATTCATGTTTTCACTAATGTTCTATGTTAATTTATGTTTCAAGAGAATACATGATTAAGGAATTCACATGTTTGGAATGTGACCAACAACAAGATATATCTTATGATGTATGGGGGATAAATGATGGTATTCACATGCTCGGTAGATGACATTTCTAGAAATTGTTTTCATTATACTATGAGCATGGACAGAAGTATTTTAGATAAGCCTAAATATTGGAATAGATTTTGTTGGAAATTAGTTAGTATAATTTAAGGATTGAACTTTTTCGATATTTTTTATGGGATGTTATAATAATTTAGTTTCAGAAAAAGGGACAACCTGCAGGATGAGCAATAGCCCGTTGCGTCGAATAGGGTTGCGAGAATCGAACCCACAACCAAAGTGTGACATGCCTTTATCACCTACCACTAGCCTATAGGAAGTCCCTAGTTAGTAGAAACTAATTTAATTATATTAATCAGTATGATAGATGAAGTATATGTCCATTTTAGGAACCATATACGGTTAATCTCACCATATATAGACTTATGTATATAAATTTTTCTAACCTTATGTTTGAGGCAGATGGAATGTCCTATCATTCTATCGCATGATCTTCTAACACTTCACAGAAGAAAAATTCAACTTCATTTCTTTAAGAGATGAAGTGTAAATTGTTCAAGGCACAAACAACAGTGATATTTCACCAAAATCAAGTAAGTATTTCTTTTATTTCAAAATTTTCAACTTTAGGGAAATGATATTGAAAACCAAAAATGTTTTCCTAGTGCTTTGATATCTGATGAATCAGATGGTACCTTAGATCATCACAACTTTATGTCTTTTGGATAGTTGGCTTTTTCATAGCCATGTTCTCTACCACTCTCCATCAGAACTTAATGGTTAGGTTTCTCTTTCATATCCATATTTTTGCCTATGTTCTCCTATGTTGAAACCTAGTTATGAGTAAATTTGGGTGGTCGATATGTTTCATACTTAACTTATTAATATTATGTTTTAGTATTCCTTTTTACGATGTGGGTTTCTATAAAAGAAACTTTCAAGTAGTAAACTATTTATAACCCCGACGAATTTCGAGGGAGAAATTCATTTTTAGGAGGGTAGAATGTAACAACCTGAGATTTTAGGAGAATTATTATTTTTAATATCATTTATGTCTTGTGTTGTACGCTACACCAAAAGGAGCTTTCACTACACGCATCCTTCACTTGGCTTTCATTACACGCAATCACAACCTTCCTCGATAGCGTGTGTAGTACGCAATACCGGGGTTCACTAAACAACGATATATTGTTATAATATTTTTATGGACTAGCCATTATGAATAGTATTAACCAAATTTTGAATTTTATAACATTATAATTCATCTTACACATTTTCTAGAACATGTTATGAGAACAAAATAAATTTTTTAGGTAAAATAAGTATTTATCAAAAAATGCAGTTTTGCTGCCTTTTGATGCACACCCACATTACATATTGTTTTTGACATGTTTATAAGTTCAATTTGACAAAATAAAATTCTTCTTTGGATTAAGGATATAAAAATTTACTTTGGATACATTTTTCATATTATTCTGATAACTTTCATATTTTAATGAATAGAAAAAATACGCTATATTTTAATTAAAAATTACTTTATTCATCGTAGTAATTTATATGGTTAAATTATAATATTTAATGGTTTTAAAGTATAAATAGAATATATTTTTACCATTTAATATAATTTATGTCATTAGATTAATTTTACATTTAATTCATAGGTAAAAACATTTCAATCTTTGGCAATATTTTAACTTTTAAAACCCATTTTCTTAACAATGGGGTAAATTTTAATTTAATTACTACAACTTCTATTTTTTGAATTTTGAAAAATTTATTCCATATTTGTATTCAGTGGTTTTGAATTATGTTAACATGTTACTTTTATTTTTTTGATATTATGAATAGTAACTACGGTAATTTTTATTTACTTTAGTTAAAGATAAATCGGGTAATTAAGGATAAACCTAAGATTATAAAATTACCCTAACTCCTAAAAAATTATATTAGATGACTAAAGGTAGACCAATATCACCTATTTGTCGGAATATATTCATTTTATGAACTTTTTTCTATGAGAATAATTTAATTATTATTAAAACCAAAGAATGTGACAACATGTCACTCTCTTAAATCTTATATGTATAATAATTCTAATTTAGTGATATCTTTTATTAAACCTCAAAAATGAATATTCTACAGAGATATAATAAAAATATCTACATTATGAGAATTTATTTATAATTTTTAGGGATAAAATAATTATCATTAAGGAGGACACAATAGTGATGTAGAAATTATTTCATCGATTGAAATATCAAATAAATGGTTTTAAAAATATTAAAATAAATATTATATGAACTAATTAAAATGCTCCATTAATTTTATAGATACATATGACATGTTATAAATCTATTAAATATTTTATTTTGAACATATCTTCTGTGTGGATTTTATTTAAATTCAAATAAATGAATAGTGTCAAAATGAATACTATTGTTATTTTATAATAATAACGTATTATTAAATTGATTAAAAATCACATAAATATTTAAAAATTATAAATTGAAATTTATATGGTCTAAAATGTCAAAAATTATCCAATTATGGATAATTCACCACACATAAGTAATTATTTATAACAATTTAAAATCTAGAATATAATTACCACAAATAAGATTAAATAAATTAAATAATGATAAATAAAATTGATAAGGTTCAAAAGAAATTCCCAACATGTCAAAATATTATTGTATGATGATATAATAACATTATCTCATCTTATATTCGTATTTGAGTCATTTTGGAAGTTTTTATGTGGGGTTTCATTTCTGATAAATTAATATTTTTGAGGTTTCCAAATGTGTCGATATCCTCCCTTATAAAAGAGAACCTCCTCCCTCTCCTCCTCACACTATTTTGAGCCTTCATGCTCGGAAAAACACTTACCATTTCACTTATCCACTTCAATATAAACATTATAGAGGTTATGGTCACCTCAAAAGACCAAATTTGGTGCCTTAAGAGGAAGTTTAAAAGAGGTGCGTCGAAGAAGAGGTAATCTCTTCTACCGATTCTTTCAAGTTTATTTCTTCTTCAACTTCATCTTCATTAGTTGTTTCATTATAAAGTAATAAAATAAGTATCACTAATATACTGATATGTTATTATAAATATGAAAAAACCACATTTCACCTTCTATCCATCCTACGGAAAAAAAAATCACCACGCATGCGTACGTTTGAAATACCGTCTCCACGCCGTGGTGTAATTAGTTTTTCCACCTACACCTTACTTGGATAGGTATAATGGTGTAAATAATAACTATATACGGTTATTATAACATCATACTAATTCTTAGATATTATATCATCCACCCCAACTCTATTCAATAATTATGGGAACGATATCATCGCTCGTGCGTACGTACGGACTACCGTCTCCATGAACGCAATGAGATTCATTTTCCATGATTAACCATTCAAGTATGATTATAAAGTATATATATAATAAATAATAATGAAAGATATTACATAATAATTATACTGGATTTATGTACATATATGTTTCATTTACTTAATTCCATTTAATTCAATAAGGAAATGAAAACAGCGTTCATGCGTACGTATGGTCTACCGACTTCAAGAACGGTGTATTTCATTCAATTTATCGATCTATCATATATATATATTTATATACTGAATATATATTATATATAAATCATTTTTTAAATTCTGTAATTAAGTAAATCAGGATATAAGTAATAATATCAAGAACAACAAATCGAAACATGTATGATAAATAAAACGATTTTACCCAAAACGCTGTTTTAACATAGAAATTACTAAAGAATGGGTAATATAATGTCATAAGTGAACCATATATGATATCATAAAAATTAATATGATTCATTAATAAGTCAATGACATTATCTAAATCATTATACAGGAGATTTAGATACATACGAAGCATATTGGACATAAGGTAAGGCATAACTTTTCCAATCTCGTTTTTATCCAAGATTATTTATTCGTAAGTATTTACTGGGGTTATATTTATCATCCATGTCCCTTTTTAAAAAATGGTTTCATGTATGTTTAAAGTACTTTTTACACATTTTTTACTTTTAATACATGGTATGTATGGAATCTTTATTTTGTTTACCATACGAGGTACTTTTTGACTTTTCTTGAAAAAGTACGAGAATAATGTTTTTTAACTTATATGGCATGAATAGATTTTTACGGTTTTATAACGCCTTATTTTTATGAAGATTACTCTACAATATTTCATGATTAATTTCAAAAAAATCCTTTTATTTTAATATTTTTTGTCATTTTGTGAAAAGAAAATGATTTTGAAGAAGAAAGGATATTTTCCTCAAGAATTCATTTCAAGTGTTTTATCAAAACCATTTACCATCAAAGATGACATTATTTAATATGTGTATGTTTCAAGTATAATGTCTCTATGATTTAAATGGTTTCACTTTTCTTATGATGAAATGATATCTATTTGTTTTATATTGATTATGTTATGATTGGATGATGTCTATGAAACCCATTTTATTCTTTGGGTTATGATGAATGATTTATGTTTATATTGTGGCACACGTAAAAATGATTTCATTATGAGATTGGTGGTACCTATATCTCCCTCCAATGAACTAGGTAAAGATTTATATCTCATGAGATAGACATGGCTGGAATGGAAAGTTAATCTGGTTCAATGATAAAGGACTCGAATGAGGAGTGAACTCGAATCAGTAAGGGAATTTGTCCACTAAGATGGTCTTGGCAGCAATGCCTTGGCTACTATGGATATCATATCAAGGGAATAATGGTTTTCCACAATTACATGTTTTATTCCCATGCTATTTTATCTTTATTGATGTTCCACTATGATCTATTCCTTACGTACTACCAGGTTTTATTTTATTGCTCATGATTTTGATGTTTAATCATTATGTTCATCTTTTTAAGTTTAAATGTATATGGTTTGTTTTATATTCCCCATGCTTACACTTACTAAGAATTTGATCAAAACCTTTATATTTTTTCTTTTCCCAAAGATATAAAGAAAGGTTTTATGTAAGAAAACAAGTGGGGAAGATCTTTATGGGAGATGTTGAAGATCTTTCACCTTGATTAGAAGATTGTGTTCTGAGTTTCCAAAGACCCCAAACTATTACGATATTTGAGTGTTGGTTTTTTTATGTATTAATTATTCAGAAAAAGTAATGTAATTTCTATTTACATCATTTTTTGGGGTCTCTACAAGAAGGCTTTATGTTTCTAAAACAAAAAACCTCTTTTACGTATTTGTGTATTTTGAAATAAAAAAACGTTTTTGAAAATTGATGGATTATTTCAATAAAATGAAACATTTTGTTATGAGAGCTATGTTAAAAATGAATTTTTATATGTTTTATGATTATATAATGGTATTGGGACATTTTAGGGTTGGTTACATAAGAAACAAATATTGGGTTGTTATGTTATAAACCACTGACATGTGGTTCTTTGATAAACCAATGACATGTGGGTCCCTGATATCCCTCAAATGCATTGGGTAAGGAAGTTAATTGTATGGTTATTATATTTTATAGAGTGACAATTATGTAAGTACACAACATTTTTATTCCATTTATAATAATGGAAATAATAATAATTTTCCAAGATACCTTTATGTGTTATATATTATTTTTATGGGTTTTATGGTAAACTTATGATTACAAAAAAGGGCATGAAATGAGAATATTTTCATAGGAAAGTATTTAAAACTTATAAAGGGTAAAAAATATTAAATTCTCATAAAATTTTAATGCGTTTTCATGTTTTCATAGGGATAAATAATTTCCTTATTGCATATCCATTACTAAGATTTTGGTTCTCATACAAAAATTTTAAATAATTTTCATTTGATTTAATGATGTTTAAGGGAATGGAAGGTGTTGCAAAAAAATTATAGAATATTTTTCATGAGAGAAATCATTCCTTATTTTAAAAGTTTTATATTACAGAAAAAATAAATACTAATCAAAAGTGTCCACTTTGTATTATGTGGTTTTTTAATGTATGAGTCATGACATAATTCTCTAAAACTCTAAACCTGAAAGGATCTTCATTATTAAATAAATAAATATCTTAATTTAAATTTATGAATATGAAAGGTTTATTTTTGTGTCCTTATAATTATTCATTTTCATTTATAATCACTTTTAATTAATCAACTTTTAATGGATATAATAATCCATGGTATGAAATGTGTAGTTTCATGTCATTTTTTGTAATGTTTAATCTTAATAAATGAATAAGAAATTTATTTTTTTAGGTTTTTTGTGACGAAATATATTGAACATGATATTTATTTAATAAAAATAAGATACTAAAATATTCTATTTTTACAATCCCATTAATAAAAAAATAATTTCTGTATAATTTTAATTATCAATTATTAATAAAAATATCGAATAATGTATAAAAGATAAACCTGACTGATTATAAAATTCATTCTATGTATGAACAGTAGTATCTTAGTTAAGATTAAAAACACAATTTCACCACCATAGTACAAATATTTCCAATAATGTGTTTATATTTAATTTTTTGAGCTAAATACCCCTCCAAATTAGAAATTATAAACCATTAAAATAAATTTCTCAGATATTTCATAGTCAGTATTAAATCATTATATGATCATTTGTTTATTTGGAATATAATATCTAATTTCTATATTTTAGTAATTAGTATAGGGTTTATGTGGATATAGCTAATCCATTTCAAAAATCACAACATAATCTCATCTAAATGAAGCATAATAATAATTATACAATTCACATTCCCAAAAATATTAACTATGGAGGAATTAATCATAACATTAAAATTTTCCACCACTGATCCAGTTTGAAAACATTAATGTGTTGATTTTATTTTTCCTAGAAAACATTATTGATATAATATAGTGGATATAAATAGAATAAAATTTGAGGAAATTAAATTTATAGTGGACGTTTCCTAATCCACTATAGTGATAGTCCAAAAATTATCTATTTATAGTTCCCTTGGTCATAGAGGTATATTATTCCTATTATACCCATTGGCCTCTAGGTTAGGGAAATTGTTTTCATAATTACTAAAATCCGTGATTTTGATGTATTTAATTGTTATTGATGTATTGAATAGGATCATTATATCTTCTATTGTATTAGATGTAATCTTTCTATATCTTATAAAATTATAATCTCAATAGTCAATACTTCATCACATGAAATAGTTTCATGAACTTTTAATGTATTACCTCTGGTTCTTCTTAAAACATTATTAAAATGTATGATAATTAATGTTATATCCTCCATAATAATTATCAAAACAAATATGAAAATACATCAGATACTTATTTAATGATTCTAGGAGTCAGTTAATGTTCAGATTATTAATCAATACTCAATATAAAAATTTGAGAATGACCTCAAATTTTTTAAAACATTTATCCCTTCCATTTGGTTTCAAATTGGGAAAATCACAACATATTTCTTCATATACCTTGGTAGATAATATTCCCCTTGTACAAAAAATATTTCAATAAAGGTATGGTGTGGTATTTGAATAATTAAACTTGTATATTGATAAAGGGGAACTATTACGTTATAGGATATAACACAAACAAATTCATAATATAACATCTGATACTTAATGTTTAACTAAGGTTATTAATATTCAAATAGTTATTAGGTCAAAAACCCTATTTAGGTGTATTTTACATCATTAGATCCCATATAAATTCTATAAATGGTTATTGAAGGGAAAGTGAATTACTAATTCATATCCCTCATGAGTGTCAAAATATGTTTGTAGTATGGCATACATGTTGTGCATTGAGTGATGATCTGGTTATTAGTAAATAAATTTTTTTAATGGTTATTATTGATAGGTAAATCTATTCTAGATCCATTATCAACACATTTGTATCTATATATGGATGTTATATTGACGAAGCCACACATATTATACATTATTAAAATTTTAGTTTTTTTCTAAATAAAATTAATTTTAATTTGTTTTTTTACTATGTTCTTTATTTTCCTAATTCCAAAAAATAACATAACTAATCAAAAATAAAATAAAACCTCTTTTATAAAAACTCAAAAACTACATAATAAAACTCTTAGATCTCATGTTAAGAAATATTTTTAATTTCTGGCCTTGATACTAAGGGAAATGCCGCATAAAAACATGCATATATTTAACATTTATTCCATATTTTTAATTATTAATCTCACAAATATTCATATTATTTTAAACCCCACTGTTTTTATTACATTATAGATTAGATAAATAAAAATATTGATTCATGTATTTTGAAACATTTCCCCAAGATTTCCCCATACCTTACTCCCTTCTTGACATTACATATGTAATAATCATTAACAAAAATAAGGAAAAGGGAAAACAAATTAAAGGTTATTTTCATGAACACAATAATTGAAATACTAATCAATATGTCAAAAAGTGTAAGATCAAAATCATATGAGAAAACATGAAAAATGGAGAAATAACATATAGACAATAAAATAAAGCACCATAATGTTCCTTAAATAATAATATAAGGACATGTAATTTCAATGATGAATGGTAAAACATGGTATAAGAGTCATAATTTATGAGAAACTAATCATCATCGACAAATTATAACATAAACATATAAAATATAAATTTAGAAAAAATTATAATATTTGAAAAAAAACATTTTGAAAATATGTAGCCTTACTATGTCCACACTCAATAATGCAAACATAGCTACCAAATCATGTACACACTCAATCCTATGAACATAACTAATTTCAACATGTTCACAATCAATATTTTAAACATATATATCATCATTAATTCTATACTCAGTCATGTGATCATATCTATCCATTTCATTTCCATGTTTGGTCATGTTAAAACGTATAATTGTTTCATATCAATGGCCAATCATGTGAATGTAGCTAAAAACACAGTTTCCACACTAAACATCATTATATAATTAGTTGAAAATCCTTAAACAACTATTTACAAGACTATATAATTCAACACCTATATCATGTGTGTATACTAGATTCAATTTTTCCATAAAAATCAATAATATATCTTATCATTAAGAACCTGTTGGGAAAATAATATTTATAACATTTCCAAATGATAGCATATAAAATCAATATAGTAGTAAAATTAGTCGATAACTAAAATTAATTAATATAAATAAGTATTTTAATATGTAATTGATAGTTATACGTATTGGATTGGACCGTCCAGGTCCATTACATTTCCCAATTCTGATGTTTGGGGTGTTTTGAGGGCCATTGGTGACTCATTTATGAGTTTTTCAAATTTTAGGATTGAACGAACGGTCGAACTAATGAGAATTAGTGGTAATTATGAGAATTGGCTGCACTGATGGGAAATGGTGGCATCGATGGACATCGGTGGCACCGACGGGTTATCTATACCACTTATTTAAATCAGTTCCCGGGCAACCGTGCCAGTGTGACGGTGTCATGGAGGTCTTTCCAGGGCGATGGTTATAGGGTGACGGTTCTAGGATGACAATGCCATTGCGATGGTGACTCACCTAACAATGGTTCATTCCTTGTTTTTTTAGGAACTTCAAGTTTTCCATAGTAACGTATCTTTTAATGTAATCATGTTTCAATTACTTTTCTAAAGACATTTAGTGCCAGTAAAATATTTTTAAACTCCCAATAGTTGGGTGACCCTTGAGTAAAAAAAATGTGGACTTTTTTCTTAGTTTCACACATTTTTCATGTTTCATAGTTTCTTCCCTGTTGTACATTTTTCTTGGTTTAAAGGTAATCAATTAACTCACAACCATTATCTCCACCATATCTATAAGAATTATTAAATCCCAATTAATCCCATCGTGTGGAACCTCCTAACCACATGATCGAGCCATGATCCGAATTTTAATTACATTGAAATCACCTCCATAATTTTGGGATATGTCATTTTCTTAAGCTGAGACCCCTTCTTCATATTTCATTTACATTCTCTAAAGTAATCCCTAGAGAGATACTCAAGAGATGAATCATACGCTTGTGTTGGAGCCCTCCCCTCTCAGCCTAGAAGCCCTAGTGTTTTTCTTTCCTGTAATTCATGCATCCCTAATTCATGGCATGAAAATAAAAACATCAATCCTTGATCATATAGGTAGTTTTTTTTCTTCTTCTCTCTTTACAATGTATCATGTAGGGTGGGTATGATAATGTTACCATTTGGAGGTGGACAAAACCAAACCTTCACAAAGATAATAAATATACTCTAATGAATGAAAGGGTGTGTTTTCTGATGATATTGTTGTATTTTCTTTTATATTTGTTTTTATGATATGAATTGTATGGGCTTATGCCCACTAAAAATCGTGGTCATTTGTGGTTCTTTCTTTCATAGTAATGAACCTATGTTTTTATGGATAATCTTGTGATTTATTGGATGTAACATTGAAAATCGTTAATGAAATATATTTGGATGATAAAATGGATGAAAAATGAATAATAATCCTTATTTGATCACCCCGGTTATCCAAACAAAAAGTAAGAACATGATAAATGCTGTTGTTATACCTGAAAACTCTCATACTCTGTTATTCTAATACACATGGTACTCCTACTTGATGATTTCAGGGATGTGATATTCTATTTTCAGTTTTCAGTTGTGGATTTGAGGCCACATGGGGGATTTATGTTGGGGCTTTGTTTGGTTCTAGTGCTTCGATGGATCTCACTGGTCCCTTTTTTTATTATGACTTTACAATAGAACCGGGTGTGAATGCTTGAATTGTTTCTTGGTGGTTTTCCTTCATTTATTGTCTTGGCTTGTGTCTATTCCTATTAATTTATTGGTAGTGACAGAATATTTAAAAAGGAACCACATGAACAGGAAAATGTGAATTGGTACAATGGAGATTTTGTTTTCAGAAATGGGTTGTGTTATGGTTGTGGCTGATGTGCGTTTGTTCATGAAAAGTAACAAGGGTGGTTGTGCTTTAGTTTTGTATAGGATAGTTTCCTATTTCAGAACACATGGGTTTGGGATGAGTGTTTGATTAATTATATGTATAATTTAAGTTATTTATTTCTTATTCTCACCCACCCATGTTGAGATTTCTGTGCCGAACACCCCCATTTCATAGTGGAGGGTTTTTTTCACAACATTCGTTTGAGTGGCTGGTTATTAGATTCATTATGCTCCCTCTCCCAGGTAACCGAAGAATATTTAGACATGTTGTGACGACATAATGTATATTATGACTCATGACTATTTAGGTAGGGTATGATGTGGTGATTGGAGTAGGTGTGTGCGGGAAGGTTTGTTTCCCATGTGTCTTCGGGATGAGGCCCGTGTGTCTTCATGCATGACAGTGGTTGTTCCAGCCTAGGTTTCATCGAACATGATATTGTTTGTGGTGGACCATGTGTGTTTGGGTGGGGACGTGTGAGTTTGTGGTAGCCCAGGTGTGTGTGGGTGGGATGCATGGTGATGGCCCATAAGGTTGCTATTGTGGCGGTAGTGGGACTATTTTGAGACTTGTGGGGGAGGTCTGATGCATAAGATGTCCTATACAACAAGTGGGAAAGTGGTGGGGGTACCCACATATCGATGCTCTATTACTATTATTTTACCAGACTTGCATTATATAGGGAGTGAGCCTTGGTGAGGCTAGAAGAAGAGATTCCTTGCTATGGGTTTTGGATACCTCTTTTCTCATGGGGAATTAGAATTTCTCCCCACTTGAGCATGAGAGCTTTTGGTTTTCTGTAATGTGTATACCTGTATACTCACCCTATGTATATAAAACTTATTTCAGGTTTCTAAGATGATTTATAGAACCTTTCCAAAAATTACTAGCTCGGGCTTTTGGAGTTGTCTTTACTTCTTTCCTTTATTTTATTCCATTCGATTGGAGTTTTCCTGAACTATGTATTAGTTTATTTTGGACATGCATATAAAAATGGATTTTGGTTTTACCTTTATATTCTGCATTTAGAGTTGTTTGGGACTTACTAACTTATCTCCCGATCTTTTCTACAAAAAGGGTAATTCATTCCATTTTATGTGTGTTTCTATAAATTTGGTGCTAGTCGGCACTCCAAGGGCCTATTGTAGGTGGGACTCAGGGTCATTATCTCTCATTCATCTTGAAGAATGAAGGGTTTGGCAGTTTGTTGTCCCTTACCTCATATTGGTGAAGGTGGGTCATGATATAATGGTATCAAAGGTTGTTGGTTGTGAGATAGGTTGGAATTTAGGGGTAGGCATAGTGATGATTGCATGGGATGGTAGGGAAATAGTGTTAGGAAATTCTAGGATGTGAAATAGGCCAGGGAATAGCAGCTAGGGCATGGGATATTAGGGGCCCCTGTGATCCGATTTAAGGACTCTAGACCTACTAAACGACCAAGTTAGGCTACAATTTTTGTAGGGTAGAGACCCTAGGAAATGTAAATGCCTCATAATGTCTTGGGTTCTTGTGTGTTATGGGTGTTTGGGGAGTTTAAAATAAATAAAAAAATATAAGAAAATTTTAAAAATATTCTTCTACACTACTCGGGCTTAGGAATTCCTTGTTTACCTTATTGCAATGGCACCCTGATGATGACCATGAGTAGTGTTGGAGATCGAGGCCCAATAGGTTGAATTGGCTGATCAACAGAGGGCTGATCAAGAGGAGGAGGACTACTAGTGGTAGAAGATGCTTCCTGCCTTTTAGTGACAGACCCTCAAGAAGTAAAAGGGCATCATCTCAAACATGGAGAAAGAGAGCTGGCTTGAGGATTTGGTGATATCTTTCAACTTGATCCAGGAACTTATTGAGTACTGGGTTCCTATGGATTTAATCCAAATGTGGGGAGTGGCACATCAGTATTGGAAGCTCTATATTGGGGAGAAGAAGGTGGATGTGGTTTCTTGGACTGACATCGAGAGGGAGTTCCAATCAGAATTTCTTTCATCCACGATGATGGCTGAGAAGAGGCAGGAGATACTCTCCCTTCAACATGGAAGTATTTCACTATGGGAGTTGGGGATCAAGTTCAAGGATGTTTTTTGTTTCTCTACAGAACTCTTCCTGGATGAGGAATCACGGGAAAAGCACTTAGACGAGGCACTCTGTCCTTCCCTACAGTACGATGTAACTCCATTCACTCTACCAACGTACTTGGAGGTTAAGAAGAAGGCTGAAGTAGCAGAGATTATAAACACACCGGGAGGTATTCCAAGTGAGGAGAGCTAGTTATCTCATCAAATGGGAAGGCCATTAGTATCTGGACACAAGCAGCAAGGCCTTCCAAGCATCAACTAGTTGGTAGAAGGCCCCAACAGTTTTAGTTTCTATCTCCCGATCCTCGCCCTTTCTCCACGAACCCAGGGTTGAGGTGTTTTTTCTGTGTTAGATATGGCCATATTTGGAATTAGTGCATTGACCAATTGTTGTATAGTGGAAGTGGCTAGGTTTAGCGCCCAAATAAATTGCAACAGTTTCTAGCCAGACCCTTTTAGTAGCAACAACAAGGATAGTGATCTTCTGCTCCCTTGAGGGAGAATGTTGCAGGAGTAAGTCGACCTTATGGCACTCCTTAGTGACCTCATATAGGGTGTGTTTGGGGAGGCTTCCAACACCCTAGGGTAAGAGGAGTTGGTCATGAACTGTTCCACACTGCAGAGGCAGCAGTTTCAGCATGTCTACAACTCATTCGAGGTATGATCATATTTTTAAGTACTCCTTCTTCTTCCTTATTTGATTCATGAGCTTCACACTACTTCTTTAAACCTAGTCGGAGGCCAAACCAGCTTGGCTTTCGTTTTTTGAGGATGTAGACTAATGATGGGGCCACATCTATCCATGGTTACATTCTTTTGCTATAGATAATACCATATGATGTCATTTTAGGCATCGAATAGATGTTCTCTCTCAGTGTCTTTGTCGACTACTTCTCGGGAAGGGTTGTGTTCTTAGATATGGGTGGCCAACGTGGAGACTTCATTGGCGAGTAGGGTTTTAAGGAGGGTAGCCGATGTGTGGAACCCCTTCATTCCATGAAATCTGAGATGTTAGTGGAACTAGATGAATCAGAGATAGTGAATGTCCCGGGGATTTTCAATGAGTTTATAGATGTCTTCTAAGAAGAGTTTGTGACCCTACCCCCTCGATGTGATGTGGTGTTTTGGATGGGCTTTGAACTAGGGTACCGTATTATTTCAATGGATCCCTATCAGATGGTGCCTTTTGTGTTGCGAGATTTTCGGATCCAGGTTGATGACCTGATGAAGAAGGTTTTAATCTGATAGAGCGTGTCACCATGGGGTGCTCTAGTCCAATTATTAAATAAGTAAGATGGTGGTCTCAGGATATGTATAGACAACTAAAGGCTGAATTAGGTAACGCTCAAGAACTGTTACCTCCCAATGAGGATTGAAGACCTTTTTGACCAGTTTAAGGGAGCATGTTGGTTCACTAATATCAACCTGTTGTCTGGATATAACCAGTTAAGGGTGAAGGAGGGTGAAGTCTCAAAGTCTACATTCAGATGCAGATATGTGCACTTTGAGTTCATTTTTACATTCAGATGTAATTTTTTGATGACATCGTGATCTACTCAAGATCAAAGGTGGATCACAGAGAGCATTTGTGGATGGTGTTAGAGGTCCTCTGACACCACCATCTCTATGGGGATTTGTTCATGTGCATGTTTTGGACATGAGAGGTGCACTTCCTTGGGCATGTGGTGTCCCAGCAGCTAATAGTATTGGACCCATTGAAGGTTAAAGCAATTGTTTCTTTGGAATTCCATAAGAATGTGGTAGAGGATTGCAGTTTCCTAGGTCTAGCAGGTTACTACCAGAGGTTTTTTTCCGACTTCTCTGAATTTGTATCACATTTTAATTCCTTGAACATGAAAGGAAAGGCTTTAGTTTTGAGTGAGATGTGCCTGAAAACCTTCAATTATCTGAAGGGGATACTGGTCAGTTCCCCGGTGTTGAGGTTTCTAGAAGAAGGGGTAATGTTTGATGCGTTCAGTGATGCTTCAAGACTAAGCATAGGGTGTGTGCTAATAAAACAGTGGGGATTGATCTCTTACGTGTCTAGGAAGTTATGTCATCATGAATGTAACTATGCCACCCATGACCCAGATCTGGAAATAGTAGTGTTCACGCTGAAGTTGTGGAGGCATTACCAGATTAGGGAACGCTTCATGGCCTTCACAGATCACAAGAGCTTGATGTATGTCTTCTCCCAGTGAGACCTGAACTTATATTTGTGGAGATGGATGGAGTTTATTCAAAAATATGACTTCAATATATCCTACAGCTTAGTAAAGAAGAACATAGTGGCATATTCTTTGACCAAGAATTCACAAAGGGATGTGGTTAAAGAGTCACAAGATTTTTGGAAAACAATAGACGAGTTGGATAACTTGCACCTGGATGTAAGGGGGGATGGTAGGGGCTGTCCATTTTAGATGAAAATGTAGTCTTCCTTGGTATAGTAGGTGGAGATGTCTCAGTGGGTAGTCTTGGAGGATGATGTGATGTGTGATCATGTTATCCATGACAATGCTCTGAAATAATGGTCAGAATATGGTCAGAATCAAATGTTGCTTCAAGGAAAGATGTTTGTCTCGATTGAAATGAACGGTAGATATCTCAATATGTTCCATAACTCACCCCTATAGGTACACCTAGGAGTTACCAAGATGTACTGATGCATGAGAGTCAGTTCTGGCGGCTCTGAGTGAAGTGGGAGGTGGAGGAATTTGTGGCAAAGTGCCTCGTGTGACTTTAGTCAAGGCTGAACACCTGTTCCTGGTGGTTTGTTTCAACCCTTAGATGTTAATAAGTGAAACTAAAATGATTTCTATATCGATTTAAACATTGGACTAACCAGAGCTGAGGGAGGATATGATTGCATCTGGGTAGTGGTTGATCAGTTGACTAAATCATTTCACTTATTAGAAATTGAGGAGTCGAGCGTAGTACATGGCTTGTCACAAAAGTATGTGGTTGAAGTTGTGTGGTTTCAAAAAGGTCCTAGAAACATCATTTTGGATTGGGATATTTGCTTTATTTTCCAAGTATGGATGTGATTACAACATGATATTGGCACAAAGTTGTGGCTTAGCACAACTTTCCACCCTTAGAGAGATGGTAAGACAGAGAGGACCACCCATACGTTGGAGGATATGCTGTGGGAATGCGTTCTGGACTTCAGAGGATCAGGAGTAAGAAAATTGAGTCTGGTAGAGTTTTCATAAAACTATAGATATCCCTATACCATTTTAATGGCTCTATTTGAAGACTTTTATAGAAGGTTGTGTCATTCGCCCGTGTGCTGGATCAAGGTTGGGGAAGTAGGTGTTCTTGGCATAGAGGTATTGTAGAGTACAATGGAGAAGTTTTAGCTTGTGTGTGAGAGGATAGAGGGAGATTAAGACTGATTTGTGTCATATGGCGATCATAGGAGGAGACCCATGGAGTTCGAGGTTAGGGATCATGTGTTCTTAATGGCCTCCCCTAGGCATGGGCGGGAGAGGTTTGGTAGGGTGAGTAAACATTCTCCCAGGTTCGTGAGGCCCTTTGAGGTGTTGTGGTGGGTCGAAAAAGTGGATTATCAGTTTCCACTACCACCACTGGTATAGAGGGTCCAAAATGTCTTCCACATGTCTTAGCTCCATCGGTATCTACATGATGACTCACACGTCCTCGATTGGGGAGAGCTAGATATTGGGATGATGCAATGTTTTTGGAGAAACTAATGAGGGTCAAGGATCATGAAGAGAAGGTTCTTATTGGGTGGACCATTCCCATGGGTTGTGTATTGTGGAATCATGGTGGCCTCATAGAGATTACATGGTAAAGGAGGAATATATTTGTGCCCAGTACCCAGAGTTGTTTTAATTTTTGTTTTGTGTTTGTTTTGTACTTAAATGTGATGTAGTGATTTACCTTGTTAACTATAATATGGGTTGTTTTACCTTCATAGAATGTTTTTGAAATTCCTCACTATGAGGAGGGAAGAACCAGATCCCTAATAAAGATGAATTAAGTTGGATGTGATTAATCCCATACAGGAGAGTTGGTGCCACCCAAAGTGAATAGTATATCGACATGATGGAAGGGAATCCCTAACACATATGTCTAGATGGTGTGACCTTTATATAATTGTGTTATTTTTACTCGAGGGAGAAGACTGATAGTGTATCCATAGTTGTTCTGGAGATAAATGAGGGAGATGTGTTCCAAGATATCAAGGATTGTTTAGGCTTTCGAACAACTCTAGGGTGGTTTCTCCCTGAGAGGTATCTTATGAGGTGGTTGTTCGGACCCCTATCTTTTCGTTGGGTTTACTATTGAATTCTCTAGGGAAAGAATAGTTTGATTGGTTTCTAATGTAATGGTATAGACCCTCCTAGTCCATTTAATTACCAAATTTTGGTTATTGGGGTGTCTTGGGGACCATCGGTGACACATTTATGAGTTTTCCAAATTTCTGGATTAAACGAATGGTAGAACCAAGCAGAGTCGATGACAGTGATTGGAATCAGTGTAAACGATGAGTTCCAGTGGCTCCAAAAGGAATTAGCTACACCGATGGGTCCTCCATTGCACCAATCGACATTGGGTCTAGGGAAACAGTGCCATGGTGATGGTGCTAGGGAGACGGTGACTCGCCTAATGGTGTGTCCTTACCTGTTTTTCCAGTACATTCCAATTTAACCCCAGTAAAGCATATTTTGACATAAAAAGTGAATTCCCTTGAAAAATAATTTAAATCTAGTAAAATTTGTTTTAAACCCCCAGTAGTCGGGTGATCCTTGAGTTACCAAGATGTGTGCCCTTTTTCCTTGGTCTCACACCTTTTTCTTGTATTACAGTTTTCCCCTATTGCGTGTTTTGATTTGTTTAAATGAAATATATAAACTCACAGCCATTATCTCCACCATCTCCAAAGAGAATTATTAAATACAAATTAATCATAACATGTGGAACTACCCCACTGCATGCTTGTGCCACGATCAGACTTATAAGTACTTCGAAATCTTCTCCATGATTTTAGGATCATTCCTTTTTATAATCTGAGATCCTCTATTCATAATTCATTTCCATTCTATAAAGTACACCCTTGTGACTTAATTTGAAGATGAATCAAGTGCCCATGTTGGAGCCCTTCTTAATCTTCCTTGAAGCCATCAATTTTTCCTTTGCTACCAGTCGCACATCCCCAATTCATGGAACGTGGATAAAAACTTTGATCCTTGATCGTCCAATTAAGGATTTCCTTCATCTCTCTTTATTATGAATCATACAGGCCAGGTATGATAATGTTTCCCATATAACATGGATGAAACAAAAACATAAATAAGATAATAAACAAACACTAAAGAATGAAGGGGTGTGTTTGATGATGATGTTTCTGAATTTTCTTTTATTTTCATTTTTATCATTTGAATTGTATGGGCTAATGCTGAATTTTTTTTTGCTGTTCCTGGTCCATTCTTGTGCACTAATGATCCTCAGGTTTTCAATATAATCTTGTTATTGAATGCCTTCAACATAAAAATTGGTTAATCATGTAAATTTTGATGATAAAATGGATGCCTAATGAATAATAAACCTTGTGTGATCATATCAGTTAACCGAATGAAAATAAGGAATTTGATAAATTTTGTGGTTAAACTTGAAAACTCCCTTTCTCTATTCTACTAATACACATGGTTTCTCTACTTAATGACTGTGGGTATGGTAACTCCTTTTGTTCTGTTGTTAGTTCTGGATATGAGGTTGTGTGGGGGTAGTATTTTGGTGCTTGTTTTGGTTCAAGTACTTTGAGGGATCTCAATGTTCCCTCTTGTTATTGTGACATTATAAGAGAACCAGGTGTTAATGCTAAAATTATTGATTGTTAGGTTTCCATCAGTTTTTTGTATTGGATTGTTTAAATTTATTTTATCTTTATAGTAGTGAATGAATATTATAAAATGAATCACTTGAAGAAGATAATATGAATGGTTACAATGGGGGGAATTTTTTACAGAAATGGGTTGTGTTCTGGTTGTGGTTGTTTTGTGTTCAAGCATGAAAGATAATATGGGTGGTTGTGCTTTGGTTGTGTATGGGCTTGTTGTCTGTTTTGAAAACCTTAGGTTGAGATGAGAGTTTGTTTAATCATATATATAATTTGAGTTCATTTTTTTATTATTCACACCCCACCCATATTGAGCACATTGTGACGAATAGCCCCATTTCATGGGGGTTTGTGGTTTTCCCAACATTCTTTCGAGTGGCGGGTTATTAGCTCCTTTATGATCCCTCTTCCAGGTAGCCCAAGAAACTTTAGGTATGCTATGATGTACTAAGGTATATTTAGGTCCAAGAATCTTCAAGTAGGGTGTGTTGTGGTGGTAGGACCAGATGTGTGTGGGATGGTTTGTTTCCCATGCTTCTTAGGGATGAGGCCTAGCTGTCTTCGAGCGTGATAGTGGTTATTTTGGCCCAAGTTTCTTTGGGCGTGGTAGTGGTTGTGGTGGACCTGGTGTTTTCAGGTGGGGATGTGTGGTGTTGTGCTATCCCAGGTGTGTGCAGGTGGGAAGTGTGATGATGGCCCAGAATTTTGTTGTTGGGGGAGTTAATGGGACTATAGTGAGACTTGTGGGGGAGGTGTGATGCATATGATGTCCTAAATAACTAGTGGGAAAGCAGTGTGGGTTACCCAAATATCAAAGTTCTATTAAAATTACGTTACTTGAATTTTTTTATTTGGGGAGTGTGCCTTGGTGAGGATGGGTGGATTGTTTACTTGCTAAGTGTTTTTGTTACCACTTGTCTCTCAAGGCATTATAATGTATCCCCACTTGTTAATGAGAGATTTTGGTTTTCCCTAATAAGTATACCTGTGTACTCACCATAATTATATAATTCTTCTTTCAGGTTTTCAAGAGGACTTTTCAGACTGGGTCAGACCATTCAAGCTCGAATTTTGTGAGTTTTCTTTGCTTCCTTTTTTTTCTTTTGGTACTTTCTTTTGGAGTTTTATTGAACTATGTATCAGTTTATTTTGGACATGCATATAGAAAATGATTTTGATCATACCATTACTTTCAACATTTGGAGTTGTATGGGGTTTTTCATCTTATCTCCTGATCATTTCTATAATAAGGATAATTCCTTCCATATTATGTGTGATTCTATTTCCTTGGTTCTAGTCACTAATCCAGAGCCTATTGAAGGTGGGACTCAAGGGGGGGGTCATTATCTCTCCTTCAACATGATGAAGGAAGGGTCTAGCAGTTTTTTTCCCATACCTCATCTTGTTTATGGTAGTTTGTTACCTTATATTATTGAATAATTTCTCTAATAGAGATTGATTATTTGGAGTTAAAGAGTAAAATGACATAAAACACATAAAAAGTGTTTTAATATAATGTTTTTAGTATTATCATAAGACACAAAGTTATCAGTCACTTTCAAAAGATACGTTGAAGATTTTTGCATAATTTTTTTAAAAATATTTGGATAGGAATCTCCAAAATAATTCCTTGAAAATGAAATAAATTTGTTGTAGTGGAAATATTGATAGTAAGATAAAATATTTAACCATGAATTAAAAAACCATCAATATTTTGAAGTACCATTGTTGATACACCGATCTTAAAAACAGTAATAAAATTTATTTTTTAAATTATGTATAAATAATATGAATTGAAAAATAAATAATAAATATTTTAATTTAATAATAATAATTTTAAAACAATTAGAATTAAATGAAATGGATATGGTTGAAAATCTAATTAATTAGTAAACAAAGTATTCTTAATAGTGTTACACATTTTTGTGAATGAAATTCATCACGGATGGTATTTCAAATAAATATCATTTTATCAAGAAATAAATGCATAGTAGCATAAAAATAAATCATTGGTAGGAATAAAGAAATCATAGATGAAATAAGATCATTAATAATGCTTATAGCTCATTTAAAGTGATTTGAGTTAACTAAAAACCATTACAGCATTGGTAACCATTGAATCAAAACCTACTAAAAAGACAAATGTAGATGGATTTTTTAAAAAATATAAATTCAATTTATGTATTATTAATATAAATATATGGTTTTTATATACATAAAATAATATAAAACTATTAGTGAATACTGAATATATCTCAATAATCAAAAAATGTGATTTGGAAAACGTCGCCTTATTCCTCAACTACGATGAGATTAATTTAACAACCTGTATCAAAAACAAATAGCATAATAAATAATATAATAAGAATATTAAAATTTTATACTTTTATATAAATTATTCATAATCATTTCACCCACATATACTATTTTTTAATATTTTATCTTCATTAACAAATTATAATCATTTGAATTATTTCTGTGGATTTTTAAGGGAGATATTGATCAACATTATTTGCGAAAAAAATTCATCATTCTCAAATTATTCAAGGTACTATAATCAAATATAAATATGAATTTTTATTTTTACTTTTTCCTTGCATGTGATTTTTTTTATGGTTCACAAAGAATAAATTAATTATGATATTTTTTTAGGTAATTTGAAGATATCACAAAAATACTTTGTTGTGGTTATTGATTTTTTTTATTCATATAGAACCATAAAATTCACAAACAGTTGTACATTATATAATATATATTAATCAAATTAATTTTCTGAAATATCCATATAAGGAGGTGATGAAAATGAAAAATGTCATCCATGGATGAGTTAGTCCAAACATACACATGAATGATGTTTTTATTTTCAAATGAATTCTAGGGGAGGAAGATATACTATGATATTTTCCTAACATAATATTTTTGATATCATTGTTTCCAATGGATATTCATTGGTATGCCATTTTATTATATGGGGTTGACTTTTTAACAATCATTTATGTTTGGTCTACTACTTATTAATGGTCTCGAATAGTTTTATTCATGGATAAAGGGACACACAATGGAACTCATATCCACAACGACTCAAGGAACTACTTTTTAAAGGCAAGAATTCATTGGATAACATGGAAAATGGACCATAAAAACTTAAATTGGTCAAGAGGATGTGAAGTTGAGTCCATCACACCCTTTTTGGGGGAACTATTGCCTATATCTAGTCTCTAATATAGATTTAGGATATGTTCTAAAATCCTTTGTTCATTCCCAAGTATGTATATGTGGATCAATTTAAAGTAATGATCAATTATGAACATTCATGCATCCAGAATCATCTGCATTTATATGAGTATCTTCATTGATAGAGATAAATATATGTGTCCACAATTTTCCATCGATGGTACCCTTTTATGGATGAATTAGTGATTATTTGTTCACTAATTTTAATGATGCTGGTTTAATCCATGTGGGGAGGTGCTATGTAGTTTCTTATCATCCACAGATATGAATTTTTTTCTGATGTGAGGATTGAACTTGTAATTAGGGATTCCTATGTATCCTATTAGGTGGAATCTAGATCCATGTAGTTTGATGCCACATAACAGGTAACAACACCCATTAAGATCCTCCAAATAATACTGAACCATGTATTTAAATGTCATGGATGTTTAATGTCTAAGTTAATGGTTCCTCATTAATGTTTTGTGTGGGATTTACGATGTTGAATCTGAGGTATGAAGAAGAGATGTGGTCTTCATGGTGGATATGAACCTGATAATAATGTGTCCTAGAGAACATTAAGATGAATTTTGGTGTGGTATTGGACATTAAGAAGGCACCCAAAATATCCTAGTTTGTTGGGAATAATATCCTACATTGTTAGGTATGTTGGTACATACATCTTATTAGAGGCCCATTAAAATGGATTTTGGGGTTTGCATCTATGGAGAAATCCTATTTGAATGTATGTGATAATTTATATGTCATGATTTAAACTAACCTCTTTGCATATGTGATCCATTATCTACTTGAGAAACATGAGGAAGAATTAGATCTGAAGATCAAATGATCCACTCTATCCAATAGTGGGAGAGGTTTTAATCCCAAATGATGAGGGAGTGGGATTATGAGTGGTCCTCTCTTTTCATTTATTTTGGTAGCTGCGATAGTCACATCTGGTGACCCAACTGGCTACCTCCTAAGCTGGAGAATATGATAAATATTGATGACTCCTAAATTAAATACTAGGGGCTACTCCATGAAAGATTCCCTTCATATCTATATAAAAGAGAAGAATGACTTCAACTGGCCCTCATTTAAGGGAAATTCTGTGGTTTCGCATAATCCATAGAACAAGGAGTTTCTCGTGAGAATATACATGGAATGAACCCTAATTATAACAGAAATATACACTAAAAAAAATTGAGGGTCCACCTTATTGAGAAGGGTACACATATGGATCCACTTACCATGGGTTTGTAGACATGAGAGGACACTCTAATATGCCTGATAATCAAAAAATACATGTTATATGGCATCAAAAGAGAGCTTTTCCAGATTTATTTAGGATGGTTCGCCGAGGGTCCAAATGGGTCATGATTATATGATGTAATGGAGTGATGGGAGGTTGAAATTAGAATTCCTTAGTATTACCCATTCTATAAAAAAGGTTCTTATATTATATGGGGTTCCCTCAGCATAAGATGTTGCTAGGATGGTGAGGGTACTGTCTGTGTAGCATGTTGCTATGTAGACATGGATTCTTCCAACATAGCATGTTACTATGTGTGGATAGGTTCCACCTGCATAGTGTTTCTCTACATGGGTTCACGTTTTTCTCACACAACATTTTGTTGTGCAGGGAAGGGATCTAACTATGTAGTCTTTTTCTACAAGGGGTTCTTGTTTTCAAAGGGTCCATCCTTTTAGGCATGGTAGAATATCATCTTCAAATGGGTTATATGTTTGCATATTACTAGATGTATTTTATTTCCTCTTTAATTATATAAAATGATATTACAAAATGGATATCTAAATATATCTCCCAATTAATATCCAAGGCTTCACTATTTCTGTCTTCTTCTCATCGTTCATCCATTCGGTCGATTTTTTGGATCCCCACTGTAAGGACTCGACCCCAAACATTACAAAATCTTGAATTAAATGAATAGTTCACATTGAGGATCTTTTCTGGTTTAGAGTTTTATAGAATACATTCATAACTATTAAATTTCTTTTAAAAAGTATCAAAGTAGAAACTTTTACTCGGTTTTCATTTTTTTTTCAAAAATCAAAAACACTTAAAAAAAGAGTCTTGTCTAGTTCCATGTTTAATATAACATCTCTTTTCCTTTATCCCATCATTGACCCTATTATTTTTTAAGTCCGATGAAAAACATTTCAAAACTTGGGATGGGAAAAAAATCTTAGTAATTTATAGACAAAGATGTAAAACTGTTAGTTTTTCAAAATAATAAGTAAACCATGAATACTTTATCATAAGTAATACTTTTCACATTTATGAAGTAGTAAATAATCTTAATTTAATAAAATATCAATACTTACCATTTTGTAACCCAAAGAATACCATAAAACCCATCTAAATAACACATAACATATAAAGGTAACTTGGGACATAAAAATACTTAAATGTAATAACCATACAGTTGACTTCGATACATATCACTAAATGGAATATCCATACGACCGACTTCCATACCCAAGGCATTGGAGGTTATAACGTAACAACACGTCCAGATTTTCACGGCACCACCCATCATATGGTTTATCACGTAACCACCTGTAAAATTTTCAAGTACCATCATAGCACATAAAATATTGCAAATATAAACATTTCACTAATAAAATTTCATTTTAAATCACAAGAATTAATTTCAATATATTGAAATAATCAATCCATTTTCATAGTCCATTTAAAAGGAGATTTTTGAATCAAATTTTCCGATACAACATTGAATATTTTAATGGAATTATAATTTTAAAACATTAATTTCCATATAAATAAATACTCAAAACAAATTTTAAAACATGGACATTAAATATAAAGATTTAGAATAATAAATCGTTAAAGCATTTAAATTGATATTTTAGTTAAAGAGTTTTTAACAAAATTAGAGACTCTTAAATAGAAATAATTGAGGAATAAAATTTAATCCGAACATTATAATATCATGAAAATAAATGGATTTATGATATAATATGACAAAGGACGGTATATACACTATATAAGAGTGAATTGGTGCATAAAAAAAATGAAGTCTCAATGGAAATGTAGATTGAGATGAAATCCCTTATAAAGATGGTATCCTTAAATTAAGTATAAATAAATCACATAATAATGTGTGACAAATATAAATACACCCAATATAATTGGGTATTATGTTTAGAACAATCAGGGGTAATTCTCACATATTCATAGGATGAAATATTCAAGAAGTACAAGTTTAACCGAAAGAATTGAAATTGGGCTAAGAAGTTCCCTTGCAAAAATTTGAAAGCCTAACGACATCACTTTATAATTAATAAAAAGAGTTGATGAGATAAAAAGGGTATCTAATCACTTGAACATAATATTTGCATCATTAATGATATAGAATAACATATTCAAACATAATAATATGTAAATTAAAATACATAACAAAAAAAGTCTTTTAAAAAGAGGAGGGTGAAAGGTTCCCTTACAGATTTGGTAACTTACAAAAAATACACCACATGAAAGAAGGTTAATAAAATTAAGATTTAAATAATCATATATGAAACTATATTACACAAAAGTACAATAATGGGTAGTATATACACCATAGAAAAGGAAATAGTGAAAAATATAACATGAATCTCACGGTAGTAAAAAGTTAGATGAAACCCTTTACCACGTTATAATCAATTCAGTCGTATGACCGAAAGATAATAACCTCCAATGAATCACATAATACCATGAATATAATGAGAATCATGATAATATATATCAATGTAAGTACACATTAAACCACATGCAATAAATAACTGGCGAATAGTGGAAATCTCACATAATTAAAAGTGAGATAAGAAATCTCCTTACCTCATTGTCCGACTTGACCCGTTCGTTCTTTAATCTCATGAATAATAAAATAAAAGTTATTTATACTTGTAGAAGATAATTTTTCATGTTTATTATTCATTTTATATCACTTATTACCAGGTTATAAATATTATGTAATCATTTAAGTTAATAACATTCGTTTTTTCAATATTTGGTACTTGAGTCAAAAATAAACACCTTATATTTACAAGTTGTCCATGTTGTCAATAGTCTATTATATCCAGAATGATATTAATTATTTAGATATCATATATATAATATATATCCAGAATATATATATATATATATTTATAACATTACATATCATTTGGAGGTAAGAAATGAAATGCACCGTTAATGGAGACGGTAAGCCGTACGTACGCATGAACGTTACTTTCATTTATATTTCTTATTTTAATGTAATTAAAACATAATGATAAATTGTTATATTATAATTAAAATATAATATCATATAAAATATCATTAAATTCATCTTTTATACATCCCACATAAGGCATTAGTGACTCATATCACTTTGAGGGGGTGGTAGTCCACACTTCCTGAAAGGAAATTATCACGTTTACCCATAATGGAAACCATAGAGGTATGATATAAAAGGAAGATATAGAAAAATAAAGAAAAAATAAACATAATATATATCATATATAAATATAGTGCGATCATAATGTACACCATTATAGGAGGTAGGAGTTAATTGAACAATCATCATTTCGTGAGGCATTAGTTTTCCATCCAGAGAAACATTATGTTCTTCAACCATTATATGGAGGTGATTATAAGTGTAGTTCGAATAAATATTATAACAAAATACAATTTTATTTAGGATACTGTTGTTTTTATAAAATAAAGGAATAAAAAGAGTCTAGGGGTTGGAGAAGTAAAATAAAAAGAATAGAAGTTAAGAGAAATTATTACCTTTAATTTGGGTAACTTCCTTTGGTTTGGACCAAAAGGACTTATTGAAGTAACTTCTGCCTAAGGTAATGCTTCTAAGAGTAGGAGAGGGATGTAGGAAGCTTAATTGGGCAGTGTTTGGACGATCCTAAAAGCTTTAGAGGTGTGTGTAATGGGTTACAAGTGAGGGATTTTTATAAGGGGGAGGAGGGGCTCTTTAGGAAAGTGTGATAATATTATTTTATTATGTAATGATATTCTGTTTCTAAAGGTCCAAAAATCATTAAAGTAGAATATTGGATGACTAATGGTCTAAATAAAATCATCCAATAAGAATTGGACAAGTTTTTGATGTTATTTTAATTTTTATAATCTTATTTATTTAGATGATTTATTAAATAGGTAAACACTGCATCATTATTGTGTCATAAATAATTAAATTTATTAGATATCTAAAAGTTATTAAAAACACCATGATGTACGAAATAGTTTTATCTTTCCAATGAATATTTATAGTAAAAAAAATTACATATATAACACAATAAAAAACTTAATTTACTAAAAGATTTTTGTTTATGTCATTTTTTACTTTACATTACATTATTTAATCTAAAGTGTCATTATCATTCATAAGTGTCTCCATGGGGTCGAAAAATAGACCCAAGGATGACCCTGGTCTGCCATTACTCATCCAATAATGTTTGGACAAGTGTTATGTTAATTTTGAATTATTATAATATTCTTTTTACCTTAAATTATCATATTTACATTTAATCGCGGTAAATAAAGGTCAAAAGTTACTCTTCAGAAAAAAAAATATTTTAATCATATTAAACAATATTTTACTTACTAATAAAAACCATGTATGTATTTTTTTTTGAAATTAAATTCACAGAAGTGGTAAAATTTCATTTAAATGAAAAAGTCATTTTTTAACTACTACTAAGTGGTTTCACTATTTTGCAAAAATTGATGTTTTTCAGAAAAATACCAAAAATTCAGCCTAAGCTATATTTGATATTCTGAATTCAAAAATTATGTCTATTTTGTTAAATTAAAAACATAGAATTGGAATTAATTAATTTAAAATTAATTCCCGTTGTTAAAACAAATAGCGTGTTTTTAAGTAACAATAACTATCAAAAGATTGACACCTGTTTATGTCCACATTCAAAGTGAAATTAATTACAACGACCAAAATTGGATTAAATGGTAAAAATATATTCTAATTACACTTTAAAACCAATTAAAAATATAATATAACCATTTAAATAAATTATATTAAAATGAAGTTTTGAATTAAAATACAATATTTTTCACTATTCAATAAAAAATGAATTTTATCCGAATAATTCCAATAATTTACACGAAGTAAATTGTGATGTCCCCATTAAAAAGAAATATTTTTTTGGTCAAATATATTTTATTAAAGTGAACAAAACTATATTTAAAATCGGTTTCTCCATCAAAAGGCGGTAAATCGACCTTTTATTGTAAATTATGCTTCAAATTAGATTCATTCACATTTAATCCTCTAACATTTATTGGATGAAATTAAATAAATTTTACAAAAATGTATAATAATATTGTATTTATTTTTTTCATTCCCATCAATACAATGGCTACGAGTTAATTTCCATTTAAAATAATAATAATATATTATTAGTGTGCAACGTAAGATTTCAAAGAAACCCATTGTTGTGTATCAGGTACGCCATTGAACATAGCATCCCCTTTAAAGTATAATTAATATTTAATTAAAAAATATTAATAAAAATGAATAATGTCATTTTCTTTATTTACCTTGGTAGTTACTTCTTTCCCCCTTTTGGAAATTGCATCCTCACAATTTTAAAACATGGCTTGGAAACTTTATGAAAAGTCCCACATCGGAAAAGAGTCACTAAAACTATCACTTTAAAGAAAGAAATAGAAGTACAAAGGTCACCCAATATAACCCATACTAGTATTCCATGTAAGAAAACAAGGATATGGAAGAAATAAAAAAAGGTCATGTTCTGATAGAGAGTGATAGAAAACATGATTAGGATAAAGTTAACCACCAGAAAATCACAAACATGTGATGGGTTAAACGGTCTTTGATTCCCCTGTAAGAAAAGTTAACAGACATAGTTTTTGTTTTATGATACTTTTCATAAGGTTGAGAAATTTATTTCTGAGATTAACTAAAAACATAAGGAAACATACTTACTTGTCATGTAGACTTTCAAATTTTTCTAAATTTATACCACAAACACATCTTTTCTCCCAATGATGAGTATTCAAACTAACTTAGTCACATCAAAAGCACAAGAATCAACTTCTAGTGAATCACATAATCCACACAACAAAATCTATATATTTCCCCTGTCTTTATACATTAACCAATACCAAAAATGGATAGTATGAGATCATATAATCCCCTAAAATGATAATACTTTCTAAAAAGAAATACTACTCTTAATCTCCAAAATTCAACAAAAAGTACCCAAAGTTCAATAAAGACCATTCAATATACAATTGTCATTAAAATTCTTCAAAATAACCCAAACTAAGATTGTAACCCCAATCTCAAGAGTGATTTAGTCACAAAGTCTTCTACTGTAAATCTTAACATTTATCTCCAAATAAAAATCAACTACTTTTAAAGTATCATACTGAAGTGTAATTAACCAAATCACGTATTCTTTATGATAGGTTAATAATTTCCATAAAAAACCAAATCACCATATGTCCATAATAAAAACATAGATTCTCCCAAAATAAAATTCCACCATTACTCATCAAAAGAATAGATAATTATTCCTTGAATAACATTTTCATATATCAAACTTTGGGGATACACATACTATAAAAAGTCTTCCAAAATAATTCCATCATCAAAAGAACCTTAATAATATTAAGTATTTTATCATCTTAAAATCTACCATAACACTTGAATCCCTTATATGTTGACTTCTTTCTTATTCAACGTTATTCATGATCCATTAATCATTCATTTCCAACTTATTCTGAAATACTTCCTCCCTACAAACAAAATCATGAATCATATCCTAAGATTCATTAATGTCAAAACATATGTTAAGAAATAATCCATACCTTTTATTGGTCATTATCGATTTCTTCATCCTCAATTGGAATGACATTAGGTATTTGTAAACATATATTTGTACGATCCTGGTGGTCCAATTCTCAAAACTTATTCGTAGGACATCTATTTGTATAATGACCATGCACACCACATTTAAAACATTCAATTGATCCCTCAAAAATAAATTATTTCCATTTCTTAGAGTCAACTGGATGATTCCTTTTTCCATGATAGGTTCTTGGTTTATGACCTTCATTACCACATCTATAACATCTTCTCGTCCCTTTGAAGCAATTTCCTAGGTGTTTCTTTCTACATCCTTGACACATCGGTTTTTTAACATACTTACCTTTATGATTATTACATGAAAATCTGTAGGGATTTGTTTCTTGTATATAGGATGCCTTATAAAAATCACCAAGGTTCAGGTGGTCAATCATGACTCCAGATAGTTGGTTCTGAAGAACCAAAAGATTCCTCATTCTATCTCCCATTTCATTCAGTTACTCGTTCAGAAAACCGTCAAAGTTTTATTTACATCCATCGTTACTTTGGTGCCTATTATATCCAACCATTTACTAAAACCAAAAGTCTTAGTGTGAGTATATCTGAAAAATCATCATATAATATCTTAAGAGGAGGTAAAATACTAAGATATATTTATTCATGTTATCTTAAACTAATTCACCTTATCTAAAATAACTTTGTCTCATTCTAAAATCCTAACAATTATGGTATTGTCACTTATTCTTAAAGAACAACCTAACCTATAAAGTTATCTAAACCAACCTATGATACCAACTATAAGGATTTGATAACGTTTTCGAGCGCATCAAATTAGTTATTTAATTTTGACTAGAAATTATGCAGTATAGCAGCTACCCTGGGTCGTCTCTTGATGGAGCCTTAGATCATTAATTTAAAAATAGGGTTTTTATTATTAAAGTAGAAGGTGAATTAGGTTTTTTAAAACTTCAGGGTTTGATGATTAAAGATGAAAATATAAAATTAAACCAAAAAAACCATTTATATATTAACAGAATTAATTAAGCATGATTAACCTGGGGTACTCTCATGATGTTTATCCTTTATCACTTCATGATATAGATTTATGATCTTTTAATCCCTAGTTTATAATACCTAGAACAATAATGTTACTGAGTTTATACTGGGATACCTCCTAGGTTTTTGTTGAATACACGCAATGATTCACCAGACACCACCGATGATTGGGTGATTTTTGTTTCACTTCTTAACCGAAACTCACCAAGGCAACACACGAAGAACTCGATGCACTTTCTAGGTTTATATGTTATTTCTTTGTGATACCATGACATAAATGTACATGGCCTTGATAGTGATTATGTTAGTTCAATTTACCTATATAAACCACACAAAAATTGAAACATAAAGGGTAAAAAGGAAGTGGTGAACGGTGTGTGAAACATCACGTGAATGGGTACATCCTAACCTGATCATATAAGTTGAGCATGACATACCAATACATAACTCAATTAAATTAAAATATATGATGAAGAAAAACAGCATACAACCAGGATTTAAAAGTATCATTCAATATAATACATAAATGAATCTCGGGATTACACCGCGTTCTTCCCCGGGTGATCACAAGGGGTTTAGAAACCCATGGGAGAGGAGGAAGAGAAAGATGTTGGGGTAGAACTTCCTATGGCCTACATTACTTATAGGGATGTTGAGAAGACTCCATGGGTAATCCAAAATGGCTTCACCTTGCCTCCTAAATGAACTCCCAAATGGGGAGGCCAAGGTGTCATTTAATAGAATAATTGGAAGGTAGTTTAAGGGACAAAGATTTCTTCAGTCCAATTTTACAACGCGTTTCGACCAATAGACACCTAAATATCCATTTTGAAAAAACTGGAACGTTGTAGCCCAAATTCCTGACTATATCCACCGAATGTTTGGCTTCAATTGGAAAAGTGGATCCTTGGATATAGATAGATTATAGAACACCACATTTGACATTGTGCGGAACTGATTCTTGGACAGAACAGTTCGGTTGGGCCCCTTGACGGCCGAATTGGTCTTGGAATTCTTCATAAGATTTCTATTACATTATATTCTGTACCATTACACAAAATATTATCCCATTGGGATTCACTTAATTATCTATAAATGCACAATAGTGGACTGGTGTTCATGGATCTATGCAATTTTGGCCCATTTTTCTTCCACTTCATCAAGGGGCCTTCAAATCATCTCCTCCTACATTGAAATAATAAAAACAAGTAACATTGACCATTATAATATTTATTAACATTAATTAATTGATTCAAACATTAAGTAAAATTTATTATTATATTTGAAATATTCGTTACAAAACTAGTTTAAAACAGCGGTGTAAGGGTGGAATAAAATAGTGAATCTTGGTACGATCACACCCCCACACCTAAACATTTGCACTCATGGGTAAAGTCACATATCTAAATAAAATGATGCACATATATATTACCAAAATCATGAAGATTTAACATTTGATGAAATTTTAATTAAAGTAATATGATCAATGTATGAACAACACCAAGGAGTTCTTCCTAGTGAAAATAGAAAAAGATGTCTCATAAATCATATCATAGTGAAATTCAAAATGATTCATGATACCAAATTGAGAAAGGAATTAAAAATCCAACCATGAAACTAACTCTCCATTTTTGTGTGTAAAAAACATTCCATGCTATTCATTCCCCTTTCTATCCAATAAATATAGGCTATTTTAACATTTTTCACCATAAATGATTTTGTCCACCGAACCTACCCTACATCCTTTGCAATAATATTTCAAGATCCACTCACATAAGAATTCCTAGAATACAAACCATATGCTCCCAACCTAGATATCCCAATATTTTTTACATTTCATCACTCCCCTCATTTTTTTTTGAAGTTCCATTTTGAACAAATATCACACTCATCTATCAAACCTTGTTTGATCTACTCATGACACTAATTGCAATAGTTATAACAAGATCAAAGGTTTAGGGGGAGTGGTTTTTGACCTACCCATGACACAACCAATTTTTTTATTGAGGGCGTATAAAAGTCAGACATTAGGTTCACACAAATAGGTCAATCTTGTACAATAATGAAACAGATCGTATAAGGAACGAACATATGGAAATATCATTTAAAGATGAAAAATATTAACCTAAAATTTATTTAACTTATATTAAGTAAGAGATATTCAATCATTGGGGTTTCGTGCAAAACTTTATGGAGATATTAGTGACACAGTTTTCCCAAGAACTACTCACACAAGCAGCATCAATCATCTCTAAGGTTCCACATAGATACGACCATTAATATCATTGACAAAAAACCAATTCACTAAAAAAAATCACTCCCTGATGCTTAATTCATACAAAAATTATTTTTATCCATTGTTATGGTATTTTTACTTCCCCCCCTCTATGGTCACCAAATCAATGAACTTCGAAATTATTGATGGAAAACATGAAAATACAATAAAGAAGTCTAAAAAGAGAAGAAATGAGAAAGCGATGAAAATTCATAACTAATCCAGGAATTCATCCACCCCCACACCAAGAATGTGCAGTGTTCTCACTGAAATAATTGAGAATGTGAGAAGGAAGGATAAAACCTGGTGTGTTTTATTGGTATGATGCATCAAAAAGGTGGATTTCCTCCACTAGATTCTTCTGAAAATCCTCATAAAAGTGTTTAAGTCGCTTCCCATGGATGTTCAGACTTCGTCCACTCTACTGAGGCAAAATCTATATTGCACCAAAAGGGTAAACATTAGTAACAGTATAAGTTCTAAGCCATCGAGAATAAAGCTTACCTGGGTGGAGCTTAAGCCTGGAATTGTACATGAGGACCTTCTCACCAATATGGAACTTCCACTGCTGAATCATGCTATCATGAATAGCCTTTTCCTTCTCTTTATAGATCCAGGAGTTCTCATATGCATCACATCAAATTTCTTTCAACTATTGAATCTGCAGCTTTCTTTGCTCACCTGCATCTGAAAGGTTTATATTACATTGTTTAACAACCCAATATGCACGGTGTTCTACCTCCACTGGTAGGTGACAATCCTTTCAAAACACAATTTTGTATGGTGACATTCTGATTGGGGTTTTAAAAGCAACACGGTACACCCAAAGTGCATCATCCAAGAATAAACTCTAATCATTCTTATTGGGTTGTACCGCTTTTCCAAGATTCATTTAACTTTCCGATTTGATATTTCTGCTTGTCCATTAGTTTGGGGGTGATATGCAGGGGATACTTTATGATCAACCCCATACTTACGAAGCTAATTCTTCATGTTTCGATTGCAAAAATGTGAACCCTGATCACTAATGATGAATCTAGGTAAACAAAACCTACTAAAAATTTAGGACCTAAAAAACAAACAACCACTCGAGAGTTATCGATCCTGGTGGACTTTGCTTCCACCCGTATAGATACATGGTCAATAGCCAATAATATTTACATAGATTCAAATGAATTTGGAAAATGCCCCATGAATTCAATGCCCCATGCATTAAAGATCTCACAGAATAACATGGATTTTTGGGGCATTTAATTCCTCTTAGAGATATTCCCTATGAATTGAGAACGACTGCATGACTTGGAAAATATATGGGAATCCCTATAAAAAGTTTTTCAATAAATACCTGATTCAAGGACCTTTCGGGATGTACGTTTAGAGACAAAGTGGCCCCCATAGGCCAATGTGTTGCAGAAGGTAAAAACAGAGGTGAACTCATGGTCAGGGACACACCGACGAACTACTTGGTCACTACAAATTCTACACAAGTATGGGTCATCCCAAATGTACCAACTAGAATCATGCATATGTCTCTGGGATTTTGCAATTCTGAAATCAGTGGGGTCCCAAGATGTTGATAGAAAATTCACAATGTCCGCAAACCAGGGGGTAAGGTCCACAACATCACAAAGGTTCTCATTAGGGAAGAATTCTCCAATGGGTAGGGGTGAGTCAACATGATGGTCCAATTGTGGGGAAATACTACTAATTTGGTCAGATACCACATTCTCCACTCCTCTATTATCTTTGATCTCAAGGTCAAACTCTTGGAGGAGAAGCATCCACCGAATGAGGCGTGTCTTGTCTTCAAGTTTATTTAGGAGAAAACGAAAGGCAGCATGAAAAGAGAAGACGATGATTTTTGACCTGAGAAGATATGAACAAAATTTTTCCAAGGCAAAAATATAGAAAGGAGTTCTTTTCCATTGGTTGTGTAGTTTACCTAGGTAGGGTCAAGGGTACGCAAGGTATACACAAGGTCATGATGAGCCTTCTGAACCCTTTGTGATAAAACTGCCCCAACTGCAATGTTAGAGGAATCACACATAAGCTTTAAGGGGAAATCCCACCTTGGTGGTTGGATGATGGGAGGTGGTGTGAGAGTCTTTTTTAGTGAATTTAATGCATCCTAACAATTTTAATCAAACACAAACTCATAATATCTTTGCAATAACTGGGACAATGGAAGTGAAATCTTACTAAAGTCTTTAATGAATCGGTGGTAAAAACAAGAATGACCCAAGAATGATCACACCGAACGAACACATTTTGTATATGGAAGGGTTGAAATTAATTCAATTTTAGATTTATCAAATTGAATTATTTTATTTAAAATGACATTCCCAAGAACTATCCCCCGATCAACCATAAAATGGCATTTCTCATAATTTAAAACAAGATCTTTTTCAAAGCTGCGGCGGAGGAAAAAACCTAGCTGTTCCAAAAAATCATCAAAAGATGATCCATATACCATTAAATCATCCATAAAGTCTTACATACAACTCTCAAGGTACTCAGAAAAAATACTCAACATACATCGCTGAAAAGTACCAAGAGCATTACATAAACCGAATGGCATCCTTCGGTATGAAAATGTGCCGAATGGACTTGTAAATGTTGTATTTTTTTGGACCTCAGGGGCTATATGGATTTGAAAATAACATGAATAGCCATCAAAGAAAAAATAATGGGACTTACCAGCCAATCATTCTAACATTTGGTCAATGAAAGGTAATGGAAATTGGTCCTTCCACATGGCTTGATTCAATTGACAAAAGTCAATACTGACTCGCCAACTGTTTTGCACACGTGTTGGAACCAATTAATTCCTTTCATTTGACACAACTATTATTTATATTTTTAGGCACAATTTTCACTGGGCTAACCCATTTACTATCAGATATATGATAAATGATCCCTATAGTATGTAATTTATTGACTTCCCATTTTACCACTTCAAGGAGAGTGGGATTCAACCGGCATTGAGATTGTCTTAGGGGTTTAGCCTCATCTTCCAAAATTATCTGGTGCATAAAAATAGATTGGCTAATCTCAGGAATATCAGCCAATGCACATCCTATTTCCTTTTTACACTCCCTCAAAAGTTTGAGAAGTTTCGATTCCTGTTGGGGAGAGAGGTTGTTGGCAATAGTGATGGGAAATTGGTCAAAACCCTCATTATATGCATATTTTAAATTATAAGGAAGTTGTTTAAGTTCCAACACTGATGGTTTCTGGATTGAGGGAGGTGATCTAGGGGGAGTGAGGTATATTAAACTATCCATCTACTCATGTTTATTCTATAAAGATAGAGAATCTATAGAAATGATATTTGCAGAATAATCGACGATCATGGGTACCTCAGAATGAACACACTCATAAATTAAAGCACAAAATTTACACTTTTTAGAATCCAAAAAACACTAAAAAATGAATCAAAACTCAACTCATCCAAAGGTTAAGAAAACAACAATGAATCAGAGTTTGGGTTGAGGAGAGAATTGTGTGTGTGTGCATCATTTGAGAGCACATCCATCGAATATAAAAGAAGAGTGGAGTGCTCTTCAACAAGGTATTTCATAGTCTCAAGGATGTTAAAACATACCTTTTCTCCTCCAAATTCCATGGAAAATGTACCATTGTGAACGTTGATGATCATATTTTCTATTTTTAGGAATGTCCTCCCAAGTATGAGAGGAGCATGTCCTAGGGTTCAGGTTTCTTCCATCACAAAAATTTAGAAATCCGTAGGGAAGATGAGATTATTCACTCATAAGAGGATGTCCTCAATCCCTATTACTGGATGCGTTTTACTCCTGTTGGAATATTTCACAACAATGGCTATTGGTTGAAGCTCTAAAAACTTTAGAGAAGTATACACGGAGTGAGGCATTACATTAATGGAAGTACCTAAATCTAGAATAGCATAAGAAAAAAAGGTCTCCCCTATGGTTCATGGTATCTTGAATGTGCCAGATCCTTGAATTAGGTTGGAATTACTGGTTGAATCAAGGACGAGACGTTCCTCCCCAAGTTGACTCTCTCATTCCCCTTCAACCTTCGTATATGGGTGCAATGTTCCTTATGAAATTTGGCATAATGGGGAATTTTCTTGACTGCATCCAACAATGGAATATTAACTTGAACTTTTTTTAAATGTATCCATTATCTCATTATCAATATCATTATCATAATTTTTCTTATATTTATATGGTTTTTGTGGGAAAAGAAGAGGAATGGATTTTTCATTTGAATCATCAATGATAATTTTATTTCCCTTTTTTTTAATTACATGAGATTTTTAGGGTTGGGAAAGAGTGTTTTAAAGAGGGGGACTTAACTATTGCATAGAATCAGTATAGGGAGAAACTTCTTTACCACTATGAAGTGTAATTGCATTTACATTACATTTTTTCATTGGATTAGAAATGGGTTGGGATGGTAGTTGTCAAGACCCTTGCATCTTAAGCTCACAGATGGTGTTCACCAATTGTCCCACTTGAGTTCCTGGGTCTTGAATTGCGGATTGTGTGGTCTGTTGGAACTGGAGGTTCTAGGTTTTCATTTTCTTCACTATATCCTCGAGGCTAGGTTCCGATTTTGGAGGAGGAGGATTAATTTGAGATGTTGAGCGATAAGAAGGTTTAATACCTTGTCCTTGTTGATTCCAATTCTGCTTGGGGTAGCTTGAGTCTCCTCCTTGTCGGTACTGAGGTTGTGCTTTCCAATTGGGGTATTGATTTGGCCTAAATTGTTCTTGCGTAAAGGGAGGTGCTTGTTGGAATAAATTACGTTGGAACACAGCTGCACAAGACTCAGATTAATCTTGAAGTTGTGGGAACTGGTCATAAAAATGAGTGTTATCAGAACAAATACCACAATGTAATGTAGTAGAAGTAGAGTGCGAGTTACCTTGTGCTTGAGCTAATTGCCTTAGAAGGGTATGCATCTCATTATGTTTAGTATCTACCTTTTGTTCTAGGGCTGAATGACTTACCTAATGAACTCCTTGGGTTGGTGGAATTGCTTGTGTACCAAATTGTTGTGCATTTTTATCCATGTTGGCTATTATGTCACGAGCAATGGAAAGAGTTTTATCAACTAGGGCACCAACAACTAAGACATCAGTCATTCCAAGATCCATGGGAATAAGTATCTCATAGAAGTATTGGATTAATAGTTGATCACTAATATGGTTGTGGGGGCATCTTGAGAAAAGTCTTTTGAATCTCTCCCAATATTCATTAGGGTATCTACTTGTGATTTCCTAATTCCACATATTTCATTCCTAATTGAAGCAGTTCGGGAGGCAGGGAAGAATGTCTCCAGAAATAGTATTTTTAGGTCATTCCATCCCCTAATTGTGGTATCCAAATAGTATATCCAGTCTTTGGCTACACCATCAAGGGAGAAAGGGAAGGCCCTAAACATAATTAGGTTCTCAAACACATTTTGGTTTTTCATGGTGGAGAAGACAATAAGAAACTCTTTGAGATGTTTGTGAGGGTCCTCATCGGGAAGACCATAGAATTTAGGAAGAAGGTGGATGAGACCTGATCTTAGCTCAATGTTGGCTGCTTCCTTGGGATATTGGATGTACACAGGATGGTACTCCACATTAGGGGTGGTCAGTTCTTTTAATGTTCGATTATTTGAAACTATGTTTTCTTGGGTTTGATTGGGTTCCATTTTCGATTGGTTTATGACCACATGAGGTTACAAAAGGGGTTCCTCAATGTTACTTGATTTTCCTTCTCTAGATGCCTTGATTGGTGTGTGAAGTGACTTTTCAATTTTAGGGTCAAATTCAAGTATTGTTTCATTACCAGATCCGGCCATGAAAATAATTTGTGATGTTTTTTTTAATATGGATAAAATAACATAAGAAGGGTGATAATAGAATATAATTTTATAAAAAATAATTATAGAGATGGAGATAGAGAAAAAGAGAGAGAGAGAGAGAGAGAGAGAATACACCAAAAACAATAAAAAATAAAGGCAAAACCCAAAAAAACAATCAAATGGTGGTGGGGTATTTAAAGCAGTACTAATTAATAAGTAAAATAAATAAATAGAAGGAAATAAAGAAAAAATGATATTGGATCCCTGGAAACGGCGCCAAAATTTTATCACTTTGTCTAGCACATCAAATTAGTCTTTTAATTTCGACTAGAATTTATGCAGTATATTAGCAACCCTAGGTCATCTCTCGAAGGAGACTTAGATCATTAATTTAAAAAGGGGGTTTTATTATGAAAGATGAAGGTGAACGAGGTATTGTAAAACTTTTGGGTTTGATGATTAATGATGAAAATAGAAAATGAAAGTGATAAAATAGTATAGAGATTAACAGAATTAATTAAGCGTGATCAACCCGGGGTAATCTCATGATGTTTATCCTTCATCGCTTCATGATATAGGGTTGTGATCGTTTAATCCCTAGTTTAAAAAACCTAGAACTATAATGTTACTGATTTTATACTAGGATACCTCCAAGGGTTCATTCTAAAACACACAATGATTCACCGAACATCGCTGATGATTGGGTGATTTTTGTTTAACTTCTTAGCCGAAAATCACCAAGGAAACACCCAAAAAACTCGATGTGCTGTCCAGGTTTGAATGTTATTTCTTTTTTAAACCATGAAATAAATGTACATGGCCTTGACAGTTCTTATTTGAGTTCAATTGGACAATATTAACCACACAAACACCACAACATAAAGGGGGAAAAGGAAGCGGTGAACGGTGTGTGAAACATCACATGAATGGGTACCTCATAACATGATCATATGAGTTGAGCATGACATCCAAGTACATGAATCAATAAAATTAAAATAGATGATGAAGAAAAACAACATAACACCTATAATTAAAAATATCATTCAATATAATACAAAAATGAAGCTCAGGATTACATCACGTTCCTCCCTGGGTGATCACAAGGGGTTTAGAAACCCATGGGAGAGGAGGAAGAGATAGATGTTGGGGTAGAACTTCCCATAGCCTCCAGAACTTATAGGGATGTTGAGAAGACTCTTTGGGGACTCCAAAATGGCACCACCATTCCTCCTGGCCGAACCCCCAAATGTTGAGGCCAAGGTGCCCTTTTATAGAAAAATTAGAAGGTGGTTTGAGGCACACAGACTTCTTCAATCCACTTGTACTACGCATTTCGACCAATAGATACCCGAATCTCCCTTTTGAAAAAACTAGAAATTTGTATCCCCACTTCTTGAATATCTTCACAAAATGTTAGACATCAATTGGACAAGTGGATCCGGAGATATGGACCGATTACAGAACACCACATTTGACATTGTGCGGAATTAATTCCATGGACATATCCATTCAGTTGGGCCACTTGACGGCCTAATTGGGATTTTATTCCTTAATAATAGTTTTATCACATTTTATTTTGTATCAGTACACAAAATATGATCCCATTTAGATGCAAATAATTTTCTATACAAGCACAACAGTGGAAATATCTTTATGGATCCATGCAATTTTGGCCCATTTTTCTTCCACTTCATCAAGGGGCCTCCAAATCTTCTCCTCCTACATTGAAATAATAAAAACAAGTAACAATGACCATTATAATATTTATTAAAATTAATTAATTGATTCAAAAATAAAGTTAAATTTATTATTATATTTGGAAAATTCATTACAAAACTAGTTTAAAACAGTGGTGTAAGGGTGGAATAAAACAGTGAATCGTGGTACGATCAGGACCTGAACTTAAACATTACATAATCTTTAATTAAATGAATAATTCACATTGATGATATTTTCAGGTTTAGAATTTTATAGAATAAGGTCATAAATATTACATTTTTTTCAAAAATTACAAATTATAAACATCTACTCAGTTTCCATTTTTTTCAAAAAACAAAAACTCTTAAAGAAAGAGTCATGTCGACTTCCATGTTTATGATAGCATGAATTTTCCTTGATCCCATATTTGACCCTATAATTATTTATGTCCAGTGAAAAACATTTCAAAACTTGGGATGAGCATAAAAAGGTCAGTAAGGGATACAGAAAGATGGAAAGCTATTAGTTTTTCAAAGCAAAAAGTAAACCATGAATACTTTATCAGAAGTAATACTTTTCACCTTTAAAAAGTATTAAATACTCTTCATTGAATAAAAGATCAATACTTACCATTTTTAACCACAATATTTCCATAAAACCCATATTAAGAACACATAGCATATAAATGTATCTTGGGACATAAATATACTTTTATGGAATAACCATACTGTCGACTTCCACACATATCACTAAATGGAATAGCCATACGGTCGACTTCCATACCCAATGCATTGGAGGTTATAACATAACCACCCTTACTGGTTTTCACAGAACAATCCATCATATGGTTTATCACATAAAAACACGTCAAATGTCCATGTACTATCATAGCACATAAAATATTGAAAATATAAACATTTCACTAATAAAATTTCATTTGAAATCACAAGAAGTAATTTCAATATTGTGAAATAATCAATCCATTTTCATAAACCAATTAAAAATAGATTTTTGAATAAAAGGGTCCCATAAAACATTAATGATTTTAATGGAATTATAATTTCAAAACATTAATGTACTTATAAATAAATACTCAAACCCATTTTTAAAACATGGAAATTTTAGATGATGATTTATAATAATAAATATTTATAACATTTAAAATGATATTTTAGTTAAAGTGTTTTCAACAAAATGAGAGACTCCTAAATACAAATAATTAAGGAATAACATTTAATCAGAACTTTATAATATCATGAGAATAATGTGATTCAGGATATAATATGACAAAGGATAGTATATAAACCCTATAAGAGTGAATTGGTGCATAACAAAAATGAAGTCTCAATGGAAATGTAGATTGAGATGAAATCACTTATAAAGACGGTATCCTTAAATTAAGGATAAATCAATCACATATTTATGTGTGAGAAATATAAATACATCCAATATAAGTGGATATTAAGTGTAAAATAATTAGAGTTCATTTTCACATATTCAATAAGTACAAGTTTAACCCAATGAATTGAAATTCGGTTAAGAAGATCCCTTGTAAAAATTCAAAAGCCTAACAGCGTCACATTAGAATTCAAGAAATGAGTTTATGTGATAAAAAGGGTATCTCATCACATGGATATAAAATTTACAACAATAAGGATATATAATAACATATCCCAACATAATAATATGTAAATTAAAACACATAACAAAAAGAAGTCTTTTAAAAAGAGGAGGGTGAAAGGTTCCCTTTTCGATCTGGTAACTTACAAAACATATGCCACATGAAAGAAGGATAATACAATGAAGAAGTAAATACTCATAAATTAATGTATATTACACAAAATTACAATCATTTGCAGTACATACACCACAAAAAAGGAAATAGTGGAAAATATAGCATGAATCTCATGAGAATAAATAGTGAGATAAAACTCTTTACCACATTGTAATCAACTGAGTCATATAACAAAGAGTTAATAACCACAAATGAATCACATAATACCATGAATATAATGAGAATCATGATAATATATATCAATGGCAGTACACATTACACGACATGCAATAAATAAGTGAGGAACAATGGAAATCTCACGGAATTAAAAGTGAGATAACAAATCTCCTTACCTCATTGTCTGACGTGACATGTTCATTCTGTAATCTCATTAATAATAAACTAAAGTTAATTTATACTTGATTAATATCATTTTTCATGTTTATTATTCCTTTTATATCACATATTACCATGTTATAAATATTATGTAATCATTTAAGTTAATAACGCTTGTTTTATCAATATTTGGTACTTGATTCAAAAATAAACAACTTATATTTACAAGTTGTCCATGTTGTCAATAGTACATTATATCCAAAATTTTATTCTTTATTTAGATATCATATATATCATATATATCTAGTATATAAATATATATATATTTATAATAGTACATATCATTTGGAGGTAAGAAATGAAATGCACCGTTCATGGAGATGGTAAGTCGTACGTACGCATGAACGCTGCTTTCATTTCTATTTCTTATTTTAATGGAATTAAAAGCTAATGATATATAGGTGTATTATAATTCCCGTATAATATCATATATAATATCATTAACTCCATCCTTTATACATCCCATATAAGGCATTACCGAGTCATATCACTTTGAGTTGGTGGTAGTTCGCACTTCCTCAAATGAAATTATCGCATTTACCCATAATAGAAACCATAAAGGTATGATATAAATGGAAAATATAGAAGAATAAATAAAAAATATAAAAAATATATTTCATATATTAATACAGTTCCATCATAATGGCCCCAATGAGAGGCAGTAGGAGGTAATTTAACAATCATCATTTCGTGAGGCATTAGTTTCCCATCCACTGAAACATTATGTTCTTCACCCATTAAATGGAGGTGTGTGTAAGTGTAGTTAGAATAATTCTCATACCAAAATCCTATTATATTTAGGATATAGGTGATGTTATAAAATAAAATAATAAAAATATTTTAGGGGTTGGAGAAGTAAAATAATAGAAAAGAAGTTAAGAGAAATTGTTACCTTTAATTTGGGTAACTTCCATTAGTTTGAACCAAAATGTCTTCTTAAAGTCACTTCTGCCTAAGGTAAGGCTTCTAGGAGAAGTAGAGGTATGTAGGGAGCTTAATCGATCAGAGTTTGGATGAGCCTAAAGGCATGATATGTGTGTGAAATTGGATAGAAATGAAGGCTTTTTATAAGGGGGGGAGGGGAACTTTATTTGAGTGTGATAATATTATTTCATTATATAATTATATTTTGTTTCTAGAGGAAAACAAATCATTAGAGTCGAAGATAAGATGACTCATGGTCTAAATAAAATCATCCAATAAGAATTGGACATGTTTTTGATGTTATTTTAATATTTATAATCTTATTTATTTAAATGATTTATTAATGAGGTAAACACTACATCATTATTGTGCCATATATACTTTAATTTATTAGATATCTAAAAATTATAAAAAAAACTACCATGATGTATTAAATATTTTTATCTTTCAAATGAATATTTATAGTCAAAATTATTACTTATATAACACCATATAAATATTAATTTACTAAAAGATTTTTGTTTATGTCATTTTTACCTTTAAATTAAATTAATTAATCTAAAGTTTCATTATCATTCATAAGTGGCTCCATTGGGTCCCAAAATAGACCCAAGAATGCCCATGGTCGGACATTACTCATCCAATAAGGTTAGGACAACTGTGAAGGTAATTCTGAATTATTATAATATTCTTTTTATCTCGAATTACCCTATTTACCTTTAACCGTGGTAAATAAATGACAAAAGTTATTATTCACAAAAATTATTTTAATATTATTGATTAAAATTTTACTTACTAATAACAACCATATATGTAGTATTTTCTAAATTCAATTCACAGAAGTGGTAAAATATTATTTAAATGAAAAATTCATTTTTTAACTACTAAGATGTTTCACTATTCATCAAAAATTGAAGTTTTTCAGAAAAATACCAAAAATTCAGCCTAAGCTATATTTTATATTATGAATTAAAAAATGATGTATATTATTATAAATTCAAAACATATAAGTGGAATTAATTAATTTAAAATTAATTCCCATTGTTAAAACAAATAGTGTGTTTTTAAGAAACAATAACTAACGATAGATTGGCACTTGTTTATGTCCACTTTCAAAGTCAAATAAATTCCAATGACCAACATTGGATTAAATGGAAAAAATATATTATAAATAAACTTTAAAACCAATTAAAAAGATAATCTAACCATATAAATAAATTAGATTAAAATGTAGTTTTGAAATAAGAAAAATATTTTTCACTATTCATTAAAAACTGAACTTTATCGGAAATATTCCAAAAATTTACACAAAGTAAATTTTGAAATCCCCATTCTAATGATGTATTTTATTGGTCAAATATAATGTATTAATGTGACCAAAACTATATTTAAATATGGTTTTCCATTAAAAGGTGGTAAATCATCCTTTTATTGTAAATTATGCTTAAAAATAGATTCATTCACATTTTAAGCCTCTAACATTTATTGTATAAAAGTAAAAACATTTAACAAACATGTATAATAATATTTTATTTAGTTTTTTCAATTTCCACCAATACAATGTCTAGGAGTTAATTTCCATTTAAAATAATAATATTATATTATTAGTGTGCAAGGTAAGATTTCAAAGAAACCCATTGTTGTGTATCGCGTACGCCATTGAACATAGAATCCCCTTTAAAGTAGAATTAATATTTAATTCACAAATATTAATAAATATGAATAATGTCATATTCTTTATTTACCCGGGATGTTACACCCACATTAGTCTCATATAGAAGGATAGAGGGACTAGATACGGGCATAGACAGTCTCCCATGGTGGTCCCTGGGGTTTATTTTGTAAGCTCCCAAAGAGGATTCCATTCCTTATGAATGACTTATTTTATAATGGAGTTTCCATTTATCATGATGATAATCATCTGTAGGCCTCATAAAGAACATTGTTTCGTTCATGGGCATTGACGGTACCATCTCATCCTAAAAAGTATTTATTTCCAAGAGATGGATTTTTGGTGAGGTAAATCACCATATGTCCCCAAAAAATACAAGGTGTCATTTTTGGGAGTCAGTGGTATCGTTTAGTCCCATGAAGGATTTCATTCATTGGGCACTTCATGAAGCGGTGGAAGGCCATGAGGAGTGGTGGTCTATATAGCGATTTTTAATATATGGAACTGAACCATTTCTTCGTGGATTCATCCCATTTAAAATTTTTTCTTAAAATTCATCTTCTATGTTTATTTCTAAAATTTTACAGGTTCATTGAACTATCTTCTTATTTAATATTGAATTTTCAAGTCCCAAAAAAATTACATCCATTGTAATGTGTTCTGATTGGGAGGATTTGGATGTCGTTCGGATGTAGAAATTGTTTCTATTTTGAACCATTTTTTGATATTAAATAGTAAATAAAAGAGGGTACCAAGCCTATAAATAGTGGTTCTGACTCCTTTTCCATTACATATTTCTCTCGGAGAACTGGGTAGTCCACAAACTCTCAATTTCCCACCACTACTACAATGAATTTTCCATTTGAAGATCACTTTTATATAAATTAAAACACATCACACATGAGTATAAATTCAGAATCATACACATAAAAGATAAATAATTTTCAAGTGGATAATCCTGTGGATTAAATGAATAGTGATAAAATGGTTCATAGACTGATGCTTTGGGAACTCGTTGTTTTTGGGCCCTCCCTTTATACGTTGTTATTTTTTAACTTTAATATGAACTCCATTCAATGAATCTAACATAATTATGTTGAACATGTCAGGGTGAAGGAATGGATATGGATTCCACCTCGACAAAAATTATTAGGAGATGCACAATTATGTATAATAATATTGAAGAGAATTTCAAACATCATATCATACCTCTGTAGGGTATTCCAATGAACCTCATTTCATCCGAACTTTTTACTTACCCATTGTCCAACCGACTAAAAAATTACAACTTCAAAGTTAAATATCATGATCATATTCTACTAGACGACTAGAATCCCCCCTCTTCTAGGTTTATGATTCCTTGGGGTGGCGCCCAATTGATTATCTATACTACACAGAAAACAATTTATGGCTCTGGTCAAGAGAAAGTATTTTTTTAATGGTTCTTTATAGACTCAAATCAATCAAAATAGCCACAAAACACCCTAAAAATATTCCATATTAGACTATCATTCCATATTTGTCCTCCCATGAGGAGACCACAAAGGATGTTGGAGTTCTATGTGGGACATGTGGTCAGGAGAGAGATTTCCAAATGAATGGTCTTGGGATTTCATGGTTCACTATAATTGTAGGTAATATTCAATAAGGCTATAGTTTATTGGATTATATCTGGTAGTATAGTTTTCTTAGTGGGGGGTTTACTCACTGACATAGAGATTTCCTAGATTGGACATTCCCTGGTGTTCAAGCACTAATAATTTTCTCCTCTCACATGCTGATTTCAGCACCAATTTATGTGATATCTACCAATTAAGGGGAATCCCCATTATTGGAAATATTTGTGATATACATAATATACATGGTAAAACACCAAATAAGTATCTCTATTTGTGAGGAACTACTGAATATGGGAGAGGGATATCTTGGTAATACCATTATGTCCCTCTCTATAATTCCATTTAATGATTAAATAATGTGGTATCTACAAGTGAGTGGCTAAAGGATAATATTCAGCTGAATCCAGACTCTTCAAATAAATAGTCACAAGGTATACATGGTTCATACAAGGGTAATCTTAATGAAGGCCAATATTCCATGTGGGGATATAGAATCCATCAACACAAATCTCATAACTTTAGTCAGGAAGGATTTTTTATGATGTTCGTGAGTTGATGGAGGTTCCCATCTAGTGATGACTATAATGGTGGTAGAGTCTATACCGTGATGATGGAATATAAACAAGAATAGGGAAACCCCTCCATATAGTTTTTCCCTCCCACACTCATATTTCTAAACTATTGGTTTAGATAGAGGAGTTAATATTCATTCATCGCTATAGAGGTCCATTTCAAATCTTATATGGCTGGGTGGTGGAACATAATCGATGTGATGAGTATCATACTTCCAAAAAATTACTTATTACAACATTAACCCTTCCATAATGAATATTTATTTCATTCATCTAAATATCATTGGAAACAATGGAATTTTTATCTATTAAATGAAATTTACAAGTTTTTTTCACACCTTATCCATAATATTATGGAGTGGTAGTGGATGACGGAAGGGGTTCTCTAGAAGCATGTTCCTACATCATCTAGTTGTGAGACAAAATTTTGACTTCTTGAGAGGAAGAGTTAACCATTAGAGAACAATAAACCCCTTATATAGTTTCATTGAAATTTGGATTCATGTAAGAGGATGCATCATTATCTATCTGTTAGATCACAATGGAATCACACCAAGTCATTTTTCATCAAATGTGTCATTGGTGATGTGCATGGGTTATGGTAATAAAATCTTCTTACCACCCATTTTATGTTCAACTAATTAATTATGAGAGTATTCCCAAAGGTGGATGGGAGTAATATCCAAATATAGTTTTAGGGAATTCAGTCTCATGTGTGCATAAACAATTGGCCACCCCTAGTCTATTGCATACTAACATATCTCTACCCCGATCTATTGGAGGAATAAAATCTTCTCATCAATATTGGCATTCTAATAGTGATTCATTTTCATTTACTCCCTCAATGGGTAGTGTTGTATACCCCTTAATTTTGACTAATAATGTTGGAAATCCCACTAAGTATAGTCCATGTAGTATAGAATTGGGAATCCCTATGATTGATTCCCACCCCATCTAGTTTTCTTATGAGAATATTCAGTAAATATAGATAGAGTATTTTCCCATAGCTGTGTCAAAATTTCTAGCGATCATGTATATCATAGCTATAACTTAGGACTATATACATTTAAAATTGGATAAATGGGGACAGTAACCCTTTGTTTCCATTGAAAATTAGATTGTGTGGAAGTGGTTGTAGCACCAAATCTGCACTATTATCATAGTGACCCCTCTAGAATAAAATAATAGATAGATCATACAACATTCACAATATTTTCTATTGTTAGGATTATTTGCTTTTGATTATAAACCCCTATATATCATCATACATCACATAATCATTTCTCAATAAGAAATATATTTTTTTAAACATGAACATTATCTGTTTACTACTTCCAAACGTCATAAGAAAGATTTAATAGAAACTACTATTGAGCTACAAAACATAGTTGCTGATGAATCACAATCTAATGATCCAGGGGATGAATGGACTATGGATCTATGAGAATGTGATTATTGCATAGGTTGGTTAAAGTCACATATTTCGTAATCAAATGAGGATATAAAAAAGAAGTTTTGATATTTTGGGGCCTTAATTAAACAGGTTTTCCCAATAGGTGAATCAAAAGCTAGGAAATGAATTAGTTTGTAGTGGACCATTGATGTTATGTGTTAGGAAGTATTTGATTTGATAGAAAAAGCAATAATATATTAACTATATCATATTTTAATATTATCTTCCTTTTTCATTATCATTATTTTTTTTATTAGTTCTAAAGAGAGACTCTAGAATGTGAATGATCATTTGGTCTCATTTAATAGTATAAAAACGAATTTCCTGCTAATGCATGTCCATTATCTATTCCTAAAATGAAAATTAACGATAAATAGTCTCATTTTGAATGATAATCCACACTTGATATCAATTTATGTTTGAAACTAAGATATAAAAAGTGACAAGATCATGTAATTATCTATTTTCTATTGAGCCAAGGGACTTAGTGAGAATAACTTTTACTATTTCTAGGGTTACATGATGAACCACACCAAAATTGTGTCCATTATTTTACTACCTTTTCCTAATTCAACTATGGTGTGGGCTTAGCGGACATAAATTGATATTTTCTTATGTTTCCCATTTTTGTTCTCAAACATAACATTTTTTCTACGTATTTTTTTATTGCTCTATTTTTTTCCAAATCCATGAATAACATATTTTTTGGAGGTTGTTAAAAAATAGTTACTTATATTCCCATTCTTAGTTTTCAACTACAGTTGTATCATGTATCTTTTCATGGGAATTTTAATGTCTTGTAAAATAGACTAATTAAAAAGATTTATGAGTCAAATAGAATTCACCATGAGTAAAGGGATGGGAATTCCAATAGGGATTAATGTTTGAGAATGTCCATATATTAATCAGAAATGAATAAAAGATTTTTGGACCGTAGGTTTTTTATTTCAGGATCTCTGACATGATATAGGTAAATCACATGAGGAGTAACCAAAAGAACAGTTCGTCCATGTTGTTTTTGAGGCGTACAGAGGTAAGAAAGGCCTCTACCAGTGAAATATTTTCATTGGGTAGAAAAACTTTTTTGTGAGAAACTTATGTATAGATTATTGGGTATTATTTAGAATCGTAAACCAATAGTTTCCCAAGGACACTAACCCTCCATTTATGATGCCCAAGGTATTTAAAAAATTCATATTTCTTGTGACCCCAGTGGGTGGATTCTCAAGGGAATGATATCAATCAATTATGAGGGTATCTATACCAGCACAGTCCATTAATGTAAAAGCACTCCTACATGAATTAGTATTCTGTAAAATAGGGATAGAGAATGATTTAGTTTAATTTTGTTTTACTAGTACATGGACCGTAATCCTTAATGTCTTATGAGAAGGACGTTCATGGCTTATGATTTATGGTTACTTAGCTTTGACTGAGGGATAAATAATTTTCCATTTTCATGTTAAACTATCACATAATACTAAATAATATTAATTCTTGATGGGGTAAGTTTTAATTTTTAATCTATGGGTTTCCAAATATGATGTGTTATATAAAAATAAAACATATTTGGGGCGTACCGATATACGAAGAGCCTCTTCTGGTAATGGATATTCTTTTGGTTGACATTCTTTTTTTGTGGGTGACTTATGTAGATCCATCTAGGGAATATTGTTCACATTCAATCAATGGTGTACCAAAGAAATAAACCCTCCATTTGTGATGGACATGGAGTTTTATGGACATTTGTACATCCTTAGGTGTAGAGTATGGTTTGTGAAAGGAATGTACCTGAATATAAAAGGAGCATTTCATGTTGAAATATTCCATGAATTGGTAGAAATGATTCCATTACATAGTTATAATCCATATGTTATAAAGAAGTAATTTTTTTATGGTTGCGCTTGAGATAAAAGGATTTTCTGTCTCTACATATCTCATAAAATATAAAATGAAGACAATCATAGTTATTGGAAGGTTCCCAATGCAGGTATAACCCATTCATATGGATGGAACATTTTTTTACCATTTTTGTGGTTAGACCTAGGATTTATTTCCTTGGATCTATATGTATCATGTGATTGTAGGAATAGATCCATATATAGTTCCTAGCATAATGCTATTTAGTGTACTGAGACAGGGACAACAACCATGTTGTTTAACGTCATGCCACTATGAAGTCATCCATGAAGTTTAAGATCATACAGTGATGACATTATGGGGTCTTATAGTATTATCTCATATGACTAAGACCATATGCCATAGCAAAAATGTGTATATGAGGACCATCTTTCCATGAAGTTATAACATGCCTCAGATGTTGGGGGAATGAAAGTGTAAAATAGGATTTTAGGGTGTCTCAGATCTGGAGAATTGATATAAAGAAAAAACTTCATTAGGGAATATAAAGATAAAATATACCTCTCATATAGACTAATATTCATTTGGTTGACATTCCATTTTTGTGGAATACTTATGCAGATCCCACAGAGGCATTTGGGGAAAAATCAAACAAATGTTTTTTTAGAACACTGACCCCATCCATATCAAATTGATATAGGAATATTGGGAAGATCCAAAATTTTATAGTTCATAGAGTATGATTAATGAATAAAATGTTTCTATGTACTCATGAAATATTTAGATCACAGCTATCTATGGAGTGTAAAATTCCCAACAAAGATCTGACTCATATGTACGGGTTAATTTTTGTTTCTTTGATAGATCCATTAATGAAGAACACAAACATCATATCTCCTTTATAGAATTTTTTTGAATACCATAAATGGGGAAATTGTTTCCCATTGATGAAACTAGGACATGTAGTCTAATAATCACTACATACTCATCAAAATTATAATCAATCCACACATTGTTCTTGTGGCACCATAGTGTAAAAATTTATGTGGAAAAAAATTATATATATAGTTTAACATCATGATGTATGGGATTAGTTTTGCCAATTAGAAATGGAAATATTGTGGATGGACCTAAGATTAAAGACTCTAGAGTCGCTACATATCCTAAAATAGCTTGAATCAATCCATATGTATTTGTCTAACTGGATTTGAAAACATAGTTTAACATTGTATGGTAAGGAAATCTAGCTTAACTTTTGTGTTCTTAATACTTGGAACATTAAAACCATGAGGTGGATTGATAAACCTTGATCATGGAAAAAATACCTTTCTAAAACTCATAATCCCATGTTATTTGTTCTTTTTGTGAGAATCAAGGGGTGTAAAAGTTTTCATTATCCATGTAGAAGAAATAAAATAAAGGTCATGGGAATTTTGAATTTGGGGTAGCTGGAATTGGGTATGAAATTTGGTCACCACTACATATCTCTTTATAGTGAGAATAAAACCACATGTAGCTATGGGACCCTTTGCAGTTTAATGTCATTCAGTAAGGTAGATGGTGAATTGATGTGAATGAGTGTGAATGATGTAGTTGGACCCAAAATTACAAATATGGGAATACAATGTATCATTTGAAGACATGAATCAATCCACACATAGTTTAGAGAAGTCTCCGTGTAAAGATACGTCCCGTACATAGGGGGATTTAATTTCAATCCTTCAGTGTGGATGGACCCAAGACTTGAGATTCATGGTTCACTATGTATCATTTGATTATAGAAATATAGATTTACATAGTTGGGAATGGTAAATCTCAATAAAGGCACGATCCATATGCAAAGGGGGAAATTACCCAAAAAATGTTTTATTTATTGCAACCGAACCTGGGACTAGAAATCAATCTATCACGATATTTCTTGTTTAAGAAGTAATCAAGCCACATGTAGTTTAAAATGTGCTACCCTACACCGATCTGACTCATGTGTTAGGAGATGGTTCTTTTCATGAAATGGACCTATAAATAGGACCCGTTTTAGAGTCCCCTGTATTGATTTAGTCAGTATTCAGGGGAGGGGTAATTTCATATTTTTCATGACTGGGCCCAAGAAATAGTGTATGGTTATCACTGCATATCCCATATAATGAGAATCAATACACATTTAGTTCTTGAGGAAAGCTCCATGAATGGGTATTACCAGTACATAGGGAGGTGGATTTATTACTTTTGGGGTGAATGGAATAGGTTATAAAATCCTTGTGTTGCTACATGTCATGTGTGGATAGGAATCAATGTTATTGTAGTTCTTGAATATGTCATGGTAGGTGATCAATTCCAAGGTTTATGTCCTCTAAGCTGAGACCATTATGGAGCTATGGATTTTAATATCATAAATCAATGACATTGGTGTCATCATGTTCATATTCTTATAAATTTGATGATGTCCTCCCTGGGGAGACCATTATAGAGATATGTAGTTTAAAATCATACTGTAATGAAATTGGTGTCATACAATTTATTTTCTTATGACTTGGATGATTTACAGTAAAGTTTAACATCATCCAGTCATGATGATTGTCTCTAGTATTTATGTGAAGGAAGATTTTTTGGAATAGTGAGAACTATAATACCAACATTAAAGGAGGCCTTGAGGCTAATGGATGGTAAAAAAATCATCTTATAAATAAAGGGACATTTTTTGGTAGGAATAATAGATAAGGTCAAGGAATCATTAAGCATCCCGCGACGATAGGAATCATTCCATGTAAAGTTCATGAGGTACCATATAGTTTAACCTCACGAGATCTTCATGATGAACCATGTGGTTTAATGTCATGTAATTAGGATGACGCACCATGCAATTTTACGTCATGTGACTAGGATGATGTAACATATAGTTTATCATCATACGATTTTGATGATGTAATATTCATTTTAACATCACGTGGTCTAGAAGATAGTATTTTGTAGTTATAAGATGGATGATTTTGTGTACTAGTGATAAAAATAATAACAGTTTGAAAATATTCCTTGAGGCCAACTACGGGTACGAAAATCATATTTTGAGTGGATGTAAATTTATGGATGGGCCTAACACAAAAGGTCTAAACATTACTATGTATCTTCTGATGGTAGAAATCAAGAAGCACGTAGGTCTTGAGGTACCATGTAGTTTAATTTCTTGTGATCAAAAGGATGTACTGTGTATTTTAAAATCGTTTGATTAGGATAATTGTCTCTTATGATTACCTAAAAACTTTTTCTGCAACATTGAATTGGTGGTGGTTGTGGTAAGTTTCCTTCCCATAAAGATCAAATAATTGGGTCCATTAGAGTATAATATATGTATATAATATGGTCCCACTTATTTTGGATATACTTTTAGAAGATCCTTTCTACGTATCATTAGAAACATGAGGACTAACACCATATCTCCCTCAAGAGAATACAAGAGTTGAAATTTTTTGTTAAAGGATTATGAAATCCAGTTTTAGTGGAATTCTCAAAGTTTAATTGTGTGAAATTTATTCTCATAAAATCTACCTAATTCACCAAGTCATTTTTTTGGGATTGGGAATCATGGATAACTAATTTAATATGGGAAAAAAGTGAGGGAAATTGATTTTTGATGGAAAGGATCTCCTTTGTCCCATATACTAATGAGTATGTAGTCTCTTGTGTGGAAGTGTGGTTCATTTTATGGTAATCCTAGAAGGAATGTAAAAGATTGTTTGGTTAGTAATTTTTATCATTATATACCATCATCTATAGTATAATTCATTTTGTTTTTTGATGGAATCTATTTACTCGTTATCCACTACTTGGTAGCCGGATGAATGGTCAATCTAGATTTCTTACTCCTTAATTTTTTTTCTAATTCACATGTACCAAAAATGGTGTCGTTTTCCATCATTATTGTATGAGGGACACAAAAGTTGTTGATCATGTATGATCTCATGAATCTGATTATGTTTCATTGACAAACCACTTTGAGGGCCATGGCTTCTACCCACTGGGATAAAAAATTGGTTTCGATTAGAATGTACATAAACTATTTGGCCATATCTAGAAGATATTGTACAGCAACAAAAATTCAACATATGGAAAATTTATAGGAGTATTTGGTGGTTCAAAGAAACTCTGGGGATTTTTGAGTTATGTTCCCATGATCCTGAAAAGAATAAACCTTTTTCGTAAATTTTATGTATTTCTATTTTATAGTGGGAATGTAGAACACAATACTTTGAATTTGATGGGAAATATTTGATCCAAAATAGTGGATGTCATAATGTCGATTATGAAATTTCATCAGGATGGTAGCGGTATCTTCTCTATTAATGCACATGAGAGGGACACCATCAATGCTCCTCTTGTAGAGGGCCATATAACAATTCATGTAATTATATATAACAATGCATATTACTCGTCTTCAGATATTATCTCTCTCAGTCCAATCTGGAGGGAGATCTTCCCTTTAAAGGTAGTCAATAGTTGGTGTCGTCCATTTATGGGTAGAACTATATGGTTTAGGGATGGGGATAATCCCATCATTCTCTTTTATGACGGTTTGGATGATATGTGAGAAAATCCAGCAGTGTGAAATGATGACGACTGTTTCATCATAGTCTGGGTCAGAAAGAGGTGTATGATGAATTTTCAAATGCATCAGCTTGGTCATTATATGTCTGTGGGATGTGATTCAATGTCATCTCCAAATGGAATTCTTCCAATATTCCCTAGATTTGGCTTACCATGGGGATTATCTCTTCATTTTTAATGGAATAATCCTCATTGACATGCTTGATCACTTGTTTTGAATCTCCATTTATCATTATGTATTTAATTATACCTAAAGTGATAGCACTATTCCTATAATGAGAGCATGATATTATGCATCATTGTTCATGAACCATTTCAATAATAGTAATGAGTAATGTGGGACTTCATTTGGTGAAGAGATGAGCATGACTCCCATCCCCACATTTTTGTGCTTGGGATATACCATTCACACAAATATTATACTTATGGATACACCATTAAAATATATCTCACATATATGGGTCCCCTCTAGAATAGAGAAAACCACTTTATTGGGTATATCTGTACACAATGTATTCATTTCTTCAAAGACATGTGGAATAAAAAATTTGCTAACTACCAACCATTGACAAAATTATGATGAACCAAATAAATGTCAAACTGCTATTGGATGTCCACCCACTATGATAGATGTCCAACAAACATTAGACTTCTAAGAATGTTCTTGAGTGTGTAGCTATGAGAGGCCAAAAAACTCATGATACTGCACATAGTGCCTAAACATTTGGTTTGTAAATATTAGTGCCTGATAGATCTTCTCGAAATCTAAATTTTTATTCTTAGCATCAATCAATTTTCTACTAAGATAATAATGTCTACTGTCACTATTATTTTCATTCTTTTGATTATGGATGGAATCCAGTGATCTCTCTAATGATTTTAGATACAAAATGAGTAGCCTTATTTCAACCCAAAACACCTGCACGGTAGGATAATGATATAATTCATGAGACTATTTGGTTATTCTTGAAAATCATTAGTCCATTGATATATAAACCTTTCATTAATTTGTTAAATAGATGAAATTTTCCCTCAAGGTTATCGATGAAGCATTGAATGTAGGACATGTGCCCTTAAATTCCTCTCTACTCTATGAGGTTGGGAGGGGGTCAAATTCAAAGGATATATTATATATTATAAAGGTCTAATTCGATTTTATTATGGCATATTATGATGCCAATATATCCATGAGGTAACATTGAAATAACACATCAAGGAGTTCATTTTCAGAATGTGTGATCACAGTTTGTTTAAAAAATGTTTCATTTTAAAGCATGTGGTCTGAGTGATGTAAAACAAAGTCGTCAAAAAATTATTTTTCCTACATTCATATAAATTATTTGATGATTTGATTCATGGGAAATTGTCACATATGACCAACCATCATTAAGAAAAAAGGAATTACCTGGTAAAAAAACACACCATATAGTTCCCTAAAAAAATACTTCTTCATCTTTATTGGACATTAAAATTTGACTACATCTAGAAAATCCATCCATGAAATAGAGATACTAATATATAGTTATTTCATCGAACAATTATTCTATGATCAGGACCCAAAAGTCATCCTTTGAGAAGAGTCGGATAATATCCCTAAAATCGATGTAGAATCATGATTTTATCATATTTATTCTTGATGGGCATAATATTTTCCAGAGACATAGGATATTATACCTACCTAGTTAATGTTTCTCTTTTTATATTGTAAACGTCAGTCTCAATTTTGGATTTATGTGTCAGGTGCTTCTTTTTGTTTTCATATTTTATATCCTTAGTGGTCTTCTGGAAGGCCTAGTTAGTGAGTGTACACCTAGTGATTGAGTCCCCATATTTTTATCTAATTACAGGTGAATACTTCCTGATGTTTCTTCATGAATGTGGTATATACTTCTTCATCCTTATAAGATATGACTGCACTAAAAAAGGTGGGTTTTGAGTATTCTTCAGTACCTAGATGTATTGAACTGATCTTATCAATGGTGGTATAGACGCCCTCCACAAATTTTGGAGGGGAGTCCCTAATTTCCTCTTCCTCTTACTTCCCATCCTCTTAATATTATTCATCTTTCCCCATAGGGGGAGAACGTAGTGGGAAAATTTCTCCAGTGTTTTGGGAATAGATGATATCTTCTCATTCAAAAAATGAAACACCTTTCATTGACACATATAGAAATGTAGGATTTCCGTGAATCTATATAAAATATAGAGTGAGAGATGAAGTTTGACAGGCATAATACTCTTTGGGTGATGAGACAAACTCAACTAGTGATGGAGGGGTTACCTAGAGATCTGAGGATTTAATGAGGGAATTTTCATTCGATCCATCATCATTGTTTAGGGAGTCAAAAAAATTTCCTCGTGGCTAGACTCATTGGTCATGAGTGAAACCACAAGGATTGATGACTATGTTCCTCTATTTGGGCTCATATACTTGAATAAATTAATGGGAAATACGTACTCTTAATCGATATAGTTCAATTGGTGGGTAAAGATCATTTCTAGACCATTTGTGGTGGTGACCCAAGAAAATCCCTCATCCATGTTGATTTTACATTTCCTTTAATAGATTCTTGCCTTAATATAATGAAACTAATAGGATTATAATGGTTCCTTATCAGTGTGAAACGTCAAAAAATTTCCATTAATGTAGTATTTGAGGACTTGATGTCACTATGAAGGGTTATTAACAAGTTTATGTAATGAGGGCCATCCTAGAATAACATTTAAGACAATGTTCTTTTTAATTACCATAAATTTTGAGTCATCTACTAGGTATCCAAATTATTCCTTGATCATGATTTGGCTAAATGTATTGTAATCACTTTTTTCATAACCCTATTGTGTTATGGAAGAAGGGAGAAGTTTATCCTCATTGTAGCCTAGCTGGTGACGTGTTTATACTGGATTGAGGATAACCTTATATCCATTTACAATGACTGCTTTTCTAACATCATAACCATTTACCCCATCAGAAAAATACATGGGTCTGATGTTACCTTGTATAAAAAACACATCAGCATGATTTGTGAAGGTGGTAAATTCTGAAAATTACATAGGATCACTCATTTTCTGATTGAATGAATCCTCAGAAACCTCATATTTGAACCCCTGGGGACATAGAAACGCCTCTATGTGAACATCCATGATGTCTTTTGACAATCTCATGGCATCCAGGATTGATAGCTAGGTCGACACGAATGATAACTATTTCATGATTTCTTACTTCTTTTCTAAATTAATGTGCTTCCCCATGTGGGTATTCTCTTTTATAGGCTCTTTACTGGATTTATTAATTGATGTGGTTGGATCAACCCTTGAAACTGGAGTTGGGGGTTCTCCTTTTCTGGGTCGGGTTAGGATGGTCTTCCTACATGTTGAGGGTGAACTAACACTTGTACCCCCTCCAACTAATATTCCATAGTGATAAGGTTGGGATGTATTTTGGCTTATGTAGGGGTATTCTCCTAGCCTTGAGGAACACTCTTATGTCCTCTTCCATGATTTCTACATCATTCAATGTCCGGGTATGGATGTTTTTGGAATTATGTTTCGGACCATGACTACATATTCCCTAGTATCCTTGGATCCTACAGCCCATTACTCTATTTTCCAATCAGTAGTGGGGAACTTAGGTTCATATCCATACTCAACACTGGAGAGGGGTTCCATTATGTGAATTCCAATAATGGAATTGACGATTAAATTCTCAAACGAGGATTAATTTTTATGGATTAATGTTTCTTGTGGTTATATTTGGTGGGGTAAGTTCCTATTGTAATAAATTTAAAGACATATGGTATGTGAGAGTCAATTTTGTCGTTGGACAAGATGAAGGTCCATCCTCATGTTCTAGCTCTCATTCATTCCCATCATGACTCTTTTAAAAATGCAAGATTTTGGAGGATGTTGGGGATGAGGGAATTTCATGTGTTGTAGTGGAAGCTTATGGGGGGGGTTGTTGGATGTTTAAATTATTCTTGGGGAATACCATGAGTTTAGTTGATTGACTTCATGCCATCCGACCATCAAAAATCATTAAACTTATTGTAATTATTCTTTACACTAACCACTTTACTAAGGGGGAGTACTAGAAACATACACCACATACACTGGTGGATTTCCCAACATTACCTTACCAAAGTCTATAATTCTCTACAGGATGTATTTTAAGATGATACATTTCTGAATAGTGTACCCTAGAATCTGGTGAAAGGTTATAAAATCTGGCAAGACATCAATACCTACCTGGTAGATCCTATTAGGCTCTGGAGGGTGGAGTAAATCATTTTCCATACTGGCTATAAAATATTCACAGACTAAATCATATCAGAACGATTAGTCCTTATTCTATTCCACCTCGAATTGATTTCACCAGGATACCCCATAATTCTACTAGAATTTTGAGGGCATTGTTGATTCCAAGGGTGTGATGCATGATATCACACAAGTTTTGGAGATAGATATGGATTGGAGTCTAGCTTAAGTGTAATAGATGTTTCCTCCACATTTCCATCTCTTTTACGTGGTACTGGTGGAGTTATTCAGGAATTGTTCTTAGTATGCTATATGGAATCTTCCATTTGATGGGAAATGGTGGATAAATCATGAAACCCACCTGTATTACTACACATCCAACGATGGACTATGCTGGAAAACTGGTGTTCCATAAAAAGACTATTCCTTTCAGGGTTCTCAGGGATCATATAAGTTTTATTACTTCTTATTGATCATTTGTTCCCACCATATGATCACAATGGGATATATAGTGTGTCATATGTTGTTATGGGTCACCTAAACCATTGAAAATCATAAATTTTGGACCCTTGAATATAAGAAGGGGTGAGGTGTGGCTCACAATGTCAGGGTAAGGTTTCTGTTCCACATGCACTAGTTAACACCACTCCTCTATAGCTTCCAATTGAGATATCAAAGACTCGATGTTGTCAATAATACCTCAACGAGTATTCAGTTGAATATAATCTTGGATAGATTCATAAATCCATAGGATCTCTAGTTCTAGTTCTACCATCATTTGAGGCTAATAACTAATTGGGAACATATTTTGAGTGTTTTAATGAACCTATTCTAGTTTCTTTGTCGAGGGAGAGAAATACTGATATCCATCCATGACCAGGTCTAGGTAAATAGATAGTGAAATTACCGAGTTGGGAAGATATCATGGACTTGATTCAATTACAGATATAAATCTCATTTGTTAAGTTACACCTACTTAAATTTTATGTTGTGGGTCTTTTCATGGATCATATTATATAGGAACCCTACCTCAAAGTAACCTGACACTGAGTCGCCTCAACTATTTCATTTCTTCTTCCTGTCAATAAAATATTTCATTGACCATAAGAAGCTCTTCCTCATTGAGATGTGGTAGATGATTACACATGACATAACCTTTATTGAGTGTATAGATTCATTGAAGAGGAAGAACGTGATTGATCGAGGGAGCACTGAAATTTAGGGTGATACTTTGGTTTTGAGTACACAAACTGTCATTCTCAGTATGGATTGTTTATTAGGTTGAACAATCCTCTCTCTCTTCATTTTGATCATTTATGGTACCATATGCATTGTTGGAATAAATGATATTTACCAATACATTATGAAATATGGTCATTTTACTATGTGTTAAATGATTGGGTCTATTTACACCATTTGTTGAACCAATCCCTACCTTTCCAAGACTATTTTCGAGCTTCTTATCAATGGTTGACTCGGAGAGAACGTCAATAAAACCTGGTCATATGACACAATTTTGGGGGAATTTGGATGTGAGACATGATGGATTGGGAGATCCTACTTCTTATTGTCCTCCCTAAATGGGAAAATTTTGATTTTGGGGGGGGGGGTGTTTGAGGTAAAAATGCCCCCAGACCTATGGGTTGAGGATTCCCCCATACACTCATTGTTGTGCCTTAGGGTGTATTTGTCGACCTTGGGTGGAATTTTTTGTTAAATGTTTCCCCAATGCTACAGGATAAAGATATACCCTACAACTTATGCTACCACTACTATCGATTCTCACTTAATCTCACGCATTATCTTTCGAGGGTGATCATGATACAATGCTGACTCTATATGAAAACATCTTGATTTCTTATACATTCTTAGTGCTTGATGATCGTATTGCCTTAAGTGATAATCCTACTGAAAATTATCAGTTTCATTGTTCAAGATTTTTTTATGGATTCATCACGTCGGGACTGACACTTTTGAGACTTATTCAAGGCCGACACTTGTGGAGTGTGTTTAATTTCCCAAGATCGGTTTTTTCATAATAGATGTCATGGAATAATAAAATTAAAGGATGTAATTTCTAGTGGGTCTTTCTGAATAATTCATTGGGTGGAATGTAATTATCCATGATTCCCACATTCCAATATATAAAAACATGTAGGGGAATAAAAAATTATATGACATAACTCATTCAACACATTGAGGAAGGCATATTGAATATCGTTTCATCCCTTCTATGATAGTGGTCAAAATGCATATATAAGGGATTCCATGTCGATTTGATGATGAATGTCTCCCAATATTTTGACATGTTATACCTAACTATTGTATGGAAATAATTATTCCTTCAGTTGGAATAGAGTTTTGTATAGATTCATTCAGATTTTGTTCAGGCATTCTTCCAGAAATTCCATTGGATTGTCAAATTGTGAAGTGGTTAAGAAACAAAAAATTATGGGTATATCATCCCCGAAAAAAATTCTTCTCATGAGAAACATATTCATTCACTCTTCAATGATAGAATACTCTACATGATAATCCCAACATGAGTGCTTCATGACTGCTTTATCGCAACTTGTATGGCTATTGGAGCTATAGTTGGCATGGGAATGGTCCAAGGGTGGCTAAGAGGATGAGCATAATCCTGGGACAACTTATATTTGAGAAGGGATGTCTATTGTCATTAATATGGTCTCTAACTTGTATTTACCCACCTTTCCATGTGCAACATAATATTGGGGATTTATTGCATTTTCCTTATAAAGGGGAGGACCATTATGCTGAAATAAGAATTAACTATGAGGAGGACCTTCAAAGCAAATGTCATCATGGTGTGGACAACCACCATAACTAGATGTCCTACTACATGGTGAATTTATGCATCATATACCCTAGGGGGCCATTAGTGTGGAAAATAACAAGGGGAGGTCCTTCCTGTTGTTTTATCTTATGGACTTGTGGTGGGATACTACAATGATCTTCAGATGATATTCTCTTATGATCAGTTGTCTTGTGCCCACAAAGGAAGCTTTTGAAGTATTTATTTTTGGGAGGGCCACCAGATTATTTTTTTAATAATTTTTAGGGGAGGAACTACGTAACTGGTACTACCACTTTTGTAATTTTTTATTAGATTGGAAGACTCTGGGGCCAGTAGTTATATTTGTTTAATGGATTCCAGTACTGTATATTCCAGTCAATAAGGGTTATGATTCTTCTATTCATTTTTGAGTTTTCATTGGCATGATTTCTTTTTCGATGCACTCTTGTGGGTGACTGGGGACACCTTCATTATGTGAAAAACTTCATATATGGGTGCATGATCGAGTGTATCCCATGATGTTGCTGGTATATACATAAATGTTTGTAGAATTTGGTAAGGGATATATGTGTTCCCCATAGCATCCACTAATGTGGACCTGGGTACCCCAATAATAATGAGTATTTGTGCCTCATCCTGATTTTTATTTATAATGGAATATTTTTATGACCCTTATGGACTGGGGAAGGGATGCATGTATAATCCTGAGTGACCAACCTGTTGTGTTGATGAGTCACCCCACTTGAGGAGGTAGCATTATGGGACTGACACCTTGCTATTTCAATTGATGCAATCCCATATTGGAATGTCTATATGATATGGTATGGGATTGACAACTAATCATCCATAATTTCTTATATGTTTCAAGATACATCCTTGTAGGGAATGAAAATATACTCCCATGCTATGGTTGGAGTAGTAATATGTGTCAAATTCAGTCCCCCTATTTCTTGATTACAAGCACTTAAAATATTCATGTTTAGGGATAGAGGTAAAAGTCTTCCCAATATTCAAAACGGGGATATTTCAGTTTCTTTCTACAATTTCCACCATATTTTCATTGTGGTCTTGATATAAAAAAAAGCTATAATTTGTGAATGATTTTTTTTTTCCATCATATTTGTCTAATGTTCTTAGTATGAATCCATAATAAATTGTATCTACTTATTGTTTGTGGTCATATTTGACAGATGGGATTGATAAGAGTGATCGTGAATATATATGTATGCCCATGGTTTTTTAATATATTTTTCATAAAGGATTCATGATAATTAGCAAGCATTTGTGTGTGCTAGTAGTTTTCCACTACATTTGATTTATGATATTCATATGAATGAGCAATAATTTGTATCATCTTTTGGTTTTATACTTTATTTTCATGTAGTTAATGATGTTAATGAGTATGAATTTTCATCAGATCGTAGTTTTTGGTTGTATTTGACTGGAAGGATTCATATGCATTAGCATGAATCTTCATCTTCTCATAGATTGTCATCATATTTCTATGGGTTACATGATTTCAACAAGAAATAATTTGTGTCTTCTATTATTTTTCTATTGTATTGGACTAACATACATGATAAGAGTGAGCATAAATATAAATCTACCCATAGGCTACCAGTGTATTTGACTGAAGAGCTTTTTGTGTATTAACTGAAAATAGTTTCTTCTCTAAGATAGCCAACGTATTTGGATGAAAAGTTTTGTTAGAGTGATAAAGTATATACATACGCCCATATGTTGAAAAAATATTTACATGAAGGGCTTCTACAGCAAGAATATGGATGATGGACACTTCCTTTTTTTTGGCCTTTGTGATCATACCTAGGGACCTTAGACCATTGACTGTGGTTAAGGCCAATAGTGTGGTATCCTCTTTTTGATAAGGATTCTATGTTGCATGAAAATGAAAATGATGACTACTTGTATGGTCCCTTATATGGTACCCTTGTATTGTAGGTATGTTGTTGTTTGTGAATAACTCATAAGCCTCTTTATGGTAAGGTAGGAACAAATTACGATGTTCAAAGGACAGGATCCAGAAATGGGTTGAGATAGTTATTGGGTCTATCTAATTATGGACCGCTAACCGTCGCTTGGTAGATGGATGGGAGGGCATGCCATGATGCATATAGGGTTGGGATAGTACCATTCTGGAAGTACTCGTAGACATGTTCATTTGAAATCCAGGATTGAGCATGTGGATTGGGTTATGGTGTCCTCTATATTGTTGAGGAATTGACCAATGTAGTGAATGGTACATGTGTCCATGAAAGCTATTAAGATTACATTGGGTTGAAGATTTTTCTGATGAAATTTTCCTACAATATGTGTCGAAACTACATATAATTAAATATCATCAAAATAGCATATAATTACCACATGAATTGTTAATGGTCTCATTTTGACCTCATCTATTTTGGATGTGAAAGGGGCTTGATGAGGGGTAACACATCCACCTTTGATAAGGAATTTCTCTAGGATCACCATTTTGTTTCCAACAGCAATTGGTCAGTCCAACAGTTGATTATAGGGTGTTTTGTTTTCTACAATCATTTACACCGGTTCTACTACATCTGAATAGCCTACAATAGGTTTTTTCCATGGATTGGTAAACACCAAATGGATCATATATCCTTGATGAATCATGTACATACAATACAAATGAATGGGTTTGTTGGGGAACTTGTCCATACACACTTATGATCATACATTTGTTGACATTATGGGGGGTCAGGATCACTACACCATTTTGGGGGAATGATTTCTTATTTTGAGAATCTCCTATAGATTTGTGTCATGTTTTCAAATCCTTTTTCATTCAAAAGTATGTGTGTGAGGAACACCTGGGGGTAACAATAACTTATGAACATACATGGGACTAGAATCATATTTTCATGACCCCCTCCTTCCAAATATACCTCTCTTGGGTTGGAAATGAAGAAAAGAAGATAATGACCCCCGCAATCCCTACCTTGAATAGGCCCTGGCGTGGTGACTAGAAACAATGGTATATAATCTCACAAAAATGGAAGGGATTTCTCTTTTTATTGATTAAGATCATGAGATAAGATGGTAAATATCGAAAAACTCCAAGCACATTATATAAATATATATATATAAAGAAAAAAAAATCTATCCAACATGCATGTTTCAAAATGTAACTGATACAAAACTGAGATTCTTCAAAATAAATTCCAAAAGAATGTGAAGTAGTGACAGAAAAAATAACCCCCAACATCTAAGCTAATACTAACTATCATGGTCCAAAAAATCCTATTTGAATCTTGAAAATAGTTTTATATACATAGGGTGATCATGTTAGTATAATCATTAGGAAAATCCAATGTCTACCATGAACAAGTAAAGATGCATACTAATTCCCATGTGAGAAAACAACCAAACCCAAAATCCTCGAACAAGGTATATTAACCACCTCATCCTCACCCAAGGAACTCTCACTAAATAATTCAAGTCAAGTAAAATAATTTTATAAGAACATAAATATTTTGATATATCTCACCACTTCCCACTGGTTAGACGATCATCTGTAATGGAGAACGTCCTAGAGCTACCACACTCTTCCACAATCCCCACTGTCACAACATACCTGCACACACCTGGGACACAAACCACAACAGATTTCTGATCACACATACCTGGGCAATAAACCCCCCCACATTCCTACCCTTAGACACCAGGGCCTCATCCAGAAGACACTTGTGAATGCACTATATACCTCATCCTGAAGAAACCTGGGAAACACACCTCACCCACATACATCCGGTTTTATTACTCAAGTCATTATAGCCTACCCAATGAATCTTTGGCAATCCATGCCTAGAAGATGGAGCTGAGAAGAACCAATAAATAGTCATCCATCCTCTAATAAAGATGTTGTGAAATACACCCACCCCAATAACAATGGGTTCGTTCATCACGTAGTGTTCAACCGGGACGAGGTACATATAGAAATAACAAGGAACTATAAGTGTATGTATATTGGTGTCAAACACTCATCCCAACCTCTGAGTAATTAAGATAACAAGAACCCCATGACACTTTCATATTTCATGCTACCTCTAAAATGTAGACACCACATAACAATCCACAAACCCAATTCATGTTTTCCAGCCAATTTTGTGTTTAACCATTTCCATTCGTTATTAAAAATTTCATTCAAAAAAATCATCACTATTGGGAAACTAAAAAACACAAGACACAAAAAAGAAAAACCACCATGGTCATTACAGAAATAAAAAATAAAGTAAACTAATGTAGCTCAACATTAATATATTTTCATGTCATGTCCTGAACAAACCAAACCCCAACACACAACCCCATCTGATCACACATCATCACCCAATGATCCTCCATCCTCTTTGCACCACACAACTGTCCCATAACCTCGATGAACCACACAATATTCTCACAACCTCATTACACAACATAAGTTTGTCAATTCTACAATCAACCCACAACACACACCTTTGCTACACAAACATACCAATTCATAACAAAAAACACACACAAAACAAGATGACCACTTCATATTTCATCCACCTCACACACATTACCATAACCATCCCACACAACACATTACCCCACATATCAATTCAAAACATAATTTTTAGATTAACAGGAACCCTATGATTTATTTCACTTACTAATTTAGGGATTTTCATAGAAACAAGGAATGTAAAAAATCTCCAGGGAATCCATTCATTATCAAAGTGTAAATTTTAACCAATTACCATTCTCAAGTGTTTAACAAGATCCAACCAAAATTAATCTTATTTAGTTTGAAATAATTGAAAACAAACAATCAAGATTTTTAGTAGGGTATTTATCACATAAAATTCAACAATATCACAATAAGATCAATGTTGTAAAAATCATTAGGACACAACCAACTTCCCCATTAAATTCAATTATATAATCTTTATCTTCAATTAGGGTGGCAAAACTATGATAAATAGACAAAAAAAGTATATCCATCCCACTTGATACAGAAAAAAAGGGAAATTAAAGAGAAACACAACCTTATAGAAGATTTACAATTCTTCTGTGCACCGTAGGGAGAAGAAGAAAGCCCGAAAGCGTTGAATGCACCACTAGAAACACCAATCAACCTATTATTCCCCAAAGAGTTATCAAAATTCTGTTGAAAATTTCATCCATGTCCATAATAAATTAAAAATGAAAATTACAGGAGAGGAACAAGAGAAATTTGATGAAAAAAGGGGAAAACATACCAAAGGTAGATAATAGATCACTCATTAACAACCACCAGATTTGATTGACCATGGAGGGAGGATTGGGGCTTGATGATATCCTTGGGGCACCTACTATTTGTTTACAGAGATAGGAGAAGAAGGAATGGATGAATGAAATAAAAGGTTTGGACCAAAAAACATTAAAATTAAACTAGACTAGGGTATTATATGATGTGTAACACCTTATCACATCGTGTAACCCTTTGAGGTACAACTCTATCTAAAAACCCATAAACTCTTAGATTTAATTTATTTTTACTCCCCAATTACCCTCACACTGTGAAACCTTCCAAGAAATCCATGAACTGATGATTCATTTTGTGTAACCTCATTACATAATTTTTAATCCTCCCATATAAATCATTTAGCCTATGAACATCTCTAAATCCCCTCTAAATATCTCTATCCCCCAAAACCCGCAATGTAATGGACCGTGGGAACACAGACCATTACATCAAATACCTCTCAAATTATTTTCACACTCAATAATTTAATACCATGCCCAGAATAAATAGGGGTCTGAAAAACAACCCCATGAAATTCCAATCAACAAAAACCCATCTTATGTTGTTCGAAAGCTAATGTAAAACCTCAACATCCATGAAAAAATCATTCGACATCTACTACGCAAACCGAACACAAGACACACCACCAAAGCACAAAAAACTACACTTATGAACACATGAATCGAAGAATTCCTTCCTCCATGTCAATATAATATCCTCCTTGAGAAGAACTGACTCGCCCACATGGGTTTAATCGCCTCTCAATTAATTCTTCTTGTTTAGGAATCAGGTTCACCCCTCATCATGGTTATGAATTTATCACACGTTATATGGAAATGAAACAACTCATCTCATAATGAACAAGGTTCAAGAATTACATCACATGGAAAAGTATATAATAAAAAATACAAACTCCTCTGAGTACTGGGCATGTATCTATGCTTCTCACTCCCCAGTACTCTCCTCCACACAGCCATCCCTCAACGATACCCAGACAAAGGGAATGGTCTATCCACATAGCCTCATATCTCAACAATCCTAGATCTGCACAAGACACTCCATAAATATTGCATCATCCTCAATATCTAACTCTACCCACTAAATGATATGGGAGTTATCGTGAAGATACTGATGAGGTTGGGAGATTTGAATGACTTCATGGATCCTCTTCAACTATTGTATAAATTTCAGTTGAAATGTTGCCTCACTAATGCTTACCAAAAACTCAAAAGCTCTTATGAATCTAGGATAAATCTTACCCCCTTTAACAAACATATGCTTCCCACATCGATGAGAAAAATTCAGAAACATGTGGTCTCAAAACTAGAACTCTGAAGTACTCATTCTACAATTTACATACAAATTATTCTAGTCCTGAGCTACATTCATCCTATCACATATGATCTGAAATTTGCCAATCATGCTACACACTACTATGAATGAAGAAGAGATGTCTCACAACATCTATCCATAAAAAGGTGAACCACACAGTCTTCTATATAAGGATTCATATAGATCCAATCCAATGGAAGATTTATAGATATTATATTAATAAAACTATACTAGGGGAAAGTGTCATACCCATGTTCCTCCAAAGTCTAGAATACATTCCCACAACATATCCTCTAACATCTGGATGGTCTTATATATCTTCCCAGATGTCTGAGTGTAGAAGGTAGTGATAAGGTGTATCTATTTTCCAAAAGTACACTGAAATCCCCTCTAGATGCATTTGGTAAAGACTTTATATTATACCGATAAAATGGATCTCAGAACTCCATGCATCCACACCATTTCATTCATATACCTCTACACCACGTAATCTACTATGCTTGACTCCATGGTTGATAAGAAGTTGGAAGATTTCATCAGCTTACCCCCCACTACCCATATTACATCATAGCTTCTCTGAAACCTTAGTAGTCCTATGATGAAAACCATAAAAATGTCATCCCACTTCCACTCAAGGATATATAAATGCTACAAAAAAACGATCAAAGACACGGTGCTCAACCTTCACCTACTAGAACAGTAACAAATTTTCCACAATATTTGTCACATCCCTCTTTATCTGAGGCCACCTGAGATACTCCCCCAATCTATAGTACATCTTACAAACAATTTGGTTAACTACTAAATGTGATCTATGGATATAACAAAGAACTCCATCATAGACCACCACTAGAACCAACAGCTTCCCATTAAACAAAATCTGATTCTAGCCATCCTCCATCCATCCCTTCAAAGCATCACCCTAGTCAGCGCAATCATTCAACACCCTTTCCTCTGAGTCTCCCCACTAAGACTCCTCCACATGTTGCATCAGAGATGACTACATATTCATATAAAACAAGATCCCCCTTCCAAATTCCATTCATGCATATACTTGAAAGGAGGCCAGATCCTCCATCGCCTTCCAAGCATCCACAGATTCCCGAACTACCTCTCCCTATTACTTCTTGATCAAAGAAGAAACTACAATGTTCCTCTTTCTAGAGGTGTAGGAGATCCCAAAATCATAGTCCTGAGGAAACAATATCCACCTCCACTGTCATAAGTTCTGATATTGATTGAAAATGATATACCTCATTCTATTGTTATATGTGAATACCCTAAAGCACTCCCCAATGTGGTAATGCGGCCAAAACTTTATCAGAAACAAGAACACTTCATGATCAATATCCTTGGTGGAATAGTTACATTCATGGGGATGTAACTTCCTAGACCCATAATAGATCACTCCCCATTTCTTCATGAGAATGCATACCAAGACTAGAAGAGAAGCATCATAAAAAAAACCTAAAACATCCCCCTTCCTTTGGAAACCAGAGAACTAGAAAACTAACTATCTACCACTTCATGTTGCTGAATGTTTCTTGACACCACTCACACCGCAATAATTCCTAGTCATTCCTAGTCGAAGACATTAATAGGGCTACAACTTGAGAAAAATTGGGAATAAATATCTTTTAATATCCCACTAGACTGATAAAACTGAAAACCTCTAAGTCATTATTTGGGGCTTCCCAAGAAACAACTTCCTCCACCACCAATGCATCCACCGATACACCCTAATTATTCAATTCATATCTAATGAAGTAGACTTACCTTGTCAAAACATGAAGCTGGATAAATTTCTGTAGAACTTGTGGCATAAAAGGACCTCTATGATAGTATTGAGATCCTCGGTATGCTTTACCTATTAGATTGATTAGATCATAATTTCATCGATGAATAAGATGATGAGCAGGTCTAGGAACTCACAAAAGTAAGAGTTCATTAGTCCCATGAACAGAACCTATATCTTCCTAACACCAAATGAAACAACCACAAACTCGAAGTGACAATACCTATATATGAAAGAAGTCTTTGGGATGTCAACCTAATTTACCCAAAAATAGAGATACACATACCACAAATCGGTTTTAGAAAACCAACTTCATACACTCATCTCGTTGAAAAGATCATCTATTATCAGGATAGGGTAACAGTTCTTTTCCTTTCATGATTCAACCTCTAGTAGTCTATGCACAACCTTAGACCGCCATCTTCTTTCTTTGTGAACAAGAAAAGATCACCCCATGCTGACACACTGAGCCAGATAAATCCATTCATCATTAAATCGTCAATATGAATCTTCAAAAACTATAGATCAGAAGAAACCATCTGATAAGGACCCAACAAAATCAGAGTAGCAATGAGTTGCAAGTATATCCCTAAATCAACATCACGTCAAGGGTGTAGAGTCACACAATACTCCTGAAAAACATCTAAGAACTATCCAATAACTCTAGGAACCCCCAATATATCATCATCCACCAACTACACTTACATCATGGCTAATAAGTAAAGAAGAAGCTCCACACACCGACTAACCATTAGAAAACTCCTATTGCGAAAGAAATCCACACATTGTCCATCTCGGTCTGAAAACATGACACTTTTCCAAAAGTGTTTGATACAAGCCTGAACAGATTACAGCTAGTCGATTCCAAGGGTGACATTATACATTTGTATCTGGAATAGGAAAAGTTCTCTATAGGACTAATGTGGTCCCATCATCAGTCCACATCCTTGGCACACATCAAAAAATCTATTATGACTTCCGACCAGTATACTCAATAACAAGGGAACATAAAATATATATATGTATAGTAAAAGAGAATGGGATATACTAGGTGAAAAAAAAAGATTATGAAGCTCCTGAATCAAAAAAAACAAAACATGACTAAATTGGATGATCGTACCTCGAATGATCTTTGGCCCTACCAAAATTGCAGCCCCTATGGTGTGAAACATACCACTCCTAGCTCCTCTAAAACTCTTCTAACAACTGCATCCCTAACCGTGCATGGGTCAAGGTCCATAAGAAACTCCCTGAGGTCAGCATCAACATGCTACATCTCCCCTAGGTGGAGCAGTACCCTACTATCCCTACTGCTGAAACGGCCTGGACGACAACTACTACTGAACCGGGTGCTAAAACTGCCCACCTCTACCATACAGAGATCAAACTGGGAACTGAATCTGAAGGGATTTAGTTCCACCATAGATGAAATAGCTCGGTCCCAATCTAATGGAGAAATAATGAGAACCAGAATGTCAGAACACAAATTTCTAGGGTCGGCTCCCCGCTGGCCAGAACTAGGAAGGCCCTAGCATTAGGGAGCTACAACTAGTAGACACTCCCTTTTTAAAGCTAGGATGAATACCCTCTTACGGAGAACCTCCTCACAAGTGCATCCTCTAAACAGTATCATCCTGTTTATGGAACTCTACATATGTCAGGAAGGTGATGGTAGTTTCCACATATTGGAGAGAAGGATGAAGTATCTCTTTTATTAATCTCTCCTGAGAATCCTCATCCAGACTGAGTTCCAAAGCTAAGAGAATGAGATCCTTGAACATGATCCCAAAATACCGTACCGACATACTCCCAAGATGGAGGAGAGTAGCTATTACCTCTTCACTATCTTCATGGTTGAGGAATGGAATTCAGCTTTGAAGTCCTTCTCAAAATCATCCCAAAAAACATCAACCTCCTTTCTCTCCCCTAGGTACATCATCCACCACTAATGTGCATCTCCCATAATCTGGCTAACCACCAATGGAATCAAGTGTTGTTTTGAATCTTATATTAGGCTGATGGTGATTGAAATATCTTCAAGTCATCTCTCCATCTCTATGACTGAAACGCAACCCTCATACACTTACAAATTCAACCATTGGAAAGAACCTAATATTATCTGCCACTAGTTTTTCTCCTACTCTATATCAACCCTCTACGGATCAGCTGTATTGTAATGATAAGATTCAAATACCTAATCAAATCAAATATGATGACTGGGTGCCATAGCTGAAAAGTATACAAAGAACTCATATGAAAGAGTCATATGGAATTATATTTATGGTTTATTTTCATTTTTTTTAATTTAATATAAATAAAACTCCCAATTAAAATAAGAAAAAATATCACTATGTTGAATTAAACATTCCTAGGGCCTCTACCCTATAAATTTTGTAGCCTCAATTGGTCATTTGGTAGACTCAGATCCTTTACATCAGATCACAGGGGGCCCTAAAATCCCATGTGCCAATCGATATTTTTGGGACTATGTCACACACAAAGGTTACCAAACAATATTTTCTTACCAACCAATGAAATCCTCACTATGTATAACTCTAATCCCCATCCTGTATATAGACCATAATCTCTGATAACATTATCTCATGACCCCTCCCTCCAATGATACCCCTCATGGGTTGGCAAAGAAGAATGGGAGATAATGACCAATGAGTCCTACCTTTAGTAGGCCCTAGAGTGGCAACCATCACCAAGGTTATATAATCTCACAAACATGAAATTTTTCCCCTTTTTATCGAATAAGATCAAGAGATATGATACTAAATCCCAAACAACTCCAATCATTGTATATATAAGTAAAGAGAACCAAAAGCCACCCCATATGCATGTTTCAAAATCGAACTAATAAATATGTGAGAGTCTCCAATGTAAACACAAAAATAAATCTAAGTAGTGAAAAAAAAAATTTCCCCTAATGTCTGAGCTATTACTACCAAGCACGGTCCATATAATCCTCCTAGAAACCTAAAAATAGATTTATATATGTAGGGTAAACATACAAGTATACTCAGTAGGAATATAAAAATTCTCTCATGAAAAAGTGAAAAAGCATACTCATTCCCCTATAGGAAAATAGTAGAAATAAAAATCACTTAATAAGGTATATTATCCACCCCAACCTCATAAAAGGAACACTCTCTAAATAAAACAATTCAAGAAAACAAATTAAATATGAACATTGATATTTTGGTACCCTGCATGACTTCCCACTAGTTAATTTCTCATCACTAATAGTGAATGTCCTTATACTATCACACACTTATACAAGCCCTGTTATCAAAACCTTCTTCCACATACATTGTCAAAAAACCACACCACATTCCTTCCCATAAACATATATTCCTTACCTAGAAAACACCTAGTCAAGTATGACTTACTTCATTCCAAAGACACCTAGGAAACACACCTCACCCACCCACATCAGGTATTATTACTCAAGAAATTACTTATTTACCATATAATATTGGGTTATTAATGCATAAAATAGGTTGGAGTGAAGAAATAATATCTATACATCCATCCTCCCACTGGGATGTGGAAAAATTAACCCTCCCTTATAACAATGGGGGTGTTCAAGAAACAGTTCTCAACTAGGGTGGGGTATGTATAGAAATCACAAGGAACTATAATTATATGTTTATATGTATCAAAAAATCATCCCAACCTATGGGTTCTCATGAAAAAATCACCCCATGACACTACCACCTTTGATGGTAACTCAAAAATTCACACAACACATAACAAGCCTCAAGACCATTTCAATTTTTTCAACCAATTTTCAATTTAACCACTTCTGTTCATTATTAAATAGTTTATTCATAAAAACCATCACTACCAATAAAATAATAAACAGAATCCAAGACAAGAAACACCCTAATGTTAACTCAGAAATGAAAAACCTAGGAATCTAAAGTATCTTGACATTAATCTATGATTTAGTCAAATACCAAGAAAAACCCTCAATACACAACCCCATCAAGTAACACATCACCGACCAACGTCCCCGCAACCTCGCTTCACCACACAACAGACCCAATTCCTCACTCTACCATAGAACAATCTCATAGCTTCTCTAAACCACACAATTTCAGGCATTCCATATTTAACAAAAATACACACATGTGCTCTGCAAACATACCACCCCATAATGAAGAAAACCCACATGCCAAAACGTGACCACATCATATTTCATCCACCGCACACACATAACTACAACCATTAAAAACATAAAATTACCAAACATATCAATGCACAACACAATTTACAGATTAATTATAACCCTGTGAATTATTTCATATCACAATTCAGGGGGTATCATAGAAACAAGGAATGTAAAAAATCTTGGTGCATTCATTCATTATCCAAGCATACGTTTTATCCTATTTACATTCTAAAGTGTATAAAAAGATCCAACCAATATGAAAAAAATTTAGTGTGCATTCAATGAACACCAATGACCATGATTTTCAGCGGGGAGTTTATCCAATTAAAATCCACAATATCAGAACAAGATCAAGGCTGTAAAAATCATGTGAACACACCCCAATTCCCCATTCAATTTAATTTTCAAATTCATTATATTTAATTTAATTGTATAAAAATGATTAGAAGGAAAAACATTAGATCCCATCCATATGATACACAAAAAAAGAGAAATTTTGGAAAAACCCAACCTCAATGAATCTTTTTGAATCATCCATGCACCATAGGTTGAATAAGAAAGACCGTAGACAACAATCACAGGGCTAGTAACACAGATCAACCAATTCCACACCAAAAGGGTTATCAAAATTCTAGGAATATGACCATCCAAAGCCATCCTGAATTTTATTAGAAAATACTAAGGGAGAAATAATAGAAAATGGATGAAAATAAGTAGAAAAAAACCATAGGTTAATAATGGATCTCCCACAAACAACTACCATATTCGATAGAACATGTATGATGTAGTGGGGATTAAAGATCTCCTTGGGATGCCTAGGGTTCATCTAGAGTGATAGAAAAAGAATAAATGACCAAATTAAAACAATATTTTGGTAAGAAAACATTAAAATAAAATTGTATTGGGGTATTACATGTCGTGTAATACCCTTTCACATCTTGTAACCCTTTGAGGATCACTTACAACAAAAAATCCATCACCTATTGGATTTATTTTATTTTGTAGACCCTAAATACCCTGAAGTCATGAACCCTTACATACAATACATGATCCCAAGATTCACATTGTGTAACCTCATTACATTTCATGTAATCCTCCTACATACATCCTTTTGCATCTTTACCTCTCTAAAACTTCTCTGAATATCTCCAACCCCCAAAACCCACATGATTACAAATTGGGGGAACAAATAACATTACATATTTTTATGTACATGAGGATATAATCTAATAGGGATACTTTTATGCATTATATACTTTCAATCAATGGTACCCTTTTATGGAGAGATTAGAGATACATTAGTTGTTCATTGGGAAGATGTTTGTTTATGTCATGTGGTGTGGTGGTCTGATGCTTGTTGTTATCCATGGAGACAAAAGGTGTTTCTCTTTTGGGATCAAAATAATATAATGGGCTCTATATGAATCCTAATGAGAAGAATCATAAACCACATAGTCCAGTTCCACTTAATAGGGCACATATCTATTTAATTTCATGCCATAAGGATCAAACCATTCATTTTAATGTCATTCGATAAGGAAGTCCAGGTGAAAAATGTACCATCAAAGATTGTGTGATATTTATTCCAAGGTGGATTGATGTACCAAAAAAGAGATGAGGTCTCCAAGGGGGATATGACCCTACTGAGAATGTCTTAATGAAATGATTGTAGAGAATTTGGGTGTTGTTTTAGGACCTTAGGGTGGCTTCCTATGTATCCCAGTTAGTTGGGAATCGAAGCCCATGATGTTAGGTAAGTTGGGACTTACACAATATTGGAGACCCATTCAAATGGAGGGTGCGTCTTACCTACATACAAAAGGAACATTTATGGTTTGGGATTGTGTATATTTCATGACCACTACTAACATATAACCCCACATGATTCGTTCTTAGTTAAGAAACAATAGGAAGCAATAGATATGATGATAACATGATCCCCTATGTCTACTGGTGGATGAGGTTTGAATCACAAAGGGAGAGGGAGAGGGATTTTGAGTGTTCCCACAATATCTTTTGGTTAGGTAGTCGGGATAGTCATATATGGCCCCCCATCCAACTACCTCCTTGGATAGTGAAGAGGATAAATGAAACCATCTCCAAAAATAAATATTGTGGAATTACTCTATGTGTTATTCCATTGATTTCCATGATAAAGAGGGGAATGTCTATAACATTCCCTCGTCAATGGGAAAGGCTATTAGTTCCCATCCATCCAATAAAGGGGTTGGTTCATGTGTTACCATACATGGTCGGAACCTTCTTTACCATGATAATGTATACTTGAAAACATTTTGAGGGTACCCCATGTTGATCAGGTTGCACATGTGACTCTGCTTTCCAAAGGTAATTAGACTCTAGAGGACATGTTGATGTGCCTGAAAATCGGAACATACAAGTCAGGTGGCTTCAAAATGGACCTAGCATGATGCCATTAGAATGGTTCATAGAGTGGATAATGTGGGGCCTGATAAAAAATGGAGTGATCGGTGGAGGAGAGTACAATGCCCTAGGATTCCCCATTCTATGTAACATGTTCTTATCAGATATGGGGTTCCCACGACATGGAATATTCCAATGTGTGTGATAGTATTGATCATGTTTCATTGTGATTTGTAGACTAGTGTTCTACCCATGTAGCGTGTTTCTACGATGGGCTAGGTTTTTTCCCTGTAGAATTTTGTTTTGGTGGGTAAGTTTCCTCATTTGTAAAATTTTTCTACGTGGGGTAGGGTTCTTAATGCATATAGTTTTTCTATGTGTGGTGATTTTACTCAAAGAGTTTATCTTTTTATGCCCCATTGAATTGCATCTGTTCAGTGGTTTTATGTTTGTGGGAAAAATGATGGATTTTATTTTTTATTTAACACTATACCATGGGATTACCAGCTAGTAATAGATGTATATCTCCCAATTCATCTCCTAGGATATGATTTTTTTGTACCATTCTTGCTAGTTGTCCCATTGGCCCCCCCTTTCAACTCCCCTTTGGTGTCTTTTATAAATGAAATTAAGGATAAGATACCGGAATAGATGGTGTTCCACATTTTTTTGTGGGGATTCCTTTGTTGGATCCTAAAGAGGATGTCACAGTCCACGATAAATATTGTTTATGGGGGTCTGTGGGGGGGCATTAGTGGGGACAAAAATCTCCATCTCACCCCAAAAAAGAATTAGTTCTATTTTTGGGCACTAATATAAGTATCTCATCCTTTCAACAATTTCCTTCAAGAGGGATTGTCATTTGGGGGTGTGAAAATCATTATCCGACATGGAAAATGGATGGGTGTCATTTGATTGTGGCAGAAGTAACATATCATTTGGATAAGGATTTCATTCATGGTGTTCTTCCTAAAGTGGAATTATTCCTTGTTGAGTGGCGGTCCACGTATCATTTTTTACAATGTGGACCTAAACCTTTAATCGTGGATCCATCCCCTTTGAATTTTTTTCATCAGATTCTTCCTCTGGGTTTATTTATTTCCTTCACTAGGGTCATGGAAATATATTATTCTTTGTTGAAATAATTTCAAGACCCAAAAATCATAAATATCATATTTACTTTTAAATTAAATTCTCATAACCATCCATGTGAGTGAATAATGAAAAATGTAATATGTTTCTCGGGGAGGTTATATTCTGCACATATGCATGAGAAAAATTTACATTTTTCGAATAGTTGGGAGGAGTATATAATTTTTTTTCAATAAAAATAATAATAATAAATAGTACTTATAAGATTATTAATTATGTAAGAGTGGTGTAAATAGATTTAGTGTATGCAGAAGAGGAGGATTTAAATAAATAGAAATGAAAAGTAGTGATTTGGGAATATTTACCATAATCCTAAAAATAAGTCCACTATAAATTGAATTATATATTTATAGGATGGTGTTTTAAATATAATACTACCTCTAGGACCTATTGACATGTGTTTTTGAACTATTTTTTTTAAATATTTTCAAACTAAATGGATTGCAGTGTGAGGAAAAGTATGTGGTGAAGGGATTTTATTAGAAGTTTGGGGAGTGGAATTTTTGTAATAATAGTTGAATTATTCTTGGAATGTGGCAATAAAATTTGATAAATAGTTGTCATATTAGTATTTATGTAAGGGTAATCTCTCATCCATTAACTTGGGGACATGTTTTTGACATGTATTAGTTCTTTACCGAATACATTTAATGTTTTTACAATTTTTTCTTTTATCATGGTATATAATATTTACCTTGGAAATTAGATTTTATGCTAAAAATTATAATGGACCATATTAAATAATTTAAAAATCGTAACTCCAAATATTTATTTGATATATTTGTTAAAATATATAACATTCATATAATGTTATTTTAAAATATTATGTATATAATTCATTAAAAATAGTTTGGCAGAAAAATATAACTTATTTTTAAAAATGTAAAATAATGGTTTTAAAATTAAATTTTTTATTTTTAAATCTATGATGATAATTATATAATACATACATTTCCAAGTCTCATTGACTCTAATTAGAACATTTATAATCATGTGGTCTCCTATTTTCACAACATCTTCAATGGTCCTGATGTCAATAAATACCTCAAAACAGATATTATTCCATCTTTTGTGGATGAAAAGGATAATTCCTATCTTGTTAGTATCCCCCAAGAGCATTAAATTATGAATATAGTCTTCAGTTTGAAGCCTAATAGAGCTCCAGGTCCTGATGGTTTTAATAATGGTTTTTTCAAAAAAACACTGGGATGCCATTTACATGGATGATTTTAAACTTGTTAGATCCTATTTCTCCAACTGTGTGCTCCCCCATGGTATAAATGATCAGTTTCTTACTCTGATTCCTAACATTTATAATGCCTCTGAGATTCATCAATTTCGGCCAATTTCACTTATTAATACCCTTTATAAGACAATACTTAAGATTTTAGCTAATAGACTCACTCCCATATGCAAAAAAAATTGTTTCTTGGAACCAATTCGGTTTTATTAAAGGAAGTCCTATTCAGGATTGCATTTTCCTTACCTCTGAATGCAATAAAATTTTTAACAGAACTACTAGAGGAGAAAATATTTCCATAAATATTGACATTAGAAAAGCCATTGACACAATTGATTAGAGTTTCATCTTCAATTTTCTTCAAGGATTTTGTTTTAATGATATTTTCATTAAAAAATTAAAACCCTATTAATGTCTCCTTATATCTACATTCATATCAATGGCTCTCCCAAAGGTTATTTCAAATGCACCAAAGGTGTCAGACAGGGTGACCCCCATTCGGACATCCTCTTTCTTATTACTTAAGATTACCTTAGTAGACCGCTCTCACACGTGGTCAATTAGAATACGCTAAAACCCATACAGGCTGCCAGGAACCATAATGTTCCTACTCACCTCATGTATGCTGATGATATTATCTTATTCTTAAAAGGAGGAAAAAATAACCCACATGTTCTTAAATGCACTTTAACTCATTACAAAGAAATCTCTGGTTAAGCCATATGTTGGAATACATCTTCTATTTTCATTGAGAAAGAATTTCTCCTCGACTAAGAAATTTTTTATCATTAACTACTTTGGAATTAAGAATGGTTTCCACCCTTTCACTTACCTAGGGTTTCAGATTTTTTTGGGGAAGACCCAAAGAAACATACATTATAAAAATTATTGATCGAATCATCAAGAAACTTTCCTCATGGAAGGGAAAATCCCTCTCCATGGTGGGAAAAATCTATCTTGTAAAATCAACCACCATCTCAAAAAATGGTTTACTCTATGAGGATTTATAAGTGGACTATTGGTAATTTGTAAAGGATTTACACATACATAAAGAACTTCATTTGGACCGGAATTATTCTTGAAAAGAAAACTTATCACCATTCCTAGGACCACTTTTACTAATCCCATTGACAAGGGTGGTATTGGTATAAAAAACCTACAACATTTTAATGAAGCTCTCCAGGACAGACTTACCTGGATAATAGTAAATAACAACTCTAATGCAATTTCCTTTTTAAAGAAAATAATTCTTTCGAAACATAAAAAAGGAAATTTAAATCATATTAACTCTTCAATATGGCCCTCCATTAGACAGACTTACCATAGAATTATGAAAAAATCTATATGGGTGGTTAGTGTTGATTCTAATATTAAATTCTGGATGGATAACTGGACTCGTACACCCATTATTTCTCACTTATATCCTGACTCTCCTTCTGAGATTACTGATTCCACTATAAGAGAGGTTCTTCATTTTCATAGAGATGAACTCCTTGACAAAAATATTCATATTATTGATAATTAACCATATTCTAACACTAGGGATTTACTCACCTGGGAACTTTCTCACAATGGAATTCTCAAATCAATTTTTTTTATAATTATAATTTCACATGAATATAGTCTGACTTTGAATAGTTGAATTACTTTAATAAGCCTTGGATTAAACCAAAGATATTCACTCTGATTTGGAGTATTTCTCATAACAGAATTCCAAGAGAGGCATGTCTTCAATCTTTTAGTATTCATCTATATTCCAAAGGTTACCTCTATAATCAACACAGGGAAGATACTAACCATCTGTTTCTATCCTGTGCTACTTTTGCGGCTTTATGGAACTAAATTTTGATATTTTTAACAGTAGGTGGATGATTTTTGATTCTATCGACTTGCAATTAAGGATATTTGACCATCATGATCCCTTACAGCAAATTTAAAATATTTTCCTCTCTATATTTTCTGAACATATTCATGTGATTTGGTATGACAGATATAATATTCATTACATAAAATACTCATTTAATTTAAATGAAGGTAAAGCGTAAATACTCTTTTCAATTTTGGAAGTGGCATTGATCAAGAAGTCTCATTGCAACAATTCTATAGGTGACTTTGAGATACTTTGAAAACTTCGGATTGATGGCATCTATAGTCCTTCCAAGTGAACTGTTGAAGTTTTCTTGCAAACCCCAATGCCAAGTTTGATAAAATTGAATTTTGATGGTGGATATGGTGGATAAAAGGGTATCCCAGGTCTACTGGGATGTCGTGCTATTTCTATAGATCATCTTGGGGATTTTCATGGTCGCTTTTTTAGTAGATGTGGAATTACTTCATTGATTGAGGCCGAAATGATGGGCGTAACCATTGCTGTTGCCTTTTCTCTTCAAAATGGTTGGATGAAAATATGGATTGAAAGTGACTCAACAACCATTGTGAAAGCAATCTGGAATGGAGTAACTCATATTTCTTGGCCTTTTATAACTAGATTGATGAAGCACCTTGACTCGCTTCTGGGGATCGAGTACATTGTGACACATGTCTTCCGAGAAGCCAACATGTTTGCGGACGCACTTGCTAAAAAAGAAGTCAATCAGGACCTGACCTGGTTGGACACTTTGCCTCCTAATTTGCTACAGCTTTATGATAAATATTGTAAAAAACTACCATCATTTCATCTATTTTAACTCTATTTTTTTATATATTCATTAATTAGTGCCTAGGTTTTTTTGACAAAGGCACGAACCTCTTCAAAAAAACACATATATGGCCAAATTTTTTTAAGAAAAATTAATCAAGTTTTATATCCAAATTATTTCAAAACATTCAATATATTTATAAAAATAATATTTTTCTATACTCACAAAAAATAAATATTTTTTAAAAAAATCCATGAAATAAATATCTAATTGCATTTTTATGATTATATAAAAAATTATGTTACTTTTTGAAATTCAAAATCGATTGTAGGGGAAATTATCTTATATATATATATATATATATATAATGGAAAATATTATTGTAATAGGAAAAGACATTTAATTTATTAACTATTATAGAATTTCATTATCATTAATTAAAAATATTATTATTTTAAACCAAATATATATATAAACAATATATTTTATAATCATTTAGTCAAAATATATATATTTTAAAATTATATTTCATTGAATATAAAAAAGTTATTTTTTAAAAAAATATATTTCTGTGAATAAAATGACATTATTCTAAATACGTACCTGATAATAAAAATTGGATGATTGAAAATTTATTTACATTTATAATATCATTATTTTTTACTTAAATTTTACTAGAACAATTAATTATTAGCAATTAATTTTATAACAACAAAAAGACACACATTTTGAAAAATTGTTTTTTGATATTGATTATTCACCCAATATAATTAAGATTAATATTTGATACTGTAATCATTTAAAATTTAAATATATGTATTATCTTCAAATTATTTTGTTTTGATATTTTTAACTCATAGATATATTTTTAATATTATTTTTATCATTTCCTAATTTTTTATTTAAAAAATTAAATATAATTTTTTTACTAACAATAAAAAAAATCATTATATTTCTTGGATGTATCTATATCAAATAACCATATATCAAATGACCACATATCTAATAAAAATATTCCTATAAATGAAATTTAAAACAATCATATTTCCAAAGACCATATTTCATTCCAATATATGGACTTATTAAAATCATTAATTTAATTTCCCCATTATAAGTTACAATTCTCACTATTTGTCAAGTACTTATTTAAATGCTTTAACCTTTATTAATTTTTCTTATCATTTCAGGTTTAGTAATAGTATTGATGTTTCTCATGTGTGAATATCATTTAAGAGGTCTGCAATATTAAATTTACTATTTTCATCTATTAGTATTTACATTTTAATTTAAACACATTTAATGGATGTAATAAACCATGGTATGTAAAACACAGTTTCATATTTTTTGTTATGGATTATCTTAAACATATGAATTTTAATTTTTTAGTTCACTAATAAATTTTAAATAATCTATTAAACATGGTGAATTTTTAAGCAATAACAATTTTAAAAATCATATGGTTTAACATTAAATTCATGAGAGAAGAAAATGTTTAACAGAATATGGATTATAAAAAAAATTCATTGAATGTTATGAAATAGGAATATTACCTACTGCTGGAGTATATTAAATGGGTAATAGGTGTGATCAATGAGATATCATTAGAGAAATTAATATTCATATAAGATAAATGAGTAAAAATAGAGGTAAATAAAATAGATGTTGAAGAGGAATCATGTTTTATGTCCATTCCACATTTGGTTTTTGAAAAGGATTAAGATGTTAATGCACCTGAATAAGTTGAATGTCATATGCTGAAATGTTTTAATGATAATAAAAACCCATGTTGATAATAGTCTATAATTTTTTATTCAAAAACATAACTATTAAATAAAAACAACTTAATAATTGATTTAAAGATTTTATTAATGCTATAGTATTAATTGATAACTTAAAATTTTCTAAGGAATATTTTTCATCATTAGGCGCTGACTGATAGAAAGATTCCATGACATATAGAGGCCCAACAAAAATGAAATTAAAATATTAAATATATTATATCACAAGTGTCTGGATTATCATAAATAACATAATATCTCCCAAATGGTGTGTTTTAGGAGAAATCTGAGACCACTATTAGATTCGGGACACAATGTTTACCATATGGGATATATCATTCATGCGTGTTTTACATTTGGAGAGGTCACACAAAAGGATAAGTTATATAAAATTTTATTATATTATTTTTTTAAAAAATTTTAATATATCCCAAAGGGGGATTGTGTGATAAATTCGATACAGATTTTAGTTCTATGATACAAGGTTAATCCTAATAGAGAGATAAATTTTATGTGTGTCGGTTGTTTGACAACAACCAAAACGACAATACTATTTTTTATATTTAACTATATTATTATTCTAATTTTTATACAATAAATAATAATTATCTCAAAAATGGTGTGCCATATGAGAAATCTAAAGCAATAGTTTGTTCTAGGATGTGGGGTTTACCCGATATAGGGTATAACATTTATACGTGTCAGTTGGTTGGAAACATTCAATGGGATAATACCCTTTTAATATTTTCTTATATAATTATTTTGATTCTTAAATAATAAATATTTAATATCTCTCAAATAGTAAATTTTATAAGAAATCTAAGACCATAGTTATGTCCAAAAAACGGGGTTTAAATTAGGCGTAGTATAACATTTTTCAATTTTAGTTTTTTGGCATCATCACACATGATAACTCCCTTTTTATAATTAATTATTTTATTATTATTTTAAAATAAAAAATAATTAATATATCTCAAATAGTTAATTCTATTAGAAATCTGAGGCTGCAATTAGGTCTGGGACATGGTGTTTACCCTAAGCGGGGAATAACTTATATGTGTGTCTGGTGTTTGATAGCATTGTACACGATAATACCTTTTTTATATTTTTATATTTTATTATTTTAATTTTAATTAATTAAAATCATTTTAAATGATATTAATTATTTTCTCCATGTTATTTCAATATTTTTAGACATTGAATTTTTTTATGTGATTCAATTTTAATGTTTTGTGACCTATTAATAATTGAATATTCTTAATGGGATGAATATAATCACTCCACCATTAGGATTTTGATAAAATAGAATAATAATTTGAATAGTTAATGATGGAAATGTTGGGACATATTTAGAAATAATAATTTCGGTTATTATTATTTTTTAAAAATTAGGAAAATTTTTATTTGATTATTTTTTCGGAAGATAAAAAATAATTATAATAGATTTATTATTATTATTATTATTTAAAATAAAAAAACATTATATTATGTGTGTAATTGATTTTTTTCCCCTAATTGAAGAGCGAAATATTTATAAGGGTGAATTATTTTAGATAATAGATAATAATATTGATATTATTACTTTTCCCACATAAATGTAATGGTGTGATTAATATAAATTCATTAAATATCGATATTAAATGAAGGATGTTGGTGAAACGTTATTGGTGGTAATGATGATACATATTCAATAATCTTTATCATTAATGTTTTTATTATTATTAATATTAAATAGAAAAAATAATTGTTTTTTATAAAATAAAAATAATTATACATACATATATATATATGTGTGTATATTTATGTGGGACTGAAATGTATATGTTTATTTATTGTATTGTAAATGTATATATATACTAAGTTTGTGTATATATATGGGTTATTTATACACACATGTGTTTGTGTATATTTGATTTTTTATATAAATAAGGTTTTTATATAATCCATACAAATAAATAAATATATATATATATATATATATTGAGATAACCATTTAAATATAATTTATTTTTTATTCTATTTCATTTAAATGGAAATTGAAAAAAAATGTGTAGTGGTTTTATGGGTTCACTGCAAACTAGAATATGAGTAAATAAAAAAGATAAAGTAGAATTATTAAAAGAGTGGAATTTAATTGAGTCATCAAAATAATAAATTTATTTAATAGGGATATGGGGAGGTTCTTTGTGTAGCAGAAATGAGGATATTGTCCTCTTCACACATGTATCTCCCTTTATCTCAAATTATATTTATTTTATTTTACTTTATTCATTCAAACTTCTATATTCAATATCATTTTTGATATTGATCTCAATTACGCATCGTTAGTGTCATTGGATTCCTCTGGACAAGTAGAATTTTATTCCTAACCTTTTTTTCATGGATGTTATGTAAATTGTTATGATTTATTATAATATTCATAATTATCAAATATAGAGATAATTATAAATAATTTCCAAATAGGGATAGTTCTAGGATTCATTGGTGTGCGATCAAATTCGATTTGGGTGCAAGCATGATACGAGTGACAAAAACTTTAGTAAACCTTAACACCGATATGAAAAAACTTTATGTATGAAGTTCCTTACCTCTTGGGATATATTTTATGCATGATTTATTATTTGATTTTTGAGTTTTCAAAATTGATAATATGCTTGACTATGATTCCATGTGGGTGTGTGCATCCCAGGAGACATGTTACGATACCATGAGTGAAATTAGTGTAACTTTTTCCCTGATTTATTTTGTTCACATGATGTCATGTATACTTATTTATTTCTCGTGCTGATATATTGTTATATGATTGTCATTTTATTCAATATCATGTATGTCTGATTCATTGATTTGGAGGTACCATTCTTGGTGCTAAGAGTAGTTGGACCGTTGTGACATGTTTACACATTATAAGGAAGGTATAGTTGACATGCATTGATTTTTGATGATGGAGCCAATAACATGGTGATAATATGATGGAATATATTGTTGAGGCTATACTCAATTCCTTAATATCAGCTTGCCCAATTCCAATTTATTTCTCAAGAAGTATTCTGAACATGAGACCAAATATATGGTGATACCATAGAGCAGTGTTGAGGATACACTCAAGGCATTCGAATCCAAGTATTGAGTTTCTCAAATTCTTGTTTATTTTCGAGTAGTGCACTCTATTCCTAGTTTATGTATGAAGATTAATCTTGTTTCATTGTTCATTTATGGGTGGAAACCTCAAATACTTGATATTGAACAACATTCCATACTTGAGGCTTAGGTATAAACAAGTTGCATGTACACTCAATTCCACGAGGTTGTCAAGAAACAAATATACTAGCTACGTGGATAGTTTTCTTAATAAAAATATCATTCATGGTTTTTATATGAAAAAAAATTATTTATGTAAAGGATGTATTTTAAGGATAGTGGATTTTGAAAATATTTTTCAATCATTTTGAATGTTGTTTCACAGAGTTATAGTATTATCAAGCTTAAATGTATGTTCTTTTTGGTGACATGTCTAAATATCACTCAATACATATACCCAAGAATAAATATTATGTACATGGTATAAAACATATCTTGGGAATATAAATATGATTTTGTAAAACCACTCAATGTATGAATTATAATAATTCACACAAGTTTCATAAAATAAAAGCAAGAAAAATTTTCAGTAAATTTCATTTACATGAATCTACAAGTTCTCTCAAATCATAAGTACTCATTTTAATATTCATTCATCAATTCAATCATTCAATTATGAATTTTACTAATTAAAAAAAATTATATCAAAATATAAAAGATGGAATCACAAGATTTCTAAGTAAATCATTTCACCTACATAAGTCATGTAAAACAATAATTCAAACAAGGGAATTCAATTTTCCAATTTCAATCTCAAATCATGTTATTGGAGAAAAATATAGTGATTAAAAGAAAAATATTAAAATTGAACTCCCTTTCCCATGATGTTTAGTACTTATTCTTCATTGATTATTTTAGGTTTTCCTCATGTGATCACGAGCCTTTAGAAAATAATTAATCAATTAAGCACATGAATCATGTAATTTGAGGTCAAAATGATAAGAGGGAGTAACATACATACTTAAATAATCCTAATAATGAAATTGAATTCTAAATCACTAGAAGGAATGTAGTAAGATATATATTAGTATGTACCCCCAAGTGGGCCCTAAATTTTTTTCTACCTCCAGAGGGTGGTACCAACTATTATCTATAATATTATGGTGGCTAGAGCTTCCTAAATTTGAATCACTAAATGTGAATTTTTCCAAACTAAGATTCTTCCTTCCTAGTGTGTAATGATACTGGGAATATGTATACAAGATCCATCACCATCAAAACTATGAACATCTTTTATAGTTGTTGGTAGAATGATGTATGAACCATCTTCCTCCTTGGCTTATACATGTGAAACTCCTCATGTTCTTTTTATGTTGGGTCATCATGGTATTCATGAATTAAATTATCAAAGGGAAAGTAAGTAGGTAATTTTATATAAATAAAATTTAAATTTAAATTTTTAATAAGAAACTTTTCACATTCAATATGAGCAGGCTGGATCATGTTTTCTATAGACTCAATAACATAAAATTCCTTATGGGATTTCTCACATTTATTTTCATACAAATCTGGGATCTCCAAATGTTCCTTAGAAGGATCACATTCATTTTCTTCACATTCTTCTAGGGCATGGAATTGATTGAGAAAATATGAGAACATAAAAAATATGGGGTGGTTCAAAAATTAGATTTAATGTAATAACAAAAGATATCAATCATGAAAGGACCATCTCCCAAAGTTGTTTATGGTTTAATGACTTCTTTAGTAATTACTTCTTCATGATTGTAAAGCTCAATGGATGAATGTAGGTAGTCGGGAGCCTCTATATCTTCTTCAAATTCGACCACATGTGTGGCATCCTTATCACTAATGGTAAGAAATAGGTCATCATGTGTTGATTTTTCAATATTTTACCTGGGAATATCTCATTAAATTTCATCTTCTTCTCAATCACTTCAATATTAATCTGAATCAGTTTTCATATTCATATCTGTACACAAGTATTAATCTCCGATTTCTACCTCTTCATATTCATATTTGATTTTATTTGTAATATGGTTGGGTTTTTTATGTAATTTAAGTGTTTCCTCATCCACTTTTACATCTGTAGTGAAATTGGGGGAAACCAATAGTTATTCCTTAAATGATTATGGATCATATTCTTTGGGGTGATAATGTTGTACAATATATTCATTCCAGAAGCTTTCTAGATCTTTTTGACCATCCACATTAGGTTTTATCTTAGGTTCTGGTTTCTCCATGATTTTATAAACATGTTTGAATACTCATTCATATTTTATCTTCCATTTTATATGATTTCTCCATATTATTGAATATGGGATATATTATAAACTTATTGAGATACTTAATATTTTATTTAGTGTTGCTATAGTTATGAGTAATCTCCCAATTTAGAATTATCCAAATTAGAATATGTCATGGATGAAGAATTTGTTATGGTTTTTTTGTTAAATAAATGAAAAATATATTGAATTTTAATATATAAAAAATGAAATCACTAATGGTATCCATGAAAATGACTCTAATTTTGACACACACTTATCATAGCATGTGGAAAAAAAATTATTTTCCAAAAAAACTCGTAGGATTCCCATAGTCATTTCACTTGAAGATATTTATCTGTTGGTCACCTAAGAATTAAATCTTATCTAAACTACTTATTTTATTGTTTTATGGTTTATGAAAAATAGAATGGAAATGAAATTACATTTGAAAAATTATAAAATTATAACAAAAAGAAATGATAATTGTTTTATTAAGAATAAATTACTTGCCTTTGTGTTTTTTATGGGATCCATCATTCTCCATACTGGTGTTTAGATTATTTTTGATGAATTAATTATAAAACCTCATGAATTAATTATAGTTATTTTATTTAGTGGTTGGAAATATTGAATCCCTTTAAGAATCTAAATTTCACCTCCTGTAATCAAGGTTGATTGAACACCTCAATCGAATGTGTGGCATCTCTCAGGACCCGACTACATTATATTCCATTTCATCCACTGAATAGATAAACTCCATCATATTAATATCATGTATGTAGTATAAGGGAGGGAAATGATTTAATAAAATAATTGAAATCATTTTATATTCAGTTTCATGGTGTGCAATCGCCACAGCTGTGCAATTTTACTCTTTCTCAACACAAACATAACAAAACTAACAAATATAAGTACAACATAAATGAAATTTCTACTTAACTTTCCTAGTCCAAGCCTTGTGATATCCCATAATTATTTAGGGTACTAGTTAATGGTGGAATGACAAATAAATATAATAAAATAAAAAAATGAAAATAACGAGTATGGGAAATGAATAAGAATAAAAACACATATAGGAAATAAAAAAATAAGAATATATGATGAAGAAGAAGACGACAAGAAAAGAAGGGGAATAAGATAAATATGAATTAAATGGGTATGTGAATAAAGACAACAAACATGAATGAATTAAAATTTATTTAAATGAAACTAAATTAAAATTACGTTTTAAATAAAACTAATTTAAAAAGAATAAAAATTAAAATAAATGAAGAAAAGAGATAGGTGTATCAGCTTCCCACGAAAATATATCATCCATTTTTTGGCTACTCTAATATCAACCACAATGTTGAATATCACCATGGATCATTCCTATAATTGGTGAAAAGTTATGTATTCTATTAAACCTCCAAATTTAAAATATATTTGAAATGTATAAAATAAGTTTTTACCCCATTAATGAGTCAAACTCTTTCTCGGTGAATGTTTCATAAATCATCCTGCTATTCAAAGTGTCCAATAGACACTTTAATGAAGAATATATCCATTATAAATAATGTCCAAACAAAAATTCTAGTAATATTTCAAGTCTGTCAAGAATCAACTTTCAGGGTGGTGTGTGTCATGGTTTATGAGCCATTTACTTAAGAGGGGTCCACTTTGTCAGCCAGTAGAATTTATGAACATGATTTATATTTTTAGGTCATGGGTATGTTCAAATTATCTCATGGAATAAACTAAGAATATGAATCCTATAAATAAATTAATACATCATAAAAATAATCACCCTAATTGGATAATTATTTTTAAAATTATACTCAAAATACTAATGTGATTGAAATTTGTTCACATTATAGAAATGGGAAAATTTCTCATTTTATCCTAAAACATGCCAAAAATCCAAAAATGATACAAATGAACAACAATTAATATGTTAGGATGGTATGAAAAGTTATTAGAGGACCCCAAGGATCTTTTATTTATTATCTAAATTAATTACTGTGGAAGGATTTCCACATTAGAAGCACTTAATTATATACCATGTATGACATCTTTAGTAACGGCCATTACTCTAATTATTTATTCATTATCCTAATATTATTATTTATTTTTATTCTTTATGACATGGTACAATGGGTATAATCTCTCCCCTATCTAATTAAGACCCTCATGGATAGTCGAAAACCTCATGAGTATGGGGAGGCATGCATCAGGTCGCCTGGAATTCCGAATCAAACATTGTAGATTTGATTGGGATGTTAAAAAAAGTATCAAAGGATTAGGATTCACAATATATTTTATTCATCTTTCACATATTTGGACAGTGTAGTCAAAATACAGAAATATTGTTACTATGGTAGAGGAACTATGTTTGTGCCTAATCGACACTGTATAGTGGACCTCTAATTTTCCATATTGTGTGTAAATTATTTTTTTTATTGATGATTAAACTCACCATGGGTATTTCACATGATGTTACAAAGTTATTTATAAGATTTTTGATGCATTAATTCTTCATTAATTCACACATAGGTTAACATTCCATTTGTATGTATATATTGTTATTGTTGTGTTGCATAATAGTTCATTAATTAAATGACTTGATTTGTAATATCTATTTGGGATAATTTCTCTTTGTCTGATTTAATTGGGTTAAATTCTATTGTGATATATCAATATTGAATATAATTAGTTAAACTGATCATGTTGTTCTGTATGTATATATATATATGATAATTGTGAATAAAATTAAGGGATGTAATCTAGTTATAGTACTTGGGGGATATAACTTGGGTTAAGGGAATACTACTAAAAAAACCTAATGTAATACCATAGACTAGGTAAAGTCTATTTCTATTCCTAATATTATTTCTATTTAGAGATTCCACCTCAGAGGCAAGATAGTAAATGTATAATGTTCGAAATCTGTTGTCTGAGTTGTATAATAAATACCTCTAGGGATTCTTTTCATGGATGAGAAGTTGATATAGGGGGATAATTCTAATATCCTGATTTTTAAAGTTAATAAAAACCCTCATGGATACTAATATATGTTTTTATGAAATAATATAGTTCTTCAATAAAAATAACTTAATTGATTATGTAATGGACTTTCATAAGTGTAAAAACTCTGTTAGTACCTTAGAATATTATGTGGAATATTTTTTAGAGTTAGGTGGTAAGATAGTGCAAGATTTTGAGGCCTATAGATCCTAATTGAAAATAAAATAATGATTCTTAATATCATATATTATGCATGCACTATTAATAAAAATAATAATTTAATATCTCCCATATAGTGTGTTGCATGTGAAATTCGAGATAAATGTTAGGTTTGAGATGTTATTTTTACCCTAGTCGGGGTATAACATTTGTGAGCGTCAGAAATTTGGTTAGATAGTATGCAAGGATAAGTTATTCAGTAATTTTATTATATTATTTTTTGAATGTAAACTAATATAAGTCAAATGGTGTGTTTTATGAGAAATATAATAACTCTATTAGGCCGGGGATGTGGGGTTTACCCTAACCAAGACACAACATGTATGCTCATTGGGTGTTTGGAATCATCACACATGATAATTCCCATTTTATATTTAATTATATTATTATTGTGAGTTTTAAATAATAAATAATTACTATACTTGAAATGATGTGGTGTCTTCAAAATATGATACCACCGTTAGGTATATGATGTGGGGTTTACCATAGGTGGGGTATAACATTTTGAAGTGTCGGATGTTTGGAAACACGGAATGCGAAAATACCATTATTATATTTAATTTTATTATTGTTATGATTTTTAAATAATAAATAACTAATACCTATGAAACAACATATCATATAAGAAATATTTGACCACTTTTAGTTTTGGGGTGTGGGGTTTACCCTTGACAGGGCATAATGTAACGAACTAATGTATTTAAATGAAAATTACCTTCTCATAAGTATGTCATAAAATCACCTTAAAACACAACATAATGAACTACTATGTGCTAAGTCACATTTAAACATATGTTTGTCACTTTTGTGCTTGGAATTTCAAAAATCCACTAAACACGGTTGTAATCAGTAAGTTATTTAGAGTCCGATAAGAAAAATATAATTTTGGATGAATAGTAACCTACCCAAGTTAATAGTAACACACCCTTATAAATATTGATATACCCTAATGAATATTAACATTACATATGATAATATATAAATGTTATTCATGTTAGAAGTATGATATACCAATATTTTAGAATAAGTTAATGAATGTTTTAAATTTGGTTTTGATAATAAATTATTATTTTAATTAAATATGAAAATAATTATATTTATAAAATATTTTTTGAAAAATAGACTTCATTTTTGGATTCAACACGTCGAAAAATGGTCAGGGTGAATTTTTGGGATTTTTATGAAATACTTGAATTTTCTATGAATAGTAAAATACGATAATTTACAATAAATGCTAAACAATGGATTTATTGAGTCATTGATGATGTTCTACTGATGTAATACCACTAGGTTCGAGATCACATGATATAATTACATGTCATGTCATGGAATAATTACAATTTCTTTTCTTGTGAAAAATAATAAATTAATGATTATAATATTAGGAAACCCCTCCTCTCCTCCACTATAAAAACCCCCCTTCAGTCCCTCTTCTCTTTACTCTTATCAAGCCTTGTACCTTGCCATTATTCTTCCCAAATATCTCCCAAAGATCCTCCTCCACTTCCAAAATCCCATATCCTCTTAAAAATACCAAAACCTCTCCCCTTAAGAGGTTCTCAAAGGAGGAAGTATCAAGAGGTAAATTCCATTTTCCAATTCATTCGTTTCTTTTAAGTTCTCTTTCTTTTTGGTTCTTTTCTCACCTCCCTCCACCATAATATTATGAAAATACAGTAACATACATGTACTAAAATTTTTCATTCTAATGGGATATTTCATTATCTTCTTTATTTTCCCCACCATTTTATTTGAATGTAATGAAAGTACCATTTTAGATGTTCTAATTTAGCACATTCAAGGACAACGGTTTATCAGGTTCTATTGTTATCTTTAATTCTTATCATGAAACCATTTGTGTTATGGTTGAACCATATTATTATATATCTAATATATCATATTTTGGTTATGTAATCCTTTTGTACAAATTTTATTAATTTATAAAGAAAAACATGATCTTTGTAATCAAATCCACCGATTAACCAAAATAGTTATCACTAAGGTTATATATATATATAATAATTAAACTTCACTCTAATTAACCTAATTAAAATTAAAACCATGTAATCTCCTGGATGTGCACTAAAGAAAATAACTTCAATTCTGTACAACCACTTTCATCTTACATATAATCCAAACATGAATATAAGTGAACTGGTCTTTTAAAGCCAAGTAAACAAACAATCTCTAATAGTGAAATTAAACCTTATAACTAATCAAAAAGTATTTGAATGAACTGAAAAGGGTTATAATAATTACATTAAATATAGAAGAGGTTCTATAATTATTAATTAATAAACCTAAATATGTTTATTCTGGTCTTTAATAACAAGTGGAGAACACCAACCGATTTAAGGTAAGAGATCCTCTCCTTTTCACTCTTAATCAAGATTATTATCTATGTTATGCCTTTTTTGTGTAATACCAAGTGATGGGGTATGTTTTTTTATCTACCCCATACTTCCATAATGTTTTATATTTGTTGATAAACCCCTTATATCTCTCATCAATATCTCTTAGTTACACATGATACCATGCTAATAAACGGTAATGGATTTTACCTGAACTTCCTTTATTCATTTGGGCTACTCTATCATTATTTCTTACCATAATTTTGTTGCCTTTTATTTTTATTTAAAAATTATAAATTATTTTTATATTCTCCATAATCATGTTCCATGATCCATCTCTCATTCTCTTTTAGGGATATTCATGCCTTTAAGTGAATCCCTCATCGATACTTCCTAATAAGCAGACTAGTTTTAAACGAACTTCCCATACTTTTACCCAATATCATGTTCTCTCTATCATATATTTTAAGACACCATGGTCTTTATAAAACCAGTTTTATTATTATGAAAACCTTCTTGTTTAAATTCTGGTTTTATATAAAATAAGGTCCTCTTTAGTATTTTAAATGTTCAATAGTATTTTCCTTAAAACCGCACAAAAATGTTTTAATGCTAATATTTCTCAAATACCATTATTATATGTCGTCACTTGTATTTGTTACCACCTACCATGTTATATGACTATATTAACTTATGAATGTCCAAGTATGTTCTAATCCCATTCATTCATGGACACTTTTATTATACACTCATTGGTTAAGCGTTATGTCGCGATTGTGGTAACCAATTCTCTCCTTAGGTATCCTTATTTTTATGTATAGTTGATTATGTATGATTATTTATATGCAAAGAATATTTATGTGGAATGAATATTAATAAAAATTTTGAGATGGGTGTGCCCATATAGTGCTCCAATGCATTTGGTAAGGTTAAGTCTCATGAGACGCAATGTGAAACGGGATTGGTGGTTAGCCTTGACCCTTACTTAAATGGGAAACAGGATTGGCAGTTAGCCTTGACCCGTACTAAAGAAATTTTTTATGATTCTGCCACATTTATATTATTCCATGTTTATATGATCCCATGATTATATTATATTATTTCATATGTTCCATGTTTTGGATATCAATATGTCATGCCTCCAAAATCATGTGCTTAAGATGTATCCTTATGTTCATTACCTTAATGGGATTTTCAGCTCATCCCTATGTTCATGCATTCCCCAGGGTACCCTATGAAGATGTAAGGGCTCAAAGAAATTTAGGATATCATTGTGTTGATTAAATAAAGAAGTGTTTTTTATCCCCTCGTTTTATGTTTTATGTATCTAGTCTTCCAAGACCCTAGACTTAATGATCCTTGGCATGTACTCTAATGATTAATTATGCTTGAAATCATGAAATTTTATATGTAAAAGGCTTGAGTCTCTATAGATGGTATCAGAGTATGGTTTAGTTATTTTTGGAGAATAGGAATAGAGAACCTTAGTGAGAACCTTAAGGATGAGACTAAGTATAAGAAAACATTCCAGAATTTTGGTTAGTATTGAGTAAGTGGTTTATCAAGAAAATACATCCCTGTCTAGATACGAGAAGGTAAAGGCAGCTCTAGCATAGATGTATCTAGGGTTAAATCCGAAAAATACCTCATTGATCTAGACTCGAATAGGAACTGTTGCACGAAAATGGGCCTTGTTGCACTCTTGGTTATGATAGTCACGAGGGATATTCTTTGGTAGATTCACAAACTTAGTAAAAACCATTATTAAGGGAAAAAAATGCCCATTAGAATATAAGTTACAAAATATATCGAGGATAACCTAGATATAATCTTAAGGGATCACAAGTCAGGATATAATTCTTCTTTATAAGTTTATACTTTTATGTTCAAAGTTTCCTTTTTAAGCTCAATTGCTAAGTATTCAAGACCTTTAATTATACTTTCTTTCTCTTAGTTAATGGCAGGAAAAATAATAACACCTTCCAACAACCGATGTTATAGGAAATGTAATTATTTACCTAATGATATGCCTAATGTGATGGAATTGGGTGCTCAAAACAACATGGCATTACTTACTCAGCTTGCTCGAGTTATGAATAATAACTTGAATCTGGGGGAATGTCCTTCTGCAAGGAAAGATAAAGTTGTTGTAGAATCCTTCATGTGAAAAAGGCCCCCCATGTTTAGAGAATCATATAATCCCCTCCTCATAGAGCAAAGGATTAACTCCATTGAAAAGATATTCTCTTCCCTCCAGTGCTCTGAAAAAGATAACGTTGTACTGGCGGTCTATCGTTTTGATGGGGAAGTTGATCAATGGTGGACACAGATCAAGAATAAAAAGTCCCAAGAGGAAATTGTATAAGGACTCGGCCTTAAAAAATTACAGAATATTGAATTAAATGAATAATTAAAATTTATGATCTTTTCATGTTTAGAGTTTTAGAGAATTACTACATAACTATTACATCTCAATGATTACAAAGTAGACACATCTACTCAGTTTCCATTTTTTTCACAAAATAAAAACTCTTGAACAAAAGATTCATGTCTATTTCCATGTTTTAGACATCATGAAATTTCCTTTATCTCATCCTTGACCCTATTCATATTTAAGTCCTGTGGAAAACATTTCAAAAACATGGGATGAGCATAAAAACCTCAGTAAGGGATATAAAAATACGGAAAGAAAACATTAGTCCATGTATACATAAGAATCAATGAAATCATACTTTACTCATAAAGTATAAGAACATTAACATACCTCATGAAATAATAATATTTATGAATAACTCATAGAAATCATAATACGCAAAGGTAACTTGAGGAATTCATAACATTCTTTCGTAGGGAGTAGCCCTCATGTTTACGTTTAGAATACCCATCACAGTATATTCCCTAAATCTCTTCAGAGAAACCATAGATTTTAACTCCTTCGCATTACTTAATGAATTGGAGAGCTATATCGGGCTCACCCGCCCTTAGTTTATCACATAACCACCCGACTTCATAAACAATTCCCAAGAACCATAACATAAACATATCACATAAAACATGCATAATGGAAACATAACATTTCCAAACATCAATCACAAGATATCAATAAAAAACATTTATATAATCAAAAAATTATCAAAACCATTTTCAATTCCAAAATAATAGAAAAGTAACACATGGTATTTATTTTTCATTTAAAAAGTTATGGCTTGTAGAGGAAACTGAAACTCAAATAATGGTCACGGTGGCAGAGAAGTCGTTGTCGCCGCATACGTAAGACAAAAACATTCATTTTTACATTTAGTAAAATGCTTCTTGTAAAAAGATTCCTTTTGAATGAAATTAAAAGTCAAAAGGGATTTATACACTATATAAAATAACTTCGTGTAGAAATAAAAACATTCTTCAATGAAATTATATTGAGACGAAATCCCATACAAAGACGGTATCCTTATATTAAGGATAAATCAATTACATAATTATGTGTGACAAATATAAATACACCCAATATAAGCGGATATTAAGTGAAAAAAATCTGAAGTCATCCACACATATTCAAAGTACGACATAATAATGAAGTAGAGGTTTAACCCAAAGAATTGAAATTGGGTTAATAAGTTCCCTTATAAAAAATTTGACAGCCTAACAACGTCACATTAAAATTCAGAAAATGAATTGATGGGAGATAAAATGGGTATCTCATCACATCGATATAAAATTTACATCAATAAGTATAGGGAAGAACCTATCCCATCATAATGAGATGTAAATTAAATGACATAACAAAAAGTAGTCTTTTAAAAAGAGAAGGGTGAAAGGTTCCCTTACCGATTTGGTGACTTACGAAACATACATCACTTGAAAGAAGAACCATACAATGTTGACGTAAATACCCATAAATAAATTATATTACACAAATAGTAAAATAATTAGCAGTACATACACCACTCAAAGGATATAGTGACAAATATAGCATGAATCTCACGGGAATAAAAAGTGAGATAAAAAACCCTTACCTCATAGTAATAAATCGAGTCGTATGACCAAAATATAATAAATACCAAATTAATCATAGAATACACTGAATATAAATATAATCATGATAATATATATCAAATTTCTATACAAAATACACCACATGCAATAAATAAGTGGCGAACATTTGAAATATCACGGAATTAAAAGTGAGATAAGAAATCCCCTTACCTCAAGTCCGACTTGTCTTGTTCATTTCTTTATATTCATGAATAATAATCATTGGTAAATTTATAATTTCTTAATTAATTCCTTTAAAGTGTATTATTAAATTAATATCACATATCATCATGTTATAATAATTAGTGAATTATGTGAGTTCATATCATACGTTTTGTTGATGTTCGGTACATGAGTCAACAATGAACTTGTTTGAAGAGAATTGTCCATGTAGTTATAAGTACATCATCTCTGTAATGGTGTTAATGATTTAAATATCATATATATCCAATATTTATGTATTCAAAAATATTCCATACTATTTGGAGAAATGAAATTAAATGTACCGTTCATGGAGATGGTAGGTCGTACGTACGCATGAACGCTACATTCATTTTTTGTTATATTAATGGACTTTAAAACTAAATTAGACATAGATATATTATAATTACAGTATAATATATATGTTATATAGGTAGAATATGTTCATTAATTACATTCTTTATAAATTCCATTTTTTCCATGAACGAGTCACATCAGTTGAGGGGCTGTAGTCCGCACTTCATCATATGAAATTATCGCATTTTCACAACATTCAAAGCATAATGGTATGCTTTAAATATAAAATACCAAATCATATAGAGGAAATAAATATAATATATATCATATGTAAATATAGTACCATCATAAGGGCCACAATGAATGGTTTTAAAATAATATTGAACAATCATCGTTTCGTGAGGCAGTAATTCGCCACCCACAGAAACAGTATGTTCTTTAACCATTATACGGAGGTGTGTGAGAGTGTAGGTTGAATAATTATCATAAAAAAATCCTAGTATATTTAGGATACTGTTGTTATTATGGGATCAAATAATTATATGACATGGGTTAGTGAATAAGGAAAATAAAATAAAGAAACTCGAGATAAGACATTACCTCTAAATCGGGTAACTCTTTTTGATTTGAGCCAAAGGCTTTCTTGGAATGACTTCTACCCAAATTGAATCTTCAAGGATTAATAGATGTATGTGGAGAGATAATATGAGCAGAGTTTGGATGATTCAAGGGCTGTAGAGGTGTGGGTAAGGGGGTAGATGTGGGGGCCTTTTATAAGAGGGAGGAGGGACACTTTTGGAAAGTCTTGAAATGTTACTTTATTATAAAATGGTTTTCTGATTTTAAAGGTCCAAAATGATATATTTCAAGTATAAGGTGTTAAGGGTTATAAATACATCCATACAATAGGTTTTAGACAAGTTTATGTCTTATATTTTTCCTTATCTTTTTATTTTATTTAAATCGATCATTAATGAGGTAATCACAACATCATCATGGTGTCATAAATAAATTTATTTACTTAATGTCTAAAAATTATAAAAAAAACCATGATGTAGGAAATATTTTTAGCTTTCTAATGAATATTTATAGTCTAATAATGATTTATTTAAACTAAATTAAAATTTTTTTACTAAGGATATACAAACCTTTGTTATATTTCTCTTCTTTTTTTTAAAAAATGTCATAAATGTCACTATTACACCCATGTGACACCATGGGCCCTAAAGTTTGGTAAAATGCATCCCATGGTCGGAAATGACTCAAATAAAAGGATTTGGAAACATGTTGGGGTCATTTTATATTATTATGAAATTATATTATTACCCTTAACTACCCAATTACTAATTAATCACGATAATTAAAGATAATTACCGTAGTTACTATTCATAATGTCCAAAAACAAAAGAGTCTTAATTACATAATTTGGACCTTATGAGTCCAAATATGGAATCCATTTTACCAAATTAAAAACACATAAATTGCAGTAATTAATTTAAAAATAATTCATGTTGTCAAAACCAAATTCAGTTTTTTAAGAAGTAAAATTTATCAAAAGATTGACTTGTTTTTTACATCCAATTGAAAAGTGAAATTACTTCCAATGACCAAAATTGTATTAAGTGAAACAACATAATTCAATTACACTTTAAAACCAATTAAAAGGACCATCTAACTATATAATTAAATTATATGAAAAAGTTGTTTTGAAGTAAAATGCAGTATTTTTTACTATTCGTTAAAAATAAACATTTGTCAGTAAAATACCAAAAATTTATCCAAAGTAAATTTTATATTGCAAATTAAAAATTTATTTCAATTTTACCAAATTGAAAACCTATAAGTTTCATTAATTAATTTTATAATTAACTTCCCCTGTCAAAACAAATAGCGTGTTTTTAGGAAATAATATTTATCAAAAGATTGACACTTGTTTGTGTCCAATTTAAAAGTGAAATTAATTTCAATGACAAAAATTGAATTAAATGGTTAAAATATATTCTAATTACAATTTAAAACCAATTAAAAATATAATATAACCATATAAATAAATTATATTAAAAGGAGGTTTTGAATTAAAATACAGGAATTTTTCACTATTCCTTAAAAATGAACTTTATCGGAAAAATATAAAAAAAATTAAACAAAGTACATTTTGACGTCCCAATTATAAAAAAGGATTTTATTTTGTCAAATATAACATATAAAATTGACAAAACGTATTTTTAAAAAGTGTTCTCTATCAAAAGGTGGTTAATCGTCCTTTTAAAAAATATTAGAATATTTATGCTTAAAATCAAATTCTTTTATTATTTTAAGCAGATATCTTTTATTGGAAAATGTAAAAGTATTTAACAAACATATATAATCATCTTTTAGTTAGTTCTGTTCATTCTCTCCATTACAACGTCTAGGCATTAACTACAATTTAAAATAATATTATCATATTATTAGTGTGCAATGCAAGATTTCAAAGAAACTCCTTGTTCCGTACTGGGTACGCCATCGAACATAGAATTCCCTTTAATGTAATATTAACATTTTATTCACAAATATTAATAAATATGAAAATTTCATATTCTTTATTTACATGGGATGTTACATCCTTCCCCCCTTTTCGGAATTGCATCCTCGCAATTTTAAAAATGGGCTCGGAAACTCCATTGAAATCCTTACATTAGAAAAAGAGTAAATTAAACTATCACTTTAAAAGTAAGAAAGACAAGTACAAAGGTCACCTGATAAAACAGATACTATGATTCCATGAAAACATAGATATGGAAGAGAAAAAAAAAGGGTCAAGTTCTGATGGAGAGTGATAGAAAACTTGTCTAGGAGAAAGTTGACCACCAGAAAATCACAGAATTGTGATGGGTTAAATGGTATTTGATTCCCCAATAGGAAAAGATAACATAAAACTTTTTTGTTTTAAGTTAATTTTCATTAAGGAATTTATTTATGATCTTAACTAAATCATAAGTAAACATACTTAATTGTCATGTAGACTTTCATATCTAACTAGATTTCTTACACTAACTCATATTTTCTCCAAAAGATGAGTATTTAAGATGACTTGATCACATTAAGAGCGCTATAATCAACTTCTTTAGAATCACCTAATCCAAAAAAGATGTACTATATATTTCCCATGTCTTTAGACCTTAACCAAAACCAAAATTTTTAGTACAAGATCAGATAATCCCCAAAAGTATAATCCTTTATAAAAAGAATTTCTACTCTTAATCACCAAAATTCAATAAAAAGAACCCAAGGTTCAATAATGACCATTAATAAAACAGTTATCCATAAAATTCATCAAAGTAATTCAAACTATGATTGAAACCCAAATCTCTGAAGGATTTAATCACATAGTCTTCCAAGGTAAATCATAACATTTATCTCCAAATAACATCAGTTTCTCTTAAAGTCTCATATTGAATAGTAATTAACCTAATCACATATCCTCCATGATAGGTTTATCATTTCCATAGATAACCCAAAATAAATTTATACTTGATTCATAAAATCATCTAACTAAAAATAATTAGTCACACGAACTAGGGAATTAATGTAGTCTAGTGGTAGGTGATAAATATCAGTCGCACTTTGGTTGTGGGTTCGATTCCCGTAGCTTCGTCTAACGTGTTGGGTTGTCACATAGTTTGTGTGTTGTCCCTTTTCAAAAACTACATAATTTTATAACATTCCCTAAAATAGATAAATTCATCAAAAATAACCTTAACATATTTTAACCACAAAGGTTATCTAATAACTTTCGCTTTGCATCCCAAAATGTATTAATCAGTAATTACCTCAAATTCGAGGATCATATAAACCAAAATAACAATATCCAAAACATAAAAGATAATTTTTCCTTGAATAAAATTTTCAAATATCAAATATCAGTGTTACACATACTATAAAATTTCTTCTACTGTAATCTATTCATCAAAAGAGCCTTAATACTTTTAAGAATTTCACCATCCTAAAATCTACCATAACTCTTGATTCCTTTATATGTTGACTTCTTACTCATTCAACATTTTTCATGATCCATTAACTATTCCTTTCCAACTTATTCTGAAATACTTCTTTCCTACAAACAAAATCAAGAATCATGTCCTAATATTTCAATAATAGGACAACATATGAAAAGAAATAATCTATACCTTTCATTGGTCATTGTCAGTTTCTTCATCCTCAATCGGAATAGAATTAGGTATTGGTAAACAAATATTTGTATGATCATGATGATCCCATTCCCAAAAAATCTTCAGAGGACATGTGTTTGCATAATTACCATGCACACCACATTTAAAACATTCAATTGATCCTTCAGAATGAACTTCTTTCCCTTTTATAGAGTCAACTAGAGGCTTCCTTTTTCTATGGAAGGTTCTTGCTTTATGACTTTCATTTCCACGTCTATAGAATATTTCAGTCCCTTTGAAAAATTTTCCAATGTGTTTCTTTCCACATCTTTGACACATAGGTTTTTGAAAATTCTTACCTTTATGATTATTACCTAAACTTCTTTAGGGATTTGTTTCTCGCATAAATGATGCCTTCTAAAAAACACTAAGGTTCAGGTGGTCAATCCTGACTCTATATAGTTGGTTGAGAATAACCAAAAGAGTTCTCATTGTTGCCCCCATATCATTCAGTTTCTCATTTAAAAAATCATCACAGTTTCCTTTACATCCACTGTTACATTGGTGCCTACTAGATCCAACCATTTAATCAAACCAAAAAGGTCTGTGTGAGTATATTAGTAAAATCATCATATAATATCTTATGAGGAGGGTATATACTAAGATATACTTATTCAAGTTATCTTAAACTCATTCACATTATAAAAATAACTATGACTCTTTCTAAAATCCTAACCATTATGGTAGTGTCACTTGGGCTTAAAGAATACCCTAACCTCTAAATTTATCTAAACTAACTTCTGATACCAACTATAAGGACCTAGCTATAAAACATTAAATAATATTGAATTAAATGAATAGTTAACATTGAATATCTTTTCAGGTTTAGAGTTTTAGAGAATTAGGACACAACTATTACATCTCAATGATTACAAAGTAGACACAACTACTCAGTTTCCATTTTTTCACAAAATAAAAACAATTGAAAAAAATATTCATGTCTAGTTCCATGTTTTAGACATCATGACATTTCCTTGATCCCATCCTTGACCCTATTCATCTTTAAGTCCTGTTGAAAACATTTAAAAAACATGGGATGATCATAAAAAGCTCAGTAAGGGATATAAAAATACGAAAGGAAAACATTAGTCCATGTATACATAAGAATTAATCAAATCATACATTACTCATAAAACATAATCACTTCAAAATATCTCATGAAATCATAAGATTTATGAATAACGCATAGAAATCATAAGACACAAAGGTAACTTGAGGCATTCATAACCTTCTTATATAGGGAGTAACCCTCATGGTTACGTTTGGAATACACATCACAGTATATTCCATAAATCTCTTCGAATAAACCTTAGCATTTAACTCCTTTGCGTTACCCAATGAATTGGAGAGCTATCTCGGGCTCACACTCCCTTAGTTTATCATGGAACCACCTGACTTCATAAAAAATTACCAAGAACCATAACATAATCGTATCACATATAACATGAATAAAGGAAACATAACATTTCCACATTTCAATCACATGATATCAATAAAATACATTGATATAATCAGACCAATATCAGTACCATTTTCAATACCCAAATAATATAAAAGTAAAACATTGTATTTATTTTTCATTTTAAAAAGTTATGGCTTATAGAGTAAGCTGAAACTCAAATAATGGTCACGGTGGTGGAGAAGTCGTTGTCATTTCATACGTAAGACAAAAACATTCCTTTTGTCTTTTAGTAAAATGCTTCATGTAAAAATATTCATTTTGAATGAAATTAAATGTTAAAAAGGTTTTTACACCATATAAAATAATGTCGTGTAGAAATCAAAAGATTTCTCAATGAAAGGAGATTGAGATGAAGTCCCGTACAAAGACGGTATCCTTAGATTAAGGATAAATCAATTACATAATTATGAGTGAAAAATATAAATACACCCAATTTAAATGCATATTAAGTGTAAAATAATCAGAGGTCATCCACATTTATTCATAGTACGACATAATCAAGAAGTAGAGGTTAAACCCAAAGAATTGAAATTGGGTTAAGAAGTTCCCTTACAGAAAATTCGACAGCCTAACGATATCACTTTAAAATATTGAAAATGAGTTGATGAGAGATAAAAAGTGTATCTCATCACATGGATAAAAATTTTACATCAATAAGTATATAGAAGAACATATCCCAACAAAATGAGATGTAAATTAAAAAACATAACAAAAATGAGTCTTTTAAAAAGATAAGGGTGAAAGGTTTCATTACCGATATGATAACTTACGAAACATACATAACTTGAAAGAAGGACCATACAATGTTGATGTAAATACCCATAAATGAAATTATATTACACAAAGAGTACAATAATTTTTAGTGGATACACCACTCAAAGGAGATTGTGACAAATATATCATGAATCTCACGGGAATAAATATTGAGATAAAAACCCCTTACCTCATTGTAATAAATCGATTCGTATGACCAAAACATAACAAACACAAAATGAATAATATAATACCATGAATATAAATAGAATAATGATAATATATATCAAATTTTAGTACACAATACACCAAATTCAATAAATAAGTGGCGAACAATGGAAATCTCCTGGAATTAAAAGCGAGATAAGAAATCCCCTTACCTCAAGTCCGACATGTCTTGTTCGTTTCTTTATATTTATGAATAATAAACTTTGGACAATTTATAATTTCTTAAGTACATCAGTTAAATTTTATTATTCAATTCATATCAAATATCATCATTTTATAATAATTAGTTAATTATGTGAGTTCATATCATACATTTTGTTGATGTTCGGTACACGAGTCAACAATGAACTTGTTTGAAGAGAATTGTCCATGTAGTTATAATTAAATCATCTCTGGAATAGTTTTTAGGATTTAAATATCATATATATCTAGTATATATGTATTCAACAATATTCCATATAGTTTGGAGAAAATAAAAGAAATGTACCATTCATGGAGACGGTAGGGCGTACGTACGAATGAACACTACTTTCATTTTTTGTCATATTAATGGACATTAAAACTAAATTTGACATATATATATTATAATTACAGTATAATATATATGTTATATAGGTAGATTAAGTTCATTAATTACATTCTTTATAAATTCCATGTTTGGAATGAACGAGTCACATCACTTGAGGGCGCGGTAGTCCACACTTCCTCATATGAAATTATCGCATTTGTACAACATGAAAAGCATAAAGGTATGTTTTAAATATAAAATACAGAATCAAATATAAGACATAAATATAATATATATCATATATAAATATATTTCCATAATAATGGACACAATTAAAGGTGTTAAAAGAAGATTGAACAATCATCATTTCCTGAGACAGTAATTCATCACCTACAGAAATAGTATGTTCCTTAACCATTAGATGGAGGTGTGTGTGAGTGTAGGTAGAATCCTTATCATAAAAAATTCCTAGTATATTGTGTATACTGGAGTTATTATGGGATCAAATAATAAGAATATAGTGGTGATTAAATAAGTAAAATAATATAATGAAACTCAAGAGAAGACTTTACCTCTAAATCGGTTAACTCTTTTTGATTTGAGCCAAAGCCTTCCTTGGTAAGACTTCTGCTCAATGTGAGATTATAAGAGTACGAGAGAGATGTGGAGAGATAATATGAGCAGAGATTTTACAAACCAGGGGCTTGAGAGGTGTGGGTAATGGGGTAGAGGTGGGGTGCATTTATTAGAGGGAGGAGGGTCACTTTTGGAAAGTCTTGAAATGTTACTTTATTATAAAATGGTTTTCGGATTTTTAAGGTCCCACAATGATATATTTCAAGTATAAGGTGATAAGGGTTATAAATCCTCCCATAAAATAGTTTTTCTACAAGTGTAAGTCTTATATTTTACCTTATCCTTTCATTTTATTTAAATCGACCATTAATGAGATAATCACTGCATCATTATTGTGTCATAAATAAATTTATTTATTTAATGTCTAAAAATTATAAAAAAAATATCATGATGTAGGAAATATTTTTATCTTTATAATTAATATTTATAGTCTAAGATATCATTTATTTAAACAAAATTAAAATTGTTTTACTAAGGATATACACACCTTTGTTATATTTCACTTTTTTTTCAAAATAAAGTCATAAATTTTACTATTACACCCATGTGACTCCATGGGCCCTAAAGTTCGATAAGAATCATCCCATGGTAGTCCATGACTCAACAAATAGGATTTGGACACATTTTGGGGTCATTTTATACTATTATGATATTATTTTATTACCATTAACTACCCAATTACTAATTAATCGCGATAATTAAAGATAATTACCGTAGTTACTATTCATAATGTCCAAAAACAAAAGATTCATAATTAGATAATTGGGACATTATGATTACAAATATGGAATACATTTTACAAAATTCCATACAAATAAATTGTAGTAATTAATTTAAAAATAATTCTCGTTGTCAAAACCAAAGATGGGTTTTTAAAAAGTAAAATTTAGCAAAAGATTGACTTGTTTTTTACATCCAATTGATAAGTAAAATTACATCTAATGAACAATATTGTATAAAGAGATAAAAAATAATTCAATTAAACGTTAAAAACAATTAAAAGGACCATCTAGATATATAATTAAATTACATGAAAAGGCAGTTTTGAAGTAAAATGCAGTATTTTTCACTGTTCATTAATAATGAACATTTGTCAGAAAAATACAAAAAATTTATCGAAAGTAAATTTTATTTTCCACATTCCAAAATTATTTCCATTTTACCAAATTCAAAATATAGAAGTATCATTAATTAATTTTATAATTAATTCTCACTATAAAAACAAATAGCGTGTTTTTAAGAAACAATATCTATCAAATGATTTACACTTATTTATGTCCAATTTCAAAGTGAAATTAATTTAAATGACCACCATTGAATTTAATGGTAAAAATATATTCTAATTACACTTTAAAACCAATTAAAAATATCTTCCAACTATATAAATAAATTAGATTAAAAAGAGTCTTTGAATTAAAATACGTCATTTTATATTATTCATTAAAAATGAACTTTATCGAAAAATAACAAAAATTTACACAAATTACATTTTGACATCCTGATTATAAAGAAGGATTTTATTTTGTCAAATATAACATATAAAAGTGTCAAAAAATTGTTTTAAAAACGGTTCACCATCAAAAGGCGGTTAATCGGCCTTTTAAAGAATATTACAATATTTACGCTTAAAATTGATTTCTTTTCTTATTTTAAGACTTTAACTTTTATTAGATAAAAGAAAAAATATTTAACAAACATATATAATAATTTTGTAGTTAGTTCTATTCATTCTCTCCATTACAATGGTTAGGCGTTAACTACCATTTAAAATAATATTATCATATTATTACTGTGCAGTGTAATATTTCAAAGAAACTGGTTGTTTTCTACTGGGTACGCCATCGAGCATAGAATTCCCTTTAAAAAAATATTAACATTTTATTCACAAATATTAATAAATATGAAAATATCATTTTATTTATTTACCTGGGATGTTACAAATTGATTCCATAGATTGGGAGGAAATCAAGAATATGATTTTCAAAAAATATTTTCCTCGGACCCTCCGTCTGAATATTGAAAGAGAGTTCCTAAGACTCAAGTAGAAGGAAGATGAATCCATTGGGGCCTATGAAGCGAACCATAAAAGGCTTGCAAGGTACGCCTCTGGCTTTGTTATGAACACTGAAATCAAGGTGGATCGCTTCTTTAGAGGATTAAAGCCATGCATACAAAAAGTGTTGGTGATTCGAGACTTCGATAGTTGTGAGGAGATTGTCTGTTGTGCCATCATGGTTGAAATGGAGATTGGAGACTCTCAGTGGTCTTGTGGGCCTAGTGACAAGAAGTTGAAAATGGATAACATCATGGGTGGTTCATCAAACATGTCCCTTGATGGAAATAAGCCTCGCATTCCCCTTGGCAAAAATTTTGGGAAGATGTATCTTGGTGACTATCTCAAGGGAAACAAAAATTGCTTAAAATGCGGAAATTTTGGTCATCTAGCCAAGAACTGCCAAAGGGATATAAAAAATCCTGCTAATGTGGAAGATTAAAGGAAGGATCAGATCAACACTTAGCCTGTAGTGTTGTGTTACTACTACAAGGAGCATTGGCATTATGTGAACAATTTCCCTAAGCTGAGGGTTGTCAGAGGAAATCAACAACAACCTCCAAGGAAACAAGGAAGGGATTATGATATCACTACAACTGAGGTGGATCCGAAAAACAATGTGGTGATAGGTACGCTTGTTATTCATTCAAGAATAGAGAACATACAATTTGATTCTAGTTCTACGCATTCTTTCATATCTTGAAAGTTTAGTAGAACTATTCAAACACCACCTCAAAATTTGGGGGAAATGTTATCTGTGAGAATAGAGAATGGGGAAATTATTGCATCCATGGTTTATAACTCCTCCCCAGTTAACGTTTTTGGACTGAACCTCCCAGAAGAACTCGTCATAATTTTTTTAGTGTAGTTTGACTCTATCTTGGGCATGGGTTGTCTATCATTGTACAAGGCCAACATCAATTGACGGGAAAGGGAGATAAATTTTCACATCCCAAAGCATCCTCCAATTCTTTACAAGTGTAAGGAGGAATATTATTCTCCTTTCAAATCATCATCTCAAGTTTGGATACTGCTTCCTTGTGAGAAATCATGTCCAGCTCAACTGATTGGGATAAAGGATAGATTTAGGCTTGAAGACATGCCCATTGTGAGAGATTACACTGATGGATTCCATGAAAAGTTTTCTTTTCTTCCTCGTGACTGAGAGGTTGAGTTATCAATTGAACTTATCCCTGGATCATTTCCAATCTCCAAGAAACCTTATAGATTGGCCATTGTAGAGCTGTAAGTGCTGAAGAGGCAGTTACATGAGAATATAGAGAAGGGTTTTATATGCCCAAGTTCTTCACCATGGATTTCTCCAGTCCTCTTTTTCATGAAGAAGGATGAATAAATTCACCTCTGCATTGATTATCATGAGCTCCAGAAAATCTTGATAAAGACCAAGTATCCCCTTCCACAGATAGATGAATTGTTCGATTAGCTTTGTGGCACCAGTTATTTCTCTAAGATGGAACTTCGGTCCGGATGTCACCAACTAAAGGTGAAGAAGGAAGATATTACTAAGACTTCATTTCGAATGAGTCGTGGACACTATGAGTTCATAGTGATGCCCTTAATACTCTCTAATGCTCTAGAAATTTTCATTGATTTAATGAACAGAGTCTTTAGAGATTACATCGACAAAATTATGGTGGTCTTTATTGATGATATTCTGATATACTCCAAGAGAAAGGATGAAAATGAAGATCTTTGGAAAACTATGTTAAAGAATTTCTGAAAGGAGAAGTTGTATGCAAAGTATAGTGAATGTGAGTACTGGATGGAGGAAGTATCATTATTGGGGCATATTGTCACCAAAAAAGGGATATCTATAGACCCTTCCAAGATGAAGGAAATTGATGAGTGGCAGAGGCCAACTTATGGAATGGAGATCTGTAGCTTTTTGGGTCTAATTGGGTATTATCAATGATTCGTGAAGAACCTTTCACAATTGTCAATCCCAATGACCAAGCTAACACGGAAGGGAGTAAATATTGTTTGGACACAAGAATGTGAATACTATTTTAAATGATTTGAAAAAGAGGCTTATCACTACACCAATACTCACACTCCCTTCAAATGGAGAACTCTTTGTGGTGTATAGTGATACTTCTAAGAAGGGCTTAGGTTGTGTGCTAATGAAAAATGATAAAATGATAACCTATTCCTCATGGAAGCTGAAAATCCATGAGCAAAACTATCCTACGCATGAATAGGAGTTGGAGGCAATGATCTTAGCGTTGAAAATCTGGCGGCATTATCTCTGTGGGAAAAAATGTGAGATATATACTGACCACAAGAGTCTCAAATATATATTCATACAGAAAGAGCTTAATATGCGCCAGTGAATATGGATAGATCTCATCAAGGATTATGACTACTCAATCCACTACCATCCCAATAAGGCAAACAAGGTGGCAGATGCTCTATGTAAAAAGGATACTACATCTTTATCAATGGTGAGAATTGAAAAGGATATGATCTTCTTCTATTTGCAATGGATAGACATGAGAATCATTAAGGGAGGAACATAATCAATCATTTCTCAAATGATTTCTCAACCATCCATCTTATAAAAAATAAAGGATACTCAAAGAAGTGATGTGGAAACTCAGAAAAGGGTGGAAGCAATCAAAAATGGTAAATCCTCCAATTTCAAAATTTATGAGGAAGGAGTTATAATATTTGGTAAATGATTATGTGTACCATCTGATCTAGAGATATAGAAGGAGATATTGAATGATTCACATAGCTTAACCTTCTCTATCCACTCAGGGAGCACAAAGATGTATCAGGATCTTTGAGAAAACTTTTGGGGGGAAATATGAAAAGGGAGATTGAAAAATATACATCAAAGTGCCTTGTATGTCAGCAAGTGAAGGTTGATAGAGAAATTTCTAAGGGGATGATTCTACCACTACCCATACCAGCATAAAAGTGGAAGAACATTACCATGAACTTTTTCACTAGACTTCCAAATACATCTAGAGCAAACAATGCTAAATGGGTCGTTGTGGATCGTCTTACGAAGAAAAATCACTTTATCATGGTTTGAGAGGAATTATCATTGGATCAACTTGCATGGATTGACATAAAGAAAGTGTTAAGGCTGCATGGATTACCACTATCTATATTATCTGACTGTGTTCCAAGATTCACCTCGATGTTCTGGAAAAGTCTCCAGCATGCTCTGAGCACTGAACTGAACATTAGTACAACATATCATCCACAAATTGATAGCCAATCTGAGTGAACTGTTCAGACACTAGAAGACATGATGAGAGCGTGTTCTATGGAATTCGAAGGAGATGGGACAAACATATTCATTGGTTGAATTCTCCTACAACAATAGTTTCCACTCGAGCATCTGAATAGCACCATATGAAGCTCTTTATGGGAAAAGGTGTAGAACACTAGCATGTTGGGATGAAGTTGATGAGCATAAGTTTCTAGGACTTGAAATGGTTGATGAAATGGTGGAGAAGGTGAAAACCATTTAGTAGTATATCAAGGAAGCCGAGATTTGACAGAAGAGTTTTGCAGATAACCGTCGACGTGACCTTTAGTTCAAAGTTGGAGACATGTTATTTTTAAGAATATCACCTTGGAAGAAGGTCATGACGTTTGGAAAGAAAGGGAAGTTAAGTCCCAGGTACATTTACCCCTTCAAGATCCTTGATCGAGTCAGAGCTATGGCCTATCGACTGACTCTTCCACCTACCATGTCAAAATTGTCTTTCATGCATCCCTCTTAAGGAAGTACATACCAGACCCTTAACATGTACTCTCTTCAGTGGTGGTACAGTTGGAGGATGTTCTCTCTTACGAGGAATAGCCAGTGAAGATCATGGATGATAGAGACAACGTTCAATGAAACAAGACTACTCATCTGGTCAAGGTACTATAGAGAAACCATAAGTATGAAGAGGCGACATGGGAACTGGAGGAAGCAATGAAGGAAAAGTACCCACACCTATTTTTGGATTAGAATGTAAAACGAAATTTCGAGGGAAAATTTTCATAAGGGGGGAAGAATGTAACGACCCAATGCTTTTCAATGGAAATTTCCTTCTCATAATTATGTCATAAAATCACCTGAAAACATAACATAATGATCTAATAAGTGCTAAGTGACTTTTAAACATTTTTTTGTCACTTCTGTGTTTGGAATTTCAAAAATCTGGCATACACTGTTGTAATCAGTAAGTCATTTTGAGTCTGATAAGGAAAACATAATTTTTGGTGAATAGTAACTTACCCTAATGAATAGTAACATACCCTCATAAATAGTGACATACCCTAATGAATAGTAACCTTACATATGATAATATATAAATGTTATTCAAGTTGGAATTATGATATACCTATATTTTAGAATATGTTAATGAATGTTTTAAAACTGGTTTTGATAATAAATTACTATTTTAATTAAATATTAAAACAACCATATAAATAAAATAATTTTTGAAAAATGGTCTTCATTTTTGGATTCCACACATCAAAAAATTGTTAGGGAGAATTTTTGGGATTTTTCTAAAATACAGGAATTTTTTAAGAATTGTAAAATAAGATAATTTACAATAAATGCTAAATAAGGGATTTATTTAGTTGTTAAGGATGTTCAGCTGATGTAAGCCCACTTGGTTTGGTATCACATAATAAAATTACTATTATTGGTCGTTTAATACCAACTATTCCTTTTCTAGTGAAGAAATAATTAATTAATTATTATTATATTTCGATATCTCTCCTCTCCTCCACTATAAAACTCCCTTCACTCCCTCTTCTCTTAACTCCTCTCAAGACTTGTTCCTTGCCATTATTCTAACATAATCTCTCCACAAGATCCTCCCCCACTTCCAAAAGCTCTTATCTCCTTTAAAATACCTAATCCTCTCCCCTTAAGGGGTTCTCAAAGGAGGAAGTCTCAATAGGTAAATTCCTCTTTCCAATTCATTCATTTCATTTAAGTTCTCTTTATTTTTTGTTTGTTTCCTCACCTCCCTTCACAATAATAGTATGATAAATCCAACAACAAACATTTACTGTTATATTTTCATGATAAAGGTATATTTCATTATCTTATCTATTTTCCCCACCCTTTTATTTGAACGAAATGAATGCACCGTTTGAGATGTGCTAATTTAGCACATTCAAGGACAACCGTTTATGAATTTCTGGTATTATATTTAATTCTAGTCATGAAACCATTTGTGATATAGTTGAACCAGATTATTATATATGTATTATATATCTTATTTTTGTTTCTTTAATCCTTTTGTAAAAATTATATTAAGTTATAAATCCAAACATGTTCACTATAATCCAATCCACTAATTAACAGAAAAGGTTATCACTAAGGTTATATATATAACAATTCAACTTCACTCTAAGTATCCTAATTAAAATTAAAACCATGTAATCTTTGGGATGTGCACTAAATAAAATAACTTCTATTCAGGAAAACCACTTTCATATTACATATAATTCAAACTTGAATATAAGTGAACCGATCTTCTAATGCCAAGTAAACAAACGAGCCCGAACAATGAAATTGAACCTTATAACTAATCAAAAAGGCATTGAATGAACTAAAAATGGTTATAATAAATAAATTACATATAATAGAGGTTCTGTACTTATTAATTAATAATCCTAAATTTGTTTATTCATGTCTTTAATTATAGGTGTAGAATACCAACGGAATTAAGGTAAGAGATCCTCTCCTTTTCACTCATAATCAAGATTATTCTCTATGTTATGCCTTTTTTGTGTAATACCAAGTGATGGGGTATGTTTTCTCAACTCAACCATACTTAACTAATGTTTTATAAGTGATGAGAAACCCATTACCTCTCTCATAAATCTCTATTAGTTACACCGGATACCATGCCGATAAACCGTAATGGATTCTACCTGAACATCCTCTATTCCTTCGGGTTACTCTATCTTTGTTTTTTACCAAAATATAGTTATATCTTCTTTTTTATGTAAAACATCTACATTCTATTTATATGATCTATAGTCATTTTTCAAGATCCATCTATCATTCTCTTTCGGGGATATACATGCTTTTAATTGAATCCTTCCTCGATACTTCCCAATAAGCATGCTTGTTTTAAAGGAACTTCCTGAAATTTTACCCAATATCATGTGTGCTCTATCCGTAGTTTTAAGACACCATTGTCTTTATAAAATCAGTATTTTTATTTTTAAAACCTTCTTGGTTCAATTCTGGTTTTATATAATATAATTTCTTCTTTAATATTTTTAAAGCTCTATAGTATTTTCCTTAAAACTGCGCAAAAATGTTTTAATGCTAATGTTTCTCAAATATATTTCTTATATGATGTAACTTCCTTTTGATACCACATACCATGTTATATTCCTATATTACCTTATTAACATCCATTTATGTTCTAATCCTTTTCTCCCATGGACACTTTCATGATACACTCATTGGTTATGCTTTATGTCTTGATTGTGGTACCCAATTCTCTCCATGGGTAACCTTATTTTTATGTATGGCTGATTATGTATGATTATTTATGGGGAATGAATAATTATGTGGTAGGAATATTTATGTGGAAAGAATATTCTTTAAAATTTTGAGATGTGTGTGCCCAGATAACGCTCCAATGCATTGGGTATAGTTAAGTCTCATGAGATGTGATGTGAAACGTGATTGGCGGCTAGCCTTGACCCATACTGAAATGGGAAACAAGATTGGCAGTTAGGCTTAACCCATAATAAAGAAATGTTTTATGATTCTTCCACATTTATATGATTCCATGTTTATATGATCCCATGATTATATGATATTATTTCATATGTTCCATGTTTTGGATATCAATATGCCATGCCTCCTAACTCATGTGCTTAAGATGTATCCTTATGTTCTTTCCCTTACTAGGCTTTTCAGCTCATCCCTTTGTTCATGTGTTCCCCAGGGTACCCTATGCATATTTAAGGGATTAATAGAAGTTAGGAGCTCATTATGGATTTTAAATAAGGAAGTATTTTTTATCCCCATGTTTTATGTTTTATGTACCTAGTCTAGTAAGACACTAGACTTAACGATCCTTGGCTTGTACTCTAATGATTAATTATGCTTAAAATCATGAAATGTTGAATGTAAAAGGCTCAGGTCGCTATACATAATATTTATACGCATCAAGTGTTTGAAAAAATTGCATGTGATAATACCTTTTTTATATTTAATTATATTATTATTACGAATTGTAAATAATAAATAATTAATATCTCTGAAATGATGCATAGTAGGTGAAACATGTGGTCACCATTAGGTTTGAGACATGGGTTTTACCGTAGGTTGAGTATTACTTTTATGCGCATTGAGTGTTTGAGAATATCACAAACTATAATACCTTTTTAATATTAAATTATATTATTATTATGATTTTAATTAATTAAATTTTATTTAATTTCTTTTCATCATCTTCTCCATGCTATTCCTCTATTTTTGGTCACATACATTTTTTCAAAAGTTTCTATTTCTTCCTTTTTACCCATTAAAAATTAATAGGCCATAATGAGTTGAATCTAATCACTCCATCAATAAAATTTTAATGAAATATAAGATTAATTTGAAACACTAATGGTGGAAATGTTGGGACAAATTTAATGAAACTATTAAAAATAATAAATTCTGCTATTAATATTTTTATTATTATTAAATTAATAAAATTGGAATTTGAATACGTTTTGGAAGATAAAAAATAATTATAATAAATGTATTATTATTATAATTTTTTGAAAAACAAAATAGAAAATCATTGTTGTAATTAAATATTATTTATTTTCTATTTATGAAAAGGTGTTTCACTATGGGTGAATTATTGGGAGGATAGACAAAAATGTGGATATTGTTACTTGTAAAACATAAATTTAATGGTGTTATTAATTTAAATTTATTATTTTTTGGAATTTGAAGAAGGTTGTTGGAAAAACCTTAATAGTGATAATGATGATAGATATTTAATAATATTCATTATTATTGTTGTTAAAATTTCATTTATAAAATTTAAAAAATAATTGTTTTCTGTGAAAAAATTATAAAATTTGTACATATATATATACTAGTCAAAAATATATATTTATATTAATTTTAATGAATATATATATATATATATATTATGTGGGGGGGGGTTATGTATACACATTAGTGCGTAAATACAGATTATATAAATAAATAATGTGTTTTATAGAATATGTTAATATATATATATACTTATTTATTGTGACAAACTCTTAAATATATATAATGGATTATTTTTTTTATTTAAAAGGGGAATTGAAAAAAGTTTATGGGTTATATGGGTGTGTTTCACACAAGAAGATGAGTAAGTAAAATGATAATGTATACTTATAAAGAGAGATGAATTTAATTTAGTTATTCCATCCAAGATCAGATTTTTACTCAAAGGAGAAAAAATAAGACCCCGACTAAGGGGGCCTAAAATAGAGCTGGCCAAGGAAATCCCCTATGACCAGGTTCACCCCCTCAGGATTCAAACAGTTAAAAGAGATGATACGAGTACTAATAGAACTCTGATCTGCTAAAGAGACCAAATGATCTACAACCTTGTTTCCCTCGCGCCAAGTGTGGGAGACTTGAATATTGGATCCTATAAGAACTCTGTATTTACGGACCATGTAGGCAATAGACCATAGAGTCGATCCTTTCCCACTTACGGAATCATGAAGGACCATGGAATCAGTTTCCACCTAGGATAAGGCCAGGCTCTCTTGCATGCATAAGGTGAGCCTAGAGAGCAGAGCCTTGACCTTGGCCTGAAGTGCGGTGCCATTGACATAGGAGGAGGAGAAAGCCATAACCAATTTTCCCCCTGAGTTTCGAACCAATCCCCCTCTTTTTATCACACCAGTTTCACAGGACCCATCCATGTTTAATTTCATATCGCAGCAGGAGGAAGCCAACAAAACCAGTTCCCCCGAGGCTGATCAAAGTAAGGAGGATGGTGCCTAACCTGAAGGAGCCACAAAGATGGATCACACTACTAGTCGGAGAAGAGCGAGGCCATGTCTACCATAAGGAAGCGAGTCCTCGCAATGATAGACCTCTTCGAGGAGGCTTGGTCATCAAATCTGACCATATTCCTAGCCTGTCGTAGACTCCATCACCCATTATTGTAGATCACCGCCCGAGCCATACATTGCTTTCCCTCCTTCATCGATCTGTGGAACCATCTAAGGAAAGGCACGTCCCTGATATCCCCGAAGGAGATAGCTATTATGTAGCTAATGGAAGACCAAATAGCCTGAGCGCATTCCCCTTCATGGAAGAGATGTTGAGAACTCTCCTCCCGCCTGTTGCTGCAACAATGGCTCAAAGACGCCATACTGATACCAAGCTTCTTGATATTCTTGTCAGTGGTAGTGGCCTGGTTCCTGATCCACCTAGATAAGAAATTAAGCTTGTATGGGATCTTCTTACACCACAACACCTCGTTCCAGCTCCCATGGGACACCTGGCCAGTATCCATCCTTTGGAATTCCTTGTTTGTAAAGAAACCCAAAGATGAGGGAGTAAACAAACATTTATTCTGCTTAGCATTAAAGACAATGGCCTCGAGATGTTCATTTTTCTCCTCATCCAGAACCGCTTTCGTAAACCTCGGATAGAGACCAGCTTCCCTTAGCGTGATCAGAGGCATTGGGCACCCGGGGAATACAAAAACCGAGCCTGCCCAGTTGCAGCTCCAAACAGAGATATCCCCTCTGCCAACCAGCCAAAGGGAACTTTGATGAAGAGAATGAATCAGAGGATAAATAATTGAAAAGAAGGGAGAGACTCGGCCATGCATCGTCTCCTCATTATGACAGATGAAGGACATGGACCTTCCCCAAAGCATCTGATCCTCAATAATTTCCCACTCGAGTTTCGCATGCATACAGTGGAGGGTGCTCTGTAATCTCCTCATGTTGATCCCTTCGTCGTAAAGGGGTCTAGCCAACCTTTCCCACAAAGCCCAATGCCTCTTTCCTTCCAACATGGCGTCCCATATGAAGCTGCAAAATACCTTTCAGATTATTTTAATGACACCTCATGGCACATAGACAGAAGACATAGCATGAATGGGAATGGTAGACAACACACTATTGACCAGAGCAATGCATCCGCCAAACGAAAGGAAACAGTTATTCCAATTAAGCACAAGTCTCATTATCTTGTTAGCAATCTGATCAAAGTCACGAACCCAGAGCCGTCCTGAGGAGATGGGTGTGCCTAAGTACTCCATCAGAAAGGATCTGCGTTGCAAGTTGAGACGGCTTCACAAAGAGTAAATGTGACTAGGAGCGCATATGTGAGAGATGAAAATGTAACTTTTTGTGTTGCTAATTACTTGCCTGCTCCAGTGGTTGTAAAACTTCAGGATGTTCTTGAGTCCTCGAACAGATTCCCTACCTCCATTTATGAAAATAACTATATCATCAGCGAACATTAGATGGGTTATCGGAGGACTGCTCATCTTCCTTTTGTAAGGCCAGAAGTCTCCAATAGAGATCCCTCGGTTGATGAGACGACTAAGAATGTCATGATCCATGATGCAGATGATAGGAGATATCGGGTCTCCCAGCCAAAGGCCTCTCGTCACATTAAAAAACCCATGATACTTCCCTGAGAAGGAGACCGTCATCCATGATGAGCTAAACCTCCTAAAAAGAAGATCCACAACCTTCCCCGAGAACCCCATAGCCGTTAAATCATTGTTGATAAAGCTCCATTCGAGGCAGTCGTATGCTTTATCCATATCTAACTTAATCATTAGGTTCGAACTATGGGAATTGATGTTAATTTCTATCATTACCTCTTGACCAAGGGCAATAGCTCCCTGTATGGAACGACCCCTGACAAACCCATGTTTTTCAATGGAGATGCATTAGGGAAGAAGAGTGGACAATAATTGATTTATTACACGTGCAAGAATATTATATGGGAAGTTTCATAAATTTATTGGCCGATAATGAGACAGAGAAGAAGGGTTTTTAATCTTCAAAATGAGGCACAAGGTGGTCGCACTTGCAACCTGAGGCAAGATCCCACCGTGGAAATAGTCCAGAATCACTTCTGAGATGTCCCCCTTAACCACATCCCACACCCCTCAGTAGAAGGAGCCTGGAAAACTATCCAGACCGGGTGCACTCTCGGGGTTCAGATTCATCATTGCCTTGTAAATTTCTTCCTCGTCTGGAATCGCCTCCATGCTAGCATTGTCCAAGAGAGATATCAGCCTTGGAATCTCCTCCCAGAAGTCTGCATGGTCACTGGGATTACCATCTGTCATATTCGAATTAGGACCATCTAGGAGGTCCCCAAAGAAGATATGTGCCATTCCCCCCACAATCTCTTCCTCCTCTGTATACGTCTCGTCCTCGAGCAGAATGTTTGGATTGATATTTAGACGTTTTTCTTTGATGTTTGCATGGAAAAAACCAGTGTTCGTGTCTCCCTCACATAGCCATTTCACCCGAGATATATCTCGAGCAAGACGCTCCTGATTAAGAATCTTCTCTGCCCAGCAAGCTCTCTTCCCGGCTAAATCTTCGAACACTGAGTTGCTCCAAACCTCCCCAAGAATGGATTCCATGTTGTTGATGCTTTGTTTCAAATTTTCCATTTCCTGTTCGAAGGGAGGTAACCCTCTGGCCCATTCCTGAAGCCCGCATTTCATCCTCCAGAGTCTCTTGTGGATGGCTACCCATGTATGCCCGCTCGAAGGTTCTCACCACAACTTCTTAACAAGCTGATGACATCCTGGAAAGTGAGGCCATTGATTGCAGAACCTGAAAGTCTCCGGATACACCTGCCCAGGAGAAAGAGACGCCAAAAAGGGGGAGTCATCAGAGATACCTCGAACATGGTGGGTTACCTTGGCATTCAGGAACCTTCTTATTCCAGATGAATTGGACAGATAGCGGTCGATTCTGTTCCAACTGCGTCTGCTGCACCCCAAGTTGTTGCACCAGGTGAAGCGAGATCCCAAGTAGCTTTTTGGGGAAAGGTCCCTCTCCATTTCTTCTCCCCCGGATCAAGGATGGTGTTGAAGTCCCGCACCACAAACCAAGGTATATCCTACGGATCAAATTGACCCAATTCACTTCACAGTCTCTGGCAGCCCACCACATCACAACTTCCATAAACAAAAGAAATGTAGAAGAACTCCTTTCCCACGATGTCTTTTGATGTAATGAATTGGTCGCCTGCATTTATCATTACTAGAGAAGCCTCCTTAGACCAGAAGACCCATATGTGTCTGTTCGTGTCTTCTTGCATGGAGCCATGCAGCTTCACCTTGCAGCTAAACTCTCGGATCTTCACCGGGTTTTGTTTATGCTCAAGTATAGCCACAACAGAAATTTTATGTTTCTTAACTTCAAAGACATTGAAATTTGTCTTCACTCTTGCACCCATTCCACGCGCGTTCCAAATAAGAAGAGATAGCATTAAACAAATAGAGTCCTGGATTTGGCCCCAGTCACTATGGTCTTCTTACACTGATAGGAGGATTCATCCCTGAGGTGTCTCAAGTGGGCACACGTGCACACCCCATGACTCTGAGAAAAGAGACCCAGGGCACAGAGAACCACATGAACAATAGGAGTAAAATGGGAGGGAGGGGAGGAAGTGACTCTCACCCTTTTCCACACCCCTGGGCTCGGGGAGGGAAAGAAAGAACCACCACCTTGATGCTTATGAGGGCATAACTTCGAGAAAACACACTGGGAAGAGAGAGAGCTTGACAGAGCAACCACATCCTTCTACTCCAAGCACACAATAGGGAGGGACGAACGAGCCACTGGAAATAAAACCAGGGTATCCAGAAAGGGTAGAAAAGAGGCTAAGATATTGTCACGATGCCAACCTACAGCAAGCATCGGAGGGATGGGCAAAGAATCCAGAAGAGCCGAGACCATCGTGTGTGGAACCCCTGGCCTAAATACCTCGAGATCTTTGCATGAGTTACCCGAAGCTGGAGATAGAGGGAGAAGAACCCTGAACTCAGAATCTTCTGACTGTGCCAGGGAATCCCCTGAAACCGAAACTTGTTCCGAAATAGACTCTGAAGCTCCCTCCCTGGGAGAGGTAGGGACACCAACAAGAGATGACTTAGGAGCCGAGCGGGGGATGTCTCTATTATGATTTCTGCACGAATACATGGAGTTCCCCTGGAGGTATCAAGAGGATTAGAAACTAGGAAAAATTGGGAACACAATAGGTTGATCCCAATCCTCCTCACCCTTCACCATTAATGAATCCTTCTCCGGAACCTGATGGGAAAGATCCAGATTCACACAAATCCGGGGCACCAAAATATCCTCACAGGAAAGAGTACAGTCATCCACGCACAGGAAAACACCGAGAGAATCCCCTATGGCCTTCAGAAGAGAGCCATTTGGGAAAGGCAGGGGTAAACCAGGAAGCCCAAGCCATACCGCCGAGCGGGATCTTTTTTTACCCTTAAGCAAAGCCATCGAACAGGGTGATAGGCTGAATCTCCACCGCCCAAAGGATCTGGGAGCTTTACACTAGACTCAAACAAAATCCTCCTCCATCTTTAGCACCACTGAGAAAGAGGACCACTGAAGTATAGAAACCCTTACCAGACCTTCCATCGCCCAAGAGCCCCCAAACTTCCTGAATACCTCCAGGGGGGTTTCACCGCCCCGAAACAAGCCACCAGCGTCCCCTTGAGACAAGCAGCCGCCTCCACAAAAGCCTCAGGGGGAAACACCGCCGCAACGCTTGAGCCGACCCGAGACACCACCGGAGAAACCGGCCTCACCGCCGAGAAACAGATCTGCAGGGAACCCTGTGACAAATGGCGAACGGCGTCGCTGTATGACCTAGCAGGCTATCAAGACCTTGAGATGGGACCTGTGGAAGAGAGAGGAGCAGGATGCACATCTCTTGAGAAGACTCTGTGATTGAAGGTCGACGGAGGTGAGAGCAGCCCTCGACCGTCGCCAGCCGAGGGAGCAACGGTCGACTTTTTTTGAAAATCGGCAGGCACGTGAGGCGTGTTCTTTGAAGATACGGAGTCCATTTCACTTAATTGTAATTTATAGTAAATGAATATGATCAATTGGGTTTATCTTCACACACACATATATACATATATATAATTGTTATATGAGGAGGTGGTTTGTATAGAATAAATTAGAGGATTCTTCTATATCTCACTCTCTCTTCTATTATTTTTATTTTATTTTATTTTATACATAAATTTTCGAAATTAAATATATTTTCTGGTATCGATCAGAATTACATGTCGCTAGTATCGTTGGATTTGTATCAATGAGTAGAATTTGATTCCACATCTTATTGTTTAAGGTGATGAAGTTATTTTTTTATATTTAATTTATTCATTTTAATTATCAAAGAGAGAAATAAATATAAATAATGGAAATATTGGGATAGTTCATGAATTCATTGTCATGTGATCATCATCTGATTGGGTGTAAGAGTGGTTTGGGTGATGAATGTCATTGTAAACCCCGACATCAACTTGGAAAATAGGGAGGTTTAAATGTTCTTATCTAATGTGGTCTCTTTTATACATGCTTCCATATTTGAATTATGTGCTGGATTAATTGATACTATGCTTTATTGTGATCTTTTGTAGGTGTTTTTGTATCACATGAAACATATTTTAATTCTAAGAGTGATATTTGTTTATCTTTTTTGTTTTTTTATTTTTATTCCATGATGTTATGTTTTTTGATTTATTTCTCATGATGATATATAATGATATGCTTGTCAAATTATGCTATATTGTGTATATATGTTTCGTTTATTTATAGGTACTGTTCTTGGTGCTAGGAATAGGTGGACAATCATGACATGATTACACCTTAGAGGGGTAGTACACTTTACATTCATTATTTTGTTATGATGGACCTAAGATCTTGGTGGATATATGAAGGCATGTCATGACGATACTATAATCAATGCCTATGTTTTGGGTTTCTTGATCCCTAGTTGATTTGAGAGTTATGTATAAGATTACTAGTTGTTTTTTATCATCATTCCATACGTGAGGTCATAGATATGATGATACCATGGAGCCATGTTAGGGACTCACTAAGGTAACTAGAATCTATGTACTGGGTTGCTTGATGTCTAGTTGATTTGCAAGTAGGTAACATGATTCCTAGTTGATCTTAGATCATCATGATCAATGCCTAGTTGATTTGATAGTGCCACCTTAGAATCATAAATTCAAAAAAATGATGTGCTTGAGGCCCATGGTGAACCATGTTTTACATATACATGATTTCATCAGGTTTTCAAACAAAAATTGTACTAGAAAGATGTCTAGATTGGTTACTACTGACTTTATGAAGAGATGGATTTCGAGCACCACGTGCTGGCACATTTGTAGAAGGATTTTTAGATCCATGAACTAGTCCATTCAGAGATGGATAATGAGGTCCATGAAGTGTTTCATGTTATTTTATACATTCCATAATTGTCTTTCATAAATGATGATAATGTTGGTATGATAGTAGTTTCAGTAGTGAATTGGTTAGTGCATCACCCCAAGTTTTGATTTGTATGTTTGTATTCATATTACACAATGATTATTATTATGTAATAAACTTTTATAATTTAGAACAGAAGGTAAAGATGTATTTATGGTCCTCTAACGATTATTGTACTCACTCCATAAGTAGGAATTTCAATGCACTTTTAGATTCCATGAGAAACCCAGTTAAGGGAAATGGACCAATGGTGGATGTTTGAGTAGGTCAAGCAGAGAGTTGGATTGGATTGGGACAGATAACAGAGGACACCATATTTGTTTTTATTTATTATCTAATTTAGTTTCTATAGACATATTTCCACATTGTAAGCCCTTATATATATATATTATATGATATCATTAGTTTTTTCACTTTCATTGATTATTTATTAATTCCTCAGTTATTAATATTTATTGTCCCACTCGATAAAATATGACATAGGGTATAGTCTCCCCACAATCTGATTTAGACCCTCGTAGAAAGTCGTCGACCTCTTGCATATGAGGAATCAAGAATGAGGTGATGTGGAATTTCTGCTCTGACTTGGTAGTTTGGTTTAGGAAGTTACATTGATGCTATGAAGAAAGTCACTTTGAGACAATCAATCTTTAACAACATCCATTTTCATCATCATTATAAACTTTTTAATCATCTTCTATTTCATTATATTTGGACAGTTTATTAGAATATGTAATCTGGAAGACCCACTCATTATACTTTGATTAAGGATAAATGTCAAAAATATATTCTATAGAAGAATATCCCAACCTAATGAAGTCAATCATGATTAAAAAAGATTAAAAGTAAAAATTTATAGATGTTATATGCTAGAATTGATTTTATGTCACGACTGATGAGGAATATCAATCCTGCCATCATATTTATATTATAGACATCTCACTTGAGGGGATATGACACCCATTAATTACACTACAATTAAATATTATTATAGTTGGTTTAAACAGTTTTCTATCATAAGATTGGTCATTATGATATTTTTAATGGAATTATAGGATGGGAAAATAATAATACATGATGAAATAATATATATTTAGGGTTTTCACCACTATATGAATCTTATATTAGTTATATTCAAAAAATTTCCTTCTCCAATATGAATGTGTAGATGCTCTGGCCTCCCATACAAAAAACAATACACTTGATTAGCTTTTCGAATTTAAGGTTGATTTATCTAATTAAAAATTAGATTATTATAGATACATATGAAAAATTAACCATATATCACATTATATTAATTATAATATCTTCATATAACATCTTTTAAACAAAAATACATATTTTGAATATGTTTTAGATGATGTCAGAGACTATTCATATTATATGTGTGATAAAAAAAGTGATAAATAGAGATCCAATAAATGAATTGAGTAGTGTTTAGAAATATTCACCAGATTCAAAAAATCTATTAATGAAGCATGATATGTTTATTTCAAAGTATTAGTTGAGAGAATAATTTTCCATATTATTTTTATCTTATTGATTTATAACAATTATAAATAAAGTTTTAATATAATAATTTATTAATAAACACATAGAATATTTTATTAATTTATTGAATATTGTTTTATTTTGTTGTGTATTTTAATTATTATATCATTTGTCTTTGCATATACATTTTTATCAATTATAAAGGAATAGATATTTTTTGTATTTATATTCCATTATAAAAACAATGAAGATTAACTCTTGGGGAGATCCCAGGTAAAGATGTAAAATGGGGTGTAAATGTAGCAACCCTAACCATAGTATCCCAGAGCTAGTGTATGATTTATCACATTTGCATAACATATATGGAATCACATCCTAAAGGGAAGAATATTTTAGTTTTCTTTTTAAAATTGATGCATATTTCAATATTTATTTTTTTTGAAATCACAAATTAAAACATTATTTTTTTACAGAATAACATTATTCCATCAATAATATCCATTCACATAAATCATAGGACACATCATAGAATCTTAGGGAAAAGAAAAAAAAAACAGTGAAGACAAATTCTCTGTAAGCATTAAGTACAATGGAAATTGTCATGAATCAATAATTAATTTTCAATATGTAATGGTAAATAAATTAAGATATATTCAATTACAAAAAATATATTATCTTGATAATACAAAGAATAATAAATATTTAATTGTAAATAACCTAACACGCATTTCATTTAATAAAAAACATGACTATCATAACTGGATAAGGATTAATAAATATTGAAATGTAAATAACTAATAACATATTCCATTTAATCAATAAAGTGGGAATGAAATGCATCCAGAAATAATATCATCGAAAAAATATCTTCGATAAATATTATATAACTATTAATGAAGGAACTTATTACTTTTTATACTTCATGATCATAGGTATCATGATACATCTACAACGACGTCCTTTCACAATAATATTTACAAATGAAGGGTAGTTATACACCAAAAACCCATTTAGCTATGAATATCCACTTTATTCATCTCATGAGACAACTGAATCACATAGAGGTTATCTATACCTATCCCCACCCATATCTATATGTCCAAAAAATTTATTAATATTTGAATAATTGATTTAATTAATGAACAATGCACCATACAATTTAATATCAAATTTGGAGAAATAATATGGTTTATAAATATATCTTCAATCAATAAAATAACATTCAATAAAAAAACTATTTTTTGAAATAATATACTATTAATAAATAAAAATATCTATGATAAATAAAATGGATATTTAGGGTAAATTCAATGCCCTGTTATCATTGAAAATGAAATATTTAATGTGAAATTTCATGACCACAAAAATGAATCAAGAAACTAATTTTCATTGCTTTCCATGGTAAAATGAACATAAAACATCCATATAAATAATAATTATATTAAAAATCCATCACATACTCATTTGAGTATGTATAAATGGTATTTTCATTAATGTATAAAAATACCCCAAAAAGATAGTTAAATAATTTCATAAAATAATGTTCTCAAATAAATTTAAAAACTAATTTTCAATGAAAATGATCTTGTAAAATTAAAAAGGAATATTTAAAACATTGATTGGTTTTCATGGAAGGAAATTCCATACATTCAAATAAAAAGATACCTGTGATCCCTTTTACATTATTGTAAAATAAAAATGCTGCTTAATTTGAAAAACACATGAAAGATCTTTTAAAAATTGTTTCAAAAAGTCAATATCGATGAAAATGATTCTAAAAGAATATTTGGAAATGGTTAAAATAATAATTGAAAATATTTTTAGAGAATATGGAATTGCAAGAAAATAGATTCCGACTGAAAAGGGAAACAAAGTCATATTTGTATGCAAAATGTTTTCTTAATAATTTTAATTACCATGTGATTGAAAATGGTTATATGACTTGAAAAATTGAAGAATAACTAGATAATAAGAATATTAATTAATTTTATTAGGCAATGATCAAATAGTTTCTTTCAATGGAAGCTCATGTGTAAACAATATTGATTAAATTGATATTGTGATGTAAACCTTGAAAATGCCATCAAATTGAAGTGAGAATAAATTGATGAATCTATCATATGTGTCAAATTTTAACTCACATAAAATTTTAAATAAATCATAATATTTTAATGATTCAATATAAAAATAATCATTGAATATCAAATAAAATGAAGATGTAAAACAACCCATGAAAATGAGTTCAGTTATGAAATCATTTACAATAAGGTAATTTTCAAATTAAAACCCCATGGATGAAATAATTGAAATTGAAACATAAAATACCATTTTTTTAATGAATGATGATTTTACATGTCACATGTGTTTATTATGTTTTGGTGACAAAATATGTGCATAGGAAAAGGGAGTAGAGATGAATCATGTTTCAAAGGGGATGCCTCAAAGAGCTCATTCACGGATCCACTCAGCACTGCGGCCGGTGCGAGGCTGAAGCCCCCCGTGTGGTCACCACAGAGTAAATAAGGTGGGATGCTCCACAGTCACAATGAAATTGACTGGAAGCTTCGCACCATGGATGGAACCAGATCGACCTTCCCGATCCCCTAGAACATAACAGAATCCTCCACGAGTGCTATGGAGTGAATGAAGAAGATCCACATGCCGAGGAGGGGATTCCAGTCGACTCCGCGGTTACGAAAAACTTGATGTAATCCGCTGCCGATCGTAGAGCAGTATGTGGACTCACCCCAAGATATATCTTCTTTGCACATCCCCTCGCCTATAAATAATGGGTTTTACTCGAGCCCAAAGGATGGATACCTCGACCATTCACCTTATCAGCTCTCAAATCACGAAGCACATTCCAATCTGCAAATCCATATGAAAAACTAGCTCTTCAAGGAACTTGAGAATAGTGATGTACACTCCCCTTAGCTCAAATATAACCCATATTCGAGCAAGGATTTCCTTCATAGAGCCCACGAGCCATCGCAAATGAAGGTGATACCTAAGGGGTCTCAGGTCATCACAATACACTCATGCTTTGCAAAGTACCCTCAATGAACATGTGAGCCATATGCTAAGGCAAGATCATTGAGCTTCAATAAGCACATTTCCCCACAGTTCTATGCTTTACAAGGTACTCTTTAACCATGAAGTCCTACTCCGCAAAAGCCGTTATACATCCTAAAGAACCCTCTTTATGCACCTATACCCTATACCCAAGCTAGGCCACTTCACTTTGTGCAGCATTCCCCTTCGCGAAGTCCCTCCTTGATGTGGAGAACTAGATCTTCACAAGTTCTTTTCCTGTAAACCCATTTTCATCACAAACCATTCTCCCATATGGCCCTCCAGGTTTGTATGATGTGATTTCAAGGTCCCTTTGTTGGTTCTTCATGGTGTGTTGCTGAGCATCATGCTTGTCCGCAATGTCATGCAAATTGCGTTTTCTTACTCACATAGCCACGCTAACATGGTCCCCTCAGTGGATATCTCTAGAACACCCCCAAACTACAGCATGGCAGATGCCTTCCCTTCCCGAAGGGTGGGTGGGTATTAGCTATGAAAGTCCTAGGGGTGCGTATTGAACCAACCTCATCCGAGCTGCATGACGTTAAACTACCAAGCACCATCATCCTCAGTACATGATTTTAATCCCTGGCCTCCCCTCATTCAATATACGCAAGGTGACCCACCTGAGACATGCTTCACACCCACTAATCTCCACGGGAGTTAGATCTTCTTCACAAGGAATGAGTTCCTATTTTTTGGAGCAGCGTTTATCCATAGGGAAGGAAAACAAACTTGGTGTAAGCACCAATACTTTCTTGTGGGAGGTTTAATCTCTGATCATCCTCTCTTCTTCTTTGCCAATGTCTAGAGGATATATGGGCACCGGGACATTCAATACCCTATCCCTCTGCCTCTGGGATTTTTCTCCATCAGGGCACTATCCTAGAGTAATTCCCAATATCCATCTCCCTAGGCCTCAAACCTTTAATAAGCCTCATTTTCTATTTTGGTCGCTAACCATGTGTATTCCCCATACTCTACTTCCCACATATGCACCATTCATGATGTGATCATCAGGTATTTTTTGCCTCTTGTTTCTTACATAGAATATGACTCACAAGGACATAGAGTAATCATTGACCCTGTAATTCATCATTGGCTATCATTGCATGTAAGCCCCAAACCCTAATGAACAACATTAATGTTTATCCTTGTCTGCTAGGAAAGGTACGTCGAAGCCTCCTTGAGGTTCAATCCCAACACATACTTGTCCTGACCCCTTCACTTCTATTCACCTTCGTCTTTCAAGATGTTAAACAGTATCTCCCTTTCCGAAAAACATGGAATTGGATTCCTGTCTCCTACGAAAGGTACGTAGGAATCCTACCTATGGATCAAGACCAACACCTACTTGTCTAGACCCCGTCAGGTCGGTTCACCTTCATCCAAAAAGACGTTAACTTGTATCTCCCTTTCTGAACTACGTGGACATTGATCCTTGTCTCCTAGGCAAGGTACATTGGAAGCCTCGCAGAGGTTCAATCCCAACACCCATCGGTCCTGACCACTTCACCCCAGTCCACCCTCATCCTGCACGATGTTAAACATTACACCCCATTTTTTCCCGCAAGATGTTAAATTGTACCCATTCGAATTATGTGGAATTTGATCCTTATCTCCTAGGAAAGGTAGGTAGGATGCCTCCTTGAGGTCAAGCCCAATAGATGGTAAGACATTGTGATTCCCAATCAACATTAATCCATTGTGATGCCCAATCGACAGTAAGACGTTGTGATTCTTAATCAATAGTAAGCCCTTCGAACCCCAACTAGTGGAAAGCTGTTGCAACCCCAGTCAGTGGTAATCCATTTTCAACCCCAACTAGTGGTATGTTGTTGTAGTCCACAATTTATGGTAAGCCATTTTAACCCCTTCACTGGGACCCACATCTCTGGTCTACACCTATAGCATCAGACCAACCCGGGCTACTAACCACTTATAAGCCCCAATATATCTTCATATCGTTGTCATATGCGCACACAAAAATTCTATACCCCCTTCCTGAATAATGTGGACTTTGATTCCCAACAAATCAGGTATTTAGGATGCCTCTTTGAGGTTCAAGCACATAATTCTGGTCCCATCGTGGTCTCTCACCTGATCCTATGTGTTTCAGGAAGGTCATGCCCCACCCCTAAGGTTCTACTTCATCCGGATCCATCCATGCATCCATTATCATGGGTTTCCTCCTCAGGTGTCCCATATCCCCACCAAACTATGTGTAATTTGATTCTTAGATACAAGGATACGTTGTAAGTATCTTCTAGGCTCATTCCCAAAACCACCATCGTCTTCACCTCGGTGCCATATCATTCTTCGTGCACCCTCAACCATCCATATCCATCCTGATTCTTACCCAGACCGCCACATCCTAATAAGATAATGTCACCCAAATTATCACTTCTAATAGAAGCAATAAGGTAAGTAACCATGCATTGCCCAATCATCAGTGTTTCCTCTATGGTTTTCACCCATCTAATCCACCCTTTTCAGTGTTTTGATTAGTCCGATCCATCTCTGCTAGATGTTAAACTTGCGTCATACCCTATGTTAAACATGGGAAGCTGAGAAAAACCTCCAAGACATGCCTATGACATATAATTCCACTCACTCGATGTGGTATTCCTTGGGCTTCTACTCCCTCTAGAAGCCCTATCAATAAAGTAAGAAGACCAGACACATCAGTGTTCCATCTTCCAAACACACCAGTGATGTCTAATGTGGCTACTCCCCCAACCAAAGTTTGCAACCCTAACTGGACCCCTTTGAATGTCTTAAAAGGATCAGTGTAATCAAGTAGAGTCCTTGAAGATATGCACTGGGAAGAGTTTCAAGAACAACTTCTTAAGTCTATGAGGTAGACCCAGACTAGGTGATGAGTTACGAGGAGGAATCCCTGGAAGGGTGAACCAACATTGCATCATCTTGTTTCAATCATGGAGAAAACGTCCCTAAATGGGAGACAGATGAAACCCACCATTGGAAAGATAGAATGAAGAGAAACAAGACATTCATCCTATAAATAATAGATGTGTGCATCGGTGAACCCGACATGAAATTATTATCCTCATTTTGGTGATTAGAAGCGCTTGAGACATCTATTAATTAGCATGTCACCATATCCTGTTATCTGACACCTTGTATCACTAAAAAAATAGTGGTCCTAGCTTGAGAATCTCTAGAAATTGGGGTAATTTTAACAATGGACATATTGGTATGTGACATTTTCAGCATGGATCCCTCTTACCACCCATGGAAGAAGGAATGGTGCAAGGGGACTAGACGTCTTATTCCTTCTTCAAACACTAAAGGTAAAATATCTATACTTTTCTGGACCTAAACTGTCATGAGAGTAAATCAATAACCTCCCACCCCCAAACACAGTGGAAGGGAAAATATCAACATAGAAATCTCTCGCGGCCTCATCTCTCCCATGACAGCCTCCATGTCAATGGTTTTTGGGAACCCATTCCCCATCATCCCATCAAAATTCATTTAGATAAGGGTAATTAACAATCTCATTTGATGATACGAGGAGGAGAGGGTTATCCCAACCTATGATATGGCCTATTACGACCTACAAGATTCCACACCTCGTCATCACTGCTTCCCACAAGGGACATGAAGGGAGCCAATTCCCCCACTGTGATGTATAATCATTTTGGGAGACTCTCCCCAGAACGCTTCGACGAATCCTTACCATTCTCCAATGTGGTGAGGGATGTATGGGAAAACCTAGTTAGAATCCCATTCTAGGGGATCCCAAGGAAGACTCCCATCTGGCTGTATTAGCACCGCCACCCAGCCCCACGGGTTAAGGAGTAGGTGAGTTATGCACCTTCACCACTGGCCCCATTCCAATTAACATGATTCTTGCGTTGGCCACAGGCTGAGGAGGACGCATGCTGAGGGGTATTAACATCAACAGCTACCATGGATCATGCCACCACTGGTTCATACCATCACTTACATGTTTATTCCAAGCAAGGGCACTCATCCACCTAGCCCTGATCGAGTCTCCAACCACCCGATATGTAGGCTGGGTCGACTCTCTTGGTCGCCGACATAGGTGGCGTCCATTACAGGTTAACCGAGGACAATGACATCTAGTATAGAGGTCCTCCCCATACCATTACCAATGAGAGGGATAGTCCTCCCTTCTCCCATTCACGGTGTGGAGGTCCTACCCATTCCACCATCAATCCAATAGAAGGTCCTCCTTGCTGCATTGAAACCCATTACAGAAGCCTCTTCTGCCCCCATGACCTCATGTTTGGAGTCGTTATACCTTTCACAGGTTGCTGATGTGAAGGTCCTATACGTATGATCAACCTTCAGCATGGGGGTGTTACTCACATCCTTAAATCACCCGAAAAAGGACCTCCTCATCCAAGAAATCAATGAATCAGAGGTTTTCCTCGTTTTATGGTCACCCAACATAGAGGTTGTAACAACCTGAGGTTTTATAAGATATATTAATTTTAATTTATTTCATATCTTTTGTTGTACGCTACAACAAGATTATCTTTCACTATACGCAACACCGTATTAGCTTGCAGTATACGCAACACTATTCTTGGATTGTGTTACACACAATTTCATGTTTGTTTGATAGTAGTAATTCTATGAAACATTGAGTATATATATATATATATTCAATGTATTTTGTTATATAAAAAAACAAAGGAGTCGTGCACTACACTCAACCCTAACTTGGTTTGCATTACACGCAATCACGACCTTCCTCAATAGCGTGTGTTGTAGACAATACCAGGTTTTACAAAACAACGATATATTATTATAATATTATTATGAACTAGCCGTTATGACTAGTATTAACTAAATTTTGAATTTTATAACATTATTATTCTTCTTAAACATTTTCTAGAACATGGTATAAGAACAAAATAAATTTTCGGGTAAAATAAGTATTTTTAAAAAAATGCAGTTTCGCCGCCTTTTGATGGCGCACCCACTTTAAATCTAGTTTACGACATGTTTATAAGATCAATTTTACAAAATCAAATTATTTTTTGGAATAAAGATATAAAATTTTACCTTGGATAAATTTTTCATATTATTCTAATAACTTTCATATTTTAATGAATAGTAAAAACACGCTATATTTTAATTAAAAACAACTTTTTTCATCGTAAAAACTTATGTTATTAAATTATCATATTGAAAGGTTTTAAAGTATAAATAGAATATATTTTTACCATTTAATATAATTTATGTCATTATCATTGATTTTACATTGAATTCGTAGGTTAAATCAATTCAATCTTTTACAATGTTTTAAACCAAAACCCGTTTTCATTCGACAATGGGATTAATTTTAATTTAATTTCTGAAACATCTGTGTATTTAATTTGAAAAAATGGATTCCATATTTGGAATCATTTGGTCCAAATTATGTTAATAGGCTACTTTTTATTTTTGGGAATTATGAATAGTAACTACGGTAAATTTTATATACCATAGTTAAAGGTAAATCGGGTAATTAAGGGTAAATATAATATTAAAAAATTACACTAACACATGTAAAAATTCTATTGGATGGCTAAAAGTAGACCAATATCACCTAAGGGTCGGATTAGATACATTTTATGGACTTTTTACCATGAAAATAATTTAATTAAAACCAAAGAAAGTGACAACATGTCACTCTCTTAAATCTTATAAGTATAATAATTTTAATTTCGTGATAAACATCATAAAACTTCGAACATGAATAGTCACCAGAAATCTAATAAAATTATCTACATCATGATAATTTATTTTGAATTTTTAGGGATTAAATTATTGTCATTAATGGTGATACATTAATGATGCAAAAATTATTTATTAAGTGAAAAATCAGTAATATAGTTTTTATTGAAATAATAATACCCATTAAAAGGCCCAAAAACATGACCAAAACTTATTTTTAGTTTATATCTATACCATAATCATCCAATGACCTAATATATAACCGTTTTGAGTCTTATAAAAGTGATTATGACACTTATATTATTTTATTTTAAATGATGCCAAAGTTGTCACCTTCATAATTTAATAAATATAACCATTTAAATATTGTGATTTTATGATGATAAATTCGATTAAAATTATTATTATAAAATCTTATATATTTATCTTCATCTTAGTATTTTATTTTTAATTTTTAAGCAACAAATAAGTACATTAAATAATTATACAAAAATGTTGTACTAATTATTTTATAAAGAGATATACCAAATAAATGGTTTTAAAAATATTAAAATAATTATTATATGAACTATTTAATGTTCTCCACGAATTTCATAGACAAATTTGACATGTTGTAAATCTATTAAATATTTTAGTTCGATTATATCCAATGTGTAGATTTTATTTAAATTCAAATAAATGAATAGTGTCAAAATTGACACTATTGTTATTTTATAAAAATAACATATTATTAAATTGTTTAAAAATCACAAAAATATTTAAATTATAAATTGAAATTTATATAGTAGACAATTTCATAAATTATCCAATTATGGAAAATTAACAACACATAAGTGATTATTTATAACCATTTAAAATTTATAAATTTATTACCACAAATAAACTTAAATAGATTAAATAAGGATAAATCAAAATGATGAGGTTTAAAATAAGATCAAAACATGTATAATTTTTATTTTTTAATGAGATTACAACCTTATATCATCTAATATTTAAATATGAGTCATTATTTGAGGTTTTTAAGTGGGATTAGATTTATTATAAATTAATATTTTTAAGATTTCCAAAGGTGCCCCTCTCCTCCCTTATAAAAGGGAACCTATTCCCTCTCTTCCTCACACCACTTTGAGCCTTCATGCTCGGCCAAACCCTGCCAAATTCTCTTCTACACTTCCATAGAAACATCCTAGAGGTCCTTTTCTACTTCAAAGACCAATCTTAGTGCCCTAAGAGGAGGTTTCAAAGAGGCGTATCGAAGAAGAGGTAATTTCTTCTACCGATTCTTTCAAGCTTCTTTCTTCTTCAAATTCTTCTTCTTTAGTTGTTTCATTATAAAGTAATAAAATCAGTATCACTAATATACTAATATGTTATTATAAATTTGAAACAACCGCATTTCACCTTCTATCCATTCTACGGAAAATAAAATCACCGTGCGTGCGTACGTACAGAATATCGTCTCCACGCCATGGTGTAATCTGTTTTTCCACCAACACCTTACATGGACGGGTATAATGGTGTAAGGAATAACTATACATAGTTATTATAACATCATACTGATTTTTATATATTGTATCATCCACTCCAATTCAATTCATGAATTATGGAAACGATATCATCGCTCGTGCGTACGTACGGACCACCGTCTCCACGACGCGATGAGATTCATTCTCCATGTTAACCATTTAAGAATGATTATAAAGTATATATAAGCAATAATAATGAAATATATGACATTATAAAGCTACTGGATTTATGTATATATATATATGTATGTGATCTACTTAATTCCATTCAACTCAATAAGGAAACGAAAACAGCGTTCATGCGTACGTACAACCTACCGTCTCCATGAACGGTGTATTTCTTTCCATTTATCGATCTATTATATATATGTATACTCTGAATATATATTATACATAAATCATGTTTTATATTCTGGAATTAAGTAATCATGATCTAAGTAATCATATGAATAATTACAAGTCAAAACACGGACAACAAATGAAACGATTTTACACAAAACACTCTTTAACATGGAATTTACAAAAGAACGGGTAATATAAAGTCATAAGTGAAACATATATGATATCATAAAAATGGATATGATTCTGTAATAAGTCAATTAAATTATTTAAATCATTATACAGGAGGTTCGGAAACATACGAAGCATATTGGACATAAGGTAAGGGATAATTATTCCAATCTCATTCTTATCCGAGATTGTTTATTCGTAAGTAATTACTGGGGTTATTGATATCATCAAAGTCCATGTTTTCTAAAAGTGTTTTATGTTTAAGGTCCTTTTTTCCCATTTTTTATTTTACTACATGGTATGTAAAGAATATTTCTTTTTTTTACATTACGAGGTACTTTTTGACTTTTCTGACAAAAGTACGAGGAGAATGTTTTTTAAACTTATAAGACATGAAAGGATTTTTACTGTTTTATAAAGCCTTATTTTCATGAATCTTCCTCCAAAATATTTCATGATTATTTTCAAAAAAATATATTTCTTTTAAAATTTCATGACGTTTTGTGAAAAGAAATTGATTTTGAAGAAGAAAGGATATTTTCCTCAAGAACTCATTTCAAGTGTTTTATCAAAACCATTTTCCATATAAGATGAAATTATTTTCATATGTGTATGTTTCAAGTATAATGTCTCTATGATTTACATGGTTTCACTTTTCTTATGATGAAATGATATCCATTTTTTTATATGGATATGATGATGAAACCCATTTTTATTCTTTGGGTTATGATGAATGATTTATGTTTATGTTGTGGAAAAAGTAAGAATGATTTCATTATGAGATGGGTGGGACCTATATCTCCCTCCAATGCATTGGGTAAATATTTATATCTCATGAGATAGACATGGCTAGAATGGTAAGTTAATCCGGTTCAGTGTTATAGGACTGAAACGAGGAGTGAACTCGATTCAGAAAGGGACTTTGTCCACTAAGATGGTCTTTGTAGCAATTCCTTGGCTACTATGGAAATCATAACAAGTACTGAATGGTTTCCACAATTACATGTTTTATTCCAATTATATTTTATCATTATTTATGTTCCTTTATGATATATGCCTTACGTAATTCCAAGATTTATGTCTTTCCTCAGGGTTTTAATGTTTATATTTCATGTTCAATTTTTTGATTTCAAATGTTTATGGATTGTTTTATGTTCTCTATGTTTTCCCTTACTGAGCATTTGAGCTCACCCTTTTTATGTTTTATTTTCCCTAGGAAATAAAGAAAGGTTTTAGGTAAGGAAACAAAAGGGGAAGATCGTTATGGGAGATGTTGAAGATCTTTAGACATGATTAGTTGTTTATATTCCGAGTTTCCAATGACACTAAACTATTATGGTCCTTGTGTGTATTTTTTTGTTATGTATTATGTATTCCGAAAAAGTAATGTCATGTCCATGTACGTCAAGCTTTGGGTCTCTACAGAGGTCTTATGTTTTTTCAGATCAAAAAGTATGAGGAACCTCCTATTACCAATGCTGCCAAAGTAAATAAGCCTGGAGGACCATCCCGTGGTCCTACCAGCCCTAGTGGAGGTCCAACCTGCTCCAACATTTCATGTAGAGACTCCCTCCATGCATTTTTCATTGGGCACGATGTCCTCTCCATGTTCCCATTGATATTTTTCCAGGTGCTCCTTGCATCCCAACTCATCCATGAATAAGTTCTATCCTCCCCCGCATAAATTCATCTGAAGCTACACCTCGAGCCAAAAATATACACTATCCGGAATAGCCATCCTAGGGCCAGAGGGCAGGTCGCTGATTCCATAAATAGAATGTTGAGAAGATTTAGTCCATAATAAAACTAGTCTAATTCTCAAATTCTGAGGAACAATGCAATTTGTTAGGGGAACCCTCACCTAGATCATCTATTTTGAGGGCCTGGGTAGTAACGAGGCGTATCATCCTTATCCTATCAGAATGTTTGGTCCATCTGATTCCCACCTACCTCCGCAGATACATCCAGGATGAGGAATATTTATCCACTTTTGACAGCCTAGCCATGAAATACTCTCTATCATCAACATGGTCATTCTCTTCCTTAACCATAGATCATGGAGAGCTATTTTGGGGACAAAAATAAGATGATCAATAACATGGAACACCAGTAGTAATTTTATCCTCAATGCTGGAAGCCTTAGTCGCCAGTCCCTCTGACCAGGATGTGGTGGCTCAGTCATCGCATTCATCTTAGAACATCCCAATATGAGGAGGCTTTTCATCTCATTCTAAATATTCTCCATCCTCTAGTCTACTATCTCAGTGGTCTAATTCAGTACCGTTACCAGTCTCGTAGTCTCCCCTAATTGATGAGTGGGGCTTGCAAGGGCTAGATCTCGAGTTTGATCCATGGAGATTTTGGGGCATCCTTGCAGCATATCATTTCCCAGAGATGTTTTTTCCTATCACAACCACGAACTTCAGTGCATCAAAATGTATTACCTCAGAGGTAGTTGTGTTCTTTTTCCAAACCCTCTGGGTGACAAAAATTATTCTCCATTATCGGTGAGTGTCTTACCCGAATATTTATGTGCACATGGAATATATTGACCAGCAATGCCCTATGGTCGACTTGGTTGTGCTCCCTATGGCCCAACACCTTGAGTCGCCCGGTCACCATAGAAACCTCAAAAAATGATACATTTAGAGATTTAAAGTGCTCCAAATAGTTATCAAGGAGGATCCCCCCCACGTTCAAGTTTGTGGTTGGTGGAAGTTTTCTACCCTCTATTTCAGATCAATCCGGCGCCAGCCTGATATTCCAGGTGATATTGAGGATATGACTCCAAGTAGAGTCATGGAATATATGGCTGATCTATTAAAGGAGGTGACATAGACATGCCTCCTTAGAGATATATTACCCCTAGGGAGTGAAACACATATTGGATCCACTAGGAAGGGTTACTCACCAACAGATAATTATAATATGTCTTCTAATTCCAACTAAGTCATTAGTCATCAAAAGGAATCCTAATAAGGGAAAAGATAATCTTGGGGGCCATCAAACCCTCTGACCCATCTGGCTTGGTGTAGAATATGGAGGATGATCACAAAAATTCCGCATTACGTCAACAACTCACGGATCACAAAAAGATGGTTGATGACCGCCTGGATGAACGTGTCACAGAGCGATGGCCAAACAATGAGACATGCCCCAAACCTAGTTACCTAGAGATGGTTCATTATTACATAACATTGGAATGATCACAAGGGATCAAATCTCGAAATAATGATCAATTTAGTAGACTTATAAGTACTAGATACATACACAAGTTTTACATTACATTATGAAATGATAAAAAAACATTGTGTCCCCTTTAAACACAGTCACATCCATTAGCCTATTCCTGCAGGTCAATCGTAATGTACTTCTTCCCATCCTGGGGAAAATAAATGATAAGAAAGGGGTGAGCTCTGATGGTTAGTAATGATTACAGTATTGTAGAAACTATCATAAATAAGAATAAATATTTAAGGAGATGTATAAGAATAAAACCCAATCCTTTTAAAATTAAACTTCAGCATAAAATGGAAAAAATAAATCAAACAATTCCATTTACTTATTCACATAGATATTATACTAGTAGAATAATCACATGTAATATCAATAGCTAATTTCATAATGATGGAATGCATAAGGCCTGACATCATAACCACATAGTCAAAGCCTCGGGCCAAGACTAAAAATATGATTTTGTCAAAGACTTGTGCCAAGACAGTATTATGTCTCAAGGGACCTGCCGATACCTTGAGGAGATATAGTTGGATCCACCCATCACTTTCTATGTCCAATTAATTCCTAATATGAAAATGTTAAAACATAACATAAACATTATTATTAAAACTATAATATGATATGTTAATACTTTAACCATAAAACATGAATGGTATAAAAATAACACATCCATAATCAAACATATCCCAAAACCATCAATAAAATATGTAAGATTGTATCATAATAAATCAACATCAAACAAGTGTCAAATCCATCAACATATGTTTACATTGATGAAATGAATAACTCATTCTGTTTTGAAATAATTTAAACGTCACATACTTATAAAAGAAAACATTTATTTTGAAAATATCCTTATAATATTTTAATGGAAGCTTCAAAGGTGTCATAATAGTGGAAAATATACTCACCCACCGTATATGTTAAAAGAACATTATTACCTTAATTTGTTGAAAATTTCATAATGTAAATTGTTTAGAAAACAATGAAAATATTTCTTTGAAAACATTTTATAAAAATTCACACAAGGGTGTGAATTACATTAACCCATATTCGAGGAAATATTCAATATGTTTTGGAATACATTATTACGAAACACGGGTGTGGATGATAATGAATTCCCAGTATATACTTACATTTAAACAACCTCGGATAAATAAAGGGATTGTAAAATTAACCCTTACCTTGTAATTATCCTTAGTCGAGGGAATGTTAACTTCCTGTATAGTAGTGAAATATTTTTTGTTAAATTATAAAATAAATACCTACATAAATATGATATCATATATAATCTTATAATATTTTATTATTAATAATATTTCAGTAGCATCATTGTTTCGGGTGTTAACTGATTCGTTTTTCATCATATGTTTAATTATGAAAGTCATGATTGTTATGGGTAGGATGTATTTGATTCATATACAGAATGATATTATGTTCTTAAAAATTGTTTTAAATCATAAATTGTAAATTATTCTGGAATGTTGATGATGGGGAATGGATATCATCGCGTTTATGGATATGGTAATCCAAACGTACGCACGAGCGACAATATCATTCTCTTGATGGGGAAATCATATGTAATTGGATGTCATATTATATATAAATAATCATTTAAATGTTATATTTATTACTTAACTTAGTTATAATAATTATTATACCCATCCAAATAATGAAGTGTTGAATAACAAAGTACACCACGATGTGGAGATGGTAAGCCGTACATATTCATGTATGGTGAATTTGTCATTAATAGAATATATAGAATTATGAATATGGTTTTAAACTATTTAAAATAACATCATATTATCTGGATGTTACATGAGTTGTTACTCTGGTATGGAAACAATAAAGTAAGAGGAATTTGAAGAAGAAAATAACATTGAAAGATGTGATGAAATTATGACCTCTTCTTTGTGTGCTTTAAATGGATTTGATGAAAATGGATTCTTAGGTTGTCATTATGATTAAATTAAGAACTATAGGTTTAATTTAGGGATTTTGAGAGGATATTTGAGTAGGGTGGCTGAGAGAAATGGCTTTGGAGGTTATATTTTGAGAGAAGGGGGAGTACCCTTTTATATGAGAGGTGAGGGTCACTTTAGGAATAACTTGAAATAGTATTTTCTTAAAAAACTTTAGTTTATAATGGATATAATGAATTTATTTCGAGGATAAAGTAGGTATGGTTCTAAATCTAATCAACCAATAGGTTTTAGGAATGTTTATGTCACCATAATAACCTTATCCTTTAGATTTAACTCTTAGTTAAATAGTTTAACTATTACAATGTCTTCTTGTATTTCTAAATTACATGGTTAATAAATATACTATAATATGCCATGAAAACATCAAGTTGTTCATTAATGAAATACATATCATTATATAAGTCTCTATATTATCCTTATATTTTTAGGAATATAAAATCATTTAATAATATAGTATTTGTTTTAAAAACTCATTTATGTCATTTTTTAGACTATTTAGTATTTGGTTTTTGTTAAAGTCAATAAAACATGACCTCATGAGAAAAAATACATTAAATAAATCCTTAAATGTCTTATTATCCTATAAAATTAGTGTAATGCCTCAAAAGTATCAATTTACATTTATTAAGATATTTTCAATATCAATTATCTTAATCATTCATTAATATTGTAATTAATGCTTCATCATTGTTTCATAATTATATTTATTTATTTAAAGTTTAAAAATTATAAATAAAATACCATTATGTAGTAAATATTTTTTTATTTATAATTAATATATATAGACGAATTTATTTTATGTGTAACACTGTATTAAAAATGTTTTAGTTATTAAAATTTGAATTTAACACTTTAAACACTTATTTAAAGAAATTATAATAAAAGTCTAGATCTAATATGTGTGGACCAAAAGGATCATATTTTATTCATAAGGATTAATTTGGTATATATACACATATCCAATAGAATTAGTATATTTTTAGGGTAATTATAATATAATCTTTACCTTTAATTACCGTATTTAATTTTAACTGGAGTAAATAAAATTAAAAAGTTACTATTCACAAAAAATTTATCGAAACAAACTTTTTATGCCCACCATATAAATAAGAAGCTTATTTTTTTTAAATTGAATATATAAAAGTGTCAAATATTGGATTTGAAAAGGGATCACCATTAAAATGTTGTAAAATGTTATTTATTGAAAAAATTATTCCTTTATTTGAAAAATTGAATTTTTTATTATATTACTCTTGAGAAACACATAATAAAGATATTAAAATTATATGGAGTGTATAAAATTCAAAATTTAGTTAATACTATTCATAACCTCTTTTTGAATGACTAGTTTGGTAAGTCGTGGTGTGCTCGAACTCGATGTTGTATGTAGCGCAAGATATTGAATTACTTTAATAAGATAACTTGATATAAAATCCTGGGGTATTACATTCTTCCCTACTTCAATAAATTGAGTCCTTTCAATTTGAAATTGTTTTTTTAAAATGAAAGGTTAAAAATAGAAAATACCTTTGTGGAAAACCCACCTCGGAAATAGGGTTAATAAAATTTAGTCTTAATAAGATGGAAAGGGAAATGAAAAATTCACCACCAAAATATGATCTTTAATTAGAGAACATTGGTGAAATTAGAGGCACACAATTGGAGGAAAATGTAAATATTTATAAGGAGTGATTGTGGTTATAAATATCAATCAAGTAAACAATAAATGGGATATTGTGGGCCTCAAAGCCATAAATATATGATAGGAGTTCTCATTCAGTCAACTAGGCACCATTTCTAAATAATAGAATATACTATATTATTTTATAAATCACAAAACATAATTCAAACCCTTTAAAATACCTAACATTAATTGAAAAGTTTATGCATATAATACATAATATGAACAATGTTTCCTTTGAGGAAGTATTTACTAATAAATCCTTCATAATGGATTGTAAAGAAAATGTGAATAATCCTATGAATATCCCCCGGGAGTGTTAATACCAAGAGTGTAGCAACGCCCTTTGTCGTGTTCCAGGATACCCCAGGTCAAGCCCAAAACTGCTTGTCGGAGTTTTCACTCCTATGTACATTCATGCCAGAGCCACCTCTACCTGTTTGTATCCATACAAGGATGTATTTTATTGGAAAACCCATATAATAGTTACACTACCATATTTTTTGGATGTTATTCTATACTAATCGTCAAATTCTATCCAAGTGTAATGTTATCTAATAAATGTTTATATAAATCAAGTTTCCGAGGTTTGCACTAAACACCCTCTAAAACCAACTATAATGCCCCGAACCTAGTTACCTAGAGTTGGTGCATTATTACATATCATTGGCAAGACAAAAGGGATCAAATCCCAAAAGACTGATCAATTTAGTAGCCTTGGAAGTACTAGATACATACATAAGTTTATCATTACATTAATTAATGAGAAAACAACAATATTGTGTCCCATTTGAACAGACTCATATCCCTTAACCAATTAATGTAGGTTAATCGTAATATACTTCTTCACATCTTGGGAAAAGGAAAACATAAGAAAGGGGTGAGCTCAGATTCTCAATTAGGATGACAATATAGAAAAACTATAATAAATAAGAATAAATATTCAACGCAATGTATGAGAATAAAACACAATACTTTTAAACATAAAATTCAGCATAATTATGAAAATATAAATTTAAAAATTCCATTTAAATATTCACATGGATATTCTACTAGTTGAATAATAATATGTAATAGTAATTTCTAATTTCATAATAATGGAATGCATAATGTCGGACCTCATAACCACGTAGTCAACGAATCATGTCCAGAATATAAATATGATTTTGTCCAGGCCTTATGTCAAGATAGTAGTTTGACTCATTAGACCTACTGATTCATTGAGAAGCTAGAGCAGGATCTAGCTGTCACTTACTAAGTCCAATGCATTCCTCATATGAAAACACTGAAACATTACATAAACATTCTTATTAAAACTAGCATAATAAATATTAATACATTAACCATAAACCATGAATGTTATAAAAATAACGCATCCATGGTCAAACATATCACAAAAACATCAATATGATATGGAATATTATATCATAATATATCTGCTTCAAACAAGTGTAAAATCAATCAATGAATGTTGACATAGATAAAATCAAAACTATTTGAGAGAAATTACTCTTTCTATTTTAAAAACATTAAAATGTCAAATAATTATAAAAGAAATAAAATATTTTAAAAAAATCATTATATTCTTGTAAGGGAAGAATCAAATGTGTTATAAGGGTGGAAATTATCCTAACCCTATGTATAAGTTAAAAAACATTCTAACCATAATTTTTCGAATGGACAAAATGTACTTTGTTTGGAAAATAACAGAAATAATCCATTCAAAACAGTTTATAAAAAGTAAAACAAGGGTATAAATTACATTAACCAATATTTTAAGAAATATTAAAAATGTTTTGTAATTCATTTTTAAGAAACATATATGTGGATTATAAATAATTCCCAGTAGATACATACGTATAAACAACCTTAGATAAATAAAGATATTGTAAAATTAAACCATACCGTGTACTTTTCCTTAGATGTGGGTAAATTAACCTCCTATAAAATAGTCAAATAATATTTATTAGATTATAATAGAACCACATACATAAATATCATATCATATATGATTTTCTAATTTTTCATTGTTAATAATATTTCAGTAGTATCATTGTGCACATGAGCCTCAACCCAGTTGGTGAGGACTCCTTCAGTGCATCCATGAGACCCAGGTTCGAAACCAGGTGGAGTCATAATTATGGCACTGTAGAAGGTACTGTAGTAGCCCTGGGTGGGATTGTAGTAGGAACTATATAAGTATTGTGCGGTACTGTAGCAGACATTGTAGTAGTTACTCTAGTAGGCACTGTTTTGTCATACAGCAACCAGAACTACTAACCTTGGGCCACCGGTTTGGGAATAGACTCATTAAGGCATTCGGGCCACCCATGAATTTAGATCAGTAAGTCTTCAGGACACCTATAAGGCCTTCGGGGCACCTCAAGGCCTTCGGGCCACATGATCAGTTTTGTTTCCCCGCACAGACTCTCTAGAAAAGGAGAAACCCCAGAGGAGGAATTAGTGCTAGTGCACTCACCAGATTAGAACCAAATAGATTTTTCAGAATGAGAGGGTATGGCTATGCCATCGGGACTAGCCTGTGCTTACATAGGAATCCTAGCTAGACAGACATGCGAAGGTTGAGAGCTACTCTCACGATGTAGATGCTGGGGACGAGCAGTTCCTTGTAGATAGTCTGGTTGAATTCACTTAGACCTTCAGGTCATGTATTCTCCTAAATCCTACAAGCCATGTAATATCTAAAACTATGGGCCTTATAAGGGTTACCCCTCATCCTTTGAAATGAGTATTATAATAAATCAATAAAAAATGAAGGCCTTTGGGCCATTCAGGCAGTAGTGTTATTGTTTCGAGTGTTAACTGATTTGCTTTCCTTTATATGTTTTGTTATGTAAGTCATTTTTGTTATAGATATTCTGTATTTTATTCATATATATAATGATATTAAGTCCATAAACATTATTTAAAATCATAAAATGAAAATTATTCTTGAATGGTTACAATGGGGAATGAATCTCATCGCATTCATGGAGACAGTAATCTGTACGTACACATGAGAAAAAATATAATTCTATTAATTGTAAAATATAATGTAATTGTATGGTAAATTATATATATATAATAATTAACACGTTATATTTATTATTTACATTTTTTATACTCATTATTATACACATCCAAATAATGAAGTGTTGAATAACAAACTACACACCAATGTGGATACGGTAAGCCGTATGTACGCACATTTTGGTGACTTTTTCATCCATGGGATAGATAGAATAATAATTATTGTTGTACCATATTTATTATAACATCATATTAATTATAATTTACTAGAGTAATCATTTTTTATGGAAATAAACAATGAAATTTGAAGTAGGAGAAGAAAAGAACATAGAAAGAGGTGATTAGTTTATTACCTCTTCTTTAGGTGCTTCCTTTTGATTTGATCTAAAGGGTTCCTTAAGATGTCTTTATGATCAATATAAGGACTCTATTTTTAAATTAGGGTAGTTGGGAGGATATTTTATCAGGTTTTGTACTTGAAAAATGACTTTTGAGGTGTGATTTTTAGATAAGGGGAAGTACCCTTTTATAAGAGAGGTGATGGCCACATTTGGAAAAGCATGAAATATTAGTTTATTATAAAATTATATTCAGATTATAATGGATCAAAATGGATTTATTTTGAGGATAAGGTGGGTATGGGTCAAAATAATCTCAACCAATAGGTTTTAGACAAGTTTATGTCACAATATTAACCAAATATTTTAGATTTAACTCGTATTTAAATAGTTTAAATTTTATACTATCTTATTGTATTTTTATAATAAATGATTAATAAACATACTCTAAGATGACATGTGAATCTAAAGTTTTTTATTAATGAAATATTTGTCCTTATATAATTCCTTTGGCTGAACAGTAGATTTTTAGGAATAATATATAATTTAATAATATAGTATTTGTTTTAAAAACTCATTTATGTCAATTTGGATACTATTTAGTATTTCATTTTTTTGAAAGTCTAAAAAATAGGATTACTTAGAAAAAATACATTAAATAAATCCTAGCATGTTATATTGACCTATAAAATTCATGGAATTCATCAAGAATCTAAATTTACTTTTAATTTGATATTTATAATAACAATTAATTTAATCATTCATTACTAATGTAATTACTACATCATCATTGTGTCATAAATAAATTTACTTATTCAATGTCTAGAAATTTTAAATAAAACAAAATTACGTTTGAAATATTTTTAGATTTATAATGAATATTTATAGTTGAATTTATTTTATGTGTTACCATTTATTAAAAATGTTTTAGTTATTGAAATTTTAATTTAACACCTTTAACTCTTCTTAAAAAAAATTAATAATTTTCCAAATCTAATCCATGTAGACAAAAATGATCATATTTTATTGATAAGGTTGATTTTGGTTTAAATACGCTTATCCAATAGAATTATTGCATGGGTTAGGGTAATTATAATATCATTTTCCCCTTTAATTACCCTATTTTCTTATAACTGTGGTAAATAAAATTCAAAAGATACTATTCACATAATTTTTTTCAAAACTAAATTTATATGTCCATATTTTAAAGAAGAAGATTATTTTGTCAAATTAATTAAATAAAAGTGTAAAATATTGGATTTAAAAGTGTTCTCCATTAAAAGGCGGTAGAATTTTATTTTTTGAAAAATAATTCCTTTCTATGAAAAATTTAATTTTTTCTTATATTATGTCTAAGAAACACATAATATGGATATAAAAATTAAAAAGAGAATATAAAATTAAAAATAAAGTTAATAATATTCATAATCACTTTTGAATTGCTAGTTTCGTACGTTGTGGTGCGCTCAAACTCAATGTTGAGTGTAGAGCAAGCTATTGAATTATTTTAAAGACATAACGTGCTATGAAATCCAGGGGTGTTACAATATGGTGATCATCGGTTGGGTAATTGGGGGAAGGTACAACATTCTCCCGATGAGTTGCATCTTGGTGACCCTAACCCTCCTGCCCACATAGGTAGGATGGAGGCCAGATCTTATGGCAAGAGGGTGTGGTATGTGTTACCAAATCCACTTGAGCACCGTGATAATACTTGGCACCCTTCTCAGGTTCTCCTAGCCACTCTACAGGTCATCCCACTGGACACTCCACATGATTCAAGGATAGCTTATCATGTACACTCTTGTGGTCATGGATCCTTATCATGACGGGAACCCTCACCAAAATTATCCAATTGCGGCGTTCATTTCCTATCTCGAGGCTTTGGAAACTCGAAAAGTGGAAATATCTCATGATGGTAAGCCATATCCTCCATGGGTGGATGATATTCTTGCACCCATGGGTTTCCAAAACCCCACCTTTTCCACTATTAATGGGATTGGAAATCCGCTATATCATTTTTCCCATTTCATCTCAAGGTGCGGACCCATTCAGGGAAATCTAGTGCAGGAAGAGGCCTCCCAACTCCGATGTTCCGTATAGATATTGGAAGATCCTAGGATTGTCTGGTATATCTAGCTTCCCATTAGGTTGGTCGCCAGATGAGATGATATCTATAGAAATATTCATTTAATGTTTAGGTTTACCTCCTAGAAGACGAGTATTTCAAACATCTTCAAGTGAAAGTAGAGGTCGGATTAGCGCGTCGTAGACTTCGTCACCCATGGGAAAGACTTTACTTATTCCCTGGATATACTGCTGACACAGGAACAGTTGCTGACAATGTGTGTGGGGAATGTCAAAAATAAACTACCCCCCTCTCTCATTTCTTAGAATTACCTTTGGGTATTATGGGATTTCTCCGATAAGGCACATCATCTAGATGAATCCTTGCAACATGCCAAGAAGGTGCGTCTGTGGCCTCTTGTAGTTCATGTGAGAAGGGTCACTAAAGCTGAGCCCACTATGGTGGCCCAAATAGAGGCCCCCAAGAAACTAATGTTATTACCAATCGGGCCACCTCTACATCCTAGAGGAGGCCAACCACCTCTGGCACAACCTCCAGCCTAACAGGACCTAACTCAGAATCGATTTGCACCCCCGCGTGACGCGCCACCACTACCTATTTGAGATAACCAGGTTCTACCTTCTTGATAGGCTCCTCTATCCCCTCGTTAGGGATAGGTTCCCAGACCCCCTTCTTGGATAAGAGAAACCGTACCTACTCATTCAATGAGGATCTAGTCCCCAGTTATTTATGATGAGCTTTGGAACAAGGAATTTTATTGTATCCAGAATGTAGGAGGCCCGAAGAGGCGGATATCACTAATTTCCCCCACTGATTCCCCTATCACTAAATCACAGGGCACAACCTCATACCATTCTATGTGTTTATAGTCTAGTTTCATGACCAGGATGATAAAAACATAGTCTGGTAATTCCCAGCTCTGGCACATTTGGCATTTGTATTCGTGAAGCCAGATATCGGCAGTGATAGAGAAGGTGAGTGGCATCAGGTTCCTAACTATCTGTCTCAATGGTACATTGATTTTATGGCTCGTAAGACAGTTTATCATGCTCATGGTATTATACCTGCATGTCTGAATCGACCTTAGCCTCCAGAATACACCTCACCACCTACATCCGCTACTTCTATGTTGATGACTCAACCTCCCTTTTCTCAGAAGAGAAAGCATTGAAGAGACAATCGAAAACAAAGTCCCCCACAAATGTAATCTTCATACCAAACTCTTAGAAAATTAATGAAGCTGGTGTTGTAGGTTACCCCTAGAATCTGTCCAATGGGGGAGGATTCATTTTTTGATGATAAAGGGTATGATTTAGTTAACACCGTGGAGATGGTAAATCACTACATGATTCCTGACGTTGAGGAGCGCCAGACAGATCCTCCCAACATCCCCAGTCGTTACTAGTGTTGATAGAGCTGTGGATACATGGTTAATTAGAATTCCTTGGTCAATAATTCCTACTAGTCTATGAAATCCATTTATACTAGAAAGTAGGCCAAACGTGGAGCTCAGCACATGTAGCCTTCTCATCTAGTGTCATCAGGTCCGCCTTCACCATCATTTTTGTTACTTCATCAGGAAGAGCCACCCCTACCACTCCGCGATCAACCAATCTCTATTACACACCGAACTCAGTCATATAGTGCATATTTGGTAGTCACTCCATGAACTTAGACTAGCGAGAAGCAGGAGGTTTCCTAGAAAAGTATGTCGTCGGTTCATCTGGAAGGGTCCATCATACCCCCTACCACATAACGGCCTCCTGTGAGTAGAAGTTCATGCTTACCATGAATGTATGATATCTTTAAGCATATTTTCTGCAATTTTTGGAGGATATCTATCCTTAAGGATATTTTCTTGTAATCAGATATGTGTGGATCCCTCGTCAAGGATTTTAGAAGCCCCCTCTATTTTGAGACGGAGGTAGCGGCAGCAGAAGCCTTCCATGTAGAGGTTGTCGAGCATGCTGAATTTCTATACATCATCTCTTTATATGGATAATATAAAGGATTTCCCATACATGTGAACATTCTCTCATTGTATATCACTAACCACTTCAATGGAAGAAATGATCATTGTTGTCCTGTCGACAAAGGCTTTGGGATCATCCAAATCTTGTCTCGGACACTTTGAAATATGGGTTTTTCTGGGGATTGTCTGAGTCCCTCCCAACTGAAAATTCATGGTTATGATAGGAGATAACTGACACTAGTTAGCAAGATTAACCTGAAGACCCAATTTGGTGGTCGGGTAGTAAGAACCAAGTTCATGTTTGTCTCCTAGGACACCGCCAACAACATGTTCATGGGTAGGCCATGGATTCACCTGCATGTGGCAGTCCGTTCATAATATCACCCTTGCCTTAAGTACTCCCTTAATGGTCAAGTGGGCATGCTTCAAGGTGATGTGTCTCCCTTTTCCTCCTATGAGTCATGCTACCTGGTTGCCAACTATTACAAGCGAAAGGACAAGAAAATTCAGGCTAATGAGGTTGAACATGCTACCATTGAAATCGATCCATGGATAGACCTGGATGATGCCCACATTTTCTCAGTCCACCAATTTGAATCAACAACCCCAGACATTGGGAAATGGTTATTTGTTTCTAGGATGAGGGGGAAGAACATTCTAAAGTCTATTGGATGCCATAAGATCACATCTTATTCCTAAAAAAATCAGTCTCGGGTGATCCTAGTGCCCCTTACTCCAATAAGGTATTAGGACGTCCACCCCCATGGAAATGAAAATACATCATGATTTCATTTTTCATTGGGCTAGTATAGATCGTCTTAGGCTGATGCACCACTATTACATTGACAAAATCAGTTGTGTCCTCTTGGGATAAAGACCATATGTGATCAGATCAACATCTTTTATTGTTATGGTTTCGACAGCATAGGAGCCCCCTTGTGCGATGTATACTGCCACTCAAGACGGTACCCTCTTCCCATCGAGATCTATTGATTCATTAAAATCTCATCCCACATAGTATCCATCCTCCACGAATGAATAAAATGATTTGTAGGATGCTCCTCCAACCTTCAAGGAGGGAGTCTCCGCCACGGTCAATGAGCTGGTATAGGTAAACCTCAGTAGCAAGACTGATTTGAAACCCACATTGATCAATGCCATTAAGCCAATCGAGGATAAATAGTAGTATGAGGAATTCATGAAGCAGCAACATGATGTCTTTTCTTTGAGATATAATGAGATTCTGGTACTAGATCCCCAGGTTACCATCCACTGCCTCGGTCTTCCAGCAAATCATGGTGGGTCGAAACAGCCTCCCTGAAAGATGAATCCTTATCACGGTGCCCTTATTGAGGTTGAGGTTGATAAGATCATCTGAGAAAATTTCATCTATGAGTTCCAGTACCCCAAGTGGATAGCCAACATTGTGCCATACTGGAAGAAAAATGGACTGATTAGATTATTCATCGACTTTCAGGATCATAACGGTCACTGTTCAACGGATGATTTTCCCCTTACTGTGAAATTTTTTTGGATTGATGCTACAACTACATTTTAGGATCTATCCTTCATGAATGGGTATTCTGGGTATAACAAAATTCAAATTTCCCCCTGAGGATGAAGATTCTACATCCTTCAGGGCACCAAAAGGTACTTTCTATAACCAGGTAATGCCATATGGTCTAAATAATGAATGTGCCACCTATCAGCTCACCATGCTTCATATATTTAAGCTGATCCTCAAGGATTTGGTGGAATGATACATGGATGTTCATATTTTCAAATCCCACCATCATCAGGACCATCTTAATGACCTTGAGAAAGTGTTCTTCTTCCTCTGTTCTCGTCATCTGAAGATGATCCCACTGAAGTGTGCCTTCGGGTTCAAATACATAAAATTTCTCGGATTCGTTGTTATATATAGAGGAATCATGTTCGATCCATAGAAGATTAAGTCTAGTTGTCATATTTCTCCTTAGTGAAAAATTCAAGAGATGTGAGGTTTTTAAGGAATCATGGACTACATATTCCAATTCATTGTGAATTTGTCTGGAATGTGTTATGCTTTTTTTGGCTCATGAATAAAGGAAATTTATATCAATGGGATGAGTATTGTAAGACTAATTTTCAGGAAATGAATAAGTACCTATTAAAACCTCTGGTCCTGATGCTACCCATTTTCAGAAAGTCATTGGTCCTTTATTGGACCAGTCTGGAACGATCTCTTAGCACCCTCCTCACCTAGAAGAATAATGAGAGAACATAGAATAGTCTCTACAATAGCAACTGAATTCTCCTCAATACGGAGACCAGATACTCCTCTATCAAGAAAATATTCCTTGCATTGGTATTCACAGTGCTGAAATTCTGATATTACATACAGAACCATGAGATACAACTAGTGTCCCGAGGGGATCTGTGGAAGTACATCCTGAACTGACCCATGTTGATTGGTCTTCTAGCTCTTTGGATAGTAATCCTCCTTTTTTCGACATCAGGTTCATCCCCCGGAATTCCATCAAGGGATAAGAGTTTTCATACTTTATTTCCGCCGATCCAGAACCCTCGATCCAGTCTCTGGATCATGATTTTCTAGATGAGGCAGTTTTCTCAGTAGACTATGCCATTTCGTGTTGGAATATTCACATTGATGGCGCTTCCCAAATCTCCACTGGAAGAAGAATCTATGATAGCATACTGAACAGGGTGGGTTTGGTATCGTCTTCATCATGCCAACAAATGTTGTTCTGATATATTCATTCATATTGTTAGAAGGTTGTACAAACAATAAGGCAGATTATCAAGTCCTCATTACTGGTCTTGAGCTAGCCCTAGAGATTATGTTCCCCACTTGCACGTGAATGGGGGCTCTAAACTTGTTATCAAGAAGATCAATGGTGACTATTTTGTTAGGAAGCCAGAGCTCGTACCACTGTTGGAACATACCCACCTGTTGATTTCCCAGTTCCCATATCGGCCAGAGGTTACCCATGTCCTTTGATACTATAACGGTTGAGCCAATTCCTTGGACAACCTAGCTGTATCTCTTGTAGATTATGATCAGGATTATTTGATTATCTATGTGGCACACAAGATATTACTTCCCCCATCACTCTAGTAGACTAGGATAACCTGAAGGTAAGCCAACTTAAAGCCAGTGCCCCCAATTCAGGGTCCCCAGGTCCCCCTGATATAGTGTTGGAAGTGTTGCCCGAGTAAAGGACCCCCTCTATCATGTACATCCAGCACAACAGTCCCCCCGTAGATTGAGACTAGGGAGAGAGATAAGGAAGTCGTGCATTGTAGTTTACCTTCTAGAGTAGTCCTGGTATTATACAGATTCTCTAAAAATGTGAGTTTGAAGGAGTCCACCTCCATTTATTTCAAAGAGGTGATATTTCTCAGGTCATGTAGTAGGTTCATGCTGGTTCCTTCAGGGATCATTAGACTGGGCTGAAACTATCTCACCAGATTCATGGATTGGGGGAATTTTTTGCCCTATATTATCTGTCACTATATCGAGTTTGCCCAAAGTTTTCCTTCTTGACATATACATGCTAATTTTTGGAAGCATGCTCCATATCCTCTCCATACTACCATTTACTCTTGTCCCATTATGGTCTAGGGACTCGACATTATGGGACCATATCCACCGAAAATAGATCTCTAGTGCAAGCTCATACTGATCGCTACATATTTTATTTCATGTGGGAAGAAGTAGTTCCGCTCAAGGAGTTCAAGGCCCGTCATATCATTGAATTTGTCAGCTCCAAAACTATCTACCGATTTGGATTCACTGATGAAATCCTCACCGATAATGAAACCTTTTTCAGGGAAGAGAGTTGAAGAAATTTTACACCAAATACAACATCTGTTCAAACCATACCTCCTAATTTCATGCACAAAGAAATGGGAAGATCAAGGAATTCAACTAAACCCTCTCTAAAATTCTGTAGAAGATGGTTAGTTGGAACAAGAAGAGTTGAACAAAAAAGTTCCCCAACGCACTCTGGGCCTATCAGACAATGACTTCCAATTCCACACTAGCGACCCCATACTCCCTGGTGTATGGAACAGAGGTTGTCATGTCCATCAAGATTCAGTTTTTTCATTACGCATAGCTGTCTACGATCAGAATGCACTAGATTTGGCAGCTGATGTCCATATAGATGAACTTGAAGTGCTCGAAGAGAATAGTTTTTCTTCCCTGCACAATCTAGAAAGGCATCAGAACAAGATATCTAGAGATTTCATCAAGAAGGATCGCCTCTAATATTTCCTTCATGGTGACATGGTGTTGGATCTAAGAACACTATTGATACCCAATAGGAAACCACTGAAACTGGAGACCAAGTGGGAAGGACCTTACATCATCAGCAAGTTTTACACCTATGGAACATACTCCCTGGTTACCGTGGATAGTGAACACATAACTCCTCCCACCAATACCAAATTCCTCAAGCAATAATTTTCCTGAGTAAAAGGCGCTACACAATGTTAAACTACTTATTCTTCACCATAATGTTAAACTAAGTGACCCGTCCTTGCCAAATGACGTAAAACCACCCTGCATTTGTCTTATATGACACTAAACTATGAGTGACATATATACGAAATACTAGTCTCAAGTATCCATAAATTGTGATGTCTTTACATAACGATGTTAAAATGTGTGATCCATCCGAGTTGAAGGACGTAAAACTGCCCTGCAGTCATCCCACAAGACAATAAACTGCAAGAAGGTCCATGATCAACAACCGTAAACTAAGATCTACCCCTATCCATTTTCACAGAAGATGTAAAACTGAATCTTCAAAAACTACATATGGCTTGATTCCCAACATCATGGGATGCATTGGAATGCTCAGACGCCTCGTCTTGGATTCCAACCCACAAATTATTCTATTTGACTATCCCCCCTCGGTGTAGTTCTCCAATAATATCCCACATGATGTAGTTTAGGAGTCATTTGTCCCACTCATGTCGGGGTTACGAAGGTCACACCATGTTCCCCCCTTCATTTACTATGCTCCCACATCCTCACCACACGATGTTAAACTGCATGTCCAATTCAGAACTATGTATGGCTTGATTCCCATCTTCATGGGATATGTAGGAACACCCGGAAAATTAGTCCATATGCCCAAATCCAAACATCATGATCTCCCCTTGGGCCGAAACACATTGTGTGGTTCATGCTTTTTCCTTCATTCACATCGATTTCATCATGACCGCACCATGTATTCATCTCCTTGGAGATCTCCACCTCTTTCATCATCCTATATGACGTTAAACTGCACAGGCATATTCATTCTTCATGCATCACCTTTTTTGTGTCTAGATCATCCATAACATCCAAATGGACCCCAAATGACATAGATGGTAGGCCCTAGGGCTCTCTTACCATTTCGGGCCAACGTCCTCATGGATATCTAAGGAAAAATTGATACAAGTCCCACAATTTTAATATTTTCAGTGGTCAACAGTCATTTTTTATTCCCATTTCAGGTGATGAAATGTGGATGTTGTGTTTGGAATGCGGTCAAAAGCTACCCCCATTATTTTCACCACCCCAATATGTCCCAAATCATGGGTGCAGTGGTTCATTCTGTCCTACTATCCCTTCAAATTTCATTCTTCCAAGGAAAGGAATGTGGATTTGGTTGGTATATACCCTTCCTGATCTCCTTCCCTCATTTCCATACCCATATATGTTGGGGAGAGCCTGATACTATTTCGTTTTCCCACACCGATCATTGATCATGTGGGATTAGGAGATTTGGTAAGGAAATATCTGCATAAAGGGTCATGCCTCTCTGGTCGAAGCCCTATGACTTTAAACTATAATCATTCACCGTCCTCACCACAAGACGTTAAATTGGAAACTGGCTGGGACTTTCAGTCAAAGGTCCCTCGAGCATTTTGGAACCATTTACAATGTTCTCATTTAGGATTGTGCGATGTGTATGTGGTTATGTCCTCATTCACATCGGGCTATTTTTTCCACGCCCCACATACCCCCTTGAGACATCCCTCCTTCATTCATTGTCCTCACTGCTTGATGTTAAACTACATGATATCATTCAGAACTATGTGTGTCTTGATTCCCATACCAATGGGATATCTAGGACCACCCAAATATTTAGCCTTCGGGTCCATCCCTGGTTCTTAGAAACCTCCTTATCTTCGTGACCCCTTGGCATGAGTTCTTCTAGGATAGGGGTATGTGGTGTGGTATGGGCTTCTATCCTAATTCACATCAAGTTTGTAACAGCCATGAAACATACCTCTCTCTCCTAAGAGATCTTCCTCCCCTGGTCTACAATCATCTTTTCGTGTCATCTGTTATTGAATTGGGCCCCTTAACCCTCTTTGGTAGTTCACCAACGTGCCCAAGAGCACTCTTGTTCAATACATAGAGTGTTGGATTCTACATAGACATGTTATCACCCATCTCCACACTTTATGATCTCATTTATTTTAAATTTCATCATATATCACTTTTGAAATGACCCATTAACTGTATTGATGCTTGGCACAAGTGCTCTCCTACCACCTTGGACTAACGTCCCTGCTAATTTCGAATGAAAAATTGATACATGTCCCACATTGTGAATATGGTCAGTGGTCAATGATCATTTGTTTTCCAATTTCAGGTCACACAATATGTATGCTATGTTTCGAACGGAGTCAATAGTTATCATCCATCATCACGATATCCCATCAAGCCCTAAATATTGGTTTGATGATTCACATACCTTTTCTACTCTATCATGTCCAAGTGGAATTTCAGCATTCTTGGTGTATCCCTCAGTGCGTGTTTGTGAGTTAGGAGGACAAATCCACGGTGAGGTTTCATTCGGGGATCCACACCATTTTCCACTTTTTATGTATTCCACATGTTTCAAAGACCATTTCTGCACTTGTTTCCCATATCGACCGAAGCTCATGTGGGATTAGGGATTTGGTCAAGGTTTGCGCCCATTTGTAAGATTCTCGCTTCTCTATGGTCCAAGATCTAACACCATAAACTATGATTTCTCAAAATCATTTCCGCAATGCATAAACAATACATCTCCTAGAACTACATACAATATGATTCTCATCCTCATGGGATACATAGGAATTCATGGGCATCTATTCTTTGGGACTAGGTCAGGTTCCACTAATTACCTATTTTGTTCAGAATTTTGGCACTGTCTTTCATAGGATTTCTTGTGTGGCATGTGTAGTCCAATTTCCTCATTCACATCTAGTTTTCAATAGCCACACCATGTACTCCCCTTTTAGGAGCTAGTCTCTCCTGTATTTTGTCCCGCATGACGCTAAAATGCTCTTTCAAAACTATGTGTGGCTTGATTCCCATCCTCATGGCATACGTAGGAACACCGAGACATTTCTTACATGGGTCCAACCCCTTTTCTATAATCTTTTTTGGCCCCTTGGATTGTGTTTTCTTCCCCAAAATTTCCCAGGGTGTGGTGTGGACCTCTACCTCATTAATGTCGGGTATGTTTTATCATGCCATGGGCATTCCCCCATAAAACCTCATTCCGTCTATATGTGTCCAAGACATTTGCCATTAAACTACACTACCTAGTCGCACATGTCTTTAAAATCTAACGTCTTTACAACAAGATGTTAAAATGCATGGGTTGATCCTATCATACTATCCTAAACTATGACATTATCATCATGGCCATATGATTAAAAATGACACTGCATTGTGATGTCCTCACTCGAGGGGACATCATGTTTGGTTTCAGTCATCCACCATACCATTTTTCAAGGACTACATATGTATTTATTCCTATAGAGACACCTAGATTTTCATTCCTAGGTTTGTTGCTTCACAAAAAAACAACAAAACACATTTACCTTAAAGGAAAAACAACATATATCAAATGATGCTTCATTTAGCACATGAACCAGACCCGCATTACAGTATTGTCCCAAGCATGGGTACCCTACCATGCCGCTTCTATGACTATGTATGACTTCATCCCCATCATCATGGTGTCAATAGGAACACACACACACATTAACTTGGGCCCAATCAATATTCATTTTTAGTCCCTTGACCTAAAACCTTCTCAGGGAGCCCATGGTGATATGGACTCCTAATGTCCTCATTCATGTACGGTTTTATAATTATTGCACCAAGTGTCTCCCTCCCTCCTTTCAATATATTTTCCGAGCACTTTGACATTAACACTATGTTCTAGTCGACACATTCAAAACTATGAGTGGATTGATTACCATGCTAATGAGATACATACGAATGCCCAGATATTTTTTCTACAGGTCCAGTCCCTAAAATCTTAAATCCTTTCCATTTTTTGGCCCCTTGGACCAATATATTTTAGGAGCAGGTGGTGTGCCAGTACCTATAAGGCTTGCATTCACATCGGGTTTGGAAACAACTGCAGCATGTGTCTCCCATGTATCTTCCCACCTGGTCCGAGCTCTAATAGCTTAAAACTGTGACCCAAAAAGCACATTCAGAACTATGTGTGGCTTGATTCCCATGCTAATGGAATATGTAGGAATGCCCAGACATTTTTTCTAAATGTCTATCCACATGAATCTTAAATCCTGCCCCTTTTTCATCCCCTTGGCCTGACCTCATTTGGGAGAATATAGTGTGAAAGAGTACCTCTTAGTCTCTCATTTATGTCGGGTTTTCAATAACCACATCATGTGTACCCCTTGTCTCTCCCCACCTGGTCTAAGTTCAATGACCATAACATAATATCTCTATATGGGAGGTTCTCATTATGCTGAGATACTTTTCCACCAAATGCACATTCCATTAAACCAGGTCCCCTCTTAATGGTCCACTCTACAACCTTAACATAAAAGAAAGTAACCCCATGAACCTTGTCCTTGAAAAGGGATTCAACCGCCTCTATCTCAAATGTCTCATTCTTGCACTTTAATTTTTTTGGAAAAGATTCCAAAGTGTGGGGTTTTCACATAGAAATTCCCTTGTTTCATGTCCATGCTTCATGAGCCCTTCATTTTGATATCCATAATCTTCCACGTCTAAAGGGGCCCCCTTTATGGCTTGGTCTCATGCCACATTGGCTCACCTACCATCTTGGGACAATGCACTAGAAGACCTCAGACAACATTTTTCGATAGGTCCCTTGTTTCGAACATGGTTAGCCGACGACCCTCACTTTTCTATCCCCATGCTAGGATAACATGAAACAAGTGATGTCTTTCGTACATGTTCAACATCCATCCTTTATCGTCACACCACCATCATTATGATCCAGATCTCAAGCACTATGATTCACATATTTCTACTACCTTATGTTAAAATGGTAATCCAACACACTTTGATTTACACCCTCACACATTAAGTAATGTTCCTCCACTACTTCTTGCTTCCCACACCTAGAACGACTCACGTTGGCTTAGTGGGTTTGGTCGGATGTGTACTGGTGAAACCATCTCACACATGATTTTATTCCTGTATGATGTTAAACTACACTCTGAGAACAACATATGTATTGATATCTATCCTAAAGGTGTATGTAAGAACACACATACACTTTTCCAGGGGCCCAACCCCAATTTCTCTATATACAGTCTTCTAACCTCTGATTTCCTTAGAGATCGTGTGGTTTTGTATGTGTGTATTTCTTCATTCACGTCAAGACATTCACTGCACCCGCATTTCCATTCAGGGTAACCATGTTTTCAACAGATGAATTTAAACTATAACTCTACCCTTAAAGAGTTCAGGATGCCCCATAATAATGATGGGATGCATTATCTTCCTCTCCAAAGAGGAATTACCCTACCAGCATTGGTCTCTAGACACGTCATTCTTAATAACTATTTTTGTCTTTATTGTCATCCATTTGGGGTATGTAGAGATATCTGGGCCTTTCACATTAGGCCCAGCCCCAGGGCCATTAACCCTTTTGACCCCTCAGTCTCAATTACATTCCCAACATTATGACCTGAAACTAAGAACCTGTAGTTCCTGCAACATGACATCAAACTGTTATCCTTGGTCTAGAAAATATGACCTTAACACTATGTGAAACATCCAGGTCATATGACTATAAACTATTCAGTGCATCTTCATTACCGTACGGTGTTAAAATATGTGTCTATCATCCACATTGGTTTGACATAAAACTAAAAAGCCTTTTGTGTACTCATGAGAGAGTTCCTGTCTGGAAATAGGTATGATCCCTGACCAGTCTAATGGGCCCACCTAATATGTTTGCACCGTGGTGGAATAATTTCATGTGTGTTGGACTACATTCGAATGACCCATCACTCCACCCTTCGCATTTTGCATGCCCTTAATTTGGACCCTCCCCCTTTTTCCTGTCTAAAGGACCCCCTAACAGTACGGATGCTCGGCATATGGCTCTCCTACTATCTGGGACTAACCTTTCGGAAGACTAAAAAATGACATTTTGATTCAGGAACCATGTTTCGAACAAGGTCAGCAGTATGCCCTCATTTGTTTTCCACATATCAAGAAAACACGATAGGTATATTATGTTTAAAACATGGTAAACATTTATCCTTCATCATCATGACGCCCTAGTAGTGTTCTGAATTTTGGGTATCATGGTTCATGATTTACACTCCTTTATTTTTGGATTAATTCAAATGCACCTAGTGTTACCTCGATTTTGCACTCTAGAACGTTTAGGAAATGACGATTCAACTATTCTGAGAGCATCATTCTCCATCCATGCCACCCTCTTTTTTTCTATGAATTATAGATCGGTTGTTAAAACCCTGGATGACCAAATCATTGTTGGAACTTCTATATTCGAATGGAATAATGAGGTTATCATCCCTTTCTACTCACATCAGGCCCAACCCACATGAAATTAGGGATTTATCTCTAGATATTTCATGAATGTAACTGACATGCAGCAAACCAAAACAAATAATGGATCTCATTCAAGCATCCAACATAAAAAAATCATGAATGTACATTTGTGATTTTACACAAATTACAGTACCCAAGTATTTTCCTATCCCATGGGGGTTTACCTCTTTGATGGAGAGTTCCAGCTCCTCCACACTATGGCATGTGGCATACATGATTTGTTGTCCCCTATTTATCCCTCGGTCCTCCTCAGAAGTGATGGGTCGTAGTTCATCAAACATGATCTGGGCCCACTCCTCTTCTGTTTGGATTGTATCCATCTCCTTAGAGGCTCACTCCATCAATTCATTGATCTCTTCCAGCTATCCTTTTATGCACAATATGATCCCCGATTTTGTATTAAGGAAAGAAGAGAAACCATCCACCCATGCCCGCAACCACTAAATCTCATTCTCATCCTCCTGGTTCCTCTTGATGTTCACCAATTCTCTCTAATTCCATCCCAAACGATGTCCACGGTCAAGCTACCAATCTTCTCTTCCATGTGGTCTTAGATGAGCATATGTGGATGCTGGGAATCCACTCCTCCAATGAAATGTTTTAGGAGCCAGGAATGAAGCCTCCCCATTTGTTTTATCCATTATGATTGAGGGGTCTCCCCAATGAAGCAATTGATCATATTACATGACCAACGATTGATGATTTGGCTATCCTCACCATCAAAAGCCGTCTCGTTCCGGTATATGGGGTTAGTGAGTTCATATGTAGGGAAAACCTCCAAGAACTCATTAGGAGGGTCTCCATTCAATGTCTAGTTGGGTAGGTCATGACCCATGTCTTCTGATTAATCCTCATCATCAGATTCCACCTCAATGATTTCAGGATCGGTCCTGCTGATGCTCCCACCAGTGACTATAAGCACTATAGTTTGGTCAGCTCATGAATTCTCTTCCACAACAACGGAAATTCCCCTAGGAAAGGATGTTCTAGGAGCTCCAACCAACCTCACCATAACATCCCACACCATTTGAAGTACTGTGCATACAAAAAGTTTACATGCATCAGTTAACTTAATCAATGAAGGGCAGTTAAAAATTCCATAATGGAGAATTATAGTGGTTGAATAGTCGGTCTTTCTCCAAATTTTTTATTGTTGGAACCTCATGGAATGGCCCCCCCATATATGGTTGGGAAAACCAAAGGCTCTAAGAGTACCACCCAAGATTTATTGGCCCTAATAGGAATGATATTAGTCATTGTCATGGGAATAGATCTAGAAGTTCCCGCAGCAGCAACTACTATTGAGTGTTTGCGGGTTTTGCATATGACACCCTCATGAATAGGTCATATATTAGTTGATAAGCCCTTAATTTCATAGATGAAGACTATAGAGAAGTGGTTTAGGGTTCTACCTCATGGGCCTCCACAAACTCTTCCAGCTCCATGTCTAAATTATCGACCTCACACTCCTCTAGAGGGATCCATCCATCGAACACTTCCCCCCAGGAGGACCCGTTCGATTTCTCCAATAATTGAAATTTCTCCCTCAAATAACTAGCCAAAAATTGATGTGGGGTTATTTGATCAACAAAAAATTAACTCAATCCATCTTTGTACATGGATCACCCTAGAATGGATAGATTCCTCCATCTCGGAAAGGTACAACTCCATGTCCTCTTGAGATACAGCAAAACTGGCCCTGAATGGACCGATCCATGGAAAATCCATCCGAGGATGATTCTGATGTTTCCACATATTATAAGGATTTAGGAATTGTCTATTGACAGCCTAGATGTCCCAATACTCTTGGAAGATAGCGTTCTCAGGCATGTATATGTGGAACAACTGCTTCCCCAGGGCCTGGGTGGGTATCCTACAGAACCCACCCTTACGGTCTCCGCTCCAGATATCTTTTCTCCTTTGGGAATGTCGGAACTGTTGCTACTTCCTGCCTCTCAATTGGTATGGGTATCATCACTACTACTGTCCTACCACCACAAGATATCATTCCCGCCTTGTGGACCCGACCACGAGGTTGAGGGGTGGGGAATAACTGGTCTAGATGGTCTATTGCTTCAGCATTTCCCATGGGTTGGATGCCTCCCAACTTTTGGAATACTCCTTCACTAGCCCCAACATAGTTGTGGGTAGAGGAAACTCATTCAACATCATCCCATCCTTCAATGTGAACATGATACACATCTTTTTCATCAGACATGGGTGGTCCTTGTGGAGTACTCCCTTGTAGACTCACGGTGTCACCCTATGCATGCACTAGAACTACCTCTCGAAGCGGTGTAGGGTGTACGACTCACATAGAGGCTTACAGACAACCCGCTACACCATGACTCCACCCTGAATTTCTAGGAGGTATGACTTATGATCCTCTATTCCATGTCCGTCATCAGTGAACACACCTATTATAAATGGTAGAGGGTGAATGTTGAACTTGTTCGCTTTCCAGACCTGGTACAAAACTAGCAGTAGAGTCAACTTGGTCATAAAACTCCCCACCGCATTTAGAATAGCCGGATGGAAATCTAATACTGGTGTGGAAATGGGGTTTGGATATTCATAGACCCCCCAAATATGTGCCACTATACACCCAAAATAAGATGGAACAACCCACATATCCTCTGTGGCTTCTTCTCATCACTAATATTCCACAACCCCTTATATATCTTGGCAAGGATCGGAATCCCAAGGTTGAACCGCTCCCCTATTGATAACAGGGATTCCATGATTAATGTACTCAGCTGCAAGCCCATGTACGTGTCCCTCGCTTGAAGAATCCAGCTGCTAATAAGCGCCAAAAAAAATGTATCCTACCTAAGCATCTGTTGCAGATCCATAATGATATTGAATCTACATGTCTACCACTAGTTGTCTTCCATGAGTCAACAATAAAAGTTCTCCTTGTTGCGTCGAATCCCCTTCAGGCATGCTCAAGGCCTCATGAGAAACATTCCATCTGTAGGGGAATTCGGGAACCAACTGAACCACCACTGAAAGTAGACTTCCCTCACCGACTGCTCATCCTCCACTAGCACTAGGTCCATAAACGCCTTTTCCTGTAGTGACATCTGCTCTGGGTCTTCCCATGTACTTGTGGTAGGGAAGAACTTATCATACATTACACCAATCATAAAGAACCAAAGTATTTTTGGTAGTTCCGATAGGATAATGCTGACCCCCCAATGGTGAAAATGGAAAGTGTTTCCTCAATGACCACCTACTTAGCAACTCCGACATCACCTGCATCGTCTGGTAGATATGGAATTGGGGGGCCCATTCCACATCAAACGGGCCCACTAACCTATATTATTCATTGTAATCCTTGCATGAGGAACATACTTAGTAAGTACATGCCCAGTCATTTGTGAAGTTTCTTCCCAAGTGCAAGATCCCACTGACCGGTCCACCCCTTCTATCGGTTCTCCAAGGGTGCCTTTAGAATGGTGTGGTACATCAGGGGAGATACCTCTGGATTCAATCCCTTCCCATCAATGTTGTTGACATGGTTAAAAAAACAGTCGGCACTGAAAGGTGTGTACTACTCCCAAGCCTGATCGTCAGCTACCCTAATCCACTAGCACTAACATGACGTACTCTTGAACCAATAGGTCGACACATCTCTCCTCTCCTCAAGAATGAAAACATCATCCCTATGAAAAAATCCATATAGAGGAAGCCTTTTTCATAGTGTATAGTTCTTCTTAATCTCTAGAAGCATCTTCACTAGGGACTAATGATCCGAATGGATCCATACATACTCCAAAATATTAAGGTTATTCTCTATTTCATCCCTTTAGGTAGCATCTGCAAGAACCCCCTGGCAGCTTCCTTGTGAGAAATTTAGGGTTCAATGTTTTTGATTTTTTTTTGTAGTTCACAGAGCTCATTCACAGATCTAGATCGGGGAGATGGTCCAAGAAACATGGTCGCAGACCTCAGTAAAATTAATAGATCCCAGAGAATAGCCACATGCCTCATAGAAATAGGCCACGAAGCACATTCTCATAGAGTCGAAAGACTCATTGTGTGCCCTAGAGCATAATGCCCGATTCACAGTGAACAATCTTAGAGAGCGTAGAGATTAGAAAATTGAGAGAAAAATTACTAAAATGTGAAGATGAGAAAAGGAAAAAGACAGTTCAGCCTCCCCTATTTATAGATGATGACCCTGTTAGCTTCATGGAATTCCCATCCCTTGCATCTCTACTCTGCATCGCGACCCTCATTCGCAATATGGCTTTGCGATTCACATATAATTTTGGCGATATTCCCCCAGATATGGACCCTTGTCATCTCCTTGGCTCTATGTCTGAGGGGGTGGGGGGATTTTTGGTTCCAAAATTTGTCCAGAGTAAAAGGGTGCAAAGAAGAGACTCATTCTAGAGGAGTTTTCTTGTGAAGCTCATTCGCAAAGCCCCTCAGCAAAACAGTTGGCACGAAGTTGAAGCCCCCTCTATGGTTGCTATGGAGTAAAATATGTTGGAGGATCTACTATTATAGAGTAATTTTCCAAGATCATCATGATGCAGTTAGAACTAGATCAACCTCTGTGTTCCCCAGGAACATGACGAAATCCTATGCAAGTTCTGTATAGGGAACGAAGGATATCTTTGCGCTGAGGAGGGGATGATGGTCGAATCCACTGTTATGAAAAACTTGATGCAATAATTTGTTGATTATAGAGTTCCACATGGCTTCTCACTATTTTATCCATTCTTCACGCCTCCCATCTCTTATAAATATCGGGCTCCCCTCGATCCCAAAGGAAGGATACCCCCAACATTTCCCCTTATCATATCTCAAATCACAAAGCACCTTTTTCTTCGCAAAACCTTGAAAAAAATGATCTCTTAAAGGTACTTGAGTATTTTACAGTACCCTTCCCATAGCTCAAATACAATCCCCCTTAAAGCAGGGATTCCCTTTGAAATGACAATGGGGCATCACAAAGGAATGAGATCCCTAAGGGATCTCATGTCTTTATAATACACTCATGCTTTGCGTAGTACCCTACATGAACATATAAACCATATGCTAAGGAAGGATCACTATGAGTTGTGATGCACATTGGTTTGGGGTGCTATGTTTTTAAAAATATGCTTTCTTTGTGAGGTCATACTACAAGGAAGTCATTCAAAATCATGAAGGACCCTCCTTATGCACCTATAACACATGCCCAAGCAAGGGAACTTCACTTCATGAAGCATACCCCTTCGCGAAGTCCCTCCCTTACGTGGAGCACCATATCTTCACAAGGTCCTTTCTTGTGAACCCATTTTCTTCACAAACCCTTCGACTGTATGACCCTTCAGGGTTGTACAAAGTGATTTCAAGGTCCCTTGGGTGGTTCTTCATGTTCCATTGATTTGCCTCATGCTTCCTCTCATAGTAACTCTAATGGATATTTCTTCATCCCATATCCACGCTAACATGTGCCCCTCAGTGGATCAATCCACAACAACCCAACATTATGGAATTGATGATGCCTTACCTTCCACAATGGTGGGTGGGTATCAGTTATATAAGTCTTAGTGGTGCTAAGTAAACTCGTCTCGTCCGAGATGCATAACATTAAACTACAAAGTACCATCATCATAATCCGATGATGTTAAAATGCGACCTTGACCCAGGGAATAAACACAGGGTGACCCACTTCAGACTTTCTACACACCCACTCGTCTCTATTAGAGTGATATATACCTCACATGGAATGGGATCTTCTTTGATGGAGTATTGTCCGTCTATAGGGATTCACAAGAATCTTGGGGTAATCCCCTAGCATATCATGTAGGAGGTATCATCTTTGCTACTCCTCTATTATTCTATACTAAATACTGGAGGATATATGGTCACTGAGACATTCGTTAACCCGTACCTCTCCCTCTGGTATTTCTCTCCATAAGGCCTCCGTCTTAGAGTATGTCCCAATCTCCATATCCTGGGGCCACTAACCACACATAAGCCTTTATTTCCACTTCAGGACGCTAGCCACGTGTAAGACCCTTACTCCACTTCTCGTGTAAGCACCTTTCACGATGGTATCATCAGGTATTTCCTTCCTTTTATTTCTCACACTGAGCATGAATCGTGTTGGCTTAGAGTAATAATTGACTCTAGCATCCTTTCTGGGCCTCTGTGGGGTATAATCCCAAAAACCTACCAAACTACATGGAATTTGATCCTTGTCTCATTGGTAAGGTACATAGGAATCCTCCTGGAGGTTCAAGACCAACACCTACTTGTCCCAAATCCTTCACGTCTGTTATCCTTCATCCAGCATGACGTTAAATTGTGTCCCCCATTCCGAACTACGTGGACTTTGACCCTTGTCTTGTAGGAAAGGTACATAAGATGCTTCCCAAAGGTTGTAGCCCATCACTTACTATTACCAACCCCTTCACTTCGGTTCACCTTAGTCCCACAAAACGTTAAACTATATCCCTCATTTTGAACTACATGGAATTTGATCCTTGTCTCCTATGCAAGGTATATAGGAAGCCTCCCTGAGGTTAAATCCCAACACCCATGAGTCCCGAACACTTCATGTCTATCCACCCTCATCCTGCAGGATGCTAAACTATACAACCATTTTTGTCTTGCAAGACGTTAAACTATACCCATTCCAACTACATGGACATTGATTCTCGTCTCCTAGGAAAAGTATATAGGACGCCTCACTATGGTTCAAACCCAATCACCATTAATCCATTTTGATTCCCAATCGACGATAAACCATTTTGATTCCCAATTGACAGTAAGTCATTGTGATTCCCAATTAACGATAAGTCATTTGAACCCCAACCAGCGGTAAGTAGTTGGACCCCCCATTCGAGGTAAGTCGTTTCCAACCCCATCCAACGGTAAATCATTCTAGCTCCATGTAGTATTAAGATATTATAGTCTGCAATCGATGGTAAGCTGTTGTAGTCCCTTTAACTGGGACCAACATATCTTCTTAGCCCCCATGGGGTCAGACCATATAAAACTTCTAACCATACATAAGCTACAATATATAGTCGGATAATTGTCATATGCGCACACCTGGATTATATACCCCCATATTGAACTATGTGGAATATGATTCCCTACCATGGGGATACGTATGAAGCCTTATTGAGGTTTAATCCCGTCATTCATGTCCCATCGTGTTCACTCCCCTAAGAAGATGTGTTTTGGGATGGTCATTCCCCAAACTAGAGGTTCTACTTCCTCTGGATCCCATCCATGGGTCCATTCTCACAGGCCACCTCCTCAGGTGTCCCATCACCCCCACCGAACCACATGGACATTGATTCTATTCCATGGGGATATGTAGGAAGCCTCTTTTATTCTCAATCCCATCATCACCTTTGTCCTCATATCAGTTCAATATCATTCTCCATCCACCATAAACCATTCATACTTATCCTGATTCTTACATAGGCCACCACATCCCGATAAGATCATGTCACTGACTTTCATTATTGTTTTAGCAGCAAATGGGTAATTAAGAATTCATTATCCCCGAAATCATTATTACCTAATGGGGTTTTACTTAGATGATCCACTCTTATCAGTGTTTTGATCTATCTGATTCATCTCCACTAGACGTTAAACTCGTGACATACCCTGTGTTAAACAAATTAAGCTGAGTAAATCCATAGAGACAATCCTATTCCATATAATTCCTCGCACTCTACATGGGATTCATCGGGCTTCCGTGCACTCGAGAAGTCTTATCATAAGGGGAAGAAACTTAGCCGCATCAGTGTTCCAAGGTACAAACACACCAGCAACGTCTAACATGACTACTCCCTCGAACAAAGGTTGATTCCCTGATTGGACCCATTGGAATGTCCTGATTGGAGTAGTGTAATTAACCAGTGTCCATGAATACATGGTACTAACAAGAGTTTCATGAAAAATATCTTAATTATATTAGGTAGAACTAGAATAGGTGGGGAGTTACGAGGAGGAATCTATAGAAAGAGAAACGGACATTCCATCATACTATTTCGATCAAGAAGCAAACATTCCTGATCAAGTGACAGATGATGCCCGCCTTTGGAAAGCGGGAATGCAAAGCAGCAATCAATGCGTACTCCAAAGAATGAATACACACCCTAAAGAAATTGTTGGAAACAATATGTATCATACAAAATAAATTAGGTTCTTGATTTTATAATATTTCTCAATGAATGGAAATTTAGAAAAATCCTCTTACGTTAGTATTCCTTTTGGTTGAACGTGATTTATGCTCCAGTATAGTTCTATTGAACATGATATAAACTTATTCAATAACCATATTAATATATATAATTACATGTGATATCTTTTTATGACATCTTATCACCTACTTGTTAAAAATTATTCATTATTTTTATTGTATCAGGTGTTAATTGCTTTGTTTTCTCATTCGTTATTTATAATGAATACTTAGGATATTGTGCATATTATATTTTTCAAACATCCTCTTAAATATATTATTCAAATAATAATAATATTTATAAAAAATTTACATATTTAATAGAAATCATGAAATATGTTTTTAATAAATGAAGTAGGTTACGATCATTGAGATGTTAGGTCATAAATAGGCATGGGTAACATTTCCAATTTTAAAAGATCATAATGGAGAGTTGGTAAGTATTATTTTATCATTAAAAAATTATATTAAAATCATAAATACAATATAATTTCTTTAAATATAGTATAATATATCAACCATGTGCTGTAGTTTTAAAAATAGATAAACATCTATCTATGAGGGTGGTAGTCCACACATAGATGAATAATATTATCATCTTTACATGAGTGAAAATTAATGAATAAAAATATTATATTATTTATTAATAATGATAAACATGTAATTAATATCATAATTATTTTATTTATATAAAATATATTTATTAAAATAATCTTTATTAATTTCCATGTAAATATTTGATTTTTTAAAAATGATTCACATCACTTCGCGAGGTGGTAGTCTGTCTTACAAATGAGTGACATTATTGTATCCCGTATGGAAAAGAATATGTAATGTTATATATGAGGTAATTAATAAAAATATATAACTTAATTTTATAAATACCAAATATATTAAATATATCCATCACCGTACCTAATTATGGGGGGAATTGAAGGAAAACATGTCACATCCGTACTCAATATGGTTGTTTAGGGTAAACACGAGAAACTTTACTATTTCCCTTTTTAGTAAATATCTTATGGATACTAGTTATGTTGTTAATATAATAAAATATCAGTATATATGATAAAAATTTTCAATATATAATTAATAATTATGAATATTTGATATATGTGGAGGATGAAATGAAACAAAAACACATATTTAATAATTTTACCTCTTCTTGGACCACCTATTTTGGATTATAACTAATGTAGTCTTGGAATGGATTTATGACCAACCCATGGATTCTACATTGAGGTGATGGATGTTTTTATGTTATTTGGATAGGTCTTTTTTGATAAAAATTGGGTTAAAGGAGTGAATAATGGAGGGGAGTGGGTGGAAATTTTTATGTATGGTGAGTGTCACGCTTATAAATTTAAAAAATGAAAAGTTGTACCCACATTTTCACATGACACAAGGTTCCAAATTAGAGTATTCATGAGACTTATACATGATAAGGTTGATATATAGCCATCCAATATGTTTTATAAATGAGTTCAGGAAAATTTACCAGATATATTTTTAGTTTCATCCCATGGTAAAACTAATTTTTACCGTAACCGCGATATATAATTTTAATGGTTTCACTATTCATTTTGGTAAAAAAAATTGATGAGCTTGTATAAAATATAAATTATTCTGATTCCAAATATGTTATCTGTTTTCCAAAATTCTATTCACAAAATATGTTACATCATGAGATTTTAAAATATGATTGTTATATTTGATAACATGCATGACATGAATACCCAAGCATTGAAGGAATATAACATCCTTGTAATTAAAAATATACTTAATATTATTATTAAATTTAATATAATCTATATCTTCCAACACATGGAACAATGCGATTAAACAAACCATAATTTCATCACTATTAATTCACTTAATTTAAAATAACATTTTAAAACTATTATAAAATTTATGTGACAAAAAAATCATTTTTTGAAATTGGCATAATAGAGTCATCATAGGATGGATTTTTGGGTTGTTTCTCGGATGTTTCATTTTTTGATAAATAGTGAAAATATAGAATTTTAATTGAAAACTTCCATTTCATTTAAATAATTCATACAATAAAATTATATTATAGATTGGTTTCAAAGTAGAATTAGTTGGAATTTTATATCATTTATCCATATTTAATCCCTTTTAATCATTTTCTTATTATATTTTGATATATAAACTCTGTAGAATTTTGAATATTTTCACTTTAAAAACCTAATTTATCAACATGTATGTGGGATTACTTTTAAATTAAATCATTGAACATATTTCAATTGAATTTGGAAAAGTTAATTTCTTATTTAGGATTTTCATTATTTATAATGTTTAATAAGTTTAACTTAATTTTAGAAAAAAATTAATATTGATTGCAGAAAAAATTAATTACCGTAGTTAAGGTATAAATGTATTTACCCATGGGTTAATCAAGAATATTTAGAGTGAAAATAAACTAAAATAGTATCTTAATTTTATTGAATGAGATTTCTCAGACCATGTTGTGAAATAATTTGAAATATGTAAATTTAGTCTAACTTTCCCCTGAGTATGACCCATACAATATGTTAGGTAAAGTAAAAGACAAAAAGATTCTTTTCATACATTAAATATATATAAATACATGGGATAGGGAAATAAAGAAATTAATTCCATTATAAATATTATTTTGAAATAAAAATGTCTTTATAATATCTAAATAATCTATAATTAAATATTTGTTATGAATTTGTTACTTAAAAAGCATAAGAAATGCCAACAGAGTTATTATTTAGTTAAAAAATATAAAATAACTCATAAAAATAATAAAAGTGATGTAAATTGATTGAATTATTATGTTCCATTAATTTAATAGATTAATATATCATGTTAAAATATTGTTAACATAATATATTATAATTATATCACTGTAATGATAATTTAAAATCAATTTAAATGAATAATTTCAAAACTGACAATAATGTTACTTAAAGAAAATTATATATTATTAAATTAATTATAATTAGAAAAAATCCAATATTATTACAAGATAATTTTATATGAAATTAACTAACAACTATTTTCCTTTAGTAGAAAATTTTTTCTTCTTAAATTACTATATTGATCCCTAAATAGTAAAAACACTATTATCATAGTTATGGTTAAAACAGTCTTGGGCATGATCATGCGGTTGGGTGAATAGAAATTATAAAAAACCTCGGTTTTTTGTTTGATAAATTTTATTTAATATTTAAAATCATAGGGTCTAAATTGTATAATAATTTTATCTTTAATTTAGTATTAATGGATAAATTAACACAGTTATAAAACCAGTTACTATAGTGAAAAACAAAATTGGTAAAAATAAAAAGCTTCAATATTTAGGGAAAAAATATTTCAAACATGAATTTTATTATGTGGAAGAGTTTTTTAACTACTATATTATCCCATAATGCCCTTAATTATTAATTTTTGAGAAACTTTAGGTAATATTAACATCTCAGTAGTGAATACTTTGGGGAATTAACAAAGATGCCACTCATCCTCAACTATAGATGGGCACTCACTCCCCTCACTTATTCAAAAATATAATTCCATATTTCTCATGAAGACATATCTGTTAAACTTACCATCTTCCCACCCTTCCTCTTATAAGTCTTATATTGGGATTAAATAAATTCTTTTAAGGATTTATTACAATCCAAAAGAGAATACTCAAAAAAGAGTTAATATTTTTCAGTAATTATCTTTATATTATTTCATTCACCACCTCCTTCAAATTTTATTAAAATTAAATGATTTAAAATACTCTAGTCATTCCATATAAATTAATTTTTTTTATAATGTGGGTATTACCTGAAACCATCTCCAAATCCCTAAAATGGGTTACAAAAACATCGTTTGTGTGTACGGTAGATTACCACCTCACGACTTAATGTCATTCATTTTTCAATTACCACTTTTCAATGTTGGGTATGATGATGTATATAAAGTATATATATGATATTAATAAATTATTAATAAATTTGGAGATGAAGTATTATTTATATATTTTTTACATTCATTCAATAAGATATATGATAACGTTGCTCATGTGTATGACAGACTACTGCCTCACGAAACGATGTGATTCGTCTTTCACTGAAACATAACATATACATTGATAAATATAATGTTAATGATATTATTTGATATAAATGACATAGTTATGTCATTCATGACATATTTATCTTTCTGTAAGGATCACGTATATATACACATCATTTTATATCCGGTCTTTTCACTCATATTAACATGATAACATCATTCATGTACTTGTGGACTACCACTTTCAGAAAGTGATGTGACTCTTTTTTCTTCACTAAACCATAGGGATTATATATAAGAATATAATATTTTATTAAATATATTAAGATAAATCTATAATGTAAAAATATTACTTACCTTATTTCTCTAATGATCAGTGAAAAATAGAAACATTACTCATGCATAATTATGGACTGAGTCTCCAAGATCAAAACATACATCATTGTTCATAACTATATTTAATGATTGGGTTTAAATGATTTTTTTTTAATTATGATATTTATATCATGATTATTATTATCAAGTTGATTAATCTATTTCATATTTAAGAACTATATTTTTAATGACAACACACACATAAGAAAATATTTTAATCAACACATGAAACAATGAAAATAATGAATGATTATTAAATAATGGTTGATGATTTATTATAAAAGAATAATATATGCAATTATAAATATTAAAATTATTCTTGAATAAATTAATAACATACTTAAAATAGCTATATATAAGGTTAAATACCATACAATCAAAATGAATTACTGGGTAAAATATTTTTCTTTAATTTACATTCCATTGAGACATATTTGTTATTATTCACAAATTCACTTTTATTTAATGTATATATTACCCCTTTGACATTTTATATAATTATTAATTCATTATTCATTTTATTTTATGTTCTAATTTTATGTATTTTATTCAATGAGAATTTGCTAGAAATTAACAAAGGGATCAAAGTTATTGTCAAATCTGACTTTATTTTATGATTGGTAAAATTTTCTTTAAACAGACACTTTATTGTAATAATGTTCCATGGTAAATTACATTTATCATTGATATCCATACTCATATATTAATAATATTAATATTTCATTAACCGTATTATAGTTTTACATATAATGTTAAGTTTTAATGTTATTTGATTAACTTGGGTAATATTGATAAATATTTATCCTTTCCATAATATTTATACTTGATTATAAGACACATTTTATATGAATTAAAAAAATATTAAATATATGAGAAATCCTTTTTAAATTTATTACATGGGTTGAGTACTATTTATAGAATGTCACTTGATACATCTGTAGACTCATGAGATGAATCAGTTGTCCAAATTATATGTGTTTTCACACATTATATTTAAACTATCTTGTGAATGGTGTTTAAGGTAAAGGTATCAAGTACCTAGGAAACAAGGAGTCCAATAATTAAACATTTACTTCATTTATAATTTTTTTAGTGTTATTATCCATCATATTTTTTCTAAAAAAATTCTATAGATTAATTTCATTCTCATTTTATTGATTAAATCACGTGTGAAGCAATTATTTACCATTCCATATTGATTCTTCCTTATATCACCATGATTGTAATGTTATTTAAATGGGATATGTGTTTAGTTGTCTACCTGTCTATATTGATTATGTTTTTTTATTCACAATATCTTCCACTTTACATTAACCTTAATGATCATTTGAACTCACTCTTATATTGTTTCCTTTCCCCTAGATACGAATACAATTTCATGGATTGAGTTTCAAGTATTACATTATTTTCCATTCTTTATGATTTATTTTCCTTCCTTATGTAAAATGGGAACCAAATATCTATATAATTTTTCAAAACAATTATACTGATTTATCCATCGGAATTCTATCCATTGTGTCTATGAAAATTTAATAAAGCAAGGCACTAGCATTAGGATACTTGGTACGGGGACATTATAGTTGGTATCTAAGAATGACTTGTAGTAACATTGAAAAATATATTTTGGAATACATAGAATATGGAACAAAACCATTAGGCATCAATTGAGGGTTAATGTTTTAGAACATCCTAAAGTTTTGTTAATGAAATTATTATGTTGTTTTTTCAAGAAATACATCACTATATATATACTAAAATTTAACATGGTTCTGATACAGAGGTTCCTATGGTTTATAAATCTAAAAGAGGCATGTTGATATTGACTCTATAATTACTTGGTACCTTATAAGGGGCCTTACTAAACACATTGTTTGAAAATATCAGGGGATATTCTATGAAAAATTAACATTTTATTACACATCATTATGATGGATTTGAAATGATATATCCCCAAAGAAACCATGTTTATAATAATGAAATTTTTTATGCTTAAAATTTTCAAATTATGATAAGTATTTCAGTAGTTTTGGGATTAAACAAAATGTTACATAATGTTATGTTCTAATCTATTGTATTCTATTTTTTTAAAATGAAACCTAGAAGGATGACCTATATCAATACTCACAGATAATATAGAGGATTCCATGAAGAGGTATATGATATATGTACTATTGGAATGGAGTAAATTATGTATATTATATGTTATCATAATCTAGATATGAATCATAACCATTACAGGATCGATAATATTATTCCATGGTCAGTATATCCTTTACATGATTTAATTATATGATAGAATCCCATATCATTTAGTGGGACTACTAATCTGATTATGGAGGAGAAAGGTATTAAGTCTTTGGAGAGGATACTTATATCCTTAGGGTGTGGTTAAAAGTAAATGGTTACACTTATATTGTATTTTCTAAAAGTTTATGCTGATCAATTGTGGATGTTGATCCAAAATACTAAGGAGGAATAGAAAATTGAAAATAGGTAATGGAATGACTTTATGGATACAATTTTTTATAAATATTAACCTCATGAACAATAAGAAAAGATGAAGTGAAAGTTATATATCATAATATAAAAGTAAGAATAAAGTGTTGCAGAGTATAAAGCATCCTTTATATGGATAGCTAGGTATGGTACAAATTAAATATTCAACACATATAGTAGGAATGATTATTTCATTGATGGGAATAATCAATGTATCCAAAGGAAACCACCACCTCAAAACATTTCATCATATGACTAAATAAATTTATGTTCTATCCAGATAGAGAAATAAATCTCCAGTTATTACAGATTCAAAGTGAATCATGGTAAAAAGAGGGTCGTGGGGTAAAAATAGATAAAGTGAAGAAGGAAAAGAATCATTTTCCCATATGTGATAAATGTGGAGGGAATCACCCTAATAAATGATTGAAGGTATTGAGAGTTTTTTCTAAGTGTGAAGAAATGTGTCACCATAAAAAATAACAAAAAAGGAAGGAGAAAACATGTTATTCACTTTTTCAACAGTAAGGATAATGGTAAATATGAAAATTAATTTCCAAATAATTTGGGGATAATGGCACATAAGAATCTAAGGGATCAAGTTCAAGATTTAATATTGTTATTGAAAAGTGGAATGATAATTGTGCCTATGTATTTGGATAATTATAAATTGTTCTAAAGGTGTTTTATTGATGACATATTAGTTATAAGAATTATGAAATGTACAATGATTGTACTACAATAAATTTTCATTAATGATACGAAAGCATATGTTTAATGGTGTTGATGGAAAAAAAATTCAGTGTAAAGTTGATATTTTTGGGAAACACATGATTGAGGGAAAGATAACCATTCATATGTTTTTGATTTTGAGATAATAATGATGTGATAAGTAGATAATTGATATCAATAAAGTAAATTGGATAGTACTAACTATCATGGAACTGATAACTAATATTTCAAAAATGTAGTTTATTCTATCATTGATGGACTTAACATCATTTTTAGATTCATGGAATATATCTAATAATTTCTGTTTTATTAAATGAATAAGGAATTATGCATGTCATCAATATGGTTTTATGGTAATTCAATTTATAAGTAAATTTTAAGATAGTATATGATGAAGGTATCCAGATATTGGTTTCTGACGATAAAGAGTTACTTTAGGTTTTTTATGGATTAATGGTATGTTTAGTTTTGCAATTCAGTCACATAATTTCTAAAGTTTTGTATCATGATATTTTGTAAGGGTTATATGGTTAACCATTTATGAATGTGTTTATGTTGAATAGTTTGAATGGTTTTAGTGAATAATGTATTACTTACCATATGATTTTTTTTCATATTAGTTAACTTATGCTAACTATATTGGTTTTGAAAAATAGATTAAGAGAAACATAATGAACTTTCACTCATTTATGGGTCTTATGATCGGTTAAAAGTGAATTTTATTGATTTTGGCATAAAAATAATTATTGGATATTCATTTTTTTGGAGAAATGTATGAATTGAAAAACAACTAAATTATAATATTAAGAATATTACTAAGAACATATAAATTAAGTATATTTTCTTATATACATAGACCGTAAAATAGTTCCTCAACTTTTTGGAAATGGACTATGAAATAAAATTTTATCTTACTTATGAACTTTCATATGTTATCAATATCATTTTTCAAACATATATAATTTTTGTATTTTTTTAGTTAACCTTCTCTTGATATCCCAAATTATTTTGATCAATGTATTCTATCACTCCCCATCAGTATTTGGGTGTTAGTTTTCCCTTCAATGTTTGTGGATTAATTTCCTAACTATGTTCTCATACCTGGAATCATAGTACTGTGATTATTTTAGATTAATTACAAAATTAATAATTATATATTATTAGAAGTATGTTTCATTTTCCATGTTATGATCTGGGATGTTCACAAAAGAACTTTCAAATTTCAATCCCTTTATTAGTATGATCAATTTTAAATTTTGTGGACAAAATTTATTTAAGGTCGGGGGAATGTAATGCCTTTAAATTTTAAATTATGAAAATTATATTTGATATCATGTAATACAGTTAATAATAATATTCAAAGTAATACAAAATTCTGATACATTAGTATATATTCACTATTTTGAATAAATTTAATATATATTATAGTTTACAATGCTCACAACACTGGGTTTGAACAAAAAAGGTTTACTCAGGGTTTTTGTATTTAAATTAAAATTAAATTTTAGAAAATTTTAGAAATGTTTTATGATGAAATAAAATTAATTTATTAAATTGGAATACCAAAATTATATTAGTGTGAATTTTTTTCATTTTTATGAGAAGTTTCACTTTTTCATGAATATTGAAAAATATTGAAATTTAATTGAAAACACAATTTTTTTTTAAAAAAATATACTGTTAAATTATATTATGGATTGGTTTTAATGTAATTTTTTAAAATTTTATATCAATTGACCAAATTTATGCCAATTTAATCACTTTTATATTGAATTCTGATATAATAATATTGAAATCATTAGAATATTTTCACTTTAAAATCTTGCATTTTCCATACGTCTGTAGGAATAATTTTATATAAAATCATGCCAATTATGATAACTAAACATCTAAAAATATATTATATATTGGGAATCCACAAAATTTATAATTTCTAAAAATATGAACGTAATTTTTTTTTACCAAAATTAATACTGATTGTATGAAAAAATAATTACCACGGTTAATGAAAAAATGTGTTTATATTGGGGGGGGGGGGTAAAACATAATGATAAGAGTGAATGACATATGATATTATGTTAATTTTTTGAAAGGATTTATTTTCTCCTTTTACATAAAATTCATTGAAATATGTCAATTCATTTCCACTTTCCTTTAAATATGACCCGTATAAAAAGTTGAGTACATAAAATGACCAAAAAGATAAATTTTGTGCATTTAATATCAATAAAGTCGTGTGATAGAAAAAAAATAGAATTGGATTTTTTAGAAATATTTTATTTAAATAAGAATGAGTTTTTTATCAAAACAATTTATGTTTAATTATAGGGTTCGAATTATCTACTTAAAATTCATAAGAAATTTCAACATAATAATTATTTATTTAAAAAAATAATTTAAGGATACTATTAATAAAAAAGAGTGATGTAAATTGGATGGATTATTTTGTTAAATTTTTGTACATTAATATATCATGTATCAGACATGTGAAAGTAAAATATTCAATATATATCATGATATTGATATTTTAAAATTCAATTTAAATGAGTAACATTAAAAATGACATTAATGTTAATTTATGATAAAATTCTATTTTATTAAATGATTTAAAATAACCTAAAAATAATATGTTATGAAATGTTATTTTTGTAATAAAATTAATATCAACTATGTTCCATTAATATACCAATTTATATTTTATAATTTCTATAATTACTAATAAAGTGTAAAAAGTTTTTTAGCATAGTTAAGGTTAAAATTGTGTTTTTGAACGTTCATGTGCTCTTGTAAAAAAAAATTATCAGTTATCATATGATTTTAATTTGATAAAATGTATTCCATATTTATAATAAGTGGGTAAAAATTATTTAATATTTATAAATTTAATTTATTATTAAAAGTTCAATAAATTATTTTTTGAAATTATTTACAGTACTCAAAACCCAAATTGATAAAAATAAGTTAATTTTGAAGATGAATAATAGAATGTTTAAAACATGTTTTTCATTACATGATAGAGGTTTTTATTAACTATATAATCCCTAAAATACAATAACTATCAATTTTGGATCCACTTTAGGTAATATTGACCTCCCAGTAGTAAATACTTTTTGTGTATTTATAAGGATGCCACTCCTCTTATACATAAAAAGGGAACTCACTCACCTAACTTTTTCACACCTCTCAATAAAAATGTATGATCCATACCCTACAATGATAACTACCAAATTTCCCTCGCCTCATCCTAGAATACTAATTTTGGGAAAAAAATCCATCATTTTTTGCATTAAGTACAATTTAAAGTATGATACCCGAAGAAGAAGTAATGTTATTCAATAAAATTATTTATTTTACTTAATTATCCACCGCCTTTAATTTTTATTAAACTATAATGATGTAATAAAATATATCTGATCTATATAGATTGATTTTTTCATAATATTTGAATAACCTAAAACCATACCCACTTCCGTCAAATGGGTTATGAAATCTTCATTCGTGTCTACAACGGACCACCACCTCGCAAATTAGTCTCATTCTGTTTTCCATCTCCAAATATAACGATTGGGTATGATGATGGATATAAATTATTTACATGATATTTATAAAATATTTATATATCTGGAATCAGTATCTCATTTATATCATTTTTCCTTCCATTTTGTATGATATACGATACCATCCCATGTGTGTATAATAGTCTACCGCCTCACAAGGTGATGTGATTCGTCGTTCACCGATGCTTCACAAAAAAATGTGATAGGTATACAGTAAATTATATGTAATATAAATGAAATAATTAATATATTCATGGAATATTTATCATTCTATAATTATTCTATATATAACTATTATTTTCACTCTTTCATTTTCAATCACATAATGACGACAACATCATTCGTTTATGTGTGGGCTACCAAGTTGATGAAGCGTTGTGAGTCTCTTCTCATCAAAAAACCACATGAATCTTATATATATATATATATTATAATATTTTATTAATTATATTATGATCATTATATAATGTTATAATATTTCTTACCCCCTTTATACAATGATCTGTGAAAAATGGAAACATTACTCATGCGTACGTATGACCTACAATCCTCATGATCTTAACATAAATCATTTTTCATAAACATAATTAATGATTGGTTTAAAATGTTTCATTGATTTAAAAATAAGATAATTAATTCATGACTATTATTATATTTATTAATAGACTCTATATTATGTACAAGAACAATATATTTAATGACAAAACACTCATAAGAAAGAAGGACAACTAACACACAAAATAATAAAAACCCCATATCATTATTAATGAATGGGTGATATGATGTTATAATAGGATCATATATGTTATTATAAATATTAATATGGAACTTTTATGAGTTAATAACATCTTAAAAACACTATACAAGAGGTTAAATAATTTATTTTCAAAAGGAATTGTGAGATAAGGGTATTTATCCTAATTTTCAATCCATGGAGAATTATATGTTATCATTCACCAATTAAATTTTAAATGGTTTATATTCTTCGACATGGATATGTAATATTGTTATTAATTCATAATTTATGGTATTTTTAATTCCAATTTGAACTATTTCATCTATGGGGATTTGAAAATAAATTTACTAAGTGGTGAATGTAATTGTGAAATCTCACTTTCTCTTCTAGTTTTTGACATTCCCTTGAAAAAATAACTTTATTGTTATTATTTTTCAATGGGTATTGTATCTCTCTTATATATCCATATTCTTGTGTTATTAATATTATTATTTCATATACCAAGTATGAATTTTATATACCATGGGTGCTTTGAAAATATTTTGATTGACTGGGGAAGTATTGATAAATATAAATTTTCTACTCAATAAATATACAAAGTGTAAAGATTTTTTTAAATAAAATAATTTATTTTATATATGAGGAATTATATGGACAGCTATGACATAGGTTGGGGAACATTTATAGAAAACCTCATGATTCATGTTTACTCACCTGAGATGAATCAATTGGTCAAATAAGATGGAATTTTACTATTATGTTTAAATAATCTTTTGAAAGGCCTTGAGGGTAAAAGTATAATGTTCCTAGGAAATTAAGAATTCAATAATTAAACTTTCCATTCATTTATAATTCAATTATTATTATTAGACATGGGATTTTCACTATATCATTATTTATGGTTGCATTTTATTCTTAATTTTTTTTATAAAATTAAATGTGATTCAGTTTTTTAGAATTCTATATTGATTCTTCCTTATATGACCTTGATAATACAAATTTTTATATGGAATGTGGGATTATTTTTCTCCCTTACTGGGTCGATTATGATTATAGATTCATGGTAGCATCCACTATACCTAATCCTTTCTGATAATTTTAGTTCATCATTATTTTTATTCCATTCCCGATGATATGAATACGAATTCTTGAAAAAATATTCAAAGATGTTTATAGTTTACTTTTTTATGAATTGTTTTCTTTTCCCAATGTAAAATGGATATAATGCATATACATAATTCTCCAAAACTACTAAACTAATCAGTCCCTTAGTATTTGACCCATTATCTCTAAGATAATAATATAAAATGAGGCACCAAATTTGAGATACTTGGGCCAAGGTCAACACAAAATATTTAAAATGTAATTGAAAATTAATAATGCTGATGTGACATGAAAGAAGCAGTACCAAGAGATAATGTAAAAATGTTTATAATGTTTTTATATCAAAAATCAATATGAAAAATATTCCAATGACCTAAATTTTATTAATTTACCTATTAAAGAAATTATTTTACCTTAACATTATTTAAAATATAATTTAATATAATAAATAATTTCCAAAAAAATTCTCAATTAATATTTTTTATTTTCACTACTCGTCAAAAAATGAAACTTTATTTTAAATTCCAAAACACAACCCTAAGATAATTATGAAATGCTTATTAACAAAATAAAGTACATTTTATCATATTAATTATCTAAAAGTGGTAAAAAAATTATTTAGGTCAACAAAAGGGTGAGAAAAGTGTCCTTTAGAAAAATTACATTATTTCAAAGATCATATCTTTTTATTTTAAATGATTTCAATTTTTATTTTAATCGATATATAACAAAATTTTCTCAACTTATTTTGTAAAATTTATACTCACCAGTTTAATGGTTATGTTATAATTGTATATTATATTATGTTTCTTTTCATCTTAGGGTTATGTGTTCTGAAAAATATTTATAATATTAAATTTAGATAAATATGTTTCATTTTCTTAAAAATCGTTGTTACTTGTGAAATAAGATATAAAAAATTAGTGTTCTTTTTTTTTAAATTTTATTTTTTTAGTTATCCCCATATTAAATAAATTTCCTCCTTGCAATTTAAAAATGATTTTGGAAATAAATGTTTTGATATTTGGAAATAAAATTGTTTAAAAACCCAAATCATAAATAGGTTAATAAAATATCACCATTATAAGAGATAAAGGGAAATATAAAGGTCATATAGAATAAAAAATAATATTATTTGAACACAGGATATCATTCATGGAAATAGAGATATATATATGAAAGAAAATTATAAATAATTAGGTATGTGGTATATGTATTTTAACATAAAAAATTTAATTACCAATGGAAAATGAAGGACTTCCAAAACATAAATATATGGTAATTTAAATGATTATCTTCTTTATCAGATATGAATTTAATAAGATATAATTTTTTCAAAATCCTTCTCTTAAAGTTGAGTAATTATTTTACTATCTAATAATATGTACAAATATTATTACTTGATTAATTTATATTTCATAATAACAGTTTTAACCTTTGTTTTTTCTTTGATCAATTTGTAATTCAACTCGTACACCAATAAATGAAGATAAAAAATGAATTTTCAGGCATGAATAACTAAAAATTAATATTAATAGATCTCACGATCAATAAATTAGTTAAAAGTGTTTCTCTATATCTATAACAATTTATCAAATCCAATATTGTTAATAAATGTTGTACAATATAAAATTTTAATCTATAGATATCAAAATTAACAATACTACTTCAACATTATTATTTATCCATAAATTGTTTTATTTAATAATAATGAAATATTAAAAAGGCCACCGTTTTAGTCATTATTAGGCACTAAACCCTTATCGTCCTTCATTTTTTTTAATACCCATGACCTTGCTGGACCTGACAATTTATCACCCTTCCTATGGGCTATCATATCTAAAAAACTATATCAACATATGTCCTCTAATATTCCCAAAAATATATGATGGACAACATTCAAATAAATGTAATCATTAAATAACTTTTTTCCTAAGGATTTAAATACATATTTTTTCCACAATGTATAATAATATTATTTTAATATAATTGTGGAGACATTAATGATCATATTAATCCTAAATTGTGTCAATAACCTTATACTAATATCTATAAAATGATAATGCATTATTTCAAAAAATCATCCACATAAAAATATACTTCCCAGATATTTCTCTCAAAATATCCTTACTCTTGGAAGACTCCAATATCATAAAACCTAAAAAGTGTTTTTTTATGAATATGAACTTATGATAAATCTTAAACTCATAATCCCATGATGGTGTCAATGAATCTTAATTTAATTATTACAAATATACTTCTAAAATTTAACTCAATAAATATATGATTCACGATTCTTATAACCTTAATAACTTTTGTAATATACTGCTACGGTTATATTATATAATCACAATACATAAATACTTCATTAATTTTATTTGAACAAAAAAGTTTCTATGATATAGGGAATAAAAGTTAAAATATGGGATCGACTAGAAAAATTCCCATGTACCCAAATTTAAGACAATAAACTATAAATGTATCACAAGGAAGATATTTATTTCCATCGATAATACTCTTCATTTTCCTCTGAAATACTTCTATTAGACCATTATTTTCAACAAATATTTAATTTTACTATTTTATTGAGACACCTTGTTGGGCGTATCTTTCCTTTTTAATCACATGATTGAAATCAAGTCTTCAATCCTCCATAGTCTCCACCACTTTTTCTGTTATAGAAATATATCATTCTGTTATTCAAATATTTTGAGAGTTGGTTAAGGTATATGTAGTTAATAATATTTTGGGATAAATGACTTTGAATAATCATGATATCTTTCACACCCATTTTCAGAACATTTAGTTGTTTATTTTTAAATAATTTCCCTTCATCTTCAATATGAATAAGATTCTATCAATATCTATACGTTGAAAATATACAAAAAGCATATTGTGAGGAACAATAATTATAGTGGTAAAAATATATAATCATTTACTGTATTATAATACATGACACATTATTTTCAATATAAGAAACATTTGGATTAACCTTGGTTATCAATTTATATAATTTATTTAAATCCTTCATAATGTTTTGTAAATCATGTGTGAATTATCTTTAGCATATCCCCTAGGATTTCCAATATGGGTGCATAATAAGGCTCATTTTTTCTCAGGTAATTGTCAATTCAAGCCCAATGTGCCCTTTTTTTGATTTATTACTCTTATGTACATCTATTTTAGAACCAAATCAACTTATAGTATCTAGAAATTTATGTATTTCAGGGAAAACCCACATAGTCTATATATTTCCAAAACATTAAGATGTTTTTTTATACTTATCCTCAATGTATATCAAAGGGTTATGGTACCTAATCTATGTTTTCATCAATCAAGTTCCCAAGGCTTAAACTATTATTTCTTTGATACAAACTATATTGATCCTAAACCTAGTGGCCTAGAGATTGGGTAGACATTAAATTTTTTTCACAAAATACAAGGAATCTTATCCCGATGGACTAAAAAATGTAGTTGTCTTGGTAAAATAGATACATACTCCAGTCATTATTTAGATTTTAAAACTATAATTACAAAATTCGTTTTTTCCAAGAATAAGATTATTTTATCAATATTATCATTTAAAATTAATCTTATTACAATTCGTAGAACACTAGGGAATGAAATAAAATAATGGGATATAAAATGGTGAGTAAGGGTTAAGTACAGTGGAAGCCATCATAAAAAAAAAAAATCCATGTGGAAAGTAAATAACAGAACACACATTCCATTTAACAAACATAAATATCATAATATGATAAGTCAAATCAATACAGAAAATTATATAACTAAACACATGTTCCATTTAATCAATAACAAAAATATCATAAATGTATAAGGAATATTCAATAAGGAATGATACATAATCGAAAAAATGTTTCATTTAATCAATATACTAATAATGAAATGTATTTGGAGATAAAATTATTTCAAAAATATCATTGTAAAAGGTAATTCAATTTTAAATTTAAATAAACCTTTTTATAAATACATCACGTGGAAGTTTTATTCAATTTCACTTGTTTTTTATTTATAATTCTTTATTTTTATTATTTTGGGTGTTAATTACCATGTTTTCTCAATCGTTTTTCATTATGAAAGTTTTTATTCATATCTATATTATTTAGTTCCATAATATAAATAATAGTAATAATTATATAATTAACATATTTATACATAAATTATTCTTTTATGACATATCATCATATATGGTTTTTATAAATGATGTATGTTACGACCATTGAGATTTTAAGTCGTACGTAATCATTGGTAACTTTTCCAATTTTCAACAATTAAAATAATTTGGAGGGAAGTTGTATTTTTTCTATATAGAATGGTAATAATATGATAAATACCATATTAGTTCATTAAAAATAATTATATATATCATCTACGTGATGTATTTATGAAAAGATATTCATAGCGCTTCATGAAGGTTGTAGTCTACAGTAACGAAAATGATGTTATCATCTTTAAATGAGTGAAAAGGTAAGAAATAAAATGATATATTATAATTTAATATTAATAAATATATCATTAATATCATAATTAATTCATTTATGTCACAAATATTAATTAAATATATCCTTATTACCTTCCATTGAAATCAATAGGTAAAAACTGAATCACATCGCTTCCTAAGGTAGAATCCACTATACACTAGAGTGACATTATTATATCCCCTATAGAATGAAATGTTAAATGTTCAACTGGATATAATTACTCTAAAGGAAAAATCATGTTATAAAAATCATATATATACTTTATATCCATCATCATTCCCAACTGTGAGGTGGGTTCATGGAAAATGTGTCACATCTATTCGTGAGGAAGTAGTTTGATGTACATACGAGCAATTTTATCATTTCCCATATGAGGGAAGAAGATATTTATATAGGTCATATAATTAAAAAAATAACATAAATGTATATTTTATATTTTTTTGTTTTTATATATCATAAATTTAAAATATTTTATGGATGTCGCGGAAGAAATAGAAGAGAATCACATTAATAAGAAACATAACTCTTCTCGAAAAACCTCCTTAGGATTGTAGGTAATGTATTCCAAGAATTAATTTGTGAAAAAAGTATTATAATATGAGTTTATGTAATATTGATATTTATTTGGGTATTTATTGGATTAAAAATTGGTTTTTAATGTGTTAATAAGGTTTTAGAGTGGGTGACCATTAATAAGTGAGGTGAGTGGAACACTTTTTTTTTAAAATATTGTATCAATGTTTTTCGCCAGAGAGAAGTTTACAAAATTGAGTTATATTGAGAAATAAAAATTATAATGTGGACATATAGCAATATAATATATTTTATTCTAGTTTTTATGCCTTGCTAACCATTATATTTTTAGTTTTAACCATCAATAAAACCTTTTCACCTTATCCATGATATATAAATTTTATTGTTTCCACAATTTTTATTGGTTAAAAATTAAGTTGAACTTAATATATTAGATATGTTTTTTTAATCAAAATTTTCAAACAATTTTTAAAAATTTCATTCAAAAAATTGAAAAAAAATCTCTTTAAATTAATCCCATAGAGTCGATGAGAAAGCGATTTTTCAAAGTTAAAACATTGAAAATTTTACAAAGTTTTAATATGAAAATTCAATAAGAAAATAATTAAACTAACATTATTGGAATAACTGATATATAATTGAACTAAAATTACTTTTAAAAAAGAAATATATATATATATATATATATATATAATTTATAATATATGTAGTTTTCAACTAACATACAATATTTATCACTATTCATCAAAAATGAAAACATTTCATGAATTACAACAAATTAACCCTAAGATAATTTTGATATGACTTTTTAAAAATTAAGATAATTTTATAAAATAATCTTCATAAATGTGGTAAGATTTAATTTTAAATTATGTGCGCAATGTGGGACTAAACTGTATTTTTTATAAAATACTATTTTTAGAGAATGATTTTTTTCTATTAAATGATTCTTATTTTATTTATAATAAATACAAAACCATATTTTTTAAAATTTAGTTATTACTATTTATACCGAACAATTTATTGGTTTCATTATAATAATATACTATTTTATTTTTCATTTTTCCTTTGGATGTTTGTTCTATAAGTTATCAGAGAGATTAAATTTGAGGAAATATATTTTGTTTTCTATTTATTCCTAGTGGTGCGTGTCATAGATACTATCAATAATACTATTCTTTTTTTAAATATAATGGTGTTACAGTAAACACTATAAAAATTACACTAAGCTAATATTTAATTTATTTTTCCAAATAAATGAATGTTTTATATGATTCCTCCAGAAACTTTAATTATATGCTCATTATTATTTTTGAATATCATAAATGGTGAGAGTTTTAATGACTGGAAACATTTCATTCATATTCAAAATATCTAGTTATATATTGGTATATCTTACTTCATTTGAATAATATGTTTTTTGTGTTTTGTAATATAAAAATGTGCATAGATTATATTAATTAAATAATAGTTTTTCTTGTCTCTAAATCACAGTATGGGAGTTACTGGTATGTTTTACATTATTTTACTGATTTTGTTTAGTTCTATAATTTTAAATATTATAGAAATCAGTGATATTCAATAATTTCATTATTCTAGGTTTTAAATTGAATATGGATTTATATTATAATGTATAAGGTGTTTATATATATAAATTTCAGTCACATTTATCTTTCCTTTCGTGTTATGTGATTGTAAAAATGGTGGATATTTAAAAATAAAATGGATATATTTCATTGATTTTTAAAAAAAACATTACACATTTTACTAAGTTTTATATAAGATAAATATATTAATTTTTTTATTTCATAAAATATAATAATCAATTATATATTCTATAATGAACCCAACTAATCTTATTTTCTTCAATAAGGTTATAAAGGTTTCATTTATCATTCGGAAGTTATAATAAATTTTATTTGTTGGAAAAGGATGATATAATTATGATTTTATTTCAAATAAAGATGATTATTTTAGATATTACAATTTTAATTTTGATACAACCAAATATATAAATTGAATCAATATTCAACGAATAAAATATACTAAAAAACAATCAATCAAGATCTTGTAAATCATAATAGTGATTTTTATAGATTAATTGGAATAATTTTTTCTTTTTGATTTCTATAGAACATAAATTATGTGAGGTATCATAATATAATATATAATAAATTTGTAGTTAAAAAATTATATGCTCAGTAATGTTATTCAATGAGATTATGGTGAAAACGATGTTTGCATAAAAATGATTGATTTGATGAATTATGTGGATTACAGTTTCTATCGATCATACTAATTGATGAGGAGCTAAAATACACTACTTTTTAATGAAAAAGCACTATTATAGAATTTTATTTTCCTAGAACATTTTCCTTTTGATGGTTTTAGTTGATGAATATACATGGGTGTATCTTATTCATCATGGTTCCAGTTATCAAACCTCAAATATATTTGGATAAAAAGAGTAGAGTTATGTAATTAAAACAATTTGATGACATTTATCCTTTATAATTATATATAGATTTTTATCTAATCCTCCACATTTTTTCCATTTTAATATTATTAATTATTTATTACTTTTATTCTTAATTTTGTTATTTTTTTTGTAACTAATGATAGTTTTTTTTGGATTTATTTATTAAAATTATATTACTATGAATATTATTAAATTACCTATCACAATAGAGGGTGAGAAAATTTAGATCTTTCCTTTCATTAAGCTAATATTATTTTCTTATCTGGGATAACATAATCACGCACATGGATATTAATTTTACTTATAATATTTTTATGATTTAATATTCCATTAATAGACCTTGTTATGTCTCTCTAATAAAACAACCCTTTTCATTAAATCCAAATTAAGGTACAAAAATTCCTAAATTTATAAATAAATACCACATTTATCATCATGTTTGTTAGATTAAAAAAATCAATATTTCTTCATAAAGTCCAAATATTTATCATTTAATAATCTTCAAATAAAATTATATGTTAGATTTGTTTTCCTCATCCATTACATGAATACCTAATTATTTCCTTGATATATTACACACTAAATATAAAAAGTAGTACGTAAATATGTTGATCACTATGTAACACCACTAATAATCTATTTAGGAATATTATCTCATTAATTTATTGAATAATAAAAACAATATTAGCCAATATATTACACGCTAACATTATTTTTTGTAATTGTTACACGCACCTAATTTTTTCCACCCCACATGTTTAAGAATATATTTTTTTACAACCTCTACTATCTATATCACTGTCCAAATTGGTATCAATGTATACCTATAAATTTATATAAGTGTTAAATCAGTAAGACATATCCTTACTTACCATAAACATTATTTTCAAATACATCATAATGTACATGTATTATAATCATGAATTTATATTATACATACTTAAATCCACCATTATATGAACAATGTAATGTTGATGGTTAACCATAAAATAAATTAAATATCCAAGTAATAATGTAGAAATATTTATTCATTGTTTTCAATTTTATAATCAGACTTTGGAAAATGCACCATAGAAAACATAAAAAGTAATGAAAAATAATATAATCTTATTCCAAGAACATGATGAAGATTATCAAAATATTTACTACATTGTTATTTTTTTGAAATTATTAGGTATCTTGAAATTATGGTCTCTAATAACCATCATCCCAATAAATTTTTTATATTTCCAAGATTATTTATTTCAAATTATATTGATATTTTTATCATTAACCAAATGATCCCATACTCATTAGGTCCTAAAAAGGTATCTCCTTGAAATAAAATATAATTATGATTACAAAATTTATAAATAATTTAATATAAAAAGATTGACACATTTTACATCTCTTATTTTCATTCATTCCCATTAATTCGAAAAAATATTATTCTACTAGATGGTTCCTAATTTATCCCATAAAAATTCATTTTGTGTTTGAAAACTATAAATTCCCCAGCCCATTTTAGGTTTATATATAATTTCATTTTTTTTATTTTAATTCCATTTTTGAATTATTTTTCTTTTTTCTGAGGATTCAAAAAATTATGAGGGGAGTTTGAGGAAAATGTGGAAGAATGTATGGCTGAATAAAAACATGATACCATGTTTCATAATACTAGGAAACATGTGGCACCCAAGGTGGTCTTGTGGTTAATTTTTAGAAAACTATTACCTGATGTCTTAGTCATTGGTAAGATATTGGATTATCTATAAAAATACCAATAAAAATGTAAGTTCCCATTTTACCCTTCAATTACTCCCCAATTTGGGGTGGGATAGAGTTCATAATTTTAGTATCATTTTCTTGATTTAGTTCTATCTCAAGATTATTCTCTCTGTATATATCCAAGTGGATAACTTCTTAATATATCATTCAAGGAATTTCATTGGGAAGTTATATATATTATCATAATGGTATAGTCGATGATTTGGGGCTTAGGGAATATTTTACATCTCATAGTTTTATTTCTGGATGTCTGTTATATATAATTTTTGTAGTCTAATGGAAGGTACGAATGTGGTTTCACTTACATTATTTTTCTTATTTAAATGAAAATAGTGTTGAATAATTTTAATCAATTATTATATGGTTTAATTTATATTTTAGGGAAATATAACTTCTTCTAATTTCCTTAAAGTGGCTATCTAGAATTTTATTTATAAGAAACCCCTTCATCCTTTCCTAATGTGAGATAGTATTCCATGAAATTGTTATGGGTTAAGTTCACATAATTAAAATCATGTGTTTAAAACTATTAATTATTTTTATAAATATCAATATTCATAATTGTAATATTTATGAAACTCATGGATGTATTATAATATGATAGTAACATTATATCACATATACTATTTTGAGCAGATTTGTTTCTTTTATTAAAAGGTATACTACGTTATTTAAAATAATTCAATCATGTTAATTTTGTGTTATTTTCATTATATGTTGTACTATATTTTTAATATTCCATGAAATTATTCAAATCCTATTTGTGATGGTAACTATTTTCATTATTATCTATATTTTATTTCTATAATATTTATATATTGTTATACATGATTGTAACAATGTACTCTCTATATTGGGATACATTTTGAAAATTTAGATTGGGAATTATATATTGAATTCATGTAGTATTTGATGGTTTGTAGAGGATCTAAACACCATAAAACATTATACATATCCCATAAATTCAATATATATGATGTAATATTTATCTGAAAAATATATAAATATTTATTTCCTTTTAGATGGGACTCCGGGTACTTGACTTATTTACAAACATATATTCATATATATGGGTCTATCAGTGTACTTGATAGGTATAAAAAATGTACAATTTTTCTTCCCATGGTGAATGGACCTATGAAATTTTTTAAAAACCAATATTGATGATTGAATAAATAATACCTCTATTGAAATTATCCATGTAGGTTTTTACTTTCGAATGCCTAAGAATATTTATATATTCTATTCCATTCCTTGTGTTTTTTGTCTTTATATTCCTTTAACTTTGTACTATTTTTATCATACATAATAAATTATGAATAAAATTTAGGGGTGTAGTGAAAAAATATTATCCATCCTATTATGGGAATCAATTGGGATATGTAAAGTGTATTTTAGAAATAATTTATTTAAGGGAACGTTACCAAAATATGGAATCCAATCACACATTTTTACTGGGGAGAGTGGATGATCATTTTTATAAATTTTTATACTTGTATTGGACAAATATTAATTTATCTTTTTTAGAGGAGATTCATTATAAAGTGAACAACAATTATTCTCTAGTAATTCTTTTTAATACACAACCACATATGGGTGTTTATAATTGTATTTATTATTTTTTATATAATTTTTTTTGAACCTACTTTATTTAGAGTTACATATGAATGTCATATTATGAATCGTTTCATTATTTTATTATTATGCTGACATCCATTAAGATTTAGTTACACATTTTTAATAACAATTGATTTAGTTGGTCATGAAGAATTTGTTTATAAAACATGATATGTTTACTTCTAAAAGTGGGGAAACACCATCCATATGTATATTATTTGACACAATAGGATTATCTCATCCCTAGGTGACTAGGAGGTGAACCTCAGTTGTTTTGAAAACTTCAATCAATTATTGTTTGGGTATATAGGTCACCGAAATTACAAAATTATATAACAATCCTCTAGAGGGGTTAAATGGATTGAAAAATTACAGAATCCAAGAGATAAAAATTTAGATACATAGGATTTACCCCATAAATATTACTATACAATATACATATAGTGGATAACTATGCTGCCTCAGGTATTCTGGGATCTTCTTTATACCACGATTTTTTATATATCCTTAGGTATCAAGAAACACAGTAGACATTAATATAGAAACAAGTAGGATATCATTACTTGATGAGTTTCAAAATGTATTTGGATATTATATTATTGTTTTAATTAGTTAAAAACCAATATTAAATGTAAAATTAACAACAATAAAATATTTTTTTTTTCAAAAAATTTAATATGAATGATTTGTTCAGTATGAAATTATCACTAATTAATTTTATTAATATCTACATTATATGATGATAATAGTTAGATTCTATAACAATATGCATATATGGTGACTTTATTTACAATAAATATTTATTTAAGTATGGTAATTATTCTAAAATTGTCTATTAAGAAGTGTTTAAAATTTTATTGGGTTTTTTGAATTAATGTGAGGGGGGAATAACATGGTTAAAACTAGCCTATATAATGTAGTTAATCCACGGGGATTTATCTATTAAGAATAAATTCGTTATATTTTTATATTTTAATATAGAGTAATCCATGAATATAGACACATATATTTGAGATAAAACAAGGAAATGAGTTGATAATGTCAGTTCAACCATTAGTTCATCCATATATCCTATATATTTTTTTTAATTTTATTAGGCAGTAGGTTAAATATCTCTATTAAAATATAATATATCCATAATAGTATGTGATATTTTTAGTTTAAACACACACTTATATTTCATGGTGAATTAAAACCTTTGGAACGTAATGAATTGATTAATTATATCCACTATATATTTGAGGGCATCAAAACAAAGAAGCATCACCATGTTTTTCTATCCAACTTCATCTAAAATGATAGTGATGTAGATGGTGGTAAATGAATCCTGAGGATATGAAAAACAATATCCTTACAAATGAACGTTTTGTAGTCTATTTCTTTCATAATTGTACTATGGTTCCATTTCTTGGAATAATCCATAGGGCTTTTCTATCCTCTATAATGTTTTAATTTTTTTTGTGAAATACATGTCTATATTTATAAACCATCATTATATTTATACCTATATTAAAAATATTATTAAATAAAGGAAATTTGATTTAAAATGGGTCTTAATGAGACTCAATAAAACTAGGATATTCTATTTAATATATAAAAAATCATACAGTTATTCAATAAATCCATCATCATGGAGAGATATTCTAATGGAGGTTTTGGAGTTGGTGGTCCACTACCAACTCAAATCCTTGGAACTGGATCTTAGAAAATGCATAAAAAATTTGAGAGGAGGGAAATAAATTGTGGATATCACTAAGACATCTAAGGGGTGATATAAACTCATCACATATCTCATGAATATAACCTATTTTGTGTCATCAGTTTGGGTGACCTAGAAAAATTATTTCTTACTATACATTCTTGAAAATGTAGTGTATCTCTTATAGTAAGTCTAACAATCATCAAAAGTTCAACTTAAATTGTATCACTGAATAGTTATTATAGTGAACTTTAATAAATTATTATACAAATGTATATTATTTCATATGATCCATAGGTGTATTTTTTAAACTATATAGATGATACAACAATGGTGGATGTTGTGGTAGTTCCATCAAATTTTATATATTATATTATTCTATGTAGGGGATTATATGTCCGGGATAGAATGAGGGGAGATGCAATATTTATGGTATGGGTAAACCTATAAATTAAGATGGATCATGGAATTCTACTATTATGGTTTTTATTTTTACTTTAACAACATTATCTTGAACTTTATTTGATAATAGTTATTTACGTTATTTTATTTTTTAGATGTTTTAATTACTTTATGAACATCATGTAAAAAACCATTCCCCTATATAGGATCCCTGAATCACTTTAATGAAATATTAATAAATATAAAAGGTTGTGTAAAAAATATGTATTATTAGTGGAATTGTTTTAGAATATTTGGGATCCCATAGTCATAATTATATAATCCAAAGTTGTCATTATGCGAATATTATAGCTATCCAAATATTGATATTTCATATTCATTTACAACTGGATACTCTTTGTATCATATCTTCCCATAACTCAATACATTCATTATAGAGAGTATAAATTAATGGATGGTTGAGATATTCCAAATCATGAATAGGTTTGATCAATCTTCAAATATACATTCTTTCTTTTGTAGGGTAACTCTATTATATGGAGTGTCGATCCCTACCTCTTGTTTGGATGGTATTTCATATGTTTTCCAAGAGTAATTCTAAAAACATCCTCCTTAGTGGGTGGCGGAATATACCATTGACTAGTAAATGTAATTTATGCACACTCATATCTTTTGTATCACATGGCCCCAAAAAATTGAATAAATTAATGATCCATATGATGGAAATTGAATCAAAAGTATTAATTAGACTTTATAATTCCCCTTAAGGTACTCTAGTCCTTTTCTAAAATAATAATGGGAGTGTACATACATATATATTGATTATAAGTTATTTTACTATGATTTAATTATGAATTAATACAAATTTACCCAAATTGATAACCTCTTCAATCAATTAAATTAGATGTGGTGGTTCATAATGATTTACTATCAGTCATGGTAGCATCACCATTGAGTTATGATATAGGATACTCCAAAGTTATCATTCAGAATACATCACATAAATTTTGGACATATATTAATTACACTTGGCCCAAAAAATATATATTTGCATTTATTTTTTGAATTAATATGTTTTTCCTCTATTTAATAACTTATTTATTGTATTGATTGTTGATGAAATCATAGTTTATTTTTTTCATTATTATATTAATTGTTATTATCATTATAATTTTACTTACCCTATAAGTGAAAATTATCTCTCCACTAACCTATCTAAATTCTCTTAGGATTCAGGATGTGAAATTCAAATTCCCCTTTATATTTTATGTGTGTGTTTTAGTGGATCACTAGAAAACTGAGTTAGTGATGCCTTTGAAATCATCCAATGAACATCTTCAATGTTATAAGTTCTCATTTTCTCACGGTACATCAAAAAGAAATTTATTCATGACTTCCCAATGAATTATACTCTATAAATTCAATAACCATGACTGGATCTAGAATTTTATTTTTTATTTAATTAGAATCAGTTTATAACGAGTTTTAAGGGTGTCTTGAACACCACTACTTTTCATATTTTACCTTATCTAGTTGAGGAATTTGGGGAGTACTTAGAATCATCATTAGTTGAAATTTCACATGTCCTTGTGAAACATAATCAGGTAGTTTATAATAGTTTCCTTAAATTTAATCCCTGTGATTATATCCGTTGTACCCAAGATAATTAATAAGTCATTTTTATACATATATTTATGTTCTAGATACACTACCTTTATTGAGAGGGATTTAGGACTTTTATAGGCAGTAGGGTACTTTTTAATATCTTCATAAAATAATACATGAATGTCTAGAAATATGATTTTTGGGGATTATATCAAACCATTTTATTTTGATATTGAATATGATACTGGAAAGGAATGTTTTTTAGATACCCTTATCACGAAGGTCTAACCTTTAAATATGTTAAATGTAAAAGAATGGTGATGATTGATAACCATTTTATATGAACTCCTCCAAGATTTGGTTGATTAATATAGTAAAGTTAACCTATAAAATACCAACCATACATCTACAATAATTGATAACCTAAATGAACATCTTATATAAAATTGTGATTGTACCATTATATGTGAGATACATGATTGGGGAAGATCCTAGATTTTTGGTTTTGGGATTCTTTGTCCTTTTAATATTTTAAAGAAACAATTGTTATTCCAATATGTTTAAGAAAGAATATGATAAAAAAACATCATATTCTTATGTACCATGAATCCAAGAGTCCCATATATGTATCAATACATTCATCACCAGTTCTAGTGAATTAGAATCAAAATTGGAGACAATAACGTTTGTGTCATGATACCTTATATATCAACATGTAATGAAATATTAGCAACCTTTAATCAAAAATATTAATCAAACCCCATTTCTTGGATGTAATTATGATGATATCATTATTGATTTAATGAGTAGTATACCTAAAACACTATTTGTTTGATGTATACATTAGGTGATTTTAGATCATCTATCTATAATTGCTTACTTTTTACTGATCAGGAAAGCCGCTCCAGTTTATGATTTTGGGACAATTTATGTTATGAAAAAATTGAATAATCATAGAAACCATACTAGACGTTTATCTAAGAGTGATATTTTATTTATGTATAACTCCTGGAATGAGATGCATAATTTATTTTGATAAAAAGTGATACAAAATACTATTTTTACTGGACATATTGATAGTCAATATAAAATGGATTATTTATATTATGAAATGTATGCTTCAATCATGGATTCTAAAACATTTTTCTTGTAGGAAAATAACCTATATTTATTTAATTTTTCTTATAATAATGTGTAATTATATTCTATCCAAATAGAATGATTTTAGATTATATAGAGGCAACCATAAAAGTCACCCAAGCATAGGAAAGGGGTTGGTGAATCCTTAGTTACTGGGAGTAAAATATTTTTAGAGTTGATTGAGAAAGTAAATATGATATAATAAAATATAATGACTATTAAAAATAAAAAAAATGTCATATATTGATCATTTATGTAAATCTCTAGAATTACATATATGTGATCATATGTTCCATTGGGTTTTCACAAGGTAATATCATAGATAAATGGGAAATAAGGGGAAATTAAATTATTGATTTTTCAAACCATTAATGTTTTTTTTCATAAGTTAGAGATCTATCATATTAACATTCCATAACACCTAAATTCACCTTAATTCATAAAACATTATATAAATCCCTACTAGGGAAGTCTGATCTAAAATATTCATATGTGATTTATTATAAGGATGTTCAGGTTAAGTAGAATGCAATGTACATTGAGTATTCTATTAGTACTATCATCCACAATAACATTAGTTTTTTTGAATGATAATAATTTTTTATTAGGTAATGTTCCACAATGGATAGATCCATGTTGAATAATGGAATTTAGAGACATATGAGAAGATATAGAGGATTGAATTATTCCCTCTAGTGTCTTATTAATTATTCTCTGAGATAATAATCTTGAACGTAGTGAGGTTATAAAGTCGTGTACACATTTTAGGTGAATTATCTATTTTAAATATTTAATTTTATAACATTAAATTTATTTTGATTTTAAGGTGGTTTTAAGGGGTTTTGGGTTGATTTGTAACAAAAATGTGATGAGTAAAAAGGGAGACTAATATATATTTATATATTGGATTCTTAATTAGTACTGCATGGGAAACTTGTTGCCTATATTATTCTACTATAGCCACTATGTACCATATTCTTGGAAAACTACTAGGTTTCATTCTCTTTAAAAGTCAATATTTTATGAAAAATAATTAAATAAATCCACCACTAGGGGTTGGGGGATAAGAAACAAATTTCTATATAAATATCACTAGTTCGGTTATCTCTATTCATTTCCATATCCTATCAATCTCTCCAAGTGGCTTCCTTCTCTATATACAATTTAATTTCATTTGTTGGGTTGTGTGATAACTTTTTTAGTACAAAAGGGTATAATCCTCATATAGTCATCATATTTCAAGTTATTCATGGTATAATATTTGAATAGGTATTGTTTAATATTTTAAATCATTTTTTCGTACATTCTATGTTCTTTAGAGTCTTTGGTTAGGGAAATATATGGTAATCATGTGGCCTTATTTCAGGGATTCTTCCTCATTAAATCACAATAATGTTGACTTAATTAAAAACCCTGGTCAGCTAGTATATTTAATGTTTTTATATAATTACACTTATTTTTAGTACCTCAATAAGACTATATTTAATTTTTTTTTGGTTTATAACTTTTTATTTTCCAACATGTAGGGAGTTATCCTGGAGATGGTTTGAAACTAATTAAAAATTATTAGAAAAAAGGGTTTACTATAAATAATTGCTGGCGCCAAAATATTGAACAAAAATAACGAAGAAAAGAAGGCCCCAAGGTCTTCCCCGAGAAGCCCCGACGCGGAGCCCTCCAAAGCAATGCGGCCACCACAAAGAAACAGAGGTGGGAATCCTCATGAACATCCCTGACATTCGCGAACCTGCCGCGAAGCAACAGAGGTGGGAAGCCCTGCGAACGTCCCTAATGTTCACGAACCCACCGCGAAGCAACTGAAGCACCATTCACGCCATGTGAGATCTACTTCACGGTGCCCCTTGCCTATAAATACCGAGCTCCCATTGATCCCACTAGACGGACAATCCAACCTTTCACCTTCCTAGATCCCAAATCGCAATGCACCCTTTGCTCTGTGAATCATGAGCTACGCGAGTTATTTTTGCTTCGCGAGGTGCCACTGCATTGTTTCGTTTTGATCCTCTCTTCCAAGAGGGATGCCTTTTGAGAATCCCAAGGGCTTTCACGAAGGAAGGGGATCCCTAAGGGGACCTAGGTAGTTGCGGAGAATTTATTCTTCACGAAACACCCCTCCTGTACACGTGATCCACATCCCAAGGTAGGGTCCCTGTACTTCGCGAAGCACACTGCTTTGCAGCACATTGCTTCGCGAGGCACATATGATCTGCAAGGCAGTGCACTGTGAACACCCTTCCACTTCACGAAGCACACCCCTTTGCAGGTTTCCTTCACTACCCAGAGCCACCGAGCTCCACGAGGCCTCTGCCTATAGACCCCTCTGCTTGGGAATTCTACTTTCTGTGCAATCCTCCAGGTTTGCACGATGTGACTTCAAATTCCCTTGGATGATACTGCCTGTAGCATTTCTTCTCCTAAAGATTCTTTGCATAGGCATGCTAAAAACTATTTCTTCTTCACATAGCCATGCTAACGTGGACCCCTCGATGGTTCTCTCTACGACCCCCTCCACCATGACATTTCCGGTACCTTCCCTCCCACAAGGAGCAGAGGGTACCAGTTATGTAAGTCCTAGGGGTGCGGAGTAAACCCACCTCGTCCGAGCTACAGGAATTTAAAATTCCAAGAACCTCGTCCTCAACACATGACATTAAACTGTGATCCGGCCCCATGCCTTGCATGTAGGGTCCCCCCAGCTCAGACATTCTTTAAGACCACTCATCTCCATGGGGATGGGATAACCCCTCACATGGGATGATATCCTCCTTCTCGGAGTGTCGTTTATCCACGGGGGAAGTGAGGCCATCTTGGTGTAAGACCCTAGATCTTCTTGCATAAGGTAGCACCCATGCACCTCCGTACATCTCCACCACCAGGGCCGGTGGAGGGAATGATAGGGAACGAGGAACCTCCTTTCATCGATCCCAAATACCTCTCCCTCTGCGCTTTTTCGCCCGCAGGGCCTCCATCCCGAAGTAAGTCCTAGCACCATGGGCTGCCTAATGTGTAATCCCCTCTTCGCTTCCCACGGATTCACCCTTCGTGATGTGATCATCAGGTCCATACAACCTCTTGTTTCTCACACCGAGCATGACTCACGTGGGCCTAGAGTGATAATCGACCATGACAAACCCTGGTCCACCTCAGAGTGTAAGTCCCAAAACCATCGTCCTGCATGACGTTAAATTTCACACACCCAAACTACGAGGACATTGATCTAGGTCAAGGCATGGTACGTAGGAAGTCTCCACAAGGTTCAAGCCCAACACCCGGTCGTTCCGACCTCCTTCACGTCTGTTTACCCCCATCTCGTATGATGTTAAACTGTATTCTACACCAACCCGAACTACAAGGACTATGATCCATGTCAAGGCATGGTACGTAGGAAGCCTCTATGAGGTTTAAGCCCACCACTAGTGGACCCCTGGGTTCACCTTCATGTCGGTTCGCTGACGAAACCCTACCTGAACTACGAGGACTTTGATCCATGTCAAGGCATGGTATGTAGGAATCATCCCTGTGGTTCAAGCCCGTCACCCATCGGAGCAAGGTCCTTCTTCACATCGGTTTTCTGACACCATCACCCTTTTAAACTGCGGGGAATTTGATCCATGTTAAGGAATGGTATATAGGAAGCCTCCATGAGGTTCAAGCCCAATATCCACATGGACCAAGGTCCCACTTCACGTCGCTTCTATGACATGCCCTCATCCCGCAAGACGTTAAACTGAATCCCAATACAACGATAAGCTGTTGAGACCCTGACACCCAGTTGTTCTGACATCCCTTCATGTCAGTTCAACAGCCCCTTTCATACTCGAACTATGAGGATAATGATCCATGTCAAGGCGTGGAACGTAGGAAACCTCACAAGGTTCAAGCCCAACACCCATTGGACAAAGGTCATTCTACACGTCGGTTCACCAGCATCCATTATGAAATACATGGTCTTTGATCCATGTCAAGGCATGGTACGTAGGAAGCTTCCCTGAGGTTCAAGCCCCACCATTAATCTGGACCAAGGTCCTTCTTCACGTCAGTTCAATGGCGCCCCATCCCGAACTACGTGGACTTTGATCCATTTCAAGACATGGTATGTAGGAAGCCTCCCTGAGGATCAATCACACCACCCATTGGTCGCTCTGACCCCCCTTCACATTGGTTCTCACCAACTGAACTACGCGGACTTTGATTCCCTATCATGGGGATACGTAGGAGTTCTCTTCGACCCTCAAGGCCAACTTCACTGTCGCCCTTGCGACGGTCCCATATCACTCCTCCTCCACTCCATTAAATTTTCCATCACCCATCCTGATTCTTACTTGGGCCGCCACATCCCAGTGAGATCATGCCACCTCATTTCCCCTCCCACAGTATTCGAGAAGCCACCCACATGCTGTCCCCAATATCGGCGATTCCTCATGGGGGGTTCTTCAATCTGATCCACTCCGACTAGTGTTCTGATTAGTCTGGTCCATCTCCGTTGGACGTTAAACTCGCGGCATACCCTGTTTTAAACACAGGAAGCTGAGGAAAACCTCAGATACATGCCAATGGAATATGATTCACCGCACTCGATGTAGGATGCCTCAGGCTTCTGCGCCCTCGAGGAGCCTTATAATAAGGGACAAAAGATAGACATGCCAATTCCCCAGTGTCCAGACACGCTAGTGATGTATCAATGTGTCTACTCCCCCAACAGGAGGTTGCTTCCCTAACCAGGCCATTTGGAATGTCCTAGTAAAAGTAGTGTAATTAACCAGCGTCCATGGAAACACGGAACTGGGAAGATTCTCATGAACAATGTATTAAATCTATGTGGGAGACCCGGACTAGGTGACGTGTTTCGAGGAGGAATCCACGGAAGGAAGAACTGACATCCCATTATCCCAGTTTCGATCAAGGAGCATACGTCCCCGATCAAGGAGTAAATGCCACCCACCATTGGAAACCGGGAATGCAGGGCAACAAAAGGTCACTCCTGTCATGGCCAGGCAGATGGACACGCGCACCCCAATGAAAGCGTCAAAAATAGAAATGGTGAACCCGATGTGAAATTATTCTCCTCAATATGGAGATTAGTAGAACTCGAGAAATCAGTAGATTGACGTGTCACTAGATCCACCTATCCAGCGCCGGGTACCGCCATGAAAATAGTGGGTCTGGCATGACACTCACCAAAAGTTGGGGTAGTAGAACATTGGGAATTCTGTTCTGCAACGTTGTCGGCGTGGATCCCTCTTACCAGTCATGGAATAAGGGATGGTGATGGGGAACTGGTTGTCGATTTCTTTTCCTCACAGTGCTAATGAGTAAATCTCCCTGCTTCTCAAGTATCAAGTTGCTGCTACAGGGACACGATCATAACCCACCCACCTACGCAGGGGTAGGGACAACACCGGCACAACCGCCCAGCAAGGCTCCACTGCTGGCACAACGACATCTGTATCCATGAACATGGGGCGCCCGTGGCCCCTCTCCCTATCAGAAGTCATCCAAAGAAGGGTGATTAATGAACTCATACGTCATTACGAGGTGGAGGTCCTAATCCCAACCCGGGATATGGCCCGCCTAGACCTGGGGGAATCCAGGCCTCACCGTCAATGACGCCCTCGAGGGCCGCACAGGGAGACCTTGCTCCCCACCCCAACGTTCAATAGTTTCAGGAGCCTATCCCTAGAACGCCTTGACGACTCCCTGCCTTACGCTGATGAGGTTTGTGACATCTGGCTCAGCCCGATCAGAGTCCCGATTCAAGGGATTCAAGCAAGGGCTCCCACCCAGCCACGTCAGTGCCGCCTCCCGACTTTTCCAGAGGAGAAGGTAGGTTTTTCACCTGCACCACCTACACAGGCTTGCTTGAGCCGATGCTAGAATTGGGCCCGAGCTGGGGACACCTGCCAAGGGCCATTAACGTCGGCAGCTACTATGGACCGAGCCACTGCCGATGCATATCATGAAGTACATGCTCACACTAAACAGGGGCGCTCTTATCCCAACTGAGATCGAGGCCCCAACCGCCCCACAGACAGGATGGGTCGACTCCCCGGGTCGTAGGAATGAGTAGTGATCGCCGCGAACTAGCCCGTGATGATGTCACCGCGTACGAAGGTCCTCCCCATAGCATTGTTCCACAAATCGTGGGCCTCACCTGCTCTGAAGCGCGTCATGGAGGTATGCCCCATGCTACCCCAACCTGAATGAAGGCATGACCCGCGGCGGTGACACTCGGTGCGGGAGGCTCTTCTGTGCCCACCACAATGGGTATGGAATTATGCCTCATTCCCCTGAACATCAATGTGAAGGCATTTCCCATCCGGTCAATCTCCAATGTGGGGATCCTCCCTAAATTCTCTCCACGACTGGAGAAGGTCCTCCTCGCCCTGGAAACCAAAGGGGTGTAGTTCAGCCTCGCTCCACTAGAACCAAGCATAGAGGTCCTCCCCACGCTCCCGCCGGTTCCAAAGGATGTTTCACCCACTCAGGTACTATTCATGGAGGTCCTCCCCATGTCCCCTTCGACATTTGTGCCAGTGATACTCACACCTCGGTTGTCTCAAGTGGAAGTCCTCTACGCCCTAACACCAGTGTGGCCCCAAGACTAAATATCAGGAGTCATCCTTGTTCTGAGGAGCCTCCTAGGGGTAGGAAGGAAGTTTGTCGCCTCCACAAGAAGAATCCTGGGATGGATCAGATGGAAATAAAACCAGCCTGCTTCTCGGATTCTGATGCAGAATATGACTCGACAATGGAACCCTTTCCTCGGTCCTCCATGTCAAGGACTAGGGCTAGAAGAAGGCGTGTTAGCCTCATCCTCCCAGAATGTGAAGTCCACTGTATTCCCCCCTCTCTTCATAGGTATATCTAAGAGGAGGAAATTTTGGGAGTCCCACAGGTTTCAACCATGCAGTCACCACCGTCGTCACTAGAAGTGCCCTCTACCTCGACCAGAGATCACATAAAGATATTTTGGGGACCGATGGTGGTTGAGCAACAATGTGACCCATCACTGGTAACTACGATCCCTGCACCAGAAGCAGTGGCTATCAGTCCATCATATCATGAAGTTGTGGTCAGGTCACCACACTCTTCGGAGGATGGCCCAGAACTCGGCGGCCAGTCGGCTCGTTAACAATAATCTCCGTAGCCCAATTTACTATATCAGCGGTCCGCCTCAGTACTGCTACCAGTTCCACAACCACCTCTGGTTGACGAGTGGGGAAATACAAGGCCAGACCCTGAATCCGAGCCCAGGAGCTTCTAGAACATTCTCGGGGCCAATAATTTCCCAAATAAGTTCTGGCCGACAGCAGCATCGAACTTTCATGCGCTAGAATCCCTCACCCCAGAGGAAGTAATGTTCTTACGTAAAACCCTATGGGTGAAACACTTCTGTCTTCATTATTATCGGGTGGTGTACCCCAGGAGCCAAGTGCACTTCGAGGAAATCGGTGAGCAATGTCACCTGGTCGATTTGGCCGCACTCCCCATGGCCCAACACCCTGAGTCACCAAGTCGTCAGACGACCCACAAACAAAAATGTGTTTAGAGTTTCATGGTACTCCACAAAATAATCAAGGAGGCTACCCCCCACGTGAATGTCCGTGGTTGGGGGAAGTGCGCTGCCCTCCTCTTCAGCCCTATTCGGCGGCAGTTCGACTCGCTATGCGATATTGAGGACATGCCCCAGGGAAGGGTCACGGTCCACATGGATGACATAGTGGAAAAGAGGACGACCTATAATTTCTTGATGGAGACTTACCCCTGAAGATGTGCCACCATTTTTGGAACCATCAGGGAGGATTACCCATCATCAGAGAAACCTCCTAGGTCTCCTTGCACCCACCGAGTCGTTGGTACTCAGCCAGAATGCGGGTAAGGGTAATGAGCATGTCGGAGCTTTCAAGAACTCTGACCCATCTTCCTTAGTACAGAAGGAGGAGGAAGACCACAAGAAGGCCACGTTATGCCAGCAACTTGCGGAGCAAAAGGGGCTGGTCGACAAACTCCTAGCCGAGCGTGCTATATAGTGGCCACCCAACTATGGTGATCCTAGGCCGGGGCTGCAGGGGAAAGAATAACCCCCCCCCCCCTAGCGAGATGCCTCTAGGAAACCCCAATCATACCGCTCCTGCGGGTAGGGCTAAATCCGGAATGCACAACAAGAGGGTGTGATACGTCTCACCATACTCTCCCGAACGGCGTGGCAATCTGAGAAATCTGGCCTGAGTTCCTCTGGTCGCCCCGCATGCCGCCCCGCTAGTCGCTCCATGAGATTTTTAAGCCGTCTACCATGTCGAAGATCCCAGAAATGCACTCGTTCTTAGGGATCCCCGCCAAGACAGTGACCTCCGCCTGAATGATCCTATAGCAGCACTCATCGCCCGCCTTGAGGTATTGGAAACGCGGGAGGTGGTATCTCCACCAATGGAAAGCCATATCTCGCATGGGTGGATTATATGCCTGTACATCCAGGTTTTGGAAATCCCACTTTCTCGCCCTTTAATGGGACATGAGACCCACCATAGCATCTGGACCATTTTTCCTCCAGGTGTGGCCCTATGTTGGGGACCCCAGAACAACAGGAAGCTGCCAAGCTCTGATGTTTCATGCAGTTTTTGGAGGGCCCTCTATTCTTCTGGTACATCCAGCTCCCTATTGGATTAGTGACTGGCTGGGAGGATCTCCGCCGGAAATTCCTATACCATTTCAGCTCCACCATGTGAAAGACCTGTATCACAGACCTCTTCAAGTGAAAACAAAGGCCTAATGAGAGAGTCGTGGACTTCATCGCCCTGTGGAAGGGGCTCACATAATCCCTCGATATTCCACTGACTCAGGCGAAACTACTGACGATGTGCGTAGGGAATGTTAAATAAGAACTAGTTCCTTGCCTGATCACTCAGAACTACCTTGGAGGGTTCTGAGAGTTCTCATATAAGGATCAGCACCTCGAGGAAGCTCTGCAACAGGCTAGTCAGGTGCATTCGTTGCCTCCTATAATCCCAGCAAGGAGGGCTTCCAGAGTCGATCCCACCAAGGTGGCCCAAATAGATTCCCCCAGGCAGCTAGAGTGTCTACCAGTGGCACCGGCTCCGCAACCCCCATAGGCCCGCCACATCAGGCCCAGCCTCCTGCCCAGCAGCGACCACCTCATAATCGATAGGTTCCCCCGCGCAACGCTCCACCACCTCCTAGGTGGGACAATCAGGTTCCGCCTCCTCGGCAGGCCCCTACAGCCCCTCGTCAGGGCTAGGCTCCCAGAGCCCCTATTCAGAAAAAAAGCATCAGACATACTCATTCAATGAGAATTAGGTCCCTGGATACTTCCATAGTGCCCTAGAGTAGGGGATTGTGCGCTTACCCGAGTGCAGAAGGCCGGCTGAGGTGAATCTCAACGATTGCCCCAACTACTACCCCTATCATCGGATCCTGGGGCACACCCTCAAGCAGTGCTATGTGGTTAAAGAGTAGCTCCAAGACAAGGTCGATAACAACATAGTCAGGTTGGGCCCGGCCCCGACACAAGTGCCATGTGTCTTTGTAAAGTCAGAAAACGGTAACGACAGTAAAGGCGAGTGGAAGTAGGTTCCCAGCCGCGGATCCCAGAAGTACGATGACTGGATGGATCATTAAACAGTTTCCCGATCCCATGGTATTATTCGGGCATGCCTGAATCATCCAAAGCCTTTAGAATCCACGATAAGAACCTCTGCCTCATCATCTCATCCGACCTCTTCCCAGAAGAGCAAGCAGTGGCGGCGTAAGAAGAAGCAACGCACTCCACCACTATCATCGTCACCCCACACTCTCGGTGACTTCATGCCCCCTGAGATGGGGATCCCTCCCAGAATCCGCCCAGTGGTGGATGATTCGTCAAGCGATGGGTAAACTTCGGTTAATACTGTGGAGTTGGTAAATCCCTATATGACTCCCGAAGAAGGGGAATGCCATGCGAACCACCCCAATGTCCCCGATTGACATAAATGTCAGCAGATCCGCGACTACATGGGTCGTCAAGGTGCATCAGTTGGAACCTGCATCCTGGCCATACACACTACTGAAACCAGATAGCAGGCCCAGCACAGAGCTCATCATGCACAACCTCCTCATTTGGTGCCCTCAGATCTACCTCCATCGTCGTTTGTTCTACTAGATCAGGCAGAGATGCCTTGTCCGTACCGTGGATAGTCTTTCCCTACTGCAGGACAATCTTAGTTGTCCTATCCTCATACAGAAGCTACTCATTAGGCCTCACCTAGTGAGAAAAAGGAAGTACCTAGAACTAGCCAGCTGCCAGTCCAGACGGTAGGGCCCTCCATGCCTCCGATTGCAGAGCGGCCTCCTATAAGCAGAGGCTTGTGTCTGGCCCGGATGTATGATGTTCTAAAGCACCTTTTTGGAATTCTAGCAAGGATTTATATCCTTGAGGCACTTTTCCAATCGTCTGAAATGTGTGAGGTGCTTGCTGAGGCCCTAAAGAGCCCCCTCCAGTTTGAGACGGAGGTAGCAGCTGCAGAAGAATTCCACACCGAGGCAATTGAGAATGTCGAATTCCAGATAGTTATCTCGTTCTTTGATGAAGACAAAGACCCTCCAATATAGGGGAAAATTCGTCTACTGTACATTACTGGCTAGTTCAGTGGTGTGGAAGTCCGTCGCTGTCTTGTTGACACGGGTTTTGGGATCAACCTAATCCTGACCCGGACACTGCAGAAGCAGGTTTTATATGATGACGATCTAACTACCTATGACCTCAGAATCCAGGGAAACGACAGGACCGAGCAGACCTCAATCGGCAAGATCTGTTTGAAGACCCAGTTCAGTGGCCTAATTGCTAGTACCGAATTCATGGTTGTCTCCTAGGACACTACATACAACGCATTGATGGGCAGGTCATGGCTCCACCTGCATGCAGCGGTCCCTTCTTCGTATCACCAATGCTTCAAATACTCCCACAATGGTCGGGTAGGCGTGATCCAAGGAGATGAGTCTCCTTTAGCCTCTTGTGAAGCCCGTTATCTGGACGCTGACTACTACAAGAGAAAGGATAAGCAGATTCTGGCATGTGAGGTTGAACCTACCCCGGTCGCAAGTGATCCCTGGGCAGGTCTGGATGACGCCTATGTCTTCCCAATCCATCAAATGGAGGCCACAACCCGCAAAATGGGGCAATGCTTTGTCATTTCGGGTACAAGAGTAAGGTGTATTCCTAGGTCCAAGAGACGATGGGAAATCACCTCTTACTCCTACACTAACCAGGCTCAGGTGATCCCAAAACCTCCTACCCCTGTACGGTATCGGGATTTCAGGCTCATGGCAATGGCGGTACGTTATATGTGTCTGTTTGGTCGGGCTGGAATTTACCAGATCAAGCCGACACGCCACTACTGTTTGGATGTTATTAAGTGCGGCCCCATAGGCCGAAGACCGGATGGGATTGGATCAACTACCTTCGTCGTTATGGTATTAGTGGCGCATGAATCTCCTAACATGATGACCACTACCACTCAAGCTGGCACCAACCTCCAATTAGAGTCTAATGGCTCGGAGATGACTCCCCCCACGGAAGATCCCTCCAAAAGTGGAGAAGAGGACCTAGAGGATGATCCCCAACCATTGAAGAAGGCATCTCTACCATGGTTGATGAACTGGTACATGTGAACCTTATTAGCGAGGCAGATCTGAGACCCACATTGATCAGTGCCTCTATGTCCTGCGAAGAGCATCAGCATTATGTGAACTTTCTCAAACAGCACGGTGATCTGTTTTCATGGAGTTAAAACGAGATGCCAGGATTGGATCCTCAGGTAGCCATCCACCGCCTTGGTCTCCCGATGAACCATCGTGGGTTCAAGCAGCCTCCCAGAAAGATGCACCCTTATCACTGTGCCTTGGTTATGGCCGAAGTTGATAAGCTTATCAAAGACATCTTCGTCAAGAAAGTCCAGCACCCCAAGTGGCTATCCAACTTTGTGCTAGTTAGGAAGAAGAACGGGTAGATCAGAGTCTGTATCGACTTCTATGATCTCAACCGCCACTGTCTGAAAGATGATTTTCCCCACCCAGTGACAGAGTTGTTGATTGATGCCATGGCTGGGTTCCGATCCCTCTGCTTCATGGATGGGTATTATGGGTACAAACAGATCTGTATGGCCCCCAAAGACGAGGAGTCCACGACTTTTAGGGCCCACCAAGGTACTTTCTGTTACCTGGTTATGCCCTTCGACCTGAAAAATGCAGGTTCCACCTATAAGCGGGCCATGCATCGCATATTCAAGATAATTCTGGGAACATTGGTGGAATGCTATGTGGAAGATTTGGTGGTCAAATCCCGCCAGTGCCAGGACCATCTCAAGGACCTTGAGAAAGTGTTTGGTTTCTTCAGTTCCTGCAACCTGAAGATGAAACCGTTGAAGTGTTCCTTTGGGGTCACTTCTGAGAAGTTTCTTGGATTTGTTGTTAGATACTGAGGCATCGAGATCAACCCATAAAAGATCAAAGCCATCATCCAGATGCCTCCCACAAGTAATATTCGGGAGCTTCGAGGTCTTCAAGGACACAAAGCCTACATACACTAATTCATTGCGAATCTGGTTGGAAAGTGTAATCCCTTTTCCCAAATCATGAAGAAAGGCTCCGCCTATTAATGGGATGAAGAGTGTTGGGATTCCTACAAGGAGATCAAGTAGTATCTGCTCCAGCCTCTGGTCTTGATTCCACCCATTGTCGGAAAGCCACTGGTCCTTTACATGACCACCCTGGAATGGTCCATCAGCTCACTGCTCACCCAGAAGAACAATGAGGGGATGAAGAACATCCTCTATTACCTCAGGTGCATGATCCTCGATACGGAGACCAGATACTCCCCCATCGAGAAGAGCTTCCTTGTGCTTGTGTTTTCCGTACAAAAATTGCGACACTACCTACAACACCATGAGGTATAATTGGTCTCTCTAGTGGAACCAATGAAGTACATTTTGAACCACCCCATGTTGACTGGCCTACTTGCATGTTGGGATGTAATTCTACAGCAGTTCGACATCAGTTTCTTGCCTCAGAAGGCCATCAAGGGGCAGGCATTGGCAGACTTCCTAGATGCCCATCCAACCCCCACAGATCAATCCCTGGACCTTAATTTTTGTGATGAGGCAATCCTCTCAGATGATAATGTTGTCTCATGTTGGAAAATACACTTTGATGGATCCTCCTAGAGCCCCACCGGTAGGAGGCTCAATGATCCTAAACTCAACAGAGTGGGCCTGGGTATCGTCTTCATCACCCCGGCACAATCTGTTCTGCTGTACTCATTCCTGTTGTCAGAAGGATGCACGAACAATGAGGCAGAGTATCAGGCTCTCATCACTGGCCTCGAGCTGGCCCTTGAGATCGATGTACCCCATTTTCACATGAATGGGGATTCCAAATTAGTTATCAAGTAGGTCAATGGTGACTATGTTGTCAGAAATCCAATGCTCGTTCCATTGTTAGAGTACACCCTCCATCTAATGGCCTGATTCCCTTCTCAACCAGAGGTTACCCATGTCCCTCAGTCACAGAATGGTTGAGCGGATGCTTTGGACGACCTAGCTGTGTCACTTACAGAACCCGAGCAGGATGATCTGATTATACATGTGGCACACTGGAGAGTCATCACCCCCATCACCCCAGAGGATGACGACGGCCTACAGGTACGCCATCTTACCACATGATCTCCCATGCCAGGAGCCCCAGGTTCTTCAGATGCAGTGGTAGTGGTCACTCCTGACTGGAGGGAACCTTTTTTAGAGTACCTCCAAAATGGTTTCCTCCCAGATGATCGGGCCGAGCACGAGTGAATCAGACATTGTGCACTGTAGTTTACCCTCCAAAGTGGTCCCAGTCTTGAGAGGATCCTCTATTAGAGGGATTTTAATGGTGTTATCCTCTATTGCATTCAAGGAGTCTAGATTTATCAAATCATGCAAGAGGTTCATGTCGGTTCCTGTGGTGCCCACCAGGATGGGCCAAAGCTGTCCCATTAGATCCGGATACTGGGGTACTTCTGTACCTCTATCATCAATGATTGTATTGAGTTTTCCAATATATTCCACACGTTCCAAGTTCATGCTAACATCCAGTATCGGCCACCAGAGCCTTTCAACTCCACCAAGTACTCCTTGCCATTTGCGGTGTGGGGACTCGATGTCATGGGACCATACCCACCGGCAACATCTCACCAGTGTACGTTCATCTTGAACACTACATATTACTTCTCCAAGTGGGCAGAGGTAGTTCCACTCAAAGAAGTCAAGGACCGTTCCGTCGTGGACTTCATGTGCTCCAATATCATCTACTGGTTTGGAGTCCCTCACACTGTCCTCACCGATAACGACACCAACTTCCGAGCAGCCGTGTTGAAGAAATTGTACGCCAAGTACAATATCTGTTCGAATCATACCTCTCCCTATCACGCGCAGGAAAATGGATAGATCAAGGAATTCAATGAAACCATTTCTAACATTTTGCATAAAATGGTTGGTAATAACAAGAAACGTTGTCCGGAAAAGATCCCCAATGCCCTCTAGGAATATCGGATGGCGACTCACAATTCCACCCAGGTGAATCCATATTTCCTGGTGTATGGGGTTGAGGCCGTACTGCCCATCGAGATCCAGCTTCCATTGTTACGCACTGTAGTTTTCCAATATATTCCACACATGCCAAGTTCATGCTAACATCCAGTATCGGCCACCAGATCCTTTCAACTCCACCAAGTACTCCTTGCCATTTGCGGTGTGGGGACTCGATGTCATGGAACCATACCCACCGGCGACATCTCACCAGTGTACGTTCATCTTGACCACTACATATTACTTCTCCAAGTGGGCAGAGGAAGTTCCACTCAAATAAGTCAAGGACCGTTCCGTCGTGGACTTCATGTGCTCCAATATCATCTACAGGTTTGGAGTCCCTCACGCTGTCCTCACCAATAACGACACCAATGGCAGCTGGAGAGACCAATTATACCTCATGCTTTGTGACCTGCACAATCTGGAAAGGCATCAGAACAAGATAACCAGAGCCTTCAACAAGAAGTTTCTCCTTCGCTCTTTTCTGCAAGGCGGCCTGGTATTGGCCCTCCTAGCGCCAATGATCCCCAGTAGGAAACCACCCAAAATGGAGCCAAAATGTGAAGTACCTTACATCATCTATAAGGTCTACCCCAATGAAGAATAATACTTGGTAACCCTGGATGGTGGGCGCATAACTCCTTCCACCAACGCCAAGTTCCTCACACAATACTTTTCCCGAGCCTTTGGGTACTGCATGACCCTAAAATACACCCCGGTCCCACAAGACCATAAACTGTATGGTCCCACATGACCCTAAAATGCATGATGGTCCAACAGGTCCTTAAACTATCCAGTCCTGCACGACTTTAAACTGAAACATTGTCCTACATGACATTAAACTACATCATCATATGTCATGACGTTAAACTATTCATTTTCGTCCTTCAGGACATTAAACTCCTCATCATTGTCCCGTATGACAATAAACTGCAAAATGGTCCGAGCTCTATGACCCTAAACTAAGATCTCCCTCGCCCTCACTACATGATGATAAACTACAAGCTGGTCAAGCCTTCCTGAATGAGGCCCTTGGCCTTTTCAGGCCCCTTTGCCTTTCCGGGCCCCCAGCCCTCATCCTCACTGTAAGATGATAAAATGCAAGATGGTCAGTCCATCTTGACAGAGGCCCAGCCTCATGCCCCATGGCCTTCCCCGATCCAGGCTCTCTTGTGGGATTGTATGGTGTGGTATGGGCTTATTTCCTCATTCATGTTAGGTTACTCTCCATACCATACACATCCATAAATGATATTCGCTTCATCGTCCTACATGATGTTAAACTGTGCTTCTAGAACTACGTATGGCTTGATTCCCATCCTCATGGGATACATAAGAATGCTCGGACGCTTCATTTTGATCCCAGCCCCAAACCCTTCTCTTTGACTATCCCCCCTTGTTATAGCTTCCTCGGAGGGTCCTCGCATGATGTAGAGTAGGCTTCCTTATCCCCACTCATATGAGGATTATAATGCTCACACCATGTGCCCACTCCCATTCTTCTATCCTACCCCTTCTTCACCGCATGATGTTAAACTGAATGGCCTTCAAGAACTATGTATGGATTGATTCTCATCCTCATGAGATAAGTAGTAACACACAGAAACTTCGCCTGTTGGCCCAGCCCAAATCCCATAATCTTCCCCTCTAGTCAAGACATATGGCAGGGTGCATAATTTTTCCCCAATTCACATCGAGCTAGCCTTGGTCTGGTTGTAAATTCCCCCAACATTGAGATGTTCACCTCTTTCATATATGGGTACAAATATGCTTCACCCACTCCTTGATTGGTATTACATCACCTTCCCCATCCAGAAGTGCTCCTGAACGGTATGTATACCTAGCCTAGGGTCCCTCTTTCCATTTCAGGCAACGCCCTCGGAGATGCCAAGAAATAAGCCGATACAAGTCTCACATTTCGATTGTGGTTAGTGGTCGATGCTCATTTGTTGCTCCCATCTCAGGTCACCATAGGGATGCTGTGTTTCGAACATGGTCAATAGCTACCATGGATCTTCGAGTCCACCCCATGATGTCCCAATCATCGAGTGTAGTGATTCGTTATGCCCATCCCGAAGTGACGAACTCTTTCCGGGCAGGGCCAACTGTCAGGCCCCTTGGCCATCTCGGGCCCCCGGCTCTCTTCCTTACTGCAAGATGTTAAACCGCAAGCTGGTTAAGCCTTCCTGACAGAGGCCCAGCCTCAGGACCCTTGGCCTTCTCGGGCCCCTTAGCCCAAGTCCATACTCGTAGTGTATAGTGTGGTGTGGGATTACATCCTCATTCACGTCGGGTTACCCGTCATGCCGTACACCTCCTCTGTCCAAGGAATACTATTCCCCGACATTCGTCCTCACTGCAAGATGTTAAAATGTGAATAGGCCAGGCCTCCCTTACCAAAACCCAGCTATCAGGACCCTTGGAATTTTCGAGCCCCTAGCCTAGGTTCTCTCTTACGGTACTGTGTGGCGTGGAATGGGATTATGTTTTCATTCATGTCTGGTTACTCTCCACGCCGTACACAACCTCGTTAGGGTATCCTGCCCCATGGGTGTCTTCGAGAACTACGTGTGGCTTGATTTCCATCCTTATGGGAAACATAGGACCACCCGAAGGACTATGCTTCGGGTCCAGCCCCATCTCCTGGAAATCTCCATCCCACCTTGGCCCCTTGGCCTACCTCTTCCGAGCCACTTTGTCGACCCTTTTCGGTGGTCAACCAATGTGCCTAAGGGTACCCTGGTTTATTACCTGGAGCATCATACTCTACTTGGACATGTTCTCACCCACTTTTCAGGATTTTTGTTTCTCTTCATTTGGGATTCCATCACCTTTCACACCCGAAGGGACCCCCGAGTGGCATGGATGCTAGGCCTAAGGGCTCTCATACCATTACGAGCCCCGAATGGCATGGATACTACGCTTAAGGCTCTCCTACTGTTACGGGCCAATGCCTCGAAGGGTTTTAGACAAAAAATTGATACAAATCCCACGTTGCGAATGTAGAGACCCGAAGCCTGACGTACATGGACTTTACATTACTTTTTCGGAATACTTTGTACATAACAAAAACACACACACAAGGACCGTAATAGTTTAGTGTCTTTGGAAACTCGGAGTATAATCTTCTAATCGTGGGGAAAGATCTTCAACATCTCCCATAAAGATCTTCCTTTTTATTTTACCTAAAAACTTTCTTTATATCCTGGGGAAAAGAAAACATAAAAGGGTGAGCTCAAATGCTCAGTAAGGGTAAACAAAGGAAATATCAATCACATAATTTTCATAAGAACATAACATTTTTGGAAATCTTAACCTGCAAAAGAGAGCATAATTTCATAACATGGGATAAATCATAGTAGTGAAATGAAATCATAACTTAAAACATTACTCATTGTGGCATACACACATAATCAAAGAGAATCATTTCTTGTTAGTCAAGACTCATTGCCAAGACTATCTTAGTGGACAAATTCCCTTTCTGAATCGAGTAATCCTCGTTTCAGTCCTGTTTCACTGAACCGGTATAACCTACCATTTCAGCCATGTCTATCTCATGAGATATAAAATCTTTACCCAATGCATTGGAGGGAGATATAGGTCCCACCCATCTCTTAATGAATCCTTTCTTATGTGTGCCACAAAATCATAAATCATACATCATTGCATAACCCATGTAATAAAAATGGGATTCTTAAACAACATGACATCATAAAACCATTCATATAAGATAAAGGAATTCATAAACATAATTCCATCACAACATAGTCAAATCAATGTAAAAATATGGATAGAAACAGAACCCTTTATTATCTTATATGGAAAATAATTTTGATAAAACACTTGAATTGAATTCTTGAGGAAAATATCCTTTCTTCTTCAAAATCAATTTCTTTTCAAAAAAACATCATGGAATTTTAAAAGAAAGAGATTTTATTAAAAATAGTCATGAAATCTTTTGGAGGAAGCTTCATAAAAATAAGGCTTTATAAAACCGTAAAAATCCGTTCGTGCCGTTTAAGTTAAAAAAACATTCTTCGTACTTTTGTCGGAAAAGTCAAAAAGTACCTCGTATGAAAAATGACAAAATATTCCTTTAATATCTTTTAATAAAAACTTACCGAAGGGTAAAATTGGATATAAACTATTGTAGAAGGATGGAAATAATATTACATATTGAAGGAACATGGATGTGGATGATAAAATACACCCCAGTAATTACCAAAGTAAAAACAATCTCGGATAGAAGTGAGATTGTGATATTTCCCTTACCTTAGGTCCGACTTGCTTTGTAAGTGTCCAAACCTCCTGTATAATGATTTAAATCATGTTATTGACTTATTACAGAATCATATTCATTGTTATGATATCATATATGGTTCACTTATAACATTATATTACCCGTTCTTTTGTAAATTCCATGTTAAAGAAGCGTTTTGGGTAAAATCGTTTCATTTATCTTAGGTGTTTTGACTTGTTGTTCTTGACATCATTATTACTTATATCATGATTTACTTACTTCAAGAATATAAAACATGATTTATATATCATATATATTTAGTATATATATATATATATAATAGATAGATAAATAAAATGAAAAACACCGTTCATGGAGACGGTAGTCCGTACGTACGCATGAACGCTGTTTTACTTTCCTTATTGTCTTGAAATGGAAGTAAGTAGATGACATACATATGTATATATAAATAAATCCAGTAGCTTTATAATGTCATATATTTCATTATTATTTCTTATATATACATTATAATCATTCTTAAATGGTTAACATGGAGAATGAATCTCATCGCGTCGTGGAGACGGTAGTCCGTACGTACGCACGAGCGATGATATCATTTCCATAAATATTGAACTGAATTGAAGTGGATTATACAATATATCATAATCAATATGATGTTGTAATAACTATGTATAGTTATTCTTTACACCATTATACCCATCCATGTAAGGTGGTGGTGGAAAATAGATTACACCACGGCGTGGAGACGGTATTCCGTACGTACGCACGCGCGGTGATTTCTTTTTCCGTAGGATGGATAGATAGTGAAATAGGGTTGTTTCATACTTATAATAACATATCAGTATATTAGTGATACTGATGTTATTACTTCATAATGAAACAACCTAAGAAGAAGTGGAAGAAGAAATAAAGATAAAAGAATTGGTAACGGTAATTACCTCTTCTTTGAAGCGCCTCTTTGAGACCTCCTCTTAGGGCACTAGAATTGGTCTTTGAGGAAGACCAGAACCTCTAGGATGTTGCTAGGGAAGTGGAGAAGAGATTTTGGGAGGGGTTGGCCGAGCTTGAGTGCTCAAATTGGTGTGAGGAGGAGGGGGAGGAGGTGTCCTTTTATAGGGGAGGAGAGGGGCACCTTAGGAATATCTCAAAATATTATTTTATAATAAAGTCAAAATCGGTTTATAATGGTTCCAAAGGGTCTTATTTCGAAGCTAAAGTGGGGATGGGTCGAAATCCTATCAACCAATAGAATTTAGACAAGTTTAGGAAATTATTTTAACCTTATCAATTAGATTTAACTCTAAGTTAAATAATTTAACTTTTACCATGTCTTTTTGTTTTCTTTCACTATATGGTTAATACACTTACTATAACATGCCAAACAAACCCCAAATTGTTTATTATTAATATATATATCCTTATATAAGTCATTTGGCCGAACCTTAGATTTTTAGGAATAAAATAACAATTAATAATATAATATTTGATTTAAAAACTATTTTGTGTCAATTTTGACACTATTTGATATATGATTTTTGTAAAAGTCATAACAGAATTAAATGTTCGAACCAAGTTGATTAAATCAACATTAATATATCATAGTAACCTAGAAAATTAGTGGAATTCATAAAAAATCTCAAATTACATTTATTTTGGTGTTTATAACATCAATTATGTCAATATTTCATTAATAAGATAATTACTGCATCATCGTTGTGTCATAAATAAATTAAATTATTTGATGTCTAAAAATTACAAATAATATACCATAATGTAGGAAATCTTTTTAGCTTTCTAATGAATATTTACAATCGAATTTATCTTATGTATAACCCCATATTAAAAATGATTTACTTATTAAAATTTGATTTTAACTATTTTAACCCTTCTTTAAATAAATTAATAATAAATGTCATAATCTAATCCAAGTGGGCCTAAATAGTCATATTTTATTCCTAAGTTTGTTTTTGGTCGAATTACACTTGTCCAATAGAATTAGGACATGTGTTAGGGTAATAGTAATATCATATTTACCCTTAGTTACCCTATTTACTATTAACCGCGGTAAAAAAAAGTAAAAAGTTACTATTCACCAAAAAATTATTTTCATCTCATTGAACCACATTTTAGTCCTTGATATTAACCGTGTCTCTCGGATTTTCGAAATTCCATTCACAGAAGCGGCAAAATTAAGTTTTATGAAAAATTCAGTTTTTTTAACTACCACTTAGTAGTTTCACTATTCATCAAAAATTGATGTTTTTCAGAACAATGCCAAAATTTCATCCCAAGCTATATTTCATATTCCGAATTCAAAAATGAAGTCTATTTTACCAAATTCATAACATAAAAGTTGCATTAATTAATTTTATAATTAAATCCCGCTGTTAAAACAAATAGCGTGTTTTTACGAAACAATATCTATCAAAAGATTGACACTTGTTTATGTCTGGTTTAAATGTGAAATTACGTCCAATGACCAACATTGTATTAAATTGTAAAAATATATTCTAAATATACTTTAAAACTACTCAAATTAATTATTTATCACTATTAATTATTTCGATTAAAAAAGTTGTTTTTAATTATAATTTAGTAATTTTCACTATTCATCAGAATATGAAAGTTATCCGAAAAGTACAAAAATTTCACCTTAGGCTAAATTCGATACTCCGAATCCATAAATTAAGTCCATTTTGAAAAATAAAATTTACAAAATTTCAAAAAATGGTTATTACTATTCACAACAGCTAGTTTTAATAATATCTTAATAGCATATCGTTGTTTAGCGAAACTTGGTGTTGCGTACAACACACGCTATCAAGGAAGGTCGCGATTGCGTGTAATGCAAGGCAAGTCAAGGATGTGTGTTGTGCAAGCTTCTTTTGGTGTAGCGTACAACACAAGACATTAATAAAATTAAAAAGAATATTTTTTTTATAAAATCTTGGGCTGTTACAGCGAATATGGTCAGCGGTTGGTGCTTGTTTGTTGTTCCCACTTCAGGCTAACACAATATAGATACTATTTTTTTGGCATGGTTAATAGTTATCCTCCATCGCCACGCCAACCCCATTAACCCCAAAATGTTGATTAAAAAATTCACATCCTTCTCCTCCTTCTCATGTCCAAGTAGATCTTCGACACTCTAGATGCTATTCCTCAGTGCATATTTGCGCATTAGAAGGAAAAAGCCACAGTCGGGGCGTCCTACAGGACTCTGCACCGATTTCCATCTAATAGGTGTTCCGATTATTGAAATAAATCCCTTCCTCCCTTGTTTCCCACACCGATATTGACTCACGTGGGTTTAGGGATTAGGTCGAGGTATTCCCTTACTTGGAAGGCTAATATCCCTCCATGGTCCGACCTCTAAGACCCTAAACTAAGATCATTTCATAACTACATTCAGCTTGAGTTATGCTAATTTGTCTTCTCTACCCCGCCTTTGGGACTTTGACTACGGGACCGCATGATATGGTATAGGATTATGTCCTCATTTATGTCAGGTTTGCGATAGCCACACCACGTACACCCCATTCTGAAAATTATCCCTCCTATTTCTTTTCCTGCACGACATTAAAAGAAACCTCTCTAGAACTACGTGTGGATCAATTCCCATCCTTATGGGATACGTAGGACCACCTGAACGTCAAGATTTCGGGTCTATCCCCACCTTTTCGAGATCTCCTGATCTCCCGGTCACTTAGGCCCTTTTGGTCTGTTCCTCTCCATGAGGGGGATAAATAGTTGTGTTATAGGGTTCTTGGCACCGTGCCCCCCTTCTCCGGGGAATTCACCATATCTTGCCCGCCTTCAGGTTGAGTCCCTCAACCCCTTGAAGTGGTTCACCCATGTGTTAAGAGTAATCTGGTCTAGGACCAAGAGTTTCAGATTCAACTTAGGCAAGTTCCTTCCACTTGTCAAGCTTTGTGTTCCCCCTTCATTTGGGATTTCATTATCTTTCACACCCAAAGGGACCCCAAGAACAACCTGGATACTATGCTTAAGGGATCTCCTACTGTTATGGGACAACGCCCCAGAGGGTTTTGGACAACAAATTGATACAAATCCTGTGTTGCGAACATGGTCAGCGGTTGATGCTCATTTGTTTGTCCCCATTTCAGGCTAACAAGACAAGATGCTGTGTTGCGAACATGGTCAGCAGTAATCCTCCGTCGTCATGCCAGCCCTTTCAGATCTTGAATGTTGGTTTCATGATTCACATTATGTTCCACCCCACTGTGTCTAGGTGGAATATCAACACTCTTGATGTTATCCCTCAGTGCACCTATGCACATCAGGGGGACAAAGCTGCAATATGGTGTCCTTTGGGGGGCTCCCACGGTCAGATCTCTAAGACCATATACTAATATCTTCATTAAGGGATATGTGTGGCTCGATCCTCATCCCCGTGGGATGCGATGGGTCACCCGAACGTCTTTTTTCCGAGTCCAGCTCAGCTGGGATCTAGTTCCTCATGCCCCTTTCACACTCACCTCTATTTGGGCCCCTTGGCCTGAGGTTCCTATCTTGTAATTGTGTAATTTTTGATGAGGGATCATGTCCCCATCCATGTCGGTTATGTTTCATGGCACCATACACACTCCCCGCCTAGAACAATCTCTGTTACATCTATGCTGTATGATGTTAAAATGCATTCTTGGTCCTATCAAATGACCCTAAACTGTGGCATTATCGTCTGTCCGCACAATGAAAAACGGCACTACATTATGATGACCAGACCATAGAGGAAGTCACGTTGGGTATTGGTTATATTCCATGACATTTTTCAATGCCTACTACGGGTTGATTACTGTGGCGACACTAGGGCATGCTACCCTAGGCCTGTCGCTTCACAAAAAAACCACTCACCTTAATGGAAAAATAAGATTTATCAAATTCCGTTTCTTTTGGTGCAAGGGCCATGCCCGCACTCCCCCTTTTCCCTGGAACTAGTACCTTACTGTGCCACCTTCTAGAACTATGTATGGCTTGGTTCCCATCCTCACGAGATACGTAGGAATGCCCGAGCACTTCCCCATGGGCCCAACCCACCTTTCGTGTTCGGTCCCTCGACTCGAGCACCTCCCTAGAGAACAAATGGTAAGTAGGGCTTATGTCCTCATTCACGTCGGGTTTTGTAACAACCATACCATTTGTCCCATTTTCTCCTTACCCATTCATGGTCCGAGTTCTAAGACCTTAAACTAAGACCCTCTCAAGAACTATGTGCAGCTTGATCCCAATACTCATGGGGTATGTAGGAACACCCTCACTCTTTCCTTCAGGCCCAGCTCAACTCTCATTTTCAGTCCCTCGACCTAAAATTTTCCTAGAAGCATGTGGTGGTCAGAACCCCCAGTTCCCATTCACGTTAGGTATTTGAGTTACCCCACCATGTGCCTCCTGTGTTTCTTCCAACCCATGGTCTGAATTCTATGACCCTAAACTAAGATCTCCCTATGGGAAGGTACACGACTCCCCTATCTAATGCGTCTCATTAATGTATTTAGATGCGTTATAACAAAAATCCTAATGTGTGGGATTTTGATGGAGACATTCCTCTCGTTCCATGACCACGCTTCATGAGCTCTCTATTTGGATCCTCATCCTCTTCCACATCCAAAAGGACCCTCGGATGACATGAATGCTATGATTAAGGGCTCTCCAAGGATGCTGGGCCTAAGGGATCTCCAATCGTTTCGGGCCAACGTCTCTACGGATCTCTGACGACATTTGTGACATTGTCTAATGTTTCAAACATGGTCAACGGTCAACCCTCATTTGTTTGTCCCCATTCCAAGTTAACGCGATATGGGTGCTATGTTGCCGCCATGGTCAACAGTTATCCTCTATCGTCATGCTGCCATCATTGTGATCCAAATCTCAAGCGCCATGATTCAAAAATTTCCACTTCCTCAGGTTCAAGTGAAATTTTTACATACTCTGCTTTATTTCTTCGTGCATCTAGGTGCGCCACTTAGACGTGTTAGCATCATTAGGCTAGTATTCAACGAGCGCCCTATCGCCCTAACCTACCCCTTCCTATATTGGTAAAGTCCCCCATTACTGCTTTTTTCCCACATCGATCATGAATCACGCGGGCATAATAGTTTTGGTAGGATTTGTACCGGCGCAACCAGGCTTCTTGTCCTACATAACGTTAAACTGTGCTCCAAGAACTATGAGTGGCTTGATTCCCATCCTCATGGGGTATGTAGAGACACCCTGGTATTTTTCCTAGGGTCTAGCCCACAAGAATCATAAATCCTATTCTTTCATCGGGACCCCTAATATATGATGGAAATCCCACAGACTGATGCCAACCTCCCCATGGTGCAGGTGAAAACTGTTGGTCTAAGATGACCATCTTCCCAACAGCTCCATCATCAGCTGTTTCGGTTGATTAATGTGGAATTGGGAGGCCCATGTCGCCTCATACAAACCCAGTATCCTTAGCTCAGCCCCAAACTCCTCGCATGAGGCACCTACCCAGTATGACCATGCCCAATCATTGGTTAATTTTCCGCCCTAGCACAGGTCCCACTCATTGGACCACCCTTCCTTCGAATCCCTCAAAGCTGCCTTCAATATGGTGTGATACATAGGGGGGGACGTCTCTGGTTGCAATGAATTCCCATCAATGTTGTTCAGATGGTTGTATAGATAGTTGGTGGTGAAAAGTGTGAAGTCCTCCCGTGCATGACCATTAGCCACCCTGAACCATTGGTGTTGGCATAAGATGCTTCTGAACCAGCAAGCAGGTTCGTCCCTACTGGCCTCAAGAATGATGGTGTCATCACTCAGGCTGAAGCCATACAAGGGGAGCTTCTTGCACATCGACCAGCTCTTTTGTCTCTCGGATAGTATTTCCATTAAAGAATTATGGTATGAGTGGCTTTGAACCTTCTCCCCCAGGCCCAGAAAATTGGCCATCTAATCCCTTCAGGTGGTGTCTGCAAGCACCCGCAGTGCAGCTTCCTGATGGACCATTGTGTTTTAGAACTCGTGAAAAATTTCTGGTCGGGTCGTGGAGATCGTTCGCAGATCTCATTCACATAGCTCGTTCTCAAAGCCAAGAAACAGAGCCTGGACTCGGCCTATGCATACAGGTTCGTTTGGCACAGTCCCGGAGTCAAAGACTCGCGGTTCACCGCAAATCTCGATTCGTGGTGAGTAGATGCGGAGTACGCAGAGCTTCATGAATCAAGAGTGCAAAAGGACAAAGTCACGGAGAAGGTAAAAGAAAAAGAGAGAGTTCATCCCCCCTATTTATAGGTGGCAGACCTCAGAGCTTTGTGACGTGTCCAACCCACACAGAGCTTCACGGTGCATCCGGACTGCGCGGCCCCTGTCTGCCTCGTGCGCCCGCTTTGTGAGTCCGCACCGCGAACTGCTAACAATTTTGGTGATTTACCTAAGGCTTTTACCCTTGATCCCTCTGTGGCTCTAAGTCTGAGGGGGGAATTTTTTGGTGCCAAAATATTGAATGAAAAGAATGAAGAAAAGAAGGCACCAAGGCCTTCCCCGCGAAGCCCAATGTAGAGCCCTCCAAAGCAACGCGGCCTCCGCGAAGCAACAGAGGAGGGAAGCCTCACGAACGTCCTAGACATTTGTGAACCCGCCGTGAAGAAATAGAGGTGGGATGCCGCGGGAACATCCCTTACGTTAGCGAACCCTCCACGAAGCAAAGAAGGTGGTAACTCTCTGTGAAACCAGTTGACATTTGTGACCCGCCGCGAAGCAACCGACGCCCCCTTCGCACCGCGTGAGCTCTGATTCGCGGTGCCCCTTGCCTATAAATACTGAGCTCCCCCTGAGACCACGGGATGTAAAATCCAACCTTTCTCCTTCCTAGCTCCCAAATCTTGAAGCACCTATTTCTCAGTGAATCATGAGCTACGCTATGTATTATTACTTCGTGAGGTGCCTCTGCATTGTCTCGTTTTGATCCCCTCTTCTGAGAGGGATGCCTTTCACAAAGCCTAAGGGATTTTCCAAAATAAGGGGATCCCCAAGGGGACCCAGGCAGTCATAGAGCGTTTCTGCTTTGCGAAACACCCTCTTGTACACGTGATCCACATGCCAAGGTAGGGTCCCTGTACTTCGCGAAGCACACTTCTTCGCGGCACTTTTCTTCGTGAGGCACCTATGCTCTACAAGGCAATCTCCGTGAACACCCTTCCTCTTTACAAAACACCTCCCACTTTCACCAATTCCCTATGCTAGGTCTATGTCACCCCACTTCATGAAGCACATCCCTTCGCAAGTGTCCTTCACCACCCAAAGCCACCGATCTCTATAAGGCCTCTGCCTATGGACCCCTCTGCTTGGAAATTCCTTTTTTCGTGCGACCATCCAGGTTTGAACGATGTGACTTCAAAGTCCCCTGGATGATACTTCCCATAGTGTTTCTTTGACTAATTCTTCTTCACATAGACACGCTAACGGCTATTTATTCTTCACATAGCCAGGCTAATGTGGACCCCTCGATGGTTCGCTCTGCGACCCCCTCCACCACGACATTGTCGATACCTTTCCTCCCACAAGGAGAAGTGGTTACCGATAATGTAAGTCCTAGGGGTGCGGAGTAAACCCACCTCGTCCGAGCTGCATGACGTCAAACTGCCAAGAACCTCGTCCTCAAAACATGACGTTAAAATGTGATCTGGCCCTGTGCCTCGCACACAGGGTCCCGTCGGCTCGGACATTCTTTACACCCACTCGTCTCCACAGGGATAAGATCACCCCTCACATGGGATGATATCCTCCTTCTCGGAACGACATTTTTCCATGGGGGAAGGGCTCCCATCTTGGTGTAAGTCCCTATCTCTTCTTCTAGAAGGTAGCACCCATGAACCTCCGCACTTCCCTACCGCCAGGGCCAGTGGAAGGCGTGATAGGGAACGAGGCACATCCTATCTTCGGTCCCAAATCCCTCTCCCTCTGTGATTTGTCACTCTCGGGCCTCTAACCCGAAGTAAGTCCCAGCACCATGGGCTGCCTAATGCGTAATACCTTCTTGGCTTCCCCCGGACGCACCCTTCGCGATGTGATTGTCAGGCCCCTGCAACCTCTTGTTTCTCACACCGAGCATTACTCCCTTGAGCTTAGAGTGAGCACTGACCATGACACACCCTGGGCCACCTCAGAGTGTATGACACAAAACCCTCGTCCTGCATGACGTTAAACTGCACACACCCAAAGTATGAAGACTTTGATCAATGTCAAGGCATGGTACGTAGGAAGCCTCCACGTGGTTCAAGACCACCACCCGGTCGTTCCGACCTCCTTCACATCGGTTCACCCCCATCTCGCATGACATTGAACTATATTCAATGCCAACCCAAACTACGAGGAATTTGATTCATGTTAAGTCATGGTATGTAGGAAGCCTCCACGACATTCAATCCCACCACCAGTGGACCCCAGGGTTCACCTTAAATTCGGTTCACTGATGAAACCCTATCCGAACTACGGGGACTTTGAACCATGTCAAGGCATGGTACGTAGGAAGCCTCCGTGAGGTTAACCACGTCACCCATCGGACCAAGGTCCTTCTTCATGTCTGTTCGTTGACACCATCACCCTTTTTAACTACGGGTACATTGATCCATGTCAAGGCATGGTATGTAGGAATCCTCAATGAGGTTCAATCCCAACATCCTCATGGATCAAGGTCCCCCTTCACGTTGGTTCTTCGACACGCCCTCATCCCACATGACATTAATCTGCATCCCAATCTAGTGGTAAGCCATTGTGACCCCACCACCTAGTTGTTCTAACATCCCTTCATTTCAATTCAACAGCCCCTTTTCAACCCGAACTATGAGGACTTTGATCCATGTCAAGGCATGGTATGTAGGAATCCTCACGAGGTTCAATCTCAACACCCATTGGAACAAGGTACTTCTTCACATCGGTTCACCGTCATCCATTATGAATTACGAAGTCTTTCATCCATCTCAAGGCATGGTATATAGGAAGCCTCCCTAAGGATCAAGACCCACTATTCATCTGAACCTTGGTCCTTCTTCACATCGGTTCACCGATGCCCCATCCCAAACTAGGTGCACTTTGACCCATGTCAAGACATTGTACAAAGGAAGCCTCCTTGAGGATCAAGCCCACCACCCATTGGTCGCTCCGACCCCACTTCATGTCGGTTATCACCAACCAAACTACGCGGACTTTGATTCCCTGCCACGGGGATACATAGGAGGTCTCTTCGAGGCTCAAGCCCATGTTCATTGTCTCCCTTGCGATGGTACCATCTCACTCCTCCTCTACTCCATTCAATTTTTCATCACTCATCCCGATTCTTACCCGGGACGCCACATCCCTATGAGATCATGCCACCTCATTTCCCCTCCCATAGTATTCGAGAAGCTGCCCACGTGTTGACCCCAATATCAGTGATCCCTCAAGGGGGTTCTTCAATCTGATCCACTCTGGCTAGTGTTCTGATTAGTTTGATCCATCTCTATTGGATGTTAAACTCACGACATACCCTATGTTAAACACAGGAGGCTGAGGAAAACCTCATATAAATTCCAATATAATATGATTCCCCACGCTCGATGTGGGATTCCTCGGGCTTCCCATCCTCGAGAATCCCTATAATAAGGGACAAAAGATAGACACACCAATTCCCCAGTGTCAAGACACACTATTGATGTCTCAACTTGACTACTCCCCCAACTAATGGTTGCTGCCCTGACCAGACCCTTTAGAATGTCCTAATTGAATTAGTGTAATTAACCGGCATCCATGGAAACATGGAATTAGGAAGAGTTTCATGAACAACATATTAAATCTATGAGGGAGACCCGGACTTGGGGATGAGTTTCAAGGAGGAATCCACGGAAGGAAGAACCGACATCCCATCATCCCGGTTTCGATCAAGGAGTAGACGTCCCTGAACAAGGAGCAAATTCCACCCACGTTTGGAAAGCGGGAATGCAAGGCAACAAAAAGATGCGCCTTTCGCGCCTTGGCAGACGAATGCGCGCTCCCCGACGAATGCGTCGGAAATAATAATGTATCATAAAATTCATTATATAATCCAATAGATTTTTTATAACTCTTATATAAATATTATTTTATTATTCAGCTGTACTACACAATTAGTGAATTAGATTAATTCATTATTTCTTATCATGATAGTTATTTAATATAAAATTATTCAGAAATGATTGGATATGATTATTTTAATTGTTTTATAAACTCTATTGAAAATATATCCATTTATTATGGGATTTCATTAACTAATATATCTGTCTATTAATTTTTCTTTTTATTGATATTAATGGATATTCAAGATTCTAGAATATAAAATTATTTGGTTACATGAGGTTTTGTAGGCACCCATCACTATGGAATTATTTTCATTGTCTTAATGGGAAATATTCCATGACGTATCATATTATGTGATTCTATTTGAAGTTTTTATAATTCACTACCCCATTTTAATCATTCACATATTTCTTGAGATGAGAAACAATATTTCTCTAACTAGTGAGGATAAAATATTTTCCTACTAGAGGTGTCAGTAATACCATGTATTCTTCTCACTAATATAGTCACATGTGTGGATTAATGTGATGAACCCAACCTAATAACCCTAAATCTGGTGCCTTAATTGTTTAAATTTGAATGATTACAAGGAATTAAATCATAAATGACCGATCTGTTTAAAAAATTTATAGAACCAAATACATAGATTATAACCATTTTCATTGGGAATAGAAAATAAAACATAATATATAACAAACAGAAAAAAATTGCATCATTGAAAACTCATTCAAAGATATCTTCTTCATAACCTGTGGAATGGGGGAAAATAAGGTTGATAATAAATACTAAATAAGGGTTAATTATAAAATAGGAAAATGTAAAAAACATAACAAACATGGAACATTTTATAAATAAATAAACATTCAATTTAAATAAATTGACTATCACAATAAGATAAGTCTTAATTACTATGTTATGTAAAAACAATATAAAACACCTTCATTTTAATCAATAAACTGAGAATGAAATGCATGAATAGATATTATCATTGTAACATTTCATGGATAATAATAATATATGAATTATCATTGAAGGAAACACTTAATTATTTCGTTTTATATTTCCCATGTACACAATATCTTCATCTTCAAGATCATTCATAAGATGGTTTATAAAATTCTATGTAAAACCCATTTGATTTGGCAAACTGAGTCATCTCTTGAGACTACTGATGCATCTATGTACTTACTTTAAATGGTCCCAAACCCATTTTTTACCTATCTAATGTATTCTACATACACCGAGTAGTCATTTTAGGTAATAAATATTTTTCCTTACAAAATACCCATATTGTGTAAAGGCGAGTGATTAATCAATATTTCCACAATTAATCAATATCTGTCTATGTAAACACCATATATAAACATTATATATGGATTAGAAAATAAAAATATCCCTTACACAAAAATATTTATATTCAATGGTAATGAAATTTAAAAGTTAATGTTATTACAATAAATTTTTGTTTTAAAATAAGTTTAACAATCACAAAATAAAGTGAGACTGCAAAATAGTTTTTACCAATTAGTAATTTTCAATAAAAATCCCAGGGATAAAAGAATTCAAATTGGAACATAAAATACCATAAATAATGAACTAATCATGATATTATATGTCATAGGAGAAGTATATAATCCAAATCAAAGTTATTTGGTCTATAATGTCAAATAACCCTCAATTGATTGCAAATTGAGATGAAATTTCATAAGTTATGATTTATTTTGTTTGGTCATGTTTAAAACTCATTTATAACGTTTTAAAAATTTTATTTTCTTATTAATGATCCATAATAATATTTATTATAACATATAATATCATTTTTGATAACATTATTAACCCTTCATTAATAACAATTCATTATATTCCTCATTCTAGGTGTTAATTTCTTTTTTTAGTACGTTTTGACTTGTTTTTTGTTCCTCTTAAATCAATAATAATATAATCATATTAGGAATTTAAAACCGTATGTAAATAAAATATATATTAATTATATATTATATTATAGTTATCCATGAATTATTTTGATATGAAATGAAATACCCCATTCATGGAGACGATAAGGCATATGTATGCTTGAACACTGCTTATATTTTCTTATCACAATAAGGGAAATAAAAATAATATATATATATATATATTATCATTATAGTATCATTAGTATGTCATATATATTATATATATTTATTGAAATATTCTGTAGCACATTCTATATAAATTAGTAATGAATCACATCTCTTCGTGATGTGGTAGTCTATTATACAAGTATGGAGCATTTTTATTTCCCCAAAATTTGAAAAACATAATGGTTTCTCTGATATAATAATTAAACAATAACAATAAAAAATATCATATATATATTTATATATATCAAATATAAAATTTAATTATATCATTATTACCATCCTTGAAATGAGGTAATGGAAAAACGAATGACATCAGTTCATGAGATAATAGTCCACCGTACACACAAATGATGATTTCATAACACATTTGATAAAAGTGTGTGTATTTTTAGGACCTAATCAAAACGTAAAAAGAAATAAATATATAGAATATAATGAGATTATTTTATAATAATTTATTATTATTAATTGAAGGAGGTGGAGAAGGAAATAATATAAAAACACTTTTATAAGAACATGACCTATTCTCCAGGTACCCTCCCTATGTTTGAACTATAACCTTGAAAAGATGGATTTATTCCAAACATAAGGATTATTGGATGAGTTTATGTAATTTAGGGATTGATTTTTGAAGTTATTTTCCAAACCAATTTTTTTTTTATGTTGTTATGTGGAGAGGATTAGGGGGACCTATTATAAGTGGGGTGAGGGACACACTTTAAATTTTTATAAAGATCGAATTAAAACAAATTTTTTTCATGTCAATAAGAAATGATAAGGGACAATGTTTTACACTATAAGGTATAAGTTCTAAATATGTCCATATAATGAGTTTTTGATATGTTATGGGTCATTTTTGCAAATTATTTTCAATGTTTAACAACTAAGTAAACTAATTTTCTCCTCAATCACTGTAATTAATTTTGAATGTTTAAAAAAATATGTTGAGAAAATTATAAATAAAAAATTATTATTATTGCAAACATGGAATCCATTTTTCCAAATTAATTTCACAAAATTGAAAAAAACTAATTAAACACTAATTTTACAGAGGGGATGAGAAAGCATTGTTTTAAAATGATAATGTTAAGAAGGGAACTTGGTTTTAATATTTAAATTTAGTAAAAATAGATTTAGACGACATGAATTGGTTAACATATTTATAATTTATATATTTTTTATTTATATATATCTCAAAATACAATTAAAAATTATTAATAATTTAAATGAAATGTCCATTTTAAGTTAAATTCCGTTATTTTTACCGTTCATAAAAAAAAGAAACTTCCCAGAAAAATACCAAAAATTAATCGTAAGATAATTTCAATATATATATTTACAATTTAATGTCAATTTTTTCATATAAATTTTCTAAATTTTTTAAAAATTAATTTTAAATTATGTGTGTCTATCATGACTAAACTGCATTTTTAAAAAAATTGTTATTTTTTTCATAAAATATTTTTTTTAAATGATTAATATTTTAATGACATAAAATAGTTAACTTATAAACATGTAAAAAATATATATTTTCATAATTTATTTAATAATATTAATACCAATAATTATAATAGATATGAAATAAATATCACATTAAATAATAATAATAATATTATATTTTTTTTTGGTAAAACAAGGACTTACATGTAACACATGTTATCATAAGCTCAACTCAATGATTCTTGTATTTCAAGCTACTAAATGTATTTAATTTGGTTTAAAAATTAAAATATCATAATTTCTAATGATTTTATCTTTCCTTATATGATTCTTATTACATGATGTATATTATATTGAATAAAATGTTCTACTTTTTAAATTTTAGGGTGTTAAATTCTCCTAACCATAAATAAATTGAGTTCAATAAAATTAAACTGGATCTTGGAAAGTATGGTTTTGATGTTTGGAATATATTATTTTGAAACCCTTGATCCTAAAAAATTATAATATAACACCTTCTTAATAAGAGATAAATGGAATAACAAAGGTCATCTGGAATAATCCTACAACTAGGTTTCCATATAAAATATCATAGGTGGGAAATAAATACATGGAATTGGAAGAGAAAACTAACAACTAAATACTGAGGGAGTGTGATAGATAAAATATTTAGGAAAAAATTTATGAAGATAATTCTATAAATTAGTTGTGTGAAAAAAAATCATTGATTATGTCAAAAATTATGAAAATATGACAATTTTTTTCCATGGTCCTTTTCATAGAGTTCATGAATTATTTTATAGTCTAATAATATAATGAAATATACATTCATGATATGTTTCGATTTCATAAGTGTAATTTAATACTTTAGTTGTGCTTATAAAAATTTCCAATTTATCCCATAATCTAAGAAATTAATATCAAAAATGGTTTTTTATTTATAAATAAAAAAATTACCTTTTCATAGATCGTAATATCCATAACAAAATGAAAAGTCATTCCATAAATATGTAGTTAATTATATGAAAAAATAGTTTGCATAGGTCATACAATATCCATGGTAGTTACTAAAATTCTATTTACTTTATTGATATCAATCATCTATTTATGAAATCATCATTATCTAAATATTTAGAAAATCTTAAGGATTATCTTTCCCACAACCATGTTTTTATGTAAATTACAACTTGATACTAAATAATGTTTCTTTGTAATATTAAATAAATTCTATAAAATCCTGAATGAAATAGCACATTAGTACAATAATAATATATTTCATAACTATTTGGATGATAATATCTTTAATATAATTTATTAACAACATATTTCTTAGATCCAAATATATATACACATTAATCATTCCACTTTGGTTGATTAAATAACATTTTCATGAACACGATCTCTTTTCATCTTCTATGATGTATTCTCTTGATTATTGGGACATTCATTTATGTATTTACCCATATAATTATATTTTAATAATTGAACATTGGAAATTTTTTTCATTCCCTTATAATAAATATATTGTTCGATATTTTCTCTACTCTTATAGAAAACTCCCAACCCTTTCATACATTTTCAAGGGTGATTATTTCCACCATTATCACATGGGGTAATAATATTTCATTCCCGCATTCCATTTATCCATGACATTCTATATCTTTCTCTTCTTCTCTATCATAAATTTGAATCTATAAGTGTTATAGAATTTTTTGTCTATCTTAATAGCACATAAGACTATTTCCTCATATGAAGTAAATTTTTGAGATACTAGTGCCTCTGATAGATTTAGAATAATCCCTATAATAAAATGGTCAATAAAGCACTTTGGGTTGTATATATATTCTAAAGAATACCTAGATATCCTTTTAATGGTAGAATCATACTCCAAAAAAACATAATTTTTCCTTTTTTTTATGATTAGTAAAATTCCCTACATCATTGTTTGTTTCTCCAGAGATAAATATTTTTCAAATAACTTATCTATAAAATCATTACATTAGATGAGTTCCATTTTCTGTTCTTCCAAAGAATTTATGATTATTGACCATTACTGAACACCATAACCATTGAGATAATACAACACATGCATTACCTTTTCTTCTTCACCCGATCCCAATGCCATAAAAATATATTCTCTAAAGACTTAACAAATTTATCAAAAATAATAGAATTAATATTCCAATGATATTATTTAATATTATCTCAAATAAAGATATCCAAAACATGGTATTATAATTTTTGAATAGGATTCCATATCCTTGAAATGATATTTTTCATATCATAATTAAGAATTCAAATTATATTTATAACTTTCTCTGTTCCAATACAAGTTATATCATAAATCTCAGTAGGGAATCTTATAAATTGGAAATGAGTATTGATAACATTATTTCCAATAGGTTCCATTTTTAATAAACAAAATACACTAGATTAGATAATAACATTGTATAAAATAATTTTTAATCTCAAATATAGAGAAATACAAACCATAAATTGGAAAATTTGTACACAAATAATATCATATTCATAAACATGGTTTATTCGGTATTTATTCACATTCAAATCATTATTAATTATTTAAAATTAAATTTTGAACTATCCTAATAATATCCACTAAAAGAATCAGACATTTTGAATATTAAGGAATATTTTCTTGTACCAAGTTATGCTCATGTCAATCATAATGTACCCTTTTTTTATTACTCCTAGATACATCTATGCTAGAACCATGTCAACATGTAGTATCCAGATACGGATGTATTTGTAAGAAGACACTCATAATCTCTACCTCATCAAAACATTAATATATTCATAAAAATTTATCTTCAATTTCAATTAAATTTCATTTTACCTAATCTTTGTTTTCATAAATCTTGTTCACAATGTTTCAAAAAAATATCCATTGATAAAAACTACAACAACACCAACCCATAATCCTAGATCCAATGTCATTATTTATTATATTGGAATGATTACACGAAATAAAATCTAGAAATATTGATCATTATTGTAGTTTTAGAGAACACGATACATAAAAGATACCCAATCTATGTTGGTAATATAAAATAAAACCTAATACATAACATAATAAATAAAATCTATCAATGAAAACACATTCAACGATATATTCATCCCAACCTGGGGAAGGAAGAAAAAATAAAGAAGAGAACAAATTTCTAGTAAGGGTTATGTATATTAAGATAAAAAAATTCTTTATGAATGATCAATATGGATTATAGATAAATGAACAAATATTCCATTTACATAAATTGAAAATCATTGTTGGATAAGTAAAAACAATTTATAAATGTAAATAATTGAAAACATATTCCATTTAATGAATAAACTAAGAAATAAAAGAATCTACATATAATGTCATAGAAAAATATCTTGGATAATAATAGTAAATAATTTATTAATGAGGGAAATTATTATTTTTTGGACGCTTTGTTTCCTCGGTACATGATAAAAATACCACAATTATCATTCACAAGACGGTTTAAAATATACTAGGTAAAAATCTATATGATTTGGCCGACTAATTCGTCCCATGGGGCTACCAATGCATCGAGGTGATTATTTTAGAGGGTCCATAACCCATGTATTACCATTCCAAATAATTCATCATATATATAATGATCGATTTAATTCCTAAAAAACAATCCTTATCAAATATATATATTGAGTTAAGGATACATTTTTTTTAATATTTATTAAATTAAGAAATATATTTTAATGTAAATACTATATGTAAAAATAGTATAATATTAAGGATATAATCTTATCCATTACACAATAATATGTATATTCAATAGAACATTAATTTTCATTGAAAACTAAATAACATAAATGCTTATTCTAAGAGAAAGTTTAAAATCACATAAGAAAGTGAGTTTGCACAATAACTTTACAACATAGTAATTTTAAAGGAAAAACTACTTGGATGAAATAATTCCAATGAAAAATTAAAATTCCATGAATAATGAATGAATCATGATATTACATATGAAAGGAGAGAAGTTCTGAAACAATATAAAAGTGAATTAGTAAAAAAAAAATATCTTTCATTGGAATGTAAATTGAGATAACTATCACACATTATAAGTCTTTTTGGTTGACTGAGAATTAGACTCCAGTATAATGGTTTTAATTTTTTTTACTTATTAAATTAATATATTAATAGTTATGATATCATATAAGATCATTGTTTACATATTACTACCCATTTATTACTATCCTTTCATTATTTTCTTCATTTCAGGTGTTAATCACCATGTTTTTCAAGTATGTTTTGACATATTAGGTTTCTGAACCTTTTTCTTTGATCATGGTTTCATAGTCTCTAGAATTTAATGCACGAACCAAATTTAATATATATCTAAAATCTATTTATTTATTTCAATCCATGAAATTTTGTGATGGAAAATTAAATACACCATTAATGGAGATGGTAGGCCTTATGTACGCATGATTACTATTTTCATTTTATTATCATACTGAGAAAAAAAAGTTAAATTCTATATATAATATCATTTTAGTATAATTTTTTAAGGACCAAGCTAATGATGAAGGTGGTTGTGTTCAAATGTTTTTTTGGAATGTTTTTGAAGTAAGACAATCGCCTCACTACGTATTCGGTGAAAATCATATTAATGATTGTTTTTAATTGGATCAGACTCAACTTGGGCATAGTATGTCAACAGACCATAATGAGGAATTAATCATTATCTAGAATAAAAGAAGAAAACATAAGGGGAATGTTTCTTTCTTGATGTAAATGTTCATTAGATTCACTCTAAATTCAGTGTGAAAGAGGTGGTTATTTTTATGGAGAGTCAGAGTCTCTAAGACTACAACAAAATAGATGTGATAATTATTTTTTTGATTTTTTATTCTTATAAATAATATATTGATTAGAGAACATCTGATGAAATCTTGTTTGATGAAAATGAATGAGGGTTCATAATCATACGAAGATTTATAATATCCTTGTGGAGTAAAATAAAGAGATGGTGTAGATTGAAAAGGAAATATACCAAGATTTATCATATCAAAGTTGATGAGAAGTTTGAGGTGTTGTTGATCAAAAAACGAATAGTACCCAAAATGGTCATTATTACAATGATTGTATGCATGAAATCTTACTGAGAAAGATCATTCTCAGTCACTGTAGCATCCAACCATCAAATATATTTAGAGGAATTAGAATAAACATGATGTTAAATAAAGAGGAGTTTAATGTGGTGTCATATTCATTAAATTAAGAATCTTATAATCATATGAAGATTCCATTTTAATTATAAGAATAATTTATTGAGACTGATGAATGAATATAAAATAAAGTAATGAGTTCAATAATTTAGTCAACCATTTCAAAATGGTTTAATTTTATAGTAGATTTCAATTAGGTCAGGATCCATTGTATTACAGTTAAATTATTTTATACTTCTAAATATATGAAATGAAGAAGTAAATAAGTTATGTTGTTTGAAAGATGATACTGTTGAATGAATTTTCAAGGTTGATTTTAACATTTAAAATAATGGTTGTATTCAATATACTGAGTGGTAACCATTTATTCATAAATTTATATATTCAATTGATACAGATCTTTGTTCTGTAGAAATAAAATTATGAAAATCATACTAATGAATTGAAATAGTATATGCAATTGAAATGAAATTTTAATGAAAAATTAAATATTATTCAGTAATTGAGAAGCATCTGAAAGAGTTTAATAATTGAAAAGACCCCTGAGATTTTAAGGGAAATTGATAATTGTTTGAATTTTTTTATGCAGGATTATTTTTGGGATTCCCACCAAAACCTCTCATTGGTCACCTATAAAAAGAGAGATACTTTTAACATTCTTAATGATGATGCATTGTTCAATAGAGAAGAGAGAGAATCTCTGATTTTATGAGAGAGAAATAATTTTCCGTAATCACTAGTGTTGAAGAAGTTTTGATGGATTGATGTAAAATGAGAAGAGACAAGATCACTACATTGTTTTCAACTGATCAACATACTCAGTAATAATCATACTAATACTATTAACTTAATTTTTGATGTGACCATAGGTTTCACAACCCTCAAAATATTATTTATAACTCATACACTAGCATTGTGGTATAGGATAGAACCCAAGGGAAGGCATGTGATAAATCTAAGGTTTTATTCAAAATAAACTCCATTGTTTGCAGCAGTGGAGAGAGTGAAATTTTTTTATATTTATTAAATTTATTTTTTTTAACTTTTATTTAAGCATGTAGAAAAGATAAAAAAATTGATATGAAACAAAATCATAGACTAATATAATGATGAAATAATAAGTACATTGAAACAAAAATTAGAGTAAAAATTATTATAATAAGGTAGCAAGTTCGAAGGATCATATCAAATGTAATACTCAAGAATTATAAACTACTGGTTTAAAGGATAATTTCCCCACAACTATTTATTGAATCATACCTCATGAAAAAGGTGAAAAGTCTCCCTCTTCTGGGAACTCATAACACAGAAGACTGACTATAAGATTTTTCCACTCCAAAATCCATAAAACTGCTTGACAGTTAGAAAAGGATAACATATTGAAATAAGCTCTCCATAAATATCCATAGATAAAGAAACAAACTCTTCAAAAATTCTATTCAAGAACTACCTCTCTAGTTGATCTTGGATTTATGAATTTAGAAAACAATTGGGGCGTGATCAAACTAAATAGAGAATAATTAATAAATCTCACCAATTTATTATGATTCTAATAAATGTAATGTATGTGAAGAAGTATAAATGATTAACTAACAGAATTGAATTATAGATCTAAGAAAATTCATCCTTTGATCAATATGAAATTTAGCATTAAAAATATTTGAAAACAGAGTACAATAATTACAGGAAGGTGGAAGAAGAACTCGCCAAGTGCTGCTCTGCCTTTAGGCTACTTAGCCTCCAGCACATCTACAATGCTCCTCCTGGGAGTCTGCTTTCTAATGAATGTGGTTGTGAAATTAAAATGAGAGTGCCAAAAAATTCGTCTAGTGTTATGCCTTTAATATCTATTGTCATTTTTCAAAATTCACCCATGATTTCAACTAAATTCATGTGTCCTTAAATTGTACATTGTAGACATGCATTTTTTCATGACTAAAACGCCGCCCAAGATTTTCCCTTGTAACCAACTCTTGGTGAGTTAGTTGAATTCATGTAAATAGAGTTTATTCTCCTTGATGATCATGCAAAATATAAAACACATAGAATAGTTAAAAACAAGAAGGAAATAAATATATATTTTTAATTAAAGTCATTAGTTTATTAAAATTATTAATAGATTTAATAATGTTATTATTAATTAAGTTATTTTTTATTAATTATTGTTTTTATTATTAATTATAATGTTTATTATAATTTTGTAAATTAAATTATATGAAAATTTTATTAAATTAGAATCGTTTATTTTAATAAATTATTATATATTTTAGATTATTTATATATTTTATTTAATTAGTTTGTTTTAGAATTTATTTTTTTATTATAAGTTATTTATGTGATATTATTATTAATTACTATTATTTTTATTAGTATTTATTTTATCTTTAAATTTTTTAAATTAATGTTTCCCCTATTTCACCCAGGACATCAGTTCTCCGCCGAAACAGGTGGGCTCGTGGGTTCACTGTCCTGGCTAGGAGACCTGCTCCTCCTCCACCGTGTGGCCAACTCTTCAGTCTAGCAGAATAATGGTGGTTTCTCATTGCAGGTCAAGACTGGAAACTCTCAGGTCGTTCCTCCAGTAGTTGCGCGACCTTGGTTTTTCTAGTGGCTCAAAGCAACTCCTCTGGTGTGACATAGTGGTGACATCCCTAGCTTTGATCCAACTGGTTTTTTTGTAGCAGCGGTGCAGATCAGTGACGTAAAAGCATGGGCGGATAGAATTTTTTTGATCACTAGCAATAGCCTCATCAGGTGGAAGCTCATCACTAGCAATAGAAAGGGGGTTACCGATAGTTATAAAAAAATATATTCAGTAGCGAAAAAAATATAAAGGTCACCAAAAGTGAAAAAAAGGTTACCGTTGGTTATAAAAAATTATGGGTCACTTGTACTGATGGGTATGAGAGACCGATACCGATGCACAATAGTATCAGTGACAATTTTTTTAAAAAGGCCTAACAGTGACACACAAATTAAAACCTCATACTTAAAAATAAAATTTAAACTTAAGTTAAATAAATTCAATGATTGAAAATAATTAATCATTTTAAAAATAAAATAAAAAAACTATGATTCAAAATAAAAAAAAATAAAAATAAGGATAATTAAAACTGGTTTATAATTAAACATTAAACTTTTAAAATTAAATTTAAAATTATTAATTTTTATTTTTTAAGTTAAAAACATTATTATTGTTAAAATATGTTTATAAAAGACATAAAATATAATATATTAAATGATCTAGAGTGAGTAGAAAAGGATAGCCTCGATGACTAAATAAGTCACTGATATCTCATGTATGTCAGACTGTTAGACTAAAAAAAGTTAATGAATTAATTGTTTAACTGTATACTTAGGATTACATAATTAAGGTTTTAAAACTATATATTAATTAATTAAATAACTAAGTGAGTACTAAAATTTAAAAACGTAAAATTTCATTAGATTTGATGTCAAAATACTAAGTTAATTAAATAACAAGATAATTAAACATAATAATTAATAAAGTTAATTAATTTTAATGGAACTAAATTAAAGAGGAAAAATATTAAATTAAAAACAATGTTAATAGTTGAGAAATATAATATTAATAAATTAAATAATAAAACATGTGATACTCATCAAATGTTACGAAGATTAAGAAGTAATAACAATAAAAGAAAACTAATTAAATTAGAAAAGTTAGTAAGGTTAAATTATTTATTTTAAAGACTAAAAATATATAATTAACTAAAAAAATTATAAATTAAGTATTTTCATTATAAAAATACAAAATTATGATTATATAATAAAAAGTGTAAAATTATTTAATTAAAAAATTTAAAATTAAATAAAAAGATGTTGCAAAACAATGTAAAACAAGGCCACATCAAATTTCCCCACAAACAAGCATTGTTTGTCCTCAAACAATATCATGCTTGTTTATATTTAAAAATTTGATTATATTATTTATGATTCAAATCAAACTGTAACATGTTAAACTCTTAAGAATAGAGGACAAAAACATGAAAATAGAATTTTTGAAAAATATGATCAATCAATTCGTGCCTCGAGAAAATTATTATCGGTAAGAAAGAAGTCAATGAATCAACTATAAATGAATGTCACATGCCTCATATGTGACTCTTCATTATGATCCAATCCAATAAAAACTTATGAGTTGACTATAGGAGTGAAAAAATTATAAAATTTAGTGGAGTTAAGAAAATAACAGTAGGAACCAAGTAAAATTACTTTTTCCAAAGTTCAAAAATTACTTATTTCATCGGCGAATCTCCTTAGTGATAAAGCATTTATGGCACTCATATAAACAAATTTTCCCCTTATTAATTTAGAATTCATCATTCCTCTCACCTTAATTAACTCATTTTTTTGACTCTAGACACATTATTTAATTTTTCCCAATCCATGTATCATGTGATAAGCATTGTTCCATGCACTTATTAAAGGTGTATATGAGTTTTAATGTAAACAGAAATTCCCCCATCATCTAGGGTCTCATAAACTCATCGTGGGATCCCAAATGCCCAAATTACTTCAGTTTCAAAATATTTTTATGAAAACTATTTACATTGTCTCACTGATGTAATTAATATAATAATTTAAAGGAAAATAATCCATTAGGATCATGACCAAAAATCAAGTTATAGGGGTTTTTATCATAATTTCACAAATAGTTTACCCAAAACAATCTCAAAAGAAGTTTCTAAACGAAAATATCGTAAAATCACTACCAGCTAGGCTCTTTATATAGGAAAGGCTCAATTGAGTATGTGTAAATCAAAAAATCATGAAATATTTTTGAAAACATTTACCTTTTTTTAAAAAAAAATAAACCATTTTTTACAAAATGTTTGAAGTGGAAGTGGGAATTGATGGGCTCACATTAAAGCATATTTCCGCACAGTCAAGAATAGACCACCTCCACCACACTTAAAACCCAACTTTTTCACTATATTTTTCTTCCAAATATCAAGAAGAACAATTTTAATGTTAAAGTTAAAAAAAATATTTTTCAATTTAATTGATTGATGATATGTTAAAAGGGTCTCAATGAAGTTCAAGATGTATTGTTTTAAACAATGATTAATTTACAGAAGGCTTATTAGAAAGCACACACATACATATTTTAGTCTAGTGACAAAGATTTCAATACAGTTCACAAGTGACAAGTGCGGTGTAAGTGACCAGTGTACTGGGTGTAAGCATTTTTACAGATTGAGTTAAACAATGTGTCCAATAGAGCAGAAGAATGAATCATAAAAATTCCCCAACCTATAGAAGATTCAATACAAAATTTTCAAGCCTGTATGTACCCCCAACAATTAGGTTATGTAAGTGAGTGATTTTAATATATCAATGATATTGAAATTTAAGCATGAGGTAGGTGCATAATTTTTTTAAACCAAAGTGACATGTAGTAAAAAAATTTAGTATGAAAAACATATATCCAATTTTTATAATACAAATAGAATTTTTTAAAGAAGAAACAAAAAATTTTGAAGTCAGTCTTACTAACTCACTCAATGTAGCAACTCTGACTTGTAATAAATTTAATTAAGGAGAAAATGGAGTAAAAAAAGTGATGCAAACTAATGAATAAAAAACTTCCTTGAATTATAAATTTTTCATTAATGCTTCTGCAAGGAAATTCCACTCATTAAATGAAAAAATAGCATCTTCGTGATAACTCTAAAACAGAGCCTGAAGACTAAAAACAAGTAGTAACATGAACTTCATAAAAATAGATCTTAGAATCAGCACATTATTCAAATGAAATAATTTAACAAATTAAAGGCAAAAAGAACCATGGGTTCCCTCCCATGAAGTGCTATATTTTATTGTCTTTAGCCAGAAATTATTTAATTACATTTTTTTGAAAACAAAATAAAATCCATGGGTTTCCTCCCTTGTAGTGAATGTTTTAAAGTCCCCTGCCAGACTCACCTAGAGACTAATAATAATCACTAGGTGGATGTGGTTTCCTATGTAGGGACCACCACATGTGTTTGGCACAAATGTTTTTAATAGGAAAAAGAAAAATGGGGGCTCCAAAGGAAAATACAATAGAAACTGATCACTCATAACCAATAAAATTCCAAAAGTAACATCCTTTAACCATTGTGGGAATAGTGCTGTAAACTTCTAGAGTTGTTTTTTATTTATCAAATTTTGAATTCACATGATGGGACAACATTGAACTAGGTGTTCCTAAGGATATGGAATTTTCCTCATAGTTCTTTCTCTCAACTTCAACTTCAACATTATAAAAAACAAAGGTTCTTATAATTTAGATCTGAGACATATATTAAAGAGGGGAAATAGTAAGGTGCTGACCAGAATTATAAACATTTCAAATTAAGTGAAATTACCCCTCCAGACTACTATCAGCATCAATAGAAAGTTCAGAACCCAACTCATTTGAGGAAATAAGTGAACCGCCAGGAAGAGTTAATTGATGTTGAACCTAACTTTCTTCGTTGAATATATTATAAATATCTTCCATCAATTACTCAATAGATAAAATTGTATTAACGCCATTTTCTTCATAAAAATCAATTCTTCTTGAAACTACTGTGTGTTCACTTCTACATCTAGTGTAGTTTCAAATGTTTCACATTACAAATAAAACAGTATAGTGTGTTCTAAAAAGATTACAACTAGGGTAGTAATGTTTTATTCAGCTTCATTAAATTCAAATTGCAATTTTCTCAAATTCAAATAGTTTTCCTCAAAAATGAAAACAATAATTTCCATTTTCAGTACACAATGGTTCAAAAAAGTGATTACTATGAGAATAGGGAAATGAAAACTCATCAATTAGACTTTCTTCAAATATCATTAATTCATCCTCATAATCCAATAACATTTCAGAATTTATTTTCATTACAGGTTCAAAACATGAAAAATTAGTTTTCAATTGAGGTTTAAATATTTCAAATTATTTTACATCATGATTAAGGATCTCTTCCAAAATATTCCCCAATTAATGTTAAGATTCATTATTCATAAAATCAGATGTTTTGGGAGAATAATTTTTAACCTTATTGATTTCATTTTCTAGTATATCCTTTACACGAGTGACTATATTCTCAAAACTTCTAAAACTATGATTTTTCTCTATTGTAGGTATTATAAAGATAACTGGGAATTCCTTTTTAATATATTTCAATTCATCTTCAGAATTGTCCAACTCAACAACATTAAAATTCTTTTTGAGATTTTCAATGTTATTATATTGATTCACTGGGTTGGTTATTTCGAGATTTAGTCAAACAGAATCAGATTTTTTGAAGAGAATGGTTTCTTTCCTAGTTTCACTATCACTTTATGCTTCAACTTGATTTTCTAATAATTTATGAACATTTTTTATTTCATTTTTTTAAATTCACCTTGTTCATTAACACTATGTTGTAATTACAAGAGCACGTTTTCCAATCATTTCATTCTTTGATCTTAATATTGAGTGTATTTAGTTTGAATTTTGTGGGTTTTTTTAACAGAGTACTGAAAACATCCTCCCTAAAGTGTAGTTTGGATAAAATTTGACTACATTTCTCAAGGATGTTAGGAATGGGCTCAAAGTTCTATTCATTATGCTCAAGGTGATGGAACTATTGTGGGTAGATATAGTCACACAAAAAAAAGTACATCTATAATATCCACAACAAACACATTAATATCCAGTGTGATAATTTGAGCCTTAAAAAAATTCCATTTTTTAAATGTTCAGATTAAATACACACTAAAATCCTAGAAGAATGTTTATGACCAGCTAAAAAAATGAGGTTCATGTTTAATGACTTTTTATAAGGCAGTTTTTTTATATGATTTTTTAAAAGTTTTGTATTGATTTTTTTTTTCTAACCCCATACTCTCAGTATGTGCCATCCCCGACAATGGAACTATATTTTAATTTGAACATAGGCCATTAAGGCCCTCAAAATATTATTTATAACTCATACACTAGCATAGTGTTGTGGGGTACTACCCAAGGAAAGGCAGGTGATAAATATAAGGTTTTATTAAAAAAACACCATTGTTGTCAGCAGAGGAGTGAGTGAACATTGATTATATTTGTTAATTTTTAATATTATTTTACCTTTTTTTAACCATGAATAAATATAAAAAAATTGAAAAGAAACAAAATCATTTACTAATATAATAATGAACATGGAACTACATTAAATATATTATAAGAGGAAAAAATACTATGAAAAGTTAGCATGGTCGAAAGAGCAGATCAAATGTAATACCCAAGAATTCCAAACCACTGGTTTAAAGGATAATTTCCCCACTAATATTTATTTAATAATACCTCAGAGAAAAAGGAGAAAACTCTCCCTCTATATGAAACTTAACACAGAGAAGAGTGGATTTAGGAGTTCGCCACTCTAAAATCAGTTAAACTGCTTGACAGTTAGAAAAGGATAACATTTAGAAATAATCACTCCATAAATATCCAAAGATAAAGAAATTTACGATTCAAAAAATTTATTCAAGAACTACATCTCCAGATGATCTTGAATTTATTAATTTTGAAAATAATTGAGGTGTGAAAAACTAAACAGAGAATCATTAATAAATCTCATCGATTTATTATGATTCTGAAAAATGTAATATAAATAAAGAAGTTTAAAAGATTAACCAGAATAATTGAACAATCGATCTATAAAAATTTATCCTTTTATCATAATGAAATTTTTCATTAAAACATCAAAAAATAGAGTACAATAAATATAGGATAGTTGAGGAAGAACTCCCCAAGTGCTGCTCTGCCTTTAGGCTCCTTATCCTCTAGCTCGTCTCCAGTACTGCTGATGGGAGTCTGCTCTCAGATGGATGTGGTCATGAAAGTTGAATGAGAGTGCCACAAAATTCTGCTGCTTCTCAAACTTTAATATCCATTTTCATTCTCTATACATTACCCCCAGTTTTCCACCAATATCAAGTGTCCTTCACTTGTGCACTGCACATGCATTTTTTAATGACTTACATGTCACACAAGATTTTCCCTTATAACTACCTCATTGTGAGTTATTAGAATGCATCAAGACAGGGTTTAGTCTCCTGCATTAACATGCACAATATAAAATGAATATAAGTGTTAAAAATAAGAAAGAAATGAGTAAGTTTTTATAATTAAATTCATTATTTCATTAAAAGTCTTAACAGATTTAATAATGTTTTTATTAATTAATTTAATGATTTTTATTAATTAATGTTATTAAAATTTTTATAATGATTTTTATAATTACCTAAATTAAATATTTTAATAATTTATTTTATTAGAATATATTATTTTATTAATATTTTATGTATTTTATTATATATATATGTTTTATTAAATTATTTTGTTTTATAATTTATTTTATTATTATAAGTTATTTATGATATATTATTATTAATTTATTATTATTATTTATTTTATATTATTATTTTTTAATTATTTTTATTCCCCTATTTCTCTCTGGTCTTCAGTTTGGTGCCAAAACAAGGGGCTTGGGGGTTCACTATCGCGCCTTGGAGACCAGCTCCTCATATACGGTTTGGCTATCTCTTTAGTCTGGTGTTACAAAAGAGGTGGCTCCATAAGCCTTAGGACCAACAACACTCAAGTCATTCCTGTGGTAGTAGCGCGACCTCAGTGATTTTATCGGCTCAAAGCAGCACCTCTGGTGTGACACAGTGGTGGATGCCCTGGTATAGATCCAACGAGTTTCTATGAAGTAGCAGTGCAGTTCAGTGCAGTAAAGCAGGGGCCACTATGTTTTTTGGATCAGTGGAAACATCCTTCTTAGGATGAAGCTCAAACTCAAGGTGACAGTGGTGGTCCAGTTCGGTTCGTAGCAACAAGATAGTACACCAGCTCCCTCTCTCTCCTGAAACAACGAGTTATTCTTTGGATTGCAAGGCCGCAGACCAGTGCAGTGGCACAACTCATGTTCCATCAGTGGATTTCTAGTTCTGATTTCTTCCATTAATACAAGATGGTTCAAATCCATCATTTCTAGGTCTGAATAAAGAGAGCTCACTACCATGATTCAAATTTATATTTCTCTGGTTGAAGATTTCATTTTCTAGACGATCCAAATCTGTTTTGTTTTTAGTTTTGTTTAGAGTCTGTCGTGCCACTGGTGTGAGAATGATGAAAGGAGATAATGATGAATGAAGATAGAAGGTGGGAGTTATGACAATGGGTCTGAGGAATGAAGGAGGGGTGTGGTAACAAAGGTCACCAATAGTTAAGAAACATGTCACCGTTAATTAAAAAAAGTCACTATTAGTTAAAATAAATGGGGATGACTGATATTTATAAAAAAAGATCACCTGTAGTGAAAACAATATAAAAGTCACCAGAATTGAAAAAAATGGATACCAGTGGTTATAAAAAAAGTAAGGGTCACCGGTACCGATGGGAAAGAGACATCGATACCAATGCATAACAACATCAGTGATAGTCTTTTAAAAAAATTATGTAACGGTGAAACAAAAAATACCACTGCATACTTAAACATAAAAATAAAATTTAAGTTAATTAAATTCAAAAACTAAAAATAATTAATTAGTGAAAAACATAAATTCAAATAAATACAATGATTCAAAAATTTATAAAAATAAAGAAAAGCTTATTAAAACTAGATTATATTTAAAATTTAAACTTTTAAAATTATAATTTACATTATTATTTGTTAACCTTTATGTTAAAAAATGGAATAATGTTAAACTATGTTGATAAAGGACCTAAATTATAATTTATTAAAGGGTTTATAGTGAGCATAAATGGATCTCATTAGTGACTAAATAAGTCACTGATACATCATGTCTGTCTCAATGCTAGACTAAAAAAATTAATGAATTAATAGATTAACTACATTCTTAGGATTAAATAATTAATTTTTAAAAACTCTAAATTAATTAATAAAATAACTACATGAGTACTTAAAATTTAAAAATAATAATATCATTATATTGGAACTCAAAATCATAAATTAATTAATTGTCAATAGAATTAAACATCAAAATTAATAAATAAATAAATTTTAATGAAACTAAATTTAAATGGTAAAATATTAAATTGAAAACTAAGATAATATTTGAAAAACCAAAGATTAGTAAATGAAATAATAAAACATATCATTTTCTTAAAATTCTAAATAGATTAAGAACTAACAACACTAAAAGATAAATAATTAAATTAGAAATGTTTGTATGGTTAAATGAATTATTTTAAAGACTAAAAATACATAATATACTATAAAAATTTATAAATCAATGAATTTCATTATAAAAATACAAAAGTATGATTATTTAATAAAAAGTGTAAAATTAGTTAATTAAAACATAAAAAATTATCTAAAAATATGTGGAAAAACATTGAAAAATAGGGCCACATCACTTGTTTTCTCAATAATATTCTGTTAATTATTTTATTAGGCTAGATAGTCAGATTCAATATTTTCATAATGAGATTTGAAGACTGAGGAAGAATCCTATATATATAATTGATTTAGGTTTTTCATACTCAAAATTGAAGGGTTTTTTATTCATATTTAACATATTCTATCAAAGGAATATTTTCAATACTACAGAGAACTGTAATAAAGAGATTCCTAAACAGAAGAATTGTACTGAGAATAATTGTATCAGGGAGAATCGGACTAGGAAAAAACATATTGTAAAAATCAGAATGGTTTTTCCATAAAAGGTCTAAGAAGTTATATCCATCTTCTCATAATTAAATTGAAAATGTTTTTTCAATTGAAGAAAATTTTGGAATTGAAAACAATCAAATATAACAGGAGTTGTTGAAAAAAATTTGTATTATCCTATTTTTGATAAAAATCTGCACACAAACTATTTGAACTATTTAAAAAGTGCTAAAAAACTATAAGGGTATATACAATTCATTGTAATTTACTATTTTCTTTCTAGTAGGTTTTGTGTTTTTGGATTATTTACAAACCATAAAAATGATGCAGCTAATCTTATTGAATAGTGAAACTTTTAAGTACACACCTTATATGGATGTGTGGATGAATTATGTTCAACATGGAATTGAATATTTAACATGAGGCAAATGTTGTTTCATGTAAATATAAAAGAAAAACTATAATTAATTAACCCCTTCCCCTCTTAGTTATAAAATGATTCTAACTGGTCACTTTCAAATAGTATCAGAGTGTGTGATTCCTTCACTTATTCGTTGCTGTTGGAAAATTTGAATTATGTGAATATTAATGGTATTCTAGTTTTAAATGGATAGAATTATCATATCTGGAAATATAGAATGTTACCCTATCTTATTTCTATCAGTTATGATGTTCTTGATACTGAAATAGTTGGGATTCATCCCATTGATGATAAAGAACCTCTTACATCTATTGATAATTTTTTTTGAGAAATATGGTTGGGAAAATAATTCTATATTAAAATCACTTTCAAAAAGTGAAGTCATAAGGTAGAAGGTGTTTCCACATCCAAATGAATATGTGATAAATTGAAAAACATATACCAAGGAAATAAATAAGTGAATATGGAAACATTAAAAATATATATATTGAAATATGAATATTTGAAGATGGTTGGGCATGAGACTATTCAAGATATCATTACAAGGGTAAATTTCATTTTGAGTACTATCATACGTCTTTGTGAAAAGTTAGATGACTCTACAATTTTTAAAGTAATCATGAAAATCCTTCCTGACATGTTTTATAAGAATGTTTCTTCATTGGAATAAATGTATCTTGAATCATTATCTCATTATTTTTTCATAGTACTCTCATTACATATGAAATTATATGGGAGAAATATTTGAAAACAAAAACTAATGTTGATATATATATTCCTTTCAAGGATGATAAGAATGAAAAGTCAATGATGATTCTTATTAAAGATAATTCCAGTGATTCTGACTCAAAAAATTAGGTATGTAAAAATATTCATGATATTTTATCCATGTTATCTTAAAATTTTAAAATAGGTATAGGTAAATACAAATGGAAACATACTTTGAAATGTTTTAAATTTTGAGACATTGGTCAGTTTGTGGCTAATTTTCCTTAAAGAAAGAAATAAAAGGATAGTGAAGAAGTAGAAATAAATACATGATGATCATAGAAGAAACAAGTTGAAAATGGGAAACAATATTCCACAAGAAATGATATGAAATTATTCAATTCTAAATTAAAAGTATTCTTATCTAATGATGAAAAAGAATAAGGAAGTGACGATAAATATGAAAAAACAGATGAATATGGTGTTGAAAATAATTTTATTGCAACATTAAAAGTTGAATAATGTATAATTAGTAGTTTAGAAGTATTAGAATCTCAACATGATCATCATTTTAAATAAGAGTTGAAATAATGTGTATGAAATATCCGTAGACATGAAATCAAAAAAAATTTAGAAGATAAATGCACTTCAACAAGAAATGCTGAATTTTTTTCTGATTAGAAAGTAAGGCTGAGAAAAGGTATTGATGATTTTAACAAATCTCTTGATGAAAAAAATAATTTTAATGAGTATCTAGATGTGATGTTGAAAGAAAAAAAAGATGAGTTATTACTTTCCCAACAAATACTTTAGAAATAAACATAAAAAAATAAATGTTTTGAAGAATCTATCTAGGAATTTGGTCAATGTTATCAGAAATATAAACCTAAGAAGAATCAGAGAAGATATTTTCAAAGGATGAAAAGAATGATGGATTTTTTTTAAAAGAATAATGCAGGGAATGTTATGTATGTGGCCTAGACCAACAATGTTTGAAATTTAGAATTGTAAAATAACAATGAGTTTTATTTTTTTTGAAACATTATAAATCTGAAATGGAATTCCAATTATTTTATTGTTGATAATTCTAAAAATAAAAGGAAGACACCAATTGAAATCAAAAGGTTGGTAGTTCATAAAATGAATACATGAAGGTGGTTTATAAATGTTTTCTCTATTCTAGACAGTATGGATTTCTCGTAGGGAAATACTCATTTTATGGATATTGCTGGTATTATGGTGGATTCGGGAATACAATACATATTTATTAGTTTATAGAAAAAAATATTACTATTTTTTCAAATGTTATTAATGGAACAATTTAAGGGGGAGACAATTCTCTCAAGAGATTAAGTTTGAGAACATTATTGTGAAGAAACCTAAAATGGTTAGAGTAATGATTGAAAATAGGTTTAAACACTTGGAATCTAGTTTTGAATTATGTTAACAACCTGGAAATAAATAAAGAGGATGATTAGTTTTGTTACCATTAAAAAAAATAGTCTTAACAATTATTTGAAGTCAAAGATGGAGGAATAAAAGTAATAATGAAATGTTGTTATGGAAATTGATTTCAAATCTAGGAAAAGATAACAACCTTGGATTTTTTATTGTGGGTGTTCTTATCATAATAAATGATATTTGAAATTGTTGAATAATTTTAACAAATTAAAATATGACACATGGAAATTTTGAAATGATGAATCCTTGAAAATTGAAGGTGTTGGATCATCCATCATTGGGAAATAATATATAAAATCCAAGAAAGCATTGTATTTTAGTGGCCTAAAACACAATTTTCTAAATGTCCCACACATGTCTGATGAGTGTAAGAAAGTTATCTTTAGATAATATGGGTTTGTAGTGAAAATTTATAAATAATGAAGGATTGTTATTATAGTCTAACATACAAAAGGAAACATATTTCATATTGGTGAAATAAATAACTCTTATTACATGAGTCTGATGGAAGAGAATAAATTGTGGAATAAAAGGATGGGAAACATTTTTCAAAGAATAATGAGAATGTTATCAAATAGATTTGTGTCTGAGATATTCCTAATTTTCCATGAATAGGATATTGGTGTTTCACTAATTGATAGAAAAGAAATATTAAAAACTCAATGAATAATAATGTCGATATTTGTTCAAAACAACCCCTGTAATTGATTCATTATCAAATCTATAGTCCAAAAATTATGAAACAAAGAAATGGAGATAAGTAATTTATTGAATTCATTGAGTATTTTACACCCATTACTTGTGTTATGTATATGAAACATAATTTATATGCTTGTAAAAATATTAAATGTTTCAGAAGGAAGGTTGTGAAAGAATTTTAATATTCAGTGAAGATATTGAGAACCAAAATTGGAGGTGAATACATAAGTTAATAATTTGAATGTTATCTAGAGAAACCTATAATTTCACATTAGTATAGTTCCCTATACACTCTTCACCAAAATCGGATGACAAAAAGAGTGAATAGATGTTTTGTGGAAATAAGATGAAATATGTTAATTGAACATGGTATTTCTCAATACTTTTGGGGAAATCCATGAGTACTTAATTTTCTATTTATTGCCATTGTTTCTATAGGCCTCATTTATTTATGGCTTTATATGAATCATTTTATTGAAAAAATCTATGTTAATATATTTTAATGTGTTAGGTAGAACATTCATTATAAATAATAATGGTGTAAACTAAGGAAAGAAAGAGTAAAAAGGGGAAGACGAAAAAAAATTTAGATACACTCTAAAAGGAAGAGGTTATAGATGATTAAAAAAGAGATAATAAGAATTGTTGATTCTATTAATGTGGAATTAATTGAATGTTATGAGAATGATAAACATATTCAAGAAGATGATATGGGATCGGGATATACCAAATATACACAATAGGGGGGGTGAATTGTGTCTTTTACAAATTCATTGCGAAATCGTGTTCTGCCCTTTGTCATTAATTAGATGTATTAAGTATAGGAAATTTAAATAGTTTAGACACACGATTTATAGTTGTTCAGGGAATAGAAGCCCCCTAGTCCACTCCACCAACACTCTACTCCACGAGCTTGGTGATTTTCACTATCTGGTCATCTTGTCACTAGACTGTTTCACAACTGATTACATGTAGTTGACACCTTTACATTCTAAGGAAAAATAGGGCCTTCAGGTTCACTCACAGAACCTACAAAACTTAGTATGAGAAGCTGGTCACTCAAGGAAAAAAAAATTCATTGAAAATACTTTCCTATACTTCATCACAATTGCAATAGAATGCAATTGACAGTAGATGGATCGTCATCTTTAGAAATAGTGATCATCATGTAAAATTCATTCTACGTCGATATGGTTGTAGTAGATATAGAAATATAATTCACCACTTCAGTAGTGGTAGACTCATGATAGATCTTTTTTGATGAAAGAGTGAATCTTCTATTGAGATTCTTCTTCTTCAATAGAGATTGATTTTTCACTCTTTGAAACTATCTGATCTATGTATATTGATAGTCTTTGTGTATATATCACATCTATATAATAACGATGTGAACTTCTCCTGGAAATTTATATCTACAAAAGTTACCATCTTACTCATTATTTTAAGGCATTTGTATCAATAGAGAAGTCACAACTCCCATTGATATTCAGCATGAAAAGCTCCTTTTAAATTGATCCTTTGAATCGTAGATAAAACAACTTTGAATCAGTCAAAGACACGTATTAAAAACAGTTTTTGATCCGAATTAAAATCATCCAAATAAATCGCTTGTAGACCATTGGATTATAATATCGTCTTTAATTATTTGACGCCAATCATAAGTTTGAACTGTATAACATGAGTAAGATAGATGAAAAACGTAAGGTTGATAACATAGGGTTGATAAAAAACATAGGTTTGATCATCCATAGTTTTTATTTGAACATTCAAACGTACAATAAATGATCCATACTTTTATAAGGTTCCAAACGTAAGGTACGTGATCCATACTTTTGATGAAACATAAGGTTGTTCAAAAAATTAATTTTGATGAACCATACTTTTGAGAAACAAACGTAAGGTTTAAAACTTACATACGGTTCTTCTCCCATACTTTTTAATATCCCAAACATAGGGTTCCTTCTTAATGAAGGGTTTCCCTTCCATACTTTTCTGATAACCTATGGTTGATTAACCATAATTTTCTGATAACTCATAATGTATACACCACATTCCATCCTTATGCTAAATTTCTCCACGTAGGGTATGAACAGTGATTCTAGAACACGCTTAAGTGATTCCCAAATATGTAGCGCATGAATAGTGTTTCCAGAACATACTAATGCAAAAAATTTAGTAATTAAATCTCATTGTTCAAGAACTTAAATAATTCTTCCATAAGTAAAAATATAATGAATAATAATTTCCTAAAATATACATAAAAATAAATTCATTAGAACCAAATTAAGGGTATTTTTGAGCATCAAAATCAATATAAAGATAGAGCATTGTTCTCAACAATCTCCCCCATTTAAAAAAAATATTATGTATTGTTTAAAACAACACATTCTCAACAATCTCCCCCATTTTGATGATCACAAAACCCATAAAATAATAAATGAAATTAACTTCCAAAATTAGTTACATACAGTTTTGAATTTTGCAAAGATAAATACAATATTACTTTTAACATAATTTCTCCCCCTTAAAGGATTTAAGATAAAGCATAGTATTTTAAAGTACAATGTAATATAGTTAAAATAAAATGTTGTGTTTATCCAAATTTATCCCCCAATTGTGATATAAAAAAAAGATAGAATACGAAATAGAACAAATTTTAATGTAGTAGTGAACATAAGTAAATGCTATTATTAACCATTTTTCAATAATAAAACATGGATTACTGGCATATTTTAACAAAGTGAGTAAAAAAATAAAAACACACAAATATATAAAGAAATAAAATTTCATTAAAATAAAATGTAACCGGTATAATTATAATGAACTCTGGAATCTAGGTGTGGTAAGGTTATAAGGTAGGGTATGTCTCCTCTAAAAAAAAACCTTGATTTCTAGCAATTGCTCCCTCAACCTTCTCATCATTTCTTCTCCCATCTTGATAATAAGATCTCTATTCTCCCGAGCCATATGGATATCTTCTATCATATTTACTCTAAAAAACTCATGATGTATTTTTTCCTTGTCCATAAACAGGGTTAACTATTTTGTAAACTTAGTCAGTACAGTTCTAATACTTGGTTCACTTGAGGTCAACTGGTTAGGAAAAAATATATTATTATCTAATAATAATGATAGTGGGGCACTATTGCATTGCAAATCCTGCAATATTTCATTCATAATGATCATTGCTTTTGTGGTAGCCTGAAATCGTCTGATTAAATCAGGTGAAGTACCAGATCCACTAGCTTCTCCAGTCCGGATAGATGAATATTGTGTCTCCATATAGTCTTTAAACTCTGATAGATCTGACTTAATCACCTTTTATAATTACAGCTTGGATACTTCTATCAACATTGTTTTCTTAAAAGTTTCAACTTCTTGCCTTGAAAGTAAACTTACTTTAAGTCTCTGAAATTTCAACAATTTTTGGTATAAGACTCTCTTCAGAGTAGCATTTTCGGATTCCAAAATTGTCAGCTTCCTGTACATCTCTTCTACTTCCTTATTCACTAAATCAAAGGCACCCAGGGCATGATTCTCATTCTCAGCTTTAATGTGATGCATAAGTACTAATGGAAATGATTCTGCATCAAATTTATCTTTTCCTTCCTCTTGAGCTGGATGGTCCACATAATTTTTCTTAGAGTCTTTTCCAGAGTCTTCCACAGAAAAATACTTATTATTTACCTCTATATGAACTTCAAAAACATTCCCATTGAAAACATCAGTAATCATTTCTTCCACTGGATTTTCAAAATTCATATATTTTTTATTTTCTTGAGGACTGCCCATATCCTCACCAGGCTCTGCCTCCTTTTATTTTTCAATTTTAACTTTGGTTTCAGCCACAATTTGAGATTCAATTTCAGTTTCAACCATTTCCTATTCCGAAGTCCCAGTTTCAGCTTCTTATTGAATTTCATATTGTACTTGAGGAGTCACTTTAATTTGAACAGTATCCTTTTCTTGTGGCTTCTCAATAGCTGCTTCTCTGAAAAAACAAAAAGAGAGTAAATCTCTTGATGTTAAAACATGTGAACCAAGTTCCTTAGGTGAATTAGAATATCTTTTCCTTTGAATCTAAAGTCCCTCCTAACTACTTTCGTCTTAAGATTCTTCAGTTTCAAATCATAATTTTTTATAGTAGAGCTCAACTGTAATTCAGTCTGTCCCTCCTTGGACATAAAAGATTGAGCCTGAGCACTTTCTTCTTCTTCTTCATCTACTACTAGAAAAAGTTCTCATTTCAAAGTTCTCCAAGAGTAACCAATATTTCTCAGGGTCCCAACACCAAATGTGTTACTATGATGACATATAACTCTAGCTTCTACCAGCCTTACAATATCATTTTTGAACAAAGTTTTTGATATGAATATACTAAACGGATAAAAATTCATGAGTTCTTCTATTTGACAACAGTAATGAAGGTACCATACCATGTACCTAGGAAAATTAATTCTTATATCACTCATCAAAAGATACATTGTAAACATGTCTGAATACAAGATATTCTTCGTCTCAGAAATCCTCAGTGAAATCCCTATTTTCATAAACTTCACTAGGATTTTATGATCAGGCTCCAAGTCCTTTACCAACATCTTCCTTATATATATAGAAACAAAAATAAAATACATAATATTTTCAGACATATGTACTGAATCCCCTATATTATTTTAATCAAAATGAATGACTCCCTCATGATGGCAGTTCAGTATATGACCAATCTCCATAAGGAATATCGAAGCATCTCTATATTCAATCTTAGCTACCATAGTATCCTCATCATCCCCCAGTCTAAACTAAACAGTTTTGAAGAAATAAAGATGTTCTACCTCATATATAAACTCCATAAAATCTCCATTAAACATCTGTTCATGGTTTTCAAATGAAAGAGCTTTCTTCATCAATAAGTTCGTCTGATATAACCATTCCAGATCTTTGACCTTTCCTTGCAAAATTTTTCTTTCTTAAGAGCGATGTCTCGTGGCAGTTCTGGTCTTAGCCTCGTCAGTTCTCTTGGTCTTGGCCATTTCTGTCGAAAAATATATGATGTTTCAAATGAGGATTAGGGTTTCAAAGGTTCAGGTTCGAATAGACAATGAGTAGTAAAGTGTCGCGGGTCCGAAAGGGTTTTTGGTAGAAATGAAATGATTTAGAATTCGAAAGGTTTCTGATAGCCTTGATTCCCGTGTCTTCAATAATTATTACATAGATTTAAAAAAACTAAAATTGATCATGGGAAAAAATATTCTGTTTGAAAAACAAATAACTAATTTTTTTTAAAATTGTATTGAAAGGAAGAAAAATCATAATAAAATAAAACGTTATTTAAAATTATATAAACCTAGATACCCCTTAATAAAATCAAACCTTGTAGTGAGAAGTGGTTTGGTAAAAATATCAGCTAATTGAATTTCAGTAATTACAAATTATAAGAATATATCCTTTTTAAGAACATGGTCTCCTAGAAAATGATGTCTGATATCAATATTCTTAGTCATAAAATGATTAATAAGATTTTTTAAAATATTTATAGCACTAGTATTATAACATAAAATAGGTGTACTTTTAAAAATTAGTCCAACATCCATAAGAATGTTTTTCATCAACAATACTTGTGCACTGCAACTACTAGTAGATACATATTATACATCAGCTGTTGATAGGGCAACTGAGTGTTGTTTCTTACTTCTCCATGACACTAAGGATTTTCTAAAAAATTGACAAGTACCCGGAGTGCTTTTCCTATCTAATATATTACTTCGAAAGTCTGCATCTGCATATGAAATTAAATTAAAATCAGACATTTTGGGATAAAGAAGAGATTGAATAATAGTTCCTCTTAAATATCTAAAAAATATTTTAACATCAGTTAAATGGGATTCTTTAGTATTTGATTGAAGTCTTACACAAATACATACTAAATACATTATATCTGGCCTGCTAGAATTAAGATATAATAAACTACCAATCATACCTCTATATAACCTGTGGTCAACTAATTTTCTAGTTTTATCCAAATAAAGTTTTATATTAGTTCACATAGGAGTTGTATATGTGTTTTTGTCTTCATGTAAAAAATTATTTACTAAATCTGTAATGTATTTGATTTGATTTAAAACATTTCTAAAATGTTCTTGATAAATTTAAAGTCCTAAAAAGAAATTTAATTCTCCCATCATACTCATTTCAAATTTTTTTTGCATTATATTTGAAAAATCACGACAAATAGATTTATTATTTGATCCAAAAATTACATCATCAACATAAATTTGAACCAATAATTTGTTAGAATTTTATATTTTTATAAATAGTGATTGATCTTCCATTCAAACAATAAAATAAATTTTCAAAAGAAAAGAGCTTATTCATTCATACCAAGCTCTAGGTTCTTGTTTAAGGCTATAAAGAGCTTTAGTATGTTTAAAAACAAAATCTAGTTTTTGTGAATTTACAAAATCAGGAGGTTGCTAAACAAAAACTTCCTCCATTAAATAACCATTTAAAAATGAAGACTTAACATCCATGTAAAATAATTTTAAATTCATATGAGGTGCATATGCTAAGAGGATTCTAATGATTTATATTCTAGCTACAGGTCAAAAGGCCTCATCATAATCTATACCTTCTTCTTGATTATATCTTTTACCTACAAGTATCTATTTATTTTTAGTTATTATTCCTTGATAATCATTTTTATTTCTAAAGACCCATTTGGTTCCAATCACTGGATAATTCAATGGCCTTTCAACTAATTTCCAGAACTCATTTTTTTGGACTAGTTTAGTTCTTCTTCCATTGCTATCAACCAACCATCACCATCTAACTCTTCTTCTATAGACTTGGGTTCTAATTGGGATAGAAAGGAATAAAATTCCACTATATTTCCTATGATCCTTATAGTTTCAATTCCTGATTCGAAGTCTCCTATTATAGTTTCTAATGGGTTATTCATTAGGGTTCGTGACTCTCTAGGTAGTAAACTTATAGGTTATTAAGTGTCATCATCTTATGGACTGGACTGAATTAAAAATATACATTTTTCAAAATCATCTTTTAGTTTCTCAAGTCTCATGTTATCATTAGAATCAGGCTCATCTATTTGATCTTCCCTATTCTCAATAGGATTAGATTCATCAAACTTCACATGAACTGATTCATCAACAATCCTTGAAATTTTATAAAAACACTATAAGCTTTGGAAGTTGCAGAATATCCTAAGAAAATACCTTCATTATATTTTGGATCAAACATACCAAGATTGTATTTGGAGTTTAAGTTATAAACCTTTCATCTAAATACATTAAAGTAATTTACTTTAGGTTTTTTGTTATTTCAGAGTTCAAACGACATCTTTTTCAAAATTGGTCAAATTAAAACTCTATTCATTACATAGTAGGAAGTACTTACATCTTCTTCCCAAAAATAGGTAGGAAGACTGTATTCATTTAGCGTAGTCCTAGCCATTTCCTGAATTTTCCTATTTCTTCCTTCAAAAATCCCATTTTGTTGAGGAGTTCTTGGTGTAGTGAAGGTGTTTTTAATACCCATATTTGAGCAAAAGGAATTGAATTCTAGATTCTCAAATTCGCCACCATGATAACTTCTTAATGAAATTATTTTAAAATCATTTTCATTTTGAAAAACTTTTCCAAAACGTTCAAATAATTTAAAATCTTTATTTTTAAATTTTAAAAATAAATTCCATATAAATTAGAATAGTCATCAAGTAATACGTATACATATAGTTTTCCATCCAAGATTTTTATTCTAGAAGGTCCAAAAAATCCATATTGATATGTTATAAAGGTTTAGATGTAGCAATTTTGTTAACAGATTTGAAGGATGATTTGTGTTTTTTTCCAAGTTTACATGAATCACAAAATCTATTACATTCAAAATTGATACTAGGTAAATCAGAAACTAGTTGTATCTTGGAAAATTTATGTAAAGAATTTATATTGGAGTGTCCAAGTCTTCTATTCCAGATTCAGGATTCATTTATCTTAGCAGTGAAGCTGTTTACATGTTGTTTACAAAAATAATTTAAATCTGGGGTATAAACATTGTCAGTTCTAGTTGATCTAAATTTAACTAGTTTGTTTTTTTAAAACAGAACAATAATTTTTATAAAAATCAATAGCATAGACATCATCACAAAGTTGACAGATACTTGTCATATTTTGTTTAAATCCTTATACATAAAGTACTTTGTTGATTGAGACAACTTCTGGATCTACAACTATTCCAATTCCAATGATTTTCCCTTTGGAATTGTCACCAAAAGTTACAATTCCACTCTCTTTTTGAGTGAGTGTAGAAAAATTCAATGAGTTTCCACTCATATTTCTTGAGCAACCACTGTCCATACACCATAAGGTCTATTTTATTCTATGACCTGCTTCCTCGTCTGTTTCTTCCATAAAGCACATGTTAGATTTCAGATTTACTTCTTCCTTATCTAAGTCTGAGTTTAAAGAGCAGTTGGAATCTTCAGACACACTCCATGTTGCTTTTTTACTTTCTTGTCTTTTTTCTCATAATCATTCCTTTTGAATAACTTCTTTTTATTGTCTTCTTTTAACTAAGGACAGTCAGTTTTGATATGACCCATCTTCTTGCACTCATAACTCTTGACTTAATATTCATCATTTTTGAATGTTTTTTTGAAACCTTTTTTCTTTCTGTAGAATTTAATAAGCATTCTGGCTAGCGCAGCTAGTTCTATATCAGAATTTGATGAATCAGAACTTTCTGATTTCACCTTTAATTCATTATTCTTTAACTTTTTTCTTTTCCCTTGAGATGAAACTTTTAAGGCAGTGTCTTCTCTCTTGATCAGAACCTTATTCTCATTTGCTTCATCTTGCATCTCGACTTTATACATCATAAGTATTCCAATGAACTCATTAATGGTTAAGTTCTTGATAGGTTTCGACTGTCGGATTGCAGCAGAGATTCCATTCTATTTAGTAGGAAGTAATCTCAGTACTTTTAAACCTTGATCAACATGTTTGGTTGGATCTCCCAAGGCAGTTATATTGTTTACAATTAATATCAATATTCCATTCATTTGAGTAATGCTTTCACCTTTGAGCATTCTGAATGTATGAAATTTAATCTTAGAAGTAGCATACTCATTTTCCTGACATTGTCAGTTCCATCATAAAAAACAACAATAGTTTTCCACATATCATATGTTGTCGGGCATTGAGATACTCTGTTAAATTCATCATGTCCTAGACCAAATATAATTGCATTCATTTCCTTCGATTTCATATCATATTCTACTTCATTGGCTGCACTCCATGTTTCAGGTTTCTTTGGTATTTCATATGGAGTCAGAATCTTAGAATATACATTGTATCCAAGGTTTTTCAGATATATTATCATTCTTCATTTCTAGCATCCATAATTTTCTCCATTTAAGAACGGTGCTCTAACCATAGACATTGCTTCTCTTGTATCAGTCATCTTTCTCTATGTATAATACTTAATCACTTTCATCTTGTTAAGGCTTTATCGGAAAGCTCCAACTCTGATACCAATTGTTGGATCGGGATATAAAAAATATACACAAGAGGGGGGGGGGGTGAATTGTGTCTTTTACAAATTCTTTACGAAATCATGTTCTTCCCTTTGACTTTAATCACATGGGTTAATGCAGGAGAAATTTAAATAGCAGAGTCACACGATGTATAGTGTTTTGAAGAACAGAAGGCCCCTAGTCCACTCCACCAACACTCTACTCCATGAGCATGGTGATTTTAACTATTTGGTCCTCTTTTCAATGGACCATTCCACAACTTAGTACAGAGAGTTGACACCTTTACAGTCTAAGGAAAAACCAAGCCTTCTAGTTCACTCACAGAACCTACACAGCTTAGTACAAGAAGCCAATCACTCAAGATAAAAAAATATTTGTTCATTGAAAATACATTCCCATTGTTCTTCACAATTACAATATAATGCAATTGACAATAGATGGATTTTTGTCTTAAAAAATTTTGATCTTCAAGTAAGAGTCATTCTAAATTGATCCAGTTGCAGTAGATATAGAAATATAATTCACAACTTCTGCTGCATTAGACACATAATAGATCTTCGATGAAGAAAGATTGAAGCTTCTATCGAGATTCTTAATCTTCAATAAATAGAGATTTTTCTCTCTTCGAAATCATCTAATCTGTATATATTTATTGTCACTGGGTATATATTACATCTATATAATAACGACGAGCACTTCTCTTGAAAATTTAGATCCATAGAAGTCACCTTCTAACACATGATATCCAAACATTTGAATTAACTGAGCTATCATAACTCCCCTTTAATTTTTTCATGAAAAGATCCTTTTAAATTGATCCTTTGAATCATTGATAAAACAAATTTCAATCAGTCAAAGACACATATTAAAAATAGTTTTCGATCCGGCTTAAAATCAGCTAAATAAACCACTTGTAGATTTTTGCATAATAATATCTTCTTTAATTATTTGACACCTAACATAAGGTTAAACTATATAGCATGCATAAGATAGATCACAAACGTATGTTTGATGATGTAGGGTTGATAAAAAACGTAGCGTTGATCATCCATACATTTCTTTTCAACAATCAAACGTATGATAAATGATCCATACTTTTACAAGCTTCCAAACATAAGGAACATGATCCATACTTTTGATAAAACATAAGGTTGTTCAGAAAAGTAATGTTGATGAACCACACTTTTGAGAAACATACATAACGTTTAAGATATACCTACAGTTTGTCTCCCATAATTTTTAATATCCCAAACATAGGGTTCCTTCCTAACGTAGGGTTCCTCTTCCATACTTTTCCAATAGCGTATGTTTGATTAACCATAATTTTTTGATAACTCATAAAGTATACACCGCATTCCATACTTACGCTACGTTTCTCCACATAGGGTATGAACAATGATTCTAGAACATGCTTAAGCAATTCCCAAATATGTTGAGTATAAACAGTGTTTCTTGAACACACAAAGGTGAATTCTTTAGAAATTAAATCTCATTGTTCAAGAACATAAATATTTCTTCCAGAAATAAAAATATAATGAATAATAAATGCCTGAAATATAATTAAAAATAAAATCATTAGAAAACAACTAAGGGTATTCGTGATCATCAAAATCATCATAAAGATAGAGTATTATTCTCAATAATCTCCCCCTTTTAAATATTTTTTTTGTATTGTTGGAAAAAAACACTTTCTCAACAGATGAGAATGCTGAGCATGATTATTTTGAAAACAAATCTAATAAAGATATGGACAATTGTATTCTGAATCAAAAAGAATAATCAGACTCAACCACTTTCAAGGATGATCATGATACTATAAAATCTCATCCTAGGTTGAAAAAGAAGGTGGAATCTCAGAATATTATTAAGTATCCACACCAGAAGGTTCAAACAAGAAAAACAACAAATACTACAACAAATAAATCATTATATTAAAAAGTGGATCCAAATGTTGTGAAATAAACTTCTGAGTATCTTAAATTGGTTCAGGTTGTTAAAGAAGAGTTGGATCAAATTGAAAAGAATAATACATGGGAACTGATATCCATTATTGAAAATGAAAAAATTATTAGCATAGAGTGGGTTATCCAGAACAATCTGAATATATTAGGTGAAGTGATAAAAAACAAATAATTTTTGGTATGAAACTGATTTTCCTAAATCAATGGTATAGACTTTGATGAAACTGTCTCTCTTATGGAAAGAATAGAAACCATCGTAACATTAACTGTAGTTTTTTCACAAAGTGTATATAAGATATTTTATGTGGTTGAAAATTCTATATTCTTGAATAGTGATCTTAACGAAGAATTTTATATTGAACAACCATGTGGATTTTTATTTAGGAATGATTAAAGTAATGTGTGAAGATTAAAAAAGGATCTGAATGGATTAAAATAATCTCCAAGGGAATCATATTCAAAATTAGATACATACTTATGGAATATGAATTTCAATAAAGGAAGAGTGGATAAAAATTTATACATCAGGTAATGTCAAATGTATTCCCTCACTTTGATTATTTTTTGTTGATGAAATAATCTGTACTATTAATGATCAAATAAGTTGTGAAACATTTTCTAATGAAATGGAAAAGGAATTTGGAATGTACATGTTGGGGGAAATTAAAAACTTTCATGGGATAAAAATACATCAAAGGAAGGAATAAATTTTTCATTCTCAAGAAAATTATGATAAGGAACTTCTTAATAGGTTTGGAATAGAAAAATAAAAACCCATTTCAACACCAATACTAATGGGAACAAAGTTGTATAATTATCAAGATGGAAAATAAGTTGATCAGAAAGATTATCAAAAGTTGAATCGATGCTTATTGTATTTGAATGTCTCTAGATATGTAATTTTATATGATATTACCTTATGTACAAGATTTAATATTTCTCTAAAAGAATCACATTTACTTATTATAAAATTAATTCACTGATAAATCAATAGAACAAAAAAATTCAGAATCAATAATTGTAGCATATACAATATTAAATTTTTTTGGGTATTCAGATAATGATTGGGTAAAAAATGTTTATGGTAGAAGATCCACATATAGTGGAGTATTATTTTTGGGACATAACTATATATTTTAGCATTAAAAAAACAATTAAGTAAATCTCAGTACGACTGAAGTAGAGTATGTTTCTTCCACTCAAGACACTACTCAACTAATGTGGATGAAAACTCAATTATAATATTTTCTTGTTAAAGTGTTGATACCCTTTCTCTTGGGTTGTGATATTCAATGTACAATTTATCTCAATAGAAATATTTTTCAACATTCATGGTCAAAACATACTGATATTGTTTCCGACACTTTCTGTCGGGGCGCGCGCACACATCTATCACACAGGGGAGGACGCGTGACTTGTTGCCCAGCATTCCCACTTTCCAAAGGTGTTTGGCATCCATTCCTTGTTCAGGGACGTCTGCTCCTTGATCAAAACCAGGATGATGGGATGTCGGTTCTTTATTACATGGATTCCTCCTCGGATCTCGTCACCTAATCCGAGTCTCCCTCTTAGATTTAAGAAGGGTTCGTGAATCTCTTTCCCGGTGCCATATCTTCATTGACACCAGTTAATTACGCTGCTTCCATCGAGACACTCAAAGGGGTCTAGTCGGGCTAGAAACCTTCGGTGAGGAGAATGGTCACACTAGGGGATTGGCATGTCTGCCTTCTGTCCATTATTATAGGGATTCTCGAGGGCATGGGAGAACGAGGTATCCCACATCGAATAAGGGGAATTGGCATGCCATAAGAATGTATCAGAGGTTCTCCTTATCTTCCCATTTTTAGCACGGGTTATGTAGCGAGTTTAACGTCTTGTAGAGACGATTGCGGTAAGGGCGTGTCTTCTGAGGTTTTCCTCAGCTTCCCATGTTTAACACGGGGTATGCCACGAGTTTAATGTCTTGCGGAGACGGTCACGCCGAGGGCATGTCTTCTAAGGTTTTCCTCAGCGTCCCATGTTTAAAACGGGGTATTCCGCGATTTTAACGTCTTGCAGAGATGGTCACACCGGGGGCATGTCTTCTAAGGTTTTCCTCAGCTTCCCATGTTTAACATGGGGTATGTCACAGGTTTAATGTCTTGCAGAGACGGTCATGCTGAGGGTGTGTCTTCTGAGGTTTTCCTATGCTTCCCATGTTTAACACGGGGTATGTCATGAGTTTAATGTCTTGCAGAGATGGATCAAACTGATCGAAACACTGAGAGTGGATCAGATAAAAGAACCCCCTAAAGGGAACTCTGATGTTAGGGCCAGCACATGGGCGTCTTCCCAGATACTGTGGAGTGGAATGAGGTGGCATGATCCCACCAGGATGTGGCGGCCTAGGTAGGAATCAGGATGGGTGAAGGAGTGAAGGGGATTGAACCTCATGGAGGCTTCCTACGCACCATGCTTTAGCATTGATCAAAGTCCACGTAGTTTAGGCATACAGTTTAACGTCATGAGGGACGAAGGAATTTGGGGCTTATGCTCTGAGGCGGCCCACAATGGATGGATATGGGGCTTACGCTCTGATGCGGCCCATAATGGTGGATATGGGGCTTACGCTCTGAGGCGGCCCATATTGGTGGTTGGTGAACCAAAAATAAGGGGATGGAACAACTGAGTGATGGGATTAAACCTCATGGAGGCTACCTATATACCATGATTTAGCACAGATCAATTTCCACATAGTTTGGGTGGTGCCGTTTAACACCATGCAGGATGATCCAAACAATTTAATGTAGCATTGGACGACATACAATTTAACATCGTGCGGGACGAGGGCATATAGTTTAACGTCCTGCAGGATGAGGGCATACAGTTTAACTTCGTGCTGGATGGGAAAGTTGGGGATTATGCTCTGAGGCGGCCCAAAGTGTTGGCGAACTGGCGTGAAGAGGTCGGAATGACCGGGTGGTGGGCTTGAACCTATTGGATGCTTCCTACGTACCATGATTTAGCACATATCAAAGTCCTTGTAGTGCACCGGGATGGGGCTTACGCTCTTAGGCGGCCCATAAGAGGATGTCATGGTCGATGCTCACTCTAATCCCACGCGAGTCATGCTTAGTGTGAGAAAAAAGAGGCAGTAGGGACCAGATGATCACGTCACGAAGGGTGTGTCCGTGAGAAGCGGAAAGGGGATTACGCATTGAGTGTCCCATGGTGCTAGAGCTTACTCTAGGATGGAGGCCCGTGGTGTGACAAAGCGCAGAGGGAGAGGGATTTGGGACCGAACAAAGTAGATGCCTCATTCCATATCACACCCTCCCCTGGCCTTGGCGTTGGGGAAGTACGGAGGTGCATTGGTGCTACCTTCCGCAAAAGAGGCTAGGGGATTACGTTCTAAGGCATCCCTTCCCCCGTGGAAAAAAAACCACTCTGAGTGGGAGGATCTCATTCCATGTGAGTAAGATTCCATTCCTGTGGAGATGAGTGGTGTAAAGAATGTCCGAGCCAGGGGGACCCTGCGTGCGAGGCACGAGGTCAGATCACAGTTTAACGTCATGTGTTAAGGACGAAGTTCCTGGCAGTTTAATGTCCTGCAGATCAGACGAGGTGGGTTCTCTCCACACCCCTAGGGCTTACATTCCCAACACCCTCTACCCCTTGTGGGAGGGAAGGAATCGACAAGGCTGTAGTAAAGGGGGGCCGCAGGGTGAACCATCGAGGGGTCCACGTTAGCATGGCTATGCGAAGAAGAAATAGCCTTTGGTGTTCCTATGCGAAGAAGCATAAGGAAAAGCACTGAAATGGGAAAATCCGCCAAAGGGACCTTGAAGTTACTTCATACGAGCCTGGAAGGCCATATGGGAAAACAACGCATGACGTTCATGCCCGGTATAAAGGACATTGGGCACCTAATCAGGGAGGCACCCCGGGGGGTGTAAAGGTGAGGGGTCCTGGGGTTTGCATGCAAAGAGAAGGATTGCGTGCAAAACACTAGGATGGCATGCAATTAGGGTAGGGGGATTGCGAATAGCTAGGGGGATTGCACACAACAGACTTGGATTGTGCGCGGGAGGAAACTGCCGATCCCTGGAAAAACCTAACGACGGGATTGCACGCAATTGGGTTTTGCGCACAAAAGAGGGAGTGCGTGCAATGGAAGTTATTGCGGGAAAAGAAGTAACCCTGAGGAGTTTTCAATTTTATTTAAGCCGGTGGGATTGCATGCAAAGGCGAACCTCGGGGAAAGGTTGTATAAAAAGGGTCAATACCTAAAAGTCATATTGCACGCGCGGGAGTCTGATTGTGCACACAGGAGCTGATTCGAATTTTGCAACCCCAAAACAGAAGGGGTATCCTTCTATTTTTAGGCCTTGGGCATCGCAGAATTTAGGCGGTGTACGAAATTTTCCGTGCCAGGAACTGTCGGTGGAAAAGGCCTCACCACGCGGAACTGGGTGTGCAAAATTGTGCTTCATCCCGGTGCTTTTCCGCGAATCCCAGACTTCCTTTGCCTGGGAAACATTTTTTTGCGAAAGTCCTCATTAATTTCGCGCACCAATTCCCAGCCATCCGGACCGGGGCTCCGAGTCCGAATATGACTTCTCTTCATCATTTAAAAACTTTCTTGAGGAGTTATGGACTTTTTCGGCATCTAAAAATTCACCCCTGGGAATCAGATCAGTGAGAGGTCGCAACTATCGGGTTCCGAGGGAAATTCCGAAATTTCGAAGCGGGGGATTTCAGGGGCACTTTCTGCACAATAGCCAAACGGGGCATGCAAAAATCCAGGTCAGCGTAGAATTATATTTCCATGTGGCACGGAACCCCGGAATTGATTATAAAAAGGGGTGTTGGGTCCCATGTTTCGTCCTCAAGATTTTCTGTGTGATAGGCTCAACGCTCTCGTGCGCGAAATTTCTTTTGCGGCTGCACATAAAAAACGCTCTGGCATCGCACAATTCCTTCCGAATTCCAGCCGCATTTGCACGCGAACTCAGGATATCCCGCACCAAATGCTCTGATTTCTCTCCTAACTCCTGGATTGTGTGCCGAAGACCCAAATTTCATACCACTCTCCCTGATTCTGTGCATCTCATTTGGATTTCGCGCAACCCTCAAAACATTCGAGAGGGCTGCAAACCCAGTCGATGAGGGGGAAGCCTCCGCTCGTAGAGCTAAAATGGTAGCGAACAAGGAGGTTTATGGCACAAAGGTGGTTGTTTCCGACAACCTCACATTGTTTAACCTGATGACCCCTTCCCAGAAAGGAAATCCTCTGTCCAAAAACCTCCCGCTCTGGAACTTCGGCATCCTGGAGGAGGTCCCACTATCGGGCATCGAGGTGGACACACCGCGGTCATGGGTGACCCAGGAGGACAAACTTCCACATTACAAAATCACCAACAACGATCATCTTTTTAGAGAGACTAGACACATGGATGTGTATGTGCTGAACCAGAGGACCATGACCATTGATGGAGGTGATCCTGTTGTGGAGAGCTCCCCGACCCTCTACGCAAGAACGTACCATCAGAGCCTCACGGAAGATACTGAGGGATGGATGGAAGATTGGGACTTGCGGACCGAGGGAAACTTCACCAGTGATTGGGCCTTGGTATACTGGGTTCACCATACGTTCGACCAATTCGGGGCCGAGCTGCGGCACATTGGTCTGTTCGAGGCAGTGTGGACGTCGCAGTTCCACTTGTACCGTCAACCCGAATGTGGGTCGGAGCTGTTTACCTGATGGTCCCATGATACCAACACATTCCATCTTCACGATGGAGAAGTTGGTATCAGCCTCTGGGACGTTCAATGTATCTGTGGTATCCCATTGGAGGGCTACCAATATGATGAGTTCATCCCTCTAATGAACACCTGGGAAGACAGGTCACAGACCCCCATGCTGACATGGCACTTGTTGTAGATGTCCAAAGAGAGGTTGGGGGTCAAGGACTTCCTAAAGGACATTTCCTATAAGGACTGGTTCAGCCAGTTCCTAGAGAAGGACCCTGTAGTCAAGATGCTAGGGAGGGGAAAATGTGCCCAACCGCGGCTCAGAGGAGGAAGAATGGATCGTATTGGAGGACCCTGGAGGCGGGGCAATACCAATCGTGGGGCTACCGCATCATTGAGGCCCAGGACCCGAACGCCCGATATGCCAGGTTCCTCGCCACCTTCCTGAGCAGGTGGCTCTTACCGGTGCGGGACGCAAGGATGGGCGTCCGTCCAGCAACACTGGTGATAGCGGGCACCATGGCCGCCAACAAAAGGTTCAATTTGGGGGTCCCCGTGTTGTCTAGGTTGTATGCCATTATGGGACGCATCTCTAGAGGGGGGTCTCCTCGGAGGGTGTGTGGCACCTTCCAGATCATTTATGGATGGGTGGCGGCTCATCTTGGCGGATACACCTTCCCGAACGCTGTTCGTCCTCCGAGCAACGACCTGTGACCATCTCTCCTGAATATTGCTGGGGTTGCACCGATGATGCTCAACGTGGAGTGCGTAAGGATCGGAATTGGTAACCACGCCAATTTCAACTTCAGCACATTCCCCACCCCATTCGGGCAGATGGTGGATAAAGGGAAAGGCACACTAAAGCAGCAAGAATACTTCCTGGGCATACGAGGTGGGGTTCATGTAGCTTGGATTGACGGGAAGGTCATATGTGAGCCTTACATGCCGTCCCGATTCATCAGGCAGTTCAGGTGCCTCCAGTGAATGCCGAAGAAGGTATTCACGGACATCTGAGAAGAGAAGAATCCCTACATCCTTCGCCAGATGTGGTTTTTGTTCACCACTTATGGATCTGGTGACATCATTACCCTTCCTCCCACTAGGATTGATGATGAATTATCAAGTGAGTATGCCGAATGCTGGACCATCGCGTACCCTGAGGGGAATTTACGCAAGTGAGTCCAGAAACTTGAGACTACCTGCGTGGAAACTGGGCATCGAGGGAGCAGGCAAGGTGCTGCTAGGAGGGGTGAAATAGGGGCGCGTCAGGTAGCGAGGGCTGTTCAGGCCAGGACCTCAGCAGTGGGGACATCGCATGGTGTCGCTGCGACTTCATTGCCTAGAGGGGGGTCACACGAGGTATCCAGAAAACTGCCTGGGAAGCAGATATGATACCTACATGAACCTTCCCAAGATACAATTTTCCCGCCCTTGTGGTCGGCCTTGATGACCCTACGATAATCAATGAGTGTTGAAGCCATCTGGTAGAAGATAATGTAGGATGGGGTCCCACTTCCAGAGCTTGGGCTCATTCAAGTTATCGACTGAGTAAAATTCCATCGGCGACATGCATATATAATGACCATGGACACATACACGCACCAAAGGGTTCACCGTGCGGTGCCACCTTTCCTGGTTAACGTGCTACTCGGCCAAGTGCATGACTCGGATGTGATGCCACTGGGAGAGGGTGACAGTGATGAAGAGTCAGAGGGAGGGGAGGAAACCGGAGAAGATTGAGGTGAAGGAGAAGATGAAGGAGAAGTTCAAGGATAAGGAGAACCGGAAGGTGATGGATCACAGGGGGTGGCCTACCAAGGGAGTTTCTGGGAGAGTAGAAATATTGTCGGCTCTGATCTCGACATAACCGAGATACTCGAGGTCTATCTATATCCTTATTCATCTTCCTTCATCATCATCTCTCTTCTACAATTTCTAATCCATTTATCTATCTCACTCAAGAGCACATAGGTGCTGATTGGGAATCCCCAAAAGAGGAAGGAGGAGAAGAGACGGTGGGACAATATGGGGCTCCGACTCCCATCATCAAACTGACAAGCACAGAGGGGTCTCCTACCATGACGGCTCATGTAGCAGCCAACACACTGGAGGCTGATGTTCTGGGTTCCTGTAAGTCCCATGCTTCTCTTCTGGTGATTACTGTCAGAAAATCCAAAAAATCAGGTTGCTCCTCGTACAGTGATCTCAGCGTTTGAGGCTCGTCGGGCTATTGAGCCCGAGCAATCCGTGAGTGGACTAGTGGCAGACATACCACCTCCTCCAAAACATACCTTCCAAACTGAGTCTTCCCCGACAATTGGCGAGTTGGGGGCGGCAGACATCAGTGGTGCTGTCATTAGGGCAAGTCCAGAAGCTGACAGAGGCACCGCCGTTGTCAGGGAAAGATCATAAGGTCACCCAGACATCAAGGATCCTATTCCTTGTGAAGGCATCCCTAAGGCAAACCCTGCTTCTGACCTGCTGGCTACCTTTCCCACATATCGGTGCGCTGATCCCGAGGAGATAGATGATTCAGACTCGGAAGCGGTCGAGGAGAGCCGGATGACGTGACGCAAAGGGTGGAAGTGTATCCAGTGCTTTCTCAGGCAACCTTAGATGGATTGTCTACTGCGGATGGGATCACTCTAGACCTGGATGTGCTTCCTATGTGCTGAAGGGGCTGATGCTCAATGCCTTCATCTGATGGTCCATGATTACATGGCCAAGAAGATACATGAGAGAAGCCGGAGCACCAACGTTGCCCAGGGCAGGGATAGATCAGTGAGCACCTGAGCATTCCTAAGGGCAGAGCAGGAAGTCCGGTGCCTTGAAGGGTAGGTGACAGAGAAGGAGGTCTTCGTCGCAACATGCTCTGAGCTTATGGAGCAACTGATGTCCCAGTTGGCCAACACCCAAGAACAACTGATGGAGGAGAGTCACCAGATGACTGTACTTCAAACCGAACGGGTTCAGGAACAAGCTAGGGTTGGAGAACTGTGCTCTGTGGCTGCTGATGAATAGAGAGTCTTTAGGGAGTGGGAAGCAGTCCTGGAGGATACCAGCCAAAGGGTAGAAGCATTGGAAAGATCAATCCTGCACGCTAATCCATAAGGGCCCTATTTTGGCCATCTCATGAACTTTTGATTGTACTTCTCATCATTCAGATCCAATTTGTGGACCGATCTATTTATTTTTACCTTTTGTTTAACATGCTCAACCATAATCCTGAAATGAATAAAAACTAACCCCCAAGATCATGTGATTCACACCCAATGTGAGAAACAAAGGATGCTCATGTTATCATATCGTCCGACTGTGGGGCGTCAACCAAGCTTCAGGCATCCGAAATTGTGCCTGGACTTCTGAGGAGGAGAACTCGGACTGGTTGATATTTCATCTTCTCAATGTGTTCTGACACATGAGGGGGGAAATTCCGGTGGCATTGAAATTCAACCAAACATAGGGAGATGAAAAATTTTAACCACGTTACCCAAATTCCTAACACTATGGGTGGGAGCGACGATGAAAGATAACTATTAACCATGGCGGAAACACAACATCCACCTTGCATTGGCCTAAAAAGAGGACAAAAAATGAGGGCTGACCAATGACCATGTTCGCAACACGGGGCCTAACTCAAATATTGTCGATCGGTCTTCCAAAAAGTTGGCTCAGGACAGCAAGCCGACCAAGGTCAATCATCCATATTGCTACAATAGGGGGACCATAGGTCTATCATACATATTTCTACAATAGGCAGACCAAAGTTCTATCATCTATATTGTTAGGGGGTCCCATCAAACATGACTAGTCTTCTGGAACACTAGCCCAGGACAGCAGGTGGACTGTAGGTCAATCATCCATATTGCTACAATAGGCGGACCAAAGGTTTATCATCCATATTGTTGCAGCAAGCGGACCAAAGGTCTATAATCCATTTTGTTGGGGGTACCATAAAACATGGAAGAGGATGAGGATCCGAATAAAGGGGCATGAAAAGCGTGGAAAGTGGAGTGGTGGTTTGTTAAAACAGAGTCCAACACTCCCAAAATTGCGCCATCCCGGCGGAGGCGCATTAGGCGGATGTATTAATCTGGTCACAGATCATCCCAATTTTCAGACAGGACCTCTCTAGCAAGAGAACTGTCCCTTACCAACATCACTAGGGGGAATCCTGAACTTATTCGGGGTAAATGTCGCAATTACACCACTCCCTAAGAATCCAGGCCATGGGGCCGACAGTGAGTAGGGACGAGATTTGGTAACCCCGGGGGCTGGACCCAAGATAAAATGTTCAGGCGTTCCTACGTATCTCATAAGGATGAGAATAAATCCACACATAGTTCTAGAAAGTATCTTAGTTTAAGGTCTTACATCTCGTACCAAAGGAGTAAGGGAAGTGGGAGACACATGGTAAAGTGGTCCCGAAACCCGACCTGAATGGGGAAAGGTCTTGCTTACCATGTGCTCCTTGGAGACACATCTAAGTCAAGGGACCGATCACGAAAGTGAGGATGGGCCTATGGGGGAGTACCCAGGAGCTCTTACGTATCTCATAAGGATGAGAATCAAGCCATTCGTAGTTCTAGAGGGTGCCTTTTAACGTCGTGCATGACAAGAAATGGGAGGGCTAATTCTCATAGAAGGGCGCACATGGTGTGGCTTATCGCAAACCTAACGTGAATGGGGACGAGGTCCTGATCACCACGCCATGCAGTCCCGTGGTCAAGGTCCCAAAGGTGGGAAAGACATGATGAATTAACGGACCTCAAGCTGGACCCTTAGACGAGAGGTCTGGGCATTTCTACGTACCCCATGAGAATGGGGATCAAGATGCATGTAGATCCTGAAGAGTGGCATGGCAGGACATGGTACCCATGCAAAGGATGAATGAGGTGTGCGGGTCTAGCCCTCACACCAAAAGAAGCGACATTTTATATATCTTGTTTGTCCTTGAAGGTGAATGGTTTTTCATTCGTGGAACGACCAGCCCGAGGTTGAAACTCCTGGCATCTCCACAATAATCAAGCCATATATAGGCATTGAAAAAGGGTATGGTAATGGACCGATACCCAACGTGTTGTCCCATATGGGGGGGGGGGGGGGTCACCACAATACATCTCCATTTTTCATCATACATCCGGGAAGATATCATCATAGTTTATGGACGTGTGGTAGGACCAACCAACACAGTTTGAGGTCGTATACCTTGGACCTGGGGGCACATGCACGACGCGATAAGGCACACCCAATTTATATGAGGGCGTATCATCCTACCGTCATCGCGTGCGATTCTAGGAGAGGAGACTTGGGGCATGGAGAGGACGAGGGTCCAACAATCAGGGGGGGCAGGAGATACTAGATTCTAGCTGAGTTGGTCCTGGAATGCAATGTTTGGGCGACTCCTCATTTCCCATGGGGATCAGGGTCAAGCTGTTCATGGCTTTTAGAGAACACCCAAGCCTCTAATCTTAGAGCTCGGATCGCGGGAGCCTCGAGAGTTGCCCTCACGCAGCTTTATCCACCTGACGTGCAGAGGTGCACTGAGTTTTAGTGGAAGGAGTGTCGAGATTGGATCTTGACATGATGGGGTGGAACATAACGTGAATCATGAAACTGACATACAGGGCTCAAAGGGGATGGTTTGATGACTGAGGACTACTGCTGACCATGTTCGCAACACATCATTCTGTCGCGTTAGAATAAAATGGGGACAAACAAATGAGCATTGACCATTGACCATGTTCGCAAAGCAAGATTTGTATCAATTTGTCATCTGAAACCCTCAGGGGTGTTGGCCCGTGATGGTAGGAGAGCCCTTAGGCGTTGTATCCAAGCCATTCATGGGGGTCCCTCCGGGTGTGAAAGATAATGAGGGCCTAAATGAAAGGGAGCACGAAGCTTGACAAGTGTACAAAAACATTCCTAAGTCGAATCTGAAACTCCAGGTCCGAGACCAGAGTACTCTGATCACATTAGCGGACCACCGGTAAGGGTCGAAGGGCTCAATTTGAGAGTGGCCAAAAGATGGCGGATTCCCAATAGAAGGGGGCATAGTGCCAAAAACCCTGTATCACACCTATATATCCCCCCTCCGGTAGGGACATTCCAAGAGACTGAGGTGACCGGGAGATTGTGGGATCTTCTAAGAGATGGGGACGGAGCTGAAACCTAAACGTTCAGGTGGTCCTACGTATCCCATAAGGATGGGAATCAAGCCGAACGTATTTCTAGAAACGTAGTTTAACGTCACGTAGGATGATGAGAGGCATTTCATCCAGGAATGTGAACGGTGCGGCGGGTAACCCATGGTGAATGAGGATATAGTCCTATACTACACCACACAATCTGGGTAAGGACTGGGGCTAAGGGGCCCGAGAAGGCCAAGGGGCCTGAGGCTGGGCCTTGGTCAGGAAGGCCTGACCAGATTGCAGTTTAACGTCTTACAGTGAGGATGAGAATGCAGTTTAAGGTAATGCTAGACCACAAGGATCCTAGTTTAAGGTCATAGAACTCAGACCAAAGGGGCCAAAATGCAGGGCCAAAAGTAGTCTAAGTTCATGCTGGACCGCAATCCAGTTTATGGTCATGGGGGACCGCTGTCCAGTTTAAGGTCATGGGGGACCACTGTCCAGTTTAAGGTCATGGGGGACCACTGTCCAGTTTAAGGTCATGGTGGACCGCTCTTGCAGTTTAAGGTCATGCAGGACCCTGTTGCAGTTTATGTTCATGCCGGACCCTGTTGCAGTTTAAGGTCATGCAGGACCCTTAGGCTCAGGCAAAGTACTGCTTGAGGAACTTGGCGTTGGTGGGAGGAGTTACATGCTCACCATCTATAGTCACCAGGGAATACACCCCATTGGGATAGAACTTATGGATGATGAAAGGCCCCTCCCATTTAGGCTCCAACATGGGTGGTTTCCTGCCGAGAATCATTGGCGCCCTGAGGGCCAGTACCAGATCGCCTTGCAGGAAAGAGCGGAGGTGAACCCTTTTATTGAAAGCTTGAGATATCCTCCTCTGATGCCTTTCCAGGTTATGCAAGGCACGAATCCTATTCTCATCCAGTGCTTCTAATTCCACTAGACAGATTTTGGAAACTCTATCTGGTGCTTGCTGGTCGTAGACCACCGTGCACAATGAGGGAAACTGAATCTTGATGGGCAGGACGATCTCATCTCCATACACCAGGGAGTATGGGGTCACCTGGGTGGAGTGACGAGTCGTCATCCGATAATACCAGAGGGCATTGTAGAGCTTGTATGACCAACATTTCTTGTTCTGAACAACCTTTTTTGCAGAATGTTAGATAGGGTTTTGTTAAACTCCTTGATCTATCCATTTTCCCGTGCGTGATAGTGGGAGGTATGGTTAGAGAAAATGTTGTACTTGGCGTAAAATTTCTTCATCTTGGTCGCTCGGAAGTCGGTTCTGTTATCCATGAAGATAGTGTGAGGCACTCCAAATTGATAGATGGTGTTAAAACTCATGAATCTAGAGATAGAACGAGCTTTGACTTCCTTGAGTGGAATTTCCTCTTCCCACTTGGAAAATAAATCCATAGAGGTCAGAATGAACCAGCATTGGCGAGCCGTCGCCAGTGGGTACAGTCCTACGAAATCCAAACCCGAGACTACAAAGGGCCAAGAATACCTGGTGGTGTGGAGGGGCTCTAGTGGCCGATGCACAAATTTGGCATGAACATGGCACGCATGACACCTCTTGGAAAACTCGATGCAGTCATAGATCACGGAGGGCCAAAAGTACCCCAGCTTCTGAATTTGGTGAGACAACTTCGACCCGGCCTGATGGGAACCACAAGAACCATCATGAACTTCTTGCATAACCTGAGGGATCTCGACTCCTTGAAGGAAACGGAGGATAACACCATCAAATCCACATATGTAAAGGATCTGCTCAAGGATGAGACCGCTTTGAAGGGTAAACTGTAGCGCGCGACGTCTGATTCGCTCATGCTCGGCTCGATCTAATGTAAGATTACTGCATTGGAGGTGTTCAACCAAGGGAAAACTCCAATTATGAACTACTTCGATCACCGTATCTAAAGTACCTAGGGCCCCGACGTAGGGGCACCAGCGGTAAGATGGTTCACCCGCGGGCCACGATCATCCTACGGGGTAACGAGAGATGTGACTCTCTGGTGCGCTACGTGGATAATCAGGTCATCCTGTTCAGGCTCCGCAAGCAATGAGGCCAGGCTGGCCAAAGCATCTGCTCGACTGTTCTGTGACCGAGGAATATGAAAGACTTCCAGTTCAGAGGTGAACTGATCCATTAGACGGATGGTGCACTCCAGCAATGGCACGAGTTCTGGCTTTCTGACAACATAGTCACCATTTACCTGCTTGATGACCACCTTGGAGTCCCCTTTCACATGCATATGGGGCACGTCGATCTCAAGGGCCAGCTCGAGGCTAGTGATGAGGGCATGATATTCTGCCTCATTGTTGGTGCGGCCCTCAGACAATAAGATTGAATATGGCAGAACAGCTTGCTCCGGGGTGATGAAGATGATACCCAGGCCCACTCTGTTGAGTCTAGGATCGTTGAGTCTTCTACCTGTAGGGATCCGAGAGGCACCATCAAAGTGCATCTTCCAGCATGGGGGGACATGATCGACTTACTGGATTACCTCATCAAGAAAACCTAGATCCAGTGGCTGATCCGCGGAGGATGGGTGAGCAGATAAAAAGTCTACCAATGCATGTCCTTTGATGGCCCTCTGAGGCACAAACCTGATGTCGAACTGCTGGAGGATCACCACCCACCACGCTAGTCGGACAGTCAACATAGGTCGGTTTAGGATGTACTTCAGCGGGTCTACACAAGAGACCAGCTGTACCTCATGGTGCTACAAGTAGTGACACAATTTCCGTATGGAGAATATGAGTACCAAACAGCTCTTCTCGATGGTATAATATCTAATTTCTATATCGAGGAGCATACGGCTGAGGTAGTAGACATTTTTCTTTGTTCCGTCGTTGTTCTTCGGGGAGAGAAGTGTGCCGAGGGACCATTCTAGGGCGGTCACGTAATGGACCAGCGGCTTCCCAGAGATGTGTGGACTCAAGACCAGATGTTGGAGAAGATACTGCTTGATTTCCTCAAAGGCGGTCTAACACTCTTCACCCCATTCATAGGTGGATCCTTTCTTCAGGATCTGGGAAAAGGGCTTACACATATCGGGCAGATTCGTAATGAATTGGCGTACGTAGGATAAGTGGCCTGGGAGAGCTCGAAGCTCCCAAATATTGCTCGGGGGAGGCATCTGGATGATTTCCTTGATCTTCTCCGAGTCGATCTCGATGCCTCAGTATCTGAAAACAATGCCAAGAAACTTCCCGGAGGTGACCATGAAGGCACACTTCAACGGGTTCATCTTCAGGCGGTGGGAATGGAGGAAGTCGAACACTTTCTCAAGGCCCTTCAGATGGTCCTGGCACTGGATATATTTGAACACCAGATTGTCCACATAGCATTCCACCAATGTCTCGAGAATTTTCTTTAATATGCGATTCATGTACCGTTGATAGGTGGAACCTGCATTCTTCAGGCCAAATGGCATAACCTGGAAACAAAAGGTACCTTGGGGGGCCCTGAAGGCAGTGAACTCTTCGTCCTCAAGGGCCATCCGGATCTGTTTGTACACGTAATACCCATCCATGAAGGAGAGGTCTTGCAACCCGGTCATGGCATCAAACAACAACTCTATCACTGGGATGGGAAAATCATCCTTCGGACAATGGCAGTTGAGATCACGGAAGTCGATACAGACCCTGTTCTGTCCGTTCTTCTTCATGACTGGCATAATGTTGGCTAGCCACCGGGGGTACTGAACTTCCTTGACGAAGTTGGCTTTAATAATCTTGTCAAATTTGGCATCAACCATGGAACCTTAAGAAGGGTGCATCTTTCTAGGAGTCTTCTTGAACCCGTGACGGTTTTTCGGGAGACCAAGGCGGTGGACGACTACATGAGGATCTACTCCTGGAATCTTGTCGTAACTCCAAGCGAACACATCACGGTGCTGTCTGAGGAATTCTACATACCGTTGTTGATCCATGAGGGTCATGGCTGCACTGATCAATGTAGGTCTCGGATCCGCCTCACTACCAAGGTTCACCTATACCAATTCATCGACCGTGGTAGAGACACCTTCTTCAAAGGAAGGGGGAGCATCCTCCAGATCCTATTCTCCACTTGTGGAGGGATCTCCCATAGGGGGAGTTGCTTTGGGGCTACCAGACCCTGATGGGAAGCTGGTGCTGACTTGGGAGGCAATGATCATCATATTGGGAGACTCACGTGCCACTGAGACCATAGCGATGAAGGTAGTCGATCCAATCCCATCTGGTCTTCGGCCCAAGGGGCCACGTTTAATGACATCAAAGCAGTAGTGGCGCATCGGCTTGAGCTGGTTAATTCCAGCCTGGCAGAAGAGACAGGTTTGGCATACGGCTATTGTCATGAGCCTGATGTTCTGATACCGTACATGGTTAAGGGGTTCCAGAATCACCTGATCTTGGTTGGTGTAGGAGTATGAGGTGATTTTCCTCCGTCACATGGACATGGGAACATGCCTTCCTCTTGTATCCGAAACCACAAAACATTTCCACATGTTGGGGGTTTTAGCCTCTAACAGATGGATTGGGAAGATGTAGGCGTCGTCCAGGCCTACCCAGTGATCTATTGTAACAGTGGCAGGCTCAACCTCATCTTCCAAAACCTACTTATCCTTTCCCTTTTTATAGTCAGCATCCAGATAATGGGCTTCACAAGAGGCAAAAGGATACGCATGTCCTTGGAGCATGCCTACTCGAACAATAATGGAGTATTTGAGGCATTGGTGATACGATGAGGGGACCGCCACGTGAAGGTGGAGCCACGACCTGTCCATCAATGCATTGTAGGCGGTGTCCTGGGAGACAACCATGAATTCGATACTGGAAATTAGGCCACCAAACTGGGTCTTCAAGAAAATATTTCCGACTGGAGTTTGCTCAGTTCTATCATATCCCTAAATCCTAAGGTTGTAGGGAGTTAAATCATCCTCAGACAGACCCATCTTCCGTAATGTCTGAGTTGGGATTTGGTTAATCTCAGAACCCGTATCAACAAGACAGTGGCAAACTTCCACACCATTGAACTGGTCAGTGATGTATGGTGGGATAATGTTCCCCTGTATGGGAGGGTCTTCATCTTCATCGGATAATGAAATAACCGCTTGGAATTCGGCGTTCTCAATTGCCTCAGCGTGGTAGGCTTCTGAAGCTTCTACCTCTGTCTCAAACCGGAGGGGGATCCTTAGGGCTTCGGTGAGTGCCTCACACATTTTAGACGATAGGAGAAGAGCCTCAGGGATAGAAATACTTGCTGGAATGCTGTCCAGGTGCTTCATAACATCATACTTCGAGGACAAACACGAGCCTCTGCATATAGGAGGCCGCTCTGTGATTGGAGGCATGACGGGCCCTGCCGGCGGGACCGGGGGCTGGCTGGTACTAGGCACGTCTTGTTGTTCACAAGTCAAATCCTAGATAGTGGTGACCAAATTAGGAATGGAAGGCTGGGGTCGGCTGGTAGCAGGCAGAGCGGGTCATGGTGCGACAGAGGTGGTTCCTCCTGATCCTGCAATAGAAACGGTGACGGAGGTGAAACCGTCGACACCGGACGAAGGGGCCGAGTGTATTGAGCTCTGTACTGGGCCTGCTGCCTGGGTTCAATGGTGTGAACGGCCTAGATGGAGGTGCCAACTGTCGTGCCCTAGTGATTCATGTAACAACGGCTCCACCGACGTTGGCGACAACTAATGACATTGGGAAGGTCCTCCTGGCATCCCTCATCGTCGGGAGTCAAAAAGGGATTTACCAACTCTACGGTGTTAACCGAAGCATACCCCTGGATATCACTCAAGGGGTCATCCATTACCTGGAAGAGTCTCGAAGGGATCCCCATTTTTGGGGGCATGAAGTCATCATGAGTGCGGGATGATGACGACATTGGAAGGGCGCGTTCTTTCTTCTTGTGTCGCCACTGCTTCCTCTTCTGGGAAGAGGATGGCTAGGACGACAATGACGGGGTAGAAACCACAGCTTTTAAGGGATCTGGATGATTCAGGTGTGCGTGGATGATGCAATGGGCACTGGTGACCATCTTGCAGGCCATCCAGTCATTATAATTCCGAGACCCACGGTCGAAAACCTACTGCCATTCATCCTCGTTGCTGCTACCGCCCTCTGATCTCACAAATACACCTGCTACTTGTGTCGGGGCTGGGCCCAACCTGAATATATTGTTGTCAATATGTTCTTGGAGGTAGTCCTTGAACACATATCATCGTTGGATGGTGTTCCCCAGGGTCCGGTGATAAGGGTAGTGGTTGGGGTGATCAGTGAGATGCGCCTCTTCTGGTTTCCGGCACTCAGGCAGTCGCACAATTCTCTACTCCAAAGAACTACAGATGTAACCAGGGACCTGAGCCTCGTCAAACAAGTATGTATGATTCTATCTGTCTAGAAAGGGGGATTGTGGTGGCTAGCCCTGATGAGGGGCCAGAGGAGCATACCGAGGAGGTAGAACATGATTATCTCACCTAGGTGGTGGCAGTGAGTTACGCGGAGCCACTTGCCGATTTTGAGGTGGTTGCTGCTGGGCCAGAAGTTGTGCCTGTGGGGGTGGACCCCTATGGGGCTGTGGATCTGGCCTCACTGGTAGCGCCTCTAGCTGCCTGGAGGCCTCTATCTGGCCCACAATAGTGGGCTTGGCTCTAGTAGCTATCCTTGTAGGGATCAGAGGAGGCAGCGGGTGTGCCTGCCTGGCATGTTGCAGGGCCTCTTTGTGGCGCTGAGCCTTATCTGAGAAGTCTTGGAACCCTATAGGGTAATTCTGAGTGATCAGAGAAGGAAACAGCTCTTCCTTGACGTTCCCTATGCACATTTTCAGTAATTTATCTTGAGTTAGTGGCATTTCAAGGGAGTACGTGAGCCCCTTCCACCGGGTGATGAAGTCCGCAAATCACTCATCAAGACTTTTCTTGCACCTGAAGAGTTATACGATGTTCGTCTTCTGCTTTGTGGAACTAAACTGGTTAAGGAATTTCCTGAGAAGGTCCTCCTAGCTAGTCATAGATCCAATAGGGAGCTGGCTGTACCAGACAAATGCGGGCCTTTCTAGTGTCTGAACAAAGCAACAGCGCTTGGAGGCCTCCTACTGCGCCGAAGTTTCTAACATTGGCCCACACCTCGAGTTGAAGTGGGACAGGTGTTGTGGTAGGTCTCCTGTCCCGTTAAAAGGGGCGAAAGTGGGATTCCCAAATCTTGGAGGTGCTGGCATATCATCCACCCATGCTGGGTATGGCTTTCCGTCCACTGGTATTGCCACCTTTCGAGTTTCCAAATCCTCTAAGCGGGTGATGAGTTCCACCATCAGATCGTCTGGACGCGGGTTCCTATCCTGACAGGGATCCCTAACCACAAGCTCATTGTCGATCTCTTGAATCTGGTAGTCAAGCTTAGCATCTCGTGGGGTGGCTGGTGGAGCGACTCTTGGGGCAGCAGGAGGAACCTGAGCGGGGCCTCTTGGGTGATTACACTGCATGGGAGGGTTCGGCGAAACGTATCATGCCCTCTTTCCATGAGCTCCAGCCTATCTTCTTTTGAGGAACATGGCATGATCTCGGTTTCCTAGGATAATCTTGTTGAGGGGTAGTTTCTCCTGCCCCTTCTATCCCGGACTAGGATCACTGTATTCAGAATGCCGCTCTGCAATGCGTTCGTCCAAAAGCTCATCGACTAGCATCTTCTGTTCAGCAAGCTGTTGGCACAACATGGCCTTCTCGGGATCTTCCTCTGCCTTCTGCACTAAGGCAGATGGGTCAGCAAGCTTGACATCCCCGACATGTTCTTTACCCTTGCCGATATTCCGGCTCAGTGATAACACCTTAGTGGGTGCGGGGAGACCTAGGAGGTTTCTCTGTTGGTGAGTTACTCTCTCTTATGGATCCATTAGATGATTTTCCTCAAGGGGTGATCCCCCATCAAGGAGTTCCAAACCATTCCCTCTCCCGATAGGTTGGCCACGTTGACCGCTGCTGCCCTCGGGGGAATACCCTCAGAACCGCTCGATGAGTTGGGCTGTCGGTGAATCGTACAGAAGAGAAAGGCAGTGTACTGCCCCCATCCATGGATATGTGTGTGGGGGGTGGCTTCCTCGATAACGTTGTAGAGTACTTGAAAACCTTGGATGCATTGTTGTTGGAGGTCCCTATGGGGGCCATGTGACTCGGGGTGCTGAACCGCGGGGAGCATGGCCAAGTCGACCCGACGACAATGCTCACCGATATCATTGAGGTGTGCTTTGCTCCTAGGGTATGGCCCTTGCTGGTGGTAGAGAAGGGAGCGAGTCACCTGGAGATTCGGGCAGAAACATTCAAACTCTCCCGGGGTGAGTGATTCTGGTATATCAAAATCTGATCCTTCGACCAACCAAAACTTCTCAGGGAAGTGGCCAGCTATGAGGACGGTTCAGAAGCTCCATTACTCAGGTTCAGGATCTGACCCTTGCTGGCCCTGCTCATCAACTGAGAATTCCCGTGGAACTGGCAGCGGTGCCGTGGTAGGCCACTGAGCCGGTGAGCTAACTGGTGGAGAATACGATGAGCAGTCTGATTGGCCACCTAATCCTAAGTCGTCCTCCAAGGGATGTAGTGTCCTGGCTGTCACGTCAGGATAGGATGGGCCAGCAGACGGGCCTCCTATCACCGCGTCGGCGCTTTCCGAGGGTGTTCCATGTCGCAACTCCTCCATCGGTCCCCGGAAGAGTACTCCGCCCTCTCTGACTGAGGTGGAAGGTGCTTCCGGAGAGGCCAACGGTAACAACATGTTTGATCGCTGGGGGTATGCCAAGTCCTCATCCTATTGGATATACCTTCGGAGGGAGGTTTGGATCATATCGATCTCGCATTCAGGGAGTATGATACTGACGCGCCACATCCCTATCCCTACCCTTGACTCATAGGACAGGGGGAGGGCTCCATCGCCGAGTCGTACTCCACCTCAGAGTCCAAGAAATGGACTAGTCGGCTTTCCATCTACCCTTCCCTAGCGTTTCTCTTGCAGTGATGATGTCCCACCTTTCTACCCTTGGGTGGCTCCTCAGGGCAAGGCTGATTTCTGTCATGGAGTCCTCTGGCCATAATGGTACTGGGTTTGAGAGGACCAAAGTCCGGGGTGCGAGGAGCACCGGGGCAGATGTCGATAGGGACATGAGGAGGACCTCTATATGGGTGAGTGAACAGATATGCAATGACTCCATACTCGCGGCCAGCAGTAGGGAAAGTGGCCCTGTACTCCGTGCAGTGGGCGCTGGAAAGATCCATACCTGAAGCGTAGCTATCACGGGGAAGCCTTCTGCTTTCCAGATCGGTGGCATGGAGTATGCCTTCATGCTGGATGGCTCTACAATGAATTTGTCCATGGTGGCCATTGCTTGTGCCAGTGACTGGGAGAGTCGACCCAACCTGACTATGGGGCAGTCGGGGCCTCGATACGGGTTGGGCCTGTGTGGGGGTTTGATGACAAGATTCATCAGTGGCTTGGGCCACAGTTTTTGCTGACGCTGATGCCCCAGGGCAGGCATCCTCTTCTTCTCGTTCCTGATGCTAGCGTCAGGTCAGATGGGGTGGAGCCAGTGGTGCAGGCACATGTATTGCCTGCTCTTCAGCCCGGGGAATCAGGAGGCAGCGTCGGCGCGGCCTGGCGTGGGCTCTTTCCATGAACCACTGGAGCGGGTCCCCGATCGGGTGAACTCGGACATCCCCTACCTCATCGGCATAGGGAAGGGAGGTGTCGAGGCGTTCACCGGATAGGCTCCCGAAATGGTTGAACGTCGTGGTGGGGCGAGGTGACTCCCTACGTAGCCCTCGGGGGAGGTGATGGCGGTGAGGTGCAGCTACCTCGAGATCCAAACGGTCCATACCCCTGGTTGGGATGACCCCTTATTCCCCATACCTGCACACAAGGTCATTGATCACCCTCTATTGGATAACTTCTGATGGGGATAGGGGGAGTGAGCGCCCAACAGTCACGGCAGTCGGAGTTGCTGGGGAAAGGGCAGGACCGCTCGGGGTGGTCGCGTCGGTACTACCCCTGCCCCTGCGTCGGTGGGCAGGTGGTGATCGAGCTCCGGATGCAGCGATCTGATTCCTGAAAGTAGGGAGATGAACCCATTAACAATGTCAGGAAAAGGAATTGACAACCAATAGCCAAACATCATTCCCTCTTCCATGGTCTATAAGTGTGATCCATGATGACGATGTCGTAGAATGGAGTGCTCAATATCCTGACCACCCTAACCCCTGGCGGGTTTCATGTCCTGGTGCCGGGTGCCCCGACCTGGTGACATGCTAATCTCCTGACACCTCAAACGCTACCGGTCTCCGTATTGAGGAGAAGAGACTCACATCGGGTTTACCATTTTCTGTTTCCGATGATTTCTACCGAGGCGCGCACGTGCATCTGTCACGCAGGGGAGGACGCACGGCTTGTTGCCCCGCATTCCCACTTTCCAAAGGCGAGCGACATTCGTTCCATGTTCTGGGACGTCTGCTCCTTGATCGAAACCGGGATGATGGGATGTCGGTTCTTCCATTAGTGGATTCCTCCTCGGATCTTGTCAGCTAGTCCGGGTCTCCCTCATAAATTTATGATGGGTTCATGAATCTCATTCCCGGTGCCATATCATCATGGACACCAGTTAATTACGCTGCTTCCGTCGAGATGCTCCAAGGGGTTTGGTCGGGGCAGCAACCTTCGGTGAGTAGAATGGCCACGCTAGGGCATCGTTGGCATGTCTTGACGCTGGGAGATTAGCATGTATGTCTTATGTCACTTATTATAGGGCTTCTCAAGGGAACGGGAGCCCGAGGCATCCTACATCGAACATGGGGATTTGGCATGCCATAGGTATGTATCTGAGGTTTTCCTCAGCTTACCATGTTTAACACGGTGTATGCCATGATTTTAATGTCTTGCGGATATGGTTGCGCCAAGGGCATGTCTTCTGAGGTTTTCCTCAGCTTCCCATGTTTAACAGAGGGTATGCCGTGAGTTTAACGTCTTATGGAGACGGTCACGCTCGGGGTGTGTCTTCTGAGGTTTTCCTCAGCTTCCCATGCTTAACATGGGGTATGCCGCGAGTTTAACGTCTTGAGGAGACGGTCATGCTGGGGGCGTGTCTTCTGAGGTTTTCCTTAGCTTCCCATGTTTAACACGGGGTATTCCCCGAGTTTAATGTCTTGTGGAGACGGTCATGCCGGGGGCGTGTCTTCTGAGGTTTTCCTCAGCTTCCCATTTTTAACACGGGGTATACCATGAGTTTAACGTATTGAAGAGATAGATCAGACTGATAGGAACACTGAGAGTGGATCAGATAAAAAATCCCCTGAAGGAAACTTTGATGTTGGGTCCATCCCGTGGGTGGCTTCCTGGATACTGTGGAGTGGAATGAGGTGGAATGATCCCACCAGGATGTGGCGGCCCTGGTAGGAATCAATATGGGTGATGGAGTGAAGGGGCTTGAACCTCATGGACACTTCCTACGTACCATGTCTTAGCACAGATCAAAGTCCACATAGTTCAGGCATACTATTTAACATCATGAGGGACATAGGCATTTGGGGCTTATGCTCTGAGGCGGCCCACAATGGATTGATATGGGGCTTATGCTCTGAGGTGGACCATAATGGTGGATATTAGGATTATGCTCTCAGGTGTCCCATAATGGTGGTTGGTGAACCAATGCTAAGGGGTCAGAATAGCCGAGTTATGGGATTGAACCTCGTGGAGGCTACCTATATACCATGCTTTAGCACGGATAAAATTACACATAGTTCGGGTGGTGCAGTTTAACGTCATGCAGGATGAGGCAAATAGTTTAACATCGTGATGGACGACATACAGTTTAACATCATGCGGGACTAGGGCATACAGTTTAACGTCATGAAGGACGAGGTCATATAGTTTAATGTCATTCTGGATGGGCAATTTGGGGCTTATGCTCTGAGGTGGCCCAATGTGTTGGCGAACCGATGTGAATAGGTCGGAACGACCGGGTGGTGGGATTGAAACTCATGGAGGCTTCCTACGTACCATGCTTTAGCATAGATCAAAGTCCTCATAGTTCACCAGGATGGGGATTACACTCTGATGTGGCCCATAAGAGGATTTCATTGTTGATGCTCACTCTAATCCCGGGTGAGTCATGCTCGGTTTGAGAAACTTGAGGCAGCAGGGACCAGACAATCACGTCGTGAAGGGTGCATCCGTGAGAAGCAGAAAGGGGCTTATGCATTGAGTGTCCCTTGGTGCCAGGGCTTACTACAGGATGGTGGACCGTGGTGTGACAAAGCACAGAGGGAGAGGGATTTGGGACCGAACAAAGGAGATGCCTTGTTCCCTATCACACCCTCCCCTGGCCATGGCGGTGGGGAAGTACGGAGGTGCATGGGTGCTACCTTCTGCAAAAGAGGCCAAGGGCTTATCCTCTAATTCAGCCATTCCCTCATGGAAAAACACCAATCTGAGAGGGAGGATCTCAATCCATGTGAGGAAGATTCCATTCCCGTGGAGACGAGCGGTTTAAAGAATGTCCAAGCTAGGGGGACCCTGCGTGCAAGGCACGGGGTCAGATCACAGTTTAACGTCCTGTGTTGAGGACAAAGTGCTTGACAGTTTAACGTCCTGCAGCTCGGATGAGGTGGGTTCGCTCCAAACCCCTAGGTATTACATGCCCAACACCATCTACCCCTTATGGGAGGGAAGGCATCGGCAAAGCCATAGTAAAGGGGGGCCGCAGGGCGAACCATCGAGGGGTCCACGTTAGCGTGGCTATGCGAAGAAGAAATATCTGTTAGCATGCCTATGTGAAGAAGCATAAGGAAAAGTAACGCAATGAGAAACACCTCCCAAGGGACCTTGAGGTTACTTCGTACCATCCTGGAAGGCCGTACGGGAAACAAACTCATGGCGTGCATGCCCGGTATAAAAGACATCGGGTGCCTAAGCAGGGAGGCACCCTGGGGGGCATAAAGGTGAGGGGTCCTGGGGTTTGCACGGAAAGAGAAGGTTTGCACGCAAAACACTGGGATGACATGCAATTGGGGTAGATGGATTGCACACGACTAGGGGGATTGCGTGCAATGGACTTGGATTGCGCATGGGAGGCAACGACCGATCCCTGAAAAAACCTAACGACGGGATTGCACGCAATTGGGTTTTGCGTGCAAAAGAGGCAGTTCCCGCAATAGACGTGATTGCGTGCAAAGGAGGAACCCTGAGGATTTTGAAATTTTATTTAACCCGGTGGGATTGCATGCAAAGTAGAACCCTGGGGCAAGGTTTTAGGAACAGGGTCAATACCTGAAATTCATATTGAGCGCGCAGGAGTTCAATTGCAAGCATGGGAGCTGATCCAAAATTCACTACCCCGAAACAGAAGGGGTCTCTTTCTATTTATATGCCTCAGGCGTTATAGAATCCAGACAGCGTGTGAAAACTTCCACGCCAGGAACTTTTGACACGAAATGCCTCACCGCGCGGAACTGGGTGCGCGAAATTGTGTTCCATCCCGGTGATTTTCCACAAATCCCGGACTTCCTTCATGCGGGAAACATTTTTTCGCGCAAGTCCTCATTAATTTCACACACCACGTCCGGGCCATCTGGACCAGGCCTCTGAGTCCGAATATGACTTCGCTTCATTATTTTGAAACATTCTCTAGGAGTTACGGACTTTTTCGGCATCTATAGATATAAAATATCATTTCATCATACATCGTGTGGAGAAGAATGAATTAAATCTACAGTATATTCCATCATCGGAACAAGTTGATGATATATTCAAAAAACCATTATTGAAGGAATCATATTATAAATTGAGGTTTGAACATGGAAGTCTAATATCTTTCTCATTAAGTTTGATGTATTTGATTAAATCCCCTCTCTCATCTTATATTTGGATAGTGTTTTGAAGGGGTGGAAAGAATTGTTTCATTAATTTTTCCAATTGATGCATGTAAAAATTGGTAGTTATGGGTAAGGTATGAATTAAGAATTTAGTTGTGAGTGAACTATTATATCTATATATTGGAGTGTGGGTAGAAAAATAAATTGTATTGTATTCTAGATAGAATGAATAAATGATTAGGTTGAAGAAGAGTTGTGGAAGGAAAATGAAAAGGGTTCCATAATCACTTCTTTTGGATAACATGGTTTTACTATCAATTATCCAAGTTTCCTATAATGATTTTTCTCACATAGGCTTACAATTATTCATAATTTATCCATTTCTTGAGGGTACAATGTTTAGTGAGTTATGAAACATAATTGACAACAAAATCCAAAGGGGGAGATTATTAAGACAAAGATTATGATAAAGATGGATGTGTTCGAATGTTGTTTTTTGTTGTCACATAATGTTTTGGAAGTAATAAAATCACCTCAAATTTTATTTGGTGAAAAGTTTATTGATGATTTTTTTCTATAGGATTGGACACAAATCGTGTCTAGTATGTGAAAATACCATAATGGGGAATTGATGGTTATCTAGAATGATAGAATTGGACACAAAGATAATTTATCTTTCTAGAACTAATGGATCATCATATTCCCTCAAAATTTAGTGTTAAAGAAGTGGTTGTTTTTATGGATAATCAAATCCCCTATGATTAAGTTAAAATAAATGTAATGATGGTTTTCTGATTTTTAATTCTCATAATTCGTATGTTTTTTAGAGAAATTATGATGCGGGCTTCATTGAAGAAAAGGAAAATAGGGGTTCTTAATTGTACACATATTTATTATATTTTTTTGGATGAAAAGAAAGAGATGATGTTGAATGAATAAGAATCATACCCATATTAATCGTATATGGGTTAAGGAGAATAAAAAGATATTGTTGATCGAAAAAGAATAGTACACTGGATGATCGTATCTAGAATGATATTTATCAGGATGATCGTATCCAGAAAATCATACATAGAATGATTATTCCTAGGAACTGTTGTAGCTGAACCTCAAATGTATTTAGAGTCATGGGAATAATGATGATGGGAAAGAAAATGGAGTTTAATGGAGAATTAAATTCATTAATGAAAGAATTTTTTAATCATAACAAGATTCCATTGTAATCAGAGGAAGAATAACTTGAGACTATGAGAGTAAAATAAAATAAAATATTCAGATCAAAAATGTATTCAACCAAATAAAATGGGTTGAATTACATTATAGGTTTCAATTTGTTCAAGATACATTGTAATAGTTTTTAATTTTTTATACTTTCAAATGGGTCAAGTGAAGAAGTAAATGAGAAAAATTCTTTGAAAGAAGATAATTATGAGTGAATATTTGAGGGGGAAAGTGGATTTCAAAAGAATGGTTATATTCATCATGTATAGTGGTATCCATTTCTTCATAAATTTATATATTCAACTCATAAATTACTTGTAATAAATAAATATGATTCATAAAATCAGACTCATGAATAAAAATTGGACATGCAATTCAAATGAATGTCGGAATAATAAGTGAATATTGTAGAATAAAAGAGATGTTTCAAGAAATTTTTATGAAGTCAAAATACACCAGATATTTTGGGGGAGATAGAGATTAGGGTAAAGTTGATTAAGCGGAATTGTTTTTGGGATTACCACCCAAATATCTCATAGGTCACCTATAAAAAGATAATTTCATTTTTTAGTTTCTTACTAATGAAGACTTGTTCACTACACAAGATAAAGAGAAGCTACAAGCTTAAGAAATTGAAATAATATTCCTTAATTACTTGTGTTGAAGAAGATTTGATGGACTGAAGTGAAAGGACAAGAGAAAAGATCTCATCATTGTATTAAATTAATCATTAAACTTGTTAATAATTGTACACAGATAATTACCCTACTCATATTATCAATTGTATTCAGATTATCATAATATTGGGCTGGATAATTGGATCTGTGATTTTCATACAGTGATTTACACAATAAAGAAGAATTTTACAATTAGCGGCATATTGAGTTTTTTATAATCATAATTGAAGTAGTGCTGATTCAACTTTACCATATTCTATCAAGTTAATATTTTTTTTATTAAGGAGAATCATGCTATGGATAGTCATAATGAGAAGAATTGAATTGGGGAGAATCAGACTTGGTAGAATCAGACTGGAAAAAATGTACTCGGAAATCAGACTTGTTTTTCCTTAACAAAGTCTAGGATGTTCTGACCTGCTTTGGGGTAAGAAATTAATGAAGTGTTTTCAATTTAATAAATTTTTGTAATTAAAAATAATAACATGTAACATGAGTGGTTAAATTAATTTTTTTTACCCTATTTGTGTTAAGAGTGTGCACATGAACTATTGGTATTGTTTACATAGTTCGACACGAGTTTAAGGGAATATCCTACTCGTTGTAATCCATGGATTGTTTATAGTATATTGTGTTATATTAGATCATTTCCAAACCATACTAATTATTTAGCTATTCTTATTGAATAGTGAACCTTTTAAATACACAAGTTTCTTTGGATGTGTGGTTGAATTGTTTTTAGTAGGGAATTGAACCTTTAACAGTAGTTTAAGGTTGTTTCAATAAAACATAAAAAGAAAAAGTATCTCTGATTCACCCCTCCCCCTATTAGTGATAATATCACCTTGAATAGGGGAATTCAATTTTTATGCCATATATGTCACATTTTTTTATTAATAACATCCCTAGTACTTTCCATGTGATGTTTTAAAGAATCACATCTCTCTGCATGGTGGTAGTATGTTGTACACAAGAGTGACATTATCGTATTCCCGTAAAAGTGAAAGAAAGATGTTTTCTGTGATATAATAATTAATGTATCATAATTACATCATAAAAATCATAAAAATAAAAAATAAACAATAAATGAATCATTAATAAAAAATGTGAAAGGTGATAATAGAAAAATTAATGATATTGGTTTGTGAGGTGGTAGTATACTTTACACACGAGTGATGATTTCATAACTCATTTGGTAGGAGAGTGTGAAGTTGTAGGTAGTAAATTTTACATATAAAAATATTATTATATTTAAGATATAATGATTTTTATATTATCATTGTATAATTCTAAATTAAGATGGTGGGGAATAAAGTAAAATTGAAATTCCTTCAGAATAATTTAATGGTTCTATCACGTATCATCCTTTGGAATACACTAAAACCATAATATGATTTTCTTGTTCTAAAAATATGTCTTTTATAATGAGGGTAAGTAATTTGGGTAGTTATTTGGGTAGTTATTTTCTAAACCCAAGTGCTTTTATTGTGTGATTTAGAGAGGGGAGAAGGTGCCCTTTTCTAAGTGGGGTGAGTGGCACACTTGTAATTTTTTGAAAAAGTGAATCCCAACCATGTATTTTTCATTTCACCTCCCCCAATAATGATAAATTAATTTTCATTGGGGATATAAGTTCTGAATATTGCCTCAATTTGTTTGGATATGTTTTGGGTCAATTTACACCCGACTTTCTATATTTAATCACCGGGTAAACTAGTTTTCTCCTAAATCACCATAATTAAATTTAATTTTTATTAAAAATTATTTTGGTATAATTTTTATTTGAAATAATTTAAAATTATAAAATATTATTATTCCAAATATTGAATCCATTTTTTCAAATAAAACACTTATATGTGGGGAAAATTAATTTAAAATTAATCTTCTAGACGAGTTAGGAATGCACAGGTTTAAATTTAAAATGTTCAAAAGTTTAGTAATATTTTAAAGATAAAATAAATAGGAATGTGATTATAATTACCTAAATTAGATTAATATATATATAATTTAACTTTTTTACATAAAAAATAATTCAAAATATAATTTATCAATAAAAATAATTTAAACGAAATGTCATTTTACAGTTCAAATGTAGTATTTTCCTATATTCATTAAAAAATAAATTTCTTTGAGAAATAAAAAAAATCAATATAAGATATTTTTTATTTTATGATTTAAAAATTAAAAATTATTTTCTCAAATAAATTTTCTAAATGTTGTAAAATTTAATTTTAAATTATCGTTCTAACCTTGTTGAATTCTCCTTTTTGGGGAAAATTACTTTTTTAGGGAATTTTTTTTCTTTAAAATGACACTTAATTTATTACTAATAAATAGATAAATAAAAATATTGAGTAAGATAATCATATCCATAAGTTATATAATCCTATTAATTCAATACATTCAATTGTTTAGGGGATAAGTATCATATAAATTAATAATATATTGATTTTCAGTAAAACACAGTCTTGCATGTAACACAAATTATCTCTAGCTAAAATTTGTGTTGTGTGTAGTGAAATCTATATAATTTATTGAATTTATTTAAAATTAAATATATTTTAATGTATGTAGATGTTATCCTTATTCAATTAGTGGTATTTTATGTCATAAAATCTATTGAATAAAATTTTATTCAGTTATAATTTCACATTGTTATAATGAAAATGAGTGCATGTGTGAGGTGCACACATATAATAAATTTTCACGGTATAGGGGATTATCCTATGATATATTCTAATATCCTACACTAAGGATTCATGTAGTTACACAGTTATTAAACCTCCCTTTAAAGGGATATAACATTCAATTTCTTTTAATATGACTAGATTATGTGTCATACCATGTTTATGATATTTATATATTCATATTGTTTTTATTATAGATGGACTACAATCTATATATTAAATGATTATAGTGGTGGGGTAGAGAATTCTAACTTTGTTTTTATACAAATTCCTTACATAGGCCCCTATTAATACATATTTAGACTCTCTTATACATGATCTTTATAACATAATCACACCTAAATATAGAATCAATTCATACACATAGTTTGAGGACCATGGGTAATCAATTATTGGGATCATGCTACATAGAATAAATGATTATTTTGGGATATCTCGACTCTCTTTTTTTTGTGGGGAATAATTCCTTGGAGATATACTATGACTATATAATCCTCATTTACCCAAAAAATTTTGTATATATATGTTTTTCAATTACATGAACATTTATTTTATATTGCTTTATGTTTTGTAAATGTTAAATATTATGTTTCATGGGCATATCAAAAAATTTATTGTTTCATTGTTTTATTATTACAATCACAATAATTGAACCCATGTTATTCATTTTTTATATCAAAATCATTAGTAGATCTTATCAGTATTTTTATAAGCCTAGTTTAGTTTATTTTTCAAAAAAAAATGAAAATAATTCAATATTAATTTTATTACTTAACCCCCAAGGTTTTATCCATCATTTATTAATTTTATGTTTGGTGGATTATCTATAACAACTTGAATTGGCTATTTTTTAGGTATTCTGTTCAAAGATGTTGCACAAAAATATCCTATTATATACACAGTGAGACATCATAGTTTCTTTATATAGATATATTCCTCAATATCTCTTTGATAAAATGTGGCATCAATATTCATTTTCAACCAATGTGATACCATTGTAGCTCCAATGGTCAATGTAACTTATATGGTTGTTAATATGAAAATAGGATGAAGTCATTAGGTGTAATCCACAACATTTATTTGTTAAAAACCTTTCTAAACTAGTCTCACATCATATTGTCTAAAATTTAAATATTATTTCATAATATCAGAAAAAAATTATTATGAATATATTTCATCTAATCTTGTAATATATTAGTTTAAATAGAATTATTTTCATCAAATTAAGGAAAAACATTCATCATATTCCATTTCAATTTATTATAATCAATTGCCTGTACTGATTATTAATAAGACTCTTATTCCCCACCACAAATAAATAAAAAATAATGATATGAGAAGTCTTATATAAATGGTCACCTTTATTACCAAATTAACGTTATAAGAGGAATAAGACTCTCTTATGAAATTTCTACATGAACAAGGTCATCCTTTTATATTTCATCAATATCAACCTACTCATTAGAAATATTTACCCTTTTAGAAATTTCATATTCAATAGTATGTTTATTATATGAACCAAAAATATCTTTGAGGTATGAATTATATTTTATTTCTAATTAAACTCTTTTGATTTAAGATATTATGGATTTTTGTTGAGTCTATGAATGAAATGAGGGTGTTTTGGCTTGTTTGGAGTTCAGAGATTGGGTTTTGGAAAAGGAATATGGGCTTCATGGTTAGTGGAAACTTCATAACCTGGGTATCATTGTTTCAATAAACTATGCGAGGTGATCTATCCCACTATAGAAAGCTGAAAAATTTGAAGAAACAAAGAAACCAGGTGAAAATCTAATGCGAATGATGTAGAGATTTTAATATAGGATAAATTCCTTGTTGAAAAAATATTTTTCTATCTATGGACCATAATCATGTGAGGGGGATTTCAGATAAAGTAGTGTGTAGGGTTTGTTAAATGTTTGGCCAACCATGTTACCCAAAATTTTGGTTGAAAATGACATTTTTACCATAATACTTAATATTATTAAACCACCCCCTCATTTATATTTAATCTACTCATGTCTATCAACTCACTTCCCAGGCGAGATCCTTAATCCTTTATTAATGGTAAGATCCAGTTGCTCAATCCGACATTCCATTCGATATCTGTTTATCTCATTTGATCCATGCTCTTGAGTTATCTGTTACCTATTCACCTTTATCTATTTTCCATACTATCCGAAACACTATTTTGGCGCATGATCCTATGAACTATTTTGAAGGAATTATTATATTCTTTAATATTCTTGTGATCATGATCGAATCAAAATCCAATAATGGATAGATTTCCACTATATAGCTAAGAGTAACTGGTCCACACCTTTCACCTCAAAATTTTACTACTTTATACCATGTTAAAATGGGGCCAGATGTAAGAATATTTGGAAAGGTAGTCCTAAATTAATTGAAATATGATTTAATTATTATAAACATGTTGAGACATGCCTTTGACACCATTGTTTAAGGATCAATGTTTTCAACCTAATGCGGATCCACCCATGGGGTGGATTCTAATTTTTTATATTATTTAATTCCTCCTTCTTGGTGTGATGTTCTTGATTTACATAAATGAGAATTTAATGAGCAGTTAAAGTGAATTGTAAAAGGTTTTGAACATCTTATAGAACCTTGTTAATTTTAACTCAAAGGTATGGAATGGATAATCCCTTAATTATATTATGACCAAGAATGTATTAGTGAAATAAATTAAGGAATGATTAATGAATTTGAGAATTAATTATTTTAGATTCCTCATACACTTTAATTATATAGATAATGCTTATTTGGATTCCCAAAACATTTCAACTCCTTAGATTCATTTGACATGAAATGTTAGGATGTCGTGGAACATACTAATTTTTTGGATATGATTTAATCAAATTGTTTTATTTAGTTATACATTTCATTACCATGGATCCAAGGATTATATTATGATTAATTGGACATTACTACTCCTTCAATCCGATTTACATAGCATACTTCGATCCCTTGGAAAATTTCAACTCTTTGGATGTAGTTTGACCTTTTAAATTTATATGCTAGGATGTTTTGTAAATTTATACTCCTTGGAAATTGATTACTCATCTTATTAGTATGCCTTGGCCATTTCTTCTCCTTGGAACCCAATTACATTATTTACATAGCTTGTGGTTTCTTTGGACAATACTACTTCTTGGACCCTAGACCATGTAAATCTAAGAACTAATTACATACTATAGGTCAAGGTTCATTATTATTATTCTCTACAGATATCCCTTATAGTTTGGTTGGTAAATAATAGTGAGAATTTTTAGAATGGATAACATCAATTCTACTATTTTTCTCGTACACCATTTATATTTGTAAAGTACTTTTGTTTATACAAATGAACATGACTAGTTATAGACTCCTATGGTGGAGGCCTATTGAGTGTGGTATCACAACATATTCGGGCCATTGTTGGGTACCCATATAGACATCATGGATGCATCTAGGGATGTAGGCAATCAACCACTTCATTGTTATTGATTTATTTTTTAAATAGGTGTATGGGAGAATGGACTGGGCTTTGGGATCATGATGCTATATGGGATAGTTTCTTTTTGTCTTTCTGTACCTTTCATAAATTCATTATACTAGAAGATTGCATCCATGTATTACTATCTTTGTATATAATTACATGAGAATCATTTTATATGAAACTATAGTATGAGTGACATTATGATTTTTATAATTTAATTTAATTCATTTATATCTCAGTTATTTATTATGTTTCTTCTATTGTTTTTTTTGAGGATACCACTTCCATAAAATCTAATCTTGAGGGTATAGTCTCCCCACTATTCCACTATAAACCGTAATTTCTATTTATTTGCCTATGGTGTATGGGGAGGTACACATGAGGACATGTGGGTAATCTACTTCACCTAATGTTGAGCAAATCATGTCGAAGACATCAAAAAGTGGTATCAGAGTAGTTTATTTAATTTTTAATACTAATTAGGGAGTATTAGATAAAATTTTAGGAAATTTTTGAAATTTAGTAATGAGCTATACATGGGAGTAGCTAACCCATGTATAATAAAAATCCAAATTTAATTGGATGGGACTTGTTGTTATGGATTTCTCTTTTTATAGTTTCCTTGATTTCAATGATAAGTGATTCACTTGTTGTTTTATGTTACTTATGATTATTTATTTTGTATCGTGTCCAGGTATAACAACAATATATTTCATCATGGGTCATCATAGTCACTTGATGATTTATATTTCTTGAATTATTCCATTACAAGTTTATATTACAATGTTCATTACTTATATCAGGTTTTGTTATATTATTTATATATCCATGTAATTGTGCTGATATTTCATATAGGGACTTGTTAACTGATTTCTTGTGATTAAAATGGATACACACATTAATTTATAAGGGTTATGGTCCTCTATAAATTGGAAGTGGTTATCCATATAGTTTAACCTTTTAAATATAATTTTTATATAAATTAAAACTAATTTTCCTGAAATTTTAATTATGAAATTAATGGTTTCCATGAGATAGGGATTAGAATTCAATATTAAAGAGTGTTTTCCTCTATAATATATAATTCACACTTTGTATACTAAAACCCCTGATATAAATAAGAAAAATTGACCCTAACCCAACAACAGTATTGTGATATTGGATATATCTCATGTGTTGTATCACCTGTATATATCCCCATCCTGGATTTAGGAGAGTTCATATGGGTGTCAATTATGTTAGGAAAGCTTATTCCTGTCCTGTTTTATATCCTGTTGTTATCTAACGTTGAAGTAGGAATGAACATGGTATATATAGTGATATTAAAAATAAAATTCATTTATATGTATGGAATCAAGGTAAAGAGGGACATTATTATGAGGTGGAAGTCCATGGGAAACTAGTATAACCCCTAGTGGTGCCACTTGTAGAACCACCTATTGTACTTAATGTGGGTGTTTACTCCTAGTTTCATGAGTGATTTCTACATTTTAGGTACACAGCTTAGGGACCACTGAGGCATGCCCCGACTATAGAAGATATGAAATAAGAGTTCCAATAGCAACATCTATCCATGTTTTTAGGGGATGTTAGACCACATGCAACAGAGTGATGGATAGAGACCATGTTTTTATTTTTTGATCATCTAGAGAAACCCCCGAGAGAAGAGTGGTGATATCTATGTATATGATCTAGTATTCTACCAAGAATTTGTTGTACTTGATTTTTCATATTGATAATCGTCAAGATATTCCATGGATGGATATATAGATTGACTTTTAGGAATATTCATATCCTGATGCACAGAGGATAGATAGATATGAAGAGTCTATACACCTGGATCAGTGTTCATTATAATTTATGAACTATTCTTCCCATTTTAGAGAGCTACAGTGATTCACACCAATTCTATTAGGTGATGAGGTAACAATGTCTAGGATATTCAAGGATGGTCTAATGTATGAAATCTAATCATATGTTGTAATTTTATACCTTACTATTACTTAATAAATAGTAAACATGGAATTTATTAGTGAATGAAATAGCGGGAGGCATGGGTCATAGAGAAAGGAATTTATGCTTCCCGATGCGTTGCCAATATGTTAAGTTGTTGGAAGAGTGTTTTTGATGACTCTCATTGGGGGACTACTAGAAAAAGTACGAGTAATGGAAGTTCTGTTCTTTATTATCAGTGTGGGAGGCAACAAAACTTGTTGAGTTAAATTTATAGAGACCTGCTCGAGTGTCGATCTTGTAGATGGAAGATCCCTCTGAAATAGTTATTCATGAAATTCATTTAAAAGCCAATGATATAGGGTCTACACCCAATTCTTTTTGTGGAGTGGGGTCATAAACTTCTCATGAGGTAGTGAGATTCAAAGTGACTGGATTGTAAGGCTTATGTGGTGTTCATGGACATGATATCCATCCAGCAGATTCTCAATGACATTAGAGTGAACATGCTCAGGGTAGTTAGTCTATATCATAAGGCCATGGATCATGATAGATATCTTCATTGAAACTAATACCTGAGGATCAGACTGCCAGACCATCTATAATGACAGGTATTATTCTGGTGGCATCTAAATTAGAATCACCTATTTTTGGTAGACATAATTATTATATATATATATATATATATGTTGTGGAGATATGTGGGCTTGATGTTATGTTTTATTGTGCCATGATGAAACATGATACTCCATTGGGAATATGGTCAGACAGATTACATTGTTTTTGGGAGTCCCCCTTGAGATAGGTGGGTGTCACATCAAATTGGACCTCCTTGTACTTATGATGATAGTGTTTGATTTAATTAATAAGATGTATTGGTTAGTTCCCTTCCATGATTTCATTGACTCCTATCACCTAAGGGTGAAAATGACAATAATAGACGGTGCAGTTTGTATTCGTAAGGGTGAGTGAGATTTAAAAGAGTGTATATTTTGACATGAGAATCGTGTTCTAGGAAAGATGATAACATAAATCACTCACTTATATATGAATGATCATGGAATTCATCAATAAAACAACCCTCCAATTGTTCATCATTTCAGTTATGTTTTCCTAGAAGAATTTGTAGGACTACCTAATGAGGGAGGGGTATAGTTTTCCATCGATCTAGTTGTTGAAGATACACTAGTATCTATTTCTCCTTACATGATGAATAATATTGAGTTGTAGGAGATCATGTTGTAACTAATGAAATGGGATGGAAAGGGGTTTATATGAACATGTACTTCTCTCTAGGGTTAACAAAGAAATTTCACCACAAAAAACATGGAAACCATATTTTATATGAGCAATATTGTAAATTATACCGGTTGATGGTTAAGAACCAGTACCATTAGCCTCTAATAACTGATCACTTTGATTGGCTCTAGGGAGCTTGGGGTTTTTCATATATTTACCAAAGATTAGGTTACCATTAGTAGTGTGTTAGTCCATCAGACATACCTCATATAGAAATTCATTTAAGGTGTGGTATATTAGAATATTTGGTCATTACATTAGGTCTCACAAACTTGACAACTATTTTTAGGGCACTAATGGATGTAGTTTTCCATCCATACCTGGATTTTTTGTGGTGGTATTCATTGATAATAACTTTTTGTATTATCGCACTCGACACAACTCTTATAAACATATTGAGTTCATTTTTGAAATTCTGGGACAACATCAGTTATATTCTTATCTCACAACGTTCCTCTTATGGATGGATATATTCACTTAGTCGGACATACTATCTGAAATATAGAAGTATCAGTTTACACATGTATGTTCTGAGCTACAGTTACCTAGGAAAATCGTAAGAACATCTTTGACGTATAGAGCCTCTTGGGGAATGTGGGATAACCCCATTGGATCATACATGGATTATCATGAATAATAATACATTTATGGGCATTAATTCGAATCATTTATAGTTTCTATAGTTAGACACCTGCATGAAAACATATCTTAGGAAAAAAGGGAGACTTCCATCAGCTACAATCCCAATTCTTCTAGATCTGGGTAGAATCTATACTATTTATTACGATGCATTGCATATTGGGATAAATGTAGTTATGATTTTGGAGGAGTGATTTGTGGTTTATGGGTCTTTTCATTTGGTTCCACGTGAGTGGAATTACTTAACACATGATCTTGAGTTAGCTATTATTGTACATGCCTTGCATTGTTAGACACATTACTTACATGTAGTGCACTTTGTGGTTTACCCATAAAACTTAATCGTAATGTACATATTTATACAATGTTCCATAAATATTAGTAAATGATGGTTGGTTGGATACCTAATGGCCTTTGACATCAATTTTTTCAATATTTATAGACTGGGTATTGGAATTGATGATTCTCTAAGCCAGATGAATCTGATACAAGATGTTCATGTGGCTAGTAGTGAGTGAAATATTATTACTATGATTTCATAGATTCCCTTAGGGTGCTGGATATCCATGAGTAGACTTATCTCTTAATAAATGAGTTTTAATACCACTATTATGGATTGATTGAGGGTGAGATGTCTAACTTATTCTGAAGGACTGGTCCTATGAGAGAGCATTTCAGGCGATGACGTGCTTCATAGTTGTACTATTTATGGGGATGAGATCTTGTGAATCCACATGAATGTCTAGATTCCTACAAACGTTTGATTGTATTTTATGTGAGTGCCCCATTCCTCAATGTGTTCGGTACATCCTGTTGTTACCAAGATTTATCGTGACATATTCTCTCAATACATGTGGATAGTGATGACGTGGGGTATAGATAAGTTTGTTTCATGGTGTTCCCCCTATTAGAAGGTGAAGGTAGTGCACAAAAAAATAGTGGGGCTTTTACATCCATTGCCTATTTTTGAGAGGAAATGTGATGACATAATCATGGATTTATTGACAGGGACTCCAAGATCACTTTGGGGTAGTGATGTTGTATGGGTGATCATAGATATGTTTGCAAAGGTCACCCACTTTTCACCTATTCATTATACACTTTCAGTGGACAATCTTGGGAGTCCAATCATTATTGAGACAACATCTCGCCTTGGGGTTGCACTATCTATCGAATTGGATAGAATCAATCGTCTCATTTCATTATTTTGGAAGGGGTGGTAGAGGGAACTGGGATCACAATTATTGCTGAGTTAAATCTATCACCCACATACCTACCAATTGTATAATTTTATGATATAGTTTTTAGAGGAATACTCATGGAATGTTTCCATGAATTTGGAGGTTATTGAGAGAATTTTATACCCTTATTTCAGTTCAGGTTGATAGCCTATAAGATTATGGAGAGATACGGGCAGATAGCCTATAAGTTATAGTTATCCCATATGTACTATTCATGATGCCCTCCTTATATTTCTATTTTTCCAATATCATTCATACCCATAACATATTTTACATACCAAGAAGGGTGAGTTGGAGGTATATATTTCATTTTAGGATCATCCAATCTATATTGTTGATCATGGAATGAAGGTTTTATAAGGCTGGTTATTTCCTCTATTAGAGGTGATATGGAAACATGGTCATGTAAAAGATCAGAGTTCAGAGTGAAAGAAAAAAGTATGTCACCACTGGGCCGATATAATCTTTGAATATTATTGACAACAATTTGAATGGATATTCTGATATGATTTTCTTTAAGGGGGGATGATTATAAGATATAAAATTTTATTCATTGCTTAGAATATTTATATATCTGATTTAACACATTAAGATTTAAAATATTTGTATTCTTATTGGGGAAATGGAGAAAACGGTGTTTTCCGGGGCATGTTTGGGGGCCAGTGTCAGAGTTTTGGAAATAGTAGCAAGGACACACGATTAGGATAAACCATGACAATAAGGACACACTATTTGTGTAAATCTTGTGCAATGGTCCAACCCACTACACATGGCCACACAATTTAAGGAAACTATACAACTAGGGGTCAAATCCTGTATCAATTATAGAATGATTTTGAAAGAGGAAAAAATTCATCGTGGGTGCATAGTTTATCTAAACATGAGACATGACTATGCGATGGGGATTTGGGACATAGGGGTGTGCACATTTACTACATGTCTTGTCCAACTATGAATTTAACCATTTGAAATAGTATTTTGAAAAAATTAACCTTTTCCCGTACTACTAAACTTGATTAATCCCATATATTATTTTTTATTTTCTCAATCCATGGCTACCCACTCATCTCTTGAATGATATCCACAATCCATCATCAAGGATTTGAACCAGTTTCTCTATATAACATCTGATTAGAGAGACAAATTTTTTCTTTGGATCCTCTCTATTGAGTTATCTATTACATTGGATCCTTTCAATATTTTCCTTGAAATTAGTGACAATATTTTGGTGAAGGATATTATGGCCTATTTTTAGGGTGTTTGTCTATTAATCATTTTTCATATGATTATGATTGAATAAAATGATAATATTGGATGAGTGTTCCCCCAACCGTGATAATGTTGGTGGTGTATAATTTTTTTATCTCAATGTCTCATTGTTTTAAAGCTTTTTTGTGGTGTCACATGTCATAAATTTCAGGAGATTATTCTTAAAATAATTTTAATATGATTTAATAGAGACAAGCATGTTGATACATGACTTTTAAAAAAATCTTCAAGATTTTAGGTTTTCAACCTCAACTACAAATAGGGTCGATTCTACCTTTTTATATCGCGTTATGCCACCCTTGATGTGTGATTAGATTTCCTTATATAATTAAATGTTTAAAGGATGATTAGATTGAATTGTAAAAGGTTTTGAGAACTTTATAACACCTTTTAAATTCTAATTGAAAGGTATTGAATAGAAAACCCCTTTCTTCATTTTTCACCGATAATTGATTATTGAAATGTATAAATGAATGGTTAATGAATAGATCAATGAATTGGTTAGGATGCCTTAACAAATTTCGTATCCATGGATCCAACATACTGGGATTCCTTGGCCATTTATACTCCATGGATCCTATTGACATGATATTTTCAGATGATTTGGATATTTATAGTACATGGATCCAATTTAAATGACCATTAAGGATGCCATTGACATTTATACTCTGTGGATCCAATGATAATATTATTATTCCTTGGAAATTTTACTCAATGTATTAGATTTACGTAGATTACATGGATTACATGGAAATTTATTTTCCAAGGATCTAGTTTAACTAGTTCACTTGATATGATTGGATTACCTAGATATTTATACTTTTTGGATCCAGTTTAATCATCTTACTATGATTCCTTATAAATTTCCACACATTTGATTCAATTTATTTGTTTTCCTTAGAATTTTGTTTCTTTGGACATTACTAACCCATGGAATCTATCTCATGTAGGCCTAACACCTGATTCCATAGCATTAGATGTAGCTTTTGGTTGATATTAATTAAAATTTTACCATATCATCTTATTGATAGTTCCTTGTGTGACTTGATGACTATATATCAGCACTTATATTGTTTTAATTTTACAACTTGTATATATATACAAAGATTCTGTTTTTTATGCACATACACATATTGTTATAAATTATTTTGGTGTTGGTCTAGTGAGTGTTATCTCACACCCAGTCCATTCCACTTTTGTGTACCTATAAAGACGTCATGTATGTGGTTAGGGATATGTGAAAGTTCCCGCTTATATATTTTTCATTGATTTGTGAAAAGGATCATGGGGAAAAATAACCATTTTTTATAATCATGATGCTATATGAGATAGTTTTATTATGTCATTTTGCACTTTTTTACATTCATTGTACTAGATACATGCTTCCATGTGTTACTTTATTTTTTATAGAATTATATCATCATAATTTCATATGAAATTGATGGATGAAATATTTGATTAATTATATAATGGATGTTTATTCATTTTCTTCTCAATTATTACTTCTGCATTTTCAATTGACGGTTATGAATATACCGTTATTATTCACTTGAATTATGAGGGTATAGTATCCCCATTATTCCTCCATGAACCACCGCTACTAGTCTTCAACCACTGGCATATGGAGAGGAACACTTTAGAGGATGTAGCTAAACAGGTTTTGTTACTATTGAGTTAACCGAGACTAGGAAATCACATACATACATACATACATATATATATATATATAATTAATATGTTAATGAAATATTTTATTCCTATTCCATTTTAAATTTTTTATCTTCATCATCTAAAATATTGTAACCAAACACTCTATTAACATATTCATTGATTATTTTTTATATTTATCACCCACTATATTCCAAACATCATTTTCAATATAATAATAAATAATATCCCCAATGAAAATCAACTATATTATATTTAAATCATTACATATATTTTATATTGTTTGTACTTTCCTACCAAATGTTATGTACGGAACTCTATAAATATTTTATATTTTTATATTATTAAATTAACACAATAATAAATCAGGTAATCAAATATAATACATCAAAAATCTAAATGATCTAATAAATTTAATATTAATGTGTTTTTTACACCATTTTTAGAGATTAAAAATTTGAATTCTATTTAAAAATAATACTTTAGGAAGAAAATTTAATGAAATTTAAAATATCATACTTCAAAAAATTATCGAATAATATAGACATCATCAATAATTTTTTTTCAAATTCACTCTGACATATATATTTCTAAATGGAATAACAAATATCAGAGAATATTTTTAATATATAGCCATGCATTTTGAATTGATTCATCATTGTGTATCATATAATAAATGTATCCAGCTAGTTAATTCAATATCATATTTCCCTATAAATCATAATGAAAATATTCATGTTTTCCAAAATTTTATGTTCTTTTCCCATTAAAAAATATTACATTCCTCTAAATTACAATAGTGTAATCTAAAAAGAATCCAATGTTATTCCATTGTAGATATATTATCATTCCCTTTATAAAAAAAACCATATCTCCCTTTTTAATCATGTGAACCAATCAATAATGTATATTTGATGAATATTTTAATAATTTCAACAAATGAAAATTATGATTTTAATAATATGCATGTTTTTTTATTAAATTCCTTACTCCCATTTCTATATCCATAGAACATTTTTTTGATTTCACATGATCTCATCATAAATGAGGGAAGACATCCATTATCATGATGTTATCTAATTTACATTCATTTTATATTACATTAATGAATATATGTAATATAATTTCATTTCTAGGAAGTAATATATTTTGTTTCAATGGGTAAATTATAGTTTATAATAATTTATAATGGTTTGTCATTGAAAAAATATACCATCATAAAAATTGTAAAAACATAATTTCATATTTATTCGTTCGTCACTTCTAAATAGAAGGAAAAAATTGAGTCCAATATCCTTTTCATTATTTTAATATTTTCTAATAGAACTATAATATTTTAATATGTCTCAATAGTAGTGTTATTTTAATCACTACTTGAATAGTTCAGTATATGACTTGATTATTTAATAAGGCATCATTAATTCTCATAACCCCACCATTTGGAACCTTCTCTTCTAGATTTGACTGAGCTATTTGTATTGATATAGACCAGGATCAAAAAATTTATTTGGTTATATGATCATTCCCAAAAATTAAAATTTCTAATAGATCCACATACATTCAACAATTCAATTTTATGAAATTCATCTGATAATATTACATCATGATCCAAAAATTACAAAAGGTTTAAAGACTCTTATAAACAACTCATCATTGTGAAAAACAACTTCTAATAACTTTTTTTGTAATTATTTGACAATAAACAACATGATTTAATCCTCAACTTCAATCCATACCAAACCCAATTGGATTATAGTGATATTAAATTCACTATTTTGATTAGTAATATAATTATCATAAATTATCATTATATAGAACCATTTAAGAACCAAGAAACCTTATTTTATATAAAATCTTTTTTATTATTATGAAAATGTATTCATAAATCTCATGGAAGTATTCAATTCAATGATATTGAGTAAAAAATGTATTCCCATTTTCATAGGTATAATTCCTCTGGATTTTCAATTTAAATTTAATGAATATGTATTTTTAATTATTGCAGTTTCTACCTCAATCATTGGTAGATGAATAATATTTGAAAATAAATTTTCATTATTCAATATCTTCTAGTTTACAATTTCCATTACATTGTAAAAATTCTATATTTACATTCCCTCGTTCCATTTCCATTATTCCTGAACTATTATGGACTGTCTACCCTTAACCCAGCAATGATACCACATGTTATGAGTATTTAAAAAATTAAAATATATTCAAAACGACATTAAAGTGATTGATTTCTGTGGTTCATTCAATATATCCTAAAACTACAAAGTGGATAAATAATTGTTTTATTTTATAGTGTGAATTACAAGGTTTTTCTAAAATAATAATCCACTAACATTCCTATGTCCGACATAAAAATTCAAAGAATAAAAATATAACAGGGAATAAATTTATGAGTGATATATATTTTCAAATAATATATCATTATATTATTTATTCAAGGACACAAATTCTATAGTTATCTTCTATGTGTCTATGTTAAACTGTTATGAAAATTATTTCCACTACATAACATCATCTCTCTACAAAAATGAAATTTATCATTCCATGTTTCTTGTGAACCACATGTTAAATTTTAATTATTAACATTATGATCTATGAGGGAACTATATGTTCTTTTAAATCCATTTTGTTTCTTGCAACCCCCCAACATCCGTAATTTTAATTGAGGAAATACCCAAAATATTTTTGGTAGTGAATATACCCCCTAACAACCTATGCAAATTCAGTTCTAATATATAATTTAAATTATTGGGGAAAAATTATATAATCTTGGCCACATAAATTCTGGATTTATGAATATCATGTGTGGGTTACCATTTTATCTATATAATATTTAGGTGAATAAAAATTATTGTTTTGGTATTCATTTCAGATAGAGGAATTTTCCATTGTAATCTTTTTTCACTATAGAACACGATGGACATAATTTTCATTCAAATTGGGAAAATTTATTGAATGATAGAATAATTATAAATGTATAAACAAAATTTTTAGTTAACAAAATGATTATTTAATGTTTTAAAAATAGTGTTTTTTTATAAATAACCACATAAAAAATTAATTCTTTTAGGTCTTGTAAAGATATAATGATATCTTTCATGTAAAATAATATTCTTTTTGTTGTCAGGGAGTTGGAATTGTAGTTTAAATAAGGAAATTTAAAATAAAAAATTATTTTAGGTTGACTATCAATCATTATTAAAAATATTATAACTTATATCAATTAGTGATTTGTCTATATAACAGAATATAATGAAACATATCATGACAATAAAAAGTAATAAACATTCAATAGATTTACATGGTATGAAATATTAAGGAGTTTGATGAAGATTAAATGTATCATTAATAATTTATATAATCTGTAATATGATTCCATTAAATATCAGGGCAATATAAAATTCATAATTGTGCCTCAGTCTATATTATAAATGGGTTTTTTGAGTAATGTGAATGTTTTTTTATATATGGGTATATAATTTGGTTCTCTATTTTCCCATGATAAGGTAAATAACTTGTGAATGATATGTGGTTGATATTTATCCTAACATAAAGTCTAACCAACTACTATGTAATAAAATAAAGAATCATATATTATAATATGATTATGATGATGTCAATGGGTCATAATGATCAATACAATGAATACTAATATTTTGTTAATGAATAATGTTTTTAGTATGTTGATACTAATTATATGAAATCCATAAATTTTTAATGATGTTATAGGGATGTAAGTAATCAATTTTTTCTGTATGTGGTGTCTTCAGGAATAGTATTACTTGTGACTTTATTTTAAAAAATTTCTAGTAATAGTGAAGTTAAGGATATCCAACAATATATTATTCTCATCATAAAACTAACACTAATATATATGAAAATTTTAAAATGATTGGTACTAAATTAAAAATTACGGATTGGGAACCTTGAGATAACCCCTTTCCTAAATTTTCAATGGTTATTTTGTATTAGTATAGGGGACCAATATATACTCGATATTCCCATCATCGATAGGGTTTTGAATTTCATATTTGAAAAAGATATGGTATGTCATATATTGGTATAATCATTGATGGAACTTGAGTCCCCCATTAGTGAGATCATGTATCCCCCAACACGTCGTTCATCCTGAAGGGGATTGGGATCTCCTCCTTATATTAATTATTTTGTTGAGTGGACTTCATTATAATATTGATGTGTGATTCTACATGTCTAATGGAATGTTTGGAATGAGACTAATGTATTTTTGTTTGAATATTTATGGAATATTGTAAATTTGGAGTGATGTTTAGGTATTATTATGTGATAGATTCCAATGATAACGAAGAATTTATTATTATTATTTATATGTATTTTTTATAAACATTATTTTTAAATGATATCTTGTGTTACCATAATACTGTTAATGTATCATAGTTTGGGTTTTGCGTAAATTATAGTTGGGTCGTATTACAGAGTGATTTTATAAAATTGTATTATACTTTCATCAAATTATTAATATAAATAATAGATTTAATATTTGGTGTTGTTTAATACTTGGGATATCATATTGGGTCATTGAACACACCCCAATGCAGACACTTGTACAGTGGTGTACTCAAGGATTTACATCCATTAGAAGTTTTATATGTTCACATAAAGATATAGAGTTGGTAGTTTTAGTCTATAATAGTAGAATGTATAATGATTTTAGATGTTTCTTTATACTAGGAGTCTATACCATTATTTTGGTAGATTATAATTGGATTGAATTCCTAGAAATGAATCTTATCTATGTTATTTAATTATTTCAATCATATGTTAGGATTGTGGAAATGTATTTTCATTTTCATGATAGATGTTATGAAATTTATATATATGATTATGCATTCATTCTCAGTTTATATAATGTATATTTATTGGATATGTTGTGAATATTGGGGTTTTTATTACAGGTTCATGCAGAACATGTAACATTTTATGCGTGCACCCACTTTGTCCATATAACCTATTAGGTCCCAAAATTTTATTAATGAAATTACTATATTAATTAATAAATAATTTATAAAATTAATTTAGTAAAAGAAAACATATACAGTACTTTGTTTATTTTAGATCGTTGTGAGTTATATCATGTTTGATTTAAAAGACCATTACACAACATAACCATTGATAATATTGTCTTTGTACAATGATTAGTTTGATTAGTATATTCCATGAGTAATTATAAATCCAATTGACCAAGAAAAACCAAGTGATGTCCTCGACCAGTTGGATTTTACCCTATAAACACCCTTCACCAGAGTTTTATCAGGAGATAGAATCACTAGGATTTTACCATAACTAATGAGTATCTAAGATTAAATAACCAAACCATAAGAGAAACCATTTAGGAGAGATGTTCAAGATTAGGAGGATCATATCCCAAACCATATTCACTAAATGAGGCCAAGAATATTTCACCATCATACACCTTAATCTTAAAGCATATATTGGTGTAATAACATGTTTGGTATCAGGAAACTATTTGTATTACATTTTATATTATTATTTTTCATTAATGTTAATATTTCTTCCAGTTTATTAATTCTTAAGAAATGATTAATTAATGATGTTGATAAAATTATATTTTATTACAATTAATCTTAATTTTTATTTATGGGAAATATATAGTTTCAATACATTAAAATATTTTAATGAATCCAACTTTTTTTAAAATAAATTATATTTTTTAAAAAATATTAACGACCAATATTTAATTAAATATAAATTATATTATAACTGAATGCACTCAAATGTAATTTTATTTGTGGTTCAGAAAACTATTATCATCTCAAAACCAATATTATTCAATAAATGAGGATTGTAAAATAAAAAAATATATTATTATATTTATAAAATTATTTTGATAAAATTAATACTGTTTTTTAAATAATCACTTGAAAATTCGAAAATGGTGAGTTTTTCATATTTTTTGGTGACATTATATTATTATATATAGTTCGAAATATATGATTTAAAATTAATTAAGAATTCCCCTCTCATTCATAATAGACCCCACCTAATTTCCCATTCAACTTCTCAAAAAACCTTTAGAGCACAATTTAAATCATTTTTTCCCACTCTAGATCCCCATCAAAGTTTCCCCATTCTCCTAATAAGATCATACAAATCATTAATTAGTCCCCTCCCATGGTAAGTGATCCACATCTCCCCTTTATTTAAGTACCTTATTTATGTTATTCCTTTTCATTTCCAAATGTTAAAATTAGGACATGTTTTCACAAATCCCTAACACTTTCATTAATATTTCAAACTAATGTGAGACCATGTTTCAATCTCATTAAATTAAATTACCCTAACTAAAGTAACATGGAGTCAGTGCCTCACATTCTTAAATTTTCATAACATACAAGGAATCACATCCCAAAGGACCAAATAATTTAGTATTTTTGGAAAAGTAGATACATTCTTGATTTTAATATTATATTTTAAAACAAAAATTAAAACATTTTTTTAGTAATATCATTATTCTCTCTAGAATATTATTTCATATCATTAATTTTAAATTTCAATTATTCGGAGTAAAGTTAACATGATAAGAGTGACCTCAAATACTCATAAATGATTGTATACAAAAAATATATATCATGAACCAATAAGTATAATCATGGAATGGTACATAAATGAAAACACATTCCATTTAATCAACCACATGACTATCTCGAATGGATAAGTTATAATCAATATGGAAAGGTAAATAACCATATACACATTCCATTTAATCAATAAACAGAAAATGTAATGCATCTAGATATTATATCATTGAAAATTATTTATATATAATATTAAATGATTTTTTGAAGAATTAAATTCTTTATTATTAAAATTCATGATCTCAGGCATCATGGTACATCTACTATCAAGACCATTATGAAGACAGTTTAAAATTTTTGGCTTTAAACACACTAGAACCCCATTTTTAAAAGAATACCCAACTAATTTATCTTATAGGACTATCTATACTTTGACGGTATATCAACAAATGTGTACCACCCATACCTTTATGTCAAAATCATTCTTCATATTTTGAATGATAAATAATTTTTTTGAACAATATTCCTGATCATCAAATATATGGATTGAGTACATAATATATATTTATCAATATTTAACAAGTAAATAAAATAACTTTCAATGTAAAACACCATATAAAAAAATTATACATGGTATAATTAATTAATATCTCCATGAAATATTTTATGAATATTTTGGGAAAATTAAATGTCCAATTATAAGAGAAAAGTGGATATTTCAAGAGAATGTTAATGACTTTACAAATGTACCAGGAAATTGAATCACAATACTTTCCTAAGATAAAATCATGTAAAAAATACACCTAAATTATAATTATTGTATTAATAAAATATATTCCTAGTGGATTATTTTTAAAATATTTTTTTGTCTTTAATATTTAGAAACACCAAAAAAATGTATTTAAAAACGCTTGTGAGGATAATATCCCTTTAAATTTAAAAATAGATTTTCAAAACTAAACATTTAATGGATATTATAAATAAATTAATTTAAAATATTGTTTAAAAATTTTAATGGAATATTAAATGAAATTATTTTTCATGATTAAAATAAATTGTCACACATGAATATCAGTAAAAAATGACTCCTTTCACACAATTTTAAAAAGTGTGAAATGGTACTAATTTATAAAATTACTATAGTATTCCTTTAAAAAAATAATGCTTAAAATGGATAATGTATCTAATAAATGATTTTGATAATGTTTATTTTTTTTAGAATATATTTTTTAAAAAAATGGATTTGGAATAAAAACAATATTATATAGAAGAGAGAAATAATATTGGTTATTATTAAAAACATTTTCTCAATCATTTATTTATCATTGTGTGAAAAAATGGTACCATTATATATAAAAATAATTAATAAAAATAGTGTAATGAAACTAAATGGGTATATTTTACAATGATAAAATAATATCCTTCAATGTAAATTGAAATATAAAAAATCCCAATTAAAATGAGATTGTGTAATAAAGCCCAATAAAGGTCATAAAGAAGAAGTTGGTATTAATAAATTAATCTATTATGAGTTTAAATGTAGATAAAAAATTTAAAACAAAATTTAATATCTTAAAAAAGTATTACACACATAATCTAATAATACTTATTAGAGAGAAGAAGTAATATAATAAAATTAAATAAAATTGAGTTTTGAAATTCTTTTCCACAAGGTAATTTTCATGTAAAATACTATTCAATGAAATAATTTACATTGAAACTCAAAATACAATGATGTATTATTGGTCAAGACATTTTATTCAAAATTGTATGTATATACACCATATAAAAGAAATTATGTGCCTAACATCACAATATGCCTCATTAAATAGAAATCGAGATGAAATTCTTTATCACTTGGATACATTCATGTAAAATCATCATGGATTAAATAATTCAAATTTATTCTTAATGTACCATGAATTATTCATTTTCCATAATATTACTTGTAAAATAGGATGTATATATTCTATATAAAATCAAATAGTTGAACAACATTAAAATATTCCTCAATTAAGTGAAATTGAGAATAAGTCCCTTACCTCATTCTTATATTTGGATCAACGTGCATTAAAATCCTATATATATAACACCCCATGATTTCATGGCACATTATCTCTTTAAAGTAATTTACTAGTTTGCGCTACATGCAACACCGAGTTCGAGTGCACCACAACTTACCAAAATAGTCATTCAAAAAGAATTCATGAATAGTATTAACTTTATTTTAAATTTTATATACTATATATAATTTTAACATCTATATTATTTATTTCATAGACATAATATAAGATCAAATTAAATTTTTTAGATAAAGGATGTATTTTTCAAAAAATACAATTTTAACACCTTTTAATGGAGAACCCTTTTTAAATCCAATATTTGATACTTTTATATATTAAATAAGACAAAATAAACTTCCTATTTATAATCTGGACATAAAAAAAAAGTTGATAAATTTTTTTGGTTTTTCTCTGATAAAATTCATATTATGATAAATTGTGAAAAATAATAAATTTTAATTGTAAACAACATTTTTTAATAAAAATAATTTATAGAGATAAATTAAACATTTTAAAGGTATTAAAATATAATTAGATTATTATTTTATTATTTAATCAAATTTTGTTCATTGGATGTAATGTTACATTTAAATTTGAAATAAACACATATCAATCTTTTGAATGTTTTTACTTCTAAAAAACCCTCTTTCCAGTTTTGAAAATATGAATTATTTTTAAATTAATTAACAAAAATTATATGTTTTTAATTTGTTAAAATAAACCCCATTTTTTAATAAGGAATATCAAAATTATGTTTGGGTGTTTTTTTTGTATTTTTTTAAAAAGATTCAGATTTTGATTAATAATGAAAAACACTGCATTTTGTTTTAAAATTGACTTTTTATTTAAATATTTATTTATTTTATTTGAATTTATTTTACATAAAAATAGATACAGAATTCATATATATTTTCAATCTAATTCATTGGAGTCATTTTATAATAAAATTAGATGTAAATTTTTTTATTTAACTTGTTAACGTCTTTTACCCACCTTTTAGGAACATTTTCAAATTTTCTTAAAACGTAATTTTACAGCTTCTGTGAATTGAATTTCAAAAATACAAGAGGCATGGTTGACATAAGTAGGTAATATTTTTTTCAATAAGATGAAAATAATTTTTGGTGAATAGTAACATTTGAATTTTATTTACCACGGATAAATGTAAATAGTGTAATTAAAGGTAAAAATGATATTATAATTACCCTAACAAATGTACACATTCTATTAGATAAGTATATTTCGACCAAAATCAAACTTAGGAATAAAATATGATCCTTTTTGTCCACATGGATTAGATTTGGAAATTTATTATATTTTATTTAAAAAAGAGTTAAAAGTGTTAAATACTAATTTTAATAACTAAATAAATATTAAAATAGGGTAATAAATAAGATAAATTCGTATATAAATATTATTTATAAAGACATAAATATTTCCTAAAAAATTTTATTTTATTTAAAATTTTTAGAAATTTAAAAAATAAATTTATTTTTGACAGAATGATGATGCACAAATTACCTTATTAATGAAATATTAAAATAATTGATATTATAAAAATACAAATAAATATAAATTTAGAATTTTGATGCATTCCACTAATTTTCTAGGATAATATGACATGTTATGATTTATTGAATATATTTTTTCTAAGTAATAATGTTTTGTTGAGTTTCACAAAAACCAAATACTAAATAGTGTCAAAATTGACATAAAAGAGTATTAAAAACAAAGACTATATTATCAAATTACATAATATTTTAAAAAATATAAGGATCAGAAAAAGGGATTATATAATGATATATATGAAATTAATGAACCACTAGAGGTTCTCTTGGCATCTTGTAGTATGTTTATTAACCATGTAATATAAAAATACAAGAAGACATTGTAAAAGTTAAACTATTTAATTATGAGTTAAATCTAAAAGATAAGGTTAATATAGTGAACTAAACTTCTCTAAAACCTATTGGTTGAGATTATTTCTACCCATACCTACCATATCCTCGAAATAAATCATTTTGGATCCATTATAAAACGAAAATTATTTAATAATAAAATAATATTCAGGCTTTTCATAAAGTGACCCTCACCTCGCTTATAAACGAGTTCCTCCCCTTCTCTCAAAATCACACCTCCAAAGACATTTGACTCATCCAAACCTGGCTACAATATCCTCCAAAATACCCTAAATTAAACCTAGAGGTCTTACTTTGATCATAAATTCATCCTATGGATCCCTTTTGTTCAAGTAAAAAGGAAGCACACGAAGAAGAGGTAATAATTGCATCACATCTTTCAAAGTTCTTTTCTTCATCCACTTTCTCTTACATTTTTGTTTCCATAAAAAAGTAATAAATCCAGTACCTTATACATATTTTGATGTTATTGAAAATTTTCTACAACAATATTCATTATTCTATCAATCCTACGAATGAAAAAGTCACCATACGTGCATACGTATGACTTACCATCTCTAGGTCCTGGTGTAGTTTTTTATTCAACACATCATTATTTGGATAGGTATAATAAATAGAATAACTGATGTAAATAATACATATAACAAGTTTAAGATTATGTTTATATAATATACCATCCACTTATATACTATTTCACCATCAATATAATGAAATTTTCAGTCATGAATACGTACGAATTACCGTCCCCACGAACGTGATGAGATTCATTCCCCATTGTAACATCTCAATAATAATTGTAATTTCATAATTTAAAATAATGTTTAAGAACATAATATATTTATGGATATGAATCGAACACATCCCATCCATAACAAACATGATTTACAGAACAAAACCTATAAAGGAAACCCAATCAATTAACACATGAAAGAATGGTACTACTGAAACATTATTAACAATGCAATTTTAGAAGATTATATATGATATTTTATTTATATACATGTTTTTGTATAATTTAATAACTATTATCTAAATATTATATAGGCAGTTAATGTACCCTATACTAAGGAAAATTACAAGGTAAGGGTTAATTATACAATCTCTTTAGTTATCTGAGGTGGTTTATACGTATGTATCCACAAGGACTTCTATATCAACCAAATCCATATTTCTTAAAAATGTATTTTAGAACATTTTGACTATTTACTAGAATATGGTTTAAATTAATTTATACACTTGTTTGACTTTTTCTAAAAAAAATTAATGTATCCTTTCTTTCGTTTTCCAAACACGGTTCTTTATGACCTTTTTGACAAATTAAGGTAAGAATGTTTTTTAACATATGATAGGGGTGTTGCTATTTGACGCTATTATAACACCTTATAATATTCCCTTACATGCGTATAATGATATTTTAAAAATAAATTTTTTCTTTTATAATTAGGCGTCTTTTAAATGATTTCAAAATTTAAAGAGTTATTTCTCTCAAATAGTTTTGATTTCATCTATGTCAAAATCCTCTGATAGATTTTACATTTTTTTGAAGTAGATTTATTATTGTACAGTCTTCTATATTGCATTAAAGGTTTTATCATATGTTTGACTATTTATATGTTATTTTTATAGCATTTTTTATTTATGGTTAATGTATTGATATTTCTTATTCTTTTTTTAATACGAATATTTATGTTATGTTTCAAAATTTTCATATGAGGAATGCATTGGACTTTGTAGGTGATGAGTGGATCCCGAAATAGCTCCTCGATTCATCGGTAGGTCTCATGAAACAAACTAGTGTCTTTGTAGAGGGCCTTGATAAATTCTTATTTTTAGTCATGTTATGAGGCCTTAACTATGGTGTTATATTGTCCGACATTATGCATTCAATAATTATAAAATTAGCAATTGATATTACATGTGACTATTAGACTAGTAGAATATACATTTGAATATGTAAATGGAATTATTTGATTTATCTTTTCCATATTATGTTTAATTATATGTTTAAAAGGATTGGGTTTTAGTTTTATACATTGCCATAAATGTTTATTCTTATTTATGAATGTTTTTTCTCTAAATTTATCCTTACTGAGCATCTGAGCTCACCCCTTTCTTATATTTTCTCTTTCCCAGGATGTGAAGAAATATATTAAAATTATCCAAAAATAATAGGTTTTGGGATATGAGTGTGTTCAAAGGGGACACAATGTTGTTGTTTTTATATTTCTTAATGTAATGAAAAACTAATATTTGTATCAAGTACATCCAAGGCAACTAAAATGATCTATCATTAGGGAATTGATCCCATGTGATCATTCCAATGCTATTTAATAATGAACCATCTCTTGGTAACAAGGGTTATGGTGTTTCAGTTGGTATTAGAGAATGTTTAGTACAATCAAGGGAGAATAGATTTAGATAAACTCTGATAAGAGAACATTAACCTCAGATAGACCATAAAGATCAGTATAGAAGAAAACCCATAAAATTTGGTACTATAAATATTATCTGGGTATTCCAAGAAAATACATCCCTTTCTGGTTATAAATAGGTAAGGGTGGCTCTGGCATAGATGTACCTAGGAAAGAAAACTCTGACAAGGAGTTTCAAACTTAACCCAGGGTATCCTAATAAACGAAAATGGGCCTTGCTGCACTCTTGGTATTTACACTCTTTTGTGATATTCTTAGGGTAACTCACATTTTCATTACCAACCATTATTAAGGATTTTTGAGTAAATAGTTCCTTAAATAATTTTTTATGATTATGGATTATATGTATAAACTTTTATATTTACATTATGTATTTTAAAAGTTTATAATTATTCATTGTGATCTATAAACAATCATATTGTTCTCCATTGTTTAGAAATAGTGCCCAGTAGAAGGAATGGTAACTCCAGTAATATGCATGATCCAAAGAGTAAGAATGATCATATCTTTCATGGTCTTAATCCAACATTTAGAGGGGAAATAGTCTCCCACGTATTCTCATCATAAGTAGAAATAGTATCCTATGTTAATATGATATGTAAATAATTCTCTGAGTCCAATGTCTTTGAAGGGATTCTAGAGAAGAAAAGGATGGTTGATGGAATGATGGATAAAGGGAAGAAGGGAAAGAAGGATTTTCCAATATGTGATAACTGTGGAATGAATCACCTCGGTAAATGCTTTAAGGGAATGTGGGTTTTTAATATGTGTGGAGAAAATGACACCATGTAAATTATTTCAAGGTTAAGAAAATGTTTTCAAATGTATAATGCTTCATTAGAAATATGTTGGGACACTTCACGAATCAATGTCCCAATCATAAGAGTATTCCCCAAAATGATGCTATTGGATAATAATCAAGTTATGATACTACGGTAGATGAATTGGAATGATTAGTGATCTTATATAATTAATAATGAATTGTGTTATTTGATTATTGTATTAATTATGTACAAGTTATAAAAATTATAGAGTATATAAAGATTTTATTACAGTACAATTTCATGGAGTATTTGAGGTTTCATGGTACCTAGTAAAGTGTCACAGTTTGAAGTTAAAAATTTTGGAAAATATATGGTTGGGAGAAATAAATCACTTAATATGTTTCTAAAACTGAGATAATTATTTTGGAATATTATATGATTTATTTGGATAAATTATATTCGATATTCTTGACTACCTTGAAACTAATTAGTTGTTTGTTTGTTCCATTAATGTTGGAGTTTACAAAATTTTTTGGATATAAAGAGAACATCAAGTATTCTATAATGAATAAGGGATCGTGAATGTAATAAATAAGGTTATATGGCAATTTAGGGTGCTTCCATGTTTGAATAGAAGACATGATGAAGGTATTCACATGTTATTAGGCGGAAAATGAGATCTTTATTATGTTTAGCTTCCTGAAAAATTTTGGAATGTGAGTTTGGACAGTGGTATTTTGGATATGTCTAAATGTTGGAATGAATTAAGATAGAAATTGGATACTATTGTTTATGGTTAAAACATTTCTTAATAATATTTTTGGATTTTTATAAAAAGTTCAACCCGGAGTTCAGGTGACAATCTGTCACGTGAAACAAGGCCACGAGACATGAACCTGTAACAAAAGGGTGACAAGGGTGCATCACCTACTACTATCATAAGTGATGTACTAGTTTTTGTAATGTAATTTTATTTTATTATGGTTTTTAATTTTAATTACGGAATCTTTATTTGTGGAACCCTATACTCTTAGGTTAAATTGAATATTTTTGAATTCTTTTTCTGTTGGAGTAATAGATGTGTTTGTGGTAGAAGTTAGTTGAAGGATGGAACTCTACTTGTCAAGTAATTTTTTTTCTCTTATTCTATAAAGAAATTAATTCTTAAACATTAGGGAGGGAATTTTTTTTAAAAATGTTTTATCCTAATACCTTATGTTTTCTTCTAATGGAGGATATTTAAATCATCATAGATTAATGGATTTGAGGCCCGTAATATCCCATTTATTATTCAATTTTTTGTGATTGATGACCTCAATCACTCCATCTAAATATATAAGTTTTACCTCCAATTATGTGTCTCTAATTTCCACCAATGTTCTTCTATTAGAGATCATAATTTGGTGGTAACTTTTTCAATTACATTTCCCTCTTATTAAGACTAAAATTTATTAACCCTATTTCCGCTGTGGGTTTTCCACAAACATATTTTCAATTTTGAACATTTATTTTTGAAAAACAATTTCAAATTTCGAGGGAAAAATTTATTGAAGGAGTGGATAATGTAACAACCCATGATATCATAACGCGTTATCTCTTTAATGTAATTTAATAGTTTACACTACACGCAACATCGAGTTCGAGCACACCACAACTTTCCAAACATGTCATTCAAAAAGCAGTTATGAATAGAATTAATAGAATTTTGAATTTTATATTCTCCATATAATTTTAACATCCATATTATCTGTTTCATAGACTTAATATAAGAACAAATTTAATTATTGGGAAAACGGAAGTATTTTTAAAAAAAAAAAATTTACATCCTTTTAATGGAAATCCATTTTTAATTTCAATATTTGACAATTTATATATTCAATTAGAAAAACAAACTTTTTCATTAGATACTGGTCATAAAAATTATGTTTCGATAAATTTTTGGTGTTTTTTAATAACTTTTATATTTTGATAAATAGTGAAAAAACTAAATTATAATTGAAAACAAATTTTTTAATCCAAAAATTTATATTGTAAAATTACATATTTGAATGGTTTTGATGTATAATTGGAATATATTTGTATCATTTAATCCAATTATGTTCATTGGAAGTAATTTTACATTTAAATTGGACATAAACACCTATCAATATTTTGATATTTTATACTTCTCAAAAACCCGCTTTATGGTTTTGACCAAAGAATTAGTTTTAAATTAATTAAATAAAATTATATGTTTTTAATTTGTTAAAATACACATCATTTTTTAATTTGGAATATCAAAATTATCTTATAGTGAATTTTTGGTATATTTATGAAAACATTCAGGTTTTGATGAATAGTTAAAAACACTGTGTTATTATTTAGAACTGACTTTTTGTTTAAATAATTATTTATTATATTTATTTAATTTTAATTCATTTTAAGTAAAAATATATATAGAATACCTATATATGTTCAATGTAATTCATTAGAGTCATTTTATAATAAAATTAGATGTATAATATTTTATTAAACTCTTTAACGTCTTTTACCCACCTTTTAGGAACATTTGAAAATTGGCAGAAAACATAATTTTACCTCTTCTGTGAATTGAAATTAAAAAATCTGAGAGACATGGTTGACCTCAGTAACTAAAATTTGGTTCAATACGATGAATGTAATTTTTGGTGAATAGTAACATTTGAATTTTATTTACCACGGTTAAAAGTAAAAAGGGTAATAAAATGTATGAATGCTATTATAATTACCCTAACACTGTACTAATTCTATTGGATACATTTATTTCGACTAAAATCAACCTTAGGAATAAAATATTATCCTTTTAGTACAAATGGATTAGATTTTTACATTTATTATATTTTAATTTAAGAAGAGTTAAAAGTATTAAATTCAAATTTTAATAACAAAAACATTTTTAATATAGTGTTATCTGAAAGATAAATTCGACTATAAATATTAATTTTACATATAAAAATATTTCCTAAATAATGGTATTTTATTTATAATTTGGAGACATTAAAAAATTAATTAATTTATGACACAATAGTGATGTAGTAATTACATTATTAATGAAAGATTAAAATAGTTTATATTATAAATATATTAATAAATTTAAATTGAGACTTTTGATGCTATACAATAATTTTATTGTTTAATATGACATGATGGGATTTATTTAATGTATTGTGTTCTATGTTAAAAAGTTTTTTTGACTTTCGCACAAACCGAATAAAATAGAGTGTCAAAATTGACAAAATGAGTTTTAAAACAAAATATTATTAAATGATATAATATTTATAAAAATATAAGGATCAGACAATGGACTTATATAATTATAGATATGTAATTAATGAACTAATTTAGGTTCTCTTGTCATCTTATTGTATGTTTATTAACCAAATAATATAAAAATAAAATATTACATTGTAAAAGATAAACTATTTAGGTAAGAATTAATTCTAAAATATAAGGTTAATATGGTGAAATAAACTTCTCTAAAACATATTGGTTGAGAGGGTTTAGGCCCATACCCACCTCTTCTTCTAAATAAATCATTTTGATCCATTATAAACAGAAAATATCAATATAATAAAATAATATTTCAAGCTTTTCCTAAAGTGACCATCACCTCTCTTATAAAATGGTATTTCCCCTTCTCTAAAAATCAAACCTCCGAAGCCATTTGGCATGGACAACCACTGATCAAATATCCTACCAACTACCCTCCATTAAACATAGTGGCCTTAATTTGATTATAAATCCAACATTATTTCCCCTTTTATCAAATTTAAAGGAAGCACTATAAGAAGATTTAATAATTTCATCACCTCTTCCAATGTTCTTTTCTTCATCCACTTCTTATTTCTTTGTTTTTTTCATTACAAAGTAATAAATCCTGTAACTTATACATAATTTGATGTTATTAAAAAAAGTTATAACCATATTCATTATTCTATCCATCCTATGAATGAAAAAGTCACCATACGTGCGTACATACGGCTAGCTATCTCCACGTCGTGGTGTAGTTTATTATCCAACACTTCATTATTTGGATGGGTATAATAAAGAATACAACTGATTTAAATATTAAATATAACATGTTAATTTTTATTTATATATAATATAAAATCCAATTACATACGATTTCACCATCAATATAATGATATTGGTGCTCGTGTGTACGTACAGATTATCGTCTCCATGAACGCGATTAGATTCATTCTCTATCGTAACCATTCCAGAATAATTATCATTTTATGATTTATATTAATGATTAAGAGATTAATATCATTATGGATATAAATCAAATACATACTATACATAAAAAAATTACTTACATAATATCAAATATATTGGAAAATGAATTCGTTAACACCTGAAACAATGATACTACTGAAATATTATTAACAAAGTAATATTAAAAGATCATATATGATATTATATTAATGTATGTTCTTATTGTATAGTTTAATAAAAAATGTAAAACTATTATACATGAGATTAATGTATCCTATAATAATGAAATTTACAAGGTATGTGTTAATTTTACAATCTCTTTATTTATTTGAGGTTGTTTATATGTAGGTATCTACAGGGACATCTTTAGAATCCACATCTGTGATTCTTAAAAATGTATTTCAAAACCTTTTTACAATTTCATTGAATATGTTATAAAGTAATTCATAAACATTTTTAATTTTTTATAAAATGTTTTGAAAGGAATATTTCCATAGTTTTCCAGTAAAGTTACTTTATCATCTTTTGAAGAAATTAATGTAGGAATGTTTTTTTAACTTATATGGCTGGGGCTGTTATTTTCCACCATTAAAACACCTATGAAGCTTTACTTACAAGATTATAAGGATATTTTCAAAATAAATTATTTCTTTTATAATTAAGTTCCTTTTAAATGATTTCAAAAAAGAAAGAGTTATTTCCCTCAAATAGTTTTTTTCATCTATGTCTTCATCCTCTAATGGATTTTACACTTCTTTGAAGTAGATTTATTATGATACAATATTACATATTGTATTTATGTTTTTGGGATTTGTTTGACTATGGATGTGTTATTTTTATACCATTCATGGTTTATGGCTAAAATATTAAAATTTCATATTCTTGTTTTAATACGAATGTTTATGTTATGTTTCAACATTTTTATATATGGAATTATATGGACTTTCTAAGTGACAGGTGGAGCCCTCTATATCTCCTCAATGTATCGGTACGTCTCATGATACAATCTAATGTCTTGTCACAAGGACTTGAAAAATTTTATTTGTAGTGTTGGCATGGGGCCTTAACTATGTGGTTATGATGTCTGAAATTATGAATTACATCATTATGAAATTAACTATGGATATTACAAGTGATTATTTGACAAGAAGAATATCCATGTGAAAAAGTAAATGAAATTATTGTATTTATCATTTCCATATTATGATAAATTTCAAGTTAAAAAGTAGTTTTTTAGTTGTATACACTGCCTTAAATGATTATTCTTAATTATGATAGTTTCTACTATATTGTCATCCTTACTGAGCATCTGAGCTTAACCCTTTCTTATGTTTTATTTTTACCAGGATGTGATTAATTACATTATGATTAACATTTAAGAGTAGGATAAGGGATGTGATTGTGTTCAAAGGGGAAATAATGTTGTTTTTTTTAAATTATTAATGTAATATAAAAATTATGTATGAATCTAGTAATTATAAGGCTTCTAAAATGATCAGTCATTTAGGATTTGATCCCTTGTAATCATGATAATGTTATGTAATAATGCACCAACTATGGGTAACTAGGGTCAGAGAGTTACAGTTGGTATCATGGAAAGATTATTACTAACATTGTAAACTAGATTTAGATTAACCTTGATTATAGAAAATTACCCTAAGATAGACATGGATGACTAGTATAGAAGAAAATCAAAAAATTATGGTACTGTATATATTAATTAGTTTTTTCAAGAAAATACATCACTGTCTGGATACAGAGAGGTACAGGTGGCTCTAGAAAAGATTTACCTAGGAGTGAAAACTCAAATAAGGAGTTTCAGGATTGACTCGGGGTATCCTGGTACATGACAACAGGCCTTACTACACTCTTAGTATTGACACTCACGAGGGATATACTTATGATAATTCATATTTTCCTTACAAACCTTTATGAACTATTTATAATTAAATAATTCCACATGAATTTTTTTTATGATTATGGATTATATGCATAAACATTTAAATTAATGTTAGGTATTTTAAATACTTCTAATTATGCATTGTGACACATGAAGGAATGAGAAGTCCTGCAATATACATGATCCAAAGAGAAATAATGATCATATATTTCATGGTATTAATCCAACATTTAGAAGGGAAATATTATACCACATATTCTCATCATATGTAGAAATAGTATCATGTGTTACTAAGATATGTAAAGAATTCTCTGAGTAATATGGATTTGAATGGAAGTTAGAGAAGAAAATTATTTTAGAGAGAAATATGGATAAAGGGAAGAAGGGAAAGAAGGATTTTCCCTTATATGATAAATTTGGAAAGAATCACCTTTGTAAATTCATGATGGGAATGAGAGTTTGATATAATTTTAAAGAAAAAGGACTCCAAGTACTTGATTGAAAGGTTAATAAAAACGTTTCAAATGTACAATGCTTCATCTACAAAGAGTTGAGACACTACATGAATCAATGTCCCAATCATTAGAGTATATCCCAAATGATTATATTAGATAATAAGGAAGTAATTATACTACCATAGATGAAGTGTAATTATTAGTGATCTTATGTCCTTATTAAATAATTTTCCCATTTGAGTATCGTATTAATGATGTTCAAGTTTTAAGAATTATAGAGTATATAAGGATTGTATTGTAGTATTATTTCAATAAGTATTTGAGACATCATGGTACCATGTAAAGTGACACAGTTCCAAGATAATCATTTTTGGAAAATTTATAGTTGGGAGAAATAAAACCCTTAATATGTTTCTGTAACTGAGATAATGATTTTGGAAAAAAGATATAATTTATTTGGATAAATTGTATTCAATATTTTTACCTTGAAACTAATTAATTTTTTGTTTATTCCATCAATTTTGGATTTTATAACATTTTTGGATATAAGGAGTATATAGTGAATTATATAAGCAATAATAAAACATGAATGTAATAAATAAGGTTATATGGTAATCATGGGGGTTACCATGTTTTAATAGAATACGAAATTAAGTTTTTCACATGTTATTACATGGAGAAGAGATCTTCATTATGTTTACCTTCTTTATATATTTTGGACTATGTGTTGGACATAAATATATTGGATAATTTTAAAGGTTGAGATTAATTATGTTTTATTTCAATACTATTTTTTATTGTTAACAAATTTCTTATGATTATTTTTGGATTACTATAAAAAGGACAACACAGAGGTAGGGTGAAAACTTGTCTCGTCCGTCAAGGCCCTGAGACTTGAAACAGCAACTGATTGGCGGCAAGGGTGCATATCCTTGAATTGGACTACTTGATGTCCAGGTTTTTATAATGTAATTTTAAATTTTTATGGTATGGCATATGAATTATAAAATAATTATTTATAGAACCCTATACTATTAGGTTAGATAAAATATTTTTTAATTCTATTATCTTTTGGAGTAAATGATGAGTTTGTGGTGGAAGTTAGTTGAAGGATGGAACACTACGTGTCATGTAATCTTTTCTCTCTTATTCTATGAAGAAATTAATTCTTAAAATTTAGGAATGATACTTTAAAACAGAAATTTTATTATCCTAATACCTTATAATTTGTTTAACCGATGATATATAAATCATCATAGATTTATGGAATTGAGCCCCATAATATCCCATTTATTGTTCACTTGTTTTTTATTGATGACCTCAATCCCTCCCAGTAAATATTCACATTTTACCTCCAATTATGTGTCTCAAATTTCCACCATTTTTCTCATAATCTAAATCATAATTTGAGGGTTACTTTTTAAATTCTCTTTCCCTCTTATTAAGAATATATTTTATAAACCCTATTTCCGATGTGGGTTTTCTCCAAAAGCATTTTGTATTTTAAACCTTTTTTTCGAAGAAAAATTTTAAATTGCGAGGACCCAATTTATTGAAGTGTGGGAGAATGTAGCACCACATGATTTCATAGTGCGTTATCTCTTAATGTAATTCAATATCTTGCACTACACGCAACATCGAGTTCGAGCGCACCATAACTTACAAAACTAGCTGTTAAATATGCCGTTATGAATAATATTTACTTTATTTTGAATTTTATATAGTCCATATGATTTTAACATTCATATTATGTGTTTCTTATACATAATATAAGAACAAATTCAATTAATCAGATAAAGGATGTATTTTAAAAAAAATGCTTCCTTTTAATGGAGAACACTTTTTAAAACCATTATTTGACCCATTTATATATTCAACGTAAGAAAATAAAATTATTCTTTATATTATAGATATTAAAGTTTAGTTTCGATAATTTTTTGTTGTTTTTATGAAAACATTAATATTTTTATGAATTGTGAAAAATACTAAATTTTAATCGAAAAAAACATTTTTAATCAAAATAATTTATAGTGATAAATTACACATTTAAAGGTATTTGAAATTAATTAGGTTATATTTTTTCATTAAATCGAATGTTTTCCATTTGATGTAATTTAACATTTAAATTGGTTATAAACATATATAAATATTTTGATAGATTTTACTTCTCAAAAACTCACTTTCTAGTTTTGACAATAAGAATTAATTTTAAATTAATTAATGCAACATCAATGTCATGAATTTGGTAAAATAAAAAACATTTTTGAATTTGGAATATCAAAATTAGCTTAGGGTGAATTTTTGGTATTTTCATGAAAACATTCACGTTTTGATAAATAGTGAAAACACTACTTTATTGTTTAAAACCGACCTTTTATTTAAATTTATTTTAAGTTAAAATAGATACAGAATTCCTATATATGTTCAATGTAATTCATTGGAGTCAATTTATAATAAAATTAGATATATAAAACTTTATTGAACTTTTTAACTTCTTTTACCAACCTTTTTGGCTCATTAGAAAATTTGCAGAAAAGAAAATTTTACCGCTTCAGTGAATTTAATATCAAAACTAAAAGAGACACATTTTATATTAGTATGTATAATGTGGTTCAATAAGATGAAAATATTTTTTGGTGAATAGTAACTTTTGAATTTTATTTACCACTCTTAAAATTAAATATGGTAATTAAAGGTAAATATGATATTATAATTACCCTAGCACACGTCTTAATTATATTAGATAAGGGTATTTAATCATAAATTAAGATTAGGAATAAAATATTATCCTTTTGGTTCACATGAAATAGATTTGGATATTTATAAAATTTTATTTAATGAATAGTTAAAAGTGTTAAAGTCAAATTCTAATAACTAGAACATTTTTAATATAAAGTTATACAAAAGATAAACTCAATTAAAAATATTAATTTTAAATATAAAATAATTTTATACATAATTGTATTATATATATATTTTTTAGATGTTAAATAAAAAAATTTATTTATGACACAATGATGAAGTTGTAATTAACATATTAATGAATGATTAAAATAATTGATATTATAAATATAAAAATAAATATAAATTGAGTATTTTGATGCATTAAACTAAATATATAGGTTAATATGACATTTTCATATTTATTTAATGTATTTTGTTTGATGTAATCATGTTTTTTTGACTTTCACAAAAACAGAATACTAAAGTGTCAAAATTGACATAAATGAGTTTTGAAAACAAATAGTATATTATTAAATAATAAAATATTCCTAAAAGTCTAAGGTTCGGAAAAAAGACTTATATAATTACAAATATGTAATTAATGTACCACTTGAGGTTTTCTTGGAATCTTATAGTATGTTTATTAACCATAAATATAAAAATACAAGAAGGAACTGTAAACGTTAAACTATTTAACTAAGAGTTAAATATATAATATAAGCCTAATATGGTGACCTAAACATGTCTAAAACATATGGGTTGAGATTATTTCAACCCACCCCCACCATATCCTAGAAATATATCCTTATGGAGCTATTTTAAACCAAAAAAATTCATAATTAAATAATATTTCAAGATTTTCCTAAAGTGACCCTCACCTCTCTTATAAAAGGGTACATCCCATTCTATCAAAATCAAACCTCTAAAGCAATTTGGCTCTCCCAAAAACTGCTCAAATATCCTCCTAAATACCCTAAATTCAACCTATATTCATTACATTAATCATAAATACAACCTAATAATCTATTTTGATCAAATCAAAATAAAGAACCAGAAGAAGAGGTCATAATTTAATCACCTCTTCCAATGGTATTTTTTCTTCCACTTCCTCTTTATTTTTTGTTTCCATACCAAAGTAATGATTCCAGTACCTTCTACATAATGTGATATTATTATAATAATTTTAAAACCATATTCATTATTTTATCTATACAATGAATGGAAAAGTCACCATATTTGTGTACGTACGACTTACCGTCTCCACGTTATGGTGTGGTTTTTTATTCAATACAACATTGTTTGGATGGGTATAATAATGAGTATAACTAATTTAAATAATAAATATAACATGTTAATTATTATTTACATATTATATAACATCCAATTACATATGATTTAACCATCAATAGATTGATATTTTTGCTCGTGCGAACGTACATATATCCATCTCCACGAACACAATGAGATTCATTACCCATTATAACCATTCAAGAAAAATCTTCATTTAATGGTTTATAATGATGGTTAATAACTTTATATCATTTAGTATAGGAATAAAATTTATCCTATCCCTAATGAACATGACTTACATAACAAAACATATAATGGAAAATGAATCAGTTAACACGTGAAACAAAGATACTACTGAAATATTATTAACAAAGAAATATTAGAAGATCATATATGATATCATATTTATATAGGTGGTTCTTTTATAATTTAATAAAAATTATATAACAATTATACAAGAAGTTAACATACCATCGACTAAGGAAAACTAAAAGGTAAGTGTTAATTATACAATCTCGTTATTTATCTGAGGTTTTTTATATGTAACTATCTATTGGAACTTAGTTAACATCCACATCTGTGTTTCTTAAAGATGTATTTCAAATTTTTTTACCATTTCCTAGAATATGGGATAAATTAATTTATACCCTTTTTAGAAATTATATAATTTTTTTAAATGAATATTTCTGTCTTTTTCCAAACATTATACATTATGACCTTTTCGACAAATTAAAGTAAGAATTTTTTTAAACGTATACGGTGGGAGCGGCTATTTTCAACCGTTATAACACCATAGAAGATTCCCTTAAAAAAATATTGGGATATTTTCAAAATAAATGTATTATTTTTTATTTACGAGACATTTAATGGTTTTCAAAATAAAAAATGTTATTTCTCTCAAATAGTTATGATTTTATCCATGTTATCATTCTTTGATGAACTTTACACTTATTTGATATTGATTTATTATGCTACAATCTTCCCTATTGTATTGGAGGTTTTGTAATTTGGTTGACTGTGGATGTGTTATTTTTATACCATTCTTGGTTTGTGGTTATATTATTAACATTTTATATGCTATTTTTAATAGGAATGTTTATGTTATGTTTCAACATTTCCATATGAGGAATTCATTGGACTTAGTTAGTGACGGGTGGAGCCCTCTATAGCTCCTCAATGCATCGATAGGTCCCATGATACAAACTACTATCTTGGCACAAGTCCTTGACAAAATCTTATTTGTAGTCTTGGTATGCAGAGTTTACTTTATGGTTATGATGTTCGACATTATGCATTCAATTATTATTAAATTAGCTAAACATATTACATGTGATTCTTCGACTAGTAGAATATCTATGAGAATAATTAAATGACATTATTTGATTTATCTTTTCCATATTATGTGAAATTTTAATTCTAAAAGTATTTTTTTAGTCATATACATTTCCTTAAATATTTATTTTTATTTATGAATATTTCTACAATATTTTTACTGCCACTAAGAATATGAGCACACCCCTTTCTTATGTTTTCTTTTTCCCAGGATGTAAAGAAGTATATTAGGATTAAACTACAAGATTAGGCTAAGGGACATGATTGTGTTTATATGGGACAAAATGTTGGTGTTTTTCCCTTTCATAATGTAATACGAATCTTATGTATGTATCCAGTACTTCCATGGCTATTAATCTGATCGGTCATTCGGGATTTGATCCTTTGTTATCATGCCATCTTTATTTAATAATTCACCAACATTGGGTAACTAGGGTTGGGGAATTACAATATATATGTTTTAGGCATGTAATTATTTTATAACAGAACCATATTCATATTTATCAAATCGCATATGATTCTCTTGTTACATATTACCATGTATTCATTATTAATCATTGATTATTTTCACTGTTTTGGGTGTTAATTACCTTCATTTATCATGTGTGTTTTATCATGAAGGATCTGATTATTGTGTATAGGATATAAATAAATCATATCATGAATATTTTTTTATAAATATCTTTTGTTAATTAGAAATTTCCTTATAATCATTATCTAAATTTGATCATGGAGAATGGGTAACATCGCTTCATAGAGACCGTAGGTCATATATACTTATGGGTGACATTTTCATTCCCTTAACTGGTTAATGGGTAAAGAAGTAGGTGATATATGAATCTTAAAAAATCAATAAAATGGCATATATATAACATATAACTCTTAAATTTATTGTTATTACACTACATGTAATGTGTATGTGAAAAATGAATAACATCACATCGTGATCTGGTAGTCCACCATACACACAAGTGACATTATCTTATTTTATTTGTCATAGAAAGATATGCATTATATGTGATGTTATAATTCCATAAGTATAAAAAAATTATAAATATAATATAATTTTTTTAGAGACATCATAATATTTATCCTTTAAGGATGTTGAGGGAAAATGATTTACCAATGTTCAAGAGGGGGTAGTCCACATTACACATGATCGACGGTTTCATTTCCCATTTGATGGATAATGAGAAATATATAGGTTATTCCATTAACATATTAAAATCTCAGTATATAAGAGACGTTTTAATTATTATATTATCCTTATAAAATAATATGTGATTTATGTGGAAGATTAAATATTATTAAAACACACATTTAAGAACATTACCAATTCTTCAATGATCTTCTTTGGGTTATAACCAAAAACCATAAATGGATTATTAATCAAAATAATGGCTCTAGGATATTCATAGGGGAGTAGTAAATCTATTTGTATAGGCATTGGATGAATCAAATGGCTTTGGAAATGGGAATAGGGGAGGAGAGAGGAGTCCATTTATAAGTGTGGGAGAGGATAGACATGGATTGTTTTTAAAAGATTCAATTACTCCCATTTTTTTATTATAAAAAGGCTCCAAAATGGGTAATTATTGACACATAGAGGCCAGAAGTTCTATATATGATAATTAAATAGTTTTTATAAAAGTTTTATGTTCATTGTTAACCATTTTCTTCTTAGCTTAACCCATATTAAACAAATTTTTACCTTAAATGCAGTGATTATTTTTAAATATTTTTACTATTCAAAATAGAAAAAAAACTATGTTTACAGTAATAGATAATATAAATATCACTAAGTAAAAATATATAATGCATTTTTCAAAATTCCATTTACACAAGTTACAGACTCCATTATAATAATATATCCTTGGATATGAAAAAAGACTGGGTTCGATGAGAAATTTCTCATAATTATTAAAGGGTTTAAAAGACAATTTCAATATAATTTTGATTAAAAAAAATAAGATACCTAAATTTTAAATAATTATAATGATTTTAATTTTAAATAAATTATATTTAAATTTTTCTAGTGAATTTTTTAAATAAAAAGGAACTAGTAGATAAAAATACTTATTTTTTACTACTCATTGAAAAATGAAACTCTTCCGAATAATCCAAGATAATTACATGAAACTAATTTTGATATTTTTATTTCAAAAATTAATTTAATTTAATAAAACATTTTTTTAAAAGTGGTTATAATTAATTTAATATTATGTTCTCACAACACAACTAATCCATATTTTAAAAAATATTTTTGTTAGGAAAACATTTTTTTTATCTTAAATGATTCCAATTTTATTTCTAACCAAAAGATAAACATAAATTTAATAATTTATTTAGTTCTATTAAACCCACCCATTTAACATCTTGGATATAAAATTATACCATATTAGATTTCATTTATATTATGGGTTATGTATTCCAAAAGTTATCAAAGTTATTAACTTTAAATAATAATATATCAGGGGTTATTATGCTTGGGGTTGCATGTCACGAACACAATCTAATATATTCTTGACCTGACCCATGATTTTACACAAGATGAAACTACGCTAAGCCCACCTCCATTGGCCAGGGGTGGAGACCATCACTGAAGGCTCAACTAGAACATGGTTGTGTTTTCTTAAGAAAATGTACACACACAAAAATCCAAATTAATACAAAAGTGTAGAGAGAAAAAAATAAAAGATGAAACACTACTATAAATAAACCAATCATTCATGATCATATAGTAAATAAAACGGTATATAGGTTTGAGCTGAAAATTAAATGGAACAAAATACATGAAAAACCATAAATATGTCCCAACCTAAATAAAAACTAGAAAATTAAACCAACTAAGAGAGACCAACTCTTGAATCCCAAGTTACGACCATCATACATAGTCCATGAAACTAGTATCCCTAAATTCCATGATAGTAAAATTTTACATATCCATCATCCTTAAAAGGCCCTACACATGTGTCAAAATCCAATGGAAGGTGAGTATATACATACCTAGTAAAATACCTAGAAGGGGTGATGGGGAGCACTAAGTGATAAAATAGACAAGGAAATAAGTAGATTAGACAAGGTGGAGTGAAAGAGTAACGATCAACCCAACAATTGTGAATTTATGATCATATAAGAATAAGGGGAATAATAATGTGAGTAGATGAAGTACTATTTATGCCATCACCTTATATAGCAGGAGAGTAGAATAATCCAACCATAAGAAGAAAAACATGGAATTCAAGTTTCACACCCCATGTGTTTTCGTCTCTTCTAGAAGGGGAGTAACTAATCCGAAGAAGTGGGTACCGAAGAATGATATATCTATATATATAGATATATATATGTATATATATATACTCAGTCAATGAATCCAAAACCAGGGAGTATGTGGATCTCCATGTCACATAGAAACCCAAGAGTAAGTGTATAAAATATTTCAAAAATACAATCAATGATGCTCATCATCCCAATGTTCTTTCCTAAACACACAAGTAAAAGGAACTCAATCACCACACCTTGATATTATACACTTTTTAGGGCACATATGTTCCCAAAAAGTATTAGGTCACGTCACAAGAACATGCCTCAGAAGTGAAAGCATCCCTCTTCTTCGTAAGTCCAAAGCTACCTGAAACAAAATCTCATCATTATAATTTATAGTTGAGGGGTATTAAACTCAAGGAACACATACCATACACTATTACAATATAAGGATATTACACTTCTAGTCATCGAGAAACTATAATAACGAGCACTACAGTAGGGTGAAATGCTAGAATTTCATCATAGAAATCCACTGCACAATATTTCTATAGGGTAATTTCTAATAATGGTCATTGAGAAACTCAACTCCCCAACCCCTCTATGGGGTATCACCCAAAAAACATGTTGGGGAACTACATAGCCCATTCATGCTAGAGGGTAACACCTAAAACATCAAGAAACTCTACTGCCTAGCCCAACTATATGGTAACTCGGAAAGATCATTAGGGATCTCCACTACCAAGCCATACTGGAGGGTAATTCCCACAATATCGTGTAAATCTACTTTCCAACCCTACTAAAGGTCAACTGTGTTAATATCATCGAGGAAACTCCATGTCCCAACCCCATTGGAGGGTAACACCTGGAAAGATATCTGGGGCTCCCATATGATCACTTCCATCATTGGGGTCCCCATATAAGGTTCCAAATGATAATATTTTAAAATAATATCCTGAAATTCTAAAATGAGGAAACCATCTTGTTTTAGGTGGAAAACACTCTGATTGGCTACATGCAAGCCAAACTCAGGGTTCAAACAAAGTAGATACATTCATTCAATGTTCCAGAAAAAGGAACCTAAGAGAACACAACATATGAGGGGTCTCACAAGACTCGTGGACCCATTCCACCCCCTAGATGAGTCCATAGCTCGTACATGAGTCCCAACCATATAGGGTTACACACAGAGTAGGTTTGCGACAAGGCATTCCCTCTAATGTGAGCCTAGGCAATGTCTTAGTGACCGTTTCTGTGTACCGGGAACCTTGTCCATGTGGTTGGAAACATAGTCCTTCCAATCCGGAAGAGATTACATTTCCTGTGAGGGAATATTACATGATGTGTCATCCTTATCTTCCTTGGAAACATTTAACCACCACTAAGATATGTTACACAGAATGTTTTTCACCCTCATACCCAGTGTATAGTACTATTTTTCACTATATTTTAAGATCTACTCTGCACACCATTTATCTGTACAAGACACCTAGGGATATCACCTTTAATCGATCTGAAAATCCTGGATCTATCCAAAGAATGAGAATCCCATTCTTTTCTCTCTATGAATCGGCTTTAGTCTTAGATGAGGGTTTTTAAAAGTGTTCTTCATTCCACTATTCATTCCTCGATCAATTCCTTTCTCTAAAACCAATATATCAGGCATCCTTGAACCCAAAACTACCATATCTTTGATTTTCTAGAAAAACCATCATAATTTAATCGATCGACCACAAATCAGAGGGCCTGATCAAGCTCAAGTCACATAAAAAATATTGAATAGGGACCTCACGAATCCAAAGAGAGTATAGTGTGATTAATTGAATGATAAAAGAAACAAAAACAACGTTTTAAACATTTGTGTCCAATCATTCTTGGATGGTGATCGAGAATATGGAACTGATTTTAGAACATTGATTAAAAAATTATGAATACTAAAGCAATGGCTCAGGGAAAGTCCATAACATGGTGAAAATCAATGAAGTAATAATGATCAACTCAATAATTTAATCCAAAGGAATAAAACACCAAAACAAAGGAATTAAAATTGTTTTGGGTCATTCATTGAAGAATAAAAAATCTATCAGGGATTACTAGGAAGATGACGCATTCATTGTGTACAGATCTGCTCGATCATAGAGATTTTTCATGATCCACCAATTTATTTGTCAATAGAGGAGAGAGAGAGCTTCCCCAGGGATCTCTGAATTATGATGCCAACTATGGAAAATTACAATAATGAAATATTCCTAAAAGTATTATTAGGTAAAAAATGGATTAATGAATTAATTAATGAATTTAATAATTAATTAATCCTCTTAAACTAACCAAAAACGAGTAAGGGGTCTGCACATCTTGTGTTGACTCCCTTAATGTCTTTACTAGGGTAAACACCATGTTGTAGAAACATCCATGGTCTTAGATTTATAATATCATTAACCATTTATGAGTAACCCATTTTTCACTAATTATCTATGCACATGCAATGTAAACTATTCTAAATATTATTATAAAAACAATATCGAGCACACCAGGCCTTAGAATCACATGTTATCTCAACACATAGCTCTGTAATATATATAGAAATATTTCAAAGTATTATAAGGAAGAAACATGTTCTCTACATCATTACATACTTTACACATTTTGTCACTAAAAAACTAGAAAATTAATATGGGATAATGGTCCCATACATGGATATCACACTCCTAGGAACACTCCTGTACATTTCTGAACATCCCCAACATGGAATCCAATGTGATGTTTTATCTAGGAATGGTATAGTCCTAACAATACTTGATCTCTTTTGGGTGATTTTCAATGTTGGATCCATCCTCGATGTCTAGATCCCCCCAGTTAATGATGTATATAGGGTCAAGAACATATCTCCCCATTGGTAAAATTTTGAACATTTCATCCACTCGCACTATCTGTGGGGGTAGGGAAAGGCAGTAGGAAACATTTCCAACCCTCTTCACGATCTCAAATGGACTAATGAACCTCTTCTATAGCTTTCCTCCCCAAACAAGAATTTACATTCCTCATTGTGGTGAGACTCACAACAAAACACAGTATCCCTAATTCAACTCCAAGGTCCAATGATGTTTATATACATAGTGTTTCTTCCTATTCTGTGTCTTTCTTATCTAATCACATATGAATTGAAATTTCTTCACCATTTTCATCACAAACTCTGTTCGCACATGATAAGACTCTCTAATATTTTTCCACCCAAGGGTGACCTATAGGGTCTCGCATATATAGTCCCAAAAGAATCCATTCTTACGGTAGAGTGGTATCTATAGTTTCACACAAAACTGCCAAGGGAATGTGATCCCCCAACCATGGATGAACTCCAACACACAATACCTTAAAATTTTCTCTTGCACTGAGATAGTGTTGTTGGTCTTCCAATCGATATGAGGGTGAAAATTTATACTCATCCACAACTTTTTCCTGAATTCATCTTGTAGGACTCTCCATAATCATGACATAAACCATGCGTCATGATTAGAGACAATCATCAAGGGTAATCCATGATGAAAATTGATCACTCATATGTAGAGCTTCCACAAAGACTCCGCCGAACACTGCTCCAGAGTCACAATGAAGTGAATTGAATTCATGGGTCAGTCTACCATCACCTAGATGTATTCATTTATCTTTGTCCTCTAGGGAATCTATATGATGAATACTTATGATATGTTATCCAATTTCCATTCTGAGATCTCAAGGGGATGCAACAAAACTTCAAGAACATGATGCTCAACCTTCACCTACTGACAGGTGAGGAACTAAGCAATGAACTTATCTACACATCATCTAATGTTGGAACACCAAAAAATCACTAAATATATCTATACATATTCCACCCTCTAGGATTTACCACTAAGTGAGAAGTGTGGAACTCTCACATTACCTACTCCTACATCATTACTAGAACCATTTTTCGATCCTTGATCATGATATCCTGATTAACATGTTTAGAATATCCATATGGTGCCTCACAAATAGATATCTGATCATCCAAGTCCCCATAATCGATGTCTCCTCGTTGGGATTCTCTCAAATACTGGCGAAACGATGGAGTGAACAACATAAAATGGAGAGGGTATGTAACCTCAATCCCAAATAGGGTTATCCATAGGGTAGCTAACTTCCCCAAGATTCCTACAATAAGAGAGCATGGGACTTCATTCTAAGTAAATATACTATTACATTTCTCTTCCCTGGAGTCTATACTATCTTGATCTCTTATTCATGAAATAACTCCAACCCACATCATTATCCTAGGATCAAGTCTCTCTATATGTTGACATACCTAAGATTCTGGTGGTCCGAGTAAACCACAAAGTGCTCTCCTAAAAAGAAGTTCATCCACACACTCAATGGGAACACAAAATAAATATTTAACTTTTTTTAGAAAGAGAATTTGTTATGGTAAAATTGTATATTATCACCAAATAAATATGTTTTATTGAAAAATAACTTTTAAGGAAAAAGTGGGAAACCAGATATGTGCAGAATACAGAGAAATATACACCTCATAAGAATTTATCAAGACATTCCAAATCAATTCAATGTTATTTAAATTATTTACCATAAATAACCTTCATTTAATGGAGGTAACATCTATTTTTTAGGTTTTCTTTATGAGAACCTCCATGTAAGTGTATTTTATGTTAATAAAATGTTTTAACAACATACATGTACCTCCCACTAAATCTTCAATAGAAACTCTATCACTAAATTTATGTGTGATATGTAAAATAGTTATTTTGCAATTATAATATTTCCAAAAGAAAATATGTATGTTGGTTAATTTGTTTAGTAATAGGTTCTAATGATGAAATTTTCTATTGGATATAATGTTACCATCATAAAATATATTTCTATAAATTAAATTAGAATAAATATTATAATATTTTTTTAAGTAAAATCGGATAATATATTTTTTAATTTATCTTATTATTAAAAAATGAATATTTTATCATGTATTAGAAGAAATAATTTTATTAATAATGAAATGTAATAAAAAAACACATGAAAAAATTGAATCCCCCCTTCCATGCCATTCTAGCTCTATCATTAGAGTCCGTACAACAAGTCAGCTCCACCACTCCCTTCCAGAAAGCTATATAGAGAACCATAGACAATCCAATGAATCATCTTCACAACTCCATGCTAGAGATATATCTCTAGAACCATGGACCAGCCTACATGTCATGCTCCAACAGTCCAGGATATCCCCAACTAGTGTGTCATCTCTAGAACCTGGGACCATCTAATGATTCATATCTGGAACTCTACACCCAAGACCAGCCAACGAGTCAGCTCCAACACTCCACACATTCATTAGCCGACGAGTCAACTCCAACACTCCATGCCAGCTCCAGCACCAAATACAAGTTAACGAGTCAGCTTCAACTCTGAACACCAGGGACTAGCCAGCGAGTCATCTCTAGTACTTCATGCCTCCTTTAGCACCCGGGACCCAGTAGTGAGTCACTCTAGGCCAACTCTTGCTAGAGAGTAAACTTCAACATTCCATGTTAACTCCGACACTGGGGACCGTCTAGTGATTCAAATCCACCCCTTTATCTACAATTTATTTCTATCACACATAATTTTTCATTGTACTAGTTCACAATGGTGGTTACAGGGGAGCCATTCTTCCCCACTCATGCACACAAGTTCCCTTTCTTAAACATGTGGATGAAAATAGTTCTTCTCTAATCTCACACTAACATCAAGAAGATCCAACCTGTTTGACATGATTAAAAATAAAATAGCACAACAAATAATAAAATTTAATATTTGAGTAAAAAATAATTAATCAACAAATTTATTTTTTAAATATTTCATTAAAATTAATACATACCAAACACATACCCAAGAAACTTATTTCCAATAGATTCATAATAAACATGTCAAAAATAAAAGAACTAAAACGAAAATTATGAATACTAAAAAAGAGATCATAATCCTTGACTCAAGTATATGGAGAACAGAATGTAGCATTTAGTACATAAAAAAACATAGTTCGGAATATATATATAATGATTCATACTAAAAAGATAATGTTTCATAAAAATAAATAGAACAGTAGAAATAATGACACATGTAGTTGGAGAAAACAATTCCTCCTAGATTATATAAAAACCCTGCTTTATGTCTAAATATGATTTTCATTGAGTCCTCTGTTCATGTAAAATAATGTTTCATATTATAAAGGCTTAAGGAAATATGAAGCTCATGACCTACCGTGATAAATTTAGGCAGCCTACAGTATATTAAAATATGAGACCTTATAGTATCTAGTGATTAAATAAAACTCACATACATATAATTTATCACATAAATAAAAATTTTGTAAGTATAAATTCTTTATAAAAAAAAGTAAATACTCAAGAACATGGAGTGTTATTATACCATAAAACTGAATTCATGCTATAAGTCTGTGATCCTACTGTTATGATCACTCAAAACATTCATGTAGTATTATTCTACATTTTGACTATGGTAAATGAATAATTTTGTTACTAAATAGATTTGGTAGATTAAAGAATACATTCACTGAGTTTCATGTTTTTCAAGAGGGATATATATAACAGTATATGGCCCCAACATGAATTTTAATAGGAATATTTGAATTTTTGGCCTATAAATTACAATAAGATGATTTATATAAACATAGGAAAAACATTGTAAACAACACTAAGAAAAATAATAGGGAGAATTTTAATTCATTCAAGTATTGATTTATTCTAGTATAAATAGTGTAACAATGTCTTTTCACAGCATATATATTGTAAATCTTTTGAAATATAAATCCAAAGAAAGGATCATTAAACTAAAATTAGATATCTCCAATGTGTTTTTAGGGGTGATAAAATTGTTGGTTTAGTTAAAAATATTCTTAATTTTCAAAAAACAAAATTATAAACCAATTATTTTTCAATAAATGACCCTACTACTTTAGAATCGAAAACTGAAATAACCAAAAACCAAATTAACTTACTTAATTTTTTTTGTTTCAAAATATCCAAAAAAAATGATGAAAATAGTATTTCATTTTGAAAAAAAATAATTCACTAGTGTCTAGTGTTTTAGGTCTCCTCCCTAAATGCCTTTCACCACCTTCATTCCAAATGCCCAAAAAATAGAATTACAAATGATTGGTAACAATAGTACATCATCTATAAATATCCAATATCATATATAATATGGAATAAAACTCTAAAAAATAAATTCCAAATGAAAAAAATCACTAACCAATATTTTATTTAAAAACCACAAGTACTGTAAATGTGTTCTTGCATAAATTTTTGTGAAGACACTCCAAATAATGAACTACAAATGAAAAACATGACTAATAAATAAGACATTTAAAAAATATATATACCATAAATATGTTCTTTAAATCCTAGGATAAATGACGTTTCAATGTTATATGTTTTCCGTTTGATAAGTTAGTGGAACTCTTCATTTTTTCTATAAACCAAAATCTGAAAACCACACATATACTAAAAAAACCACCTCAATTATCATCAATCACATAAAAATGTCCCATCAAACTGTATGAAATAATTCCAAAGACTATCCTATAGTGATCATGTGGTACTATAATATATCCAAATACACCAGTAATAGCCCAAGACCCATAAAATTTTCATAAACAGAAATGTAATTTTAAATCCTTGCATTACTAATTCATTCAATAATTTTTAAAGAAAATTCCATGGAACATTCGATGATCTTTCTATTCATGTAATCTTATAAAGGAGGTCCAAAAATGAAAAATGACCAGACAAGTGGGGGAAAAATATAATAGATATATTGAACTAGGGAATAATTTGATGTGGGATATATATGTAGAATACTATATTTAGTTACTGTATGTAAATGAAATAATTGAAGCCATAACTAATTGAAATATATGAAAATTGTTATTTATACATTATAGTTTTTGAATAAAATCTACCAATAATTTAAATTTTACAAAATTATGTTACATTAAATGAAGCCACACATAGAATAAATATAAAAATAGAACTTTTCAAAAATGAAACTATATGAATAATGATTTATTCAATTGGAAAACACTATATGTAAATGATATATTTTACAATTTTCAAATGAATTATTAAAAAAAATTATTCTTACATTTTGACAATGAGTTAATGAAACCATTTTTTATTATGGATTAATATGGTATATGAATAACTTTTACTCACATATACACAATTAACTCATATTTGTTTTCCATTTGAAATAATCCACATCATTCCTATATAGTATATGCAGTTAACTCATATACACAATTTCTATCATAATGTTTTACCCAATTCCTTATATATATGGAATTGGGCATAAATTATCATCTGATATATGAGATATATTTATGATATTAACTAGTACAATATCATGAGATCCACATCATTACTGTAATGTTTCATTAAATATTATTCATGTACAATATATGAATCCACTTTACACATATATACATAGAGTTTATTCTTGAGTTACACATTTATTTCCAAATTAATTATAATTGATTTTATAAACGTATTTATGTAAATTATTTGTGAATCAAAACAATAAATATTCATTATATAATTTTAAATATTTTTCCACTAATATAATACAAACACATGGATATATACTACAGAAATCAGAAATTAAATTATGGATGACTATTGACTAATTGAATGTAACCATGTAACAAAAATATATAGCTACAAATATGGGACACACTTGACATAGTTTACTTTGAAAAAAATATGATATTTTATTACTCTCAAGCTACAAACATATTCCATATAGTTATTTTTAGAACATGATTTCAATTACAAGAGCTTTGGTGAATGGGATCATCAAAAAAAAGGTTCCACCGAAGACACTTCTACATCATAGTAAATGAAAAATAATTTCAATATAGGTCAATGAATGATGAAATAGATAATTTAATAGAAGTTTTTCCTTAAAATTTATTTGTTCCCTAATTTGAGATACATTTTAATGGCTAACCGAAACATAATTCTTTTTGTTTCATTTTTTATTAACTAATAATTAATATTCCATTGATTTCTAAATATATATTTCATTTTTATATGTTTTTTACTTATATTATCTCATTCTAATTCATGGAAGGGGTTTTTATTATCTTGATATAATGTTTTATTGATTTACTCTCTATCTCAAGTTACACAAGTGCATAGGTGCTGTACAAGTTCTAGGTTACGTTTTGATTGAATTTTTTATATAAATTTTAGACAGAACATATGTTTTATATTTTTTTAAAAATAATTTAGAAAATTATTTTCAAATAAATGTCATTGTTTTGAAAATTTATTGTTTTTTATTATTTTAAAATAGTTTTTTTAAAATTATGTGATTAAAATTTATAATATAAATTTAATATAACTAAATCATGATTTATAATTTTGTTAATTGAAACGAATATGAATTAAATAAATTTTTTATATTTATATTATTAGCTAGTAATAGAGTGGTCCAATTTAAACAAATTTTCAACCATATTTACAATAACCTTCTATGAAATGCATTGATTATTCCAAATTAGATTTTATGTGATGAATTTATATATTAATAGAATAATGTAGGGATCATCTGTCATCTAACACTTAATGTGCATATGGATTTAGAAACAATGATTGATAAAAAAATCATTTAAAGTGATCTCATTACATAGATAATGGTTATGATTGATTTCACAATAATAAAAGTCATAATCGATGTATGATTCCAACAGTTATCCATATAATGTTAACGATGTTTATACTAAAACACAAATTAAAGGCCAGTGTTTTATTAAATTTTCATTTATCTATAGGTAACAGTAAAACAATCTCTTATGATCATGTGAAAACCCATAATATTTTTTTAATAACATGATTGACACACACAGTGGATATGGAGAAATACAAGATCGGTTGACCTGGTTTAAATTTAAACATAATATCACATTTTCATTTAGAGAAACCATGAAAACTGTTATCTATTAAATATTTTACCATCATCTCATTCTAGTGGTACTCTCTTGTATATCTTATAACCTAACAATTAAGAATCCAGAATTGTATGTTTCCAGGAAACAAAAAAGATAATAGTTAATGTTTCTTCTAAAAAAAATTCTTCCATGTATAGGTGTTAAACAAATTTGAAACCTAACTCATTATGGGGTGGTTGTAATTTTTACGAATTTCAGAGATTATCACCAGGACCAATTGTGTACATATCCAAAAACTATTTTTTTATTAAAAAGTATATAATAGATCTATAATTAAAGGGTACCCCATTTTATGTTGTCTATTCGAAGAAATAGGGAAATCTAATAAGGTAGAATCTTGGACCAATAGTTATATCATTTTTTGTGCAGATAACACATAGTTTTAATTCATCCCCTTCAATGTAAACATATAATGAATAATATGTAGTTAAGAATCTCCATAATATTATTTATATGGAAAATATGGTTATTAATAATATCCATAAAAATTCAACACATAATATATTCTAGAGATAAAAAACACAAACAAATAATATTGAAAATCATTTTTGTAAATATATGGAAAGATAATATGTAGAACTCAATTATCCTTCAATCCAAATCATGAACATTGAGAGAATGAGTAGGAATTAAATGTAGATGGTGAATCCAATCCAGTAGAGGTCAAGTATTTAAGTTGGATGAGAACTATAAGAGGATCTTCATCACTAGATTTATATAATGTCTAGGATTGTTATAAAGTAGACTATTCATTTTAAATACACACATTAAATTCATCTAGGGATTGAAATGGAGTACCAAGGTTGAATATGTTAAAAAAGGCAGAGGTGAAAAAGTCACTAATATTTATTAGAGTATAAAATTTACATACAAAAATCATATAAAAAAAGTAAAATCATTTAATATTAATTTTGAAGAAACCCTAACAAGAATTATATCCAAACATTATATTCCCATGATTTCAAGTGCTTAAAAGGATGAAGAGAAGAAAACCATGCTCGTTGGATGACATATGGACCAATTGAATGAGAAATAGTTTTCAATCCATGATCATCCCAACATATCATCTTTATAGTTGAAAGAGAAAAAAATTAGTAGATCATTATTGGATGGTGTGGTATAAGATGTGATGGAGAATAGAATAAGTGTGTGTAACGTGGGTGATGGTGAGGAACCAAGCATGTGAGCACAATCAGTGTAGGTTGAGGTGGAATGTGTGGAGACATGGAAGACAATGATGTGGGTAGATGGGAGGAATGACCATGTGGTGGAAATATAAATCTTGGGGGTGGGATTATATTTTTTTCTTTTTTTAAGGAATAATCATCATTTTTATTTTATTTTTCATTTTAAATTTTGATGATGTTCAATTAAAACCCATCTAGTTAAAATATATCTAAGATATAACTTTAATTTTTTAATATATAATATATCATAAATGATATTTTAAATATATAACCAATATTTGTTAAGATCTTTCGGTTAATGTATACATAATTATTAGAGATTAAATTAAAAAATTTCTTATAATTTTTTTATTTTATTTTTATATCAACAATTTTTTAATAAACACATGATTGGAATTAATAAATATTTCTATTTTTAAATTATTTTTATTGAATAAATAATAAAAACATATTTATATGGTGAGAAATTGTTTTTGATGGTTTTTATTAATAGTAATTTTATTTGTTTGCAAAAAATTAATAGTGTTAATATGATTGAGTGAAAAAATAAACCATTGTTAAAATATTTCTTGGTATTAAATAATTAATAAAGACTAATATATTTTTTGGTAATGCTAAATGTTGTTATATGAATTTAATATCAAAAAAATATGATTATGTTGGAAGTGTTCATTTTTTCCAGTAGATATATTATCTGTCACTAAATTTCAATTTTAAGTAGTTTATTTTTTGTAGTGGAAGACCACTGTTTGTAGCTCTAATTAGTGAGTTGCATAGTTATTCTCATGGGGTCTCAACTGCCACGACGCATATGCATTGACTTCTTTATGTTTCATCAACATGAATCTACGACCATCTCATAATGAATCAAAATATACTATGAACTCCACACCTTCCTCATCAATTGTCAACACTAGAGAGCTCATTAGCCACTTCCTCAACTCCTTAATGACCCTCTAACACTACTCAGACTAGGTATAATTTTTCTATTTCCATTTTAGGGTGGTCAAAGGAGCTATGATTTTGGATAATTCACCATAAATATACATTACTACCCTTCCAATCCACGAAAACATCTCACCTCAGTCGTATTCTTAGGTAACTCCCATAAATTAACTACATCGATCATTGCTGCATCCATTGTTAAATATTTTTTAGAAATGAAATTCCATAAAAAGTGACCATCATGATTCTAGAACGGAAACATTGATATATTTTTATAAAATTGGTTTTATCAAAGAAATCAAGCACCATCCTCAAGTGCTATTCAGACCCCTCCTCTTATGTAGAGTAGATGAGTATGACATCGATGAAGACAACAACAATCTTGTACTTGTATGGATATAAGACCTAGTTTATCAAATCCATAAACACAAATGTTCATTGGTCATCTAATGGGAATCATTAGTAACTCATATGTTAGTAGAAACATCTGAATGGAATATTTGGAATATCAACCTCATGAACACGCAAAATGTAGGTATTTGGACCTATGATCGATCTTTGAGAACCATCTCATGACTATTAACTGATCAAATATGTCATAAATCCTTAAAAGGGGTACATTTTCTTTATCATGGCATTTTTTAGATGATGATAATCCACGCTATGTTGTAACCTCATATTAATCTTTTTCATGAACAAAACTGGAGATACCCCGGGGACACACTGCGTTAGATGAAACTATTCACCTGACAGACCTTTAACAGAAACCGTATCTCTTAGAGCTTGGTTGGTTCCATATGATATTCCAATGCTGATATCAAGTTATTATATTGATAATGGTCCATGTAAAACTCCATCTCACATGTCAGAGGTATTTCGAAGACATCATCGGAGAATATTTCCACATAATCTTCCAAAAAAAAGGATCACAGATACCTTAAGAGGCTACTACACCAACGAATACACTCACCAACTAGTATGTGATTGGATATAGCCACCAACATACACCATATGCCTATTATTCTGTGAGATCACTCTCACTAGAAAAAAATAATCTTGTCCCTTTTGTGCATAATAATATAACTTGTATACAGTGACAATCAATCTGGTCTCAGACCATGGACAGAAAATCCATACCTAGGATGATGTAATAGGGTTCCATTGTGTTGACCAAGAGGTCCCACATGAGCCTCTATCCTCCAATTCATAGCCCAAAATTCTGTAAAATGAATGATATGGATGATTTGTTCCCCATTAAACACTCACAAAAAAGCTGTTGTGATAGCGTCTCAACTGGGAGATCCGTCTGTAACATCTGGATTCAAGATAAAATGTAATGTATTTCACCTATTTCTATTAACAATGATTTAAGAGTATAATTAATAAAAACAGTACCTTTAATCATCTTGGGGACTACGACATCATAGAAATATAAATCATGCATTTTTCTCTAGCCCCAATACTTATCTCCCTGTGCCTGAGGTGGGAAATTTTGTGATGTTGGTGGAAGGATATCATAATATCATTCTCTACCAAAATATTATCTAGATCCTTTTATAGCTATAACTATACAAGTACCAACATATCTTCTCTTAATAGATCCCCGATGTTCGGCCTCAATGGTATAACATCTATATTCTTAGGCTTCTCAAAAAAAATCTAGTCAGCAAGGCCTATTCCATATGACATTTCCTATCACAAGATAAGAACCACCCCTCTCTGGGATGATCTGGTCCTCTGCGTTACCTCTTAACCATACGAAAATGTTAATTATCCTACTTGTGAATGGGTCTCCTACTCTGAGATCACAGTGTCCGACATCTTCTAGATGATACAGACAACTCAGATATGGGATTCCCACTCATAACTCTAACTGTATAGAATCCCTAGGATAGAAAATTCCCTTTTACCAATGCCCAATCTTGAACACGGATATATGTGGTGATGCAAAAGGGAACAATGCTTCCTCGAATCTCTCTACGAAGTCCCTAATCAAACACATGTTGTCCAAAGGAGCTGTCATGGATCATGTTAATGAAGTAGCGTGTATGGTTAGTAAACCTTAATGCATACATAGACATTGTTATCCCTCCCTTTATAATCTATAGAAGTTACTGGATCTGAACAGATCGTAAGCATTAGGTTTTTTAATCCTCATGAAATTTCTACTGGGAGTTGGACCAAGAGAGTTTCAATTCATCATTCATATATGTAACTAGGATCCACCAATGTCCCCATGTTCCATGGGAAATGATAGCTTCTAGTTCAACCACATTATTTGTTTCTATATGAATGAGATGGATGTCATGGAGAACTGACTAATGAAAATTCTCTTATGCCTGAGGATTTTGGCCTCTGCGGACACTTATAGGTCTCTAACATTCAAACTCACATATCACACTAAACATTTCTGAATCCTCATCATGATGTGATGGGATAATCTACCTCTCAATAGGTGGAGGTTCTACAACTTTCACACTTGGAGGAATGGAGTCGCAATAGGGACCCTGAACCTAGTTCGTGTTGCTCATAGGGTAATCATCACATACCAGAGATAGTATCCTTATAGGATGTCATCATAGAGGCATCATGAAAGTTATTTATAAGTACCATAGTCAGATGATAATATATATATATCAACAACAATGGTAAGATGAATCAAGAAGAAAATCAATGAATCAATCCTATACAATGAAAGTACGATTTATCCCTTCAAGAAAATATCATGTATTGTCTATTCGAAATGCATGTAGTGAAATTCTTAGTTAATGGATATGTCAAATTATTTTCCTATCACTAGACTCTATGGATGAAGAGATACACTTGAGACAATTTGACATTATTTTCCTATACACAACCGAATATCATTAAGAGAAAAAACTGAACAATGTACTAAATAATGAACACACTCTTATACAAATCTATCACATCCATTCACATGACAGGGCTCAAGACATAAATACACTATTCCCAACACCATAGGCAATGAGTTTCAACATGAAATTATGGAACAACTGAGTTAGGGTGGTCTTTTCCTATGATTATACACACATTCACCCAACTAATTCAATGAAAAAGTAAAAAGGGTGTGAAATAAAATATCCAACACTGCTATAAGTAAACCAAGCATGCATGAACCTCTAATATGTACAGAGGTGTGGTAGAGTAAGATGAAATTTGATGAGAAAAAATATAGTCCCAACTAGAAATATGTCCCAACAAGAAAGAAAACTAGAATGAAAAAAAATAAGATATTTGAGGACCTCAATCCCAAGACATGGCCACTATACTTGGTCCATGAAACCATTATCACTAAGCTTTTTATTATTAACATCTCACATGTTAATCATCTAGAGAATACATGACACATATTATAAATTCCCATTGAGGGGTGAGCATATGCATACCCATTCGAACACCCCAAAAGGGGTTAAGGGGGATTAGTAAGAAAATAAAGAGGAGAGGAAATTAGTAGATAGAATAATATATATTGAAATAGTATAGATCAATCCAACATGACATAATGTATGTTCCGCAAATAATAGGGGATAATCACAGTGAGGAGATGATCTACATGTCTTGATGTCACCATCAGTAGTAAGAGATTAGACTCATGAAACCACTAGAAGTTAGACACATAAATCATATTTCATACCCCATGCATGCTCTCCTTTACTGGAAAAAGATTAACCATATCCAAAGATTGGGTACCCAAGAGGAATATATATATATATTTATAATGTGTTAATGAATCCTAAATGATAGTGTAAGGGGATCGCCTTCTCACATCTCACCCCAATAAGAAGAGTAGTCAATAGTAACAAAATTACATGAACGATTCTTTGTATCCCACACATATTCCCATTAAAATTTTATGGAATTCAATCACAACACCTTGATACTATCCTCATTGGGAGACAAAAACATGCTCGAACGATTTTAGGTTGCATCATAGTTCAGGTCTCTATGGAGAAAGTGTTCCCCGTCCCCATGAGTTTAAATCTATGTAAAAAACATATAATCAATATTCCACATAGTTGAGGTGAATTATAATAATTTTAAGGATCCCATTACCTAGTAAAATATGAGTGTATTAATGTACTTTTCACTACGGAACTCCTCCACATATCTCTAATAGAGGGTAACATTCCAGAATGTCATTGTGAAACTCCATATCCCATAACTGCTAGAGTGTAACACCCAAAAAAGTAGTTATAGAACTACACTACCCAAGCATACTAGTTGGTAATAATAGGAAAATGTATCATCGAAATCCATTTCCCATACCCACTAGAGGGTAATTCCTAGAACATAAAGGAACTCCATTTCCTATCCATTATAGAGGGTAAATCCAAAAAATATTCAAGGAACTCCACTGCTCATCCTTACTTTATAGTAATTCCCAAAATGACTCGGAACTACACTACCTAGCTATTTTAGATGGAAACATGGAAATATCATTGGGGGAGACTCCACTAATTATCCCTAATAGTTATTAATGCTTTAAAATATATATGGTTATCCCACCTGATCACTATCGTCATCAGTGGTCCTTAGAAGTTTCCAAACATGGAACATTTTACATCATATCTTGAAATTGTTATCTATGGAAACCATTGCATTTTTTGTGAAAAAAAAAGATGTGATACTCATGGGACCAAATCAATGTTCATGTGAATGATATATGGTTGTATAAAGTTACTAAAATAGGAACCTATGAGAACATGATGTATATGGGGTCCCATATGGCTTGTGGACCCACCCCACTATCTAGCCATGTCCCTAGAAACTGCATAAGTCCCAATTGTGTAGGGGTACACACTATTTATGTGTACTACATGGTGTGTCTTTGTGACATGGGACAATTCCATGTATGAGTGACGATGTCGGTGTTCCATACCCCAAGTCCATGTGGTCGGCCACTTATTCTTTCCAACTAGGAAGTGGTTACACAACATGTGAGGGAATCATACGTGATGTGTCATCCTTATCTTACTAGAAACCCTAGAGCCACTACTAGGGGATGTTACATGCCATTTTGTTCATCCTGATAAAGGAATATAGTTGGGTTTTCACCCTATTTTCATATCTTATATTTGTTGCTCAAATATATCTACACCTCACAAGAATATCACATTGAATCAATCTGAAAATCACTGATCTGACTATAGAATGTGGATCTAAGTCTTATATCTCCAAGAATTGGATTAGTTCATCAATGTGGGTTTGGTTGATCAATATGTATTCCATATTTATTTCTTTGGTCGATTCCTTAGTATCAAACCAACAAATCAATCATCCATGGTCCATGATTATATCAGATCTATTATTCTTTTGCAAAACAGACATCATTTCATCGATCCACTAATAATCTGGGAGCACGATCGATCTCAAATCTCTCGGAAATTGTTTAATAGGGACCTCATGGATCCAACAGGTGAAGAATAAGGAGAATTGAATGAGAAAACACAAAAAACATTTAAATATCATTTAAACATAATTCATGTCCAATAAATGAGAATGAGTCACTGGGGATAGAACATTTATTAAACAACATAAAATTTGGTACATGGTCTCATGCAAAGGACATAAGACGGTGCATATCAATGAATGAATAATGATATGCTCAATAATTTAATCCAAAGGTGTAAAAACAAAAAAAGACTAGTCTTACCTCTACATTGGATCATTCACAAATGAAGAATGTGTGTATCAATGATTTGAAGGAAGCTGATGCATTCTTTACTTCACAATCTTCTTGATCATGGAGTTTCATTGTGATATGCCAAATGATTCGTTAATAGAGGAGGCATAGAGCTTCACTAGTGATTGTTGGGTAGTGAGGCCAACCCTTGAAAAATATCCATTAATGATGTATTTATAAACATAGTTTTTTGGTCAAAAATGAATGAATTAATGAGTTAATGAATTTAATAATTAATTAATAAACGTAAATACACCTTTAATGAGAAAGGTGTTCAAATTCCCCGCACTAAATCACATTATATCACACCTAGGGTAAATATCACGTTCTATAGACAATAGTTGTCTTAGATTTCTTATAGGATCAACTATATAGTATTTATATCATTTTATTTAATTATCTATGCACACATAATATTATTTATATTTAATATTATTATAAAATTATTTCAGGGCACACCGGCTCTTCGAATTGCATTCCATTTCAGCACTTAACTATGGATATATATATATATATATATATATATATAAATTTTAATGTCATACATGGAATAAGATGGGTCTCAACAAATATAATGTTATTATTTTAGAATTTCATTGAGTTATATTCTAACCAACTAAATTAAATTGAATACTCATAATTTTATCTTGTGCTCAGAAATCATGTTTTTGATATTTGAAAATTCATTTTTTGAAAAACCATAACTTAATAAGGGTTAATATAATATTTACTTAATAATATTTAATGGGAAGTAAGAAATTTTTTATGGAATTACTCATAAATTGGGTTCTATGTAGAAGAATGTTTTTTCATGTTATGTTATGTACATGGAATATATGTTTATATAATTAAAAAGACTGATAGATGTCATTGATCAGAAGAAAGAAAATGATCAATGGAATGTTAAGTACCTCAAAACCATAAATCTTTGATGATTTAAAAGACCATTTTAATTATCTAATATGTAGTTAATAGGATACCTCTATTTAATATCCTTTTACTAATGCTAAGGAATTGTTTTGCTGCATAAGAATATATGGAAATATGATTACTTGATACATATCTATTTCATATGCACAATATATCCTTTTGTTGTTCATTATTTAGTATCTTATTCTCCACTTACTCTATGAAATTAATATCAAAAGTGAATATTTTTTATTCATAGTGAATGAAAATTCACTATTAATATTGTTTATGATTCATAAAATAACGAAAAGTCATTTTTTATGTCTCTAACTATTCTCTATAACCAGTATGGTTAGAATATGTTATCCAATATAATACATTATCCTATTAAACATAAATAATAACACCACTAGTTCCTTATTAATATTTATTGATCAAATTTTTTAACTAATAAAAATAAAATATCAACAAGAAATTTTCATTGTCTAGTGGTAGTTGTGAATCTTTTATTGTCTTTTAGTTATAGGTTCAAACCCCACATACCTTCCAAATATAACGGGTAGTCACGCGATATGGGAGTTTACCTTGTTATTAAACTATATTATTATAATTTCTAAAACAATCTAAAATTGAGATGATAAATAATTACTACAAAATCAAATATTAGATAAACCTTAAAGTTGAGAAATTATAATTAACAACAGTGTAAAAAAATTAATGGAATTCATTCTCAAATATTATTTTCATAGACTAAACTATAGGGTTGTATTCCCATAAATATTTTAAGAGAAATATCTTTCATAATGTTATATTACAACCAAAAAAATTTAAATAGTGTGTCATTGTCATTGAATTTATGATAAAAACTTAACTCATAAACCAATGATGGTAACTATAACTCTTATGCTAAGGAATATATATATATTATTAAATTTAATACAATCCAAATATATTTCATGATTCTTATGACAAAAATAACATTGGTAAAAAATAATTTGACCATTAAATTCTTGATTTCCAATACATAAATATTTCATCAATTTTATTTTGATGGAGTTCCTTTTATGGTTTTGGGGTTGTCCTTTAGAAGAGCTAATTGACTCAAATAACTCCCATTTCTCTACATTTAAGACAAATAACAATAACTTGATCATTAGGATTATATTTATTTCCTTACATCATTATCATAATTTTTCATTTATAATTCATTTCTTTATGAACATATTTTACACACATAAATTATTTTCCTATTCGATTCAAAAAATTTCATATGTGTCTCTTTCCAAATTTCTTACCTAATAAAAATCGAGACTCCTTTTCTCCTTAGTATTGATCACTCCAGAAAAAAGTGAACTCAATCCTTCTATTCATTGGTGAGTCTAGGAGTGGGTAATGATATATGTTGTTAATCATATTTGGGGATATCTTATTTCGCATAATCACAATATATTTCACTCCAATCATCATGACATTTGGTTACACATTGTCATCAAATTATCCAAGAAATTAAATGTTTTCATGATTCAATTATGTTTTATCCATTCACTAAAACCATAAATCATAGTGTGGAAAACAATATAAACATTTGAAAATTATATAACAATGGAGAATATTTTATAGAATGTCTTAATAATTACCCCATATTATCAATATAATAAAACTTATGTTTAACCTTGTCTATTAATTTTAATCATTTGAAAAAAATATTTCATAATGGTTTATAAAAAATTGTGATTTATCTTAAGAATATCCCTCTAGAGTGTGAATCAATTTGTGTTGTTAGGCCCTTTTCTGTGCAATAAGTGATGATTCAGTCGAGACCAATTCACCCTTTTTTAAGTTATTACACTTAGGGAAATATTTTTTATATCATATTACAGTTGTAAAATCTAGAAATTGATGTATTTATATTATTAGACACATAATATATACCGTAAAAATTCATTACATTTTACCTCTAAAATTATCCTAAAAGCCTATTATAGATGTTTTTCCCAAATCCGTGTTTTACAAAATCTATTTCCAGCATTTCTAAATTTTTTTTATGATACGAACTGTAATGACCTAGAGATGGTGTCATACTTTATTTATTTGGAATAATATTTATGGAATCACATCTTAAAAAACCAAATAATATTGTAGTCATGGAAAACTAGTTACATGAATGATTACTATAATAAATTTTAAAACAAAATTTTCAAAAACAATATTTTTGATGAATATCATTATTTCATCTATAATAACCTTAAATGTCATACATTGTATACTTCCTTGATTCCTATTAAAGGAAAAATGATAAGGATGAGATCAAATTTTCTATTTGGTTTAAGTATTGATGAATTTATAGTTAACTAATAATCATAATCAGGGAAATGTAAATAATTAAAAATACATTCCATCTAATTAATAATATGAAAATATTAAATCGATAAATCAGAATCCACATGGATTGGTAAATAACTAGAAACATATTCCATTTAGTTTCCCCATATATCTATATTTTGGTAGTTATTTCAAATACATTAGGGGAATTGGATTTGATTGTAGTTGGAGAATAATTTCTTTGTAAAAAATCAATTGTTTTTTAGTTCGAGATAGATTAATGCTCGTCATGTTAAAGGATGGGTTAATCAATATCATTATGTAATCGAGGTCTCAGGGTTTTTAATGGGCCTAGGTCAACTCTGTGATGGGAATTTAGGACTAATGTATCGGCATTCTTTTAGTATGACTTGATTGATACATCAAATCATGATCCCATCCAGAAAGAGGAAAGATTAATGGATCCTAAGATGATGGTGGTGGACATATTCGACCATTGGGGAAGTGATTTGGCTAATTGTAGGATGTTTCTGCAAGATATTTTTGTTATAAGGGGGGTATAGGGGGTTTGTGAAGTGGATAGTGTGGTACTAATCCAACACCTCAAAACCAATTTTTTTTTCAAAGGATATATGTAATGACATCATTCCCATACATGAAGTGGTAATTATGATGGTTAGAGAAGGAGGCTCACTGAGATGGAAGACCCATGGGAATGTAACACAAGTATCTCAGGTTATACAAGGTGGTTGTATCACTATAATGAGAATGATAATGCCTATAAAACAAATAGGAACTATTAATCTAATTAATCAATTTTATATAATGTGTGAAAACTGGTCGGATATGGAATAATGAGACTTATATCAAGAAAAAGAATCCCATGAAGGCCCATGTATTTTTAGTGAATAATTAGGTGATGAATCTTATATTCATTTCATAGATGATAGTGTATATTAAAGGTAGTATAGAGGTCTTCATAATAGATTAAGGAAGAAGTGGTAGCATGGAAAATGAGATTCAGAGAGTTTCATTATGCTCAGTGTGAATAAATTGAAAGGAAATAAGGATTATTCTCAATTTTCTAATCCAATGAAGAAAAGGTTAGTTAAAATGTATTGTTACAACCTAATTGTGGGTGAATCCAATGATAATGTTGATGAATGTAATAGGGGTTCAAATAATTAGATAAGACAACATATAAATGCATGGATTGAGGATAATGAACAAGTTAAAGCTAGAGGGAAAATTTTCATGGCTCATATATAGGGAAATTATATGATTGAGGGTGGTCCTAATAATTAGTCCATCACTAATATGGCCATCTGTTCCAAAGATAATCTATTTGTATAGAAATAGGTGGTAGGTTATGGGGTGCTATAAAGACAATCCTTGGGAGATTGTTATGCACTATGGGGATGAAATATATTAGGAGGAGTCTTTTATTAATGCAACATGAGGTTGACAGGTTGAACGACAAATAGATTTTTGTGAAGAATAAGGATCAGAATAATGGCTAGATCAACAATAAAGTTCTTATTTTGACACTATGATTCAACCAAAAAAAGTTATGTCTAGAGGAGTTTATCCAAACATGGTAAAAGTAAGATTCATATTCTTATGATCTCAATAAAGATGATACAGAATCAAGGGTGCCTTCACTTTAAAATTATATAGGTAAAAGAATTTAAATTTTATCTTGTTTTCTTTCAATATTATTTGATTTTTATAGTAGATAATGTATTTCAATATTAATATGAAATTTTACCAGATTTTCCTCAAAAGTGTTTTCAAAAAATAAAAATATAATTTCAGTTAATGAACAAGGAATGCTATTATTTTAAGAGTAAATTAATGACAAAAAAATCTATCAAGAAAGATAATTTCAATAGTTTACTTGTACAAAATTATAATAAAAAATCAATATAAATAATAGGGATTGTATTAGTATAAAAAATCCCATGTATAGTGTAATAAAAATATTTTTTTGATGAATATAAATTTCATAAAAATATCATTAAAAAAATTTGTGTGGAAATTAACATTTTGACATTGAAAATAAATTTTAAAAAATAAAAATATACATAATATTAAGGCAAAAATTTACAGGTTTTAAAAAATTAAAACATTTTAGGGATTATTATATGAAATTAGAGGTTAAGATAGTGTAAAATTATGTGTATTCCAAATAAGTTAGAAAAAATATTTAATTCACACTATTGTAAAAAGAGTAAAAAAATCCTCTTTCTAAAAGTGAAATAAATATTAAATTAAAAAAATAACACATGGGTAACAATTTTTTAATAAATAAGTCTGATAGTGTTAGTAAAATATAGAAAAAAAATTCTGAAATAATTTATTTTGAAAGAAATTGGTTTTTAAGAAAATAGATAAGTGATGAAAAATTTTATTAAAAAATTCTCATTATTTTGAAGTAAATAAGAGTGGGGAAATAGAAATTTTACATTAAAATATTATGAATTACCAGAGTAAAATAATTTTATATGTGTCTATAATCCAACAATCAAATGGTTGCCTTCAATGGAAATGCAAGAATAAATAATCACTATTAAAATGTCACTATGAAAGAATCCCTTAAAAATAACATAACCTTGATGTGAGAACTTATCAATGAATTTATAATGTATATTTGAAGTACATAAAAAATATGAGTGAATTTTTTTTAAAAAAATATTCAAAAATAATGACATTGATAATCTGAGAATGTCAAATACAATGATGTGGTAATATAACCAAAAGAAAATAAATTCAGTCATGAATTTTTATATCATTTTTTAATTCACATTTGAAATCTACATGGATGAAATAATTCAAATTGAAATTCAAAATAGGCTAAATTATGAAGTATTCATGATATTACATGTAAAATAGAGATAATATATATTATATAAAATAAATTAGGTGTATAACATTACAATATACCTTAATGATGAAAAATTAAGGAAAAATCCCATACAACATAGAAAAATTAAACTAATATAATGGGGGAAGAAATAATTCAAATTGAAACAAAATATATGATGAAGTATGAAGGAGTCATTATATTACATTTAAAAGGGGGATTATGTACACTATATAAAATAAATTAGGTGGACAATAATAAAATATTCCTTAACGACGAGGAATTCAGTTGAAGCCCCTTACCACCGACTTCCATTTGGTTTAACTTGACTTAATGTAATGTTTAATGGTTTTAATAATGTCTTTAATTAATAATAGAAACATATTTATATAAATAATATCATATATGATTCTTTTATAACATCTTCTCACCTGTTCATTATTAATCATACAATATTTTCATTGTTTAAGGTGTTAATTGTCGTGTTTTCTCATGTTTATTATGTCATGAAAGTTATTTTTCATTTCTATCGGATAAAGACCCAACTTCTACAAAATGATATTAATTTTAAAAATATGATGTTTTAAGTTCCTAATTTTATTAATCATTATTTAAATTTAAACATGGAGAATGGATCACATCACTTCATAAAGATGGTACATTGTACGTACGCATGAGAATCATTACAATTCCAATAATAGGTGAAAGGGTACGAAATTGGGTCATATATTAATCTCATAAAATCAATATCATAACATATATATCACTAATATTCATTAAATGTAACCTTATTACATTCCAGGTAAATTGTATGTGAAAAACGAATCACATCGCTTCGAGGGGAGGTAGTTTTCTGTACACGCGAGTCATATTGTCATATTTTAGTCAAAATATAATGTAAGAATTTAAATTTGATATTATAATTAATTATGTATAATAATATCATAATATCATAAACTTGTCTAAAATCAATCATTATATCATTCCTTTGATGTTGGTTATGGAAAATGAATACATAAGTTCATGAGGCGGTAGTCCACCATACATATGGTTGATGGTTTAGTTTTCTATTTTATTTAAAAGGATATAGATATAGGTTATTACATTAATATAATAAAAGTTTTTATGTTGTATATAATGGTGTTTTTATATTATCTTGATTATATAAGATTTTACTATTGTTGAAGAAAAAATAAATTGAAAGCACTTGTTTATGAACATTAATTATTCTTAAGGGAACATATTTTGGATTGAAGAAAAATACTTCCTAGGATAGATTTATATTAAATAAAGGCCTCTATAATATTTGTAAGTGAGTACTAAAGTTACTTTTTATATCATTGGATGATGAAAATATCTTTGGATGTGGGATTAGGGAGGATATGTGGTGCCCTATAAGTTAATTGTTTTGTATTTTTTACTTTTCCTAATGGTAAAAAATTTACATATACATGTTAGAAAATATAAAATATTATTTTTCCAATTTTTAAATCAATATTTATAAATTCCATTTACAAATTTTGTAGAAGCTAATTCAATATTATTATCACACATGTGATCAAATGTCGGCATTTGAAAAAAAGAATTCTCATAAGTGTATATGGTTTTAAAATAAAAAATAAAACAAAATTTATTTCAATGATATAAAATAGTTAATATTTATTATTATGGAACAAATTATACTTTAGAACCAATATATAATGTAATTTATCAGTGTGAATTATTAAAAAAAAATACAATTTTCATTAAGAACCTATATTTATCACTATCTAGTGAAAAATGAATCATTTAAAAAAAAATACAGAAATTCACCGTAAGATGGTTTTTATATGACAATTTCAAAAATAATTTCCATTTTATCAAATAAATTTTCTATAATTCAAAAATCAAATTTCATATTATGTGTACAATGAGTGATTAATTTGTCTTTTATAAAATTTTTTTTTTTCAGAAAATAGTTGTTTTTAATTTAAATGATTATTTTTCTATTTCAAATAAATTTATAAACATAATTTTCATAATTTTTTTACTACTATTAATACCAACTGATTTAAATTCTAGGTTATTATGGTATACTATATTACAGTTCATATTGACTTGTGGTTTCATATTCTACATTCTATCAAAGTGATTAAATTTAAAAAAATATATTTATTGGGTTTGTATATTCTTACTATTGTTCTCCTAAAACACAATGAAATAAAATGTTATTGTACTAGAAAGTTGGAGTGTTACATTATGTAACATCCCAGTTCTGGAAGCCACCCAGAGGTGCCCCATACCCGGTTGGTCACATGCCGTCAAGAAAATTTCCCCGAACACCAGAGGCTATCAACTAGCAGTGAGGGATTTGGGTGTGATAGTGGGGAAAATATTCCCTCATTGGCAGAGTAACACATCGGATGGAAAATAATAGCAATCGCAGAAGCAGTAATAATCCATACAAAAGTAAACTATAGAAGACTGGAAAATAATAAACTGGAGGACACACACATATATATGAATGATGCATGATACATATGTCTAGGAAAGAATCCAAATAAATAACAATGCTGGAATACAATAGTACTAAACCAAATAAAAAATAAAAAAAAGTAAAAAACACATCAGCATCGCAAGCCATAGCTTGGTGCCATGCTCTCTAGATCCACAGTCAATCAAGAACCGGAAGTAGAAGGGTGTTTGGCCTTATCGATACCTGCAACAATATAATCTGCATGGGCTCGAAAGCATGACCCAAACCGGATGTGAGACTAAATTACAGTATGAAGCCACCCAAATATTTGTGCCTAACATTCAGTTAATATATATGGAAGGTAATAAGCAAAGATGCAGTAAACAATAAAGTAGTGAGCAATAAACAATTCCACACATCAAATAAGCAGCTAATCAAGCAAGGTAACACTTTGGGATGTACACATAGCTTATCCCCTCTGGTTTAGTAATTATAATATATAAATAATCTCTGTTGAATCACTCACATTCAATTCCCCTTAAAGTCAAAAGTGATTCAAGACTCTATGAGGAAGCTCACACGGTCATTTCCCCTTATAGTCTAAGGTAGTCAAGGACTCTCAAAGGATGCTCACATGGTCAATTCCCCTTATAGCCCCATGTGGTCAAGGAAATTTTGAAGAAGATCATTTGGTAAATTTACCTTATAGTCTAAAATGGTTCAAGACTCTTTATGGAAGCTCACTCAGTCGATTCTCTTTATAGACTAAAGTTCTCAATGACTCTCTGAGTAAGCTCACTCGGTAAATCCCCCTTAATGTCTACTACACCAGGTTATCACGACCCTGTGTAAGTCAATGAGAATTGCAATGTAATACAACCAAATTAAACCTCAAGAACTACTTTTCTAATCAGTCTACAACATATCAAACATGTCAGAAAACAAACACTCCACCCTACATCGCTAGGCATGGGAAAATAGGCAAGGCGACCAAAAAGGAAAAGCATGACTAAATGGTGGTAAACACAATGTGAATGGGAAACCACATCCAAAACATAGTAATCAACCTTATTCATATTCAAATATCCTCTACTCAAGCACACAAGCAGGTAATTAAATTAACTAGGGTAAACGATAAATGAACAATACCCCGATTAAGGGTATTGGCCAAAATTGAACATATAACTCAAAGACATTCAATAGACATGCACAAACCACATACCTCAGTGTTGGGAGATCTCTATATTTGAACCTCATTCCTTGAATCTCCCACGAACACAATAGATCTATGAAAATGACTAAAACATTAAACATGAGATAACTTTAGAAGGAAGAGGAATCATGAAATGAGGATCAGGAAGATGAAAGAGCTTACCGAGGTGATCCCAATTCAATCGAAGATGGTCGAATCAAATAATAGAGGGAGTCACGGTGTATTGGATAAGGATCGCGGTCGTACGGTATCTCTCGAACGAATGAAACCTAGAATAACGGTGTTCATTCCATTATATGTGACCCCGGTCTATTTAATGAAATAAAAGTACATGGAATGTAATTTTGATGTACATGGTGTGTACTTGTCATTTTCGTACTCAACTTTAGGCAGCCTTCAAGTCACCCCCACACAGCCACGTGTGTGGCCATTACATGGCCATCACACTACCTCATACGACAACGCAGTACAAAGCGTTTACTCATAAAGTACACGACATGTACTTCAGAAAATTTAAAAAACTCCTCTTTTTCTCAAAAAAGTCTAGAAAAGGAAAACACACCTCCATAGAATATCCAGGTTCTTAAAAAATTCACCCCTTAAAGAAATTATTCCCTGAATTTCCCTAGAAATTTGGCGTAGAATATGAAACCCCAAACAAATCCACCCATTGTTCTTATACATCGACCTCCTTCTCCCAAGTCTCATCTTGTACTTGCCTATACTTCCTTAGCACCAGTACCAGAGGAACATACTTACCATATAGAACCTTATTACTGTGACAAAAAATATGGATAGGATTCTCCTCGAATGACGCATCCACTTCAAGCTCAACCTCCTCGGGTTGAATGATATGAGATAGTTCTGAAAAGTAACGTCACATCTAAGAAACGTGACAAACATCATGCATAGGTGGATACCTCTCAGGTAACTACAACAGATTGGAAACCGTCCCAACTCTCTCCAACACATCAAATGGCCCGACACACCTCGGTGAAAGCTTACCCTATCTCCTAATCTTCCTATGTCCCAAACATGGTGTAACACACAGCAAAACCCGATCCCTGACCTCGAACTCCAGAGGTCGTCTTCACAGATCTTTATAAGACTTCTGTCAAGACAGTGTAGTAGCCATCCTCTTCCAATTCAACTCTATCTACTCTGTGGTCTCTTGAACAAGACAAGGTCCTAGCAAAGTTTCCTCTCCTTCCTCCAGCCAACACAAGGGTGATCGGCATGGCCTACCGTACAAAGCCTCATAAGGTGCCATCTAAATAGTTTCTTGAAAACAATTATTGTATGAATACTCCCGAAGAGGTATGTGCTTCTCCCAAGAAACTCCAAAATCCATAATGCATGCTATGAGCATGTCCTCAAGAACATTAATCATACACTTAGATTGCCCATCTGTCTGGGGGTGGTGAGATTTACTCAAAAGTACCTATGTACCCAATACCTTCAGAAGCCCCTGCCAAACCTGATAAGTAAAACGAGAATCTCTTTCTGAAACAATGGAGTGTGGAAATCCATGTAAGTTCACAATCTATCTGATGTAAAACAGCCCCAACTCATCAACACTGATGATCTCCTTGATTGGAAAGAAGTGAGAAACCTTCATGATTCTGTCAATGAAAACCCACTCTACATCATTCCCTCAAGGTGACCTCAGCAAACCAGACACAAAATCCATCTCAACATCATTCCACTTACACTTGGGAATAGGTAACTACTGTAAAATCCCTCATAGTCACGGATGCTTTGCCTTCACCTTCTGACAAGTGGAACACCTCATGAAAAAACGAACAAAATATCTCTTCATGCCAGGCCACCAATAATGACGGTGTAGATAATGATACATCTTGGTGACGCCAAGATGAACTGCCCAAACTGAGAAATGAAATTCCTGCATCAGCTCATCGCGTATGTCTGTTGGCACCCATATGCACCCCTGGAAACGCAAGATCTCATCCCTAACTATGGTCCATATAGGAATAGGGTCCTCTCCTAACATGCTGACATATAGGACTAGGCCTTCTGAATCTGATAGCTTCCTCATTCACACTCGATCAAGAAGCGTAGATGTAAGAGCTACTGATGAATGAAACGTCTACCCTTTTCCATCATGCACCTCCAAATGCATCTCAGAGAACAGATACATAAGCTTCCACTCACTGCTAGCCTCCTGAACTGTCTATATCTGAGTCCTCCTGCTCAGTGCATTAGCCACAATGTTGCCTTTCCCAGGCGTATATGCAAGCTCAAAATCAAAGGAATGAAGATACTCAACCCACCTTCACTGTCTTATATTTATATCACGCTGAGTGAAGATGTTTTTGAGACTCCAGTGGTCACTGAAAACCACAAAAATTCTCTCCTAGAAGATAATTTCACCAATAAAGTAATGCATGAACAAATACTTCCAACTCGAGATTGTGCATCAGGTAATTATTCTTGTGTGACCTCAACTGCTGGGACTCGTATGCAAAGACTCCCGATCTCTACATAATCATAGCTCCTATCCTGATACATGAAGAATCACAATAAACAGTATAGCTTTTTCCCATATCTGGAAACACTGGCATCGGTGCTGAAGTCAACCTTCCATTCAGCTCTTGAAAGGCTGACTCACAAGAATCTGGCAACGAGAACATTGTACCCTTCTTTGGCAGACCCGTAAGTGGCACTACCAAGCACAAAAATTCATGTATGAAGCATCTATAGTATACATCCTACCCTTGAAAGCTTCGTAACTCAATGAAATTCTTCGACTACTCCCATGGAACTACTTCTCTCACATTCTTGGAGTCTACTGATACTCTTGTCTCTCAGATAAAATGACCCAAGAAGTGAATCTAGTCCATCCAGAAGTGGAATTTTGAGATCATAGCATATTACTGATGATCTCTCAGTGTACTCAAAACAATATCAAGATATGCGGCATGGTCGTGTTGAGTGTGAGAGTACACCAAGATATCGCCCATGAAGACCACTACGAAAGAGTCCATGTTTGGATGGAACACTTGGTTCATCAGTGCCATGAAAACAATAGGCGCCTTTGAGAGACCAAATGGCATAACCATATACTCGTATAGACCATACCTGCTCCAGAAAGCTGTAAGAGGTATATCAGATGGTCTAACATGCAACTAATGGGAACTAGACCTTAAGTCAATCTTCAATAACATCATAGATCCTCGATGCTGAGTAAAGTGATCATCAATCCTTGGAAAAGGATATCAGTTCTTGACCGTCAACTGGTTTAGCTTCCGATAATCCACAAAAATTTTTAGTCTACCGTCTGCCTTCTTCGCAAACAAGAGAGGTGATCCCCAAGGATAAGTACTGGGTCAGATGAAACCCTTTTCCAACAACTATTCCAACCATTTATTGAGATTCTAAAACTCAGGTGTAGCTATCCTGTAAGGAGGAATGGACACCGGTGCCACCCCTGGCCCAAGATCAATAGAAAATCCTACCTCACACCCCACAGGAAAACCTAAAAAGTCCATTGGACAGACATCCCTAAAACAATCCAGCACAAAAGGAAAGTGTAACTAAGAAGTACCCTGGTCATCCAGATATAGACTAGCAATATGGGATGTAACTCCTCCCAACCCATGATGCTTGGGTCCTACTCTTCTTGCCTGGACATCCCATTCACCTATATAAAGATAAGATCAACACTCTGGTGATATGAAACTCACCCTAAGGTGATAATAATTGATGACTTCCTGGAAGGTAACTAACTTTTCCATCCTAAGAATTACACCATATCCTATCATATCTAGGACATAGAGGTCCTAGAAGAAGCGACCCCACCTACCTCTAGAGGGAACTCCTTGAATAGATGTACACTCGTAGTTCTAGTCCCCAACGAAGTGTCTAGTTTCAAGATATCAATAGAAGAAAATATACAGTGCCCAAGGCTCTCCACCGCAACAAAAGATATAAATCTAATTGAATCCCATTTATCGAAAAGTGTAGAAGCTAAAACTGATGATACTAAGATCGTAACTCGAACTATAGAGGTTCCAGGATCCTGCTCCTGCTGGGTTTTCTCCACTACAAAAGTCTGGCCTATGCTGCGGCCATGTGACCCTACCTAACCACTCTGAGCTGATCCACCCTCCTGTCGCTGAAAGACAGGAGACTAGCCACCCCGAATATGACCTCCACCTCGACCCGAATGGCCAGAAGAACTCTAGTTCCTAGATAGGTGAGAAACTGTTGGCACTGCTCTTGCATGCGGAGTCAAAGAAGAACTCATGTCACTAGGTATTGCTGAGATGATCTCACATAAGCGATGAAGATGACCCATCTTGCTGCAATATTGGCACTCCATTGGGTCTCTCGAGCAATGTGGCCTCTTATTCCCGCTTTTTCCTCACTGGTATGACACCACCTGGCTACCAGAAGATGCATCCCGCCTACTCTGATCTCCTCATGCGGTCTCCCTGTGACACTTCCTTCTATTAGTATAAGGAATTCTAACAATGGAGGATGAGCCTCCCTGGCTCACAGATCCAGAATCCCTCATATTTCGCTCCATGATTAGCGCCCGATTGAGGATAGAGGATATCAAAGTAAACCTGAAGATGTTCATCTAAGATCAGATATCATGCCTCAGACCATCCTCAAATTTCCATGCAAGGAACAACTCATCACCTCTTAGAATTTTTGTTAAACACTACATCTTTGTGAAGTGAGAGGAATACTCCCTAATATAAAGTGTACCCTGATCCAGACTCATGAAATCATAGGCTCGATCGTCCCTCAAGGTCTTCAGATAGAAGTAAAAGTAGAAGATATTTTGAAACTCATCCTAAGAAAAAAAATTCTACTGTCTCGCCTTTGAGATCACATCCCACCAACTCTTGACGGATTCTTGAATCGTGTAGGTAGTGAGATTGACCCTCCTCTCTAGAGGTATCTCCAGATTCTCGGAAATTTTCAGTGTGGATTCTAGACATGAATCTATAGCCTAGGGTCCTCCATCCCATGAGAAACTGGGAGGATGCTGCTGCTGAAGGACCCACGTCAATTTTGTCATCGACGGGGCAGGAGGCGGTGCTCCCTAAAAATATTACATCATCTTCAAAAATCCCTCCCTAAACTATGCATCATCACCTGTGTCAGGTATAACTGCTGGTACCAAAACAAACTTGACATGAGGATCTGCTGTAAGTTCCTAATCATCCATATCTAATGTCTGATCACCGCCTGGAACTGGCATAAAATTGGAGGACATATTGGTGGAATGAATTTTCAAGGACAAGCGCACACCTTAGATCAGGATTATCAAATAATGAAAACTAGAATCATATGAAGGGAAAAAGTGAAATAAAGCATTCATGTTTTACAAAACAAGACTAAACAACATTTATAAACCATACACGGCATGTTCCCTTATGTTTTTCACATGGGCATGTACTTCTTTCAACCTAGGTCATGTAACACCAAAAACACATGGTCTGTTGTCTTAACACATGACGTGTACTTGAATCCTCTTCCCCTCCTAAGTCTTTCTACATGGCTAAGCCACACAACTCCCCTTAGAATAAGGTTACATGACGTGTTTGTTCCAGACACAACATGTACAATACCAACTTCACTGACCCATGTTGTTCGTGACAGAACCGAGTACTTGGGTGTCACTACACGACGCGTTCCATATGGACACGGCGTGTACTAGAAAAGACAACACCATCTGGTGTTGTTAGTTAAATGGCTAGATTCCAAGATTACATTACACAGTGTGTATATAACTGACACAGTGTGTATCACCTCAGGTTTCTTTTTCTGTGTTTTCATTCACACAGGTGGACACATGGTCAACCCTACATGGCATGTACAACTGTTACACGACGTGTTTCTATAAGAATTTAACTATCCCATGTCTCTTCCCACACGGCCTATGACATGGTTAGAGAATACACGGAGTGTAAATAAAGTACATGACATGTACTTAAGAAAAATAGTTTCTTCACGAACAAGAGAACTCATGGTTTGTAGTCAAAACTACATGGCGTGTATTCTGGGTTTATCAGGACAGTAAGCCTCAGAAACTACTTCGGAGCATAGAAATAATTGAAAAAAACATCAAAGGTCCAAATTCTGATTGATGAGGGCCCACACACCCCACAAATCAAAGATTGGAATCTTAGACATGTTGTAAACAAGTATAACAGTGCAATGGTCCACCAAATTCCGGTCCATGAGGGCCCATAACACTTCATGAACCAAAGTTTGGTGTTCATTCAAATAAAACCTTACACAATGAATGCTCTAATAAAAATATTTTATTCCATCATGACATTTATCCCAACAACATGCATATTATACAGAACACCTATCACAATAACATGTAGTCGCTAATGCACTGTAAATGACATGGTAAGAATGCATGACATGTGATTTATAAAAAGTGCCTATATGATTCATGAGATGTAATACCCTCATCTCATTGGGTCATGATAGAAATAAAACATAAATAACATCAATAGTAATAGTAAAAAACATGTGAGTCACCCAATGGTGAAAATCAAATCAACCGTAAAGTTACAAGACTAGAAAAAATGGCATTAAATGAGGTAGATTGGATTTTCCCTATACACGGGTTAGTTACTCCCAGACACAGCTTATCACCAAGTACCTATTCCATCCTATCTCTGGCTAAATGATCGAAAAAGTAATTTGGGAGAATAGAATCCCTTTTATACCACTTTGTGATGTCCCGGTTCCGGAAGGCACTAAGAGGCGCCTCATACCTGGTTGGTCTCATGGCCTCAAGTGCATTTCCTCAAATGCTAGAGGCTGCCGATTAGCAGTGAGGGACTTCAGTGTGATATTGGAGAAACTATTCCCTCATTGGAAGAGTAACACAACATAAGAAAAACAATAGAAATAGCAGAAGTAGTAATAATCCATAAAAAGTAAACAGTGGAAAACTGGAAGATAACAAACTAGAGCACACACATATATAAATGAATGATGAAGGATACATATGTTTAGGAAATTATCCAAACAAATAACAATTCTGGAATGCAGCTGTACTAAACCAAATATAGAAGAAATTATGTAAACAACTCCTCAGCATCGCAATCCATAGCTTGGTCCCACGATCTCTAACTCCATAGTCAATCAAGAACCAGAAGTAGATATGTGTTGTCCCTTATCTATACGTACAAAAATATAATATGTTTGTGACCAAAATAATGACCCAAAAAGGTTGTGATATTATATCTCCATAGGCAACCACCCAAGGATATGTACCAAATAGTTAGTGAATATAGATGGAAGGTAATAAGCAAATATGCGGAAAACAAAAAAGTAGACAATAATAAACAGTTCCACATATCAAATAATCAGCTAATCAAGCAAGGTAACACTCTAGGAAGTACACATATCCTATCCCCTCTGGATTAGTCATTAGAATATATAAATACTCTCTGATGAAGCACTCTCAATCAATTCCCCTTACATTCAAAAGTGACTCCAGACTCTCTAAGGATGCACGCACTGTCTATTCCCCTTATAGTCTAAGGTAGTAAAGGAATCTCAGAGAAAGCTGACGTGGTCAATTACCTTTATAACCCCATGTAGTCAAAGACACTCTGAGGAAGCTCACTCGGTCAATTCCTTATATAGCCTAAAGTGCTCAAAGACTCTCTTAGGAAGCTCACTCGATCAATCCCTCTTATAGTCTACTACACCAGGTTCTCATGACCCTATGTAAGTCAACGATTACAGTAATGCAATACGGCCAAATTAAACCTCACAAACTACTTGGCTAATCAGTCTACAGAATATCAATCATGCCAGAAAACAAACACTCCACCCTACAACACTAGGCATGGGAAAATAGGCAAGTTGGCCAAAAAGGCTAAGTAGGACCAAACTGTCATAAACTAAACATGCTTGGGAAACCACAAAAAAACATATAATTCAACCCTATTAATATCCAAATAACCTCTACTCAAGGACAAAAGCATGGAAGGCAATTAATATTGGTAAAATGGTAAACACACAATACCCCGATTAAGGGTACTGGCGAAAATTGCACATATAACTCAATGACATTCAAGGAAAATGCACAAACCACCTACCTCAGCATTAGGAGATCGATATACGTGAACCTCGAGCATTTAATTTACCAATAACAATATAGATATATGAAAACATATAAAATTTTCAATAGGAGATAATTTGATAAGGAAGAGTAATCATGAAATGAGGCTCAAGTAGAGGAGAGAGCTTACCGAGGTGATCCCTATGCAAACGAAGATGGTCGAATTGGGGAATAGACGAAGGCTTGGAGCCTCAAAAAAGGATCGTAGTCTTACTGGATCTCTTGGACGAATGAAACCTAGAAGCAGGGTGTTCTATCTATTATATGCGACTCCAATCCGTTTAATGAAAAAAAGTACAAGATATGTACTTTTGAAGTACATAGTGTATACTCGCCGTTTCCATACTCTACTTTAAGCGGACTTCAAGTCACCCCCACACGATCGTGTGTGAGGCCCTTACACGACCAATACACAGCCGCCTGTGGAAATGCAATACACAGGATGTATCCATAAAGTACATGGCGTGTACTTTCGAAAAATTCCAAAAACTCCACTTTTTTCTCAAAAAACAAACAAAAAATGAAAACAAACATACAAAGAAGATCTGGGTTCTTACACATTAAACCCTTAAAAATTATCCATCTACCGACATTGATCTATAAAAATTATTTTTTTATTTTTAATTAAAAACATTTCTGTAGTGAATACTCATCCCCATCTCCTCTCATGGGTATTCCCCAAGATGTACTGATCCTTTACTAATTGTATTATTACATATATTTAACCTAGAATCCTTAATTGTTCGATTAAAAGTGACATAAGATATCATTATGTTGTATGATATATGTGGAATACTTATTCTTGTATGTATTATGATTGTGAAAAAATATAGTTAAATTATATATCCCTCCAATGCATTAGTTAATGTTTTTGTCTCCTGAGAAGTTATGTAAGGGATATTGGAGTGAAACTCATCCATGATGGGACTCTATTTTCTATGTGATATTTAACAGATTTTATCCTTGAATTATTCTTTTTAATGTTTTATGATGTTGCCTCATTGCCATGTTACCATCATGTCATCATCTTATAACATTATTTTATATTAATGTTCATAATTCTCACCCATTTTATTTATCGTCGATATTCTTGTTTACTAACAAGACATATTTTTATCTTCTTAGTGTTTAATTATTACCATAATAAGATTCATACCATCATATATATTTTATAAAACCCTAGATTATCCTATGAAATTATAAAAGAGAAATGGATTTCTAAGAGAATGTAAAAGAACATTTATACAATTATTTTTCCCCCATTAATGTAATTGTGTTATGTACATAATTGAAAAAATATATTAGGACTCAAAAAATTATAGTATTGTGTAAAGTTTAAATTAGTGTGATAAATCATAAATTAAAGGGTATTAATGACAATTGTTTTCTTAGTTGGATTCATAGAATAGTCATGTTTATTTTTTGGTATTATGATTCAAAAAACAAGGTGAATGATTTAGGGGTATTGATAAACATAAGAAAACATCCATAAGTGTAGGTAATGTATAGGTTATGTGTATTAAGAAAATGAATCCATTTGTGGATACTGAATGATTATGTTGTGGTCAATAATATGTGCCTATGTGTAATAACCCTGAAATAGGTTCATTGGGGTTTGACTCTATTGTCCCCTACAACATGGCAACATGCCTTCACACACCCCTTATTTGACACTCTGAAAGGGTATGCTTTGGTAAATTCACAATACATTTTGGAACCATTATGAAGAGATAAAAAATCTATATATAACTATATATTATGAAATAGATAATGTATTGAAGACAAGAAATTTATAAATTAAGTAAAATATGTAATTTATTATTAACGCTTAAATGCTTGTGTTTTTTTATTTTTTATGTTTTATATGTTGAAAATAATCCACCAAATGATTATTTTTGATGATATAAATGATGGAAGAAGAATAAAATACTGGGATTTGATCTTTTCATTCATGGATTAATCCATTCAATCATGTAATGCATGTTTAGTAATACTATTCAAAAATAACCTCAAAACATGGAAGGTAATTTATTTATGAAGAGGGTAAAGGGGAAATTGTTTCAACCCTAGAATATAGCTCAATGAATAACCAAATTTATATGATTAATTTCAAAAAAAAAACCATGTGATACTCATTTTTGTGTAATTTTTATTATATTTTGGAAATGTATTGGATTCCCTTATATACACCAAACATAAATTCACATGAAAAGTAAATCACTATCTATATTTAAAATCACCATGTGATTAAATAAAAATGGATGGAGTGGGACAAATATCCTCAGGTATAATCATCTCAATCGTGGATATAATCTCCCTAAGACTATGAGTACCTAAGTAAAATAAATGAGACTATGTAAATGATCATCCTTGATGGAATGCACATTGTATGTGAATTTACTAATGGTTTTCCCAAATAATTTAATGGTCTTTCCCCTAGATGAGAGGTTGAGTTACCAAGTGATCTTACAACCAGCTCAATACTAATAAAAATGAATCCAAATATAATAACTATTTTTTAACTTTATTATGTGATGAAACTATTACAAGATAATTTTAATAAAGGGTTTAAAAGACCTGGTTCTTCAAGAGAGGGTGAACTTATCATTTTAGTGAAAAAGAAAGGTGGGTTAATGTTCCTCTGTAAATATTATCATGATCTCAATTTTGTCAGCATAAATAAAACATAGCATTTTCCAAAGACTGAATAATATCTCAATCATCTACGTGGACATCAATACTTCTCCATGGTTGATATTTGACTAGTATATTACAATATATTAGTGAAGAAGGAATATATCCCCAAGATATCTTTTTTGAAAAGGATTATCCACTATGAATGGTGATTAAATTTCTACTCAATAATTTCATAGAAATATTCATGGACATGATGAATAAACTATTTGAGGATTACCATGAACAAATTATGGAATTATTTATTGATAATATTCTTATCTATGCCAAAAAAAGAGTATTATGATGATAATTTAATGTCATACAGAAAACCATGTAGAATGAAAATTTTGTGTGATGTATAATAGATTTATGTTCTAGACTAATAATGTGACATTACTGCAGCATGACATAACCAAAAAATGAATATTTGATTATCCTTAAAAAATAGAGGTAGTTAAAGGATATCAAAAACCAATATATATGTTGTAAATTCGTATTTTCATGCATTATCTGGATACTATATTTTATCTGTGAGAAACTAAAAACAATTATCATGCACAATAAACTAGATTACTTGGAAAGGATAAATTACTTTTGGAATGATGAACAAAATTAGTATTTACGGAGATAAATAGTCTAATTACTAAACCTATTACATCATTACCAAATAACAAAGAATTATCAATGGTCTATGATGATGCATCAAAAAAATACATGGTTGTGTACTCATGAATGATTAAAAATTGATATCCACTGACTCACACCAATTAATGATTCACGAGATTTACTACCCAACAAATGATTTATAATTTTATACAGTGATATTGCAACCGATGATTTTTTGAAGTTATATATATATAGGGAAGTGTCACATATATGTAGATCATAAAATATTTAGGTATATATTCAGATAGAAGACAATCATTATTCCCCAGTGAATTTGGTGAGATCTGATTATGGAATATGATTTTTCAATCCATTACCATTCTGGTAAGGTCGAAAATGTGGAAGATTCTCTTTGTAGAAAAAATTGTACAAGCCTATACATGATGATAATTCTAAGGGATCCAATATTCTTGGACATATAGAGGGTGGAGATGATGATAATATAAAGTAATACATCCTACCCCACAGAAAAAAATTATAAGCAATATATTCTTGAGAGTTCAATAGGGACTCAATATTACGATGTTATGTTATAGAAATGGTATCAAATATTCTATAGTTCTTATTTTATAAAGAGGGGTTTATGAGGTTCATAACCTAGAAATGTGTTCTATAAAAGCATGAACTAAATATAGAACCTCTGGATGATTCGTATAACTCATCCTTTATATATTTATCTATGATTCACTAAGATATATAGTTATCTAAAGAAAAAACATAGCGGGATAACATGAATAGAGAGATTGTTGAATTTTAGTATTTATTCTATATATTCCTAAATGTAAGGGATGGACAATAGAATTATAAGGGTATGATGAAACCATTTTACATTTCTATGTAGAAATGGGGAAACATGGGCACATATTTTATGATGGGAATTCAGTCACCATACATAGTAAATTTATTTACTCTCAAGGAAGACTTATCTACTAAAAAACTTAGTAAGTTATACATAAGGGATGTGGTAACAATTCATTGAGTTCCACTTCCACTTTGTCTGATTGAGATGCGAGTTTTATCGTGATATTATGGAGAATCCTTTAACAACTACTGGAAACAATGAAAAGATTCACCACCTCTTATCACACTAAGATAGATATCTGGCCTGAGAGAACCATTCATACTCTTGAGGATATATTTAGACATTTTTTATTTGAATTCAAATAATTTTTGGATAATCATTATCCAATAGTTATATTCTCATATAACTATTGTTTCCATTCCAATATTCAAAATGAACCTTCTGAGGCACTATATAGGAAGTGGTTTCAAAATTCGACATGATGGGTAAAAGTTTGAGAGAGAAAGTTCGTGGGGAAATATCTCATCTGTATATAAATTTAGAAGGCTAAAATCATCCAATGTTATATAAAATCCACACAATGATGATAAAAAATCTATGCATAAAATCATAAGTTTGATCATTCGTCTATGGTCAGAGATAATCTATTCCATCCCAGAACCCCATAGAAGAATTTAGTGAGGTTTTAGAATAAGGTATATCTTTGTAAAAGGTATATATTCCCTTATGATAACTATAATCTCAACAGAGTTGTGTCCTATAGTCCAGTAATCCCACCTAACCATTTTCAACTATATATTGTGTTATATGTATCCCACATGAGTATGGATATACTACATCCATCAAATGTACTGAATAAAGAGTTAGTACCATTTGAGAATGTTTTTTTTTCATATGAGTAATAATGTGGGAAGATCTTAAATTATAGAAACAATGTTCTATGAAACATAAAATATCACATGATCAAAGTTATGTGGCAGATCCACATGTTTAAAGAGAAACATGGGAATCATAATAGGAGATGAAACATAATTACCCTAATCTTTTATTATGTTGAAAAGAAAACTTCAAGGGTGAAATTTATGATGAAGGAATAATTTAACAAACCAAGCATTTATAAATGATAACACCATTTTAATTAACAACATTATTATCAATGTAATATATTTTTAGAAACACAAGAACTAATTTTGTTATTTTGGGCCATTTTATGTTATATAATTTAATATTTAAAATAAGTCTACACTTCAAAATGAATTTAAAAGATATTTTTTTTACATTGATCACTATGATTAGTTCATATTATGGATAATGATAAAGAAAACTGACATAGAAGAACTAAGGACATTCATGACCATCTAGATCATACCATATGAATTCCATTTATTGGAGATTATTAGGGAGATGGTATCAATAGGATTTTCACCTAACATAACCCAACAAAATATTCAAAAAATTAAATCATAAGAGAAACCATTTTGAGGAAATTTTCATACATATCCATATCATGGACCCAGTAGTAATGAAAAATCTCGTAAATGATGGTACATATCATTATTTACTCATTTTCAGTATCTTCAATAGACTTAATTATGAGTATTAATCAATTCATGGATTTTATGATAGCGTTCAGGACTAAGTCAGAGCCTGAATTTCTTGAAATTTGGCTATGTGTCCAGGACATAGTATTTTTCTAAACAGTGTGACCCATAGTTGATGCCCATATCGCTGTGGGTACGGGCACATGTAGGATGCCCATTTTGTCTGAAATGGTGCATGCCTAGGTGCACATGAGTGAAACCTACTCCAAATATGAAACATATGATTAGTTTATGGTTTCTGCATGCATAGAAAACTGTGTTTCAAAACATTGAAGACCAATTTTTTTGGGGAAAATTTACCACTTCTCCCTCTTAATCATTAATTTATATTTTCTATTTCTACTGCCTCTAGTGGCCAAAAATTAGGGATCGACTCATATTTAAGCTCAATAATACTCCAAGCCTATGATTTCATCTAGATACTTCATCTGGTGTCCTATATTTGATCCATAAGAAGCATTGGATTGCTTGAGGTAAGATCTCAAAGTCACTATAATCTTACTCAAGATTATCTTTCCATTTATTTCACTATATAGATACATGCTATTATGCACTATTTTAAGACATTGGACTAAAAATCATATATCATGTAGTGAACTTCAAATGTGAGGTTGATATTAAGTAAGGAATTGTTTACAACATTGATGTAGGTTGTCACATTGTTTTTCCATTAAGTTTCATCATTTTGTATATTCTTCCATCATTTCATATGTCATCCATTGCCGATCATCTTATATATGATGATTCATTCATGTGTAATTGAACCTTGGAACATGATACATGTTAATTAAATCATGATTAGGGGATTAAAAATCACACCTACCTTACATGGACACCCATAATTGTGCCATAAAGAAATTGTTCATTTGGAAAAGATATTCTATAATGATAGAACTCCGAATTGGCTATTGACATGTTTTTTAAAAGAAATAGCCATTAAATAATATATAAATAATTTAACACAAGACACCCCAAATGTGTACGATTCTATTGTAATTGGAATTTTTTAATAGGGATGTTGAGTCATTACATAACTTTTACCCTAACACATATGCCTTATAATTGAATTTTCCATGTTTTGGAAAATTTAATGTCCTGGATTGTATAGTATTTCTAATTCATGATGTTTCCATCTTTTAAATTCAATTTAATGAAATAAATGGATAAAAATATAGAGAATTTTATGTCCATGAAGTTGTTATTCTTTGATAAATGCTCATAATGAATAGTAATTCTTCAATATGGTATTGAATATAGCTAATGAAAATAATGAGAGTTTTATGCCTCTTGCCATATATTTTATATATGTTTCCACCTTACATAGGTTGTGGAAGAAAGGGCCTATGAGGTACCTTGTGTAAGAGGACTTTGTGATATTCCATATTGGTTTGCAATGGACCCTCAAAACCATTGGGTAGGAAGACAGTGAGAGCATCCTGATTGATTAACATGAGAATGTGAGAGATCTTGATGATTGGATAAGGGTTATTCCAAGAGTGTTTACCCTAGTATTGTACATCTATGAGTTACATCCTTGTCTATCCAATATATATATATACTAATATATATATATATATATATATATTCATATATGAATTTATGTATAAAAATGTGATTGGACAGACATTCCAACCATGAGATGAAATAGGTAGTCCCACCAGGTGTCCTTTTGGAACATTTGTAGGAAGTTTATTTATTCAGTATTTAATAACTTTTCATCATATTACTACACACTGTTTAGTTACATTGACTACAAGGATTACATATAGACACCATTGGTGGTGGCCTACTAATATTTTATCTCACACCAAACCCAGGCCAACCTGGCACCCATGAAGACCATTTACCTGCAGGTACGAAATGTTGAAAACACTATTCTATAGGATGTTTTCATGAATTTAATGTTTGAAAATTAGAATCATAGGATCGAGAATAATCTTGATATGCATAGAGAATATTTTTTCCTTTTAGTGTTTTTTTGAATCTAATTTCCACTTTGTTCCCCATTTCGTATTATTAAATGTCATTCATGATGTATAAAACACTACCTTAGAGGATTTTGGTAATTATTATTAGATTAACTCTTCATTTATTTTCCCCTACATTCATATTCAACAACTTGTTTTATCTTACATGGTTTGTTGATTTTTATTATTTATACTATGCTTCCGATGTAATCTGTTATTATTGTATCTATCATGCTTCACTGACATTAGGGTATATTCTCCCCATTATATCACATTTACACCAATACTTCTAGTTTGCATCATCTAGTATCTGGTGATGTTCTCATGAGTTCATGAAACCCACCAGGCTCGGGGAATAGGTTAAGAGTCATCCTAGTCTAACATGTTACACAAACCATGTTCAATGAACTACCCCATATTGTAAACCCATTATACACCATGACCTTATAGAATAAACTATTATAATGAGGGGTTATTTATCCAAAAACCAATAATATTACTTAATATACTTTTATATTAAAGGAATGATTATATCTATCCCATTTTATTAGTACTTTATAAATTATTATATAATTACTTTTATAAGAAAAATTATATTTTAAAACAAAGAACCCCAAATTTTATCTTTTGGAAACATAATGTTTCAATCAACACAATTTTTTGATGAATTCAATAATTTCTGAAATAATGTTTATTTTAATAAAATATTTTTATTTAGTAATATTTAATTAAATTTAAATATAATTATAATTATATAATGTCAATTGTAATTTCCTATGGGTCATAAAACTGTTCTCATCTCAAAAAACTGGTAGTTTTTAGTATATAAAGATTTTATTTTAAATGTGTATGTTAATATATATATATATAGTATTAATTTAATAATATAAATATTATTGTTAAAATCACCACTTTCTAATTACAAGATGTTGAATTTCTCACATTATTTTGTGATAGTTGAATTTTTGGGTAATAATAAAATATGTTATCATTACACATTGCGTATTATGACATCATAAAAGCACCATAGTGATGTAATAAATACATTAAAGATGATTCATGACCCGAATTATGCTTCTTATTTAAAATAATTATTGGAATAAATGTTATTAATTTTATAAATACTTCATTATTACTTAAACCCTAGTATTATAATTTATGATTTTAAAATTATTTCATTATAATAATGAATCTATTACACTTCACCAAGGGTATTTATTAAGTATTTCTAATAATTTCCTTATAAAATATTGGACGACAATCATATTTGGAAGAAACCATGGGAAAAGAGTGGTATTGATTGTGTTTTCAGTACTTAATCATATAGAGTGAAAGCCGAATGTTTGGAAATTAATAAAGGATTCACCTCTATTTTTCACTATATCCCACCAAATATTTCATTCCACTTCACCCAAAACCCATTTCACATGATGTAACTCTACCAATTACCATGGCCCCCATATGCTCTATTGAATCTTCCCCCAAAATTTCAGAAGTCTCGTATCAAGTTAATAGATCGTTTCCATCTCCTCTATATTCAAGCATATTCATTGTATTATGCCTTTTTAATTTCCAATTTTTCATATTGGGATATGTTTTTAAACATACCTATTACCATCCATATAAAATCCATGTTTTTATATATCACTCTCACAATCATTACACCTCTCCATGTATCTATATGTACACATGTAATGCTACACAAATTAATATTTGATTTTTCATGGAAATAATTTGTGTAGTTAATACTCATCCTCATTTACACATAAGAGTATTTACCTAGATGTAACTTTTTCCTAATTAATTGGCTATATTCATCTATATAACACATACTCCTTAATTTTGGGAATAAAATTATCAAAAAATATCTTTAGGTTGTATGATCTTTGTGGAAAAATTATTCTTATACATGTAAAGGAAGTAACAAGTGTCCAGAAAATTATACATTCTGCCAATGCATTGGGTAATATTTTTCTGTCTAATGAGTCATTATTAATGGGATTAGGGAGTGATCATGATACCTTATGAGACTATATAGAAAATTTTGATTTTTTCTTTGATGTTTTCCTTGAGAAATGTTTATGTCATGTTTTATGATATTTCCAAAATCCCATACTGCCTTCATTTTATCATCTACACGATGCTTTAATATTCATATATAGAATTATAACCACATCTATAATAGTTTTTTATACCAATTTTCTAAAATTTAATATTTTAACCAAGTTATGTTTTGATTATTCCCCTGTTTGTTTTTATATCTCACTTGTTTCATTTGAACATATTAGGGTTACACCATGGTGCTTTCGAAGTGAAATGGAATTTTAATACCATGTTAATATATTTTTAATAAATAATGTCTTATCCCCAATCTTTTATTATTTTATGTAACTATTTTACTAAATAAACTAGGAATTACATTCATCATGGATTGTATTCTATGTACCATTATGTAATAACTCATGAATATAGTTGTATTAAAGACATGGATTGTATTATAACTAATCCCTATCCTATTATAGGAGGACTGATGGAGGTATATTTGGACTTATCTCTTATCATGGTGGATCATTAGATAATTTGGATAACATTATAAATGATCCAACTAAACTAAATAAGAAAACCCATGCTAAACTAAATCAATAACTACCTGTACATGTCAAACATAACCTAAATTAATGGAACAATTATAAAACAATTTCATAAATAAAAGCAATGAAAACAAAATAATAAATAAATAAATTAGAAAGAATAAAACTGAATTTAATACAATGAAACTAATCATAAATAATTTAACTTTAGAAATGTTAATTAAATAAAGTAAAATCAATCTACACTAAAACAAGTATAGTCAAACAATAATAATCAAACTGATTAGAATCTATTTGAATGAAAAAAATAATATTTCATCACTAAAACAAAGTAAAAAGAGGAAAAAGTTATTTGAATTATATCAAACCAATCCTTTTAGAATAAAACTAGACAAAAACTATTCAGAATCAAAAAAATGTGTCAAATTAATCGCCCCTGAACTAATCTAGATCAAGACAAAAAATGTAACCATAATTGTTATGAATAAAATAAAGTTTAAACACCATATTAACAAAAAAAAATTAAAATAAAATAAATAAAATTAAAATCATCTAATTTGATTGATTATAAATTATTGTAAACATTATTTAGTTCAATTTGTCTATATAATTAAAAAAACAAATAAATTATCTTTACTTATCATGACTAACCCAAATAGGAAAATATATAACCAAATGACCCATGTTAGAAATAATATTATAAAATAGAAGAGAACAAAATTCCCAAAAATAAAATTTAATTAAAACTAATTGAAAAAATAATAATAAATGAACTCAAAAAAGATGAAAATATAACTGAAAATTTTAATTTCATTAAACTCATCCAAGATAAATTCTACACAACCGAACCTACTAGAACAAAACTAAACTAAAATGAAGTGATGTGGGTTGAAATAAATTGAGCAAATGTTATTTTAAATGAAAAAAAATCATTTTAGATAAAATATAAATGATCCAAATATAATTGATTCATGAAAACCTGAATATTAAAAATATCATTTTCAAACTAATCTTAATGGAATCAATCTGAGAATATAGTTAAAATGTTTTGAGCTATATTAAATCATATCAAATTAAATATATATATATATACTGAAATGAATATTTTTGAAAAAGTGTAAAATTTTCCACTAATAAAGTAATTATCACTAATTTAAACTAATTTAATCATAGTAAAATATCTATATTGAATATAAATTATGAAAAGAATCATTACTATGTAAATTAGATTGAATATAATAAAATTGAATCAAACTAAACCAAATGAAATATACTCAAATAAAAATGAACTAAAATGAATAGAAATAAATGAAATTTAACTAAACCACACCAATATTAGTTGAACCATATAAAAAAAATTCATAAATGAACTAAACAGTAATAATAAATTCTAAAAATAACCCAACAAAATTATATTAAATGAAACTACATAAAATAAATCCAAGATAATATTAGTTAATGGAAACTGATACATATTGAGGATACATAGTCCAAATATAACTGAAACGAATGAACCAAATTGAATTCAACTAGACCAAACCAAACTATATTTAACCAATTTAAAATGTTTTGAACTGTTTGGAAATTTTCAAAACCAAAACAAAATAAATCAAACCAAATTGATCCTTGAAAAACTAAACTAAAAAATTAATATAAATGTAAAAGAAAAAAAATAACTAGATACTTTTTAATGAAACCATATATATATATATGAATAAATATATATTAAAAGGACATATAATCAAAAATAATTAATAGAAATCAATAACAATTTAAGAAAATAGAACAAAATACAAATGAGGAAAAAATTAATTGAATTAAATCTCACAAAATAAAATAATACCATGTAAACTAATTCTTTTATTGAAATTTATATTTAATTATACTGAAATAACTATAAATGTTTTTAAAATAACATTTTTGGATTGTTACACACATATCTATGGTATGTAAAACCATTAAAAATTAGATGAATATAACCATATTGGGATAATGTATATTGAAAAAAAATCCAAATTAAACGGATCCCTATAAAATTTAACTAATATTAAATGATATGATCAAACATAACAATAGAATAATCAATTGACAATTTCCATACTAGAAGTAGAAAATTTTCAATGCATGGTATCAATATAGTCTAATAAAAAATTAATTGAAGTGAATTGAATAAAATATAGTTTAAATAAACCAAAGATAATAAAAAATAATCCATGTCCAATAATGGATTCTAATGAAATATACTCCATGTATATAAAATAAATAAGATTTATTGTATAATTAATAATTGGTAAATTAATAACTGTAAATATAAACAATTTAGGAATAGTTTCGTCGAGGACACGTAGCCGATGATACTTTCTTTGGCCTAGGATGGAATATTCTAGATTATGTGTCACCATTTATATATATGTATATATATATATACATGTATATATGTATTTATATGTACTATATATGTTATAAAATATATAGATGTATAAATAGATAGATAGTATTTCCAGGGACCCGAGGCATAACATAAGAATCCATGTATAATCATAAGAGACATATTTAAAATATGGGTAACCATTCCTATCTATCTCAGAGAGTAATAAGGGATTCCATGACCGAGTATCATGAATAATAAGGGATTCCATTATATAGATTTAGGAATAATTAATGTCCCCATTATGAAGAACCTCAATATAAGGGACCTTCTGCATGAGTATCATAAATAATAAGGAACTTCATTGATGAGTACAAAATATAGTAAGGGATTCCATGAATGAGTATCATAAATAAAAATGCATGTCATGTGAAGTATCACATGATAAGGTAAGATGTGGACAATTATCATAAATAATAAGTGATATCATGTCCGTGTATAAAAACATAATAACAGGCACCATGGATGAGTACCATAATATAAGGGATTCTATTCCCTTTAAACATTATATAATTAAATATGTATAGGTGACATGACCATTCCATTATCATTTCATTTATCAGTTAGGCCTTTCATTTATCAAGAGAAATGAGTCCATGAGAAATCCCTATTCCAAAATATAAATAATTATAAAACATTCAATTAATATATTCATTTTTTGATTAATTTTATATCACTCATCAAAGATGGTTTTATTTGAAAATAGAGGTAGGATCATCATCTCGACAATTTAATTGGGTTTAAATGATAAAATTGATCAATTCAAAAACATCAAACATAAAGTTGGATTTTAGGGACCAAGAGGTTTATCAAAATCATTTGATACATTAATAAATTTATAAATTTCTCCACGAATTTATTGAACACATAAATGTGGTGCTTAAGTCACAAGTAAAAATGGGAGCACATATCGAGTGAATGAACACACCAAAAGAGATGGTTTGTTTTGTGGTGGTCAGTTTCCAAACATGAAAGTGGGTAAGGATGTCCTCGTCATTGTATATGAATTTAATTAATGGAATTTTACATTTTGGAAGTAATGTGTAGAATTTATTATAAGTAGAACAATGCAAATATTATATGAAAAACAGTATAAATGAAATGGTATATTTAGAACCTTAATTGTGCTTATGTTTCTTCAAATATCCATTATAGGTCAACTATTCAAGACGAAACCGGTGAAATTTAATTGTTATCAAATTTCCTTAAAATATGGAATATGATATCCCGAAAAAATGACATGAAAAATAAGAAAAATAACTAATAAAAGTGTAAATAGGATTCATAGACTCACTATTACACAAACAATAATCTAAAAAATGCTTATATTAGATTAAGAATGAAGGAAAAATTCTATGTAGGAGGAGAGGGAGAAGAGGGCACACACTAGTTAACCTCTTGAAAAAATGAAATTGGACAATGTGTGAAAAACCTTTTCAGATAAGAGTGTAAAATTAGTAATTTTCCAATTTTAATGATCCATATAGTTTTTCCACGTGGTTTGTTGGAATATTTTCCAACCATGCACAACCATTATCAAATGGCACCCCCACCATGAAAAATAAGTGCATGGTTAGATAAACCATGTGCAACCCATATGTTTGTCCATTTAGTTTTTGCATTGACATATAACATAGTTGTGAGGACCATATTTAATAGTTAATAAAAAACCATTCATCTATTTAGGAGACAAGTTGTTGATCTGTACAATAATTATTATCCATTAACCAACCATGCACCTCAGCCTAAACCTTCCTTAAAATTCTATTTCAAATACTAATTCTTATAAAACTAAAAAAACATCTAAAATACCTCTCGGATCCATAAAAACTATCTGAAGACATTATATTTATGTTTTCCAATTATCATAATAACATTTAAGGCTTATTTTAATATATGTACCATAACTAAAATGAAAAATAATATTCCACTAAAAATTTAAACATTTCCAAAACACAAGATATTAAAATCTCCCCACATTTAATCATAACTTCCCTGATAATAATCAGGGACAAAAAACACCCCAATAACTCAATTTATGAGGTTCCGCCCAAACAACTAGCTTGAATTTCCAAATTCACAACAAGCCTCCAAGATTCATTTTAATCATATGGATGTTAAACCCCCAAAACATGGTAAGTCATACATAAACACTACTAATATGTTACGATGGAACATACTTGAACATATTAAACCCTAGAAATGATCATTTAATTTTCTCTTTGATCAATGGGTCAATGGTTTTCCATACTATTGGGTTTAGTTTTACAATGGAAATTTTAGAGTTGCAACATATCAAACATAGATATAACATATAGAATCATATCCTTTGGGTCCTAATGGTTCCCTCTAAAAGATACTCACCTTAACAAAATAGATTACACATAGGGACACTACATGAAGTCCTTATTTTTATTTAAATGGTCGAATTCCAATTGACCAAGCAGAAACTATTCATGACAGATTTTCATTAAAAATACCATTATAACCACTAAATCACAACCATTTCAATAAAATGACATTACAAACATTGTTCCTCACAAAGCACAGAAAAATAGTTGAGTGTATGTCAATATGAACTTTTTTCAGTCAAAATTTTAAAATATTCTCATGTACTACAAGTTAAACATCATGGAAAAATAATTCTTAATACATTATCAGATGTTTTACCAATACCATTGAAGTAATGATCACCATAACCCATATCCAAAATCCATTGATATCTCTTAGCTAAACCACATCCTGACCAAAACTAGAACAATGCTATAGTACATGAATTAGAGTATTCTCAATTCGACATTTGTGGTTCGTCGTATGCTACTCTTGGCTCAATGCCTGCACTAGGTCTTCTACAAATTATGTATTTAAATATGCATATGAAATTCACTTATAAATGAATCAATACATTATTCCATTAATCAAATAGTATATGAGGGCCAAAATTACCACCACATAGTAGGTCTTAAGATCCTACAACCCTGATCACAGGAGGATCTCCCTCTAGTAACTAATTTTCCACTCTTAACCATTGGAGTATCCTTATCATTTTCAGAATGTAATGATTTATTGTTAACCATATCCCATTCCCCATCCACAGTTGACATATTAATGGCATGTAGAATAACTCGACCAATCTTGATAATTAATAAAAATTTATTTATCACAGGTTCCCTCTTCTTGAGAACAGTTACTAGGGTCATAACGGAATTTCAAGACAATAGAGGGTCACCAACCTTAAATGGATAATGGTGTACTAAGACCAATATTATTTACCTCAAAAACCTCTTAATGGGAAACTCTATAAGATTCTCCCTTTTAGGCTATAAAATATATTTACTTATATTTTTCGGTGTGTTAACAGACCTCTCTATGATTACTCAAGGATATTTCAAGACATGGGGACTATCATATATACATTGGAATATATTAAGATTTAATGAAAATGTGTTTACCTCTCACCAAATACATGATTCATAAACAGAGGCTACATTTTCCTCCAAACAAATCTTAACTACTTGTATACGATGATGCATTCTCATGTTCTACCATGGTTCAACCGTTTAATGGATACCAGTTATTCTAAATTTAACCATTAGCAATGGGGTGCTTACTCAGTATTATGAAAAGCTTATGGTCATTGTTCCCAAAATAACCACATATTTGAAAACCAATGGTTATTATCTCACAGCCAACCATTCTCCATATATCAGTTAAAAAATCTACATGAAACTATCATTAATTTAAAATTTAATATCTAGTGGGAGTATATCATGTGCCACCCACTTCAAGACCCAAATCCGGCTCCCATGAGTTATCCATTATCAAAGATAAATTGACAATGATAAATTGTATATCAATTATTAACAATATAGGACCTCCTATATAGATTCTCTTCAAAATCAGACATCTTATATATTAAATGATTGATCTAATGACCACATATCTCATTACATCATTTCAAAAAAATATGGTGTCAACCACATAACTGTTGGTAAACTCAGGAATGAACCTGAATAGTTTTAACCATCAAATCCAGTTTCAATAACAAAGAACTCGGTGTGATTTTAATAAATAAAAAAACCATCATCATGACTAAATCATATTATTCCAGAACCTCTATATATCATTTTGACACTACTTTAAAATTATTTTCATTTCTATTAAGGAAACATAAACCTCGATCTGCCTTGGTCATAACTGTCCCTAAATCAAAAAAATAAAATAAACCAAAAAGGTTTTGAGTGAAAATTAAGGGCCTCTTCATCTAAAAAATACACATAAGGTATATCGCATGAAAACTAAACCCCACAAGAGTTCCTCTATTACACAATATCTTCCACGAATGATATCTCTCTCTAAACTTGTTAAAATAGATACATGTAAATATTATTGACTTATGAGGGTCAAAATGATCTCACAATGGGATAATGTGATAACACTTACTAAGTAGATATATATGGTAATATCCCCTTGAGGTTCAACTCACCTGAATGTTAATTTTCTACCTAGATAAATCATTTTATTATATGGATTCATACTCATAACTTAATCAGATCAAACATAAAATGCCTACCATTCATAGAATCATGCTCAATAGTTTATTCATTTCGTATCTATAAGGGTTCTACAACAATGGCCAGTCCCAATTTTAAGGATAGGGAAGATACCAATATACTAAATTAACAATATATAAACACTAATCCACAAATCATATCCTTTAAGATCATGTAACAATAGAATAGAATCCAATTCATACCTATCAAAAACACCCACATTCCCCTCAAAATAGTTCACAAGGAATATTAATGTGACACCTTACACAGAGGTTCATGTTATAAGCATTTTTGAATAATTTTATTGGGATTCATTTATCTGATTTCTATTTTTTAAACAACATAATAAAAATCTTATCTATATAATATTTTAATAAAACATTTCCATGACAAAAAATACTAATAACATTATTCATATGATTGTATTATTAATCACAAAGTTATCTCGTAACCCAACTACACCACCTATTTTTCCATATTGTTCTCCAAAACTATCCCTGGTTAAATAAAATTTTAATAGAATAATATAGAGGAAACACTATTTAGTTTGGAGATGGGATTTTAATTAATTGACCACTCATAATAAGAATTCTCAAAAGAAGATAATGGGTCTTTACCATGTTAGGGGACTGGTGATGTAATTTGAAACCATAAGTTTATACATAAAACCATAGAAACAACTTATAAATTATTAAACAACCATCACATTAGAATAATCATAGTCAATGGGGTTAGATACTAAGAAAAAAACAAGGTGACATTAGATGGTCCCATCATAACGATGTAATGTTTTTAAGTGAAAAATAATATTCATTTCATTATTATAGATTAATTAAACACTTAAAGGGTTGTATTAAAAGAAACCAACCCCAAATAACCTACATGTGTCCAATTTTTCATTTTTTTTTCATATAGGTCATCATGCCCATGTAATAGAGGTATAATAATTTATATAGAAATATAATTCATTTTATTGTTAGATGAATTACAATATTTAATTTCTAATAATACTTACCTCTATATAATATAGTTGTAATTTACGTATATAAAACCATATTTTTACCTTCTATATAATGTATAAAAAATCCTTGAGTGATGGTTCAATCAAATTAGACCGTGTTTTCTATTTGTAGAGTTCTCATACACTATAAAAATTGAAGAATTATCACCCATTTAGTCACAAACATAATTTTTTCTGCTCACACAACCAATCATCCATCGATTAAAAATTCCATGATTGGTTAGTTGAGGTTCGACAATCAAGATTTATTGGAAATAAAAATTTAGATTAGTATATACATATTAATAATAATAATAATTCAAAACAACAATAGAGCATGTTGTCACAAGAAATAGAAACTTGCATGTAAGTAGGCAAGCACCAAATTAGGGTTTAAAAATAAGTATTCTAAAAATAACCTAAATGTGGTGTACTTATATGAATGATAAAAAATCACAAAATCTTGTAATACAAATCATCATGAATAACGAAAATATACAGTGAAACCTAAATGGTCTGGAATATCCATGGCATGTGAATCTCAGTGTGCCTAAAATCATCCATGAAGTAACACTTCCTTTCCTAACCGACCAAGTATAAAAATAAAATAAAATAATAAGGAGAGGAAAAATAAAATAATTACATTAGGTTAAATAATAATCAAATACAATTGAAAGAACATAAAAATAATCCCATCGTAGGAAAATTGATCTTTCCCCAATGCATGTGTTGGATGGACCTAGACCTGAGATATTTAGAAAGTGATGGAAAAATCCTACTCTCATATCTAACATCCCATAAAAGTATGAAAAATGGAAAAATCAATTTCTGTTACCCCTTTATAAGATCCCAGTCCTAGATCTACAAAAATGATTCTGTTAACCGATTAGTCAAATTTCCTCAAGCACACATCTCCATACGCCAAAGGGTTTGGACTAGGAGTGAGGTTCCAATGATAGCATAGATATATATTATACCCTATATATCATTAATAAAATAAAATATGTGTAAATAAATAAATAAAATAAAATTAACACCAGAAAAGTGGGAGATTATAATAAAAAACAATAAATAATAAATGAATAAAACCAGATGTGAACATGTTACAATATTCAACATAGTAAAACCAATTAGTAATGAAAAAAATTAATACCAAAAAGAACAAAAAACAAAATGATATATCCCTGAGAATAGTTACCACCAGCTTTCTCATGTTCTTATACACTCCAAAATACATTATTAACGTCACATAACATAATCTTGGATCCAGAACCAATAACCATGAAGTCTGTCTGGGTACTAAACCTTGAACTTAACATCATGTGATGTAGAATTAGTCGGCGACCCAAAATTATGTATAATGAAGTATAATACATGAGTATAATAAAATAATCATTATATTATAATAAATAATTAATGAATAAATTACTACCAATGTAAAAAAGTAAGGGTATGGTTTCTCATGGAAACTTGAATGATGATACCTACTTCAAAAAAAGCCTAAATATTCAGGATTATTTTCCATCTAAACATGTATATATATATATATGTATATATATTCACTTTATATGTGATAAAATATATTTTAAAATATATATTGACATATTATAATCTAGGATATGAGGCATAATATAGGAATACACGCATAATTATTTGAGACATATTTTAAATAAGGGTCATCATGCCCACCTATCACATAGAGTAACAGGGGACATAAATCCTCAGTATCATTTATAATAAGGGATTCCATGCCTGAGTTTCATTAATAATTAGAGATTCAATGTCAAAGTATCATAATAAAAAAGATGTCATGCCCCTGTATCACATTATAATAAGGGACATCATGCTTGAGGGTCATGAATAACAAGGGATTCTATTCTGGAGTATCATATGATAAGGGATGTCATGACTGTGAATCATAAATAAAAAGGGACATAGTGCCTCAGAATAATAGTATAATAAGGGATTACATGGATGAGTTTATTAATATTTCATATTCCAAGCCTTTGGATTATAATATAAATAAATATAACTAGATGAAATGACCATTCCATTCATTTTTTTATTAATTATCCAATTCATTTATAAACAAATAAATAATCCAGGAAAAATACCCATGACATAATATCAATCATCGTGATATATTCGATTATTTATTATCATTTTTATTGGTAGTATATTTCACCTCAAAGGTGGTTTTATTAGAAAATAATGTTATATTCATCATCCTAATCATTTAACTGAATTCAATTCATAAAACTAAATGATAACCAAACATCAACCATAATGTATTTTATTAAGGAACATGTGGTTTACCAAACCAATTTATTTGATTAATGAATTTATAAATGTGATAAATTATTTAAATAAAACACAAATGGGGGGTTTTATTCATAAGGAAAGTAGGAATAATATATCATGTGAACTAACACACCTTAATAATTGGTTTGGGTTAATATGATCACCCTCCAACCATGAATGTGGCTAAGGATATCATCATTGTAGTCTATAAATTTAATTCAAGGAATTTTACTTTTTAGGAGGAATGATTGAAAAAAATATCATATAAAAAATGACAACATTATATGAAATACACAATGTAAATAGAAATGAATATAAAATCCCTACCTTATGGTTAAAAATCTTCACTCATCAAATATAAAGATTTTGTTCAATCTGAAATGGATTAATTTAGAGAATCATAAAACTCTAAAAAAATAGGTAATGCGATCTTTGCAAATAATAACCACAAAATAAAGAAAAAAACTAATAAATGAAACAAGAAGAGTCGTAGGCTCACTAATACACCTCTAATGAACTCAAATGTCCTTTAATTAGACTAAGAATAATGGAGATACACTGTGGAGTTAAATAGAGAGAAGAGGGTGCTCATGGGGGAGGGTACCAGATAAATAATGATGGAAATGGGGTAAATTAACATTAACGGTTGGAGTGTAAAATTGTTACTTTTTTTTAATTTAAAATGAGATATATTTTTTATACTCAAGGGTTGGTTATCTATACTCCAACCACGATGTTCCTCAGTCTTGGGAACCACCCACCTCGCATAGGTAGGACATGATTTGAGATCATATAATCTACCAATGTGACTATCCTCTACATTTTTCAATAAAAATCTCATATAACTATGTACCCCACCATGAATGGTTTATAAAACAATTATATTCTATTCAGGATCAACATAGTAGAGTTGTAATGTTACTACAGAACGTGTGACAATGGTGCGCCACAACCTGCTCCTTTGAAAAAAATATATTTGAAGCATGGAACCTAAAAAACTCATCCAAACACTAAAAAAACATCAAGGTATCTATACACCATTAAGAACACATTAATGTTCTTCAATTAACATATTTACATTTTGAGTATAGGTTTAAGATTCGGCCCATCTACCAAATGTAAATATCTTTGAAATTTTAAAATGGTACAAACAAATGTGACCTTATATAATAAGTGTGAACAATGTCTCTCATCACATGAACATAATAAGGATAATAATAATGAGGGTAAAAACATTTACATTGTAGAAAAATTGAAAAATAAAGAGAATCATATATTAATATGATAATTTTATAAGAATGATAAAGAGAGTATCCCTTGTCATGAGATGGTGCTTCTAAATGATTCAGAGGATCTTGTTAAGATATTTAGGGAACCAAGGGATGGGGATATAGATGTAAGAACAAGTTAAATTGTAGTTCTATATGATTTGAGTAAATAGGAATTTGACGTTGGGTTGATTTATATAGAATAAATGGAGGTTAATTTTTTATAATTGCTAAACATATTATTTGGAAATTAGGTGATAAAATAATAAAAACCACAGACCATATAATAGTTTTGGCACATGGTTTCTACCAAATAAGAGAGGATATCATTTTTCATAAGGTTTAGAATTGAAACCCTTTAAAAAAACACTTGGTGATGTGAAAGTTGTTTATGTATATATAAAATTAATTTTAAAACCTTTAGACAATTTTATATGTTTTGGAAGAATCATTATGGGTTCATAAAATTAATCAAATAACTTTAAGAAAATATTATTTGTACGGATACATATAATTTTGGTAATGTATTCTGTTTATAGTATTTATTTAATCACTAATTGGTCTTTATGATGGTATAGTACATACTATATAGTTATATAGTATATAAATTTTTCCAACAAATTGACAATCTCAGAATATTTTACAAAATTCACTATTAGATAATTTAAATGCAATGATTTTAAAAATAATAACAATTTTATCAAATTAATTCCCTAAATATGACAATTTCACTTTTAAATAAAAAACTATTTATTGAAAAATACTTGTTTTTTACTATAATAGTTATCTGACCGTTATAAAAATTAAATATAACTTCATAAAATTTTATTATAATTTATATTTTTATGTATTAATTAATAATAATATTTTATTATAATATATTTTTTTTAAAAATTATTGAATTCATCAAAATTCATTCATGATGAAACTATATATTTCCCAAAAATAAAAATATGTATTTCACCGTAAAAAATCTATTTTTTATCAGACGTTATTATTTGGAATTATGAAGTAATAAAATATAAATACAATAATTATTTTATAAAATAAAATTACATAAATTTGTACTATTAACGTCTAGATACATATTCTTTTATTAAAATAGTGAATTTCCTATGGGTAAGTTATGCGATGATGAGATTTTCATATACTAGTTTGGGGAACATGGTTTGGTTAGTGATCTAAATTAGCTTTAAATTTGATCATAAATGGTTTGAATCTTATTTTAATTGTGAAATATCATCTTTCTATTGGTCCAGAGAATAACCCATTTTATGGTACCTCTCTCAAATGCTCTAATAAATGGGATTTATATGGTATGATCCTACTGGTTGAGGCCATTACCTATTCTGTTCATGTTAATATGATTGTATCATAACCTTTAACATATAATAATATTAATAATCACTATAAAACAAAAATATTATGAATGTTTATGATACATAACATTTATTTAAAAAAGATATTATATTAATTATATTGATCTAAACTATAACAGACATTTTCTATAACATCATTAATTCATAAAAAGTATATTCATCTGAAAATAAAATTTATTTCAAAAATTCCATGTAATTATAATACATCCTGCTTAAAAATTTTCTCCCATGAAATTTTATTAAGACAATATAAAATATTTGGCTACTTTTGTTTCAAAATCACTATAGTTTTCACATTGCATATTTGGATATGTGGTACCCCCACAACAAAGTGACTATGTGTGTTGTATTGTTTAATATAAATTTATCTCTATGATATATAGTCATCCCTCATTTTCTTCATATAAAATTACATTTTCCAATGTTTCCACCTCTAGTGTTTGTACATGTTAGGTGTCTAGTACGTACTTACTCAAGAGGGATACATAGAATGAATTATGTACCTGAGTTGGATAGGTGGAATTTCTAGTCGATATGAACCCACTCTAATAAATTTTATGATCATGAAGTGGTATATGTTTCCTATACTAAGAATTCCATTATTCAAAAAACATAAGACTTTCTTATGGGGTGATATATGATGGAACACTATAGCTCAAACCCCATATTTTAGATCTCATTAACAATTGAATAAATAAAATTTCTATTATATTTTAATGGATTTATTATGATATCGAATGGTTTACACCTTCTCAATCATTTCATGGATATGATATGGTCCTCCAAACTTCAAATATAATACATCATCCATGTATGTCAGAGTCTAACAACAATTCATACAGATTCTTATAACATTTCCTTTGAATGAATGAATGGAAACTATAATTATATGAGGACTCCACTAGGGGAATGTGTTGGTCCAAATATATGTTAAAATTCATTAATCAATTTATATTAATATTATATTTATATTGAATTGTTATTTTAGACTAACGATCCATCTATGGATGATAATCAATGTTAATTCTTAGTTATTTATCCAAAAGTTTCATAATTCTTATCCAATAACTCAAGGTAATCCTCATATCTCAATTAGATATAATATTGATTGAAACTTCATGTAGACATACCAATGAACTAATCTATATCTAGTCAAGTTGGTCAAGGGAAACATATTCACTGACAGTATTAAAATGAATTGACATAGTATGGTGATACACTACTACACTAATGATATTATTTTCCTTAAGGGTATTTCGGAGTTAATTAATGATATTCATCTTTATATTTTTTCAAATTGATACTATTGTAAATCGTTTAATAATTACCTTACACTTCTAGCATTCAATATTTACTTGTTGGTACACCCTTTATAGTGATAGAAATTATTCATCCCACCTATTTATATTATCTGACGAAAACAATTCCTTAAAGGAATATAAATTTTTGTATTTCTTAGATGAGTCGAGATTGATGAGCTATGAAAATCATCTAGAAGTTCCCACTTCAATTACAGTAATTATGGGACACATATCTGGGATTCAAATATTATTAATAAATATTTATAAATATTTAACTCAATAGTATTTGATACTTTTTTATGTATCATATTATCGTTCTTCTGGGCCTCCTCAATCCCCTCAGGAATTGATGGTTGAGTAGTTATTTAATATATGTTGTATGATGATTATATTATTATTACCCTTTTCACTATTTTATGTCAATGATGATTAGATCCCATACAATTCTCCATAGGGATAGGGTTGCATAAACCTTTTTTCAAATATTATCTTTCAATTTTTTCACCTTCCTATGATGGTAATCGATTAAAAAATCATAATCCTTGATCATCTCATACTAGCTTCTCTTGATCAAATTGGTCTCTTTTTATTATATTATATACTTGAGGATTTTATAATATGTATATATCTGACACATCTCCCCATATAGATAATGTCACCAATTACTCAATGTGAGGATCAATGTACCCAATTCTAGATCATATTTTAGGTAGTTCTGATCATTGAATAACAAATATTATAGTCATAGCATATACCTTTTTCATCATTCATGAGTACACAACCATAGAATATTTTGGATGATTCACTATTTATAATAATTATTTCCCCAAAGGAACATAATATTAGAAAAGGTGTAGTGATTAACCACTTATTCATCTCTTATTATTTTCATTCATAATTCATGATAGACTTCACTAGGATTAAATTTATCATGGTAAATGGGTGTGAAAATGAGTATAATTCTATCACAAATAGATTATAGTACACACCTAAACAAAATAAACTATATATTTTAGTAATATATATTAGTCTATGAAATCCATCAATTACCTATTATTATAATGGATCGAATGATATCCTTTAATGAGAGACAATATTCACCATCAACATTACATTACCCATCAAAAAATAAGATTTATTATACTTTTTATATATTTTTTATTTTCATATGGTCTTCATTATAACGTTTATATGATCCAAGTGATTATCTTTTCTTTTGGAGAATAGAAGATTAATTTCTATAAATACTGTCAAATTTTTATGTGGTAATACCCTAAGGCTCAATTATATTTTTCAATGAATATCGTAAGAGAAATATAGGGTAAAAATGGAATAACAATGTAATCATAGTTTTCTTAAATTTTACGAGAAATAGACTAGTGGATATGAAACCTTTTCACATTTATGTGATAATATCACAACCAAATATACAACTTATAGATTTTCTGGGAGCCATGTAACTGGTGTAACAAGTTATCAATTCATGGAATATGAAACATTATAATCTTTTTGACCCTATTGATCTCATGATAATCAATATAATAAATCATTTATGAATCCTTCTACATAAACAATAAGAACGTTATGCCACACTATGAATCACAAAGGTCTAAAAACCATTTTCCAAATTTTGAATAGTTGGTTGTTTATTTCCTAAAAATTAAAAATGTCCAATCTATATGGAGTCACAAATATTTGAAATGATCTAGGTATAATATTAATTGACCACCAAAAAGTAGTTATTGGTGGAATACTATAAATTTTCTCTGAAAACAATCAAGTGTCTTCCCTGATTGTGGGAAGGTCATTAGCGACAATCTTTTAGTCAATCCTAGTCATTATAGCTAGACACACTTTCTCATATGAAAAATATAACCATTCCTGATATGATAATTCCAAAGGATATCCATATTCCTCCAAAGATTTTAATTGGATCATATGGTGATTTGTGATAAGGATGGTTACTTCTTTCTCTCATAAATTTATGTTGGATCGATACAAAACAATCCAATGTAATCAAATTTTTTTGAATTCCACTAAACTGGGAATGATAATATTTTTAATAACATTTCCACAAAAATGTAATTTGGATTCCAAAATAATAAATATTTTTCTCGATGATATAAAATCATTCTAGTTAGTTACTCAATGTTCATAGAAAACATACAAGATATTCTAATATGAAGTGAATTTAAATACAAGATAACATACATATCTCTAGAGTTAATGATATTTTTAATTTAATCGTGTTGATCCATTTTATCATGTGATGTGAATTTTTAACCTTCAATTAGAGATTATTGGAGATCACTATTCTAGTTATCCATTTGATTAAGGAATTTTGAGGGTTAATTCCAATGTTCATACAAATTACAAAAATGAAATTTTCACAAAATCTTAGATTGAAAATTACATGCATCCCTAATGTATTTGAATTCTTATTTTCCCTTGTAAAATTATCTAGTTTCCCCAATTATTCCACGATCGAAACAACTTCTAGTTTCCTTGTAATATTTCCCTTGATTAATCATTCCACATATTTGACACATTTTAAATTGATTTATATAACCCTTATAAACATTATTATTTGAACTTCCATGATATTTTCCCCTAATATTCTCTGATTTTATTGGAGGTTTACATATTTTGTACACAAACCATAACATTTTTTTACCCATTTTTTTAAATTCCATCAGTTGAAAAACAATTGAGGGGTAAATTAGAATGAGAATTTTTAATTTAATAATTACATAAACGAGAACCCACGAACCTTGATAGGATAAATGATATATGGAATATATTCCGAAACTTATGAATTCAATGTGTTAAATATATGTTATTGATGAAATATTTTTTAAAATAATGCCTCATGTTCAATTTTCTCCAAAATAATGTTTCATAATGTGATTATAAATTTACCAAAGGTCATAACTCGAGTGTCACAATCTTGGTGTACAATATAGATCCATTTATATGCACCAGGTGATGATTACCTCTAGATCAATATTCTATTTTCTAGGTTATTTCCCCTAGGTAAAACTATGGAAGCTCAATATCTATTTAATGTTTCTAGAAAAGGGAATATTTTATTGGAAAACACATACTCAATAATTTAACAAATTTTAGGTATTTTTCCCTTTGTTTTGATATTTTTTTATTTTTTTACAAGTGTTGTATAATATTAATCACTAAAAATATCAATAATTTTCCTTTATACCATCTTTGATAACCCATTTCATTCTATTCAAATTATATCATGAATTATTATATAATAATACATTTAATATAACCAAAAAAAGATTTTAAGGCTTATTGTATTTGGGTAATTTTATACATATCCTAACATCTGGAAACCAATATACCAGGACATAAACTAATACTCCAAAACATGGAATTAAATTCCATGGATTTTCTAAAAAAACATGGTGTATCCTAGGGATATACAAAATAAATGGATATTCTATAAGTACCAGTAAGTGTTTAATCAGTGAATAATATATGGTAAATAATCACATGCGAGTCAATAGGCATATAAAGGTAACACAACAAGGGTTTTAATCATATACATTAACCAAAAAAATTATATATAGTGATAACATGAAGGAGAGATTGAAATATGGAATCAACATATAACAAGACATAATCATAAAAAGAGGATAACATCTAAGACAACATCACATGGTGGAAAACACCTCATAATGGGATAGGTTCACTCTCTAATCCCATACATAAAATCTAATTTTAGAAATCTATTACCTGATGTATTGCGGGACTATGTAAATCCAAGACCTCATGTCACATTCATATCATGAAAATACATATGTGTAACACATAGATCATACAACTAACAGATTTATAAAATTTATTTTAATCATTAAATTAAGGATTGAATGTTAAAAAAATGGATGTACCCAATCAATTATGGAAAAATACATAGAGTTAAATACCCTTGATGTCACGACCCGTCCTCGGGACCCGTTCCGTGACTACCCCAAGCCCGCCTTCCATAGGCCAGGGGCTGGTGACTAGCACCAAAGGCGTAAAATCCTGAAAACTGGGAAGGCATTGCCTTTATAAAAGAAAACAAGCACCGCAGAGTACAGGCGGAAGAAAAACACTAAATACAAAAGAAAATCTGAAAAGTAAATGGGCCAGAATACAAACCCAAAAGAAAGTACGACTACAATTGAACAAGGTACAACAGTAAAAAGACAAACAGCTGGAAGAAGGAAGCAGCTCCTGGGTCGTCCTCCTCGGATCCTACCTGAAGGGTAGGTACAGATAGCACAGCTCCTGGTCGTCCACCACGGATCCTACCTGAAGGGTAGGTATAGATAGCTTCCTCCACGCTATCGTCTGTCAACCACCTCTGTGATTCGTCACGTCGTGTAGTCCACCTCCGGGCACTGACTCATCGTGTAGTCCACCTCCGGGTACCGACCAGTCCTCGAACACTCGGCCTCCGTCAGCACTGCCTGTCGTCTGCAACCAACACAACGAGGTGCGGGCATAGCCCGTGCAGGGGTGAGTATAACGATACTCAGTAGGGACCCCGAGACTCTCAAGGTCTCACTAAACCAACAAGTATAAACACAAGAAGATCTCACAGATAACCTCTACATAGATATATGGTCATACATATACATAAGTTATCAAGTAACCCATCTCAATCATGAGGAAACACATGGATTGTGAAATCAACGGATAACCATTACCCAGGTATATTCCCATACATATACCTAAGTTATCAATGGACCCATCTCAATCATGAGGAAACACAACGGTCAAAAGTCTCAGCTCAAACCGGGATTTTTCATTATCGAAACCATAACTGCTGAAGATATCTGTCTCTAGAGTGTACAGTGGTCCTGTCACGACTCCGAGGTACTGCTCACTAACCAAAGACTGCTGAGGTACTCCTCCTGTCGAGTACCGCGGGCCTGCCACCTCACACAGTAGTGCTTCCCGCTGGGGTCTGCCACTCAAACACAGTAGTGCTCCCCCCTCATAGCCTACAGAGGTACTCCTCCTATCAAGTACCACGGGTCTGCCACCTCACATAGTAGTGCTCCTCCACTGTGGGTCTGCCACCTCACAAAGTAGTGCTCCCCACTGGGCTACGTAAGTCACTCCGAATCGAATCGGACAAGCAGTCTTCAGGTCTCTGCCGGCTACACGGTCTCTGTAATCCGTACGCTCTTCTCTGGTAGGGTCCGCTCCACGTGCTACAAGTCGATACTCCAAGTATCTCAAAGTTCCACGAAGAAGTATCTCAAAGGACCGCCTCGTCATAGGGGTCTCAACGCAACAGACGGTGCGTCAATCGGACGCCCGGTCTGTGAGTTATTATCCTTTTCGTCCCAGGGGCCCGGTTGGATTCGTAAGCGAACCAACCCGGCCATATCTCAACTGTACCCCTAACTCTCATAGGATATACTCATAGGGACCGTTTCTCGACGAGATCAACAACGCCGTTGACGGTCCGTCAAACGGACGTCCTGTCTGAAAGATATCATCTTTTTCCGTTCCAGGTGCCCAGTTGAATTTCGGGTACAATCCAACCCGGCTATAACCCAACTGCATCCAAAACTCGGGCAGAGGATGCCAAAAGTTCCGTATCGTCAACAAGAACGCAATGCAACAGACGGCGCATCAATCGGACACCCGGTCTGGAAGTTATTGGCCTTTTCGTTCCAGGGGCCCGGTTGGTTTCGTGAGCGAACCAACCTGACCGCACTCTGACGGTATCCAAACCTCGAGAGGATTAAACCAAAAGATCCATCTCACTTAGAGGAATCTATCAAAGTCGACGACACGTCAATCGGACGTCCGGAGCTTAAGTTATAAGCATTTCCGCTCCGAGGGCCCGGTAGGTTTTGTATCCGAACCAACCCGGCCGAACCCAAAGTAATCTGAAACCATGAGTGCAATATACCTAAACGACCGTCTTGATCCAAGGATCGTGTTGCTGCTGACAGAGAGTCGTTTGGAGGCACGTAGCTCATGTTACGGGCTTTTGACCGAAAGTGGTCCGAAGACGGGGGGTCCGGGCCCGGGCCAACCCGGGCCGACCCCCCCTGGGTCGGCCGAACCGGGTCGACCCGGCCCGGTCGGCGACCCGACCCGACAACCCGGCCCGGCCCGGCCGGCGGCGCGGCGGCGCGACCGGCACGGCGGCCAGCCTGCGCGGCCAGCGCGGCCTTTGTGCCGCGCACGAGCCATGGGAGGGGCGTTGCCCCTCCTTTATGAAACGAAGGCTCCTTTAATTGGGGCCACTTGATTCCAGCTGGGGGAATTTATTTCCCCCGGTTCCTCCCCTTCCAGCCGGCCCGACCTGGCCGGCCGGTTCCTGCTCAACGGGACTGGCAAAGGCCGGTCCCCTTCCAGCTCTGACGCCAGCGGCCCGGTCCGGCCGCCGGTCACCTTGCTCCGCCGTGGCCCGGAACCGGCCACAGCCCTTGTCGTCCGGTGCGGTGCGACAGCACCGCTCCCCTCCTCCGCGGCCCCGCTCCGGCCGCGGCGTCTTCGGTTTTCTTCGACGGGGCGCGACGGCGTCGCGTTCTTGAATTTATTTCCACGGCGCGGCGCGACGGCGCCGCGCAATACTTGCCGAGTGATTCCCGCATGGTGAGACGACACTTTTCCATCCCGTTCCATCCGCAAGGAAACAAACATGAACATAGGAGGGGGGTTCAGCCATGTTTGTGCGGTCCAGCCCCCCTCTCATTAGTCGATGTCATCTAGTCGAAAAATCCACGACAATCGATAACTACAATTATGAATGGAAATAAGTAAATAAAATAATCCCCTACATTGTGACGTCCTTCATTGTTGACAAAGTCGCGGGATGGTAGTGTCGCTGTAGAACGGTATCAATTCCGTCGTCGTCGGAGTGAGCTCCGTCATCGATGGAGACGTTCCCTGCATTGATGCCTCCTCCCTTGACGTGGAGAAAGAAGAAGAGAAGGCACGTCGTTGGTGCCTCCGCATTCTCCGTCGGAGGGTCGGTGTTCATCACATTCTTCGTCGAAGTCTCGACGTTCTTCAACGATGGTGATGGAGTTCTTCAAAACTAAGAGCTTCCTCTCTCAATATCCTCACTTAAACAAGAAACCTAATAAAATAATCTCTCCCATTATTTTATTAACACATGCCATGCTTTTCAAATTCCAAAATTCAAATAACTTAATTAATTTAAGAAGTTGAACTCATTAATTAAAAAGTGTTGGCATGCACTTAAGAGGGGGAGAAGTTCAAGAGATAAAGGGAGATTAAATGGGGGGTTAAAGGAGAGTTATAGGGATGTGAAAGGTTGGGGCTCGTGTGGGCCCCACCTTTCAAGTATCCACTCATGGGAAATTGGTTGGTCATGGGATCCACCAACAACTTCCCATGGGAGAGAATAACTCCCAAAGACATAAAATAAAATTGTTCACACAATTTTATTTATTTTAAACTAAAATCCCAAAAACAAAATCTCAACCCTCTTAAAACACAACTGTGGTAAAGGTCCCCTTAAGCAATTACCAGCGTTGTGAGTTCATCGGTACCATCAAATTTCAATTCCAAGAACCGGTTCAAAAGATAGAAATTCCCGCTCGCTCGTTCACTGAACGTACCCGAGCCAAACTTCGGAAGTTGATTCCGGGCACTACGGGCCTCGGAATCAAGTGCCGTCAGAAACCGCGTTCTTGTAAAATTCAAAAGAAAATTAAGAAAAAAATTTCCATGAAATTTTCGGGTCTTTACATTACTCCCACCTCAGGGCTTTACGTCCCCGTAAAGCTTCAACACAAACTAGGGTCACAAAAGCGGTACAGAGCACGCATCTGAGACTTCCGCTCCCATGTGCTTACCTGGAGGTTTCCGTGCTGCCTACAAAAACGCACAAGAGGAATCGACCATCCTCATAGGACCTGCTTTCATCGATCCTCAATCCCCAATGGAACCTCCGTTCATGATTCCCTGTCATCGACGTCCAACTCCCTGAGGTCGATGATGTGTGAAGGATCAAGCACGTATCTCCTCAGTTGAGATACGTGGAAGGCGTCGTGCACCTAGTGCAAATTAGGTGGATGGATCAAGCAGTAAACCACCTCGCCTACCCAGCTGAGGACCTATAAAGGTCTGTTGAACCTCGGAGATAACTTGTCGCCTTGGCCACATCTCCGTAAACCTCGTCGAGGTATGACCCGTATAAGGACGTGATCGTCATCCTCGAAATCCAGAGGTTTCCAATTTCTGTTAGAACTGGAACTCAAACGACTGTTGCCACGAGGGTAAGGTTGGCCGACTCAAGAGTGATCGGTCGCACCCTCCCGTGCATGAGTTTAACTTGTGCTGCCCAGGGTTTCCTTTTCGCCGACCAAGGAAAACTCATCCCGACGTTTTCCTAATACCGTCAATTTGAGTATGAACAGTGATTGCCAAATCCATACTCAAACTAACATCGTAAGGCCTCGGCGCTGCCACCAAGAGGTCCCAACCGAGACTCTCGCCTCAAGGGTCAGATCACACCATCGGCGTAAGTGTGACTATTGAGTCTCCTCCCAAAGGTATCTCCAGACGTGAGGGTCAAGTCAACGGCTTTACCGGAAACTCTAGTTCTGGGACTAGATTCATGGAAGGAAGGGATGACTCGTATCGATGTCTGTGGCTACGGAATCTAGTAGAAGACAAATTCCGCACTTCGAATCATCCTTAGAGCCCTTTTTGGTCGAACTCCATGACCGCAAGCAGGTAATCTCTTCCCCTGCTCTCCAACTCCCTGAGTCTAGTGGGGACTACAAAGGCGGGTGATGGTAACATGTTGAAATGTACACCACCACAAGCTGCTCTCCTAGCTCTACCTCCATGTCTGCTGCTCTGCAGATTCATCTGTCCTTAACATTTTCTCTTCTTGAAACATTTTACATGCCTAAGTCCCCGAGACTGGCGCTAGTTTCCTGCTTTCCAAACTTCTATCATTCTATGGCTATATTTGTTCAGTAAATAATTCTCAACCACAAAGGTTCCTTCTATCACCCTAGCCTAAGTAGGAATGCATAGAGAAAAGGTGTTGGCTCGGAAGACCTTAAACATACCATGCTCAGAGGTCCGACCTCTATTGCACTAATCAAAAAACATCCATTGAGTACCCGGTATGTTCGGTATGCCTTGATGAATTCTCAGCTATCAACACGTCGTCACGCCGAAACTGTATAAGCTCTAGAAAACTCTCTGCCACCCCCTCAAAACAGTCCTCAGCCGCCTGTGAGTCAGGTTCGCCTCGGAACTTGAGGTTATCTGATGTTAAAACACATGTAAGGCAGTAAGCTTACATGTGTCACCTATCGGTATCGCCGGTTGTAACTACTGACCAACAGGTAGTGATGTATAGCTGACACACTACCCAAAGGTACTATCTCAGGAATCGGTCCACGTACCGAAGCCTCATCACAATAAGGACCATACTCATGGCCATTCACTGGAAACACTAGTGGCCAAGTCCACCATACACTCTACCTATGTCTCAGCTAGGCGGAAAACCCAAGCAATCGCCTCCAGCCACTGCTCTGCTGTCTGGGAATCTATCTCGCCTCGTAACCTCGGAGGCTGCTGCTGCTGGAACTCATGCAACGTGCTCTGCCAGCATGCACGGTTTTCTAGTATAGCTGTTGGAATCTGTTGCCCAAAATGTGGTGGTGCGGCTGGTACACCACCTGAGGGTGCCAACATAGTAAAATGGGCCCTGCACCAGAGCCTCGTCGCTCGGTGAGCCGTCATCGAGTACTCTCTCGGAACTCCAACTGACTGTCTGCGTCAAGACATCCTGAACAGATGCGTCATGGTCAACGTTTATACCTGGTGAGCTGACCTGGTTTGAGCTGAATTTAATACTTTGGAAACACACACGCAATTAGTGTTTTTATGTACAAAGTCGAAAATCAGTAGTCAGGGTCCTGGTATACGGATACGTCGGCCGTCACAGCAACACTGGACTCCCTGAACTGAAGACCACACTCGGTACCCTTAACACTATTGATTCACTTAGAGAAAGATCAGAGTCCTGAGTTATACGGTAGAACCGAACTCCTTTGATACCAATTTGTCACAAACCTTCCTCGGGGCTCGTGTCGTGACTACCCCAAGCCCGCCTTCCATAGGCCAGGGGCTGGCGACTAGCACCAAAGGCGTAAAATCCTGATAACTGGGAAGGAATTTCCTTTATAAAAGAAAACAAGCACCACAGAGTACAACCGGAAGCAAAACACTAAATACAAAATAAAATCTGAAAAGTAAATAGGCCAGAATACAAACCCAAAAGAACGTACGACTACAACTGAACAAGGTACAACAGTAAAAAGACAAACAGCTGGAAGAAGGAAGCAGCTCCTGGGTCGTCCTCCTCAGATCCTACCTGAAGGGTAGGTACAGATAGCGTAGCTCCTGGTCGTCCACCAAGGATCCTACCTGAAGGGTAGGTACAGATAGCTTCCTCCACGCTCTCGTCCGTCAACCTCCTCTGTGAGTCGTCACGTCGTGTAGTCCACCTCCGGGCACTGACTCGTCGTGTAGTCCACCTTCGGGTACCCACCAGTCCTCGAACACTCGGCCTCCGTCAGCACTGCCTGTCATCTGCAACCAACACAACGAGGTGCGGTCATAGCCCGTGCAGGGGTGAGTATAACGATACTCAGTAGGGACCCCGAGACCCTCAAGGTCTCACTAAACCAACAAGTATAACCACAAGAAGATCTCAACAGATAACCTCTACTTAGATATATGCTCATACATATACCTATGTTATCAAGTAACCCATATCAATCATGAGGAAACACATGGATTGTGAAATCAACGGATAACCACTACCCAGGTATATGCCCATACATATACCAAAGTTATCAAGTGACCCATCTCAATCATGAGGAAACACAACTGTCAAAAGTCTCAGCTCAAACCAGGATTTTTCATTATCGAAACTGTAACTGCTGAAGAGCTCCATCTCTGGAGTGTACAGTGGTCATGTCACGACTCCGAGGTACTGATCACTAACCTAAGACTACTGAGGTACTCCTCCTGTCAAGTACCGCGGGCCTGCCACCTCACACAGTAGTGCTTCCTGCCGGGGTCTGCCACTCAAACACAGTAGTGCTCCCCCCTCATAGCCTACAGAGGTACTCCTCCTGTCAAGTACCGCGGGTCTGCCACCTCACATAGTAGTGCTCCTCCGCTGTGGGTCTGCCACCTCACAAAGTAGTGCTCCCCACTGGGCTACCTAAGTCACTCCGAATCGAATCGGACAAGCAGTCTTCAGGTCTCTACCGGCTACACGGTCTCCGTACTCCATACGCTCGTCTCTGGGAGGGTCCGCTCCATGAGCTACAAGTCGATACTCCAAGTATCTCAAAGTCCCATGAAGAAGTATCTCAAAGGACCGCCTCGTCATAGGGGTCTCTACGCAACAGACGAGGCGTCAATCAGACGCCTGGTCTGTGAGTTATTAGCCTTTTCGTCCCAGGGGCCCAGTTGGTTTCTTAAGCGAACCAACCCGGCCATATCCCAACTGTACCCCGAACTCCCATAGGGTATACTCATAGGGACCGTTTCTGACGAGATCAACAACGCCCTTGACGGTTCGTCAAACGGACGTCCTGTCTGAAAGATATCATCTTTTTCCGTTCCAGGGTCCCGGTTGGATTTCGGGTACAATCCAACCCCGCTATAACCCAAATGCATCCAAAACTCAGGCGGAGGATGCCAAAAGTTCCGTATCATCAACAGGAAGGCAACGCAACAGACAGCGCACCAATCAGATGCCCGGTCTGGAAGTTATTGGCTTTTTCGTTCCAGGGGCCCGGTTGGTTTCGTGAGCGAACCAACCCGACCGCACTCCGACGGTATCCAAACCTCGAGCAGAGTAATCCAAAAGATCCGTCTCACTTAGAGGAATCTATCAAAGTCGACGACACGTCAATCGGACGTCTGGAACTTAAGTTATAAGCGTTTCCGCTCCGAGGGCCCGGTTGGTTTTGTATCCAAACCAACCCGGCCGAACCCAAAGTAACCCTAAACCTTGTGTGCAATATACCGAAACGACCGTCTCGATCCAAGGATCGTGTTTCCGCTGGCGGTGAGTCGTTTGGAGGCCCGTAGCCCAAGTTACGGGCTTTTGACCGAAAGTGGTCTGAAGACGGGGGGTTCGGGCCCGGGCCCACCCGGGCCGACCCCCCCTTGGTCGGCCGAACCGGGTCGACGCGGCCCGGTCGGCGACCCAACCCGACAACCCGGCCCGGCCCGGCCAGCGGCGCGGCCAGCCTGCGCAGCCAGCGCGGCCTTTGTGCCCCGCGCGAGCCAAGGGAGGGGCATTGCCCCTCCTTTATGAAACAGCGGCCCTTTTAAATGGGGCCGCTTGATTCCAACTGGGGGAATTTATTTCCCCTGGTACCTCCCCTTCCGGTTGGCCCGACCTGGCCGGCCGGTTCCTGCTCAACGGGACCGGCAAAGGCCGGTCCCCTTCCAGCTCCGATGCCGGCGGCCCGGTCTGGCCGCCGGTCACCTTGCTCCGCCGTGGCCCGGAACCGGCTGCGGCCCTTGTCGTCCGGTGTGGTGCGACGGCACCGCGTACCTCCGCCGCGGCCCTGCTTCGGCCACGACGTCTTCGGTTTTCTTCGACGCGGCGCGACGGCGTCACTTTCTTGAATTTCATTCCACGGCGCGGCGCGACGGCGCCGCACAATACTTACCGAGTGACTCCCGTGTGGTGCGACGACACCACGCCATCCTGTTCCATCCGCAAGGAAACAAACATGAACATAGGAGGGGGGTTCGGCCGTGTTTTTGCGGTCCGGACCCCCTCTCGTTAATCGATGTCATCTAGTCGAAAAATCCACGACAATCGATAACTACAATTATGAATGGAAATAAGTAAATAAAATAATCCCCTACTTTGTGTCGTCCTTCATTGTTGAAAAAGTCGCAGGATGGTAGTGTCTCTGTAGAACGGTATCAATTCCGTCGTCGTCGGAGTGAGAACCGTCGTCGATGGCGATGTTCCCCACGGTGATGGCTCCTCCCTTGACGCGGATAAAGAATAAGAGAAGGCACGTCGTTGGTGCCTTCGCGTTCTCCGTCGGAGGGTCGGTGTTCATCACATTCTTCATCGAAGTCTCGACGTTCTTCAACGATGGTGATGGAGTTCTTCAAAACTAAGAGCTTCCTCTCTCCATATCATCACTTAACCAAGCAACCTAATAAAATAATCTCTCCCATTATTTTATTAACACATTCCAAGCTTTTCAAATTCCAAAATTCAAATAACTTAATTAATTTAAGATGTTGAACTCATTAATTAAAAAGTGTTGGCATGCACTTAAGAGGGGGAGAAGTTCAAGAGTTAAAGGGAGATTAAATGGGGGGTTAAAGGAGAGTTATAGGTATGTGAAATGTTGGGGCTCGTGTCGGCCCCACCTTTCAAGTATCCACTCATGGGAAGTTGGTTGGTCATGGGATCCACCAAAAACTTCCCATGGGAGAGAATAACTCCCAAAGATATAAAATAAAATTGTTCACACAATTTTATTTATTTTAAACTAAAACCCCAAAAACAAAATCTCAACCCGCTTAAAACGCAACTGTGGTAAAGGTCCCCTTAAGAAATTACCGGCGTTGCGAGTTCATCGATGCCATCGGATTTCAATTTCGAGCACCGGTTCAAAAGATAGAAATTCTCGCTCGCTCGTTCACTGAACGTACCCGAGCCAAACTTCAGAAGTTGATTCCGGGAACTCCGGGCCTTAGAATCAAGTGCCGTCAGAAACCGCGTTCTTGTAAAATTCCAAAAAAAATTAAGAAAAATTTTTCTTGTAATTTTCGGGTCTTTACATTACTCCCACCTCAGGGCTTTACATCCCTGTAAAGCTTCAACACAAACTAGGGTCACAAAAGCGGTACAGAGCACGGATCTGAGCCTTCCGCTCCTATGTGCTTACCTGGAGGTTTCCGTGCTGCCTACAAAAACGCACAAGAGGAATCGACCGTCCTCGTAGGACCTGCTTCCGTCGATCCTCAATCCCCAATGGAACCTCCGTGCATGATGCCCTGTCATCGACGTCCAACTCCCTGAGGTCGATGATGCGTGAAGGATCAAGCACGTATCTCCTCAGTTGAGACACGTGGAAGACGTCGTGCACCTAGTGCAACTTAGGTGGATGGATCAAGCGGTAAACCACCTTGCCTACCCAACTGAGGACCTAGAAAGGTCCGTTGAACCTCGGAGATAACTTTCCGCCTTGGCCACATCTCCGTAAACCTCGTCGAGGTAAGACCCGTATAAGGACGTGATCGTCATCCTCGAACTCCAAAGGTTTCCAATTCCTGTTTGATCTGGAACTCAAACGAATGCTGCCATGAGGGTAAGGTTGGCCAACTCAAGAGTGATCGGTCGCACCCTCCCGTGCATGAGTTTAACTTGTGCTGCCCAGGGTTTCCTTTTCGCCGACCAAGGAAAACTCATCCCAACGTTTGCCTAATACCGTCAATTTGAGTATGAACAGTGATTGCCAAATCCATACTCAAACTAACGTCATAAGGCATCGACGTTGCCACCAAGAGGTCCCAACCGAGACTCTCGCTTCAAGGGTCAGATCACACCGTCGGCGTAAGTGTGACTATCGAGTCTCCTCCCAAAGGTATCTCCAGACGTGAGGGTCAAGTCAACGTCTTAACCGGAAACTCTAGGTCTGGGACTAGATTCATGGAAGGAAGGGATGATTCGTATCGATGTCTGTGGCTACGACAGCTAGTATAAGACAAAGTCCGAACATAGAATCATCCTTAGAGCCCTTTTTGGTTGAAATCCATGACCACAAGTAGCTAATATCTTCCCCTGCTCTCCAACTCCCTGAGTCTTGTGGGGACTACAAAGGCGGGTGATGGTAACATGTTGAAATGTACACCACCACAAGCTGCTATCCTGGATCTGCCTCCATGTCTGCTGCTCTACAGATTCATCTATCCTTAACATTTCCTCTTCTTGAAACATTTTACATGCCTAAGTTCCCCGAGACTGGCTCTAGTTTCCTGCTTTCCAAACTTCTATAATTCTCTGGCTGTAATTGTTCATCAAATAATTCTCAACCACAAAGGTTACTTCTATCACCCTAGCCTAAGTAGGAATGCATAGAGAAAAGGTGCTGGCTCGGAATCCCTTAAACATACCATGCTCAGAGGTCCAACCTCTATTGCACCGATCGAAACGCATCCATCGAGTACTCGGTATGTTCGGTATGCCTTGATGAATTCTCAGCTATCAACACGTCGTCCTGCCGAAACTGTATAAGCTCTAGAAAACTCTCTGCCACCCCCTCAAGCCAGTCCTCAGCTGCCTATGAGTCAGGTTCGCCTCAGAACTTGAGGGTATCTGATGTTACAACATATGTAAGGCAGTAAGCTTACATGTGTCACCTATCGGTACCAACGGTTGTAACTGCTGACCAACAGGTAGTGATGTATAGCTGACACACTACCCAAAGGTACTATCTCAGGCATCGATCCACGTACAGAAGACTCATCACTATGCGGACCATCCTCATGATCATTCACTAGAAACACTAGTGGCCAAGTCCACCATCCACTCTACTGATGTCTCAGCTAGGCGGAAAACCCAAGCAATCGCCTCCAGCCACTGCTCTGCTGTCTGGGAATCTATCTCGCCTCGTAACCTCGGAGGCCGCTGCTGCTGGAACTCGTGCAATCTGCTCTGCCAGTGTGCACGGTTTGCTAGTATATCTGTTGGCATCTGCTGCCCAACAGGTGGTGGTGCGGATGGTACACCACCCGAGGGTGCCAACATAGTAAAAAGGGCCATGCACCAGAGCCTCTTCACTCGGTGAGCCGTCATCGAGTACTCTCTCAGAACTCCAACTGACTGTCTGCGTGGAGACATCCTGAACAGATGTGTCATGGTCAACGTTTGTACCTGGTGAGATGACCTGGTTTGAGCTGACTTTAATACTTTGGAAACACACATGCAATCAGTGTTTCCATGTACAAAGTCGGAAATTAGTAGTCAGGGTCCTGGTGTACGGATACGTCGGCCGCCGCACCAACACTGGACTCCCTAAACTGAATAACACACTCAGCACCCTTAACACTATTGCTTCACTTAGAGAATGATTAGAGTCTTGAGTTCTGCGGTAGAACCGAACTCCATTGATACCATTTTGTCACGACCCGTCCTCGGGGCCCGTGCCGTGACTACCCCAAGCCCGCCTTCCATAGGCCAGGGGATAGCGACTAGCACCAAAGGCGTAAAATCCCGATAACTGGGAAGGAATTGACTTTATAAAAGAAAACAAGCACCGTAGAGTACAAGCGGAAGCAAAACACTAAATACAAAAGAAAATCTAAAAAGTAAATGGGCCAGAATACACACCCAAAAGAAAGTACGACTACAACTGAACAAGGTACAACAGTAAAAAGTCAAGCAGCTGGAAGAAGGAAGCAGATCCTGGGTCGTCCTCCTCGGATCCTACCTGAAGGGTAGGTACAGATAGCGCAACTCCTGGTCGTCCACCACGGATACTACCTAAAGGGTAGGTAAATATAGCTTCCTCCACACTCTCTTCCGTCAAACTCTTTTGTGATTCGTCACGTCGTGTAGTCCACCTCCGGGTACTGACTCGTCGTGTAGTCCACCTTCGGGTACCAACCAGTCCTCGAACACTCGGCCTCCATCAGCACTGCTTGTCGTCTGCAACCAACACAACGAGGTGCGGGCATAGCCCGTGCAAGGGTGAGCATAACAATACTCAGTAGGGACCCCGAGACCCTCAAGGTCTCCCTAAACCAACAAGTATAACCATAAGAAGATCTCAACAGATAACCTCTACTTAGATATATTCTCATACATATACCTAAGTTATCAAGTAACCCATCTCAATCACGAGGAAAAACATGGATTGTGAAATCAACGGATAACCACTACCCAGGTATATGCCCATAAATATACCTAAGTTATCAAGTGACCCATCTCAATCATGAAGAAACACAACGGTCAAAAGTCTCAACTCAAACCAGGATTTTTAATTATCAAAACCGTAACTGGTGAAGAGCTCCATCTCTGGAGTGTACAGTGGTCCTGTCATGACTCTGAGGTACTGCTCACTAACCTAAGACTGCTGAGGTACTCCTCCTGTCGAGTACCTCGGGCATGCCACCTCACACAGTAGTGCTTCCCGCCGGGGTCTGCCACTCAAACACAATAGTGATCCCCCCTCATAGCCTACAGAGGTACCTCTCCTGTCAAGTACTGCGGGTCTGACACCTCACATAGTAGTTCTCCTCCTCTGTGGGTCTGCCACCTCACAAATTAGTGCTCCCCACTGGGCTACGTAAGTCACTCCGAATCGAATCGGACAAGCAGTCTTCAGGTCTCTGCCGGCTACACGGTCTCCGTACTTCGTACGCTCGTCTCTGGGAGGGTCCGCTCCACGAGCTAGAAGTCGATACTCCAAGTATCTCAAAGTCCCACGAAGAAGTATCTCAAAGGACCACCTCGTCATAGGGGTCTCAACGCAACAGACGGCGCGTCAATCAGACGCCCGGTCTGTGAGTTATTATCCTTTTCGTCCTAGGGGCCCGGTTGGTTTCGTAAGCGAACCGACCCAGCTATATCTCAACCGTACCCCAAACTCCCATAGGGTATACTCATAGGGACCGTTTCTCGACGAGATCAACAACGCCGCTGACGGTTCGTCAAACGGACGTCCTGTCTGAAAGATATCATCGTTTTCTGTTCTAGGGGCCGGTTGGATTTCGGGTACCATCCAACCCAGCTATATCCCAACTGCATCCAAAACTCAGGCGGATGATGCCAAAAGTTCTGTATCGTCAACAGGAACGCAACGCAACAGACGGCGCGTCAATCGGACGCCCGGTCTGGAAGTTATTGGCTTTTTTGTTCCAGGGGCCTGGTTGGTTTCGTGGGCGAACCAACCCGACCGCACTCCGACGATATCCAAACCTTGGGCGGAGTAAGCCAAAAGATCCGTCTCACTTAGAGGAATCTATCAAAGTCGACAGCACATCAATCGGACGTCCAAAGCTTAAGTTATAATCGTTTCCGCTCCGAGGGCCTGGTTGGTTTCGTATCCGAACCAACCCGACCGAGCCCAAAGTAATCCTAACCCTTGAGTGCGATATACCGAAACGACCGTCTCAATCCAAGGATTGCGTTTCCGCTGACGGCGAGTCGTTTGGAGGCCCGTAGCTCATGTTCCAGTCTTTTGACCGAAAGTGGTCCGAAGACGGGGGGTCCGGGCCCGGGCCGACCCCCCTGGGTCGGCCGAACCGGGTCGACCCGGCCCGGTCGGTGACCCAGCCCGGCCCGGAGCCCCGGCCCGGCCGGCGGCGCGGTAGCTAGCCTTCACAGCCAGCGCAGCGGCCAGTGTGACCTTTGTGTCGCGCGCGATCCAAGGGAGGGGTGTTGCCCGTCCTTTATGAAATGGCGACCCCTTTAATTGGGGCCGCTTGATTCCAGCCGGGGGAATTTATTTCCCCCGGTTCCTCCCCTTCCGGCCAGCCCGTCCTAGTCGGCCGGTTCCTGCTCAACGGGACTGGCAAAGGCCGGTCCCCTTCCAGCTTCGACGCCGGCGGCCCGGTCCGGCCGCCGGTCACCTTACTTCGCCGCGGCCCGGAACCAGTCGCGACCCTTGTCGTCTGGTGCAGTGCGACGACACCGCACCCCTCCGCCGTGGCCCCGCTCCGGCCACGGCGTCTTCGATTTTCTTCGACGCGGCGCGACGGCGTCGCGTTCTTGAATTTCTTTCCACGGCGCGGCGCTACGTTGCCGCACAATACTTGCCGAGTGATTCCCGCGCGGTGCGATGACACCACGCCATCCCGTTCCATCCGCAAGGAAACAAACATGAACATAGGAGGGGGGTTCGGCCGTGTTTGTGCGGTCCGGCCACCCTCTCGTTAATCGATGTCATCTAGTCAAAAAATCCACGACAATCTATAACTACAATTATGAATGGAAATAAGTAAATAAAATAATCCCCTACTTCGTGTCGTCCTTCGTTGTTGACAAAGTCGCGGGATGGTAGTGTCGCTGTAGAATGGTATCAATTCCGTCGTCGTCGGAGTGAGTGTCGTCGTCGATGGCGACGTTCCCCGCGGTGATGCATCCTCCCCTGACGCGGAGAAAGAAGAAGAGAAGGCACGTCATTGGTGCCTTCACGTTCTCCATCGGAGGGTCGGTGTTCATCACATTCTTCGTCGAAGTCTCAACGTTCTTCAACGATGGGGATGGAGTTCTTCAAAACTAAGAGCTTCCTCTCTCAATATCCTCACTTAACCAAGCAACCTAATAAAATAATCTCTCCCATTATTTTATTAACACATGCCAAGCTTTTCAAATTCCAAAATTCAAATAACTTAATTAATTTAAGAAGTTGAACTCATTAATTAAAAAGTGTTGGCATGCACTTAAGAGGGGGAGAAGTTCGAGAGTTAAAGGGAGATTAAATGGGGGGTTAAAGGAGAGTTATAGGGATGTGAAAGGTTGGGGCTCATGTGGGCCCCACCTTTCATGTATCCACTCATGGGAAGTTGGTTGTTCATGGGCTCCACCAACAACTTCCCATGGGAGAGAATAACTCCCAAAGACATAAAATAAAATTGTTCACACAATTTTATTTATTTTAAACTGAAACCCCAAAAACAAAATCTCAACCTGCTTAAAATGCAACTGTGGTAAAGGTCCCCTTAAGAAATTACCGGCGTTGCGAGTTCATCAGTGCCATCAGATTTCAATTCCGAGCACTGGTTCAAAAGATAGAAATTCCCGCTCGCTCGTTCACTGAACGTACCCGAGCCAAACTTCGGATGTTGATTCCGGGCACTCCGGGCCTCGGAATCAAGTGCCGTCAGAAACCGTGTTCTTGTAAAATTCTAGAGAAAATTAAGAAAACATTTTCCTTGAAATTTCCGGGTCTTTACACTTGAGAGGAAATGGGTTTGGGTATTGACAACACAAATGTTTTGGATGGAAAATAAAATAATAATTTCAGTAGAATATGAGTGGTATATAAAGATTCTTAGAAGGGTGTTCTGAGAGTGAAATGGTTCTCTCATCAATTTGAAAACATATATATAATATAAGGTATACGTGAAAACAAATCCTAAAATTAATTATTTGAAATAAAAGAATAATATATAAATAACATTCTTGAATAAAGAGGGGAATGAGAGGATCCATTAAAATGATGGGATGCTTCAGAAATCATGGGAGGATATTCTTATGTTCATGGTGGAAACTCATGAGGTATACATATAGGGTAGGGTAAAATAACTTCTTACAATAATGGATTTTAGTGAGGAGGAATGGGAGGTTTTGTACATTTACATATATGAAAAACATTTTTTCAAATACACTTTATTTCATTATTTTAAAAAATAATGGTACACATGCTATTGTCCTATAATATTGTGATGTTTAGTATATTTTGGTATTATATACATAACATAAAAACATCATACATGGATAAAATATCATTAATGAACACTTATTTAATTCCCTTATATTATTCCATTTATTTTAAAACATGATGGGATAACATTGGAACATATCAAAGAAATGGGTGAGATATAAATCCCTGAAAGGGTACAAAAAAATCATTGCATATGGTAAAGAAATAAATATGTTTAAAAATATGTACAAATATAACATAATAATTTATAATCATAATAATGATCAATGTGGATATATATGACATGATATCATACGGTTACATGGAAAAATGAAAACAACCTAAAAAATGGAATCATAAAAATAAGTAAATTTTAATAATTGAAAAATAATATCCTAGTTTTCTTAGGATAACCTCACATTCAGATTTTATGGCATCTCATAAGATTAAAACCATACCTAATGTATTGAAGGGCTATCTATGCGTACCCTACGCAATCATATCATGTACATACATTAGTGTGCCCCATATATCATATAAATTTAGAATTTATTTAATATTTATTTTCCCCATGATTTAGGAGTTTGGCATAAATAGATATATGTAAAAAATTATATATGTATATGTACATATAGATGATAATACTTGAGTGGATATGGTTACAGAAATTCATTTCTCAAACGTTTGGTATGAAAAATTGTATTGAAACTATGAAAGCATAACAATAGTACCTAAAGATTCATAAAATGGTTAAATGATGGAGAAATGGGTCTCAAATACTTTGGAAATAAAAGTAAAAGTGTGAAGGGTGTGAAAAAATATCCCAAAATTAGGAATTTTAAATTAAAATGAGTAAAATAAAGAAGGTTTTTGAATAAATAGGTGGAATGGATCAATTCCCTTGAGATGGGGTTTCCAAAACCAAAATAGAAGATTCTCTAGAGATTGGAAATACCATGGATATGATCCATAAATTAATAATAAGTGTAAGGTAGTATTAAATGATTTTTTTGTGATGATAAAAGCGATCTTGTGTTGTCTCACATTGGAAAAGAGAGGGGAGTAATTTATTATTTATTAACCATTGTTATTGTACATCATACAATAAATTTATCCAAACAATTATCATTATTATGGTCATAGACCATATATTATGTCCTAGTTGAGTGTTTTTAATTATTTTATATTTCTAATAAATGAAATCATTAAAATATTTCCCATGGTGATGTGGAAGTGAGTCATTTTCATAATGAACACCTTTCAAAACCTTAATATATAACATATGTTATAGATAATACATCAAGTATTTATAAAATTATTCAAATAAACTCCAAAACACAATATTTTAAAATTTAAAATATATATTTGGACATGTATACATTTTATGTAATTAATTACAACACATATTGATCATTATGATTTCATAATACATGTTGTTTATTTATACCATATTTACATTTTACTTGAAAATTAGACTATCATACAAAATTAAAAAAAATACCTATTAGATAATTTACAAATTATTAATCCAAATATAATATTGGTTTTTAAAAAATATATAAATATTAGTATTTAAATATTTCAATAAAAATCCAAATTTATTGGAAAAATAATGGGTTTTTTTATAATAATAGTTTTCTGACCCATAGAAAAATTATTGTCGACTTTGTGAAATTAATATTATGTTCTTTAGTTCACAAATATTATATAATAATAATATTTTATGAAAATATGAATTATTTAAAAAAAATTAATTCATAAAATGAAATTCCTTAATTGAAATTGATTATTACCCAAGAATACAATTTGATTTTTTGTGTACAAAAATATAATTTTTATCAAAATATGTATTTAATAATTGATAAATTAAAAAAAATATAAATATAATTTCATAGGATATAAAATATAAATATTAATGTTGTTATGGTTAATCTACATAGGCTTCCATTATAGAAGTGAACTCCCTAAGGTTAATATGTGAAACACTGAGATTTTATAGGGGTCATTTAACGAAGATGGTTTGGGTCATGATCTCGATGATCTTAAAACATAACATATAATTTATTTTGGTGAATCTTTAGTCATTAAATATAGGTTTTATATTTCTTATGTTCAAAATACATAGATTCTATCACCCTCAGATGCACTACTAAATGGGAATCATAGGGTATAACCCTTCTGGTCAAGGCCATCAATTTATTCATCGGTATCAATGGAATTTATCATGACCCTTTATATATTTATTATATTATCACTTTCGAATAGATATATTGTTAATGGTTATTATTATTAATAATGTTAAAATATTAAATGATGTAATAATCATCAAAATTTATGTAGTGTATTATTATCTGTAAATTCTTTACATAAGGGTTCATTTATTCATTTGAAGAGAAGTAATTTAATTTAAATAATATTTGGTCATTATATTATTTTTTATCAAATAAATTTGACCATTGAAATTATATTATCATACAAAAAAAATTAGTGTACTTATATTTCATCTCCTCTTCTGGTTCCAATGTCCCTTATTCAATCATGTGGTTTTTCCATAACACATTTACTAAGTGAGTTTTCTTGTTTCATAGAACATTTTCTCTATTATCCAATATATTCAATGGATTATCTTTATTTGAAAGTTAAATCTAAAATGGTTCCACACCTATATTTCGTAAATGTGATGTGTTTGGAATTTAATATATCTATAAGGATACATTAAACAAAACATGTACTTGACATAGCTTATGTGGGAGTGAATGTTTATAAATAACCACTATGATGTAATCAACGATATAAAAGGAGTTAATGTATCTTGTACTATGAATTACTTTCTTTCCTATCATAATAAATTTATTTCTTTAAGATATATGATGTAACAGTTTATAAATGACATCAAACTAAATGTATCATTGACAATTTTTTGGAATGGGTTTTTATTGACTTTTTACATATTTAAAATGATGTAAAAGGGTTTGAATGTTCACTATAATCTCTTGTATGAGATCATGTCAGATCAGCTTCCACTCTCTAACTTCATCCATGCTTTTTAGATCCCAAATTCTCTACACATACATACCCTCTTAATGATCCCATTGAATGCTCGAAAATAAACTATTTTGGTATCAACCCAGGATATATGGTATGTATTTTAAAAAAAACTTATTTTATTCAGCATCATAGGTTTCACACAACACATAGGTTAACCAAATAATAATATATAATTAAATATCATTATTCTAAAACCACCGTTATAACCTAACTGATAAATTGGATAAAATGAATTGTTTTAATAAAATTATGAAATTTAAATATTATATTTTTATTCATATTTTTTACATTAATCCAAAATATTATATATGAAAAATGTAATAATGAATCCAATTTTATGCATTAAAATGCTATATTTTCTTAAAAGATGTTTTACATCTTTTTAATTGTGAAATTATTTAATAACTAAATTTTTAGACTTTTATAAATTATATTTAAAAAAATAAACATTATTTTCAAAATAGTAATGTCAAAATTGTCTTAATGTGAAATTTTGGTATTTTCTGAAAATATATATTTTTTAATGAATAGTGAAATAAAATCTCGATTTTTATAAAAAATTGATTTTCATTATATTAATAGTATATTTATGATTTGAATAGTATAATATACTATTAAATTATACATAACATGTAGGTATCCTATGGACATAAATAATAAATATTTATATCATGGAGGAATTAAATAAATGTATTAAAAACGACAAATAAAGTGTTAGTATTTTTGTGAAATATAAATGTTATTTAAAATTTTATAATTAATATAACTATTAAAAATAAAATTTATTTTCAGAAATTAGATTCAAAAACTATATTATTTTGTTTTATTATTATAATAAAATTATAAATGATCTTAATTAATGTTTCAAAGTGTTATAAAATCAGTTATAATTTTTAAATTGGTATTTTTTGAATAAATGATGATTTTGATTAAAAATTAAATTTATCATATGTAAAACTTTATTTCCATAAAATGATTTTATTTTCTTAATTCTACTTATTTATAAATGGTTTGAGTGAAATTATAGGATTTTTTTTTAAATTAATAGATTTTTGTGAATAGTAAAATACGATAATTTACGGTATGAAACAAATACTTGATTTATTTAGTCACAAACGATGTATGGATGATGTAATCACATGATATTTAAAAAGATATAATTATTTTAGAATTTTTATTGTTAATTTTAAAATTATTCATAGTCTTGAGACAAAATTATAATCAAATGAATAAAATATTAGAAAAACACTTATCTCAACCACTAAAAATACCACCCCTCAGCACATATTCTCCTCAAACAACTCAAGCCTTGAAGATTTCAAAAATTATTCCGGTAATCATCCCAATTATTCCCCCATTTCCAAGAGCCTTTGGTCTCAATAAAATACCAAACTGAAATTCCTCAAGGTGGTTCTCAAGGAGGAGAATTCAAGAGAAAAAAATATTCCCTTTTCATTAAATTTGATTTCGATTTTTTTTCTTATTATCATCCCACCTACCATTATCTATGTAAAATTATAACTCTGATATATTTTATATATTGTAATTTTTTGTGTTAATGGAATAACCCAACATCATTTTAATGTCTCTATAATTTATTTTAATGATGAAAACATCATCGGTGAGGTTCTGATTTACAACATTCATGGATGTCGTGTTCTTGTTTTTCTGTTCAACTTTCATGGATGTTAATAAAACTATTTTTATGGCTACAAAATATTATAAAACGATTATTATATATTATTTAACATTTTAAATGGTTATATGTACATATTATTAGTTAATGATACAAAACTAGTTTCTGTGATCGAAAAATCGTAAAAACAATCTACAAAATTATAACTAACATTTTTTCCAACGACTAATAATCATAAAAAATAACCAAATAAATTATATAAACATATTATATTAGGTAATTTTATGAATAAAAAATAATTTCAACTCTGGATAAATATTCTCATTTCACATGATCTTTTTTACATGTATACATGTTAACCAATCGTGAAAACCATGGAAACGAACACTCATGAATGATAAAATTTAATAGCATAACTCATCCAAAATGCCATAAATGAACATAATAAATTTATTTCAAATAAAATACATGTTAAATAGGTTAAATTTTAAATTATTAGCCAATATAATTAATTTATCTAGGAAGTTAATTACAAGTGAATGACTCTTTTGGAAATAAGGTAAAGGTTTTCTCAACTCACTATTATTTCTGCAATATTTTCCTTATTCATCACTATTTAAAGTTAGTGGTTTATGTATAATACCCATTTATGTATCATATAATAAATATATTTATCACATGGTACTTAATGTAATATTTTATGATCATCGATTATTTGGGGCATGTGGTTCAACTCTTTGAATGTGTTATGAGATTCATCATGAAAAACACTTTTTCATTTTGGTTACATTTTCTCTATCATTAACTCAATATAATTAATCATTTTTTTAAATAATTAATAAAAAATATATATATAATAAAAAATCAGGTATCAATACCATTTATTCTTTATTTTATTAAAATATACATGTTTTTAAGGATCTATTTTAAGATTCCTCCCAATAAGAAGGACTGATTTAAAGGATAATTCCAATTTTGAACCCATTTTCATGTAACTTAAATACTCTATTTTGAACCACAAATATATTTATAAAATCTATCTTTTTACAATGAAAAAAAAATCTTATTGAATTTCTGGTTTTATGCAAACTGTTAATCCTTTTTCCATTTTAATTACTCTTTAATATTTTCCCTTAAACAGCACTAAAGAGGCTCATTTTTATATTTCCTTAAAATCTCTATTAACATGTTCTAACTTAAATTGGTATTAATTTATTCCTAAAACATAATTCCTTTATCCTTATAATTTATTTTTTGGGATATTCATTTTTACACAATGATTTTATGAAAAATAAAAAATATTCTACAAAAGAAACCTTCTTTCCAAAGTAAAAGTGTATTTCTCTAAAGACGTTATAAATTATTTTATTTCTATATTATCATATATGAGAATGATTTATATATTTTAATTTCATATTAGAGACCTTGATTAAAAAATATCTTTTTATTAGACATATGATGAATGAATTGGACAAAGTATTTGTTGGGCATGGCCTATCGTAGGCCATCGAGGCATTGGTAGGTCTCATGAGACAAATTGTGCCGATTTTTGGATAGGGCCTTACCCATTTTGGAAGATTTTTTTCTAAGGCCTTGATGGTATTTTTGAGAAGTCATGTAATGTGAATTCCCTAACTATGATATTTGTAATTTATAAATAATGTTATTATTTTATTAGTATAATATCCAAGTTTTACTTTAATGTGATTATTTATATGTAATTATTTATTTCACTTTTATTCTTACAATATTATGCTCAAGATTATGTTTTTCTTGACATGGGATTCTGTTATTAAACATGCCTTATTTTTTATATTAATGATCTCTTAAAATTTATTCATTTACCTTAGTGATAATATGATATCACCCTATTATTATGTTTTATTTTCCCCATGATGTGAATATATTTATTATTATTGATTTAAAATGATATTATAGGAGTTATAGACGTTTCCAATGGATTTTATAATTTTTTTGTCCATTCATGTTGTAGTGAAAAACTTATGTTTATATATGTTTTCCATATCTTTTAATATATTTTGGTCATTTGGTATGTGAACACTTTTTCATATTACTAATGTAATTATGATAGGTACTGACACTAGGTTATTGAGGTTAGGGTATTTATAGTTGGTACCAAATAAAGTTTAGTAAAATCCTTGGAAAAATGTATTAAAAATTATATATTAGAGAACATAATCTTATGATATAATGTTAGGACAATAATACAATAATATCATAGTCTTTTGGTAAGTTAGAGATTTTATGGCGCTTCCGAGCTAAAAATCCTTATATTTCTACTACAAGTGGACATGGTTCTATAAAAGATTTACCTTGGGGTATAAACACTAAAAAATTGTGTTGAGCATGAATTGAGGTAACCTGGTACACGAAAACATGCCTTACTGCACACCTATTTTGACACATTATGGGGATAATTTTAGGAGAGTTCACATTTTCTTTACAACCCATTATAAAGGATTTAAAAGAAAATATGTCCACAAAGAAACAATGTTTATGCTTATGAGATTAGGTACACATAATTTTTTTAATTATTGTTAAGAATTTATCTAGTTTTTAGATTATACATTATGTTTCATAATGTTATGATATACTCAATTGTATTCTATTTTTTAGAAATGGTGAATAAAATAAATAATGTGAAACTCACTAATGGATGAGATATGAAGAGTAAGAATGATAAATCCTTTTATGAACTTTAGAAATAAGTTTAAAGAAAGTAGTCTCCAAAATATTCTCATAATGCGTGGAAATAATATCATTTTTTAAAAAGAAAGAGAACGAATTGTCCAATTATTATTTTTTAACAGGTAAGTAAGAGAAAAAGTTTACATTAGGAAAAAATATGGATAAATTGATGAAGGGAGAGAATTATTTTCCAACATATTATAATTATGGAGTGAAACACCATGGTATACTTTAATGAGGAAAAAACAATTTATTCATGTGTGGAGAAAAGGCTATCATGATCATAATTTCAATAGATGGAAAGAGTTTTCAAAAGTTCAATTCATAAACTATAATGATATTGTAAACTATACAAATGAATGTCCCGAGATTCAAGGAAATATTGCTTAAAAAAAGTAAGTAAATCAAGGCAATACTTATTCTATTACAATAGTTGAGGTCGAATAAAATATGTATTTGTGTTTTTGGATTTAATAATTATTTATGATATTTTTCTTAGAAGAATCATGGGATATGTACTTATTTTACTATAGTAACATCTTCTTTATGGAGTTTTAAGAATGTGATTAATATCACAAATAATCAAGTGAATTTATTTTATTGTAATTTTATGTTCATGAAAACACATGACTTAGTTAAGATAATCCTAAATATTTTATTGATGTTGACCTAATAATAAATAGATGGTTATCAGATAGAATTTATTACCTTGAAATATTTTTGTGATCAGATGGATAACATTCTGATGCAATTATTAGATGGATGGATTTAACGAATATGTTCAAAATATTAAGATTTTACTATTGAAATAATAAATATTTCATAAAAGTTTGAAGGAAATGTAGGTATTCATATATTTGGTATATGGGTTTAAGAGGTACATTATTTGGAGAATATTATGTTAAGTTTTTTTTAGAAATTTAGTAACCTTCCTTGTATATTATTTTTTGTTGAATGTGAAATTAATTGGTTTAGAATATACTAAAGACTAACTAATTATCGATTGGATCCAGATAAACTTTGGAAATTATTATTCATAAATAACACATTTTATCTTTATTAGTTTCAGTAAATAGTTAATCGTCGACGTGCTAACCCAAATACCATATGATTTGTTATATGTTTTTTAAGCATTGAAATTCATCTTGAATATTTATTTATTGTTTTAAGGGTTGATGCAAAAAATGATTTAAGAAAATCTAATGGATTATATTATGGTCATGACATAGAAAGAAATCAAGGATGTTTATTTTATTAGGTACTTATATAAAATTTAAAATTATTACTCAACTCTATAAAAATTATTTTGGAACAAAAAAAGTTTTCAGTTAAGTTTTATTTCAATAAAATCTAATTTTTTTAAAAACTAAATATAATTTTATATCATTGTGGTTATCTTTATAATGAACATGGTCTCCATCACTCAGTATCAGAAAATTATGGTTTGATTACTCTCCCATGTCTATATTTTCACATCAAAATTGTGTTATACTATTTTAATTATTTAGTTTGTGGTGGCCTCATAATTTCCCTTTTCTGTTTTATTGATAGGATATTTTACACCCCCAATTTCTAATGTGGTTTTTCCATAATATAATTTTTAAGTATCAATATTTGATTTTTGAAGTAAAATTTCAAATTATGAGGATGAAATTTAATCAAGGAGGAGAGAATGTAACACCCCAATATTTTATTGTATGCATTTTTTTGAATTTAATTTCTCTAACAACATAGGTTTAACATAACACTATGACTAAAAACACAATGATATACATTTAAAAATCATTATTTTTAGATACACATTTTAACTTATCCATTAAATTGGATTTAATGAATAATATTAACCATATTAGGAAATTTATATAATATATAATTAATATATTGTTTCTAAAATCAACCAAATTATTTTATAGGCATAAGTTAAGAACAAATCCAATATTTCACATTAAAGGCTATTTTTTTCTAAAGATAGTTTTCCACCTTTTAAAAATGGTTTTGGGGATTCTTTTTGATTTTTCTAAAGTAGTTGAGTTTCTTATGAAGCGTGAAATACTGTAATTTGTGCTATTTTACAAATACAATATTTATTGGGTCAAAATGATATATGATTGAGGTAAAACAATAATCAGAAACACAAATTAATTTACTTTAATAAAAGTTTTTTAATTATCAATCTATTAATATTATTGAGCCAAAAAAATTATACACAAATGAATAAAAATATTCAAAAGTCACACAACTCGTGTACTATAAATTCCACCCCACCAACTCTTATCCTACACTATAAATCCTTAAAGATTATAAAAAATATTTAGATACAAGTTCATAGTATTCCCTCCACATCCAGGATCCATTATTATCAATAAAATACCAAACTCATGTGCCTCATGGAGGTTCTCAATGAGGAAAATTCAAGAGGTTAAACCTCATTTCTTTTCATTTTATATTTCTTTTCAATTTAATTTATCTTATTATATACTCAATTACCCTTATCCATAAGACATGATAACTCTAGTTTATGTTTTATAATATTTTTTTTGTGTTAATGGAACAACCAATAATCATTTCACTTACTATACCATTTATTCTAAAGATGAAAACATTAACCATGAGGTGTCGATTTACCGCCTTCTTGGATGACATGTTTTTGTTTTCCAATTACACCATCATGGATGTTAATTTAACCTCATTTATGGTTTAAAAAGATTATAATATATGTATTAAAGCTTATTTTATGTTCATTAACCAATATATATACATAATAGTAATTACAGAAAAAAAATATTTTGTGATGATTGAAAAAATTTAAAAATAATCTAAACAATTATCACTAATGTCTTATCTTATGATTCATCCACACACCAAGTAAGAAAAATAACTATATACACATTTAATATTCCAGAATATAGATAATAAAATATAGTTTATATTCTAGATAATATTCCCATTTCACTAGATCTTTTGTACTTGTATACAAGTGAACCAATCGTGAAAACCAAGGAAACATACATTCTCTCATGATGAATTTGATTCATATAACTCATAAAAAAGACCAAAAATGAACATAATAAAATTATAATAAATAAAATTAAAATTATATATGTTCATAATTAAATTATTATTGAATCTAATATCATTATCCAGTATTTTAATTTCTACTGAAAAATTATTTTGTACCAAATATAGGTGTTTTCTCATCCCACTTTTATTTCTATGTGAATTTCCTTATACAACACTATTTATTATCTGTTGTGTATTTATACTTCCCAATTATTTATCATATCATGAATTTATATATGACATGGTATTAAATGTTTTATTTTATTATCATTGATTTTATGGGGCATATGGTTTGATAGTACGCAATGTGGTAGTGGACTCTTCCTAAACCTCTATTTTTCATTCGGGTTATGTTTTCTATCTCATTAACCCAATGTAATTATTTATTGTTATAATATAATTTTTAAAAATTATTTATATATTTTACAAAATCTTTTATCAATATCAGTTAACATTAATTTATTGTTAATTACATGTTTTATAAGGTTCTATTTTTATTTACTCTCGATAAGCATGCCCAATTAAAGGGAACATTGAAATTTCATAATCATTTTCAAGTACGATACATAATATATTTTAAGAAAACAATATATTTATAAAATTAATATTTTTATAATAAAAAAATATTAGTTCATTTATGGTTTTATTCAACCAATTAATGATTTTATCATTTTAAGGATAAATTAATATTTTCCCTTAAACTACAGTAAAGAGGCTCATTTTTAATGTTTCTAAAAAACTACATTTAAGTATTTTTACTTAATTTGGACATAATTTATTAATTAACCATAATTTTATTGTCCTTATATTTTATATTCTAGGATATTCATGTTTATAATATGATTTTATGATCAATACCAATTATTTCCCCAAAGAACTCTTATTTCTGAAGTAGAAGGATATTTCTCTCAAGAATTTTTCACTGATTTATTATTGTAGATTCATACATTGTTATGATTTAAATATTTAAAAGGTGTGTAATACACCTTTATTTTATGATATTTTTTATTATATATATTAGGAATGCATTAGACTTATTATGTAATGGGAGAGGCCCTCTATAGCACCTCGACGCATCAGTAAGTCTCTAGAGACAAACTTGAAAGGGTTCCAGGTGAAGCTTTTACCATTTATATAGAATAATTAGACATGAAAATGATGTTATGTTTTTGATGCCTAATATTATGTATTCCCTCATTATGATATTAGTAATTGATAAACCACGTGATTATTTGACGAGTAGAAAATCCACAATTAATTTTAATGTTATTATTTATACAGAATTATTTATTAAACTTTTATTCATTCAAAATTATACTCCATATGTTGTTTAATATTAAGTTTTTCAAGTATTCACCTTTAAATTTTATTTATGTTTATGAAAGCTTATGTTTAATTTTTTACCATTACTAATCATCTGATCTCAACCCCTTACTTATGTTTCATTTTTCCACATGATGTGAATATTTATATTATTGATGACATATAAGGATAATATAGGAGTTATGGATGTTTCCAAAGGAGTTTATATGATGTTTTTCTTTAATTTTGTAATTTAAAACTTATTTAATTATATTATTTTTAAAAATTTCTAAACTATTTTGTCCTTTGGGATAATAACACTTATCCGCAGTACCAATGTATTTAAGTAAGGCACCGACCGTATACTATTTGGGTTTGTGATTTTTGTAATTTTTATATGATAACTCTTATAGGTGAAGGTGGTTATCCAAAAAACCTTGGAAATCCATTTATCATGATCTCAACATATCAACCATATTTTGAATGGTCTATTCATATAGGCCATCGAGACGAGTGTAATAAGTAGTGATGGAGCTTAGTTCTATATTAAATTATTATTGAATTATTCTGCAAAACTATGAGGTAAACTATGGATCATAGTTATATATATTGTAGAGTGACACTCAATGAAATCTTACCAAATCTCTTTGGAATATCTTATAAATTTTTTCAATGGAGGAATCATCTTTGATGGAAATGAAATCCTTTGACCTGGTAAAGAGATCTCCTAACACCCTAAAAGTGTTATTTTCATTATATGTCATGAATATCCATATGTAATATCACAATGTTATACATTCCCATTTACATAAAATAATGGGAAATGTTTTATTCAAAACAATATAATCTTTTCTTTCGTACTGTAATTTTTTGTTTACCATGAATCGAGATAAAAACCCCACAATATATATCTTCATATTATCCAAAAATAAATATTCCCTCAAATATCTATACATTTTTGAGATTAAAATATGAATAGGTTTTTATGATCAATTTTCATTACACATTTTAGTATTAGAATTTATGAGGCATGAATATTTGTTCCAAAACATATAATTCTATTTTTAGAAAATTTAAACTATGAAATATTTGGTAAATTTTCATGTACAAAAAAATCATCTTTTTTATCCTCCTTGATCCTCTCAATAATGGATAGGTGAGCAGTTACATGATCAAGTTATTTTGATGATCATTTTATTAATCTCATATACATAATTATAATTTTTGAGAATATCAGATCCCTTAAAATCCTTATATGGATAAGATTTATAGAATCCTTTTTTTACTTAGTGAATCTATCTTATTGTTTTCATTTCCATAATTAAAATTTATTGATCAATGATAATACTTGAACATTATTGGCCACCTCCCTTGGAACATATTAAAATTATTTTGTGTAAATACATACTTGAGGATTTTTTGGTCTGTATATATATCACACTTCTCACAATAATGATAATTCCACCAATATTTTAGCACAATGGTCACTAAATCCAATTATAGAACATGATTTGGGTAGTTATACCCATGGACAGTTAGTTTAATAGAAGTACATACTATCACTTTTTCATTTTTCATTAGTACGCAATCTAATACATTTTTAGATTTATTTTGGAAGATCAAAATTACCTCCCAACTAATGGGTATTGTGAGCGAAAACCTACTCATTATCTTCATCTTAATATCATTAAACCTTCATGTATTTATTATTCCTTCCAAACGTGACTCATTTCAATGTTATTTTGAATAGGGTGATTTCCAGTCATGAGAATTTTCTAAAAAATTTACATTAGTACCCATGTAATCCAAGGAAAATATATATTTCTTTAACCAAGTATGGACTTGAAACCCATGTCTCTATTTTTAGGGGATACACTCGTATCAATTTCATGTTGATCACATTCCCAAAGCAATGTTACTTTGTATAACCAAAAGAAAAATTTACTATAATATTCATTCATGTTATCTTTACACAATGTAATCACTGTCGTATTCAAATAATCATCATATTCTTCCTTTATTTTAGAGTAAATAAAATAAAATATAAAATAATAATTAAAAAATTGTTCTAGGTAATCTCTAATAAATATATTATTCAATTCCATGAATATTTTTGTAGTGTTCGTGTTTCCTAAAGGTGTCACTATGAACATGTAGTTCTTATGCCCTTAATAAAGATAAGTATTGGGGATATATTCAATATTCACCATTAATTGATAAAATCCTGATTATTGAACTATCATAGAGAAATAATAGGATCCCCATTTTTAATCAAACAAGTCACCAATCTGTTATATAGGATTATTATCCTATATCACGATCTTTTTGAGGTCACAATAATAGAGTCAATGTTACATTGACCAATCCTTCATATCTATGAATATGAATGGTGTTCCACATAGTAAATCACATCGGTGTGTAAAAAATTATTATAGATTATCCTATTGTTGTTTCTTCTATTCCTCGTGTTCAAAACTGACCATTATATATATATATATATATCCTTGGAAATGGTAAATCTCTGGGAATAAGATAGATTTAAAATGACACAAACCAGCTATGAAAGAGACTATGAAATTCATCAAAAAACATATCAACATATCCCCCCACAATGGGAATGTCTTAAACGATGATATTTTCCATATGCTTAGTCATTTTTAAAGATTTTCTGACTCCTATGGTAATAAAATCATTCTTGTGATTTTAATACTAAATATGATTCATCTTCCACCATTCATTTTTTTAATTATACGGTGATTCATGATATAAAAGTTAATTTAACTATCATATAACTGTATATTAAATCTTTATTTGGAGATGAAATTCATTCCTATAATAGAATAAAATTATACTAATGAGAGTATAAAATAGTTGCATAGAATTTTCTGCTATCATTTGTGGACATTAGAGGTGTTATATACATAAAATGAAATAATTTCACAGTTTTCCATTTCTACTGACATATCTACTCCCTTTAATTATGGTGTTGTTATGATAGTTCCACTAAAATTGTGATATAAGAAAAAATATGTATAACCATGATAAAATATTATGTTCTCAATTATTTCATGAATAATATATGTACCCATAACAACTACATTTTCATGATACACTACTAATTTTGTGATTGAAAAATATTTTCCTTTCTACCTTGGAGGTAGTTGGAATAGATTCTTGCCGCCATCCATTAGTTTACGGGTTTGGTTTGAATAGTTTCCTAATTCCGTATAGTTGAATCATTTTAAAATAGAATGAGGGTTTATAGGGGAATTCCTCTCTCCCATCATAATGGTGGGTTTCTCCAATTGGTATTCACCAGTTAGGTGACCTTCATTTCCACACCTTATTTATTTCATCGTCACTTATAGATAATTTCCAAGGTTCTTATTCCCACATTTTTTTGTGAAGACCCCGACCCCAGTAACCCTAAGCTGGTGCCTTACTTAATTACATTGACAAGCGTTCACATCCCAAAGTTCAAAATAGTTTAGAAGCTTTCAAAATCTTGATACATACATATGTTTTACATTACATTTTTAATGGAAAAACAACATATCAATTCCGTGGGAAATGTTAATTTTCTCTTAGATAATCCTTGAATGTAATTCATTATATACATCTTCACATTCTACGAAAAATGAAAACATGAGAATTTGGTGAGCCGAAATACTTTGTAAGGGTAATAAATATATGGAATGATTTAATAAATTAATATAAAATATACGACATTTTGAATAAATAAAAAAATCCATTAAAACATAATCTTGATCATATAATGGTAGCAATAAAATATGATTAAATAATAACCTAAATAACCACATGAGATTGAAAATTTACCATGGATATTCTACTAGTTGAACAATCCCACGGATTGTCAATTAATACCATCGTAATGTGGGAATGTATAATGATGGAAATATGGGACATACCTTCAAGATCTTGACCAACATATCTAAAAATAAATGTTTAAGGCCTCGACTAAATACATACATGAGAATAAATGGGCAAGGCCTCTGCCAAGTCGATATCTGTTTTGTCTTATGAAACATACTGATGCATCTTGGGGATAAAAATGACCCTTTCCATCACAATCTAAGTTCAATTAATTATTCATCTGAATAGGGTTTAATATATAAAACATATATATATATATATATATGAAATGTAAATCACTATCCCCAATCTATAAACATAATTACAAACCATTTTATGTTGTATGTTGAATGGTATCAAGATACCACATTCAGTGTCAAAATAATCATAAATGATTTTAAAATATATGGTAGTTGATATCATAAATACCAATTCCAATTAATAAAAAGATTCAATATAGGCTGTTGAAATATAGAAAAATACTCAAATAAAATCATTGTGAAATTCTTGAGATAAATATTCGTTTTTTACATAACAATGAAGTGTTATTTTAAAAAAATCATTTATTTTGTCACAAAATAATATTTAAAACATGTATATCCTTGAAAAGAATATGTAATTATACTAAAATTATGCTTGATGAAAAAATAAGTCTAATTAAATACAAAACACGTAAAAAGATATTTTTAGAAACATTGAAATGAGACTCTTCAGCACGATTGAAGAGAAAATATCAATGATTCATTGAAATGGAAAAAGGATTAATTATTTTCATAAAACATGAAATTGAATAATGTATTTTCATGATAAATATTGTGATTTTATAGAAATATTGGTGACATGAAATAGATTATGGATTTTAATTGATCATGGGATGGAAATTAGAGAAGTTCCCTTTAATCTGGATTACTTATGAAGATGAATTGAGAAGGGAACCTTGTAAAACATATATTTCCTCATCAAAGAAATATTAAATGATATAGATAAATTGGTATGGTGCATATATAAATATTTTAAAACAAGTATATGAAATTAATGGAGAATTTAATTGGGGTAAAGGGACTGATAAAGCATAAACTGAATAAAAATTGAGGTTTGGGAAGAAACCCTTACCTTAGTATGAATGTTTTTTATACATGCACTAAATGTCCCGGATAATCAGATTACATTATTTAATTAAAAAATTTACAAATTTTTCTAAATGTATTTTATTTATTAAAAATTTATGATGTTCATTTATGTAATATTTGATGAGTTGTATTATACAATGTTATCATTTAGGGTTGTTCAATTTCTTGGTTTTAATGATTGGTTTACTTGTGTACATGTATGGAAGATCATGTAAAATTTGAATAGTTTTCGTGAATTGAAATTAAATGTTATTATTAAAAATCAATAATATTTCTGTAAATATATATATTTTTTCACTATAAATGAGGATGATTCATTAGGTAGAACATTAATTATGATCATTAGTTTGTTTGGATGATTTTTCAATCATCAAGAAGTTATTTTTTTAATTAATATTATGAATATATATTAGTTCTAGTACATAAACCTATATTTAATAGACATTTTACAATATGGTTTAGCAACTCTAGTGGTTTTGGTACTAGCCTTAAAGGCAGTATTAGAAAATTAAAAATCATCATCCATAAAGGCAGTGAATCGGTACCTCACGGGCAATGTTTTCATTTTTCAAACAAGAGGGGAGTGTAAAAGAAATGATGATGGGTTATTCTATTAACACAATATTTTTCCAATATATAATATATAATCTAGTCATCATGCCACTTGGATAATGAGACATTATTAGATAATAACAAAAGATAATAATCTTGAACGAAACTAAAAGAAAAGGAAATAAGTTTTCACTATTGAATTATTCTCCTTCAGAACCTCCTTAGGGGAAAAGGGTTTTTATTATTTAAATAAATAGACTATTATTTTTACTGATCAAAAAGAAATAGTGATGATTAAATTACTAAATTCATTAAATATGGAATTATAGTTTGAGATTTTTGTGCTTAGATACACGATGACTCAAGGAATAGTGTGTTTAACATATGATGTATATATACCATAAATTAATGTATTATACTATTCACCAAACATTCAATTATATTTGAAAAATCCAAAAAAATATTCCAAATCATTTTTTAATGTGGATAATTCAAAAATGAAATCTATTTTTTGAATATAATTTTATAAATATGTGAAATTTAATGTTTAATTAAAATCATCATTTTCTCAAAAAATACTAAATTAAATATTATCTCTATATTTACAGGACATTAAAAAATTCATTAATGTGTCATATAATTATTTCTAATCATAAGACATCAAAATATTAATTTATTATTTTATGTTATGAAAATAATTTTCTATTAAATAATTATATTAATTTTAAAATTTTAAATAAATATGTAAGTTTCACGAAAATACCAACACATAATATATCATAATTAAAAAAAATTATTTTCCTATTCCATGATATAAATACAACATATTTTCATTTATAAAACACGTAAATTTTATATATAATTTATATATTTTGATACTGTTATATTTTTCAAATTACTATTACTAATGGTCACATTACTATTCCATCTATAACATTTAATAGTACTATATGGTTATAAACACGATATTGTGGGAACCATATACTATCGAAGATGAAAAAAATTAAAAGAAAAATAAAATAAAATCGTGTGATGTTACATTATCTTCTCCTACAAAAGTTTCATTCTAAAAAATTTCTAAATTTCATCCTAAAAAAGATTTCGGTTTTTCTTTAGCATAATTTCATTTCGTTCCCACATCACCTCTTCAATTTAATGATTTTTATAAAGTACATGTACCAGAAAAATCATCTGATTCCTCAACCCATATTCTTTAGTGTCTATAATCTGGATAGGCACATCACAGTAAGATAAATTGAGTTCCAATTATAATAATTTGTATGTAAGGATATGTGTTGGGTTTGTCATGTACTTCTTTTATAAAGAGATGTAGAACTCATTATGTACTATATAAAGGATAGGTGGAAACATCAAATGATAAGCCACATCTTCAACTCTCATGAGGATTTCAAATGAAAAAATGTACATGTGTCTCAGTTTTTTTTCTTTCCAAATCTTATAACACCCTTTTATGTAGGTACCTACAAGAATACATTACCTCCAACATAAAAATCAAAATATTTCCTCCTGTTATCTATATATCTCTTTTTTCTAATTTTATATTCATTGATATTTGTGTGAATATTATTTCATATTAATGTTGTTTCCTCTATATGCTCTGGGTATATAATATTCCTTTCACCAAAATTATCCCAACAAGTCAGTGTATACAATCTCTTTTCAAACAATTCTACATGTGGTACCATTTAAATACTTTAATGGAAACTATTGTTTTTGGAAAACTCTACCAATGTTATATAATGACACCACATTCCTTAAAATTCATGTTATAATGATCTCAACATGTCCTATAATGTTTGGATCATCCTTTATAACCATCCTTTAGTTTTAGGATGATAAGAACTACTCAAATTAAGCTCAATAACCAATGTTTTGTTAATTCTTTTCTATAATTCAAATTTTAATCAAGTATCCTGACCAGACAAAATTGAAATTGGTTATCCATGAAGTCTTACAATGTCATTAATATAGAGTCTTCAATGGTTCCCTAGTGTAAAATCTTCCATTATAGTGAGGAAATGATAATATTTGGTATGTCGATCGACCATTACCCATATTAAATCATTATTTCAAGGTGTTTTTGGAAATCATGTGAAAAAATCCCTAGTAATTTAATATCATTTCCTTAATCAAATTTGACGATGTTTCATGACGCCTCTATGATGTTGTCTTCCATCCTTCACCTATTGATAGACTAAATATCATGATAAATAATCAACAATTTCGTAATCAAATTTTACAATAAAAAATGTTCCATAAAAAAAATATATATATATCATTAGTGATTCAAGGGTTTATAAATAAATTTTTTCTATGAGAATCACTTATTAAGTCCCTATTTATATAAAGTATAGATGTAATACAAATCATATTCCCTATTTTCATAATTCTATGCTCATGAAAAATTTATTCAAACTTCACATCAGTAACATATTTAATTTTTAGATGAAAAATATCATCTCCAGACAGAGAAATTTTAATCCCTTCCAATAAAGATGGTTGGGAAACCCATTGAAAAAGTAGTGATGTTTCACATTTATTTATAAATCCTATATCCAAATTCACTAGGTCCTTGATCAAAAGATCCCTCTCAATCCTCATTTTTTTATAAATCTATGATCATTCATTATCAATGTATATGCTACATTATTTTCCTTCAATCCTTGATATTTTGTTAGAAAATAATTATCATTGTGTAGCACAAGCAACCACCTTTTCTTATGTTGAGTATATTCTATGAGAAGATATATTTCAAGCTATTGTGATTTGTATATATCTAACATACTTATCTATATAGATAGTGTATTTATATCTTCAATGAATATATTATGGCTGCTAACTAAAGAACATTATTCGAATATTTATGTTCATGTGTTTTTTACAACCTTTATGAAAGGGAATGAACTATATCATTATACCTAACGAAACAACCAATTACTTTATTTGGTGTATCCCTATAGATCATTAATCCATTTTTTCTTTATGGTTGGGTCATGATCATAAAATTCAATAATATCTTGTTCAATTCTTAAAAACATACTTCACACAGTTTGTTCAATAATAAATTAAACCATTTATCAGTAAGATTTGTTAACAGGTTATCTAATTGGGGAAATCTTGGAACAAAATTCCCATAATAACCTGCTATAGCAACGAAAACTACAAACCTTGGTTCTTTTCTTTGGTGTATGAAAATTATGAACCACGTTTTTCTTCACATGATAAATTGAGATACTATCTGTAGAGGAAATATGTCTATGAAATGTTACTTTTGTTATCCATTATCCATAATTTCTAGAAATTATATACCACTATTTCTTATAAAAGTTTCTAGAACCATATTCAAGTGGATCTCATGGTATCATATATTTTGGAATATTTCATGATTTCATCAATAAATACAAAAGAAAAATCATCATGATATTATTTAAACATTTTGTTCATTTGATCCATAATAATAGAGGGTGTATTTATCAGTCCAATTAGCATTTCTATAAAATCATAAAGTGTTTAAATGGTTCAGAATGTTGTTTTAGGAATATCTTTCTTCCTCATATGGAATTGATGATATCCAGATCGAAGATCCATATTCAAAATATATAGTGATATTTAAATTTGAATGATTAAATCATCACTGAGAGGAAAAGGATACTTGTTATTTACTGTAATAGAATTTTTTTTCTCTATTTTCAATTCACATACTCATGGATCGTTATTTCTTCTTGAAAAAGTGAACAGAGTATGTGATCGTGTAGCGATTCACTATTTCACTATCACTGTTACACCACTATGAAAAACTTGTTTTGTATGTAAAATTTTAGAAATAATAAAAAAAATTAATTCATGTGTGATTCAATTATTTTGTGTTTATTACTGTTAAAATGGGCAATGATACTAGTTTTGATAATTTCATTGAAGATGGAGGTGATTTGGAGGCCCTGGAGATGATCCAGAAGGAAATGGGCCAAACTGCATGGAACCCAAGGACACCTGTCCACGTTTTTTACCAGTGAGAGAAATCCGTATATCCAAATGGGATTCAATTTTGTGGGTATCTCCAAAACCGCATGGGCTACAATTCAGCTAAAAAAAGTCCAATTCGTTCATCTGGTGGCCGATCAGAACCATTCTGTCAAGGGGACAGAATCTGCACAAAGTCTAGAGTTTGGTTCGGTTTTATGACCATATCTCCATTTATATATGTTCAATGGCCACCATATTTTCCATTGTGATATTCAAGAAATCGGGAAACATATTTTATCTTTTTTCAAAGTCGAGATAATTCTATTTACCTACCCAAAACCGAGATGTAATGGGTGCCACCGAAACTGTGTGCTAAAAACCACTTACCATTTTGGCTATAAAATGGCACCAAGGGAATCTCATTTGCAAGTTCGAACCAGAGGTGAAGTTCTGCCATTTTGGAGTACCAAAGGAGTACTCTCCTCATCAAAGAGGTTCTGGAGGCCCATATCCTCATAGGAGGATCAAGGATGAAGAAGGAGTTCCACTTGAGTTTCTTCCTCCTCCCAATGATGAGCTAAGCGGCAGGTGATCATTGTGAGGGAGCTACACACGCGAAGAGGGAGTTACGACACATAATTCTCTACTGGTTTGGTGTATATTGTGTATTGGAATTGTTCTTTTATGTGTATCTTAATTTTTTTGATTCATCTAATTGAAACACCTTTTATTTCATAATCGATTGGTGTGGAAATTAAAGTGTGCGTCTTGTGTTGTTCCGATTGGACAACATAATAAACCTTTTCTTTCCCAAAAATTTGAGATTTCAATGTTCCTTTACAACCTTTAAAGCATGCTATGGGGCTGTAACTTGACTACATAATTGTTATGTCAAGGTTTAGTTCTAATCGCATCATTTTAAGAGGCTTGTGGGTACCCAAGATCTTGGTTAACTATCAAGCAAAGAATTACACTAAAACCTAATAATAAATTAAGAATGAGTAACTCTTCATGTGTTGTAGTAACTTATCAATGATCACATACCAATCTTATATTTTACAAAATCCACTTGTTTTTCAACTCTTAAACTATTTAAATTAAGTCATTTTTTTAGAAACTGTTTTCAAAGCCACCCCCAATTTAAGTACTTTTTATTAAAAACACACACTCTAAACCTATCAATTCTCCTTGAGAGATGACCTAGGGTCTACCCTAGACTGTAAATCAACCTTAAAATTATAATAAATTTTACATGTCATGACAACACGGTCAAAATTTGGCGCCTTTTCCGGTGCGTGCTTTGGTTTTTTGTGTGTGTTTTTGATAAAGTTTTTTTAATTTTTGTGAATTTTTATTTGTTTTATCTTCTACCTTTGCATTTATTTTTGTGTTATAACTTATTTATTATGCAGGTTCTGTGTATGATGCGTTCTACTCCCGGAGAGCTATAAAATTTCGAACCTGAACCGGAGAGGATCCTACATCAATGAAACCGAGACACATAAGACAACACTTTGAAGAGGAGACATCACATCTTAAAATTCTTCTTGATCCTTCTTCTTCTTCTAAAACCAAAGTTAAAACTGAACATAACTTGTATAACATGGCTGAAAATAATAGAACACTAAATTAAATAACCTCTCCTGATGTTGATATCTGAACCAGTTACATTCAATTACAATGAGAGGAACCCAATATTGAACTAAAATCTGGTTTAATTCATTAATTACCAAGATTTAATGGACTGCCTGGAGAAGATCCACATAAGCATTTAAAAGAATTTCATACTGTGTGTTCAACATTAAAACCTGCTAATCTGGATGAAGAACCAGTAAAACGTAGGGCATTTTCATTTTCATTAGAATACACAGCTAAAGATTGTTTGTATTATGTTAATTCACCTATTAGAGGTTGGGCTAGCATGAAACAAATTTTTCTTGAAAAATACTTTTTAGCCTCTCAAACTGCAACAATAAGGAAAGAAATATGCGGGATATGACAATCTCAAGGATAAACCCTTCATTAATATTGGGAACGCTTTAAAATATTATGTTCAAGTGGTCCACACCACCAAATAAGTGATCAAATTTTAATAAAATATTTTTATAAAGGTTTGATTCCAATATATAGTAACATGATTGATGCTCCTGCAGGTGGTGCACTAGTGGATAAAACCCCAATTGCTACAAGGAACCTAATTGAGACCATGGCACAGAATAATCAACAATTCAGTTCAAGGTCCAGTATACCCATTCGAGGTGTCCATGAGTTACAAAGTACTGAATTTGAGAAGAAGGTGGACACAATGTGTGAAGAGGTAAGTACCATTCTACGACAACTTACTCTTTCCCAAGGAAAATTACAAACTCCTCCTCCCATACATTGTGGTATATGCTCTTTTGATACCCACTATTCCAACCAATGCCCCCAATTGAGAGAAACTTCTGAGAGTTGTGAGGCAATATTCCCAGGATGCCCCTATAACCAACATATTAGGCAAGAACCTTACTATCCATCCAACCCTGGGTGGAAAGAAAACCAAGCCTATAGGCAAGGTGGGTATTCAAACCAGCCTCATCAACCATGGAACCAACTAGGGTAAAGTAGTCATCAACCACCACCACCCAGAAATTTTCAACCACTTCAAAGGCCTTTCCTACAACCCCCTCCAAAACACAAGACTAGCCTAAAATATATGATGAAACAAATGGCTGTCAATAATCTACAATTCGAACAAACCACCCAAGAATCCATACAAGACCTAAAAACCTAATTAGGACAACTAGATAACTCAGTGGGTGAAATCCAAAGCCTTGGGTATGGTAAACTACCATCTGAACCACTTGTCAACCCTAGGGATAAGGGAAATGTTAGTGCCATCACCCTTAGGAGTGGAAATCAAATTAAAAGCCAAATGAACCCTCCATTAGAGTCATCCTATCCTGAGAAAACCACCATCACAACCACTGAAAAAGGTTCAAATGAGGTGGAACCTTATCTTGAGAGAAGCCCTACCAAATGAAAGAGTGTGTCTATTGATGAGTTACCAAGACCAAGCATTCATTTCCATTTCCCCAAAGATCCACCCAACCAAGGAAAGAAAAGGAAACAGAATATGATAAATAAATCTTGGAGACTTTCAAAAAAGTGGAGGTTAACATTCCATTGATTGATGCCGTGAAGCAAATTACACGTTATGATAAGTTTCTAAAAGATATGTGTACACATCGAAGGAGGCTTCGTGCTGATGTGAAGGAAAGTTTGGGGAAGAATGTCTCATCAATGATACAACCATCGCTTCCCACCAATAGAAATGATCCTGGAACATTCTCAATTCCATGTACCATAGGGGATTATTCATTTTCTAATGCTATGATTGATTTGGTTCCTCTATTAATGTGATGCCTCACTCTATTTACTCTTCTTTACAGGTCGGAAAACTGAAGCCCTCTAGAATAGTAGTTCATCTAGCAAATCGGAGTACAACAGAACCTTTTGGTGTTTTAGAGGATGTTCTTATGAGGGTTCAAAATTTAATTTTTCTTGCTGATTTTTATGTGCTAAAAATGGGAGATGATAGGATGAATGGACATACCTCAATTAAATTGGGGATACCTTTCTTGAAAACCTTCAAAACCATAATTAATGTCCATAATGGTAAATTATCTATGGAATTTGGTGGTGGCATTGTCCATTTCAACATCCTTGATGCCATGAAGCACCCCTCAGAAGAACATTCCTCTTTCTCAGTAAATTCAATTGATGTACTCCCTTCCCTTGAAAACACTTCATTTCATTCCCTTGATCCCCTTTCTGATTTTTCTTCATTGATTGAAATGTTAGGAAATGAATCATTCATTGATTGTTGTATTGGTCTAGAAAAGTATCATGCGTGTTTATTAATTGATAATTTATTGAACACTGAGGATCCAATAACCATCGATGACACTTCTAAGCTTGTAAAAGAACATTCCTTATATGATTATATTACCATTGAGTACTTAGATAAGATCATTGACCTTTCACTATCACACACACTACAATCAATCCAAAATCCACCTAAATTGGAACTAAAACAACTGCCTCATGATTTAAAATATTAATATCTTGAGAATGGAAACAAGTTTCCCATCATCATCGCTAGTTCACCCCCTCATGAGAATGAACAGCAACTGCTTGAACATTTTAGGGAGTATAAACAAGCATTGGGATGGACACTTGCAGACATTTCTGGTATTAGAAAATAAATTTGTACACATCATATATTTTTAAATGATGTGGCTAAACAAGTGAGGCATGCACAACGTCGAATGAACCCAACCCTCTTAGATGTAGTTAAAAAGGAAGTAACAAAATTATTGGCTGCTGGAATCATTTACCCCATCTCTGAAAGCCAATGGGTTAGTCCCATTCAAGTATTTCCTAAAAAAATGGCTTCATAATAATTAAAAATGAAAATAATGAATTGGTTCCAAAGCGTGTGCAGAATAGTTGGCGTGTCTGCATAGATTATCACCGACTAAACCAACACACTAGGAAGGACCATTTCCCCTTGCCATTCATTGACCAAATTCTAGAGAGGCTAGAAAAGAAGTCCCAGTACTGTTTTCTTGATGGGTATTATGGATACTGTCATATATATATTGCCCTCAAGGATTAGGAAAAGACAACCTTCACTTGCCCCTTTAACAAATTTTCCTATACAAGGATTCCATTTGGCCTGTGCAATGCTCCAGGTACTTTCCCAAGATGTATGGTTAGTATTTTATTGGATTACCTAGAGAATTGCATGGAAGTTTTCATGGATGATTTTACTGTTTATGGGTCCTCTTTTGAGGAATGTTTAAGTAGTCTAGGGTCCAAAGTAATTGTTTTCTCAGACCATGTAGCCCTCCCGTATCTCTTAAAGAAACCTAAATCAAAACCACGTCTCATTCTTTGGAAGCTACTCCTTCAAGAATTCAATCTAGAAATTAGAGATAAAAAAGGAGCAGAGAATGTGGTGGAAGACCATATCAGTAGGATCTTACCATCCTCGGACATTGTCTCATCACCCTGTATTCCCATTAATGAAATATTTTCTGATGAGCAATTGTACAAAGTGCAAGAGGCTATTCCCTGGTATGCTGAAATTGTAAATTATTTGGTAGCATCTTGAATTCCAACTGATTTCAACAAAAACCAAGCCAGTCATCTAAAACACGAGTCTCGTTGGTACATTTGGGACGACCCCTACCTTTGGAACACATGGATCGATCAGGTCCTTAGGAATTGTGTTCTCAATATCGAGTTTCAGTCTGTCCTTAGATTCTGCCACACTCTTTGCTTGTGGGGGCCACTTTGGCACCCAACGGACTGCTCGCAAAGTTCTTGATTCTGGTCTCTTTTGGCCAACGCTATTTCAGGATGCCCATGAATTTTGTAAATCTTGTCCTCATTGTCAAAGAATGGGGAATGTCTCTAAATGGAATGAAATGCCACAACAACCATTTCTCTTTCATGACATCTTCGATGTTTGGGGTATTGACTTTATGTGGCCATTTCCCAATCCTTTTGGTAACTTTTACATTTTTTTGGCTGTTGATTACGTATCAAAATGGTTAGAGGCACAAGCCAAAAGGATAGATGATTCAAAAATAGTTGTATAATTTTTGAGAACTCATATCTTTTTTAGGTTTGGATTACCTAGGTTCATCATCAGTGACCATGATTCTCATTTCCGCAACCGAACAATTCAATCACTTTTGTGTCGGTATGGGGTCGGTCATCGAGTATCTAATGCGTATCACCCACATACTAATGGTCAAGACGAGGTGTTAAATAGAGAGGTAAAACAAATTCATGAAACAATGGTCCAACCCAACAGGAAATATTGGAGTCTTAGACTCGATGATTCATTATGGGCTTACCATGCTGGTTTTAAAACTCCCATTAAAATTTCACCTTATATGCTTGTTTTTGGAAAGAGTTGTCACCTCCCTATTGAGATTGAGCACCGAGCCTATTGGGCCATTAAAAAAATAAAATTATAACCATTATGGTGTAGGTTTTCAATGGAAGTTACAGATAAAGGAGCTGGAAGAAATGTGTAGAGATTCTTATGAGAACTCTAGGATTTATAAGGAGTGAACCAAGGATTCCCACGACCGCCTTATCCTTTATAGAGAGTTCAAAATTCGGCAGAAGGTCCTCCTCTACAATTCAGGGATGAAATTGCATCCTGGTAAGCTTCGTTCCCACTAGTTTGGACCATACATTGTTACTAATGTCTCTCCATTTGCTGTTGTTCTGGTTCAAAATCACGAAACCAAGCAAACCATCACTATCAATGGGCAGCGGCTGAAGCACTTTCATGAATCCATTCTAGAGTCCCCAATGGAGGAACTCCAAGTTCAATAAGAAAACTATGAATGACATCAACTAGGTTTTATCCTTCCTTCACACATTATCTTTTACTACAGTGAAGACACTACATACTCTAGTTGTGGGGGGGGGGATGGGGGGGATGGGTACATTCCTGGGTTAGTTAGGAATTTTCATCATTTTATTTCATTCTTTGTCTTTTTTCTGGCTGAATGGTATTGTCACTTGTCCCCCCTTCCTCCATTCCACCCATTACATTTGTGCTGGAATGATAATTTTATCCTGGAAAAAGATGCCCCCTGAAATGAATTATGGAAGTAATTGAAAATGCATGTGAAATTTTCATATTTCATGTTGTTTTAACATTTAAAAAAAAATCTGATTTAATGTGTATTTCAGCAAGAATTCAATACTGTTGTGTGACTTTCTTTTGAAATTTGGTTCTTTGTCAATGATATAAATGGTTGTATCATTTTGAAACCTTTGTGAATAATGGTACCCTTTTTGAGATTATTTTAATAAAAATTGTTTCACTTAATCTCTCCACACATCTTTTCACCCAACCATGAAGTGTGAATGTTTTCTTACTTAATGGAAGGTAAATATAAGTTATGTTTATTTTTCTCTACTTACCGAAATCATTTTTCCATATGTTCGTTCCTTATCCGCTCTATTTCATTACTGTACCAGGTTGGACTATGCGTGTGTACCTATAATCCGACTATTGTATGCCCTCAAAAAAGGGAGGGGGTTGTATATTGGGCATGTCAAAAACCACCCTTCCTTGACTTTTGATCTTGTTAAAACTATTACAATTAGATTTGTGAGGAGATCAAAAATGGGTTGGGAGAAGAGTGTGAGATTTTTTCCAGTTGCAACTTCTGAAAAAAAATAATAAATAAGGGGAGTGATGAAATGTACAACCTATGGGGATATCTAGGTCGGGAGCTTATGATTTTAATTCTGAGAAATATTAAGTGAGTGGGTCTTGAAATTTTATTTCAAATGATGTGGGACATGTTCGGTGGAAAGGATTATGTAAGTAGAAGTTTTTAAAAAAACTTATATTTACTCGGTAGAAAGTGGAAAGAATAACATGAAATGGTTGTCACACACATGTGAAGAATTAGTGACATGATTAAATTTTGAACTATTTTCTTTTATTGGCATCATACATCGCTATGAATTTCATTCTGATATAATTTTTGAGACGCCTTTCTCCATGCTCACTGAGAATAACTCCTCGGTGTGATTTTTTCTTTGATCACATTTCTATCAGGAATTAAATTTTCATTTAATGTTGAATCTTTATGATGTTGGAGATATCTAAATTCATAAATTCTGGAAATATTACTTTTCCCAGGAGTGCAAATTTTTAGGTGTGGGGGTGTGATCGTGTAGCGATTCACTGTTTCATTATCACTCTTACACCACAATGCTAAACTTGTTTTGAATGGAAAATTATAGAAATAATAAAAAAATTTACTTCATGATTGATTAAATTATTTCGTGTTTATTAATATTAAAAGGGGATATGATACTTGTTTTGATAATTTCATTGAAGTTGGAGGTGATTTGGAGGCCCTGGAGATGATCCAGAAGGAAATGGGCCAAACTGCATGGAACCCAAGGACACCTATTCACTGTATTGAATAGTGAGCAAAATTCATAAATCTAAATGGGATGAAAATATTTGGGCCTCTCCAAAACGTCATGGGATACAATTAATCTCAAATAAAAAAGGCCAATTCGTTCATTTGGTGGACCATCCGAACGATTCTGTCCAGGGGACAGAATCTGCACAAAGTCAAGAGTTTGGTTTGGTTTTATGACCATATCTCCATTTCTAGATGTTCAATGGCCGCCAAATTTGACATGGTGATATTCAAGACATAGTGATACATATTTTATCTTTTTTCAATGTCAAGATAATGCCATTTACCAACCCGAAACCAAGACATAAGTGGTGCCACCGAAACTGTGTGCTAAAAACCACTTACCATTTTGGCTATAAAATATCACCAAGGGAACCTCATTTTCAAGTTCGAAACAGAGGTGAAGTTCTGCCATTTTAGAGTACCAAAGGATTCCTCTCCTCATCAAAGAAGTTATGTAGGCCCATATCCTCATATGGGGATCAATGATGAAGAAGGAGTTCCACTTTAGCTTCCTCCTCCTCCCAATGTCGAGCTAAGCGGCGGGTAATCATTGCGAGGGAGCAACACACGTGAAGAGGGAGTTCCAGCACATAAATCTCTACTAGTTTTGTGTATATTGTGGATTGGAATTGTTATTTTATATCTATCTTAACTTGTTTTGATGCATCTAATTGAAACACCATTTATTTCATAATCGATTTGTATGTAATTTAAAGTACGCGTCTTGTGTTGTTCCGATTGGACAACATAAAAACCCTTTTCTTTCCCAAGCATTTGATATTTAAATGTTCCTTTACAAACCTTAAATCATTCTAAGGGGCTGGAACTTGACTACATGATTGTTATGTCAAGGTTTAGTTCTAATCGCGTCATATTAAGAGGCTTGTTGGTACCCAAGATCTTGGTTAACCCTCAAGAAAAAGATTACACTAAAACCTAATAATAAATTAAGAATGAGTAACTCTTCATGTGTCGTAGTAACATAGCAATAATCACATACCTATCTTATATTTTACAAAATCCACTTGCTTTTAACTCTTAAAATATTTAAATTACGTTATTTTTTTAGAAACTGTTTTCAAAGCCACCCCTAATTTAAGTATTTTTTATTAAAACACACACTCTAAACCTATCAACGCTCCTTGAGAGATGACCTAGGGTCTACCCTAGACTATAAATCAACCTTAAAATCATAATCAATTTGATGTGTCATGACAACACGGTACGTATGCTCCTTTAGAAACATTCGGATGAATAAATCCATTATTACTCAACTGCTCAAGCTATCTCTTCAGATCCAATAATTCCACAGTGGAAATTATATAAGGACTATTTGATATTGGCCTTGTATCAAGGATTAAATCAATAGAGAAATCAATTTACTACTCTAGAGGATGTCCATTTAAATAATACGGAACTACATCAATATATTCATGTACAATAGGTACGTAATGAATATGAAGATTTAATTTCTCTTCCATAGATGTGGTTTTATCTTTTTACCTAACAATTTCATTTTGAAGAGTTAATGGAGGTTGATCCAGATATGAATCATATGATATAGAATCTCTTCCAAATATAATAAATTCCACCCCTTCATCACGAATCATTATTTCCTTTTCTTTGTGAATAATATTTACACCGTATTTCAGAAGTTAGTCTATAGCTAAGAATAAATCAAAATAAACCATAGTTATGATGTTAAAACCAGAAACATGAGAACATTAATGTGTCATAATTAGAACTTCTCAACTCATCCTTATTTTATTATATTTTTCAGTAAGAGCCTATACTAAAAACTCCATTTTAAAGGTGAATTTGAGTTATCTAAATTTTAATGAAAACTCATAAGATATAAAGAAAAATTATGATCTATAATCTAATAAATATTTAGCTAAATTTGAGTTGATGATAAATGTCCCAACCAGAAAATCCATAGGATATTCAACCTCAGTTTTTGTGATCATATATGTTTGTCCCTGATCCCATGGATACATATGGGGAAACTTTTCTTGATTCTTCAGACAATAATTTTTATTGTGTCCCATCTATGTACATTTTTATTGTTGATCAGTGGACCTTCATTCGTTGCCTCATAGTCACGAGTAAGATTTAATTTCTCTCAAAACATGTAGCAAACTCATTTTTCTTTTTAAGTAGGATCATCTGCGTTTCCATCCAAAAGTATCGTATTTTCGAAGAGACATTTTTTCTTTTTCCATTTATCCATTGTTTATTCCACCACCCTCTTCTTCACTTGTTTTAACACAAAGTGACTAGCATTAGAAAATTATTTCTTTTTATTGATTGTTCACGAAACTATAACTTTATATGATGATAATTCTTAGTAGAACAATTCACATCAGAAGAATGGTTTTCGAAAATCAAAGAACATATCAATATTTCTCTTTGTATTTACTATTTAATCCATTAAATTCCTTTTTATCAATGTAAATATAGACTCATACATTGAAAAATTATCATCCTCTATTTTCCTCATATTCATGAATTGCCTCTCCTTATCCACTCGTTGTTCATGTAGGAAATATTTTTCTATGAAAATTTCTTTAAAATCCTTCCATTTAATATTTACAGTTTCTAATTCTTCCCTTTTGTTTTGAAATAATGACCAACATTGATATGAATCTACAAATAATTGTAAATAATATACAATAACCTTCCCTATCCTTTTAATACCCATAGTGAGAAATATATTCTCTATGGAAAATACTCAATTCTCATCTATAAATGGGTTTGTAGTCTTATTGGTTATTGGATTTTGTTATTGCATTATGTGATGTAGAATTGGTTCATTGTGTTTTAGATCGGGATGACCCATTCCAGTATGGTTATTTCTCATAAACTGAGTCATTTGTACTAATATACATATAATTTGATCATTTCCTATTACATATCTATCTCAAACTTCATTATCTTTCATGCAAGTGAAATCCATACATAGGATACACATGTTGATATGATTTCAATTTCTTCCACTATGTGCCATTTCTATAAAATGTGATACACTAAAGTAGATTATTTATCATAATACATAATTTCTAACATTTAACACCTAACATAAATTGAAAATTTTTGCATAGAAAATATTATAATCATAAACATTTTTTCTTGAGGGATATATTTATTTTTAAATCCTACATAATGGGTTGTAATGAAAATGGGTATTATACTATGATTATCCCATGTGAGTGTCAATACATGGGTGTAGTAAGTCCCTTTTTCATGTACCATGTAATGTCGATTCCAGACCAACACACCATGTCATAGTTGTTACCCCTAGGTACAGTTTTTCCATAAACATATCCACTTGTACTATACAGACAGTGGTGTATTCCTAGGAAGTCCCATATAATATCTATCTGGACAAAATTAATGGGTGTTCTTCTACAATTAGACTGAAATATTTATTAGAATTATGTTCCCTAATCTATGTTTTATAAATATAGTTTCCAATATTTCTATGAAACATTCTATGATATAAACTATAAAGACCTTGACTCTAATAGCCTAGAGGCGATGCCACTGAATTACATTGGTACTAAGAAAAAGTGTTCACATTCTAAAGGACTTAGTAGTTTAGTGGCTTTAGAATACCATATTGATAAATAAGTTTTAAATTATAACATTTATTTAAAGGTAAAATAGATACTCTCTTATAAACACTCATAATATTTTAGATTATCCCTGCATGCCATTCATAATATACATATTCTCATCATGTGGAAAAATAAAACCTAGGTAATGGTTGATCTTAAATTCTTTATAAGGGTATGAAATATAGATGAATCTATCATAAATTAACATAAACAATATGTCTTCTGGATTAATGTGAAAAATTCAATTAAAACATAATCATGAGAATAATATATAAGAAGTAAAACATGATTGAATACTCTAAAATATCCCAAATTACTTATATTTTTATTCATATTTTATAATCCACATTTTAGTGGTTTAAGGGGAATCATAACATTTCAAGGCCCATAGTCATAGTAACATTTCTTGAGCCGATGACTTAGGGGAATTAATCCTAGTCTATAATTACATAGAACATCCCTTCAATAATTTCTATTTCAACATGCCATCTCTCCATCTTCCCATGGTTATTCAGCTTGTTGTCTAGTGAAGTGATGAACAAACCTGACATTGATGGAAATTGTTATACCTTCTCATTATTCCATATCTTCTAGCACTACTCTAAGGAATTAACCTTATCTGAATACTCATTTATAGCCTTATCGTTATTGACTATGTCTAGTTAAACTACACCACATGTGGCCTGATGGCCATGAGGTTTCCCAAAGGTATTGGGGTCGGTTGAAGGCAATGACATGGACCAAAACCCAGACTGAACTAATGTTCTGGGTGGCCCAAAGGCCAGGAGGACTCGTGGAAAAACTAGAGTTCTGAAAAAGATGAATATATAATTCTATATATATGATAAATACCATCAAGGCCTCATCTGAGAAAGTTGAAAATATATATTTATGGTCTCTGTCAAATCCATATATAAAAATATATGGTCAAGCCCTCAAACAAAAACATATTTGTTTTTCCTCATTATAATAAAACATACATTGAGGGGCTATATCTATCCATTCACAACACATACTATGCCTAGTACATTACTCATATGAATTTATTGAGACATGAACGATAAATTCATATGAAATATAAATAACATTCTGCAATCAATAAACACAATTACTAACCATTCTGAGTAGTATAGAGAATGGTATAAAATAAAAAATCCATAATCAAATTGATAATAAACCATTTAAAATAATTTGTAGATGATATCATATATATCAATCCTAGTTAATCATAACATTAAACATAAGGTGTTAAAAAAATTACTTTAATATAATCTTTTTCGATTCGTGAGAGAAATACCCCTTTTTTACTTTACAATGAAGTCCTATTTTAGATAAATCAGATGTATTTGTCATAAAATTATATTGTAAACATGTATATACATGATATGAAAAAGGTAATTATAATGATATTATTTTCTAGTTCTAAAATATTTCCATCTAAAGATAAAACGTATAAAATGAGTTTTTATGAAACAAAGAGATGGCAATCTTTTTTGTAATTTAAGAGAAAATATCTAAGAGCCATTAAAATGGGAATATGATTAATTTCATGCAACAAAAATTGAACAAGGGACATTTTCATGATAAAAATAGATTCTGGAAAAATATATTTGGATTAAAAAATATGATGTATACTTGAATATGTGAATTAAATTAAAAATGATCCCTTTAATCAGGCCTTATTAATGGGGGAATTGAGAAGGGAAGTGTGAAAAACATATATTTCCCCATAAAAGATTGATAAACAAAATTGGATACATTATTTTGGGACATATTCACAGAATTTGGATTAATTATATGAAATTAATAAAGAATAACATTAGGGTATATAGAGAGAAATCATAACAGAGATGAAAAAAAAGGTTTTGGATGATACCCTTACCTTATGTTACAAAGCGTTATTCACTTTCACTTAATTTATTATGTTATCAAAATAAATACATTAATTAATTAATTTTTAAAAAATTATAGATGTATTTGATTTAGTATAATTTCATTATATTCATTTATGGAATTATTGGAGTTATAAGATATAATTTTATCATTATATAGTATTTGTTTCATTGGTTTTCTTGATGGGTTTACTTGTATACATGTATGGAAGATCATGTAAAATGAGATTAGTAGACTAGAATGTAAATTATATGTTATTAATAAACACCCATAATATTAAATAGTTAAATATATCATTTTTTACTATAAATGAGGTTGATTTGTTATATTAAATTTTATTTATGATTGTTAGTTTTTCTTGGTGGATCTTTGATCATTATGATATAGTTTTATTTTATGGATTAATATAATATATAGATATATATTACATATAGAAAGTAATTTTTTTTAATATAAATTTTAATATATTTTTTTAACTACTATAATTTTTTTTTGACCAGCCTTTTATGTGTTATTATAAAATGAAAATTCATCGTCCATTAAGATATTGAATTTTCACATTATGAACAATATTTTATTTTTTAGAAAAAATGGGAGGGTAAAACATATTTTGATAATTTTTCAATTAATTGAATAATGTTCTAGTATATAAAAGATAACGATGTTATTAAGAAACATGGATAAGTGGATGGGAGGAGAAAATAACAAAGGTAAAGAAATTAAAAGAAATTAAAAGAAAAGGAAATATGTTTTCACCTCTTGAATTCTTCTCCTTGAGAACCTCCTTAGATGAAAGGGTTGTTTTTTTATTGATTTAGTCAATAGTTTATTAATTTGACACAAAACATTTAATATTGGTGATTCCATGACTAAATATATAAAAATATAGTAGAATAGTTCAATATTTTTTTGATTACATCACTTATGACTCAAGGAATAATTTATTGAACTTATAATGTAAATATACCATGTATTATACTATTTTAATATTAACAATAAAATTCTAGCATTTTAGAAAAACCCAAAAAATTTACCATAACCATTTTTTGATGAGTAAAATTGAAAAATTTTACCCATTGTATGAAAATATTTTTTTGAAAATAACTAATATAATTTTTCAATAAACTCATTATTTATTCAATAAAATATTGATTTCAATATTAAAACTAATTTTATGACACTTTGAAAAATTACTTAAGGTCTCATAAAATTATCTTACAATCATAAGAAAACAAAATATTAATATATTAATCTATTTATGAAAATATTTTTCTTGTAAATAATTTTTTTAATTAATATTTTTTAAATAAAAATTTACTTATCACAAATATACCAACCATTAATTTTTCATTTTTAAAAAATTTGTTTACACATCCCATGAAATAAATATAATGTATTTTCATTTATAAGACATGTAAATTTCATTTTTACATTCATAGGTTATTTTACTTTTTAATTTGTTCTATTTATATTCCTAATGGTTACATAATTATTCCAATAGTCATATTTAATATTTTATTTCATTTTTCATCTTTTTGATTTGAGGAAGAAAAAACTATCAAAGTTGATAAACATTAAAATATAAATACCATAAAATCATAGGGTGTTACACATTTGATAAAGAAAATATTGGAAATTCATTACACCATTTCATTTATATAATGCACCTCTATAATTTAACTCCACTTTCCAGTTGTTATCCACCTATGTCCCTTGATATTCATTGACTTCCATTTTAACATTGATGGAATATTATAGAATTTACTCACTACTTCCAAAGTCTCGGATTCGAGTGAATTCTTTTATAATTTTATTCGGTACACTAAAAAATTAGTAAACTTAAAATATTTGGTAATCAAAAAGATGTATATGTATCATGAATGTGTTTGAATTTCTGTTTCATATGCCCCAATATATTTATAATCCATTTTATTGAGTGTAATGAAGTCTCTCTCCTTTTCCAGTGAGATAGTATGAGGATAATGTTTAGTAAAAAAACATTTTATTGAATTATTTTCACTCTAATGCTATAATATCCTCCTAAATAATTTTATTCTTGAAAAACATACCGTATTTATCATATCCTCCTTCCACAAGATAAACATCTAGTATAACCTTCTCTTTCTTCATGGTTTGAAGGATGATGGAGATATTTTCAATGGAGAGAATCCATTATTCCAGAATTAAAGGATCCAGAAAAAATATCTAGACTCTATTTTAACATAAGTTTCTCAATTTAAAATTTATCATTATTAAAGGGATTTAGGAGTTCTTCTTGATTTATGTTTTAGTTAAAAACATGAGTTAGTTGTCAATGTTTATCCATAATGTTCCTGATTCCTACTCCCATTGTGATGGTAATCATGTTCGGTCATTAATCAAATTTCCCCACACGTTATTTATTGGTACATTTTATCCTACTTCAAGAGATTAAATAGAATAAAAGAAAAATTTGGGGTGATTAAATTTAAATTATTTAACATATAAATTGGAATGATAATATTAATGTATTAAAATATAAATTACAAATATCCCATAACTTATGAGTTTCTATGATTTGATACAAGTTATCCTCAATCTGCCTTTTAACACAAAATCTCAAAGGAATTTTTTATTCTATTATTAATGGTTAATATGAGCATTGGAATTTTCCAAATAATATCACTCATGTGTGTCAAACTAACTATTCATCAGGGGCCATTTTCTTGGACTGGTTCTCAATCATGTCTCACACAATACGGTGTTTGTAACAACCCGAGATTTTACGAGAATTATTTTTTTTAATTTCTTTGATGTCTTTTGTTGTACGCTACACCAAAATTATCTTGCGCTATACACAACACTGTATTATCTTTCAATATACGCAAATCTATTCTTGCCTCGAGTTACACATAATTTCAAGTTCATTTTGTTGAAATTATTTTATGCAACATTAAGTATATATTTTGTTTAATGTATAAATGAAATAAGTTTTGATTATGTTATATGCAACATTGAGTGCATATATATATATATATATTCAATGTATAAATGAAATATGGTTGGATTCTATTATACGCAACAACAAAGGATTCTTTCACTACATTCATCCCGGACTTGTCTTGCATTACACGTAATCACGACCTTCCACGATAGCATGTGTTGTATGCAATACCGAGATTCACTAAACAACTATATGCTATATAAACTACCCGTTATGAATAGTAATACCCACTTTTTAAAATATTATAAATTTTATCTTTCTAAATGGAATTCATTTTTGGATTCAGAAAATCAAAATTAGCCTAGGGTGAAGTTTTGGTATTTTTCTGAAAACTTTCAATTTTTGATGAATAGTGAAAACACTAGGTTACTATTTAAAAACCGACTTTTTATTTAAATAAATATTTATTTTATTTAATATTTTTAGGTCATAATTGATACATAATACCTATATATGTTCAATGTAATTCATTGGAGTCATTTTAAATAATTTTAGATATATAAAAAATTTATTGAACTTTTCACCATCTTTTACCCACCTCCTAGGAGAATTTGGAAATTCACATAAAACATAATTTTACCGCATCTGTGAGTGGAATTTCGAAAATCAGAGAGACACAGTTAATATCAAGGACTAAAATGTGGTTCAATGAGATGAAAATAATTTCTGGTGAATAGTAACTTTTTACTTTTCTTTACCATGGTTAAAAGTAAATAGGGTAATTAAGGGTAAAAATGATATTATTATTACCTAAAACATGTTCTAATTCTATTGGATAAGTTTAATTCAACCAAAAACAACCTTAGGAATAAAATATGACCGTATAGGTCCACTTGGATTAGATTAGGACATTTATTAATAATTTAATTAAACAAGGGTTAAAATAGTTAAAATCAATGTTTAATAACTAATTTTTTTTAATATATGGTTATACATAAGATAAATTAGACTATAAATATTCATTAAAAATTTAGAAATATTTTCTACATAATGGTATTTTATTTATAATTTTTAGATATTAAATAATTAAATTTATTTATGAAACAATGACGATGCAGTAATTATCTTATTAATGAAATATTTACATAATTGATTTTATAAATAACCAAATAAATGTAATTTGAGACTTTTTAGGAATTAAAAAATTTTATAGGTTAATATGACATGTTAGTATTGATATAATTAACTTTCTTCAAACTAATCATTCTGTTATGATTTTCACAAAAATCAATTACCAAATAGTGTAAAAATTGACATAAAATAGTTGTTAAAACAAATATTATATTATTAATTGTTATTTTATTCCTAAAAATATAAGGTTCGGCCAAATTACTTATATAAGGTTATATATATTAATAATAAACAACTTGGGGTTGTTTTGGCTTGTTATAGTAAGTTTATTAACCTTATAGTGTAAGAAAACTAGAAGACACGATAAAAGTAAAATTATTTAACTTAAAGTTAAATATAAATGATAAGGTTAAAATTGTAACCTAAACTTGTCTAAAATCTATTGGTTGAGAGGATTTTGACCCATCCCCACTTTATCTTCTAAATAAATAAATTTTGATCTATTATAAAACAAATATCACTTTATTATAAAATAATATTTGAAGTTTTTCCAAAGGTGCCCCTCTCCTCCCTTATAAAAAGGGAACCCCTTCCCTATTATCTTCACACCCTTTTGAGCCTTTAAGATCGGCCAAACCCTAACCATTTCTCTTCCACACTTCCCTATAAACATTCTAGAGGTTCTGGTCTTCTTAAAAGACCAACTCTACTTCCTTAAGAGAAGGCATAAAGGAGGTACGTCGAAGATAAGGTAATCTCTTCTTCCGATTCTCTCAAGTTTCTTTCTTCATCAACTTCTTCTTCTTTGGTTGTTTCATTATGAAGTAATAACATCAGTATCACCCATATAATGATATGTTATTATAAATATGAAACAACAATATTTCACTTTCTATCCATCGTATGGAAAATGAAATCACCGCACGTGCGTACGTACGGAATACCGTCTCCACGCCGTGGTGTAATCTGTTTTCCACCACCACCATACATGGATGGGTATAATGGTGTAAATAAAGACAATATATGATTATTATAACATCATAATGATTCTAATATATTATATCATCCACTCCGATTCCATTCAATAAATATGGGAACGATATCATCGCTCATGCGTACGTACGAACTACCATCTCCACGACGCGATGAGATTCATTCTCCATGTTAACCATTCATGAATGATTATAAAGTATATATAATAAGTAATAATGAAATATATGGAATAATAATGATACTGTATTTATGTATATATATATATATATATATGTATGTCATCTACTTAATTCCATTCAATTAAATAAGGAAACGAAAACAACGTTCATGCGTAAGTATGACCTACCGTCTCCATGAACGGTCTATTTCATTCCATTTATCGATCTATCATATATATATGTATATACTGAATATATATTATATATAAATCAGGTTTTATATTCTGTAATTATGTAAATAAGTATATATGTAATAATATCAAAAACAAAAAGTCCAAACACGTACGATAAATAAAACGATTTTACCCAAAATGTCGATTAAACATGGAATTTACAAAAGAACGGATAATATAAAGTCATAAGTGAACCATTTATGACATAATAACAATGAATATGATTCTGTAATAATTAAATGGAATTATTTAAATCATTATATAGGAGTTTTGGATATGTACAAAGCATATCGGACCTAAGGTAAGGGATAACATTTTCAATCTCGTTTTTATCCGAGATTGTTCATTCGTAAGTCTTTACTGGGGTTATATTTATCCTCCATGTCAAAGTTTTATAAAAATATTTTCATGTATGTTTAATGTCCTCTTTTACCCATTTTTTACTTTTACTAAATGGTGTGTAAGGAATCTATTTTTTTTGTTTACCATACGAGGTACTTTTTGACTTTTCCAGCAAAAGTACGAGAAGAATGTTTTTTAACTTATACGGCATGAAAGGATTTTTACAGTTTTATAAAGCCTTATTATCATGACGCTTCCTCCAAAATATTCCATGACTATTTTCAACAAAATCCTTTTCTTTTTCATGACATTTTGTGAAAAGAAAATTACTTTTATGAAGAATGGATATTTTCCTCAAGAATTCATTTCAAGTGTTTTATCAAAACCATTTTCCATATATAATGAAATTATTTAATATGTGTTTGTTTCATGTATAATGTCTCTATGATTTACATGGTTTCAATTTTATTATTATGAAATTATATCCATTTATTTTATATGTATTATGCGATGATGGGATGATGTTTATGAAACCCATTTTATTCATTGGGTTATAATGAATGATGTATGTTTATTTTGTGGCACAAGTAAGAATGATTTCACTATGAGATGGGTGGGACCTATATCTCCTTGAAATGTACTAGGTAAAGATTTATATCTCATGAGATAGACATGGATAGAATGGTATGTTAAACCGGTTCAGTGATACAGGACTGAAACGAGGAGTGAACTCGATTCAGAAAGGGACTTTGTCCACTAAGATGGTCTTGGCAGCAATGCCTTGGATACTATGGAAATCATAACAAGTGCTGAATGGTTGCCATAATTATATGATGTATTCCCATTCTATTTTATCAAGATTTATGTTCCTTTATGATATATGCCTTACGTACTTCCATGATTTATGTCTGTATTCAAGATTTTGATGTTTAGATTTTATGTTCAAGCTTCTACATTCAAATTTTTATGGATTGTTTTATGTTCATTATGGTTACCCTTACGGAGAATTTGATCTCACCCTTTTTATGTTTTCTTTTCCCCTGGATATAAAGAAAGGTTTTAGGTAAGAAAACAAAAGGGGAAGATCTTTATGGGAGATGTTGAAGATCTTTCACCACGATTAGAAGATTAAATTCCGAGTTTCCAAAGAAACTAAACTATTACATTCCTTGTGTGTCTGTGTTTGTTACGTATTAAGTATTCTGAAAAAGTAATGTAATTTCCATGTACGTTAGGCTTTGGGTCTCTACAGTTGGTATCAGAAGAAAGGATTAGTCAACCATTGGAAACTAGGATGCGAGAAATTTAGTGAGATCCCTAGAGATATTTCTATGGTATGTCTAGGGATGTCCCTAAGTTTAAGTATAAGTATAGGTTATAGTCATAGAATTATGGTAAAGATCTTAGTTTTTAACCTAAAATATTAGATATTGAAGGTAATCCCCCTTGATTATGATTTTGGCCTCTCACACTTTTTTTTTGGGGTTTAGAAAATGGCTGGGAATGGGAAGATTCACGATAATGGAAGATATAATGGACAATGGAATGATATTCTTTATGAGCAACCGAATGAAATTGGATCTAGAGGTCCACATATCGTTATTATGCCTAATCAGAAATCTCATAATATGATCAATAATATCAACTTTGGTAACTTTCCCGACTAAGATAATAAGAGAAATATGGAGTTTCATGATGATCATAGTGGAAGGAAAGTTAAATTTCTATCATGTAAATCATGTGGAAGAGGCATCAAGGAGTATATTTCAATGGAACTGGAAGATTCTTTGGGTGCGGAAAAGAAGGACACAAATCCAGTAAGTGAAAAGGAAAAGGTTCAGTTAACACCATGGATAAGGATAATGGTATTTCTACGGCATCAACAATTATTAGATGTTTTAAATGTGGAATGTATGGGCATTATGCAAACCAATTCCCTATGGGAAAATATCATGAAGAGAATCAGCATGGTCATATTGGTAGTATTTATGTGGATGATGATGAGGAGACTGAAAATGATATATGAGATGAAAGAAGTGTTGAAGCTTGGTCAATAGTTTATGAAGGTAGTGGAATTAATGTATGCTTATCAAGAGTTATGTTGTATATGTAATTTAAGGGTACAATAGAATAAAGAAACATCTTGGGATTGTTACACTATTGTTTTTCCTAAAGTATTTGAAAGTTTATGTTGAATGGTACTGGTAACCATGAAAGGTTATTCAGATATTTTTAGAAAGAAGATGATATGCACATAATGAATGGATAAGGAGGAAATAAAATGATTGATAGTATTCATGAGCTCATGATTTTTATAAGGACTAAGTGATATCATGGTTTGAGTATACAGAATTTTGGGATTTTGGTATGGGGAAAGAGTTAACTTTTTACAGCACTCATGTTTTCAATAAGGTTCAATGGGTATTTATTTTTCAAGAGAATACATGATTAAGGCCTTAGAATGTTTGGAATGTGACCAAAAAGACATATCTTATTATATATGGGGATCATCGATGGTATTAACATTCTTGTTATATGAACTCTTTGGTAATCATTTTCACTATAATATGAGACTGGACAGCAGTATTTTGGATAACCCTAAAGATAGGAATGTATTATGTTGGACCTAAGTTATTATTGGTTAAGGATAGAAATTTTTCTATATTATTGATGGAATGTTAGAATAATGTAGTTTTAGAAAAAGGAAAACCTGTAGGATGGGAAATAACCCGTCACGTCGGACAAGGCTGTGGGAATCGAACCCACAACTGAAGTGCGACAGGCCTTTATCACCTACCACTGGCCTACAGGAAGTCCCTGTTTAGTAGAAACTAGTTTTATTATATTTAGCAGTATGGTATATGAAATATAAGTCCATTTTAGGAACCATATATGATTAATCTCACTATAGATGGACTTTTGTATTTTTGATAACTTTTTCTAACCTTTTGTTTGAGACAGATGGAATGACCCATTATTCTATCACATGATCTACTAACACTTCACGAATGACAAGTTCAACTTCATTTCTTTAAGAGATAAAGTAGAAATTGTCCATGGAACGACCAACGATGATACTGTACCAAAATCAAGAATGTATTTCTTCTAATTCCATTTTTTCAACTTTATCGAAATGATCTTGAAAACAAAAAATGTTGTCCTAGTGCCCTTATATCCGACGAATTAGATGATATCATAGATCATCATAAATCTATGGCTTTGTGATTGTTGTCTTTTTCATATCCCTGTTCTCTACCACTCTCCATCATAACATGATGATTATATTTCTCTTCCAGATCCATATTTTCACCTATGTTCTCCTACGTGGAAACCCAGTGATTAGTTAATTCGGGTAACGGTTACGTTTCATACTTTAGTTTTTAAAGATAAGTTTTTATATTCATTTTTACGATGTGTGTTTATATTAAAGAAACTTTCAAGTAGAAAACCATTTATAATCTCGATGAATTTTGAGGGCGAAATTCATTTTAAGGGGGGTAGAATGTAACAACCCAATATTTTATGAGAATTATTCTTTTTAATTTCCTTGATGTCTTTTTTTTGTACCCTACACCAATATTATCTTGTGCTATACACAAAACCGTATTAGCTTGAAATATATGCAACACTATTCTTGGCTCGGGTAACACACAATTTCAAGTTCGTTTTGTGGAAATTATTTTACGCAACATTAAGTATAGATTTTTTTAATTTATTAATGAAATAAGTTTTCATTATGTTATATGGAATATTGAGTATATATATATATATATTCAATGTATAAATGAAATATTGTTGGATTCTGTTATACACAACAACTAAGGAGTCTTGCACTACATGCATCCTTGACTTGTCTTGCATTACACGCAATCGTGACCTTCCACGATAGCGTGTGTTGTACGCAATGCCGAGTTTCACTAAACAACGATATGTTATATAAACTAGCCGTTATGAATAGTAATACCAAATTTTTAAAAATTTATTAATTTCATATTTCAAAATGGACTTCATTTTTGGATTCAGAATATCAAAATTAGTCTAGGGTGAATTTTTTGTATTTTTCTGAAAACATTCAATTTTTAATGAATAGTGAAATCACTAGGTTACTATTTAAAAACCAAATTTTTATTTAAATAATTATTTATTTTATTTAAATTTATTTTAGATCAAAATTGATACATAATACGTATATAATTTCAATTTAATTCATTGGATTCATTTTATAATAATTTTAGATATATAATAATTTTATTGAACTTTTCACCGTCTTTTACCCACCTCCTAGAAGAATTTGGAAATTCACATAAAACTTAATTTTACGGCTTCCATGAGTGGAATTTTGACAATCCGAGAGACACGATTAATATCAAGGACTAAAATGTGGTTCAATGAGATGATTTTGTTTTGCTGAATAGTAACATTTTACTTTTTTTTACCACGGTTAAAATTAAATAGGGTAATTAAGGGTAAAAATGATATTATTATAACCATAAAAAATGTCCTAATTCTATTGGATAAGTGTAATTCGACCAAAAACAAGCTTACGAATAAAATATGACCATCTAGGTCCACTTGTATTAGATAAAGACATTTATTATTAATTTATTTAAAGAAGGGTTAAAATAATTTAAATAAATGTTTAATAAATAAAACATTTTTAATATTGGGTTATACATAATATAAATTTGACTATAAATATTCATTAGAAATAAAAAAATATTTCTTACATAATGGTATTTTATTTATAATTTTTAGACATTATATAACTTAATTTATTTATGACACAATGATGATGCAATAATTATCTTATTAATGAAATATTGACATAATTAATGTTATAAATACCCAAATAAATGTAATTTGAGACTTTTTATGAATTAAAATAATTTTAAAGGTTAATATGACAATTTAGTATTAATTTAATTAGATTTTTTAGAACTAATAATTTTGTTATGATTTTCACAAAAATCAATTACCAAATAGTGTCAAAATTGACATAAAATATTGTTTAAAACAAATATTATATTATTAATTGTTATTTTATTACCAAAAATATAATATTCGGCCAAATGACTTATATAAGGTTATATATATTAATAATAAACAACTTGGGTTTATTTTGTCTTGTTATAGTATGTTTATTAACCTTATTCTGTAAGAAAACCAGAAGACACCGTAAAAGTAAATTTATTTAACTTAAAGTTAAAACTAAATGATAAGGTTAAAATTGTAACCTAAACATGTCCAAAATATATTTTATGAGTATATTTCGACCCCTCCCCACTTTAGATTTGAAATAAATCAATTTGGAGCTATTATGACCCGAATATGACTTTATTATAAAATAATATTTTAAGTTTTTCCAAAGGTGCCCCTCTCCTCCCTTATAAAAAGGGAACCCCTTCCCACTTCCCTTCACACCATTTTGATCCATGAAGCTCAGAAAAACCCTACCCATTTCTCTTCTACACTTCTATAGCAACATTCTGGAGGTTCTGATATTCCCAAAAGACCAACTCTACTTCTTTAAGAGAAGGATTAAAGGAGGTGCGTCGATGAAGAGGTAATCTTTTCTTCTGATTCTCTCATGTTTCTTTCTTCTTAAACTTCTTTTTCTTTAGTTGTTTCATTATAAAGTAATAACATCAGTATCACCCATATACTTATATGTTATTATAAATATGAAACAACCATATTTCACCTTCTATCCATCATACAAAAAATTAAATCACCGCGCGTGCGTACTTATGGAATACCGTCTCCACGGCGTGGTGTAATCTGTTTTCCACCACCACCTTACTTGGATGGGTATAATGGTGTAAAGAATGACAATATATGATTATTATAACATCATATTGATTCTAATATATTATATCATCCACTCCAATTCCATTCAATAAATATGGGAATGATATCATCACTCGTGTGTACGTACGGACTACTGTCTCCACGATGCGATGAAATTCATTCTCCATGTTAACCATTCATGAATGATTATAAAGTATATATAATAAGTAATCATGAAATATATGACATAATAATGATATTGGATTTATGTATATATATATATGTATGTCATATACTTAATTCCATTCAATTCAATAAGGAAACGAAAACAGCGTTCATGCATACGTACGGCCTACCGTCTCCATGAACGGTGTACTTCATTCCATTTATCGATCTATCATATATATATATATATATATATGTATATACTGAATATATATTATATATAAATAATGTTTTATATTCCAGAATTAAGTAAATAAGGATATAATTAATAATATCAAAAAACAACAAGTCCAAACATGTATGATAAATAAAACGATTTTACCCAAAACGCTGCTTTAACATGGAATTTAAAAAAGAATGGGTAATATAAAGTCATAAGTGAACCATTTATGACATCATAAAAATGAATATGATCTGTAATAAGTCAATGAAATTATTTAAATCATTATACATGAGGTTTGGATATGTACGAAGCATATCAGACCTAAGGTAAGGGATAGCTTTTCCAATCTTGTTTTTATCCGAGATTGTTCATTCATAAGCATTTACTGGGGTTATATTTATCATCCATGGCCATGTTTAAAAAAAAAAATTCATTTATGTTTAATGACTTTTTTTACCCATTTTTGAATTTTACTACATAGTATGTAAGGAATCTATTTTTTTTGTTTACCATACGAGGTACTTTTTGACTTTTCTGGCAAAAGTATGAGAAGAATGTTTTTTAACTTATACGGCATGAAAGGATTTTTACTGTTTCAAAAAGTGTTATTTTCATGAAGCTTCCTCCAAATGATTTCATGACTATTTTCAACAAAATCCTTTTCTTTTTCATGACATTTTGTGAAAATAAAATGATTTTTAAGAAGAAAGGATGTTTTCCTCAAGAATTCATTTCAAGTGTTTTATCAAAACCATTTTCCATATATGATGACATTATTTCATATGTGTATGTTTCAAGTATAATGTATCTGTGATTTACATGGTTTCACTTTTCTTATTATGAAATGATATCCATTTATTTTATATGAATTATTTTATGATGGGAAGATGTTTATGAAACCCATTTTATTCATTGGGTTATAATGAATGATGTATGTTTATTTTGTGGAACAAGTAAGAATGATTTCATTATGAGATGGGTGGGACCTATATCTCCCTCTAATGAATTGGGTAAAGATTTATATCTCATGAGATAGACATGGTTGTAACGGTAAGTTAGTCCGATTCAGTGACACATGACTAGAATGAGGAGTGAACTCGATTCAGAAATGGACATTGTCCCCTATGATGGTCTTGGAAGCAATGCCTTGGCTACTATGGAAATCATAACAAGTGTTGAATGGTTTCCATAATTAATTGATTTATTCCCATTCTATTTTATCAAGATTGATGTTCCTTTATGATATATTCCTTACATAATTCCAAGATTTATGTCTTTTCTCAAGATTTTGATGTTTAGATTTTATGTTCAAGCTTTTGCATTCAAATTTTTATGGATTTTTTTATGTTCTCTATGCTTACCCTTACTGAGAATTTGAGCTCACCCTTTTTATGTTTTCTTTTACCCAGGATATAAATAAAGGTTTTAGGTAAGAAAACAAAAGGGGAAGATCTTTATGGGAGAAGTTTAATATCTTTCACCATGATTAGAAGATTAAATTCCGTGTTTCCAAAGACACTAAACTATTACGGTCCTCGTGATTCTGTGTTTGTTTTGTATTAAGTATTTCTCAAAAGTAATGTAATGTCCATGTACGTCAAGCGTTGGGTCTCTACAGTGTTATTGGGGGTTGTTACCCCTAGGTACATCTGTTCAAGATCCGCATAATGTTTATTATCCTTTAAGGGATTTATTATATTAGAATCCAATTTCTGTATAATTTAACACTTTTATTTATTTTCTTGTATTATCCATAAATATTTCACTAGAGTTTCATATCATAATTCAGAAAATAACTAGACACTTTTCTTAAACCATCTACGAATTGCCTTATTTTTAATAAATTTTCAATGATTTCTTAAATAAAGGTAAACATGATACAACCTAAATTATTGTAATTAATATTTTATTTAGGAATAAAGAACATAACATAATCAATTAATAAATGGCTACAAAACATTTCTGAAAGCTTCATTGACATGTTTCTAAAATTCTATATCTCTTAAAACTGCATAGGAAAACCTGAGTATTTACATAAGAAAGGTGTGAAATAAAAATATCAGTAAGAGGAAAAAATGAATGGAATATGTTAATTTAATACATGTGATCCAATAAGAATCATTATAGAACACAAGAGGCGATAATCATAATCGTGGACAATGAAGCATGATATAACATGATAACTTAAAGGCAACATGAAAATGTGGGAACAACATAAAACATGGCCCCATAAACATATTAATGGTTATGAACTAATGAATACTAACATATTTTTATTTGGATAACCTCCGATTCACATTTCACTGCATCTCAGGATATTAAAACATTACACAATTTATTTGAGATCTCTATGGGATCACCCATCGAAATCATACCATGTATATTCATATGCATACCATATTGATCACATAATATATGCATTTATTTCAACCCTATTAAACTCAAAATTAGGGTGTGTTAGTTAAAAAATGTAATTCCCAAATCAAATAATTATAGGTACATATATGTGAATACCCTTGAGTGGAAATGAGTAAGAGAATTTAGTTCACAATCGTTTTGCATGAAAAATTACATAAACCTTTCAGCAGCCTAATGACAATATATACAGATTCATAAAACTATTTAATGATAGAAAAATGGTTCTATAATTTTTTTTAAATCATAATTAAAATATTAGGTATGAGAAAAAAAACATATCCCAATAATATGAATTGAAAATAAAAATTTATAAAATAAATAACATTATAGAATAAATAGGAGAAGTTGATCCATTACATTGAGAGGGTGTTTCCCAAAGCATGGGGGAGCTTCTAGTAGAAATGGTTGCACCTTGGAAGGGGAATATAAATTAATGGGGATATAATTTTATTGATTAAATGTTTTTGAGTATAGTGAAATGGGATCTTCGGTCAGATTATATGTGAAAAAAAGAGTGGAGTCCATTATTATTTTCTAGACACTGGTTTGGATTTCTATACAATAAGGTAAACAATTCGACATAAAATCCTATATGTTTAGACCATGGTTTCTTTCCTAAAGGATTGGTTTTCATTATTTTATAATTCTAAAAACTGAACTCAATAAAATATTAACCTTGGTTATGTGTAAGTGAGTACTATTCAAAAAGAAATGATTTTTAAACTTTAATATATAGCATAAGATTCATTAGAGCAATAATGGATTTATAAAATCAGTAAAATATTATTAAATAATTATTTTAGAAGGATGAATATATATTTTTCCATTGATAATTTTTATGGAATATATTACATCACAATTTGATTATTATTTTTTCATAATATAAAATGTACATTTATACCTAATTTAAATTATACCTGAATATTCGAATACCTGTGAAAATTTATAATTTTTTTTTAAAATTTCTATATAGTGAATTCAAAAATAATATTTTGTTTCCTAAAAATATATATAATTATTCAAATTTTAATTTTTAAATAAAAATTCACATTTATTGAAAAAGACTTTTTTATAATAGAAGTTTTCAGACCATTATAGAATTTATTTTTCACATCATAAAATTTATATTAAAAAAAATATATAAAAAATATTATTTCATAATAATATTATATTAAAATATCATTTATATTTGAAATTCATGAATTAATCAAAAATAATTCCTTAATTAAAAAACAATTACCACAAATTACAATTAATGTTTTTTTATTGAAATATAATTATGGTCGAACTCATTATTCAGTCATATATAGAGTATAATTAATAATAAATAAATAAATAATCTTTTAATAGAATATAAAATATATATATTCATGTTGTTGGGGTAGAGATAAATTTTCCTTTTATTACACCATAAATTCATTTGTGTTAAGGTTTGTGATGTTGAGGATTTCATGGGATGGATGAAAGAACATGGTTCGGGGCATGATCTTGATGAGCCTAAACATAAAACATAAAAGGTTTTTACCATGAATTATTTGATGAATCTAATTCTCAACTTGGTCAATAGAAATTTCCAGATATGCTAAATCTCAATGAATCTCTGATAAATGTGCTTTATAGGGTACAAAGCTACTTTCTTGGGATATCACTTCTATCATATTCGTCAATGAACATAATCACATTTCTATTGTTCAGAAGGAAACAAAAAAATGATAAATGTGTATAATTTGTATCAATGGTGTATTTTGAGTGAGTTGGGTAAAATGTGGTGCACAATCATTTATGTGGATTTACCATTGTTGTTCTTGATGGAAACCCTCAAAAGATACAAGACCCATAACTAGGTACATACCTGATTCCCAAAGCAAGGTGATCAGTTGGGGTTTCAAATCCAATGACACTTAGGATATCACATTGGTCAAGGGAATGGGTGGTCGGGCTAATCTCAAAATTTGGGGGGGGGGATTTTTTCATACTTCATTACTCTTATTGAATTATTATTTGTTCTAGTATATTATCGAAATCTCGATATGTGATAATTTATCTTAACAAAATGATCCTATTTTAAAAGATTTTATATGTATAAGAAGGGTGGTCTCATTATTTAATCCTTATGTATTTAATCAATGATCATCATCTATTTTTCAGTTATGAATACATACATATATGTTGAAGCTCCATAAAAGGAACTTCAGAATTTTATACACATTGGGAGGTAGTTAATATTTTGAGGTTGGAATTTAGCCATTATGAGGAGTCCAACAAATCATGATAAATGTGGGAATAAAAATAAATGTAGTTCTTTAAATCCATTCCATTTAACATAATGGATAATTGATTTTTTGTGGGAACTTTAGCATCAAATATTATAGCTCGAGTCTTTAGGAGACATCCTATGTATCCTAGTTAAAGTAGGAATTAATGTTATTATAGTTTGTTCATTACCTTGGTACTGGGCCCAAAGTAGATTCCATAATATGTGTAATTATTATATAATACCATTACTTGGGGTTTTCAAACCAATATTTCCCTGGTTTGTGGAGATTCATGATGCAAAAGACATGACCATTGAAAATCCCTAATCCCACATGAGCTATGCTTATTGTTAAAGCCTGGGATAACAATTAATAAATTTTCCATCATATGAATGTGCAAAAAATTTACTAGGATAGTTCATGGGATGTTTCATAACGATATTGGGACTCTAGGAGGAGTCCAACATATCCAAGTTGTAGCATGAATCAGATTCATCGTAGTTGAAATGGATGCTTTTTCCACTTATGTATGAGGTAGAATGTTCATCCCATGACAATTAATGTGACCTCATGGTTGGATGTTGAGAAAAAGTTGGGGAATTATACTGAATTAGATCCTTTTTGAGTTCTGTATTGGTCTATATGAAGGAATACAATATATTTAATTTAGGGAAGGAATCAGATTCTTCCTAGTTCAATTAGATGGGGCATACATACTAATGTTTCCCTTATATGCAGACATATCATATTAGGCTGCTCATCAGATACTAGACAAAGAGATTACATATAACCTAATAGAGTCTTGTGGCATGAAGGATAAGATCATTATGACTCCCTAATCCCACATGAGATATTCTAAATGCGAGAAAAATGGATGGAAAATTATAGCTCCCCAATCAATTCATGGTATCTTTCTCTTAAACACATTCTAGTTATAGCCTATATTTCATGAATCACTGAGGCAATATGGAAAACAACATGGTTATTTATAAAAGATATCAATAACCTAGCCATTAAACTTAAATTTTCCAACTCTGCGATTTGAATTTTAAAAATCTAACATACATGGTTGCGATCCATATGTTATTTGGAGTCCGATAAAGAAATATCTATTTTCGTTGAACAGTAACCTACCATTATGAATAGTAACCTACCATTATAAATAGTAACTTACCCTTATTAATATTAATATGACTCTTATTAATGGTATCCATACCATTGAGTGTATAAATTAATTTAGACACCTAAAAATGTAGATGAAAATTTTAAGTGTTTATATTCTTCGATTAAATAATGATTTTAATTAAATATTTTATTAATAATTTTTGAAAATAAATTTTGCAAAATGGACCTCATTTTTGGATTCTACAAGTCTAAATATGGTTAGGATGAATTTTTGGTATTTTTTTGAAATACATGAATTTTTGGAAAATAGTAAAATCTGATAATTTAGAATAAATTCTAAATAATGGATTAATTTAGTCATTGATGATGATATAATAATGTAATCCCAATTTATTCAGATTCACATGACAAAATTACTATTCTTCATCATGGAAGAGTCACTATTTCTTGTCTTATGGAGAAATAATTAATTAATTGATTTTATATTAATAAAACTCTTCTCTCCTCCATTATAAAAACCCCCTTCACTCCCTCTTCACTTCACTCCTCTCAAGCCTTTTTCCTTGAAAATATTCTTCCCAAATCAATCCCCAAGATCCTCCGCTATGTTGAAAAGCTCCTAGCCTCTTCAAAATACCAAAACCTCTCCTTTTAAGAGGTTCTCAATGGAGGAAATCATAAGAGGAAAACTCATTTCTCCAATTCCCTCATTTCTTTTAAGTTCTTTTCTTTTTGTTTCATCCCTAACCTCCCTTCACCCAAATAGTATTATAACTCTAGTAACATACATGTAATTGATTTTTTTATGCTAATAGGTTATTTCATTATCTTTTCTCTTTTCCCTACCATTTATTTGGATGAAATGAATGCACCGTTTGGGATGCACTAATTTAGCACATTCAAGGACAACAGTTTATCAAATTCTATTCCAATCATTAATTCTGTTCATGGAACCATTTTTGTTATGGTTGAAACATATTATTATATATTTTATATATCCTATTTTTAGTTCTTTAATCCTTTTGTACAAATGATATTATGTTACAAATCAAAACATGTTCATTGTAATCAAACACACTGTTTAACCAAAACGGTTGTCACTAAGGTTATATATATGTAATAATTCAACCTCACTCTAAGTATCAAAATTAAATTTAAAACCATTTATTCTCATAGAAGTTCACTAATGTCATATAAATTCATTTCTGGAAAACCACTTCCATCTTTCGTATTTATACGAACATGAATATAATTGAACCGATCTTTTAAAAACAAGTAATAAAACGAGCCCAAACAATGAAATTGATCATTATAACTAATCAATAAGTCATTTAATGAACTATAAAGGGTTATAATAAATCATTTTAATATAGTATAAGTTCTGTACTTATGAATTAAAAAGCCTAATTTGTTCATTCAGGTCATTAATAACATGTCTAGAACAACTTCAAGCATAAGGTAATGGATCCTCTCTCCCATTTTTGTTCCAGAATCTACCCTATGTTGTGCCCTTTCATTTTTAATTCCTAATGATGGGGTATGTTTTTTCAACTCCCCCATACTAACCTAGTGACATATAAATAATGTATTTCCCTTTTACCTCTAATTAGTCCCTCACAATAACAGTCGTTACCATGATGAAATGTTTGTAAGGGGTTTCTCATCTCACATTCATTTCTATGAGATTTTAATTAATCGACAATTATTTATTGTATATCGTATATGTGTACCGACATTAGATATATAATAAAATTATTCTCTTTATATTAATGATTTTAAATTATTCATTTGAGGGTTATTAAGTTCTGGTCATATGATTCGACTGATTACATTACGTTAAGAGACTTTGTCTCAACTACAATTTTGTTATGACTAACTTTTTGTAGTGCACCTAATAATCCTTATGTGGTGTACCTAATTCCCATTTGAGATAAATTTTCATTTGATGTTATATTTATATTAAATATCCATAATCTCTTATCATGGATATGTTTTTTTAAACCGTATACCATTTTATATATGGTGATTATTTGGAAGGTTTTTTTAATTATGGAAATATTGATAAATCCGTATACTCTACTCTATAAAGATATTTAAAAGTCATATTGATCCTGAATTGAATAAATGTATAAATAATTATTTGTACATTCAGTGGTGGGTGTGGACTTCTATAGCCCCTTGATGCATCGATAGGACTCATGTGAGAAATCAGTTGACGACAAACCCGTCGAGTTTGTTTCCAAAAATCAGGCAGGGTTCTAACCACAGAATTAAACTGTTTTAATGGTATAATGGTTTCATGTTCCATACACATGATGTCCAATTAATAATCATTATATTTATTCATTATTAGTTTTTATTATTATCCATGAGGTATTCACTGTGACAAAATATATGGATGTAGTTTCTTTCTCAGTTTATTAGTGGTGTGAGTTTTTCAACTATTAACCATGCCATATTGATTATGTCAGATTGATAATGATTCACTTATTATTTTATTCATTACTTTGCTATTTTTATCCCTTAATGAGCATTTGAGCTCACCCATTTCATTGTTTTCTTTCAACAGGTGACAAAGAGGATATTATTTACTGAGTTCCTGTGGATGCATTTTTTAGTTTTCGTTATGTATTATATATTGTAAACTTTTCCAATGTAATTTGAGGAACATATATGTATCTAGATTATTCAAGACTACTAAACTAATCATTACTTCTATATTTTCATTCCTTCTAACCATGCCAATATCACATGTAATGCACCGCCTCCAGCCTAGGCGGGTTGGGGTGTTACAATTGGTATCATAGTAATTTTAGTAGAAAACGTGGAAACTAGAGTTCAAAATGTATAGTAGGGAAGAAATACCTAAGTTAGTATTTGAGGATAAACATTCAACAATTTCATACTATTTTGGTAAGTAATAGATTATATGGATCTTTTAAGCAATAAATCCTTATCTGGATACGAGTAGGTAGAGGCGGCTCTCGCACACGTGTATATAGGGGTAAAACCTGAAAACACATATTTGAGTTAGACACAAACGGGAACTGGTGCACGAAAATGGGCCTTCTTTCACTCTAGGTTACGACACTCCGGGGGGATAGGATTAGGATAATTAACATTTTATTTAAAAGACATTATGAAGAAGTTTAATGTAAATTCTTCGTCCGTGAAACCATGTGTATAAGATTAGATATGCATATATTTTCAATCTATGTTGAGTGATTTTCTATTTGAAATTCATAAACTAAACTAGTGTATCCCATTATTTAGAAATAGCATCTAACAGTAAAAGGGGAATCAAAAATCATGGGCTGGGTAGGGATATACCTACTGAGGAAGTCAATACAATCAATGTTGGAGTAGATCATATCATGAACATATTGGGACAACTTACTTAGTTTGTAACGAATAACCATTATCCACCTGTGTTGGATTGTTTAATGCATTAGAAGCCACCATCTTTTATCAAGACTACTAACCTAGTGGTTGTTGAGCAATGGATCAAGTCCCTTGAAATAAAATTCAAGGAATTTAGATGCAATGAAACTGAAAAGGTAGTACTGGAAGTATATTGACTCAAGGGCGATGCTGATCAATGGTGGTCCTTGATTCAGAATACCATGGAGGAAGAAGAAATAGAATATATGGAATAGAGGGATTTTGAGGAATTATTCTATGAAAAATATTTCCTATGTGAGCGATGAACTGAAATAAAGAGGAAATTACATAGCTTAAAACATAGGGAAGAAGGCAGTGTTGTAGAGTATGAGGATATTTTCAAAGTGCTATCTAGGTATGCTGTATAATACATATGTGACTTGGCAGACATGATTGATCATTTATTTGAAGGTCTTAAGCCACATCTTCGAAGGGCAGTGGCTTTAAAAATATTTTCATTATGTGATGAAATTGTAAGAAGTGCCATCAAAATAGAGAAGGAATTTTCAAGATCAAATCTTTTCAAAGGAATCCATGATAAGAAGTGGTAATATGATAACAAAATAAAATGATAAGCACCAAATAAGAGCAATGGAACAAAGATATTCTAATTATGTGAGAACTGTGGAAAGAATAATCTCGAGAAATGCATGAAAGGCATGAGAGTCTGCTATAACTGCAGAGAAAAGGGTCATCGATCTGATGAATGAAAGGGGAAGAAACAATTAAATGATATTCCATGCTACAATTACAGAGATATGGGATAATATGAAAATGTGTGTCATAATATCCAATGAAACATGCCTCAGAAAAAGACAAGAGAACAAGGGAGAGCCTTGCAATGTGATTACAACCGCGGAGGTTTATGTTCCTAATGACGCGGTGGCATGTACTTTAATTATTTCCTCAAACTTATCCAACACATTTATTGATTCTGAATCATATCATTAATTTATATCTTCTCAGTTTCCACAAGAAATTAGGTATGTACATCTTTATTTGATAAAGTAGTTCTCAGTCAAAACTCATAGGGGATGTATCATTGCAACAAAGGCATGTTGACTAGTCCCCCCTAGACAACAAAAAGTGTTGTAGTTTCTAACCTTGTCATCAAACCAATGATTGAATTTGATATAATTCTCAGTATGGATTCATTTTCAAATTATATGTGACGATTTATTGAATGAATAAAGAAGTTACAATTTTTGAAAATGGTGTAGAATCCCTTTTCTTTACGGTAGAAACTTCGCCACCTGATTCTTATCTAGAACCACCCCCATGTAGCACTAAAAAAATGAAATACTTAGAGAGAAAGATAATCCAATATCTATGGGTGAATAAATAAATCATCATATTTATGATGTGCACATATTTCAAGAGTACATTGATGTATTTCCAGAGGATTTACCTAGACATCCTCCAGAGTGGGAAGTTGAGTTCCTTATTGATTTAATTCCTGGTGAAAGACCTATATCAATGAATCCCTATTGAATGACCACTGTGGAATTAGTAGAGCCAATGAAACAACTAGGGTATTTGAGTGAAAAAGGATTTATTCGACCTACTGTTTGTCCATGGGGAACACATGTCTTATTTTTCAAGAAGAAAGATGGATCCATGAGGCTTTGCATTGATTATAGGGAAATCAATGATATTAAAATAAAGAATAAGTATCCTTTGTTCAATATTGATGATTTATTTGATCAACTACATGAAGCTCAATACTTTTCAAATATTGAACTTAAATCCATAGTTCATAAGTAGTGTGTGAGGAAGGTAAATATTCCTAAGACAACATTTTAGACCAGGTATGGGCATTACGAGTTTACGGTGATTCCTTTTGGACTGACAAATTCACCCTCTGTTTTCATGTATTAAATGAATAGAGTTTTATAGGAATATATTGACAAAATTGTTGTGGTATTCATCAAGGATATCCTCATATACACAAAAAACAATGAAGACCATGAGAATAACTTGCAGGTTATTCTAAGAAAACTTAGATGAAATAAATTATATGGGATGTTTCGTAATTGCTAATTCTGGATTCAATCAGTTTCTTTTCTAGTCCATATTGTCTCTAAGGATGAAATCCTAGTTTATCCTGCAAAGAAAAAGACAATAAAATAATGCCACATGCCAATAAACATAATTGAGGTAAGTAGTTTTATTGGCTTAGAAGATTACTATCGACATTTTGTTCAAAATGTTTCCCGACTGGCCAACCCGCTAACCAAGTTCACATGTAAAGGATTTATGTTTGTGTGGAAAAAAATGCATAGAAGGCTTTTTGGAATTTAAAAGAAGATTGGTCAATTCTAAAATTTTGACTCTTCCATCTAGAAGTGATGGATTTGTAATATGCATCGATGCATTAATGAATGGAATGGGTTGTGTCCTTACGCAAAATGATAATGTTATTGCTTCTACATCAATAAAGTTAAAGAAAAATGAGAAAAATTATCCAGATCATGATCTTGAGTTAGCAGCCATAATCATTGGACTAAAAATATGGAGGCATTATCTCTACGGAGATAGATGTGATATTTATACAGACCACAAGATTTTGAAATACATTTTCACCCAAAAAGAACTCAACATGAGGCAAAGAATATGGCTCAAGTTACATAAAGATTATGATTGTTCAATACACTACCACCATGGAAAGGCAAATAAGGTGGCAGATGCATTAAGAAAGAAAGATCATGGCCTTCTGACTAAAATGAGGATTGAGAGATATCCTATATTTTTGGATCACTAAAAGATAGATATGGGAATTGTTAAGGAAGGGAAAACATCACTCCTCTTTCAAATTATTACTAAACCATCTTAACTAGAGAAGATAAAAATATCTCAATCTGGTGATTAGAATCTGCACATGAAAAATCATGCAGTTAAGGATAGGAGATTGGATGACTACATCTACGAAGAAGGAGTTCTGAAATTTGGGAAGAGGATATACATTCCATCAGTATGAGAGCTAAAAAAAGAACTATTAGATGATGATCATAGGTCAAATTTCTCTCTAAATCCTTGTAGCACCAAGATGTATAGCGATCTGATGGAATATTTTCGGTGGGATAATATGAAGCAGGAAATTGCTGACTATGTGTCAAGATATCTAGTTTGTCAACAAGTGAAGGTATAGAATCAAAATCCCAAAGGAGTGATGAAACCTCTACATATTCTTATGTGGAAGTGGGATAACATTAGGATGGATTTTTCCACCGGACTACCGAGGACACCCAAGAGGAATTATGCAATATGGGTAATTGTTGATCGTCTCACAGAATCAGCATATTTACTTCTTATAAGAGAGGATTTTTCACTTGGGCACTTGTAAATACGTTATTTGAATGAAGTTTTAAGACATCATGGTGCACCTCTATCAATTGTGTTTGATCAAGATCCCCAGTTTTCATTAAAATTCTAGAAAATTCTCCAGAAGTCTTTGAATACTGAGCTTCATACGAGTACTGCTTATCACCAGAAAACTGAGGGGCAGTCTGAAAGAACTATTCAAACTCTAGAAGACATGTTGCGGTCATGCTCTCTTGACTTCCAAGGTATGTGGGATCAATAATTTCCTTTGGTGGAATTTTACTACAACAATAGTTTCCATTATAGTATTAAAATGGCTCCATATGAAGCATTATATGGAAAGAGATGTCGGAATCAAATTTGTTGGGATGGAGTTGGTGATAAGAAACTTCTAGGCTCAGAACATATTTGAGAGACCAATACAAAGGTAAAGACAATCCATGCCCATATTAAAGCATCCCAAAGTAGGCAAAAGATTTATGCTGACAATCAGAGAAAGGATTTGCAATTCCAAGTGGGAGATCATTTCTTATTGAATGTTTCTCCATGGAAGGGTGCCTTAAGTTTTGGTAAGAAAGGGAAACTGATACCTAGTTATATAGGACCATTTGAAATTCTGGATAGAATCAGAGCTGTAGCTTACCGTTTAGCAATGCCACCAAATTTCTTCAAAGACCAAGATGTGTTCCATGTGTCATTATTGAAGAAATACATGCTAGACCCAATGCATGTACTCACCTATGATGAAATTGAACAGGAACCTGATTTTTCATACTATGAAAAGCCTATTGGGATTCTAGACACAAGGGAGAAGGTGTTGAGAAATCAGACAAATCATCTAGAAAAGGTTCTTTGGAGGAACCGGAATATTGAGGAAGAAAAATTGCAACCAGAAGATTTCATGAAAAAGAACCACCCACATCTTTTTGGTGGGATTCATACATAATCATTCGAGGACGAAATTTCCAAAGAAGGGAATAAGGTATCACCCCAAACACTTCATGGTATGTTTCTATTAAATACATTCAAGTTATAGACTATATTTCATGGATCATTGAGCCTATATGGAACAAAACATTATTACATAAAGAAGAAATCCATAACTTATACATTAAAAAGAATTTTTTCAACTTTGCGATTTGAATTTTAAAAATCAAACATACATGGTTGCGATCAGTAAGTTATTTGGAGTCCGATAAGGAATAATCAATTTTTGGTGAATAGTAACCTACGCTTATGAATAGTAACCTGTCCTTATGAATACAACAGTAATATGAATCTTATGAATGGCATCCTTACCGTTGAGTGCATAAATGAATTTAGGCACCTTAAAAATGAAGATGAAAATATTAAGTGTTTATAATTTTCGATTAACTAATGATTTTAATTAAATATTTAAGTAATCATATTTAGAAAATTATTTTTGAACAATGGATTTCATTTTTAGATTCTACATGTCGATAAATTGTTCAGATGAATTTTTGGGATTTTTCTAAAATACATGAATTTTTTATGGATAGTAAAATCCGATAATTCACAATAAATCCTAAATAATGGATTAATTGAGTCATTGATGATTATCAATTGATGTAATCCCAATTTATTCATATTCACATGATAAAATTAGTATTCTTGATCATGGAAGACTCATTAATCCTTGTCTTATGGTGAAATAATTAATTAATGAATTTTATATTGAGAAAACTCATCTCTCCTCCACTATAAAAACCCCCTTCACACCCTCTTCACTTCACTCCTATAAAGAGTTTTTCATTGACAATATTCTACCCAAATCTCTCCCCAAGATTCTCCCCCATGTCATAAATCCTCTATCCTCTTAAAAATACCAAAACCTCTCCCCTTAAGAGGTTCTCAAAGGAGGAAGTCTCAAGAGGTAAACTCCTCTTTCCAATTCCATCATTTTTAAGTTCTTGTCTTTTTATTTCTTTCCTCACCTCCATTCATCCAAATAGTATAATAACTCCAGTAAAATAAATTTAATAGATTTTTTTATTCTAATGGGATATTTCATTATCTTCTCTCCTTTTCCCAGTCTTTATTTGGAAGAAATGAAATCATCATTTGAGATGTGCTAATTTAGTACATTCAAGGAAAACGATTTATCAATTTCTATTATAGTCATTAATTCTGGTCATGAAACCATTTGTGTAATGGTTGAACCATATTATTATATATATAATATATACTATTTTTCGTTCTGTAATCCTATTGTACAAATTCTATTATGTTATAAAGAAAGACATGTCCACTGTAATCAAACCCACCGTTTAACCAAAACAGTTGTCGCTATGGTTATATATATGTAATAATTCATCCTCACTCTAAGTAACCAAATTAAATTTAAAACCATGTAATATCTTGGAATTTAACTAATGTAATATAATTTCATTTCTGGACAACCACTTCCATCTTTCATATTTATCTGAACTTGAATATAAGTGAACCATTCTTTTAAAAACAAGTATTCAAACGAGTCCGAACAATGAAATTAAACATTATAACTAATCAAAAAGGCCATGAATGAAATAAAAATGGTTATAATAAATAATTTACATATAGCATAGGTTATTTAGTTATGAATTAATAAGCCTAATTTTTTTATTCAGGTATATAATAACAAGTGAAGAACACCTTCAAGCATAAGGTAATGGATCCTCTCTCTCACTATTGTTCAAGATTATCCCATATCTTGTGCCATTTTATTTTTGATTCCTAATGATTGGGTATGTTTTTTCACCTCCCTCATACCGACATTGTGTCATATAAATAATTGAATACCACTTTACCTCTCATTAGGCCCTCGCAATAACACTCGTTACCATACTGAAATGTTTGTAAGGGGTTTCTCATCTCACTTTCATTTCTGTGAGATTTTCATTGTTCACCACTTCTTTCAGGTATGTGGTATATGTGTACTAACATTTGATATATAAAAACATTATTCTCTTTATATTCATGTTATTCAATGATTCATTTTAGGGTTATTGTGTTCTTCTCATATGATTCGACCGATTACATTGTGGTAAGAGACTTTGTCTCAACAAAATATTTTGTTATGACTAACATTGTATTGTGCACCTAATAATCCTTATTTAGTGTACCTACTAACCATTTGAGATCACTTTCCATATTATATTATATTTATATTAAATATACATAATCTAATATCATGGATACATTTTTTTTCTAAACCGTATACCATTGTACATACGATGATTATTTGGAAATTTATTTTAATTATGGAAATATTGATGAATCTGTATACTCTACTCTATATGAATATTGGAAAGGTATATTGAAATTGTATTGAATCAATGTTTAAATAATTCTTTGGACATGTAGTGGTGGGTGGGGCCTGCTATAGCCCCTCAATTCATCCGTAGGTATCATGAGACAAATCAGTTGGCGACAAACCCTTCGAGTTTGTTTCCAAAAATCAGATGAGTTTCTACCCATAAAACTAAACTGTTTTATTAGTATTATGGTTTCATATTCCAGATACATGACATAAAATTAAAAATCATTCTCTTTATTCATTTTCAGTTATTATTGTTATCCATGAAGTTTTCAATCTGAAAAAATCTATTGATGTAGTTTCATTCTCAGTTTATTAATGGTGTGAGTATTTCAACTATTCATCATTCCATATTGACTATGTTAGATTAATTATGATTCAATTGTTATTGTATTCATGATTCTGTTATTTATAACCCTTAATGAGCATTTTATCTCACCCCTTCCATTTTTTACTTTCAACAAATGACAAAGAGGATATTATTTATTGAGTACTTGTGGATGCAATTTTTAGATTTCATTATGTATTGTATTTTGAAAACATTTCAAATGTAATTTGAGTAACATCTATGTATATTGATTCTTCAATACTACTAAACTGATGGCTTTTTTGGGATTTTAATTCCTTCTAACCATGACAATATCACAAGTAATGCACCGGTTCCAGCCTAGAGGGGTCGGGCTATTACAAAATAATCACTCTCATTACATGAAGAAGCAAGGCATATGTTCTCCAACTACCCTTTTGAGAATTAATATTGTTCAAGAGCCCTGGGTTATTGTCCTATGTATCCTGGTTGTATTAGGAATAAAATTCTTCATTGTTCAATTTGGTGGGGATTAAACATCGTGGATGGATAATGATACCATGCCTGGGGATTCCCTTAAGATCTGGAATTCTTGTTTTCATGACATTGGTTAATTGTATCTTCAATAATCCATGATTGTTTTGTTGACATGTTGGAGGTTGAATAAATAACATATCCAAAGACAATCACATGATCCATTTGACTTGTCTAGGGGAGTTCACAAAACCTGGATGGCATGTCTAAAGGTTGTCGCATGATCAAGGATGACTTGTCTGAATGACATCATATGTCCTAGTTGACTTGTAGTGGAAGTGGTGACATGGTCTTAGTTAACATGTTTAACAGGCATTGAATGATGCATATAAACTTCCCTAGTTCCATCGTGAATGATAGATGACATGATTGGATGGCATCACAAGATTTAGTTTGACATGTCTTTGAGGGTGTCATATTTCTTGGCTGAGATGTCCTACTATCATCATGAGAGACTGCTGACATCTCTGAGTGACGTAGAAAGCATAAGATAAAATATCCAAAAGGTATTGAATATATTGGTTGGCTTTTCAAGAGGATATTTTGATATCCAATTGACATGAACTTATTCAATCACATGGTTGATATAACATATAAAGATGTCGTTATATGATCTGGGTGATGTGACTAGAGGACATTACGAGGCCTGGATAGTGAGCTTGAGGGGTTTCATGTGAATTGGGTAGCATTCTTTAGGGGTTCTAAATGAGTTTATCTACCATTTCTAGTGGAGTTATCATGATCTATATAGTATAGAGAAGGAGTTTCATGTCACCTCAGTGAAATTTCCTTAGGATGTCACATAACTTATCTTGTTCATGTAATGTAAATAAGGATCAACATATATTTGTTTCTCATTATTCTAACCCATTTTATACATTTTCCATCCTTAGATTACATTTTCTTTTTAATTTTCCCACTGTTAGCTTTTAATAAGTCTCAATTGGTTTAGAAAATATATTGGATTTCCTTCACATAACCCTCCATATGTCCTTCTTGTTATTTATTAGTGATCAAACAAAGTGTTTCTACATGCTTCATGGTTATTCTAACTATTAAACGGATCTTACCATAAGGAAAATTTTCCTAATCATGAGATTATAACCTCTAAGAAATCAGTTCTGAAGCTTAGGTGAAAAACTATGTGATTCTAACTGTTTTCCCATCTATGTAAGGATTCATTTTTCATGTAGAGGTTGGGGATATTTATTCCTCAACACCTCGCTGGTTTCTTCTTTTTATGGTGAGTACTATAGAAATCTAGGCTAGAGTTGGTGGAGGGATTTGGAATCATGTGTCTTCATGAAGACTATCTATATGTCATTTTGGGGGTGTCTAATGGATTTTAGAGTTCGTAAGACCATTCCATGAATTCCCTATTTCCGGTGTTATAGAAAATTAATAAGGTCTTATTAAATCACGAATACACGATGAGGTACATTCATGTTATCATAATGACATATATACGTACTTTTATGAGATCAAGATGAATACTGAATGGACTTAATGTTATATTTGTTTCTTTGTCTGGGATATTCCATGAGACATGGTAGGGTTATCTAGGGCCTTTTGTGAGATCAAACTACCATCCTAGGGTGTCTTGTGAGACATTTCTGGTGTAACTATTTCTGACTCTTTTGCTAGGGCACATGCATCCATCTTGTTTGAGGAAAAAAGGTGTTGTTTCATTGCCCCACATTCCTACTTTCCAAAGGCGGTCAACATCTATTCCTTGTTCAGGGACGTTTACTCCTTGATCGAAACGGGATGATGCGATATTGGTTCTTCCGTCAATGGATTCCTCCTAGAAAATCATCACCTAGTCCGGGTCTCCCTAATAGAATTAAGATGTTGTTCTTGAAACTCTTCCTATGACATATCTTCATGGACACCGGTTAATTAAACTACATCGGACGAGACATTCCAAAGGTCCAGTCAGAGTAGCAACCTTCGGTCAGGGGAGTATTCATGTTGGACATCATTGGCATGTCTGGATGCTGGGACTCTGGTGCTTCTGGGTTTCTTCTCTTTATTATATTTCTTCCTGAGGGCACGAAATCCTAAGGTATCCCACGTCGAACGCGAGGAATCATATGCTATAATCATTTATCTGAGGTTTTCCTCAACGTCCCATGTTTAACATAGGGTATGCCGCATGTTTAACGTCTAGCTGAGATGGATCAGACTGATCAAAACACTAATTAATATGGATCATATGGGTGAAACCTTTTTAGGGAACACTGATGTTGGTGCCAAAATTTGGTTAGCTTCTCGATTGTTGTCGAGGGGAATGGGAAATGAGGTTTCATGATCCCATAATGATGTGGAAGCCCAGGTAAGAATCATTACGGATGATGGAGTTTTAAATGAAGTGAATGGTGAATGGGATTGAATCGCCATGAGAATGTTGATGAATTTGTTCTTGAGCCTCTGAGAGGCTTCCTACGTATCCCCATGGCAGGGAATAAAAGTCCCCATAGTTCATCTGATGACATCCTACCACTGATTGGTGATTTCAACAGCTTACCACTAGATGGAGTTGACAACAGATTACCGCTGAATGGTGTTACAACAACTCACCGATGGATGGGGTAAAACTTCAGGGAGGCTTCCTACATACCTTATCATGGAGATAATGATCAAACCCACATTGTTCTTGTGGGATGGGGGTCGATAAACTGACATGGAGGAGGACATTGGGTCCAATGGTTTTTGGGATCGAGCCTCAATAAGGTGTCCTACGTACCAGTCCATGGCAAAGATCAATGACCTCGTAGTTCAGGTGGGTGCAACAGGTTAACACTGACTAGGGGAAACAAAAAATTACCGCTGATTGGGGGAGACAACGACTTACTGCTAATTGTGGTTCAAAACATAACATCATGCAGGACAGGGGTGAACCAATGTAATGAAAGACCTGGGGACCAGATAAATGGTGGGCTTGAACCTCGTGGAGGCTCCCTACGTTGCTTTCCTTAGCACGGATCAAATACCACATAGTTCAGGTGGTGGGAACCGACATGAAGGTGGTCGGAACCAATGGTTTATTGGGATTGAACAATGTGAAGTCTTCCTATGTACCCTGCCTTGGAAAGGGTCAAAGACCATGTAGTTCAGGACGGGTTTAGTGAACCAATGTGAAGTGGGTCAGAATGGCGGGGTGTTACTTTTGAACCACAGGGAGGCTTCCTATGTACCCTACCTTTCCAAGGATCAATGAACTTGTAGATTCGGTGTGGTTTGGGGCTTACACTCTAGGCTGCCTAGAGAGGATTTCATGGTTGATACTTTATCTAAGCCCACGTGATTCATGCTCGGTGTGAGAAACAAGAGACAACAATGATCTAAAAATCACGCCGTGAAAGGTTAATCTATCACAAGTAGACTGGGGCTATGCGTAGTTATTGGCCCAAATAGGAAACAGAGGCTTACACGTGGTTAGAAGCACAAGGTGACTGAGACTGGGACATAATCAATGAGGGAGGCCCAGGTGGTGATAAAGCCCAATGGGAGAGGGATTTGGAACCCAGGAAGAGAGGAAGAGAAGGGGTGATTCCTTCTACAAGGAAAGATAGGGGCTTACACTAGTGTACTTTCCCTTTCCCAGCAGATGGACATCGCTCCAATGAAGAGGATTTAATTCCATGTGAGGAATGATATCACACTCATGGAGACTAGTGGATGTAGAGAATGTTCAAGATAGGGCACCCCATGTGCACAACACAGGGAGAGGTCACAGTTTAATCTCATATGCCAAGAACGAAGGTTCTTGTTAGTTTAACATCCTGCAGCTCGGACAGGGTGGGTTTACTCCTCACCCCTAGGACTTAAATAACCCGAACCCTCTACACCTTGGTGATGTGAAGGCATAGGAAACACCATGGTTGGTGGGTGTTATGGAGAGAACCATTTAGGGGTTCACATTAGCGTGGCTATACAAATAAGAAATAGCAGTTAGTGTGCCTATGCGATAGATCATAAGGAAAAGAAACACAACCAGAAGTATTTCCAAAAGACATTGAAATTTCTCTATGAAAACCTGAGCAGCCACACGGGAAAAGGGTTTGTGACACAGGTGTGTCACAAATAAGAGAGGCTTGATCACGGTGCCTCAAGGTGATGGCAGAACATAGAGCGTGTGTCCGAGAATGGGTTGGGGAAAAATAGAAATCTTTTGTGCTAGATGGAAGGTTTGCAGGCCAGACGAAGAAGTTACACATAAGAGGTTTGGGTGGTGCACAAGACGGAAGGGTTGCATGAAAGACAGATGGGTTTCACGCAGGATGGGAAGGTGGTGTGCAATATGGAAGGGTTTCACGCAATATGGACGGTTTACGCACAAGTTAGACCGGTGGTGTGCGAGACGGGATGGTTCCACATGAGATAGATGGTTTTCGTGCAATTTGGATGGACTATGTGCAAGGGAACCTAACGTATCGGGGACTTTCACGCAATGGGGGACCCCTTGCTTGCAAATGACTTAGGGAAAAAAGAAATTCACAAGGATCAGAGGCCCCTTCAAAAGGCACCCTCGGGGGACCTGTCGTGCATCAACTAATACCTGAAGGCCATGGGTGTTTCGCAGTCACAGAAGATAGGGTTTCATGCAGCAGAGCGGCACTATGTCTTTGGTTACTGTCCCCAAAGAGCGGGGATAGATTTAGTTTGATAGCCAGAGCCCTTAGAGTGGCACACAAGATCCTAGAGGGAAAACACAGTTTGATGTCGCCCTGGGCACAGAAACAGGGCTAGCCACGTAAACCCCCACTCGACGTTGCCTTGGGAACAAAAATGGGGTTGGGTGCGCAAACCCCTGTTTGATGACGCCTTGGGCATGGAAATGGGGTCGGGCACGAAAACCCCCATTCAATGTTTCCTTGGTCATCGAAACGGGTTTTGGAATGCAAACCCACATTCGATGACACAGTGGTCGTTGAAATGGGGTCAGAGAAGCCTGTCTTAGAGAACGATGTTTTGGGCGCAGAATGTAAGGCCGGCGCACAACCGTTTTCTCATCAGAAGTCCTCTTGCACATGCCTTCCAAATCTTGTGCTCTCCCACTTATTGGGCCCCAGGATCTCCGTTTTTTGCATCCCAGATTCATTCGGTGCTTTTTATCTGCCCGATGTGGCCCTTCTCCGGATTTCGGCGTCAACATATGCCCCCCTCAGAATGTGAGCTGAAAGGGATCCTGAAGGTCAAATTCTGAGGGTAGGTCAAAGAATAGAAATGATATCCTCGGTGGCATGAAGAAATTCAATTTAAGCGTGCATGAGGGCACAAAATATGCATCCATCCTTTATAAATAGGCCAAGGGCTCCCCTTGGCCCTATATTGACTCTTTTCCACATGACATGATTTCTTGACCTCGTGTGTGAAAAACATACTGTTCCACGCATAAGATTCTGCGATTGAATCTGGGTTTTGCATGCCATCCGAAACTTTTCACCGCATGTCAACCTTCTTTTGTGCCGCTTCTTTTGTGCGCCAAATCTACCTTCTTTCGCACCATCCCCTAAGGAGTTCTAAAAATGGCCGCTAACTAGTCCGACGCTGAGAGTGGAGTTGCTGTTGCAGTAAGGAGAACCCAAATGATCGCGAAGCCTAAAATTCTTCACGTGGGGAGGGTTGTTTCTGACAGCCAAATACTTTTTGGCATGCTTACGCAAACTCAAAATGACTATGTCCTAAGCAGTAACCTATCACTATGGAACTTCGGTCTTTTAGAAGTGGTGCTGATTCCACGTTTCGAGACCAAAACACCGTGGTCGTGGGTGACATGCGATGATAGTCTTCCACAATACCATATTCCCAACAACTTCCATCATTGTAGGGAGACACAGAAAACAACCATTTATTCCCTAAATACGAAGATGAGGAATGTTGTAGGAAGTGATCCAGTTCCCGTGGAATCTCTTGCTATTTATGCAAGTACTTTTATAAGCATCATTACTGATGAGAAAACATGTTGGCAGGAGTGGGATTTCACATCCGGGGGAAACTTCACCAGTTTATGGGAATGGGCGTACTTGGTATGCTAGGAATGTAGGGAATTCTGGTAAGAGTTGTGGGCCATTGGGATTTTTGAGACTTATTGGACTTCTCAATTCCACTTTTACCGAAAATAGGACTTGGTAGAAGAGCTATTCAGCCAATTATCGCTTGATACCAACACTTTTCACATCCATCATGGGGATGTGGGAATAAGTATATAGGATGTCCATTGTATCGAGGGAATCCCCATTAATGGGTATCATTATGATGAGTTCCTCCCAACGAAGAATGTCTGGTGGAATAGGACCCAAACACCAATACTATCATGGAACCTTCTAGAGCTTGCTAAAGAGGAACTCAGAATAAAATAAATCTTAAATGACATACCCTATTCAGGGTGGTTTGGGCTCTTCTTGACCCAAGAGACAACCATGAAAATGCCATGCCGAGGTAAGCAATTCCAAAACACATCACAGAGGGAAAAGGCAGGATCATATTGGATGATTTTGGAGACATGAGAGTATCGATCATGGGGATTTGGCATTAACGAAGTTGAAGACCCTAATGTACGATATGTCGGGTTACTCGCAGCATTCTTGAGCGGCTAGTTGTTACCCGTGAGGGACATGAGGATGGGAGTCCTCCCAGGGATGCTAGTCATGGCAGAGATAATGGCAGCAAAGAACAAGGTTAACCTAGGGGTACTAGTGATTGGTTGGATATACAGTATTCTAGGGCATAGTTCGAGGGGAAGTATGCCCATGAGGATATGCGGGCCATTCCAGATCCTCCATGGTTGGGTCGCAGCCCACTGTGGTGGGCATGACATCATGAATATAATTTACCCTGGTAATGGTATGCGGCCATACCTATTGAACATCAATGGGATCCGCCCGTTGACACTCAGGGATGACGAGTTCAAGCTCAAGATCAGCTGCCACAATCCCATCGACATCCGCCCATTTTAAACCCCCTTTTCTCCAATGGTAGACGATGGGTGCGGTCCCCTAGAGCAGAGGGAGTACCTATAGAGCATCTGAGGCGACGTGCTTGTGGCACGAATTGATGGAAAAATCTTCTTGTGAACCCTATGTGCCGACCAGGATTTCCAGGAAGTTCGAGTGCATTTAACAGATGCCCCAAAAGGTATATACAGATGTATGGGAAGAGCGGCATCCATGCATTCTCCTCTAGTTGTGTCTTATGTTCACGACATCATGCCTAGGTGAAATCATTACTCTTTTCCCCACTGATGTCAGTTCCAGACTGTTGACAGAGTATGCAGAACACTGTATGAGAACATATCCCGAGGAGATTTTTTGGAAACCCTTTCAACAAATCAAGGAAACCAATGCTGAGCCTGAAGAGCAGGAAGGTCGGTGAGGTGCAGCGGGGGAAGTGGGGAAAATAATGGGTTGGGGCCTAGCGCGGCACGACTGGTACTTCATCGGCCGGGTTAGCTCAGACCGAGAATGTTCCTTTATCCCACAAGGAAGGGTTGTCTCGTGTACGTACGTGGGTTCCAACTAGGGACCTCCCAGGAAATAAAATCAGGAACCTCTTGACACCATCCGCCGATGTTATCCTCCCTTCTCTATGGTCTTCATGGAGAATGCGATGATAGTCCATGTTGGTCAATGATTTATGGCTGAGGTTGATGTGTACTGGGCTAGATTTACTATACATAGGGCGCATCCGAATACTGGATAATGTAAAATTTCATCACCGACATGAATATCTGATAGTCATGGATAGGTACGAATTCCATCAAGGGTGATATGAAGAACCCCATCTCATTGTGAAAGTAATGCTTGGTCAGGAGTGGGACCCAAAGAGGCTACCATCAGAGGATTAAAGTGTAGAGGAGGAATAATAATAATAATAATAATAATAATAATAATAAGAAAAATAGGAAGATGAATAAGATTAAGGACTAGAAGAACTGGACCATGTTGAGGGTCTTGGTGGCGAGGGGCCTTCAAAAGATCCCACTTACTGGCAGAGTTCTCAGGAGAGTGGTGAAATTGATGGATTTGATGTAGAACTGGTAGAGCTTCCTGAGGTATGGTTTAAACCATATATCATCCTTTGTCTTTTCATTGTCTTGATCCGTCAACCAAAACCTATCCAATTCAGAAACACATGCACGGGGGCACCAAGGAAGCCTCCCCCACCGGGGGTGTAGGTACGCCTATGGAGACTGAGGAGAAACCTCGGGAGCCAGTCCTCAGGACCAGGCATAATGGGGCACTCATTTAAGCTAGACTAGGCAATGATGATCCGGAAAGAGAGACCCATGCCATCCCCATTGTCCAATAGGATCTGACGTTTGTAATCGAGTTGACATGTGCCGAAGGCTCTCACATGATGGGGGGACTCGCTAGGACACAAGCATTGGACACCACTACACTTGTCTCCTAAAAGTCCCTTTCTCATTGGTTTTCTATCTTTTCTAGAGAATTTAGCTAATCATGATTTGGTTTCCTGATGTAGTGATCTCAAGGTTGGTGTCACGAAAAACCATCGAGTTTGAGACATCTGTAGGAGCAGGATGGGAAACAACCACATTGGCCATTTCAGAAGCAACCATTCTAGAAAACCCTACACCAGTACTCGGTGAGCCAGATATCGCAATGAGGGGTAGAAATTACAATAGGGTGGAACTCCCGCCCGTTGAGAGCGATGTCACTGAGGAGGTGGAGGTTCTCTAAGAAGACCTACTGTTGAACTCCTCTCTGCTTTCCTCGACAATCGTCATGCGAATCATGAGGAGATAAATTATTCTGACTCTAATGCGGCCGATGAGAGATGTATGATGTCGTGCAATGGGTGTACGTGTATCATGTGCTTTCTCGGTCGGCCTCAGATAGAATGGATAAAACAGATGGTATTTATCCATACCAGGTTGCACTTTCTCTGTACTAGAGGGGTGAATTATCAACTCCTTCATTCGACAGTTAACGACTTTATGGTCGAGAAGCTGCGTGAGATCAGCGAATGCTCCGACGTTTCCCAATTTCAGGGGGAGTCGAAGAGTACCCAAGTGTTCCTGAAGGCAGAAAAATAATTTGAACACCTCAAAGAACTGATTAAAGATAAGGAGGTATTCATTGCAAGCTGATCCATGCTTTTGGAGCAATTGAGGGCCCATCTGGCGGACACCCAAGAGCAACTAGTGGAAGTGGGTCACCAAATGATTACACTCCAAATAGATTAGGCGCAGGCACATGCTAGGGTAAGCAAACTTTTCCATGTGGCCACTAATAAATAAAGGGTCCTTAGGGAGCATGAGGCAACCCTGGAGACCACAAGCCAAAAGGTAGCAGTTCTAGAGAGATTTATCCATGATGCTAATCCCTAAAGAGCCCTGTTTTGGTCGAACATATAAACACACTTCTCTTTACTACCTCTTGTTCTGAATTTTATGTATGGATAGATTTATTTACTTTTTTGTTTGGTTTAATGCATTCGACCTCAATCCTAAAATAAATAGAATTTCATTCCTAAGCTCACATGAGTCATACCCGATGAGAGAAACTAGGGATGCTCGCATTATTAATTAGTTTGAATGAAGGAGTAAGAAAAATGCTTCTTGAACCTGAGGTTTGAACAACTGGTCTAGATTCCTGAAGGAAGAAGGGAGAGACATGACTGGGGAATGAATTTCTCAGAACATTCATATTACTATTTTCCTAGTGACGAGTGGGGTAACGCCAGGGGCGCTAGAATAAATCCGAATAGGGGGGGGGGGGGTGGAAGGAATGAATCACAATACCCATGATTCAAAACACTGAAGTGATGGCATGCCAATTAATAATGACTATTGACCGTGTTCAAAACATAGTATCATTATTGTGTTAGCATGAATTGGGGATGAAAAATGAGGGAAAACCACTAACCATGTTTGAAATACAGGGCCTGACTCAAAATGTCATCCATTAGTCTTCCAGATCATTGGACCAAGATAGTATTCAAGCCATAGGCTTATCATCCTTACTATTATGTGATTCTTTTATATGATAAAGGGGACGATGGTCCGAATAATGGGCACAAAATGCTTGTAATGTGGAGTGGTGTCTTTCTCGAAAAGAATACAACAATATTGGAATTACGCCACCTTGGTGAGAAAAAATTAGGTGGGCCCAACCTCATGATCATGAATCATTACTTCTTCTAAATAGGACCTCTCTAACAAGGAAACTGTCGCCTCCCAATGTTATTGTGTTGAATCCCGAACTTGTTCAGGGTAAAGCTGCTTTTTCATGGTTCCCCAAATATCTCAGGTCAAGGGACCGAAAAAAGAGTGGGGAACATGAATTATGATTCATGGGGATGGACCTAGAGACATGATGTGTAGGGGTTCTTATGTATCCCATGATAATGGGAATAAATCCCAAACATAGTTCTTGGGTAACAGTGTGTTCAGATACCACACTGGTAGGGAGAATCCTCTCTAGAGAGGAAATTGACGCATCCCATGATTAATATAGGGCATCCCGAACTAGTTTAGAGTAGAACCAAAGTGAAGTGTCACACGTTGAGGAAATATGTACTCATGCATTTTATCATTATATGATTGGATGTGGTGTGAATGGGAAGATACCAGGAGGGGTGTATGTGGTGTTGTAGGTATAAACCCGATGTGAATGAGGACTTAAGAGTCTGGACCACACCACGAATTCCTCATAGAAACTCCTCAGGTCAAGGGATAAAAAGTGAAGATTAGGATGGGCTGGCAGCAATGTGGTTGGGCGTTCCTAAGTTCACCATGAGGATGGGAATCAAGCAATACATAGTACCGAGAGATCAGTTTAACGTCATGCCGGATGAGGAAAGGTATGTGTATCATGGATGCACTAGTACATGTTCGAACATAATTACTAAGAACACGTGAGTCATGCTCGATGTGGGAAACAAGAATTTGTGATGGGACTTTCCTCTCATAGTGAGGCACACATTAGAGATGATGGGACACTAGGTGAATGAAGTCCCACTGATTCTGACCCACCTATATAACGCAATTAGATGCCTGAAGAGTGAAGTTGAGTACGTTGGAATTCTATATGAACATAAAGAAGTGGAAATATTTGAATCATGATGCTTGAGATCTAGAACATAATGATGGTTGTGTGTCTATAGTGGATAGTTTTTGACCATGTTCGAAACACAGCATCAATATCAGGTTAGCTTGAAATGTAGACAAACAAATGAGGGTCGACTATTGACCGTGTTCGAAACACAAGACCTGTCGCAAATTCCATCTGGTATCTTTGGAGAGGTTGGCCCAGGATAGTAAGTAAGCCAGTGTGGCTTGAGACTAGGCTGCAAAGGGGGTTCCTTTAGACATGTAATAGGATGAGGATCCAAATTTCAGGCTCATGAAGTTTGGATATGGTATGAGGGGAATGTCCTCATGAAAATTCAATACTTTGGGATCTTTGTCGGAACACATCTGGATACAACTATAAGGCATTTCAGAGAGAGGGAATTGAGTCCCATCCCAAGGACCATAGTCCTAGGGTCACGTGGTTTCAACATAATGTCATAGGGTGGACCATTAAGGGGGATTGGTTTAGTGGACTGTGTGCAGGGTAGAGAAAAATCCAAACATAATGCGTAGTTCCCATAGGGAGATCTTAGTTTTGGGTCATAGAACTCAGACCACGTTGGGAAAATATTTGGGAAACACATGGTGCGGTGATTGAAAAAAAAGAGGTGAACGAGAACCTAAGAGGCACTCGACACACCACATCTTCCCAAATGAGTTTGGGCCTAGGTGGAATAAATAAGGGACATGATTTTAGATTCCTGGGGCTGGGCCCGGAGACAAAAATGCCTCAGTGTTCCTACGTATCCCATGAGGATGGAAATCAATCCATACATAGTTTTGGAAGATGTTGTGTAGTTTAACATCTTGGGGCATGGACATGGAGTGGAATTAGTTTATGTTCATAGATCTTGGACCACATATGATAGGAAATAAGAGACACACGATGATGTAATTACAAGACCTGACGTGAATGATGACCTGGTCCGGATAACCATGTGCTTCTTGTGGGAGGTTTGATGTCAAGGGACCGAAAACGACAGATAGGTTAAGCCTGCGACAATGTGCACAGACGTTCCAACATGACTTATGAGGATGGGGGTCAATCCATACATAGTTTTATGGATGAAATGGTAAGATACAAGTTCTAGATGTAATAAGGGAGTGCAGGTCTTGCCCTTGCACCAAAAGAAGCAGTATTTTTTATATCTTGTATGTCCTTTATGATGAATGAGTTTTTTGTGTAACGATGGACCAAGGATAGAAATTAAAAGGATCAAAACAAAAATCAAGCTGTGTAATGTAGTTGAAAAATGGTGTGGTGTATGGCGGATTGCAAACATGATGCCTCCTTGAGTGAGGAGATCACAGTGCAGTGCCGTTTTTTGTCGTGTGGCCCGGACGATATTGAAAGAGTTTAGGGTCATGTGATGGGACCAACCATGAGTTTTTAAAGTCATTCAAGATAGATGATATAGTTTAATGTCATGTTGGACTAATAAACATAGATTAATGTCACATGGATCTGACGTATACATGAGAGATGAGGTTCTTTAGGGGATGCACATGGTGTGATAAAGCATTCCCGACATGAATGAGGACAAGGTCCCCACCATACCGTGCGTAATTCCGAGGAAACAACTTCGGGCCAAGAGTCCACAAAATATTAGAGGGTATGGGAAGGAAAAAGTAGCTCCTAATTAAACTGTACTGGAAGACAAGATGTCTGGGTTTTCCTATGTATCCCATGAGAATGAGAATCAAGCGACATGTAGTTCCTGAAGGTGCCCTTTAACATCGTGTTGGAAATCATATAATTTAATGTCAAGTGGGATAATAAGTAGGGGGGATAACTCCTAGAAAGGGGCGTACGTGGTGTGGATAATAAAAACATGACATGAATGAGGACATGGTCCACACCATACCACGTAGTCCCGTAAGAGTTAATGCCCCTAAGGGAAAACAGAATTGATAAATTATTGGAACTCAAGATGGACCTAAAGAAAAGAGTCTAGGAATTCCTAAATATCCCATGGGAATGGGAATCAAGCTATTCTTAGTTATAAAATAGATATTAGTTTATGGTATTATTTCTCTAACCAAAGAGGAGTAAAATCATTCCATGTCAGTGCAGACCTCAACCCGATCCCTAAGCCCACACGAGTCAAAATTGTTGTGAGAAACAAGGGAGGAAGAGGTATTTGCAGTACATGGAATGCATGCCAAAGTGAAATAGGTGAGGATCCCTGAATGATTCATTTATCATGGATTTTTCCCCCTAACGTGTAAATGAGCATTGAGGGATATTGCCAGGAGTGTCAAAATTCCATTTGGACATGATGGGGTGGAAAATAATGTGAATCATGTAACAAAAATTCAAGGCCTGAGGGGGATGGTATGAAGATGGAGGATAACTATTGACCGTATTCAAAGCACAACATCCATATCGTATTATCCTAAAATGGCGACAAAAAAATGAGCACCAACCATTGACCATATTAGCAACGCGGGACTTATATCGATTTGTTGCCTGAAACCCTCAAGGACGTTGGCCCGAAATGGTTGGAGATACCTATGGCCTAGATTCCATGCCATTTGGGGGTCCCTTTGGACGTGAAAGATTATTGAAGCCCAAATGAAGGGGAACATCAAATGTACAAGGTGGGAAAAACCATGTCCAGGTATAATTTGACACTCGAGACGCTAAACCAGAGTACTCTTGGGAACAATACTGAATCGCCAAAGTTGGCCGAGTTTCTCAATACGCGAGTGGCCGAGTTGAAAAGATATGTATAGAACAAGGGGATAGATAACTTCTTTGGTGAAAGAGACGCATGTCATGGTTGTTACAGATCCATCGCGAATGAGGACATAAGCCCATACCCCGCCACATTCCCCTCTCTCAGGGAAAGTGCATGCCAAGGGGCCAAGGTGAAAGGGAGATTTCTAAGAGATGCAGCTAGAGCCAAAGGCTTTACATGCAGGCGGTCCTACATATCCCATGAGGATGGGAATAAATCCATGTGTAGTTCTAGAAGAGTTTAACATGCGGTTTACCATCATGTAGTAAGGACGCAAATGGGTAAGATACCCCACACAAAGGAGGTGTACGGAACGGTGAGAATCCCGACTTGAATGATGAAATAATCCCACACTACCCCATATAAACCAAAGTGAGAACTTGGGCCGGGGCCCGGGAAGGCCATGGGGCCTAAGGCAGGGCCTCAGAATGAATTTCCCGGCGAGCTTCTAGTTTAACATCTTGCAGTGAGGATGATGAAAAGGGTAAGATTACTCAAACGAGGGAGGTGTACAATGTGGAGAGTAACTCGATGTGAATAAGGAAATAATCCAACACCACACCATACAACCCTAAGTGATTACATAGGCCAAGGTCCTGAGAAGGATAAGGGGCAAGAGGCTGGGGCCTCAGATTAAAAATTCCTTCCATCTTGCAGTTTAACATCTTCTAGTAAGGAAAAAGATGATCTTAGTTTTGGGTCATAGATCTTAGACTGTATATGCCTAGTTTGATGTTATATGTGTGGGACGTAAAGGGATAATCATCGTGCTTATATATGACCAAAAAAACAACCATGATTGAAGACAATTATAAACCTGGTTTGAAACATAGTATCCACCCTCGTGTGACCAGAATTTGGGGCAAGCAATTGAGTAACAAATGGTGAAAATATTCATAATACGAGATTTTTATCAATTTTTTTGCTTGATATCCTCGAGGGCGTTAGCCTATAATGGTAGGAGAGCCCTTGGGCTGAGCATCCATGACATTCGGGGGCCCTTTCAAATATAGAGTGTGACAGAAACCCAAATGATGGGTCGTGTCGAGCATGGAAGGGCCTATTCTCATGGAACAGATGATAAATTAATGAAAGAATATATTTAAGGGATATGTGTGGAATGGAGATATATCCTGATTGGAATGAAGACATGAGTCTGCACCGCACCACACAATCCTAAATGAGAACCTGGGTGAGGGACTCGAAGGGGTCGAAGGACATGAGGCTAGGTGTCTCGGCCAACTATATCCATATGACCTCTTGTGTAGTTATTGCCTCATCACAACTCCTAATCCCATGTGAGCAGTGCTCGGTGTGGGAATCAAGCATCCTAATTCAGCGTTCCCTATCATATAAGGGTCCGATAACTTGCATCACACGAAGGGAGTCACAAAATGAAGATACAGTGGGTAGGATGAACCAGCACACTCAATGTTTGGGATATATGTGGGTGGTGACAATGGAAAAGGATATCCGAAGACCACATTCGAAACACATAGTCCTTATAGTGTGACCGGAAATGGGAACAACAACTAGGCATCGACCGCTGACCATATTCACAATGTGGGACTTGTATCAATTTTTTTCTCTACATCCTCGAGGGTGTTGGGACGAAGTGGTAGGAGAGCCATTAGGCTGAGCATCCATGCCATTCGGGGGTCCTATTGGATGTGAAAGATGATGGAGTACCAATCAAAGGAGTGGGTGAAGCATAGTTGAAACCATTCATTTTAATGTCAAGTAGGGCGGTGAGAGTGATAGACATCTCTGGGGAGTGGGATTTATTTCTGGATCGAGATGAGCTTGACGCGAATTTGGGAAAAATCCTGTACCATAATAATTCTTGACCCGGGGGGGGGGGGGTATGATGTTCGTGCTAGGCCAAAAGACAAAATGTTCGGGCATTCCTACGTATCCCATGAGGATGGGAATCCATCCGTACATGGTTATTAAATTTCTAACAATTTAACGTCATGCATTGAGGATGTGGAAGGATTCAAGAATGGGGACGGGTCACATGGTATGATCGTCGTAATCTTGACATGAGTGGCGATAAATAAGACTTCACTACACTGTGTGAGTATCCTCAAAGAGGTCTACCCCGAGGAGGTATAGTCAAAGTCGAGAGTTTTGGGGGCCCAACTCAGGACCGAGAATCTGAGCATTATTTTGTATCCCAGGAGGATGGGAACCAAGACTTACAAATTTCTAAGGGTGCAGTTTAATCTCTTACAAAACGATATACTATTTAACATCATATAGGACCTTTTATAGTTTAACATCATGTAAAACTGGGCAGTTTAGGGTCGTGTGGGACCAAACAGTTTAGGGTCATGCTGGATCAGACATTTTAGTGTTGTGGGGGACCAGGCAGTTTAGGGTCATGTGGGTCCAAATAGTTTAGGGTCATGCCGGACCAGGCAGTTTAGTGTCGCATGGGAGCAAACAGTTTAGGGTCATGCCAAACCAGCTGGATCAGGAACATTATTTCTTGAGGAATTTGGCAATGGTGGGTGGATTTATGCACTCACCATCCATTATACAAAGTGAGTACACACCATTGGGGTAAACCTTGTGAACAACGAAATGTCTTTCTCATTTGGGTCCCAAATTAGGTGGTTTCCTGACAAGTATCATTGGTGTCTGGAGGGCCAATACCAAATCAACTTGTAGGAAAGAGCGGAGGTGGACCTTATGGTTGAAGGGTATGGAAATCTTGTTCTGGTGTCTCTCTAGGTCCTGCAGTGCACAAATCCTATTCTCATTGAGTGCTTCCAATTTAGCCAAATGGCTTTCAGCTACCTTATCTGGAATCTGCTGGTCGTAGACCGATGTGTGTAATGAAGGCAACTGAATCTCGATAGGCAGGACGACTTCTGTTCCATATACCAGGGAATATGGGGTCACTTGTGTGGAATTACGAGTCATTGTCCGAGAAGCCCAAAAAAATTGGGGAGATTGTTCAGCCAAATCTTCTTGTTCTGAACAACCATTTTATGCAAAATTTTAGAGAGGGTCTTGTTGAACACCTCAATCTACTCATTTTCATTCATGTGATAGCGGTATGTATGGTTAGAACAAATTTTGTACTTCACGTAAAACTTCTTCAACTCAGCTGCTCAGAAGTTGGTGCTGTTATTCGTGAGGATGGAATGAGGGACTCCAAAACGGTAGATGATATTAGAGCAAATGATGTCAACTATAGAACATGCCTTTTCATCCTTGAGTGGAACTGCATCTGCCCACATGGAAAAGAAATCTGTAGTAGTTAGGATGATCCAACATTGGAAAGCTGTCACTGGAAAATATAGTCCCATGACATCTAGTCCCCAGACTGCAAATGAAAAAGAGTACTAAGTATTATGGAGAGTCTCTGGAGGCCGTTTCCTAAGGTTATCACGAATTTGGAACTCATGACATCTATAGGAGAACTCGATGCAATCATGGATCATGGAGGGCCAAAAGTACCCTAGTCTATAGATCTAGTGAGATATTTTCTGACCAGTCTGATGATCCCCACATGAATTGGCATCAACTTTTTCCATGAACTAAGAAATATTGACTTCTTGGATGTAACGGAGGAGAACACCATTGAACCCATGCATGTAGAGGATCTTATCATGACTGGGACCATCCTGGAGGGTAAACTGTAATGCGCGGCATCAGATTCACTCTCGCTCGACCCAATTAGTTGGGAGGTATCCTTTTTGGAGATAATTGATAAAGGGGCCCCTCTATTCACGAGTCACTTCAACCACTACATCTAGGGGTCCTGACATGGAGGATCTGGCGGTAAGATGGCTCACCTACAGGCCATCGTCGTCACTTGAGGTGAGGGGAGAAATGACTCTACAATGTGCCATGTGGATAATCTGGTTCTCCTACTCAGGCTTTGAAAGTGATGGGGCCAGGCTGGCCAGGGCGTCAGTTTGATCGTTCTAAGATCGAGGGCCATGAGTGACTTCTGTAAAAGATGGAAAATGGGCCATTAGTTGGAGTGTGCAGTCCAACAATGGTATGAGCTTCAGGTTTCTAATGACATCGTCACCATTGATCTTCTTGATGACATGTTCGGAATCCCATTTAACAAAAAAATGGGGCATATCAATCCCGAGGGCCAGCTCGAGGCCAATTATTAGAGACTGATACATAACCTCATTATTGGTGCAACCTTCTGACAACAGGAATGAGTATGGCAGAATAGCTTGTGCTGGGGTAATAAAGATGATACCCAATCCTACCCTGTTGAGCATGGGATCATTGATCCTCTTGCAGGTGGGACTCTGGGAAGCACCATTGAAGTGCATCTACCAGCACGTCATGGCTTAGTCTTCCGATAGGATCACCTCATCTAGGAAATCATGATTCAATGATTGGTCAGCAGGATCCGGATGGGCAGCAAGGAAGTCTTCCAATTCTTGCCCATTAATAGCTTTCTGAGGGACAAACCTGATATCCAACTGCTAGAGAATCACAGCCCACCGAACAAGATGGCATGTCAATATGAGGCGGTCCAAAATGTACTTCAGTGGGTCTACCTGAGACATCAGTTCTACCTCATGGTTCTGGACGTAATGTCACTATTTTTGTACTATGAATACTAGCGCAAGATAACTATTTTCGATGGGGAATATCTGGTCTCTGTTTCGATCAGCATATGAGTAAGGTAGTAGGGACTATTTTCTATCCCCTCATTGTTCTTTGGGGAGATAAGGGCACTGAGAGGTCATTCTAGGGCAGTCACATAAAGGACCAATGGCTTTCTAGATATTGGTGGTATCAAGACCGGAGGATGGAGTAGATACTACTTGATTTCCTCGAATGTGATCTGCCACTCTTCATCCCATTCGTAAGCAGTGCCTTTCTTCATGAGTTTAGAAAAGAGATTACATTTTCCATAGAGATTCACAATGAATCAGAGTATGTAGGATATGTGGCCGTGAAAAACTCTAAGATCCCGAATATTGCTCGAGGAAGGCATCTAGATGATGGACTTGATCTTATCTGGGTCCATCTCGATGCCTCGGTACCTAACAACAAAGTTGAGGAACATCCCATAGGTTACCCTGAAGGCACATTTCAGTGGGTTCATCTTCAGGTGGTGGGAACGGAAGAAGTCGAACACTTCCTCAAGGTCTTTGAGATGGTCTAAGCCATGTCATGATTTGACCAAAAAATCATCCACATATAATTCCACCAATGTTCTTGAGTATTGGCTTTAATATTCAATTCATGGCTCGCTGATAGGTGGAACCTGCATTATTTAAGCCGAAGGGCGTGACCTGGTAACAAAACGTACCTTGTGGTGCCCTGAAGTTTGTGTAATCCTCATACCTGGGGGCTATTCAAATCTGGTTGTACCTGGAGTACCCATCCATGAAAGAAAGGGCTTGGAATCCAGCTATAGAATCAATTAGGAACTCCGTCATAGGAAGGGGAAAACCATCCTTCAAACAGTGATGGTTGAGATCCCGAAAGTCGATGAAAACTCTGATCTGTCCATTCTTTTTCCTGACTAGTAAGATTTTGACTAGAAATTTCGGTTACGGGACCTCCTTGATGAAATTGGCTCTTATGAGCTTGTCAACTTCGGCCTCTACCATGGAACCATGAGAAGGGTGCATCTTCCTGGAAGGTTGTTTGAACCTGTGATGATTAGTAGGGAGTACGAGGCGTGGAAGGCTACCTGAGGGTCTATTCCTAGAATCTAATCATAACTCCAGGATAATATATAACTATTTTGTTTCAGGAAGTATACGTACCACTGTTTCTCCTCGAGGGACATGGTGGCACTGATTAATGTAGGTCTGAGATCTGCCTCGCTACTGAAGTTTACCTGTACCAACTCATCAACCGTGGAGGAAACACCCTCTTCAAAGGAAGGGGGAGCATCATCCAAATCCACGTATTCATTTGCGTAGGAGGGATCCCTAGTAGGAGGATATTCATCTAGGTCGAAAGATCATAAGGAGAGCCTGGTACCACCCTGAGCGGCAGTGGTCACAGCATCGAGAGATTTTGGTGCTGCCGAAACAATAGAAATGAAGGTTGTTGACCCAATCCCATCTAGTCTTTAGACCAAGGGGTCACTCTTGATGATATCAAAGCAATAGTGGCGCATCGGCTTGATTTGTCTAATTCTAGCTCGATAGAATAAGCAAGTATGATATATTATTTTTGCAATGGGGCGGACATCCTGATACCTTATGAGAGTAGGGGGATCAGGGATCACCGAGGCTTGATTCATATTAGAATATGAAGTGATCTCTCCAAATCACTCAGACATGATAATATACTTCCCCCTTATACCAGAGACAACAAAAAATTTCCCCATATCAAGGTTCTTGGCCTCCAATCGATGGATTTGGAAGACATCGGTGTCATCTAGACCTGCCCAGGGGTGAGTTACAACCACAACGGGTTCAACGTCACTGGAAGGAATCTGCTTGTCCTTTCTCTTGTAATAGTCAGCATCCCAGTAGAGGGATTTAAAAGATTTAGAAGGAGACAAGTCACCTTAGAGCATGCTCACTCGACCATTGAGGGAGTATTTGAGGAACTGTTGGTACGATGGGGGAACTACCACTTGTAGTTGGATCCATGGTATGCCCATCAATGCATTGTACGCAGTGTATTGGAAGACAATCGTAAACTCAGTACTGGAAACTAGGCCATCAAACTAGTTTTTAAAATGAATCTTGCTGAAAGGGGTCTGCACGGTCCCATCGTATCCCTGGATTTTCAGGTTGAAGGGAGTCAAGTCATCTTCGGATAACCCCAGCTTCCGCAGTGTCCATCTCGGGATAAGGTTAATCCTAGAGCTGGTGTCAAAAAGACAGCGGTGAACCTCCACTCCATTGGATTGGCTGGTGATGTACAGTGGGAAAATGTGATCCTGTATATGAGAACCTTCATCTTTTATAGGGAATGAGATAATGGTATGGAATTCATCATTCTCTATAGCTTCTGCATGAATGGCCTCTGCAGCTGCTACCTCCATCTCAAACTAGAGGGGGCTTCTTAAAGCCTCAGTGAGGGCCTCATGCATATCTGGCGATAGGTGAGGATGGAAAGCCTTGCTGGTATGCTGGAAATGTGCTTGAGAACATCAGACTTCTGTGTCAGGCATGAACTTCTACTTGCAGGAGGTCACTCCATGACAGGCGGTACTGTGTCCCCTGCAAGCTTAGATGGTGGTAGACTGGTGCTGGTAAAATCCCACTACCCACTTGTCGATGCCCGTAGATTGGCTACCAGATGAGGTCCGGGTGACTGAGAACATATTGTATCTTGGTGTGGCTGGTCGCGGCATGGTCGAGGTAGCTCTGCCTAATCCAGTAGCACAAACGGTGGTGGAGGTGGGCCTGAGGATACCAGATGGGGAGGCTACGCTTGCTGAGCTCTATGCTGGTCCTGATGTCTGGTATTAGTGGTGTGCACGACCTGGATGGAAGTGCCAACTAAAGTGCCTCGACGACCCATATGGCCACGGCTCCACTAACATTGGCATTGGATGGGAATATTGGGGAGATCTGTCTGGCGCTCCCTATAGTTGGGAGTCATGTAGGGGTTTACCAACTCTACGGTGTTAACTGTAGCATACCCTTGACGGTCACTCGAAGAGTCATCCACTACTGGGTGGATTCTGGGAGGAATCCCCATCTTTGGGTGCATGAAGTCACCAAGAGTATGGGATGAAGATGGAATTGGCGAGGCACATTGCTTTCCCTTGTGCCACTAGTGGTTTCTCTTCTGGGAATATGTCGGCTAGGATAACGATGCAGAAGTGGTGGTCATAGCTTCTAAAGGCTCTGGCCGATTCAGGCATGCATTGATGATACCATGATAACAGGTGAACCACAATTTATATTTTTGGTATTTTCTAATGACACTTTTATAGGGTAATTTTGAACCTAACAAAAAATCACCCATCAAGAAAATTACAGCATACAAATTCAAAATTCAAATCATACAACATTGCAGACAGACCCAGATCCAGAACCTCCATTGTCGCCTTCCAAAAATCCACCACATTCAAATTTCAAAATTCATCACCCATCTCGTCACGCGTCTGCCTCGAGACTCACCCATAGCGACGACCATCATCCACATGAGAACCACCAATTTCTTTGTTGTCTCCCAATCCTACCGGAGCGGAATCAACGATGTCGCAAAGATCCAACACCAAACGATATCACCACCCAACGAAACAATCATTTTCACACAAAACAAAACAGATCTGAAACAAACCATGGCCGATGTCGAAGGCCTCTTGCCTTGACATATACCAGAAGAAATACTGAATCCGCGAATCATTACACAAAAGATGACCACCACAGCTCGGGATGAAGCCAGCCCTGGAAGCACCTCCTGGAACAGGTGAACATTTTTTGATTCATCCAGTCGTCATATTTTTGAGATCCGAAACTGGAAACCTGATGACACTCATCCTCACTGTCACTATTGTTGTCTAGCCTTACGACGACGCATTCCACTTGTGTCGGTGTCGGGCCCAACCTAACTATGTTGTTATCGACCTGGTCTTGAATATAGTTTTTGAACACATAGAAATTCTTGAGATTATGTCCCAATATCTATGGATATGAGAAGTAGTTTGGGAAATCAGTGAGGTTTGCCTCTTCTGACCTTCTCCACTAAGTCAAACGCACAATCCCCTTTTCCAAGGCACTTCCAAAATAGTCAGGATCCTAATTTTCATTAAACAAGTAGGTCCGGTTTTTTATATATAGAATGGGGGCCTTGGATATTGGCCCTCACAGGGAGATGGAGGAGCCTATCAAGGATTTGGGGACTGATTGTCCCGCCTAGGTAGTTGCGGCACATTACAAGGGGGCACCTTCCGATTCTGAGGTAGACGCTAATGGGCTAGAGGCTGCACCTGTGGTGGCGGGGTTCTGTGAGGTTGCGGAGGCAGCTCCACTGGTAATAATTCTAGCTATCTGGGGGGGGGGGCACTATTTTGGACATCATGGTGGGCTTAGCTCTTGGTAGCCCTCCTTGTGGGAATTACAGGGGGTAACAGACAGGCCTTGATGGTGAGTTGTAGGGCTTCTTCCAAGCGCTTGGCCTTATCATAGAAACTAGGAATCCTATATGGTAGTTCTGGGGTGATCAAAGTGGGATCCAGTTCCATTTTATCATTTCCCATAGATATCATCAGTAATTTCTATTGATTCAGTGGCATGTCAAGGGAGTGTATGAGTCCTTTCCATCGGGCAATAAATTTTGCGACACACTCATCAGGCCTCTATTTGCACATGAAGAGGTCTGCGATGCTCATTTTTTGTGTGGTGGAGCTGAACTAGTAGAGGAATTTCTTACAGAGGTCCTTCCAGCTGGACAATGATCTCATGGGGAGCTGGTTGTATGAGAAAAACACAGGCCCCTCCAATGTCTGCAGAAAACATTGGAGCTTGGCGGCCTCCTGCTGCGCTAGAGTCCCGAACATGGGCCCACACCTTGAGGTGAAGTGGGCTAGATGTTGTAGTCGGTCACCTATCCCATTGATGGGGGAAAATGTGGAATTTACAAAACCTGGAAGAGCCAAAATATTATCCACTAATGATGGATATTTCTTGCCATCAGGTGAGAGTTCCACTTGTCGCATTTCCAACGCCTCAAGGTGGGCAATGAATGTCGCCATTGGATCATCTGGGTGGGGGTCCCTGTCTCGATAGGGGTCCCTTACCATGAGTGAATTGGATGGTTTTTCAACATGGTAAGGTGGCCAGACAGCTTGTGGAGCAGTTGGTGGAGAGACCTGCGGTGAAGCTGGGGGAACCTGAGATTGGTTCCGTGGATTTTTGTTCCATTCCGGAGGGTTTGAGGAGACATATCGCGCCCTCTTGCCATTATTTCTGACCTCAAAACTGTCATTGAGGGAAAGATGGTGAGGGTCACCTAGAGGCAGATCACCAAGGAGAAGTTGTTCCTACCGCGACTACCCTGGACTGGGATAGTCGTTGCCTGTCTATTGCTCTGTAGTGTGTTCAGTGTGGAGGTCATCTACCAATTTCTCCTGTTTGGAAAGTTGTTGGCACAACTTAGCCTTCTTAGGGTCCTCCTCCATCTTATTCACTGAGCCAGACAGGTCGGAGGGTTTGGCAGCTCCATGATGCTCATTACCCTTACCATGATTTGGGCTAAGGTCCAATACCTCAGTGGGCATTGGGAGACCTAGTAGGATCCTCTTTCGACAAGTAACCCTCCATGAGGGGTTTAGTAGCTTTGGCATGCCTTCAGGGTGGAGGTTCTCGTCATGATGCCCCAACTCATTCCCCGCATTCACTGTGTCATCCATGTTGACTGTGACCCTTTGTGGGGGCATGTTTCTAATATCTCCAATCGTGTCAGGCTTCTGTCGGATAGGACTGAAGAGGAGGGAATCATACTACCCCCACCCACTAATTTTTACATGGGGGAACCCTCCTTGATAATCTTTCGGAGTACCTTGAAACTCCAAAAACATTGTTGTTGTAGGGCCTTACGGTAACCTGGTGACTCGGGGCACTGGGCCACATGGAGTGCGTCTAAATAAACTAGACGACATTACTCGCCAATGTCTTCAAAATGCACTTGGATCCTGGGATAAAACACTGGTTTATGATAAAGGCAAAATTGTATCACCCAAAGGGTATGATAGAAACACTCAACTTCCTCAGGGGTGAGGGATTCTAGTGTGCGGAAATTTAGCGCTTCCATGGGCCAGAACATCTCTGGGAAGTGGTCTACTGTGATGATATTCCATAAGATCCTTGGATGGAATTAAGGGTCTGTCCCTAGATTACCCCATTCTTCAAATAGAGGTGGTTGAGGAACTAGAATTGGTATTGAGGCAAACCGCTGGGAGGGAAGGAAGGCCGATGGAGAATACGGTGAATGGGATGACTAGCTGCCAAATCTGGGGTTGTCCTCCGAAGAGTGTAACAAATTAACCACCACATTGTTGTAGTATGTCATGACGACCAAAGTTCCTAGAGCATGGGCTAGGGCTACAGGTGATAGGTCACGCTGTTGATTCCCGTCCATTGGTCCCCAGAATAGCTCTCTGGGATCTCTAGTCTAGGTAGAGAGGGATTTTGGTGACGATGTTGGTGACTGCACGACCGTAACCTGCAAGTATTCCAAATTTTATTCCTCTTTGATATACCTATGGAGGGATGTGGGGATCTTATGAACCTCAAACTTCAGGAGTACTAGGATATTGTGCCTCATTCCTAACCCAAACCTTGACAAGGATGAGCAAGGGTATGGTTCCCGCGTTGAGTCGTTTTCTACTTCAGAGTCCGAGAAACAGACTAGTTTGATCCCTGTCCGAACATTCCCGAAGCCTTCTTATGGCGGCGACAACCCGCCTTTCTTCCCCTGGATGGATCTTGTGAATAGGGTAGATTCCTATCATGAATAGGTCCTTCGACCGTACTTGTTATAGGGAGGGGAGGACTTCTACTTGAGTTAGCTAGGGTATCAGGAGCACCAAGGAAGATATCAAAAGGGATATGTGGTGGACCTCTTTGGGAAGTGCTGGAGTGGGTAAGACCTCTGCTCGAGCTTGTAAGAGCATAGGTTGGACCCCCTATGCATGTTCCCTATGATGAACTCAGTGTGAGGAAGGTCCTCGTACTGGTCGAGCTGAACATAAGTAGGACTTCCGTGCTTGGAGGTCGTGAAGTAGAGGTGGCCCTCACTCATCTGATTGCTGAGGTGAGGTGGACCTTCACCTGCTACTACGAGGACACGAGGAGGGCCCTCATGTTGATGAGTGACTAGATGTGCAATGTCCCCATACCAACGGTCTGTGGTGGGAGGAATGACTCTATATCTAGTTTAGTGGGCATGGGAGAGACCTCCATAGTGAGCATCACTACCAAGGGTAGGACCCTCAATTGGAATGATGGTGGCATGGGGCAGACCTCCATGATGATGCAGGAAGCATGGAAGGCCCGCGTTCTTCTTGGTATTGGTAAGATGAGGACCTCTGTGATGGGTGTCATTGCCATGGGTTAGTTCGCGACGATAACTGCCTATGTCGTCGACCAAGAGAGTCGACCTAGCCTTCTCATGGGGAGGTTGGGACCTTGATCCAGGCCGGGCATATGAATTTCCAAGTTTATAATACACATGGAGATAGTGGTATGTGTCATGGGTGGCTCGGGCCATAGTAGCCGCTGACGTTGAGGCCCTTGGTAGATGTCCTCTTCGCCTTGCGCCTGACGATGGCATTGGGTTAGACGGACCAGATCCGGTGGTGCAGGTACATTGATTACCTGGTCCTTAGCCAGTAAGACTGGGTGTAAATTCTAACGTGGCCAGGTTAGAGCCCTTACTAGGTGACCCTGTAATGGGATCCTTGTTGGGATATCCCGTATATCCCCAATCTTGTCGGTGTAAGGTAGGGAGTCATTGAGACGTTCTGGGGAGAGGCTCCTGAAACTTTTATATGTTGCAGTGGGGATCAGTGGCTCCCTGCATGGCCCTCAGGGGTGGAGTTGATGAAAAGGTGATGACGCCTCTAAATCCAGGCGGGCCACATCTCAAGTCAAGATAATTCCCTCCTCCTCATACTAGAATATGAGGTCATTGGTCACCCTTTGTTGGATAACCTCAGAGTGGGAGATGGGGTGTGGGTGCCCCATTGTCGTGGGTGTAGAGGCTGTTGAGAATGTGGTGGATCCTTGCGGGTCTGCCGCATTGGCACTGCCCCTGCCCTTGTATCGGTGGGCAGGCAGTGACCGAGTACCAGGTGCAGCAGCTTGGTTTCTGAATCTAGGGAGATTAACTCCCCAATGATGAAAAAAGGAATTTACTACCAGTGCCCCAACGTCATCCCATCGTCCATGACCAATAAGAGGGTTCCATGCAAAAAAATTCGCAGATCCAGACATCCAACATTCTACTGCCCCAACTTCTGGTGAGTCTCACGCCAGGCCTGTTATTTACTTGGCGGGACTCGACACCAGATATCTGGATTCAGTGAAATTCTAATCCAATGATGTCTCGAATGATACTAATCTCCATATTGAGGAGAAGACAATCACATCGGGTTCACCATTTCTATTTCTGACGATTTCATCGGGGCACGTGCATCCATCTCATTTGTGAACGAAAGGTGCAGTTTTGTTGCCCCACATTCACTATTTCCAAAGGTGGGAGACATCCGTTCCATTTTCAGGGATGTTTTATCCTTGATCGAAATGGGATGATGGGATTTCAGTTATTCCTTCCGTGGATTCTTCCTCAAAACTCGTCACCTAGTATGGGTCTCCCTTATAGATTTAAGACGTTGTTCACGATACTCTTCCTAGTGCAATATATTCATGGACCCCTTTTAATTAAACTGATTCTTTTGGGACGTTCCAAAGGGTCCGGTTAAGGAAGAAACCTTCGGTCAGGGGAGTAGTCACATTGGACATCACTTGCGCGTCTGGACACTGGGACACTGGCGTGTCTGGGTTTTATCCCCTTACTATAGGGATTCTCAAGGGAACGGAAGCCCAAGGCATCCCACCTCGAACGCGGGAAATCATCTGACATAGGCATGTATCCGAGGTTTTTCTTAGCTTCCCATGTTTAAAAAAGGATACACCACATGTTTAATATCCAGCATAGATAGATCGGACTAATTAGAACACTGATTATTGTGCATCAGATGGGTGTAACCTCGGGAGGGAACACTGTTGTTGGGGGCAACAGGTGGTTTGATTTTTTATTGTTGTTGAGGGAAATGGGGAATGAGGTGCCATGATCCCATTGGGATGTAGTGGCCTTAGTAAGAATCAGGATGGATGATGGAGTGTTGAATGAAGTGGATGGTGAATGGGATGGAACCACCATGAGGATGATGATTAATTTTGGCTTGAGCCTCAATGAGGATTCCTGCGTATCCCCATTGAATGGAAGAAAAGTCCTCATAGTTAATCTGATGATGGATGACCTCTGATTAGGGATTTCAATGGCTTACCACTGGATGGATTTAACAATGGCTTACCGTAAAATGGAATCTCAACGGCTTACCGCTGGACGAGGTCAATCCTCAGAGAGGCTTCGTATGTAACTAATCTAGTAGAAAATGATCAAAACCATGTAGTTCCTGTGGGACAGGGGTTGATAAACTGACGTGGTGGAGTACCTGGGTTCCAATAAATGTTGGGATTGAGCTTCAGGGAGGTTTCCTACATACCTTTCCTTGGAAAGGATCGAAGACCTCGTAGTTCAGGTGGGTTAAACGGCTTACCACAGACTGGGGGAAACAATGGCTTACTACAGATCAGGGGAGACAACGACATACCACTAATTGATGTTCACATTTTAACATCATACAGGATGGAGGTGAACTGATGTGAAGGAAGACCTGGGGCTCAGATAGATGGTGGGATTGATCATTGTGGAAGCTTTCGACGTACCTCACCTTAGCAAGGATAAAAGTCCATGTATTTCAGGGGGTGGAACCGATGTGAAGGTGGTTGGAACCAATGGGGTGTTGGTCTTGATCCTCATGGATCCTTATTACATACACTTCCTTGGCAAGTATCAAAGACCACATTGTTCAGGATGGGTTTGGTGAACCGATGGGAAGGGGTAGGAATGACCGGGTGTTGGGATTGAACCTTAGGGAGGCTTCCAACATTCCCTGCCTTGGTAAGGATAAAAGACCCCATAGTTCAAGTGTGGTTTGGGGCTTACACAATAGGATTCCTAGAGAATATGTCATGGTTGATGCTCGCTCTAAACCCACTTGAGTCCTAATGGGTGTCAGAAACAAGAGATAACAAAGACCTGACGATCACGTCGTGAAGGGTGTGTCCCTGGGAAGTAGATTGGGGCTACACATAGTAATCGACACAAAGAGGAAACAGGGGTTACACATGGTTAGTAGCCAAAGGTGATGGAGACTAGGACATTATTCAGGCGGGAGGCTTGGTTTTTGACAAAGCCCAGCGGGTGAGAGATTTGGCACCGAGGAAGAGAGGAGCGGGGGTGCTACCTCCTGCAAGGAATTCTAGGGGCTTACACTAGGGTGGTTTCCCTTTCCCCATGGACAGACTCCTCTATAATAAAGAGGAATTCATTCCATGTGAGGAATTATCTCACTCTCGTGGAGACCAGTGGGCATAGATAATGTCTAGATGTGGGACCCCATGCACACGACACAGGGTGAGGACACTGTTTAACGTCATGTGCTAAGGATGAAGGAGCATGTTGGTTTAATGTCTTGCCGCTCGGATAGGGTGGGTTTACTCCGCACCCCTAGGACTAACATACTTGGCACCCTCTACACCTTGGTGAAGTGATGGGACATGCAATGCCATAGTTTGGGGGTGTTATGGAGAGAACCATTGTGGGGTCAATGTTAGCGTGGATATGTAATGAAACAATAGCCATTAGCATTCCTATGTGAATGAGCATGAGGCAAAGCAACGCAACGGGAAGTATCACCCAAGGGACCTTGAAATTGCTCGATAAAAACCTGAGGGGCCACATTGGAAAAGAGCGTGTGAAACAGGTGTGTCGTGAATAAGAGATGCTCAAACACAGTCTCTAATGGTGAGGGAAGCACATGGAGCACATTTCAAAAAGGGGCAGGGGAAAAATAGGATGTCTGCGTGCAAGATGGAAGGTTTCTGCGCAAGACGAAGAGGTTCCATGAAAGAGGTATGAGTGGCATGCAAAACGGAAGGGTTGCATGCAAGATTGAGGGGTTGAGCACAAGATGGAATGGTGGGGGTGCAAGAATGATGGTTTTCATGCAATATGGATGAGTTGCACGTAGGTTGGACTGATGGCGCGCAAGACGGAAGGGTTGCCCATGAGACTGACGGTTTGCGCGCTATTTGGATGGACTGCATAGAAGAGTGCCTGACGTTGTTGGGAATTGCATGAAATTGGGGACCCCTTTCATGCAAAGGACATAGGGAAAAAATAAATTCACAAGGATCAAAGGGCCTGTCTGAAGGCACCCTCGGGGGACCTGTCATGCAACAACCAATACCCGATGGCCAAGGGGTTTTTCCACTATCACGAAAGATGGGGTTTCATGCAGAAGAGAGGCGCTTCGTCTTCGGTTACCATCCCCGAAGAGTGGGTATATGGTTATTTTTATAGTCAGAGTCCTAAGAGTGGTGTGAAAGAGCCTGGCACGCAAACCCCGTTCGATGTTTCCATGGGCACAGAAACACGGCTGGGCATGCAAAAATACAGTCGACATCTCCTTGTGCATGGGAATGGGGTCGGCCACGTAAACCCCCATTCGACGTCGCCTGGGGCGTGGAAACGGGGCCGAGCGCGCAAACCCCCATTCAACGACGCCTTGGGAAGGGGAACGGATCCAGGCGCACAAACCCTCATTCGACATCGCCTTGGGAAAAAGACGTGGTCAGGCACACAAACCCCCATTCGACATTGTTGTGGGTGCGAAAACGGGGACGTAATGTCCTGTCGCGGTGGGTGGAGTTTTGGGAATGGAAGGGAAAGATGACGTGCAATGGTTTGCGCACCAGAAGTCCTTTTGCACGCACCTTCCCAATATTTCACACGCCCGCCTCCTGGGCACTGTGATCTTTTTTTTGCATCCTCGATTCAGTCAGTGCTCTTTTATCCGCATGATGTGGCCATTCTCCAAATTTCGGCGTCAATAGTATCACAATTGTTTTATGACCGCAAGAGGTTCCTTTCATTCCCCTTATTTATTTTCCATGTTTAATTTACATAGTCCTTGGGTGATTTGAGTTTTCTAGAGTGTCCTCAAGGACAATCATTTTCCCCATTGGAGATTCATCACATGACCACCATAAGTTATTTCTATTATATGAAAGAACTTAATGGAGAAACACATCAATTTATTTTTATAGAAAAGTATGAATCACAAGATGGACTAAATATTTAAAAATATTTTTACATGATAGGGGTGGAATGTGTATGGGATATTATGTGACAAAGATTAAATGTCATCATTAATTACTCAGTGTCTCGTGGGCTTCCTCGGGCTTGTTCCATGGTTTATATGACTGAAAGAGGCTCCCAAGTTTCCAATTTGTTTTCTTTTTTTTGCAATGGTTTTAGATCTCATGATTATGTATGAGTGTTTGTCGAAGAAAATCACTCTTCCTATTGATGATGTGTCATATGATTTTTATGATGGTAAGAGGCTCCCATCATCTTGGATATTTTCTTCCTATTTTCCGAGGATTATCAAAAGGACTTGTTGAAGAGAACTCAAATGGATTTCTAGAGTATATACACCATGTATTGCCATTTTAAGGACATTCTATTGGTCATGGAATCATGTTTCTATTAAGGGTTCATGCAATCTACATGATCAAGGGAAATTCCACTTACTTTTCCTTTTAAGAAATATAATACCCATATTCATGTTTTTCATTTATGAATTTTTTGATTCCCATTTGGGGATTGTCAACAAATGAACCCCATTATGAAAGACATTTGTGGGGATAATGTCCGAGTTCTGATGAATTTAAATTCCCTTCAAAGGATTTTACACTCTCTCTAATCAGTGTCTTGTGAAAATCTTGATATTCCTTGGAATTCCCTATAAATTGGGATTAGAAAGGGATTGTTTAACTATTTACTCAACTATTGAGATCTCATGTACCTTAATTATATCACATATATTCATATAAATCCCTTCCCTTAATAACCCATCTTGAGACCTTTCCACAATCCCATTTCACAATAAAATGTCCAAATGACAACTTTATCATAGGTTCCCAGTTGAATTAATCCACATACATATATTAAGTAATTTTTTCAAGTTTTTCAATGGGGGTGCACAATTTACTTGAGGGTTTTACATGATCTAATGTCTTTATCTCATGATACATTGACTATTATGTGGATTACGTGACCATTTTATGGTAACAAGATTGACAACCTTCTAAGGAGTCATGCAGTTGGGTGATTCCTTACGAGTTTATATGATCCATGAGATCATCATGGAGTCAGGCTATTTGTGAATCCTTCATGTAATTGAATAAATTCATTGATGATTCATGATATTCACAAGATGCTACCATTTTCTAAATTTCTTTTGAAAATATTTCATATTATTTGTCTCACATAAGCCTATTAATTTTGTTCATATGGCTTATGTCTTTTGTCAAAGATCACCTTCTCCAGCTAATCAATGGGCCATTATGGCTAAAATATATAATGATAACCCTTGATATCTTCTCAATTTTGAAAATGAGATTCTGAAATATATTCTTCTTTTTGTTCTTCAAAACTAATATTTATCACATTAGATTACTCTATACATGTTTTTCTAGCTAGATGATGCTTTCATTCAACCATTTTATTTCAATCCTCCATCTTTCTAGGTGCCATCTTCTCTCGACATTACTCTAATGACAATTTCAAAGGAGAAAAAACTAGTTGTAGATTTATCCTATGTCATTTCATATATATTTTCAAACTCTCCATTGGTTATGGATGACAATGAGTTCATTCATCAGCCATATTTTTATAGTTACTTGTTTTTACATGTCTCCTCTTTGAATAAATTGGGGAGAGGATGACGCTCAAAATGAGATCGTGGTCCTAGTTGTATTTTTTCTGGTGAATGGGTGCAACCATTATGGGTTAGGAGAATATGCATACAATTGAAAAAATGGTCATATATTATCAATAGTTTTGAAGTAGTATGGATTACCAAAATTATTGTCTACCTATAGCCTAATCATTTTTGATAACTCTTTAGCCATTGTTATCTTGGAAACAACTCATTTCATCAATCCCACAGTGAGGTTGGAATCAGCCTATAGGATATCTCCCAACTGGTTGGGATCACCCCTCTCTAAGTGACGTATGATTAGTTCCTAAAAAACATGATTGGGATGAAACATTTCAGACTCCAATATTATATATTGACATTATCATAATTGTGAATAAAAATATAAGAAATTAGTGGACTATGCACTCATATATACATTTCAACGACTTGATCAATATTTTCCTTTGTTTTAGTGATGTCAATCCAACTTCTATACACCCCGATTGGTGCCCTTTTGAGAAATATTGTAGTAGTGATGGATTATATATGGAAATTTTTAATGTCAGTGATAATACATCATAGTGATATCTAGTAAAGATAGATATCTCTCTGAGCCTTAGGCAATCATTCGTTGTTGCCAAGTTCCTAAATGGGTGGTCTTTCCCAAGAGGTGATGCGTGTTCCGGAATCCAAATCAATACATTGGTAATGGAAATTTGACTGGTAGAGGGATGCCACATTAATCTGGCATTTCAATCCATTTTTACATTTACTAACTCATGGTCCACATTCAAAAAGGCATCATCCCTTAGTATACTAGGTTCCATTTCTTTTTTATTGGGATATATTGGGGGGAAGTTCTATTAATACAAATATTACAATTCCACAAATACCCATTATTCATTACCTCATTAGAAGTTGTTAAATATATTTGGGTTTGGATCTACATCACTATGCTCTAATGAAGTAACTGATGTCTTCATCTAATTGGATATATTTGATTTCACCACATATTCCAGACAAACTAGGTTGATAACTGAAAATACTAGTAAATTTCATGAAATAATTATGTACAAAATTTACCTTTGGGATGGGTTTTGTTTAGAAAAGTTGGAAAATATGATATTATGTGATCCCTATACACTTTATTGGGTTTCTCATTAGTTTGTCTACATGAAAAGGTCCCCCATAATGCTTCATTTGGTGTACGAGGAGGGACACACCTATGTATCATTTTTCAGTTTTGGATGTTGTTGGAACATTAAGACACTGATGTTTTGATCATTCTTCAATCTACTAAAGATTCTGCCATTCTTTCTCAAGATTATTCCTAGGCATGTGTAGTGGCCTACCAAGATGGTGAGGTATGTCGATTGGTTCATCATTTGGACAATCCATTTTCCTCACCAAATCCTCGATCTATGGCCAAGATAATGTTGATTCAGGGGTTAAGTGATAATTAATGGAATATATCTCATCCTCAAGATGACCATATCGATAGTGGGATCAATTATGCTAAGTAAATAAACCCTATTATAAGAGATATGGGTGATGACTCTATTTTGGGGGAAGATATACTGAGACTCCCCCTACTTTCTTTCAATCTCAACCAGATATTCATCCTTTTGGATTGACTATCCCAAAAATCACATAATCTCAGAAACATCCTTAGGCGATCTAAGAGAATATTCACACCTTAATTATTGAGACCCATTTGGAAATATTTCATGACCAATGGGAACATAGTCAAAATCTATTCAATTTCATGGTGGGTGATGGATTTGATTGAACCCAACTGTAAGAAATAATGAATAAAATAATATTGACTTGGAAGGATTTTGGTACCAATGAGAGGGGATTTATTGCTTTTGAAGAAAGGGATTACATTGTCAAACATATGAAGGAGGTGTTGGGGGGTACTGTATAATAATTTTAAATTTATATGTAATTTGGAAGCCCAAATGGATTCCTAGAACATGAATATATTGAAAAAGGAGGAAATCATAGCTCTATGGATTTTTGAACATTAATTTACTCATCATAATTGGAAAATACTATGAATAGAGTTGTAGATGGACTAATTTAGCTGAGATGGTCCATCATTGGATAGATGTATGAGAGGAAGGGAAATCATCACTTCAACATTCAAGTGAAGCTTCTCACCAGGCTCTTTCTGATGTGGATAACTCAACTGATCTAATATTATTATATTTCAACCATTGACACGAACATTGTTTTCGATGAAATTCATAAAGAGACTCCAAAATGTGGATTTTATTCCAATTTCACTCTATTAATGAGTAGCGTTTTTTATTTTTTCATGTTACTATCACGTTTTTCATCATTTATTGATGTTTATGAATCTTCAATGATATAATATTACATGAATCCAAAATGATACCCATAAATTTCATAATATCAAGTAAACCTGAATGCATAGAAATAATTATTTAAATTATAATATATTCCAATAAAAATTTTCTTATGATTTATCACCAACATGAGATTACTTACAGATATATATGCTCCATCCATCTTGATATTACCTGATTCGTAGAAGAATAATTACGGAGAATACATTTCATGAAGGGATATTTCATTATCTTTTTCTTTAGCTTATATTATTGGTGGCCGTAGCTGGATTATTTCTAAGGACATATGGGGGGCCTTTCAATACATTCCATACATAAAGACTAAATTGATGATGGGATGTAGTTTATGGACATTTTCAATTAATCTTCTATCACTATATTGTAGGGTCATTTAGGTCACCCCATTTATCTATGTAGTTGGGGTTGTTTTTTCTTGAACATTATATCACTATTCTTTAAGGTATTTTATCTCAGACTGTGAATTGATGTAGTTAAGATATTTTTGGTTGGATGTTCTATCACTGTAGTTTAGGGACCTTTATCACTGACATTCTATCACAATAATTTAGGGTCTTTTAACTTGAATCTTCTATCTTTATATTTCAGGGTCTTTTAGCTATGAACTTCAACCACCGGAGTTTTTTTCCACTAGCTCAAACCCTCTATCACTATAGTTTAAGGTATTTTAGCTCAGAACATAGGATGAGATGCAGTTTAAAGTCTTACTATCATGACTTTATTGATGATAATGGAATATGGAGTAGAATGTATAGTAATCACATGAAACACCTTGGTATATTGAGTTTTTTCATGGTGTTTCTAAGTATTACGTTGATCATAGATCCTTTTCTAAAAATAGGATATCCCACTTATTGGTATGTTAATAATATTATGTTTTAGTAGCATTATCCAATATATCTGTCTATACATATTTCCAAGGGTCAATAATGATTTATGGGGGGAATAATGGTTGAGGGAAAAATAATATGGATATAAATGAATATGGAATAAGAAATAGATGATGGGGATGACCAATACAAACATGAGGTGGTAGGTTCAACCATGGTGTTTTTATGGCTAATAAGAATGACCCCCCTTTCTTATAAGGAGGATAAGCCTTGAGTTGGTAGGTAAAACCCATTATTTGTCAATGTCATGGTCAAGAAAATAAGATCTCCACCCCTTTCTAGGGGCCATGAGAGTTTCATGAAAACTCAAACATCCAGATGATGAGTTTGGGTATGGAGGAAAGCTATCCAAGTAGGGTTCTAGAATTATAGTGATGTTCAACTCTTAATTTTAGAGCATGAGCACTACACCTTTTTGTTTGGAATCATGATATGTGGGCTAGGAAATTTTTGGGAATGGAGTGTCTCATTCCTTCTTTAAGAAAGGGTCCAAAGCATGGTGACGTAATGATGAGGATACCTAATCCCCTCAAATAGTTTTTTATGGAGATTGTAAATCATGGTCCAAATATCTCAGGTTATGTGGATGATAAGGGACAATAATGTCATGAATTTACCATAAAATACATAGTTTTTTATTTCAGTCAATGTAACATCAGAGATCCCAAGGATCGGAAATCCATTTTTTCTGAGTGAATCATTTGGTTGGAAAATATAGGCTCCCATATAGGATCCATATGAATTCACACCTAGTTATATCAAGGGTATTGTGAAGCGGAGTATCCTTTTCAGTGGTCCATTGTATGTTTATGGTGAATTGAGGTAATCAAATCGTGATGTTTTATTTTTCTAAAAGAGTAATTTACAATGAGGTTTTAAGGACCCTAAATGTTTTAGCACATTCCAAGAGAAAATATTCAGGCAATGAGGAGTTTTGAAATAACTGTAATATATCCTTTTCATGAACTAGGGCTTCCAACCAGCACAACATGGATTTTACTAGGGCTATAATATAGGACCTATGGGATTTATCCCTTATTTATTCACATCATAATTTTTTTCCTAAACTTGGGAGATGAATAGTTCAGAGGGAAAAGGATTGACCATTTATTTGGCATCCCTTTATTGGTTTTCAACCTGAAAAAAAATTGTGGCTCTTTCATTAGGAGTTTATGTTCTTGATATTTGGACCATTAGGGAATAGATATAAGGTCATACAGATTTGACTAGCATGAAAACTGTTTATGGTTGTGACGCACATAGAACTAATATAAGTAATTATACATAAGATCTAAATAAAGGTACCCAATGTCATGAGTATCTAATCATAATTTTGAGTGGGATATGAAGAAATTGTAAATCATGGGTGCAGGTTCTCATGTCAAGAGTAATTATGTGATAAAATTACAAAAGGAATGGCCTTGAACAAAATGATGTGTAGAGTTTTACACTGTGGATGTTAGGGAAAAAAAGTATCAGAAAAAATAAATTATAATAGTTATTACATTGGTTAACAACCATAGGTTCATATGCAAGAGCCATATGCATGCAAGGTTACTAAAAAAATGTGTCTCTTGAAGACATATATCATTTTCAATAGTCTATGAATGGTTTTTGGAATCATGATTTTCTTAAGACATGAATTGTGATTTATGGATCGAGGTTATTCAAAGATGGTGGATACACACCTGTAGGACACCTTCAGTTTTAATCATGTTTTAATGATCACAATTCCTATACATTCTACAAATCTTGTTTAATATGTTTCCAGTCATGTGTAATGATTGTTGGTTTCTTTATGCTTTAAATAAATTTCCTCACATTCTTGATTCCTATAAATCATGAATGATTATTGAAAACTACAATTAATTTGTTTTATAATGAACCTATTTTTAGGAATGATTAAGTCTAATTCATTCTATGAATATTACTACCTCTTGTATATATAGATATTTGGATATGTCTGAGACACCATGGGTATGCCACCAGTTATGATTTTTTATAAATGGACTCATACACTATGACCATACACCATGACATATACTACAACAACCTTTCTCTTTATTACAAACATTAACTAGTTTATTAGATAAAATTCACATGATATTGTATTGATGATCTAGAGGCCTAGTGACTTTGGGGCTTAGAAAAATTACACAACTTATAACATAAAACAAAAAACATATTTATTGAAAAATTACTTTAAATAACCACAAAATTACCTCCTACTTAGCAATACATGGGATAACCTGAGGACATACATGTTAAAAGGGTGATCTATAAAGCCCAGTAATGGAGTAAAGAAGGCATAACATTAATAATACAATACATTTTAGAAATTTGGCATATCAATGGAGAATACAATAAAATGAACATAAAGGTATGATATATAGCATCATTATCATAACACGAGAATGTGGAAACAATACATAACATGTAACTATCATGACCCAAGGTTAATTGCACATGGATCATGAGTAAAAACTCATTAAACATGAATTAGCATGAGTAAATATTCATTGCACTTGAATTAGAATGTTTAAATACTCATTTCACTTGAATTATCATGAGTAAATACTCAATTCACTTGAATTAGAAAGAGTAAATCCTCATTTCACTTGATGTTTCATCATACTAATCTTTACTCAATGCGTTGTAGCACTATCCGGGTGCATCCTTCTTAAAAATTTCATTTCATGCATAAGTGTGCCACAAGGATCATAAAAATTTGATTCATTAAACATCATCATTTATTCCACGATAAAGGAATGTGGAATTAATACAAGAAACTATATAATTAATAATTAAATGTTCATAAAGGTGAATACCCTTGAATGATAAACGGGTGTGGTATTCACTACACAATGAATTTTTCATGGAAAATCACGGTGCAATTTCGGTATCATAACAACATGACATAAGACATAATACAAAAGGTTTATGATAGAGAAAATGGGGTCTCATAATATGTACATGAAATGGACAATAATTTGTTCATATAGATACATTTCCCAACATAATTAATGTAATTTGGATACAAAATACAAAATAATTGCGTGGATGTCAATGAGGAGAGAGAGATTCCTTACGGAATTTCGGCATGGTAATGGGTGTAAATGGGAGGCATTAATTAGAGGGAAAAGGGGTCTATCATCATTAAAAAATAATTAGGTCAGTATGAGGTAGGTGCTAAATCATACCCCAACATTTATAATTTAAAAAAAAGGGAAAAACAATATCAAAAAATTGAATAAAATTTGAAAGGAAGGAATCCCTTACTTAGAAGTGTGATCTCAATATATTAGGAGAGGCATGAGAGAGGCTTATTGGGAGCATGGGGAAACTTGAGATGATTTTAAAGAGGGGAGGGTAGAGGTAGGACAAACTCTAAATGCATTTATTGAATAGGAAGGTGGATCATGGGAGGGTTTGTAAAGGAAAGTAGAGGAAATTCTTTATTATTTAGGATTGGGACACCACACATTAAACAATTCAAAACCACAAAACATCCATTGGTTTTTTCACACGATTTTTTCCTAATGGGTGTGTAAAATAATATTCTAAAATTACAATTTCAAGGCTTCCTAAAATAATAGGGTTTCTATGTGGATTTGAGTCACTCTCTCTAGGAAATCAATTTAAAAAGCTAAAATGTTTTATAAGTCTTGGAGGGTCCACTAAGGCTTTGTAAAATAAATAAATAAACCTAAAATTACATTTTTTTATGTTAAAACATATATTGGACTAATATAATGTTTATAGTATTTTATTACATCTCTATTAGGTCATTATAATGTTGTAAAAACATTATATATTTAAACGATATTTAATTTTTACCCAAAATTCAACTCTCTCATAAAATTATGAGAAATTACCCATTAGACAATTTTGATGTCATGATTCCAAAAATAATATTAATTTTATATTAATAATTTTCAAAATATTTAAATATTCACATTAAAAATTAAAACTGACATTTAGTGAAAATTAATTTGTTTTGACAAAAAACTGCTTTCAAACAATTATAATAACTAAAATGGTATTCATAAAAATTATAAAATCATTTATACATAATAAAAAATAATTTAAAAATAATAATATTTTACTAAAATACAATTTTATTAAAAAATCCAATAATTTATCGAAATATATTCTTTAGTTTAATATTAAAAAAATTATTTATCCTTAAAAAAACATTTTACAAAGTAAAAATAATAAAATGAATGTATATTCTATATTATATACAAAAATAATTCACATAATCATAGTGATAAGGTCTTGTTACATAACCCCTTATAAAAACCACATAAGACCAACAAGTAATGTGTGAGATGGTGACAGAGTCTTGGGGTGGCTCGGATAACATCGCTCGAGTGGTAATCTCTATCACTTTCCACTAGTCCCATAGGAGGTTCCATTTGAGCATAACATGTTGAATCTAGGCCTTGGCCTGCTCAAGAGCAAATCCTAAGGATGCCCCGTCCTTTCTGAGATCTGAAAAATGGGCTTTGTAGAGGGAAAGTCTACTATATGAGGCAATCGATTCCTTTTTCTATGTAAATTGGATTAATTAGTGCCCTACATTTATACTAATCATGTGATAACTATTCAATTACCATATTAACTATGGTCATGTTTCGTAACGGTATTTTAAAATACAAAAATATTAAACCAAATATGTGCATATATTATATAACAATATTACATAATAAGACATATAATTAGATTAAGAATAATTTTCATTAATAAATGTTTGGGTTTTCACAATCTTCCCAATTTAATAAATTTTTTCTTCGAAATTTACTTTTCTTACACTAATATAGTTTCGGGTTAATCTGCTTCATCACTTTCTTCGATTCCCATGTTTCCTCTTCAACCTTGTGGTTTCTCCACAACCCTTTCACATAGGCATTGTCTTATTTCGTAGAACATTTTCCCAACAATATATGATCTTACCAGGATCCTCCTTGTAAGAATAAACATCCTCTAACTGTGAAATCTAGGAAGAGATTACATGTGAAGGGTCTGGTATGTACTTCCTTAATAGGGATACATGAATGACATCATGTACTTTGGATATTGAAGATGGAGGTGTCAGTCGATAGGCCACATCCCCAACACGATCAAGAAACTTGAAGGGGATGATGTACCTATGACATAACTTCCCTTTAATTCCAAACATCACGACCTTCTTCCATGGAGATATGCATAGAAATAACATGTCTCAATAATTTATCTCAAGATCTCTCTGATGGGTATCTTCATAACTCATCTATCAGCTAAGGTATGCCTTCTTATGATGCTGAACGGTTTTCACCTTCTGCACGATTTCATTGACCCTTAATGTTCTAGAATCTTACGCTCAATGAATTCATCCCACCACGCTGGTGCTCTAAAATTTTTCCCTTAAAGGTATTTATATGGTGCCATTCAGATGCTAGAATTGAAATTTTTATTGAATGAGAATTCAACTAGTGGGCGATGTTAGTGCCATTCTCTTTTAAAGTATATTGAAAAAGATCTTAACATATCTTATAGGGTCTGAATAGTTCGCTTAGATTGTCCATAACTTTGTGGATGATAGGCCATACTAATGTTTAGGTTAGTTCATAGAGATTTTTGGAGACTTTTCAAGAATGTTGAGGTGAATCTAGGATCACGATCATACACAATATATAGTGGTAATCCATGTAGCCTTACCATTTCTTTGATGTAAATCCGTTCAAGTTGATCTAACAAGAATTCCTCTCGAATTGAGATAATACGAGATGACTTCATTAGATGATCCACAACAACCCATATATCATTTTTTCCGCTGGATTTCCATTCAAGTCTAGTGAAAAAGTCCATGGTAATGTTGTCCCACTTCAATGTTGGTATGGGTAGTGGTTGTATCATCCCATTTGACTTTTTCTCTTAATATTCTATTACTAAAGAACCAATCTCTTTTATGTATATTCAACAATCTCCCATTTCGTATTGTCCCACAAATATTTTTCCTGAAAATATAGATACATCTTTGGGATCCCTGAGTTAATAGAGATGGTTGAGCTATGTGCTTCGTTTAGAAGGTCCTTCTTCATATATAAATTGGATGGTACACATTATCATGACCCAAACCACATAATTCTATCTTTTACAACCATAAAATATATGGATTTCCCATTTCTGATAGCTTCCACCCTTTTCAGAATTTACACATACTTTCTTTGAGAATAATTTATTTTCACCATGAGGGATGGTTGAAAAATAATTTGAGAAGGGATTTCTGATTTTACTTCGTTAATGATTCACATGTCCATCCACTGTGAATCTTTGATGATTGGATTCATTTCAATTATCATCATTTATAATGATGTAGGATCTTTTCTAAATAGAGCATCCACCACCTTGTTCACTTTCCCAGGGTGGTAATGGATCGATCAGTCATAATCCTTGATGAGATCTATCCATATTTAATGGAAAATATTATGCTCTTTTTGAGTGAATTTATATTTTATAGTCTTCTGATCAGTATATATCTCACACTTCTCCCCATAAAGATAATGCCACTAGATTTTCAACATGCATATGATAGCCTCCATCTCCCGATCATGTGTGGGATAGTTTTTCTCATGGATTTTTAACTACCTTAAGGCGTAGGCTATCACTTTATCATTCTGCATCAACACAGAACCCATGCCACTCTTCGAAAAATCCAGGAATACCATAAACATTTCACCACTTGTGGGTAAAGTGGGCATGGGCGCAGCGGTAAGCCTAATTTTCAACTCCTTGATGCTCTCTTCACATTGATCACTCCCATAAAACTGAACATCCTTTCATGTTAGCTTGGTAAGAGGGTTATACAATCATTAAAAATTTCTAAAAAAATAGCAATAATATCCAGCTAACCCAAAGAAGCTACGGATATCTGTTACCGATGTTGGCCTCGACCATCCCTCTGTTGTAGTTTTCTTCGTGGGATCCATAAATATCCCAATACTTATGATGATATTTCCCAAAAAAGAGACATCCTTCAACTAGAAGTCACACGTTTTGTACTTTTAATAGAGCTTCCCCTTTCGCAATGTCTCTAGTACAGTTCATAGACACTTCTCATGATCCTCCTTTATATTAGAGTATATTAGAATATCATCTATAAAGACTACCACATATTTGTTGAGATAATCTATAAAGACTACATTAATCATGTACATGAAGATTTTTTGAGCAGTATTGAGTCCAACAGTCATTACAATGAATTCGTAGTGCATGTATCTTGTACGAAAATCAGTCTTGGGGAAATCATCCCTCTTCACCCTTACTTGGAAATATCACGACTGCAGATCCCCATTGGAGAAGTACAGTGCTCCATGTAGCTGATCGAACAAGTCACCAATCCGAGGTAGATTATACTTGTTCTTTATCGTGATTTTGTGAGCTCACAATAATTAGTGAAAAGGCACATTGAGCCATCCTTCTTTTTGATAAAGATGACCGAATCACCCCATGGTGAAGAACTTAGTTGTATAAAACCTCTATATAGATTCTCCTATAGTTGTTTCTCCAACTCTTCAATATTCAAAATATCCATTCTATACAAAGTCTTGGATATTGGAAACACCCCAAGTATAAGGACAATTGATAATTCAACATCTCTTCTAGGAGGAATACCGAGAAATTACTCGGAAAACACTACAGTGAATTCCCTCGCTATAGGAATGTCTTCAAGGATGGTTGCCTCCTTGGAATTTATCATATATGATTGATATACATGCTCATATGGAAATAATATCCACTCTTGAGATGATGGTGCTAAATCAGATTCTTCCTTCTCCATGCCCTTGTATAGAATTGGGGGTCGATTCCATATATGGAATGTGATTTCCCTCTCACGGAAATTCATGTTGGATCTATATGAGGAATGCTAATCCATTCTGATAATTGCATCAAATTCCACTATAGGGAGTATGAAGAGTTTCTCCAAGAAGTTCAATCAACAAATTATGAAATAGGTGGAGTTATATTCATGGGATGCAATGATTTGCCCATTTTTCGTACTCACCAACATCCCTACTTCCATGATTTTTGGTGGTGTTGGTATTGTTTTTCTAGAATTTCCGGTTATAAATTTTTTTTAGAACTATAATCAAAACGTGCATTCACTATTTTTGAATGAATAACTAGCATACATATCAAAACATATTTTTCGGGGTTCACTTCGATGGTTGTGATGGAAAAATCTCTCCCATGCTGCTTTGGAGGTTGTTGGTTCCCTCCAAAAACCCTAGACAAAAGGAACTAATTTTCGAGGTTCCATGGTTCTTTGAAGTTGAAGAAATGAAAAACACATTGAGAGTAAAACATATCATTCCCATCCTCTTTCATAGATGTCGGTTTTTCTTGCTGGTAGTTAACATCTAGGTTCCCTTCCCATCCATACCTAAAGCATTTCCTTGTCCCCTTTAGGCAATTTTCGGGGTGCATCTTTCAACACCATTGGCTAGTGTGGTACTAGATTTTCATTAAACTAATGGATTTATCCATCGGACTACTCGAATTGATGTCCACCTTAAATTTCATATCTCTATGATGCCCCTAGGATTCATAGATTTAAATTTCGACCTTTAAGGAGCATCAGACAGTCTCCTCATAACTGTCGAAGTCACGGATCACCATGGATTTACATAGTCTCAGATTCATCCCACAAAAGGAGCGGTCAAACTTGAATTTGGGGGTAATGACAAAGACAGATCTTTATCGTTCTAGCCTTATGACATTTTCCTTATATGATCTGATAGATTCTTCATCGTTTTTCTTGATGGAAAGAAATTCCCTTTCCATCTTATGTCGGAGAGTTTAAGGATAATATTTATCAATTTGTTTTCCAGAAATCCTTCCATTCAAATGCCTCAATATTCTCCTCAGGATTTTTATTTTTTTATCAATTTCCACCACTGATCAACTTCACCCTCCATACGATAATCATCCATAAGAACTTTCTCCTCTTCGGAACATTGAAGGATAGAGAAGATCATTTCAAAGGAGTTGATCCATTGTTAGGCGATTGAGGGATCAGACGATCCATTAAAAGTAGGATGCTTTTTTCTATTGAATCCCTTGATAAGAAATTGTTCTTTCTTATGAGGGGTTGAATGTTCCTCTTGACCCATGTTTCAATTCGAAGATTAAGCTAACTGAGAAATTAGCGAGACACTATTTGTGATTCTTGCCCCCATCGGATTGGGTATCTTATTAGAATTGTAATCACATTGTTCATCACATTAGTTGTTAGCCTGAGACCTCCTATTATAGGCCATTAGTGGGAATAAAAGAAACGTTAGGGGTAACACATAAAGAGTAAACTAAGGAAAAAACAAATGACTATAAATAAATTTTATTTCCTTAACTTATGAGTCTATAGGCTTCAATCTATATTATCCGTTATCAACATTCTAACATATATTATTAGAGGAATTTATTTTAATTCCCTTAATAAGGGTTCATACCCAGCTTGTGAATTTACCAAAGCATATCCCCTAGGAGTGTCATAACCAAGAGTGCATAGAGGACCATTTTCGTGTTTCAGGATACCCTGGGTGAATCCCGAAACTCCGTGTTGATGTTTTCACTCCTAGGTACATCTATGCCAGAGTTGCTTCTACCTGCTTGTTTCCAGGCAGTGATATATTTTCTTGATTAACCACATACTATATACTCACCAGGACATTGGGATTTCTTGATTATAAATAGTCTTATCCTGAAGGCTTTCAGTGGGGTTTCCTACACATAAATACAAAAATAACTAAACCTATACTTTGATATCAACTATAATAACCCTACACTTTATTACACACATATACTAGATTATTACATAAAATTCACTTGATACTACATAGAATATCAAGATGTCTAGTGTCTTTGGGGCATATGAACATCACATGACAACTTATTACGTAAAACAAAAAACTTATTTATAAAAAATCCTTTACATAACCACGACATTACCTCGTACTTAGCATTTCATGGGATAGCCTGAGGACATACATTTGAAAAGGGTGAGCTATAAATCCTAGAAAGGAAGTAAAAAAGGGAAAACATGAAGAATAGATTACTTGTTAGGTAATATACATTTCAATGAGGCATAAAAGAACATGAACATAAAGGAATGATATAGAATGATTTATAGAACATGGTAATGTGGAAACAAAACATAACAAGGAATCAGAATGATCCAATGCACATTTCACATAGAGCATGAGTAAACCCTCATTACACTTGAATTAGCACGATTGAATCCTCATTGCACAAGAATTAGAATGATTAAATCCTCATTTAACTTGAATTAGCATGATTAAATACTTATTACAATTGAATTATCATGATTAAATCATCATTGCACTTGACATATCAAGATACTCATATTTTTCCAATGCATTGGTGCACTATCAGGGCACACCCTTATTAAACATTTCATTTCATGCATAAGTGTGCCACATGGATCAAAAAACCCGAATTCATTAAACATAATCATTTATTCCATGATAAAGGATTGGGGAACTCATACATGAAACTATATAATCAATATTTAATATTGAATAAAGGAAAATAACCTTGATAGAAAAATGGGCATGGTATTTACTACACAATGACTTTGGCTTGGAAAATCACGGTGCAATTTTGGCAACATAACCACATGAAATAAGACTTTATAAAAAGGATGATGAGAGAGAAAAGAGCGTCTCATAATATTCACATTAAATTGACAGTAATGGTGTCATATAGATACATTTACCAATATATTTAATGGAATTTGGATTCACAATACAATGTAATTGCTGGAATGTAAATGAGGAGAGAGAGATTCCTTATGGAATTTTGGCATGGTTACGGGGGTACATGGGTGGAATTAATGAGAGGGATAAGGGGTATCACATCATTCAAATATAAAGAGGGAAATATGGTAGCGGTGTGAAATCATACCTTATTATTTATAATTGAAAATAAAAGGGAATAAAAATATTAAAAACATTGATAAAATGAGAATGGAAGGAATCCCTTTTTTGGAAGTGTGACCCCAAAGGCATAGGAGAGGCTTGAGAGAGTCTTCTTGGGAGATTAGGGAACCTTGGGAGGATTATATAGAGAGGAGGGAAGAGCATGGACAAACTCCAAAGGCTTTGATTGAAGAGGAAGTGCTGCTTGGGTGGGATTATATAGAAAAAGAGAGGGAATTATTTATTATTTAGCTTTGGGACACCACACATTAAACTAATAAAACCCACAAACCATTCCATTATTTTTTCCAATGGTTTTTCAAAAAGGGGTTTGGAAAAAAATATTTTATATGGTCAGTGGGCTAAATTCTTAAAATAATAGGGTTTCTTATATGGATGTGAGTCACACTCTCATGGAAATCAATTTAAAAATTTTAAATGTTTCATAAGTTTTTTAGGGTCCACTATGGCTTTGAAAAGTAAATCAAAAAAACCTAAAATAAAATTATATTAATGGTAATAAATATATTTACCGAACGTAATGCTTATAGAATTTGATTAAATCACTATTTGTTCATTATGATGTCAAAAAATACATCATATATTTAAACGGTATTTAATTTTTACTCAAAATTTCGACTATCTCAGAAAATTATGAAAAATTCTGCATTGGATAATTTTAACATCCTCATTCCAAAAGTAATATAAATTTTATCCAAATCATTTTCTAAATATATGAAATTTAACTTTTAAAATAAAAACTAATATTTAACAAAAAATCATGGGTTTTGTGAAAAACACCTTTTAAACCTTAATAAAAATTACAATCTTATTCATAAAAAATATACGATCATTTATACGAAATAAAAAGTTATTTAATAATAATATTTTATTAAAATATTATTTAATTAAAAAATCCATTAATTTATTAGAATATTTTCATTAGTTGAATATCAAATAAAAAATACAATTTGTGCTATAAAAATCTATTTAGAAAGTAATAGTAATTAAATGTATGCATGTTATTTATGATATACAAAAATAAAGCACATAATAATAGTACAATGTTCTTGTTACATAGCCCTTTATAACACTCTCATAAGACCAAAGTGTAAGGTGTGCAATGGTAACATGCTCTTGGGGAGGCTTGGATAATATTTCTTGTGTGGTAATCTCATTCAACTTCCAATTCTCCCGTAGGCAGTTCCGTTCGAGATTTACATGTTGATGCTCGGTTAGGGCATGGCCTAGAACGAAGCCCAATGATGCCACATCCTTTCCGAGCTCTGGAAAATGGGATTCATATGGGGAAAGTGTATAGTGTGAGGTCATAACATCCATTGTCTGAATAAATTGGATTTTTAAAGCCCTATATTTATACTAATCATGTGGTCATTTTTCAATGGATATATTAGAAACAATCATAATTCATAACGGTATTTTAAAATCCAAAAACACAAAATAAATGAAGTGCATACATTATATAACCATATAACATAATAAGACATTGATCAAAGGGAATTTTCTTTAATAAAAGTTTGGGTATTTACATAGACACAATGACCCTCACACCGTGATCCAAAAACCATGACCAAACACCGTTAATAGACACTAAGACCCAGACACCGTGACCCATACATTGTTATCCTAACTCCTCATTTTTCCTATTGGTTCTTGATCTATATACAATTATTCCATCATAAATATCTCATCGCTCCAAGGAAAAGGGGATTACACCATTTCGTGGTGACATCATTTCCAAGGGACACCATTTGCATATAGACTATGACGCCATTATTTAATCTGTTTTTTTTCGCTTTCTATTTAATTTATAATAGTCGTATTTGAGTATTTTAAATGCGATGAGATAATTAATATTTCTTTTTAGACATGTCACCTGACAGTATAAGGTACGAGTTACAGAATACATGCATCATATCAGAAACAACACATACACATCACGAATAAAAAGAAATGTGTTTCCATGAAACAAATGGTGGTAGAGCAGTAGAAGAATGAGAATTTGTGAGAAAAGAACTGAAACATAAAACAAGATATATTTGAAGAACACACATAGAATTCTCAAATCCAAAATCTTGGATACCATAGATCAGATTCAAGAAAATATACACAATATAAAATCCACAAAAAACATTAGCCAGATCTAACTATAAACCATAGAAACAAACTTTTGATACTCAATTTCTTGAAAGAGGACTCAATACATGAATCTATTTCATCCTAGAAGTACACATGTGAAAATATTAATACTCAGTGAACTTCTAACCTTATCTCATCATCTTTTCGATGTAGTGTATTATTTTTAGATTTTGAGTAATGTGTGTGTCTATATTAAAACACTCACTATATCTTTCACTAAACCGAAGGATACAAGATATCCTCACTCTCGTTTTTTTAACACTTGTTTAATCCCACATATATGTGTGGAAGATGTCCCTGTGTGACCTAGCTGTTCATTCCCACAAAGAACTGTAGAAGAAGCTGTGTAACCTTGATAGTCCTGTGGAATGTTGTTTACCCCGATCCAGGGTGTGGATTAAGTTTATTAATATAAACAGCTTGGTGTATGGTGATAACCATCGGGAATGGGAGATGGAATAAGATCCCTTTTATCCTAACTATGTTCAATACCCTATGTGGGGTGGTGGTGAATTAAGGGATGATAGATTAAAAATAATCCCCACCAGATCTTGTTTCACGATTAAAAAAACACCATTCTCCCTCTTTTCTATAGTTATATACAAAAATAAATGAAAGCCTACACCTGACATATCAATTTTATATAGCCCACTATCACTAGGCTACATGCAAGGAGTAACCAATGAAAAATTTCCCATATACCCAATCCGTTAAGGCTCACTATAAAATTAATGTTCAGGGTAATTTAATTATATGACCAAGATCAAAACCTTTACAAGGATTAGGGTCAGATCATTGCCTTTGAATGTGTCACACCAAGAGGATCTATCTATGGCTCAATATCTATGGAAAGGATTATCTTCTTTCTCTTCATTTCTTAACTTCTCTGGATGGGATTCACCCAATGTGTATGGACAACTAGGTCCCTTAATTATCAATTATGAATAAATCATCGGTTATAGATAGATTCTATGTTGATTCCCCACATTCATACAAGTTAATAATAACACATTAACATATATTTAGTTGGTAATCACTTATAACTAATTCCAAGAAGTTCACTACCTACACAAATCTCACATATTTCATGATCCTGAAGTAGCCTTCATGATGTAAACCAATTTTTTGAAGCTTAAATAGCCTTATCAATCCATAGTACTTTCATGATGCTTAAAATTTTTTGGTTCAATTTCATTACCTTTTTGAACTCCCTATCTCCGTGATCATTTTTGCAAGAACACCCATTGTGAATCAACCTCCATAGTTCAACACAAAAATATTTCCATTAGGGATATAACTACTTTAATCAAAATTTAGATGCAAATATTTTGGCATTTTCACCTATTCCAGAATATCATATCCCTGAAATCACAATTTCTTAAAAAAATATCATTCCATTTTTGAATCTACCAATATTTGAAAAGTACAAGTATAATATCTCATTCACGAAGCTTCTCACAATCCCGAATATTACTATCAAACCATTCCTAATTTGCAATGCTCATTATTAATGATCCCCAGATTTTTGAAGTAGACTTTGAAAAACATGGTCTTCATAATACATATTCATGTTAAATTATTTATAATGAATTCATGGAAATCCATTTTTTTTGTTGCGATACATCCTCAAAATTTTGTATCCCAAAATTTTGGAAAAAAATTGGGAATAATGCCAAATTTTGTACACAATTTTTTGTAACACCTCCCGAGAATCAATTTATCTATCTTGGAGCATTGTTAATATAAAATGTAAAAAATATCTCTGGAACTCCAACTGATCAAAGAAAACCACTTTTTTAATAGAAATAATCATGCCAAAAACATTACAATGTTACCATGATAGATTTATTCCAAAACATCTCCCCCTTTGGGTTTGTGAAATAATCTTCACATTTAGACACAATATTATTGATTATTCCATATTCTAAAAAAATCACATATTACAAGTTTTATTTTCATTAAAGTCATACTAGACACACACTCTAAGACCACATGATCGATGACCAGTATGAGAAACAAGAGTAGCATGAAATGTTTATCAATGAAGCACTTAGTTCTTCAACAACTCAACTACCTTCACAACGAACCCCGTCTATCATGATATATATCATTTTTTTGATCAAATATAACATCATAATATTTATTAGTAATCCTCATTTACTTATCCCCACACCTGCTTCTCCCCGTAGATTGATTATGAAAATTTTTCCCATTTTATAGCCATAACTTCTCTCTATTATTCAACAAACCTGAAGGTCACTTCATTATGGTCTACAACAGGGTAAAGAACATATATGACAATATTTGAAAAAAACCATTCTTATGGGATATGGGTCCCACTTTCATAATTTTTAAGGAGCATGGTGTCAACTGAAAACCTATATACATTCGATGACTTCCAAACAACAATTTTTGTTAGGGCTTCATTAGAATGTATAAAGATTATTGTTGTGTAGGAACATAATCCCACATAAAACCCATTTCTACACCTTCTCCTTGATAAAATAATACTTTATTTCCATATAAATTGTCTTTGACTGATGGATTAGATTTTAACTGGGACTAACAACATTAGAATTATCATAACAGATTTCGATAGGGGTTTTTACTTCAACTTCCAAATCATCAAAGTGTTTTTTCATCTACAAAAATTGTGTGCATTCTTGTGTAGACTCAATGTACTTAGCTTATACATAGATCAAATAAATGATATCTTGTTTCATGATTAGCTTATAAATACAAATTCATCACCGATATAATACACCACATGAAATTTATTTTCTATAATATTCGAATCCTGTCCAATCTTCATATGTATTTCCCAATAACTCCTGCAGAGATTTTTCACTGTGTGAAAAAGTGAAATCCACTTTTTACATAAAATAATGATCTATGTTTTCTCTATAAAATGATATTTATTTGTTATTTCATTGATATATTGTTTCTTAGAATGTGGAAAAAACTATAGCAGGTCTTTTTTTGTCATGTACAATAGACTTTCAATGATTTTCCTTTATTCTATAGAATTATCTACATTGCCATCAGCATCAAATGGAAGTTTCATCTTGGTATCAATCAGAGTAATAATATACATGAAATTATCTATTAAATATCATTTACAAACCTCTTTAGAATATTTATACTGGAAAATGAATGTGCCATTATTTCCTTGAGTCACCTGTAATGCATGAAAAAACATTAATTTACTAATCATTGACGTTTTGAACTCACATATCATGAATTTGGATAATATTATGCACAGTGTTTCACCTGATCCACTAAAGTTTTTTTCATCGACATACACCATAACCATCTTCTGTTTATTAATTTAATTTTTTAAATAAAAATAGTAATCAATTTCACATAGCCAAATACTACACTTCTTCAAAAAATAATCGATCATAAAATACAACACTCTTGGATATTGATTGAACCTATAAATCACCTTAATCTGCCAAAACACTCTACTTTCATCATTTTGAATGAGAAAACTATCTAGCTACTCAATATATAAATATCTTATTTTATATTCCAAATATGAAATGTTGACTTGAAGTCCATATAGAAAACATTAAACCTTCATTTCACTACTACGATAAAGAATAATTAGATTGTATACAACCTTACAACAGGTGGAAATTTCACATCCACATCGATAAACATTATCTATGCATAAATATTTCACAGAAGTTTTTATTTTTTAAAGATCATTATACCATATTAATTCATTTATTTGTGAAATACCCATTAATTCTCCATCACATTTTTATCTATTAGCCTTAAAACAACCTCATATGTCGAATTATTATAAATTTGATCATGCTCATAATTCATATACATATCCTAGTTGTTATCTATATCTACTTATTAAAAACAATTTTTTCTCTACCTATGATATGAAAGATACTTCCTATAGAGTCTTCATCCTCTGTATCTACACTGGTGATATCTAATAACCAATTCTGTTCTATCTACCAATTTATGCTCGACTCTGTAGCTTCCATGAATGTATAAATTCCAATTCATCTTTCAAAACATCACTATATTATTTGGGATCATCATTCACCACTTACATTCCACATAATGTTCTTATGATCTCATTATTTTTATCATGAAACTTTTCATAATGTTGTTGAATATTTTTTTCTTTCTCTACTATAATGAGAGAAATTAATTAAATTAATATTCTCATCATTTCGTTGAAGAATTTATAATATTTTATTTTAATTAAGTATCCAATGAATATACCCTCATCACCATGTGACTTAATCTCTATGTGTTTCTATTTGTTGAGAAAGAAATGTTTATTTACAATGATTCTGAATTATTTAAATGTTGAATTCATTCCATACCATATATTGTATGAATTATTTTTTTATCATTAATAACAGATATTTTTTAGATATGAATACTGATCTTAGGACTACTTATATACTAAATTTGTATTATAATCCCTTTTCAATAATCAATTTTATAACCATTTTATTTATTATCGAATTTCTCCTCTCTAACTCTCTAGTTTTGTTTGTGGAGTTATCACTACTGAAACATGTTGCCTTATCCAGTGTTTCTCGATATAATATTCCACTAGAATAATTTTTAATTTAGTACCATTATCAGTATGAATTATTCATAATCGTCTATCCATGAATCCATTCATATCCTATAAGATATTGTTTTATTCAACTAAACACACCAAACATTATGTAAATGAAAAATAAAATTTTTCTCCTACTGATATCATCAAAGAAATGAATGTAATACTGCATCCCATTAGTGAATCCTGTCGAGATAGTTCCACATACATCTTCGTGCACCAATTCAAGCACACTAGTTGATTATGTCTCGTTTTCCTTGTACATCGTTCTACTGATATTCCATTGTTGAAAATAATATCATGTATGAGTACAATCATATGGTAGATTAGGGAGATAGATAGATTAATCACATTTTAAAAAATCTTGAATGTATGGTTAGGAATTATGGCCATGTCATTTATTACATAATCTATTTTCTTCCACTCTAGATAAAAAAGAATATATCATATTCAACACTCATAAGGTAGAGATTCCACTTCATTATTTTTACCTATAGAATAACATCACCGTATCTTTCTTTGATGATAAACGTTTTTTTTAAATCTTATAGAATATCCCGAAAAAAATGTTGATCGACTATAAGAATGTTATGACTAGGACCATCAAACACTAAGAATTTACACGTCTCATTTATTTTCCTTCTAATTAGGATTTTCCAGAACAAATACCCTTTCGGCCATCACCATTTCAGATATTTAATAATTTCATACTTATCATATATTATAACTGTAACAAGATCCTAATTTGATATATTATGGTATTAGAATCAACTATTATGTATCCATACACAAGAATGATTTGATGAATCATGGTAAATCTCCACAAACCACTAACTTCTCATCTCTTTTCATTTTGATCAATGTTTTTGACTTCATATCCATCACGGAATTATAATCATGATCATCCTTTGTATATGATAGAATACCTTTATAATGATGATCTATATATAAAATTTTCATTTTCTTCTCAGTTGATTATACATTGAATTTGTACTTATGACCATATTCTGGCTTCTTCGACACATCTCACTGCATTATTGATGATAAATTTCATACCAAGATATTATATCCTTCACACATTATATAGTGTCCAAAAAATTATGTCCTATAATATTGAGTTCATTATGGATTCCAATGTTGGACTTATTCTCTTCGACATCTCTTGATTATAGAACAAAAATTTTGGGAGTATCCAATCATTAAACAACAATAACACTGAATATGGGGTGCATTTGGTTGTTTCACTTCTACACCCTTGGTTGTCCATTGGGTTCCTTGAATCTTATGATTCTAATTATACTAAACTTAATATTAAATCTCTATGCAGGTGCATATGGTATGACTACAACCATTGTTACTTTCTCTTTTTGATCAAGCCCCATACTAGCCTTGTTTTTTGAATTTGACTATTACTTTTATTTTTCTAGACCTTATAATCAACTTCTATCTTTTTGGTTTTCCTACTATACTCATTTACTGATATCATACCAAGAGTCATTTTTTCTCTGATCCTCAACTCTTCACCGCATTCCTAATACCAATTCTTCATTTTGTTTGGTATGTTTGATTTGATCATTTCCACTTCTAGTCGAACTATCAATTTCTCTTTTATGTTCTATGATTTGACTTTCTACTTAGTTTCCTTTTTTGAACTATCCTGCTTTAAGGACATAAATTTTTTAATTTTTTCATTCATCCTAGACTTCTCTTATTCCTAATACTGCATATAGAGTTTTGAATAACAAACCACTTTGTTGTATTTCTATTTTATGGATCTACAAATATATATCTCTTAAAGAGATGATAATAATTAATAATTAAAATGAAATTTTCCTTCACATTAATATTTATCATTGTCACATTTATCCTTTTTTTGGGAGCTACCATCTTCTTCCACCATCTCATTTTATCCAAGGTCCTTGCAGTTTTCTATCGCACCAACCTCATATTCTTCTTATGTGTCAATCCATTATGAAATAATATTATTCTTTTTCAATAAATTTCTCATGAAAATTTTCATACCTTTTAGATACTCTAAATACTTATTTTTGGTACATTTTACTTCATGCCCATTATATTCTTAAATCATTTTTGGGAACCTTGTTGTAAGGTTTCCAACCATTCTGCATATAAATCATTCAAGTGGGAGATTCCCTTTGAACATTGCTTTTCCTCTTTGAAAATTTTATGAAATTAATGGTGTCACCTAAACTATCTATTTTTCTCCATGTCTATCTTAAATGGGAGAATTCTTTATGTCCTTTAATTCCACCTCTCTCGACATTACTTTTTTTACATAATCGTTATCATCATTTCACTTGTTGTATGTGACAAGAGTATTATGCATGTTCTCTAATGTCATCTCCTTCATAGAATTATCTTCCATTAAAAATATATCTGGATTTAACCTAGGTGGATGTTCTCTCATGATATTCTTAACTATGTTTATACCTTTAATAATTTCTCTGAGACCACACATTTCTTCCACAAAAATATTTACCCAATCAAAGAATGTATCAAAAGGCTCATTGTTGTTCATTATGATACCCTAGTACATGTTCCATATTATTATAATATTTTTTATCTGACTTTTGAGTCACCTTCATAAATATTAAGAAACTCTTCCCACATTGAATGTGATGAATTATAAGAAATCAACTTTATATATATTTCATTGGATGGGGATCCCCCTAAATCCTTGATTCCTTTATTGTCAGAATCTAATTCCCTTCAGTCGGCTTCTATTAAAAAACCACTCTTGGTATTTCTCTAATATTCCATGAATAAAATACATATAAACGTCCATTCCTACTAATTTGAGGTAGCAATTCATATGATTCTTCAATAAGTTAATTTTTTTCCCATATATGACAGGAATCCCATTATGAACAACAACCTCAATTTATACTACTAAGAGAGATCCATTTACATTAAATAATTGGATCTAATAAAAATTGTTAGCCTATCAATGATTAATACCTGATAGTGGGGGATCAATTTGGGTATTCCCGATTAAAAAAACTACCCCTTTCAATTTTGTTTTATCATTAAACAATACACTCATCTCTCTATCTTACATAGAAATGAATGAACCGATGTGAAATAATAAACGAGACACAACAATTTTACATGATTCACTATCACTAGGATATGTGAATGTACTATAAAAAGATAATGTGCCAATTTACCATTTCCATTAAAGATCACTTCCAATTTATGTTTGGGGTAGATCACTTAATTTTCCAAGATAACTGCCTTTACATGGTTTGGGTCAGCTTAGTCCTTTCCCAAGGTTCACTCCATGATTCTCTTTCTAGGTCTCACTATCATTGCAAGGAATAACCGACTTGTTATTCCTTTTCTAACTTCCCTTAAGGGGATTCAACCATAGGATATAGACATGTAGGTCCTTTCATTATCAATAATGAATACATCTTCATTTATTGATAGATGCCCTGTTGAAGTCCCACATTCATCTAATTGATAAATTATACTTTACAATAGAGCTGACCTGGCTATAGGGATTAGAATATGAACCTATATCTATATCAGTAACAGTGCTGGAATCTATAGGTGGGGTTCATCATATATTTCTAATTTGTAATGTATTTTTAGAGAAGTGTGAATAGGTATATATTCCTTCACATTTTTGGTATCCAATTTATACTAGGAGATATTTTCGATTGATGTGGGTATATGATTTCACAACATTCCTCTATGTCCCACTAGAATAGGATGACTTGCTTCATGCATGAGGGGAGGGAGATGCACCTCCCCCATTTTTGTTTCACGGGCACAGCTGTAAACATGATCTGAGAGGATATTATTTTTCTCTCTCGTTACTACAAGAATATGTTGGTAGACATCATCAATGAGAGTGGTGATATGATCTCACTCATGGTTATCTTGAGCCTTCATTGCATGATTTATTTTCCTTATTTCCCATGAATGGATATTAGATGTGACAATGTGTTGGGTGTTACCATTAGCAGATGAATGGTGGGTATGGGTGGGATATATCGGTAACGAAGACTGATAGGGGCCATCCTCGGTGGATCATTAACTAGAAGGGATCCATATTTAAATCCATATCCCACAATCATGAGATAATAAAGGTGTTGATTTTTACACTCGGGGGAGAAGCTTCTAATGTGGGTTTTTATATAAATGAGGGATACTGGATTAAATGCATCATTCCTTATACAATGAGGAGACATTAGTTTTACAATATGGGTACGCTCCAAGGTATATTCAATGGTTTTTATTTTACCACCTCAATGATATACTCAAAAAATTGTGTTCACCGGCTAATGTTGAAATTCTAATCATTGTTAGATCATTTTAACACCCTAAGGGATTCAACAATTGCTGATTCTCTGAAACATTCATTGTATGAAGTCATTATCTTAGAACATCATTATATTGATAAGTTTTGTATCAATAGTTATTTAGTTAATAAGGAATAAGTTCACAAATTAATTAAATATAAAATGTGTTATTCATTCTCAATCAAATATGCATGGTTAACATAATTTTTCTTTTATTCCTAATCTGGACAATCTACTTGAATGGACTTATTAAATTGAGGATGTAATTGTTTCAAGGGAATTATTTCTATAGAGAAAAGACAATAAGATTTTTGTCAGGATTATCATCATTGTTTGATATTCCATGAATGTGTTCTAGCACATGGAAAATTGATTATATTGGTATTTTGAAATAATAATTGAAGATTCTATTATTTGAGGGATTTTGATTTGGATAACCATTTTTTTAATGGAAGAATGAAGACTGCTAGGTGTGTTTGGTTTGGCACAAAGATTTATTATGAGTGAGGTTGGTCAAATGTGCTGCAAAATTATTTACTTCAGGTTAGCATTTTTGTTCATAATATAAACTCTCAACAACTCCCCATCCATAATTGTTTATTGACATTCATTACAATAGTTGGTGGTCAATTGGGGTTTCATACACTATGACTCATAGAAAATCACATTGTTCAAGATGACAGGTGTTCTAGTTCATCTCACCCATTTTGGGGGTATTTTTGTCTACTATAGGGCTATATTATAGATTTATGATGTGAGCTAGAATGTCTTCCTATCACCGATATGAGATAGTATACCATAAAATAATGATCATAGGTTAACCCCTTTTCTGTGATGAAGAATAATGGATCCCACTATTCCAAAAATCTGTATGTATTTTAGGTTGTTCATCAATATAATAGTAATAAACTCCATAAATTTTATTAATGTATTTTAGGATGTTCATCAATGGGTCAGGGCTTATACATTTTTGATGGAACATGTTTTAATGCCCTAGTGTGCTCTTATGACTTGGTTTTATTGACTATCTGACTTTCACCTATTTTAAAATTGAGGTCCCTTGATTGTTTAAATGAAATTTAGTAGGATGTGTTCCTAAATAATACAAATAAAATCACATGATCCGGTTGATTATTATAGGGACATCACTTATCCTGGATTGCATGACTGATGTTTTTTGGTTGATCAAGGATTACTTGCCCAGATGATATCACAAGACCTAGCTAGCATGTCCTAGAATCCATCACATGGTCCGAAATAACATGCATACAGTGTGTCACATGATCCAGATTACTTTCACTAGTGTAACTACGAATGTGGAATGACACACATGGAGGGAATCACAGTAGTTAGTGTGATATGTCTGGGAGGGTGTCGTATGTCTTGGATGTCTTATCTGGGTGTCATTAGGAGAGTCAGTTGACATGTCTAGTGGATGTTGCAAGAGCCGACTAACATACCCAGAGGGCATTGAATATTCAGGCTGGCTTGTCCAGATGATGTTCTGAGTGCCAGATTATATTCCCTGAGGCTATCTCTATACTTAGCTGACATGTACTGATGTCACTATAAGATCTAAGTGACATGTCTAGAGGACATTGATATGTCTTTATAGAGAGCCTGGGGGGTTTCACGACACGTGGGTGGTAGGATCAGGGGAACCATGTGACTTTATCTAACATTCCAATAGGGCTTCGCATGATCCATTTTGTATAACAAAAGAGTATCACATGACCTGTGCATCATGTCCTAATGCTTTTAAATTACTAGGCTCATTTATTCGAAGCACATGATGATCATTGTATGTGTTGTTCGTATACATCCTAGTTTTTTGTATTTGTTATAAAAATTAATTTCAGATAAAATTATTTTTTTCAATGTAAAATTATTTTAAGCCTCCCATATATAAGAAAATATGTGGGATTTCCTTCACATAACCCGCTATAATTCCACTTCTTTATTTATGAGTGATCAGGTGAAGTGTGTATGAATTCTAAATTATTTATCCGTTTGTTACCCAGATTTTACCTGATGAAATAAATTACACTTCACAATATCATCAACTTTGATAAATCTTTGATGATTAATGTGTGAATCAGAGCAAGGTTCAAAGAGTTCATCCATATTTTTAATGATTCATTTTTTATTTTGGGGTATGATATTTGTAGGCATAACCCCCCCCCCTGAGTTATTCACCACTTCACACAGAACATATCGATAAAATCAAGGTTGGAGTTGATGGATGTATTTGGTGTCACGGGTCTTCATGAGCTCCATTCACATGCCATTTTGGGAGAATCACATGAATTTTTCAATCCTAAAGACCATCAATCTAATTCCCAATTTATTGAACATATCCAATTAATGTGATGTTTTTGATTCATGATGAAATACCAAGGGACCATCATGTTGTTAATCTGACAACTCTAATTAATTTGTGAGATTAGGAAGCCTGTTGAATGACATTTTCATGATCTTTGATGCTTCTTATGTTATATTCCACAAGACAAAAATGGATTACCAGGGGCCTTTTTTGATAAAATTGTTCTATCACGTGGTCTCCCAAGTCCCTTCTAGTGCGTATCCTGAGTTTTACGATTTTGGGAGTCTCTCACCATTCCCCTAAATTATTTTATTAATTGAATTCACTAGGGCCTGGAGTCTTACATGTTTTCTCAAGTGTTGTTGAGGATAATCAATATCCTTTCCGGTTATGCACCACCTGACCAAAAAAATATCTTATGGCAATGTATGATTCCTTCATGGATAAATCGTTCCTCTTGTTTTTGGAGCCAAATGGGTAGAGAGAGAGTTACAAGAAATTTTTACATCATTTCACATAATCGGGGTGGCATTCTAGCCATATCTTATTGGATCAGTAGGGCATAGAACTGGGTATTCCACAGTGTATCACAAGCTTCCTATAGTTCGTCACATGATTTTTAAGACCTAAAGATGCTACACCATTCCCCCTATTTAATATTTTTTTATTTATGATTTTTGGGGATCTCATGAGGAGGTATGATGGTTTTTTAATTTCAATCACTCTAACAATCGATTATTATTCACATGATTTTTACGACATTAATAGGATCAATCAATTTTTGATATTTGCCACTAATTTTAGGGAGTTCTAGAAGGACTTATTTAATGAAAATTTTAAGGATATCCATGTTCTATGCAATGTGCATTGTCATCCACATGAATACATACTAGTCATGTGTTCACATGTCTTTTGGGATTTCACGTGACCAACATGATCATTTACACCATCCTCTTCCTTTGCGTTGGGGCGAATATAATACCCATATTCATGTAATTATTCCTGTATGAAATTTTCGATTCTCATTTGGTGGGATTCAATAGCTATATATATACATATACATATAATATGATCATTATTAAGGAACTATATAATCAATAGTTATGATGCATAATAGTCTTTTATGTCTGATAGGTTAAAATACAAAAAAAATATACAAAGTAATTCATGTGATTTTTATAATATAATTCATTAAATGTCAAATTATTCATTATAAAATATTTAATTTCATTATAAATTATCGGGTAGTCATAATATATTAAAAGAGAATAGAATTAATTGTTAATTTCTAATCATTTTAAACACTATTTTTTAAATTAATCTAAACTCCAAACCATCCCAAGGGTTTTCTAATGGTTTATACCAAATAGGGGTGGATTTCAATATATAATATAGCTATGAACCAAACTACTTAAAAAAATAACCTTAGTGGTTTGGAAATATTTCATGGTTACATATAATTTATTATAAAACCTTAAAATAAAATAAATGTTTTTGTGGGCTCATTAAGTGTTTATCAGATTAAGAAAAAATATTTTAAAAAACATTATTTTAAATATAAAACATAATTATGGATATGAATGTAAATTATTGAATTTATTACATCCTTTTTGGGATTTTTTTATATCTTAATACTTATAGTATATTTATACAAAATTTACTTTTTACCTAAAAAATTTAAATGTTTTAGTATTTTTTGAAAAATAATAATTGGGTAATTTTTATGTCCATATATCAAAAATATTATAAATATTAGTATATTTATCATATAAATATGATAATTTACACTTTTAAATAACAATTCCTAATTTTTATAAAAATATTGTATTCTTGACAATACCGGTTTTATTCCCCATATAGAAATTATATTGGAATTTGAAAAATTATTCTATCAGTTGTAATTTATAAATATTATTTAATAATAATATTTTACATAAATTAAATTAATTGTAAAAATTATTTAATTCATCTAGAACATTTTCTTATATGAAAATGTACATTTACCAAAAAATTTGAATATGTGTTTCATCATATTATAATCAAATTTTTATGATATATTATTATTTAACAACTATAAAGTAATAAATGATAAATATAATAATTATTATATTAAATTGGTGTATGGAGGGGGTAAACGATGACCAAATATAGAAAATGTATGTGAGGAGGCTCGAAACCTAGACCTCCCAAATAAACCACAAGGGCACAACCACTAGGCTACACCCATTGGAAATAATCATTGTTTTACTATAAAATAAAATTATATGAATCCTTTCTACTAGTATCTTGATAAATATCCTTTTAATACACTAGTAAATAACTTATGTGTAATGTGTGAGATGATGATATTTTAACATGGTAGTTTAAAGATGATGGATTGATTCGTGGTCTCAATGATATTGAAGTTCTCCTATAAAATGATTTATCATGTTTTAGTTGTTGAATATCTTCTTAGGCGTGGAAAAGGGTAAATCCCAATGATGTTATCTCACTTATAATATTTTATAAATTGGATTTATATGGTATGATCCTACTGGTCAAGGCCATCACTTATTCCATCTATGTCAATTTTATTTTTTTATAACTAATAATATATACTTATCATAACCATCATTGTACAATGGATATATTGTCAAAGATTATGATAATTAAAGTCCATTTAAAACTAAAATCATATATCATACCACTTTCCAACGTAGTGAATGTGTTTTATATAACATCATTACATAATAAATAATTTATTCAATTGAAAAATTGAATTGAATTTATTATTAATATTTTCATTATAGTATTTATATATTTGTTAAGGAAATTTCTCTTTATTTACTCATTTTATTTTAGAATAAGAATTTAGTTATGATAATTTTATTATTTTTCAAAATTGTAATAAACTCTCACATTTTATTTTTCTTTATTTGAAAAATCCCCTCATTTATAACATTTTTACAACTCTAATAATAGGAAAACTCCTCAAAACTCGTTTTTTTCAAAATAGAAAATAGTATCATTTAGAATATTAGTTCATGAATAATGAGTCATATTAAAATTATTAATTACAAATAATGTTTTTTATATATTTAAATAATTCTCTTTCCATTTTATGATAAAATAAACTCAATACATCATATTCATCATCAATTTATTACACTAAATTACAAATTTAACATAGTTTTACACCATAACTACATTATATAGTAATCATTAATCAAGATTATCAATTTTTAAAAAAAATTATTCTAATCCTCCATAATAGAGGCATCTTTAAATTTAGTAAATATTTCATTCCAATTGTCATATCATTTAAATATTTTTATATTTTATAATAATCCATGAAAAATATAGTCATCCTCTTGGGGTTTAAGTACTCAATATACCATCTCATTATAATAATAAAATAATTATGTTAAAACATTCTGAAAATTTTATATTTTCAGCCTCATTCTGTGACACATAATATATAAGTTCTTCTAACAACATGTGAATAAAAATATATATTTTTATGTATAATAAGGTTAAAACCACTCATTTTAAAATATTATCTAGTGGGTATTTTCAAATTTTCATTATTAAAGTAATGGTATTTCTTATATGGTTCCTCCTCTCTAAAAAACTATGTTTATGGAGTTATACCCCATTAGAAAAGGATGCATTTTATTTAATTTTATGAGATAAGGTTTAACATAACTATAGTGAACTCAAATATATTTTATGTTTTTTATTTCATTATTTTATCCATGGTTATATTATTTTCAAATTATTTATATAATGTTATGAATGTAAAGGAATAATATTTTTGAGCAACTACAATTAGCTATGAAATAAAAAAAATATGAAAAGTGTTATTAGTGTCATGACCCATAAACAGCACATGGTGTGATCAAAACATAAAAAATTAGAACCCATAATTCATATAAAATTATTGATGTATTTTCATTTTGATATTATATAATGAAAATATGATTTCTATTTTGGTAAAAAATACATATATGGGTATAAATGTTTTTGGGTTTATGAAAATTAGGGGGAGATTAAAACATCCCCAAATATTGTAGATATTATTAGATTTTTTAGCCTAGTAATTTCATCCACAGTCATTTTTTTAATCCTTAAAAGAATACACATGATTTGTTTTCTACTAAAAATAACCATATTCTTGTTCATTAACATTATTTATAAAATTATTTATCTACCTTTTCAATTCATATTACATTTTTTCACGGTTTATTTCAATACAATTGTCATAAAATTTGAAGACCCATAGTAAATTTTGACTTAGAACATATCCCAATAATATATCATTGAACCCATATTAATTTTTTAAATATTACATTTTCTAGATACAATAATCCTAAAAATATGATATTTAAAAACAATATGACTTCATCCCAATCTTATTTATCATTATTTAGATGATTTTGTGTTTACATATTAGGGTAAGTTCTTGTATTATCAAGGATATGAATTCTGGAATTATCACATAGTGTTAGAGAATTTCCACATTTGGAACCTTGTCATCCCTCTTATTATTAAACAAAATGTTTTATTTAACATCCATTTTTGGTTGATAGTAAATATAATTTTCTATTTTAAACTGATATTTTTAATAATAGAAATAATAAAATCAGTTTTAAATCATCATCTTTTTAGATAAATTCTTGGGTTGTGGTCATCAATGAGTTCTCATCTCCCAAGGGTCTGAATGTAGATTTTATATGACAAATGAATGATTTTATAACCAAACCCAACATAATAAAATGATTAGTCATGGAAAACATAATATGAATTTTTTCTTTTTCTCATAGTTCTCCCTGTATATTAAACTATAAAATTTTGATTCACTATAGAACATATGTTATGAGTTGATTCCATCAATCAATAACAATAAAACCCGATTTAAGGATCACCAATATGTAACAATATTTAAATATCAATGTCTTTTTGACCAAAAAATAATTTATATTCCTTCTTAGAGTGACATTATAAACTTTTTAATTTTTTTTGAAAATTTGATGACCATAAAACCTCATTAAAATATATTATAAATACATTAATAAAGTTTATGGAGTTTATTCATGAACCATACATATGGATTTTTTTGGGTTCAAGTATTGTTTTATTAAATTACCCTCACATTTTATTTATGAGACCAATTTAATTTGATTATAATTTTTCAAATAATTTATGATATTTAAATCCTTATATAATTCATTTGTTTAACTAATTTTTATTCATAAATGTATTTATAAAATTATTAATATTTTTAAATATATATTATTGGGTACTTGTACTTTAATTTTTTTAATTGTTATATTTAGTATCTTTGAATCATTTTTTCTTATGTGAAAAATATGTTCATGTTTAATTTTTTTTAACATTTATTATCATGTTCGTGTGTTATATCACAACTATGTTTCTAGTGTTATTTTTTGAAAAAATGTGTAATTTTTAAAGGATTTATTAGTGTTATCTCTTTTGTAGTATGTTAAATGTTTTTCATTTATTATTGGAAATGATTATAGTTTGTTGATTCAATTTGTTTCATCTCTATGGTAAAAAAAATTTACATCTGTTAGTTCAAAATTTCTTCTGTGATTATTTTAAAATTCAGTCTTATGTCAATCAAAATATTTGGCATCCATTAGTTGAAATATTATACATCTATATTTACATATTTTTTTTTCCAGTGATTTGTTTTTCTTCTATCAGTTAAAATATTTCTACAACTATTTGTTACAAAATTTCGTATAATATTAGTTAAAAAATAATACTTTTTTTGGTTTAAAAATAATGATACTATTACTTTATTGAATATCAAACCATAAGCTAATAATCCATGACTCCATAATTTGATAAATTATGTGACCATTAGTTAAAAACAATGCTTATAAAAGTTACTGATTATGAAATCTTTTAGAATGTAACTTATAATAGAACCAAAAATTCACTTTTCATTTATTTATACTACAATTCCTATCTATAAATTTTTTTATTTTAAAATTATTTCTATTGATTATTTATTATTTTTAAATTTAACATTAGTTTTTGAAATAAATAAAACTAATTTTGATATTTTTAAATTTTATTTCGATGTGTTAGAAATGATATTTTTCAATTATTTAATAACTTTTGTCAACATCATAGATAATATTCACATGTTTCTTATAAATTTTTATATATTTTTTGGATGCTTGATTAAATTATTTTAATTGATGTAGAATTAATTGTATTTGATTAGAATCATTTATAATTTGTTCTAAAAGTCATAAAAGTATTTTTAAAATTTCTATATTTAATTCTTGATTTTATGAAGTATTTGTACACTGTCAACCTACATGAACAACTCAATGAATTATCTGAATTTTTTATATAATTATTTCAAATGGTTTATTGAAAATTTAATTTCCTTTTATAAAATTTCTAAATTATATATTTAAATTATTTTTATTTTTTATAAATTCCTGGAATATATTTTATTTGCGATTAATCTTATTGAATCTATTATTATTATTATAACCATTTAATGCATTAATTATAGTTTCTTTGATTTATATAATTTATATAAAGGAAATGGAGGATGTCTGAAATCATAAAAAATTAATATGAGTATATACAACTACATAAGATAATAAAAAATAACTCACACTCTGAATAATATTAACAATCCATGTTCACATTTTTTAGCAATTATAATGATGTGTCAATGGTATTACTAAAACTAATATGACTTCAACATCCGGGATGATTGGATCCTATAAAATACTAATAAAATTTTTTTGGTGTTTAATTTTTCATATATATCAATTTTTCCTAAAATCTAGTATCTATAGAACTATATAGAATAAATCACAGACGATTACTATGTTGGATGAAGGTTTTATTATACAAAAATACTCTCTTCATTTAGGATGCGACTATCGAATTCTAATGAAAAATCATTTCAGTTGTTACTCTATTATTATAAAAATCTAGATATGTTATAATTTCCTAATAAATTATTTTCAGGGTTGTGACTCCCCATATAAAATTGATTTTACCTATATAGTAACTCCTCTTCTAGAAATATTATTCATTATATCTGGTTATGATTCCCCTCAAATATCAGGAAATTAAAATTCATGGATTATTGAGAGGATATTTGATAGAGTAGACAAGGTGAACTTTGGACTGAACTACTATAATTGTTTTCTCATTATCATTTTCTTCATGTTAATTTTTAACATTAAATTTTCTTTAGGACAATTCACCACCCCATAGTCCTTCATCAATTAATTTCAACGTAAAAATTGGTATTAGATGGTGAACAATTAGAACTTTTGTGATTCCATATATCATTTATTTATGGGTTCAAACAATTTTAATAAAGGTTGATCCTTTTAGGATTTTTCATTTTAACTCTATTTTTTCTAACATATTTCCTAACCACAAAGTATATGTGTAATGATTATTTATGATGAAAATAACAAATCCTATTAAATAGTGGACATATAACTCTATAAGAAATTTAAATTAGTAACATAATGATTATATAGTAGATGAAGGAAAATAAAATTACATGAATTTAATATAACAGTCTAATAATATACAATATATTACTTTTCATTCAATATCATTAATACAGTTCAATTAAAGATACAGTTGTTTTAAACGAAACATTATACTCTCTTAAAAATCTATTATTTAAACATTACCATTATACCCTATTAATTAAATTGATATTTATAAATAATAATAACTAAATTATGTAATTTAAATTGTCAAAAAATGTATAAAATAAATAAAAGGATTTCATTTTATGAAAAATAAAACTACAACCATTTGAATGATTTTTTTGAATATCATTAATTTTACAGAAGGTAGTTTTGTCAATCTTTTCAAACATAATTTATTATTACTTTGATAAAATTATAGAGATATTATTATCATAAATTTACATTTACTTTATAAATAATCAAATCAAAATTAGCTTTCGGGGAATTTTTATAATTTTTTAGATGTTTCATTTTTTGATGAATAATGAAAATATTGAATATTAATTGAAAACTACCCTTTTGTTTAAATTATATATAATGTAAAATTATATTTTGAATTGTTATTAATGAAAAATTAGCTCAATTATATTATAAATAATACAATTTATTTCATTTGAATCATTTTCATTTTGAATATTTAAATAAAAAAAATTCTAAATATTTTATCATTTTCTCTTTCAAAACCGTCTTTTCCATCACCTCTACAAGATTAATTTTAAAGAAAAAATTTCCACTTATCTGAGTGGAATTTATAAAAATGGATTAAATATATTAAATATGAATAATTTATACTATAAAATTATTTGAACATAATTTTTTTCTATAATTAATAGTAAAAACATGTAACAATTATGTCCTGTGGTTAAGGTAAAAATAGGTTTACTCTATGGTTAAACTAAGAAGAAAAAAGATAAAATGAACGAAAAATTTAAAAAATATTTTATGGGAATATATAAAGCATATACATTTAAATATATAATATTAATTCGTTTGGATTATCTTTTCACATCAATGGTTGTATCTTTTATTATTCCTTTCAGAAATTTCTAATTAATTTCCAAGAGGGTTCCCTTTCAACAGTAATAAAAGGGATATCCATATCTTTACTCATTCAAGAATTACAATTAAATTGGATCTACCAAAACATTACAAAAATATCTTCAATTAATATTTATATGTATTCTATAGGTGATGTTCCCCCCAAATGACCATCTATAGGGTCATTATGAGGAGATGTAATAGAGTTTTCTCATAGAGAATACAACCGGTGTAACAAATCCCTTTCATTTTAATTATTGTTTTTACAAATTAAAAAATATCATAAAACCTAAAATATAATAAAAACCATATTTATAATATAATTATATGTGATTATTTTATTGATTAATATTTACCCAGGTTTTCTTCCATCAAATGTGAAATCAAATTGTTGACAGTGTATACATGGGATTACCACTTCGTGAACTATTGTAACTCATTTTCCATTAAAACCTCTCATGGTAGAATATAATGATGTAATAGTATTTATATATAACATTTATTATAGAAATATTATTATGTAATTATAATATCATATACACCTTCATGCAATGTATTCTATTTAAAATATGATAGTGTCGTTTGATTATACATCAGACTAACAAATCTGAAAGTGATGTGAATCATTTTTCACATAAGTATTATATGGAATGTAATAAGGATTAAATGAATGAATATATGTGTTATATATGAGATGATATTTATTTTATAAATTTAAAATAACACCCACTTCCAAACCCATTCACTCATTATGTGAATGATATCATCACACATGCATACATACGACATAACATTTCAAAAAAGGGATGTGATTCATTTTCCATATCCACAATTCATTAAAAGATCTGAAAAAATTAGAAAACAATTAAATATGATTTTTATTATGTGAATATATTTCTCGATAATATTCTTATATATCAATTTCACAAGAACTGATACATTATTGAAAAAATGTGCATGTGAAAACAAGGAAAGAAACACCCAACATAATGAAATAAATGAAATATTATTTACAAGTCGACTGTGAAATTTAATAAAAAGACCATATATAATGTTATGGGTACAATTCCCCATCCTTAAACATTACTTATTCATTAGTTATTTCAAGAATACACGTTGAGGATCTTTTCTGGTTTAGAGTTTTAGAGAATTAGATCCTAAATCATGCATTACATTCCACATTTAAACAAAGCGGTTACATAAAAGATAGTATTCATATTTCCCATAAACGGAAACATATTAAAAATAAAACATGGATTCTTTCTTGGCACTTCCTTGACACTATCATCATATCATGTACCTTTCCCTTGACGTGTGAAAAATATTTAAAAAACATGGGATGAGCATAAAAAGCTCAGAAAGAGATATAAAAGTACGAAATGAAAACATTAGTCCATGAATGAAATCACACTTTACTCGTAAAACATAATCATTTTAACATACCTCATCAAATAATGAATAAATCATAGAAATCATAAGACATAAAGGTAACTTGAGGAATTCATAACATTCTTACGTAGGGAGTAACCCTCATGGTTATGTTTAGAATACCCATAACAATATATTCCCTAAATCTCTTCGGAGAAACCTTAACGTTTAACCCCTTCATGTTTCCCAATACATTGGAGAGATATATCGGGCTCACCCACTCTTAGTTTATCACGGAACCATCCGTCTTCAAAACAATGCCCAAGAACCATAACATAATCATATCACATAAAACATGCGTAAATAAAATATAACATTTCAACATTTCAATCACAAGTTATCAATAAAACACATTGATATAATAAAAAAATTATTAAAACCATTTTCATTACCAAAATAAAAGAAAATTAAAACAAAGTATTTATTTTTCATTTTTAAAGAAGTTATTGCCTGTAGAGGAAGCTGAAACTCAAATAATGGTCACAGCGGCAGAGAAGTCGTTGTCTCCGAATACATACGACAAAAAAACATTCCCTTTTGTTGTTTAGTAAATGCTTTGTATAAAAAATATTCCTTTTGAATAAATGTAAAAGTTAAAGGGGTTTATACACCTTATAAAAGAAAGTTGTGTATAAAACAAAATGTGCCTCAATGAAAGGAGATTTAGACGAAGTCCCTTACCTCTGGTCCGACTTGACTTGATCATTCTTTAATCTCCTGAATAATAAACTTGAGTTAATTTATACTTGCTTAAAAACCTTTTCAAGTTCATTATTCCTTTTTATATCACTTATTACCATGTTATGAACACTATGTAATTATTTATGTTAATAATGGTCGTTTTGTCGATCATTGGTACTTGAGTCAAAAATAATCTCTTTATAATTACAATTTGTTCATGTAGTAAAATATCCATTATATCCAGAATTATATTAATGATTTATATATCATATATATCATATATATCTAGTATATACATTCATTCATAATATTACATAACATTTAGAGGTATGAAATGAAATGCATTGTTCATGGAGACGGTAAGCCGTACGTACACATGAACACAACTTTCATTTCTATTTCATATTTTCTGGAATGAATTCATAATGATATAAAGGTATATTATAATTCTAGTATAATATCATATATAATATCATTAACAACATCCTTTATACGTTCCACATATGGCATTAACGAATCAAATCACTTTGAGGGGCGGTAGTCCGCACTTCCTAAAATGATGATATTGCATTTACCCATAATGGAAACCATAAAGTTGTGAAAAAAATGAAAAATACAGAATATTAAGGAAAACATAAACATATGATATATCATATATAAATATAGTGTCATCTTAATGGACACCTTTGAAGGTGTTTGAAGAATATTGAACAATCATCGTTTCGTGAGGCAGAAATTCGCCATCCACGAAAACAGTATGCTCTTTAACCATTAGATGAAGGTGTGTGTAAGTGTAGCTCGAATACTTCTTATAAAAAAATACTAGTATATTTAAGATACTTTTTTTACAAAAGAAATTAATAAAAAGAGTTTAGGGGGTTGGAGAAGTAAAATAAAACAAAAGAAAATTAGAGAAGACTTTACCTTTAAATCGAGTAACTCTTCTCAGTTTGAAGCAAAATGGTTTCTTGAAGGGCTTTATGTATAAGGTAAGGCTTCTAGTATGAATAGAGGGATGTGGAGTTAGAAAAGGAGCAGATTTGGGCCGATCCAAAGGCTTGAGAAGCGTGGGTAAGAAGGTAGATGTGGGGGCCTTTTATAATAGGAGAGGAGGGGCACTCTTGGAACGTTATAAAATGTTACTTTATATAAAAATGAGTTTCGGATTTTAAAGGTCCCACATTGATATATTTCTAGGATAAGGTGATAAGGGTTCTAAATATACTCATACAATAGGTCTTTGACAAGTGAATGTCTTATATTTTACACTATATTTTCATTTTATTTAAATCGTTAATTAATGAGGTAATCGATGCATCATCATGATGTCATAAATAATTTAATTTATTTAATGTCTTAAAATTATGAGAAAAATAATATGATTTAGGAAATATTTTTAGATTTACAATTATTATTTGTAGTCCAAGAGAGAATTTATGTAGACAAAATTAAAAATTTTGTACTCAGGTGATACATTCTTTGTTATATTTAACTTTCTTTAAAAAATAAGAAGATAAAAAGTCATTATCACACAAAAGTGATTCCATGGAGTCCCCAAGATTAAAAAAAGGAATCCCATGGTCGGCCATGAAAGAACCAGTAGCATTAAGACACATGTTGGGGTCACTTGTTATTATTGTGATATAATTTTATTATATTTAACTACCCGATTACTAATTAATCAAGATAATTAAAGATAATTATCGTCGTTACTATTGATAATGTCCAAAAAAAAAATATTCTTGATTAAATAATATGGAAATTATGATTCCTAATATGTATTCCATTTTATCAAATTCAAAAACACAAATTTCAATAATTAATTTAAAAATAATCCTCGTTGTCAAAACAAATAGCGGGTTTTTTAGAAACAACATCTATGAAAAGTTTGGCACTTGTTTATGCCCAATTCCAAAGTGAAATTAATTCTAATAAACACCATTGGATTAAATGGTAAAAATATATTCTAATTAAACTTTTAAACCAATTAAATAGGTAATCTAACCATAATATTAAATAATATGAAAAAGCAGTTTTGATGTAAAATGTAGTATTTTCACTATTCATTAAAAAATGAACATGGTCAGAAAAATACCAAAAATTTATCCAAAGTAAATTTCAATGTCCCAATAATAAAGAAAAATTTTATTTTGACAAATATATCTTATAAAATTGTCAAAATATAGATTTAACAATGGTTTTCCATCAAAAGGCGGTAAAACAATCTTTAAAAAACATTAGAGAATTATATGCTTAAGATTGGATTTATTCTCATTTTAAGCCTCTAAAACACTGTATAATTCATAAATAGACATAGATAAGAATATTTTTTATTCATTACTTACTTGTGATGTTACATCCTTCCCCCCTTTAGAAAATTTCATCCCCATAATTAATTTACTTATCGAATAAGTGGGGGTATTTATCCCTCATTGCATTTTCAGATTCCCATGTTGCCTCTTCAATAATCTGGATTTTCCACAAAACATTTACATGATGAATCACCTTATTCCACAACACTTTCTCCCTATGGTCAAGAATCTAGACTGGCTGTTCCTCATAAGATAGATTCTCTTGCAGCTGAACTACCTCTGAACTCAAAACATGAGATGGATCTGGCAGATACTTCTTTAACTTTGAAACATGAAAAACATTGTGTATCTATGATAAACTCAGAGGTAAATCCACTCGGAATGCAACTGATCCAAATCTCTCCAGAATTTCATATGGTCCAATGAACCTTGGACTCATATTTCCATTCATACCAAATCACATCACACATTTCCATGGTGATACTTTGAGAAAAACATGATCACCTACCTCAAAAGATAGATCCTTCCTCCCGTTGTCTGCATAATTCTTCTGCCTGCTCTGAGCTATTCTCATGTGTCTCTATATCAGCTGAACTTTTTCTGCCAACTCTTCTACCAAATCTGGTCCCATCAACTTCCTTTCACCCACTCCATCCCAAAAAGCTGGAGTTCGACACCGCTTCCCATATAATGCCTCATATAGTGACATCTGTATACTGGAATGAAAACTATTATTATAAGAAAACTCAACCATAGAAATATTTTGGTACCAACTTCCCTGATAATCCATCGAAAAAGAACGTAGCATATCCTACAACTTCTGAATCGTTCATTCTGACAGCCCATCTGATTGTGGATGAAAAGCTGTGCTAAAATTTAATTCAGTACCCAATGACTTCTGAAGGCCTTTCCAGAAGTTAAAAGTGAACTTGGGATCACGATCAGATTCAATCGATAAAGGAAATCCATGTAACCTGACTATATCTTTAAGATACAAATGGGAAAGTTGATCGAGGGAAAAATTTTCTCGTATAGCAAGGAAATGAGCAGATTTAGTCAAGTGATCAACAATATCCCAGATTTCATTATTACCTTAAGGTGTCTTCGGCAATCCCACAACGAAGTCCATGGATATATTCTCCCATATCCACTCTGGCACTGGTAAAGGATGAATCATCCCTTTCGGTAACTGCCGATCTACTTTAACCTGTTGACAAGTCAAATACTTCACAATAAAATCAGCAATATCCCTTTTCATTCCATCCCACCAGTAATACTCCCGAAGATCTCTATACATATTAGTACTTCCTGGATGAACTGAAAATGGAGAACTATGAGCTTTAGAAAACAACTATCTCTTCAACTGTGAATCACAAGGAACACATAATATCTTCCCAAATCTCAAAACACAATCATTATCAATGTTGAATTCAGGCAACTTAACCTTCTAGACCAACTCTAACTTTCTCTACAACTCACTATCTTGCTTCTGTGATTTCATAATTCTGTCTGATATGGAATATTTCAATGATTCCTGAAACAAAACAGAAGGACATCCTAAACCAACACCTTCTATGCCAATGTTCATCAAATCCTCAACCAAAGGATCACGTTCCAAATGCAAAATTGTTAATGAAGTATTACTTTTTCGACTCAAAGAATCAGCCACTTTATTTTTTTTCCCGGATGGTAAGGAATTGTACAATCATAATCATTGATTAATTCTAGCCATCTCCTCTGTCTCATGTTCAGTTATTTCTGAGTGAATATATAATTTAAACTTTTTTCATCTGTATATATTTCACACTTTACTCCATAAAAATGATGCCTCCAAATTTTTAAAGCGAAAACAACAACAGCTAATTCCAAATCATGTGTTGGGTAATTCACCTCATGATTTTTCATCTGACGTGAAGCATAAGCAATTACCTGATCATTTTTCCTTAGGATGCAACCAAGTCCTTTTAATGAAGCAGAACTGTAGATAACAAACTCCCCATTCCTAGAAGGTAGTGCCAAAACTGGAGCATTCACCAATCTTCTTTTCAGTTCCTGAAAACAATAATCACATTATTTTGTCCAGATAAACATAACACCCTTCTGAGTTAGCTTAGTTGTTAGACTAGATAACCGAGAAAAATTTCTAACTAACCTTCGGTAATAGCCTACCAAACCATGAAATCCACAAATCTCGGTTACATTTGTGGTCTTGGCCATTCTTAAACAACTGTTTTTTTGCAGGATCAACAGTTATTCCATCTTTAGAAAAAATATGACCAAAGAAAGAAATTTGATGCAACCAAAACTCACACTTGCTGAATTTACAATACAATTTATTTTATTTTAAGGTTTTAAAAATAACCCTTAAATGACTTTCATGCTCCTCTTTACTTTTAGAAAACACAAAAATATCATCAATGAAAACAACCACAAACTTATCCAAGAACTCATGGAAAATTATATTCATAAGGTCCATGAATACAAAAGGTGAATTGGTTAGTCCAAAAGGCATAAATACAAATTCATAATGGCCATATCTTGTACGAAACATGGTCTTCGGAATATCTGCTTCCTTTACCTTCAACTGATAGTACCCCGATCTCAGGTCAATCATTGAAAAAAACTGAGCTTCGGGGATCTGATCAAACAAATCATTGAAATGAGGAAAATGATATTTGTTCTTAACAGTGATGTTATTCAAGGCTCTATAATCAATGCAAAGTCTCATTAAACCATCATTCTTTTTATCAAATAAAACAGGAGCACCCCATGGTGATGTGCTAGGTCGAATGAAACCTTTCTCTAATAAATCTTGCAATTGCTCCTTTAACTCTAAAATTTCAGTTTGAGCCATTCGATAAGGGGGTTTTGAAATTGGATTGGCATTGGGAACTAAGTCAACATTAAATTCAACTTCTCGATCAGGTACTATTATAGGCAACTCATCAGGAAAAACATCAGGATACTCATTTACCACTGGCACATCATTAATCTGAACAGTTCCTTTGTTTTCAACATTATGTTCAAGGCAACATTCATTTCCTTCTTTTACAAGTTTCTCGGCCTTTTGATATGTTATAAACATTAAGGGTTCATTCTTATACAAAATCTGAAATTTTTTCTAAAGAGAAACATCTTTAGCACTACAGAAAATCTTAGCATGGTAAATAGAGAGCCAATCCATAACTAGGATAACATAAAACTCTACTAGAGGTAAAACAATAAGGTTTTCAAGTAGGTTCTTTCCACGGATAAGGATTGGAAGATTTTTATAAATTCTTTTTGACTCAACATGTCCCCTAGGTGTTTTTACCACAAGTTCAAGAGTCATTTCTTGAGAGGGTATTCCCATTTTAATAGACAATTTTTCATAGATGAAAGAATGTGTAGACCCCGAATCAAACAACTCACTAGAATAATCTGAAAAAACAAACAAAGTACCTGATACAACTTCATTTGATGGCCCAACATCTGCTGAATTAGTTGCAAATGATTTCACCACCCCTTTATGCTTATAGTCTAACTTCTTCGCATCACTCGAGCTCTTTTTCGGACACTCGTTTTCATAGTGTCCCATCTCATTACACTTAAAACATTTCACTAACAGTAAATCAACTTTGGTCTTACCATCACCTTGATCTTTTTCAGTGCAATCACGAGCCTTATGTCCCATATTAACACATCAGTAACACTTTCCATAATTCAGAAGACATTCCCCAGCATGACTTTTACCACATTTATCACAAACTAGAAACTTAGTTTTCTTACCATAAGACCTTGTTGAAGAATTCTTCCCTTTCTTCTGCCACCACGGTCTCTTCTTATGTTGGTTGTTATAGGACACTTGATCATCTGAAAACTCCATTTATACCTTCTCAGCACATCGAACAAGATTTTCATAACTTTTGAACTCACGAGAAGCTAATTCCCATCGATATTTTGGCTTTAATACTGAGTAAAATTGATTGATTTAACTATCAAGGTATCGGATAAAATTTGGAGCATACCTTGCCAATCGAGTGAACCTCTCTTCATAAGCAGCCACTGGGTCATCCTCTTGGCTCAATTCCAAGAAATATTTTTCCATCCTAAGTTGAACAAACTTAGGAAAATACTTCTCATGAAACATATATTTGAATTCATCCCAGTAGAGAGCATCAATCTAATCAGCGTCCCTGATATTTTTAACCATCGACCACCACTGATCTGCTTCACCCCTTAAATGGTAAATTGAAAGACTAACCTTTTGATTTTCTGAACACCCCATGACATCAATAATATTATCCATTGCTTTAATCCACCCTTCATCTAGCACATGGTCATATGATCCTCTGAATGATGTGGGATGTTTCCTCCTGAAATGTTCCACCACTGACATGTTCCTATACGGTTGATCTGGATGATCTTGTGCATGGATACAACCACCATTTATCACTTGAGTCAACTGTGTCATTACTGCAACAAACTGTTCAGTTCTAATTTCGACCATATCAGGATGCTGATTCGGAAGGTCATTTCCTTCTGCATTCCTTCCTAGCACTGCTTCTCTGTTTCCTATGCGGAAAACCATTCTGAAAAAACATGACTTAGATGAAGCAACATGGTAATCTTCAAATGCTATGTCATTTCAATTTTACCATAACACAAATATTTTTCGATAATCATTTAATTGAATTCTAACTCCTAAAGTTATCTAAACCGACCTCTGATACCAACTATAAGTCCCCATCCTTAGACATTACTTATTCTTGAGTTATTTAATGAATACATGTTGAGGATCTTTTCAGGTTTAGAGTTTTAGATAATTAGATCATAAATCATACATTTCATTCCACATTTAAATAAAGCGGTTACATAAAATATAGTATTAATTTTTCCAATCAACGAAACATATTTAAAATAAATCATGGATTCTTTCTTGACACTTCCTTTACACTATCATCATATCATGTTCCTTTCCCTTGAACTGTGAAAAACATTTAAAAAACATGGGATGAGCATAACAAACTCATCAAGGGATATAAAAGTACGAAATGAAAACATTAGTCCATGTATAAAATCTTACTTTACTCGTAAAACATAACCATTTTAACATACCTCATCAAATCATGAATAAATCCTAGAAATAATAAGACCTAAAGGTATCATGAGGCATTCATAACATTCTTACGTAGGGAGTAACCGTCATGGTTACGTTTGGAATACCCATTATATTATATTCCCTTAATTATCTTTGAAGAAACCTTAATGTTTAACCCCTTTGTTTTACCCAATGCATTGGAGAGATATATCGGTCTCACCCGCCCTTAGTTTATCACGGAACCACCCATCTTCAGAATAATGCCCAAGAACCATAACATAATCATATCACATAAAACATGCGTAAAGGAAACATAACATTTCCACATTTCAATAAAAAGTTATCAATACAACACATTGATATAATAAAAACATTATGAAAACCATTTTCAATACCAAAATAAAAGAAAAGTAAAACATGGTATTTATTTTTCATTTTAAAAGAAGTTATGGCTTGTAGAGGAAGCCGAAAGTCAAATAATGGCGATGGCCGCAGATAAGTCATTGTCGCCGCATAAGTATGACAAAAAAACATTACCTTTTTTTGATTAGTAAACACTTTGTATAAAAAAATATTCCTTTTGAATAAGCATAAAATTCAAAGGGGTTTATACACCGTATAAAAGAAAGTTGTGTATAAAACAAAATATGCCTCAATGAAAGAAGATTCAGACGAAGTCCCTTACCTCGGGTCCAACTTGACATTATCGTTCTTTAATATCCTGAATAACAAAATTGAGTTAATTTCTAATTGCTTAAGAACATTTTTCAAGTTCATTATTCCCTTTTATATCACTTATTACCATGTTATGAACACTGTAATTATTTAAGTTAATAATGGTCGTTTTGTCGATCATTGGTACATGAGTAAAAAATAAACTCTTTATAATTACAACTTGTTCATGTAGTAAAATATCCATTATATCCATAATTATATTCATGATTTATATATCATATATATCATATATATCCATTATATACATGCATTCATAATATTACATAACATTTAGAAGTAAGAAATGAAATGCACCATTCATGGAGACGGTAAGTCGTACGTACATAAGAATGCTACTTTCATTTCTATTTTGTATTTTATGGAACGAATTCATAATGATATAAAGTTATATTATAATTACAGTATAATATCATATATAATATCATCAACTACATCCTTTATACGTTCCACATATGGAATTAACGAATCAAATAACTTTGAGGGGGCGGTAGTCCGCACTTCCTAAAATGAAGATATCACATTTACCCATAATGGAAACCATAAAGGTGTACCATAAATGAAAAATAAAGAAGAATAAGTAAAAATAAACATATTATATATCATATATAAATATAGTGTCATCTTAATGGCCACATTTTAAGGTTTTAAATGAATATTGAATAATCATCGTTTCGTGAGACAGAAATTCGCCATCCACGAAAACAGTATAGTCTTTAACCATTAGATAAAGGTGTGTGTAAGTGTAGCTCAAATACTTATTATAAAAACATCCTAGTATATTGAATATACTGGTGTTGTTACAAAATAAATTAATAAAAAAAGTTTAGGGGGTTGGAGAATCAAAATAAAACAAAATAATATTACAGAGGACCGTACCTTTAAATCGGGAAACTCTTCTCAGTTTGAACCAAAATAATTTCTTGAAGATCTTTTTGCCTAAGGTAAGGATTCTAGGATAAATAGAGGGATGTGGAGAGAGAGAATGAGAATATTATGATCGAGACAAAGGCTTGATATGTGTGGGTAAGGAGGTAGAGGTGGGGGCCTTTTATAAGAGGAGAGGAGGGGCACTCTTGGAAAGTTATAAAATGTTACTTTATATTAAAATGATTTTCGGATTTTAAAGGCCCCTCATTGATATATTTAGAGGATAAGGTGATAAGGGTTAGAAATATACTCATCAAATAGGTCTTTGACATGTTTAAGTCTTATATTTTACATTATCTTTTCATTTTATTTAAATCGTTCACTAATGAGGTAATCACTACATCATCATGATGTCATAAATAATTTAATTAATTTAATGTCTAAAATAATAAAAAAATAATATGATGTAGGAAATATTTTTATATTTCCAATGACTATTTATAGTCCAAGATCATTTATGTATACAAAATTAAAAATGTTTTACTCAGGTGATACATTCTTTGTTATATTTAACTTTCTTTAAAAAATAAAAAGATAAAAAGTCATTATCACAGAAAAGTGATTCCATGAGGTCCCCAAGATTGGCACAAGGCACCCCATGGTCGTCCATGATTCAACCCGTAGCATTAGGACACATCTTGGGGTCATTTATTATTATTATGATATTATTTTATTATCATTAACTACCTGATTACTAATTAATCAAGATAATTAAAGATAATTTCCATCGTTAATATTCATAATGTCCAAAAACAAAAGAGTTTTGATTAAATAATTTGGACCTTATGATTCCAAATATGTAATCCATTTTACCAAATTCCAAACACATAAATTTAAATAATTAATTTAAAAATAATCCTCGTTGTCAAAACAAATAGTGGGTTTTTTAAAAATAATATCTATGAAAAGTTTGGCACTTGTTTATGCCCAATTCCATAGTGAAATTAATTATAATGAACACCAATGGATTAAATGGTAAAAATATATTCTAATTACATTTTAAAACAAATTAAAAAGATAATCTTACCATATAATTAAATAAGATGAAAAGGATGTTTTGATGTAAAATGCAGTATTTTTCACTATTCATTAAAAAGTGAACATGGTCAGAAAAATACCAAATATTTTTCCAAAGTAAATTTCAATGTCCCAATCATAAATAATAAGGTTATTTTGAAAAATAGAGCTTATAAAATTTTCAAAAGAGAGATTTAAAAATGGTTTTCCATCAAAAGGCGGTAAAATAATCTTTTAAAAATATTAGAGAATTCAATGCTTAAGATTGGATTTATTCTCATTTTAAGCCTCTAAAACACTATCTAATTCATAAATAGACAAATAAAAGAATATATATTATTCATTAATTACATGGTATGTTACAATATGTATTAATATGAATCTGTTTAAAATTAATAACATTATTAATATCATAATACCTTATTTTAAAGCACGTTCATCAAAAGGAAAGTACGAGGTAAGGGACTGCATCTTAATTTCCCTTCATTGAGCCATATTATATTATTATGATTCTAATTAATATTTTATGGTTTAAATAATTCCACTGAAATTTAATAAAATTATTATATAATATTTTCTGGTATCTAATGTCTCAATTTTAATTATATCATCCAAGGTGATTTTACATGGAAATTGTTATGTGGTAAAAGTTGTTGTCTATTGTCACTTTTTTTTGATTGATAACATTATCATGAAACAATCAATTACTATGATAATTTTTAATTTGAAATTAAATTTTTATTAAAGATAAATATTATTGTTTTATGGATATATTTATTTCCTAAGCCTTCTAACATTTTCACATATGGGGATTACATTTAATGTTCTTTCATTAACCTAAGGAATATTAAAAAAAATATATCCTTTAATAAACATTGATATTTGATCATGCAGAATATTAACTCATAAATTAAGTAGATCATTAAATATGTGGGTAATTATTTGGACCTATAGTGATGTGTTTTTTCCAGAATTATGCAACCCCTCAATGAATTGGTAGGGATTATGAGACAAATTAATTTTCCAAATTAAATACGTTTCAACCTGTATTTTTAGACTGTCTTGTCAAAGGTCTTGATGGTATAGGTATCATGTTCATGAGAATATGATTTCCAATAATGAATAATTTTCATAATGAAGAATTATTTTATTATTTTTCAAGATATTCATTCAATGAATTTATATTTGGATGCAAATCATTCTAATTTTATTGATTAAGTTGAATGTTTTTTAGTTATTTACCTTACCATATTTATTATTCATTATCATATCATGATGTTATATTAATTATAATGGTATGCATGTTTAGTTATTTAACATTACATGTTGATTATTCTAAATGATATGTGATATATAATCATATGATTAACCCTTACTGATCATTTTGAATTACCATGTTTTTTCCCCGAGGTATGAAGGAGAATCATTAGAATGAGTTCAAGGATGCTAATTTTTTTTTTTCTATTTTTGTGATTTAATTTTTATATAACACTTTAAAATGGATAATATATATGTAATTGGTTCTCAAAAACTACTAGATAGATTATGCCTTTAGGATTTGTTGCCTTTTATCTATGCCAATCTAATAATGTTGGTTCCGACTCTATGTTATAGGAATTGTTTTCATTATAGTTTGTTTCAGAGGATGTTTTTCTGAATAATTTGAAAATACATTATGGAAAACCTATATTATGAAACAAAAACCTATGATATTAATTATAGATACATATATAAAAACACTCTAATGTTTTGGAATGTAAGATATTATGTGATTTTACCATTAATAAATCATATTTGGAATACTATAATTTGATGTGGTTCGAGAAATAATGTACCTAGGGGTTGTAAATATGAAAAGTGTCACTAGGGCTTGACCTTATTATCAAATGATGAATGGTAATGGGATTCAGTATACAATTAGTTTTAGACTCCAAGGGGAAATTATTAGAATAATTAAAACATTATTTTCAACCCATTATGAATGATTTTGAAAATAATGATCTCCCCAAAGAAACCATGTTTATGGTTATGAGATTTTCTATACTTATGTTTTTTAAATTTATGATATCCATTTCAGTAGTTTTGGATTATAAAATATATTTCATAATGATAAGATCTAATCTAGTGTATTATATTATTTAGAAATCATTTCTTGTAGAATGAATCAAACTATATCAATTCACATAATCGAAATAGTAAGAATGATTATTTCATCGATGGGATTATGAAAATAATTCAAAGGAAAATTATCTCCCAAAAATTCACATCATATTAAGATATAGTTTCATGTGATATCAGGATAGAGAAATAATCCTCCATGTATTAAGCATTTGATAGGATTATATAGAAGACGAGTTCGAAAGATCAAAAAATGGATAAGGGAAATATGTGAAAAATGAAGTTTCACACATGTAATACCTTGGGAAATATGGACTTTGGTATATATATATAATTAAAATGAGTCTGATTCAAGTGTGTAGAAGTAGGTTATCATTCTAATGAATGAAATTGTAATGGATATTCCATTAAATTATAGAGATTTAACACTAAGGATATGGGGAACTATTCTAACTATTGCCCAAAATGTTAAGGGAATATACTTCTGAAGATACTAAAGGATCAAGGTAAAACTTATGATATTAAAAAAATTTAATTGAAATGATTAATGTATTGTGTTAGGATTAAATAATTGTTTTTATGTGTATTTTAATCAATGATATTCTATATATAAGTATTATGAAATTTAGAAGGATTTTACTAACACAATATTTTGTTAGATATTTGAGAGGATATGTTAAATGGTAGCAATGAACTGGAAATGTGATTTAGTGGAAATTTGAACTTCTTTTAAAACAATTTATTGAGTTAATATGACCGTTAATATATTCTATATCTTGATTTAGTACTGATAATGATATGTTTATGGGATATTTTTTGTGATAATGAAATTGGTAAGAGGTATGATGATTTATTTCATCATTAAAGGATTTTACATTAATTACTGGTTTATGGAGTACATTCAATAACAAGAGATTTTATTTTTTATAGTAGGAATATTTTCATTAATTATTTATTATGATAATAGTATTCACATAATTATGATGTGAATTTAAGATCCACTTTTTATTTCCTAGGGAATGTAATGTTGATTTTCTACCATTCCCGAATAAAATTAGAAATTGAATTTGGAGAGACATATCATAGAAGAATCATGAGGTTAACTATATATGTAATGGATTAAGTATATAATGGGGTGTTATTTGATAAAATGTTTTGAAAATTTTGGTTTTGAAATATATTTATTGATAATATAAATGGATTTCCATTTTTATGAAATGTTAAATGTTCATCAGGCATAAAAATTAATTTTTTATATCCATTTCATTCAATATGAAATGAAGAGGGAATTGATTAAGAATAACCAAAAGATATAAATTTTCAAATGAAATAAGATGATATAATGTATGTATGTTTTAATATTTTATCAGCCTAGATAGTAAAGTAATTCCTTGACTCTAATAAAATTATATTGAAACGAAATGTTATCCTATTTTATTCATTTATGAGGAACTAATAGTCCTTTAAATCATTAATGATTGATATTTTTTAGGACCTTAACATTTTATTGATCGTTTTGCTTCTTATGATCAATAAACTCTATTAGTCTCTATAACTATTTATTATTTTCATCCAATACCATTTCTTCACTTTCCACCAAATTTATCCTATATAGAAACTTAGTTATTTGTTATTCCATATGAACTTTGTATATCCATTTTAATCTTATTAAGAGGATGTTCTATAAACCAATTATATAATTTGTGTTTTCAAAAATCGTATTTATGTATTTCAATACCTTGATTATTGATTTAAAAATTAAATTATGAGGAAACTATTTATTTTTGGAGGAGAATATAACAACATGTGATTTTTAAAATTAAAAGAAAACATATTCAATAGTGGGTATCAAACAGAACAACAATTTTATAAGAGAATATAAATCCCCAATAGTTTATGATAAATTTATTTTCAATTCAATCTATTCAACAATAATTTATGAACACAAAACTATGTTTAAATGAAAAAAGATACTCTATTAAATATTTATTATTTAAAAATTACCATTATATCAATAATTTTTTTAGTAAAATAAACTAAATTTTGAAAAAACATTGTAAAAAAATTATAAAATAGTTAAAATGTTTATCAAATGATTTTAAATTAAATTAAAACCATTTGAATGAAAAATATTATATTCTTAAAAAAAGTATTTTCTCAAAATGCGGTTTAATCGTGATTTACTAAAAACAATTACAATTAATTTTTAAAACATATAGAAATATTATTTAAAATATTGAACTTCATTTTTGACATAATAATATAATAATTATTATAGGGGGAATTGATTAATATTTTCATAAAATTGTCATTTTTTGATAAATAGAGAGAAATGAAAAATATTAATTGAAAGCCACCTTTTCATTTAAATTATTTATAAATTTAAATAATAATTTTAAATTTATTTTAACGTAAATTTGGTAAAATTATATTTATATTAACAAAATTTAAGAAATTGATATAATTTTCAAATTTAATTTTATATAAAAACATTACAACATTTTGAACATTTCCACTTATAAAACATCCTATATCATCATGTTTGTGGGATTAATTATATATAAATTTTTTCCACTTTAGTTAATGGAATTTTGGAAAATGGAATCCACATTTTTAATATGAATAATTTATAATATATAGTATATTCAATGTAATATTTGACCATAATGAATTGTAAAATCATGTAAAAAATTTATCCTGTTAACGGTAAAATTGTGTTTATATAGGGGTTAAACTAAAAAGATAAGGGTTAAAAAAGAACTGCCAACTTGTTAAATTAATATTTTATAAATTTTTTTCACATTATCCAAATTATTAATATTGGGTCATTTTAAATTTTTTATCATGTGAAGGAATTTATCATTTTGGATTCATTTTTGATACTTCCTAATAATCTCCAAGTGGGTCCCCTTTCCCCATATATAAATGTACACTCCCTCTCTTAACTCATTCTCTCATCTTAAAGCATTTTTATGGACCAAAACATTAAAAAATACCTCCCAACATACAAAAAAACATTATATAGTATATGGTAATTCTAAAATGACATCGATAGTGTCTTTCATATGAGATCAAATGGAGTTTTCTCTTAGAGAAGGTAAACGTCTTCACAAATAACTTTCATTTTCTTTCTAATTTTACACATTAAATTATATATTAAAATAAAAAATGTAATAAATATTGTATCTTCAAAACAATAATATATTATTATGTCTATAGAATAATATTTACTAATCACCACTTCAATTAAATGGGAAATGAAATTGCCGATTGTGTGTATGGGGGACCGCCACCTCACGAAATGATGTAACTCATTTTTTCTAAAAATACCTTTCAAATATTGATATAATGAGAGAATTAATTTATATATATAATATTTTTTATAAATATATACATATGGAATTAAGATTAATTATATACCTTCTCAAATTTTTTGTTATATAAAATACGACTATGATTCTCTAGTGTACAGAGGACTACCACCTTGCGATGAGATTTCAATATTTTTCCACTTACTCTTTACATGAAATTTATTAAGGGTAATATTAATGAATATATGGGATATATTTGAGATGAAATTGAATATTTAAATTTAATATGTAACTAACTTCTATAATATTTTACTACTTATGGGGATTTTATTATCAATCCGGCATACATACGACCTACCATCTCCACGATGTGATGTTATTCATTTTCCATGTCCAACATTCAAAAATTCATCAGGAAATTAATTATGATATTTATATATAAATATAATTCCATATAATGTGAATATATATCCTATGTAAATGAACTAGAATAGTTATCTAAAAATGAATGGATTCCCTAAATGTGCCATCTCCAGATTTACCCCCTTCTCGAATCCTGAGTTGCTCCCTCCTTTCGACTGAATCTCGCGTGGTCTGAAAGTTACCGAAATCCTCGATAGTTGCCCTAATCTCCAGTTATCGACGATGAAGTTTTCAGAATCCTCGGATTTATTAAAGCATACTTTGATTTCTAGGTTTTACCGAGGTCTTCCGTCTGTGGATTCGTTCGACAAGAACATTTTCGGAACTTGGAAGCTACAGGATAGGGTTACTGTCAGTCTTCAAGATAATCGGCAGATTATGATCCGTTTCAGCTCAGAGGCAGACCTCGTCAAAGCTTGGTCAAGTGTGCCACACAGCTTCAACGGTTTTAGATTCTTCTTGCTTCGATGGTCCTTTTATATGCACTTGAAGCGGGAGACTCCCTCTATGGCGATATGGGTAATCTTTCCCAACCTTCCTCTCCCATTTCAAAACCCTACTGTTTTGCGTATGCTAGGGAACATGATTGGTAGGTATATGTGCTCAGATAGTCACACTGAGGCTCTTTTCCATCCTGTGAATCCATGTATCTGTGTTTATATGGATGTTTCCTGGATGCCTTTTGAGTATGTCTGGATTATGGTGGGGGAGGAGTACCGTTGAAAACAACATGTTGTTTATGAGGCTTGGACATATTTCTATTTGGGGTGAAAACGTTTGGGTCACTCTCTGAACCATTATCGTAGGGGGTTTCAATTTTTCTCTAGGAAGGGTGCTGGTGGTGGTGAGAGGCCTGGGATGCTAGGGGAGGAGGAACAGATGCCAGCTATGGGCAGGGGAGTGCCTGCCGGCAGTCTGCATAGGGAGGGAATGCAACCTGACTATTTCTTGGGGAATTGTGAACTGTCTATGGAGGCTGGGTCTAGCTGAATAACCCAACCTAGACCGCCTCTGAAGAAGGTTGTAAGGCAGCAGAGTGATCCATTAGTCACTGATTCTATTGGAGACTTGTGGTAGGGGATTCAGGGGACTGAAACAGAGGCGACTGACCCTTCCAGGGAAGGGATTCTAGGGGTTTCCGGTCCAAGGGATTGTTCCCCTATTCGTTTGAGTAACAGGTTTGAGGGGTTAGGTGAGTTTGGTTTGAGTTCTGATCCATTTAACAAATATGATGCAGTTGGAGGTAGATGGGATGTACTCATTGATAGATCCAGTAATTATGATGGTGAAGTAGTAAGTCCAAAAGAACACAAGAGTAATACAAGGAGGTGGGGTAAGAAGGATTACTCATCCCTACCACCTCCATTGGAAACCCGGTCAACTAGGAATCTTAACGGCAAGAAGGAAATCCCGGTATATGAGAGTCATCATAGATCTGAGGAACAGGGTGATCAACACCTAGTTTTGTTGGTAATATTTGAGGAGGAGGTTACAGAACAGGTACTGTTGCTTAATGCTTCTGAGGTGGAGGCTGCGAAAATGATGGGGAGGCCCTTAAATATGGCTCTTAATGAAGATAAATATGCTTGTATTGATAAACATGATCTAATTCTTGATGGGGGATTCAATCAAGGGAATGTTAGTATTGTGGAGTACATTCAATCTTGGGACCAGCTGGCTACAGAATTTGAAAAGTTGATGATGGGATCCCCAAACATCCAAGTAACATCCATCTCATAAAAATAGTTTAGGGAGATACCATTGGGGAACATAAGTTACTTCTTAATGCATTTAGTTAACCTTGATGATGATGTTTCAGTCGGTTTTTATGTCTTTGCTTGGTGTTGTTTGTTCTGTTCCGGTTTGATGGTTTTTGATGGGAACACTTGTCTGGGTTAGCTGCGGATTTGGGTTCTTTAGGTATCAGGATTTGGTCATCTTCAGTCTGGATTCTTTGACGTCCTATGTTGATGGACTCTTGTCCATTTCACCTTTCTTGTTGGCTGGGTGAATTCCTCCGGAGTTTCCCAACAGGAGGTTTTGGGGCGGTGTCGATGGGCGCGCTGTGGGACGTTCAAGGTAATCCTTTATGAGGTTTGGCCAGTTTTTTTGATGCTCTTATGCCCCTGTTCGTGGTTTCTCGGTCACATTGGTTTTGTTTTTATTTTTTAATTGTGGTAGCGGTTATTTTTAACTCTTATAATGGGGTATCAGGAACCCATAAACTTGCTTTCAAGAAATAATTAGCAGTCAATAATTTATATTTTTTAAAGTTTCTATATAAATTATTTAGTCTAATGGGTATTTGACGTAAAAAATATGAAGTGGTAAAAGTTACTATAAAATGTAACTTTATGTAGTGATTGTTAAAATTTGTTTGAAACAATCACATTGTTGTGATAAATATTCATTTTAAATTAAATTTATCTTCAATATACATATTATTTTGTGATGGATAATATTATTTCCCAATCATTATATAATTTTTATATATAGTGTTTACATTGAATGAATTTTGGTTAATTGGGGAAATATTGATAAATCCATATCATTTAATAAATACTTCTATTTATGGATAATTAATATTGATTCAGGAATTTAATCAATTATTTGATATGTGAAAAAAGATTTGGACCTATAGTTAGGGGTGGGGCATGGAATTATATATCTCCTCGATGCATTGGAAACTCTCATGAGAGAAATATGTTTTCCAAAATATTGAGGTTTCTACAAGTAGTTTGAAACCATTGTGTTAATGGTCCTCATAGTAAATGTTTAATTTTTTAGAGAATATGATGCATAATTATTATGAATTTCCTAAAATGGGAAATATTATATTATTATTCATTAGATTTTCAAAATGATATTATCATGGGATACATTTTATACTTAGTTTATTTAGTAACAAGCTTCTATTTTAAGTTATTTAGACTTCCATATTTATTATCTATTAACGTTTCATAATAGTAATGTTATTTGAATGCATTATGTGTTCAATTATATACCTTTCCATATTGATTATGTATATTGATTCATGATATATTTAGATATACATAACCCATACTAAGCATTTGAGCACATCCTTATATTTTTTCGTTCCTTTGGGTATGAAAAATATATCCCTGAATGTGTTTAGGGAAGCCAAATTATTCTCATTTCTATGATTTTTATATTATATCCTTATCTAAAATGATAATCATGTATGTATTTTTCTCCCCAAAATAGAAAAACTGATTGGTCATTTTGTATTTTAAGGCCTTGTATCTTTGTTAATTTAATAATGTAGGTATAAGATCCTTGGTTTTGGATTCAGGTATGTTATAGGATTTATTAAGAACCACTAAATTTTGATTATAATGATTATAATTACTGGAAAAATGGAATCTTGTCTGAAGCACCTTAAAATAGATCACTAGTAGAAAATAAAAACACCATACAACTTATCCAATTATGATCCTGATACTCATACAGTAATTGTTAAATATGAATACATTTTGAAATATAGTATTATGAATAAGTAATATTGTCTTATTAATATAATTTTTTTTTCATGAATCTACATGTAAAAACGATCATGTGGAATGAAATATTTTTTATTTAACACATCATGGATAAAAAATGCAGATTTGTACTAAACATGAAATACATTGAGTGGAGTACTAATATTCCAAATTGGGTGAAGATGAGAATGTATGTTTACGCCATAATATTTTAGAATATATTTCTCATTAAATAATTTTATTTCTTAGATTAATTGTGTTGCATGAAATACTATGTTTAAAAGAAGCAAAATTAGCCATTAAAAAATTATTATTTATATTGATTATTATTACCTTTTTGTTAAATGAGTGAGTATGAAAGTGATTAAATAAATTATACAATATTTAAATAAATGTCTTATTAAATACATATTCATTTTTTATGCTTCATAGATAGGCACTAAATTTTCATAATTTAATTTTACCAACCAGAATATATTTTCCTAAAACTCATTCCTTATTTGTTTTGTAAAAAAATTATAATTAACTTATATAAATCATCAAAAAATGTACACAAAAAAATGAAATTAATTATTGAAATCATCAAAACAAAATATGATTTAGGCGAATGTTTGATATTTTTTTGAAAAATATGTTTTTCATGGAATATTAGAAAAAATATATTGTTACTAAAAAATTATTTTATTTTTATGTATTTACAATGTTATATTCTATTATGGGTTAGTTTTAAATTATTTGTACTTAATTTTGATTTAAAGTATCTAACTATGTTTTTTTAAATGAATTCTATATTGAAATTTACTACAAAAACATTTTATAAAAAATATTCATTGTTTGGAAAAATAGATTTTCATATCTTTTTAATTTTTTAATTTTAAATTAATTTTTCCCCCGTGCATATTTTGAATATTCAAAAAATATTTTAATATTTGGAATCAATATTTCATATTAGTTTTAAATTATTCATTATTTTCTTATAATTTTAAAAAAATGACTTATTATTTATTATTACCACGATAAGGGTTGAATTGTGATATAATGTTCCAAAATAATATATGAAGTATAAAATAATTGTAGATTGTGCCTAAATTTATCTTTATGCATCCAAAATCATCAGTTATTCAGTTTTATGGAATTTTAGTATTTGGATATTATTATGATCTTTATAATATATTATTTATAGAGATGTAGAAAATGTCACACTATTATTTTTAATAACTATAATAATTTAAATATGGGGATAAAAATAATATATTTTTAGTTATAAATATTATTTCTAAAACTAAATTATTTTTGTAAATAATTTAATTTTTTTAGTGATGAAATAATTATATTAAGTGATTACACAATGTTAACTTAATAATTATTCTATTAATTGAAAAATAATCTAAATCATATTAAAAATATTAAGTATTTTTTAATTTAAATAATTATGGTGACCCATGAATTTTATAGAATTATATGACATACTATCTGTAATTATTAATTGTATAGTAACATAAATCTTTTTTAAATAGTAGAAAATTTCAATTCTATTGTAATTTTCAACATGATTATGCACTGTCTAAAATGAAAATATAACTGTAAAATGTTGTCCAAACATGTAAAAATTTTATTAGATGAGGGTATTAATACAAATACATTACCTAATTTCAAATATAAAAATTTTGAGCTATTTTTAAATAAAAAATAATTTATATAAATTCAATATATTAATAAATTCCCAAAGTACCCCAACCCTCTATTATAAAAGGGAACCATCCATTCCATTAATTAGAAAAAATTGAGCTTTATAAATCAACCATACCCTACAAAATTCCATTATAAAATTCCAAAAAATCATTAAATTGATATGGTCATCCAAAATGTCCATCACTATGATCTTTAAGAGGGGATCTAATGGATTTCTTTCAACGGTAAGGTAATCACCATAACCAATCACATTATTTTTAATGGTTGTTTTAAATCCTATAAATATATTTAATTTATAATAAAATAATAAATTCATTATCATAAATTTAATAATATTTTTTTATTAAACAACCATTATCCATCCTCATTACATTAAATGTGAAATTAAAGTATCACTCGTACATATGTATGACATACCATCTATGCATAGTGATACTATTAATTTATCACCACCATATTTTATGGTTGTTATTAATATGGGATTTGTGTTTATATATGATACTTGTGATAAAACTATTATTTTATAATTTTTTTTATCATATCTACTTCGTTTCATTTAAATCAATTAGAAAATGACAGTTTTTCTCGTATTTATGTGTACACTACCACCTCCAAGAAGTGATGAGATTAGTTTTCAATATTTGTTTTACATGGATAGAAAAAAGTTTATATTTAATGAATATATTTGAAATTTTATTATAAAAAAATTATTATTTAATGGTGCATAATTTTTACCATTCATTCACTTAGTTCATCAAAAAAATGAAAACAACGTTCATGTGTACATACACTCTACCATCACTCTGAATTGTGTGATTTAATTTTCTATATCTAATTTAGTGAATGAATCTAAAAATGTATAATATATATATACAATATAATTATTATCAATAGTTTAAAATATTAACCCTGATAAATATAGAATAACATAAATTAATAAATCAAAAAATACGTGAAAAATGATGCACATATCACCCAAAATAGCGATTTTAGTCAAAATTTATCATCAAAAAAGTAATAAATAGTTATAAGTAAATATTATATGGTTAATAAATATGAATATTGTTCTCTGATATATTTATTATACAATAGGTTCTAATTCAAACAAATAATGTCACACTAAGGCATCAGATTTCTCGTCTCTCTTTTATTTCAAGGAGACATATGCCAAATTATCCACTGATTTATATTATGTTGTGTTTATAGTGATCATTTTAGATGTTATATAGTTAATATATAACTATTCATGACATTTAATTAATTATATTATTTTATTCAATAATGGGGCTTATTATTCCAATGTTTCCAAAGTGGTTAGGGGTTGTCATATATCTTTTTTTTCAACGGAACACATCCCATATGCAAAATAGTTTTCATTTATGTGGTTTATATACTACCAATGATAGTCACCAATGATTATTCTAATAATTTTTATATGTATTCAAATATCCACGAATGATTATTTATTTCAAATCACATATAATTCAAATCTCACCTTATCTCTTAGGCTTTCATGTTACAATCCCATTGTTTATCAGGAGTGATTATGAATATGAATTTTTAAATAAAATATTATGATGTACCATTTATGAATCTAATTAATTTTAATTTACACTGGGTATTTAAAGAGAATCTAGGATTTAATTTCACTTTCCTTTCATTAATTACTCATGAGTGTTAATATATTTTTTTCAATGAAAATCATTTTCTTTTCTATGTAGTCAATGAAACTTTCTTATTTCATATGCATGTTTTCTAAAAATGATTTAAATAACATTTTTATTATTCTAATTTTTTTTAATTCCATTACAACCTTGTTTCAATTTTATCAACATGTTTTAAAATTAATATTCCTTTCATTTTTTAAAAAATATAATTTTTTTCTTTTTCCATAAAATATTGCAAGGAATATTTTATATTCACTTATACCGCATGAAAAAAAATTTGTGACGCCAAAACTGACTAATTATTTGATGTTTTCATGATATGTTTACAATAAATTTTCAAAATAATTTTTTTTCATAATATTAAATGAATATTTTTATTTTAAAATAGTTTTTTTAAATGGAAAGATTATTTTTTCATTAAATATTTTATGTGATATTTTAATGGAATTTTCATAAATGAATTCATCTAATAATGTTAATTATGATTTATTATAGACATAATTGGTTGAAAATATTGTAATATGTTTTCAATATTAATGTTTCTGTTGATGAGATTTTCATGAAGCCCGATTCATCAGAATATGTTATTATGTGATGATATGATGGTTTTTATAAGATCTTATTGCACAAATATATATCATTTTAATAAAGGATTGTGGTTATGTTATAACTAGTATGTTGTTTATTTTATAACCAATGAGAGAAATCATGTTATAAACTAGGATTGGTGTCGAATATTTCACTCTCTATTGCATTTTGGTAAAGTGTTATATATCCTTATATAATTTAGGGAAACAAGTTAATAGAAATGATCTAATATGGGAAAAAATTATATTTTCCTAAACCATTACATGAAATAATCAATGTTCCTGATCCATTATGTGAAATATGTGTTAAGGCCTAATCTATTATGATTTGATGGAATTGTTTGTTAATTGTGACATGGGAAATTATTTATATATTTTTATGGTCCCAAACATCTATGAAAAAACATATGCTTCATTATTGTTTGATGATGTTTTATCCCTCTTATAAATCTTGTATTTTTAAATGATATTTCCTTATATCATGAATCATTTTTATGAAATTTTTGATGGATTGGGTGTGAAAATTTTAAGTTATGGTCATGATTTCATACCATAATGCTTATCTTATTTTTTATAATATTATCAATTAATATGTACAACGCTTGAACATACTAAACATATATGATCACCCATTATTATGTATCTTTTCCCCATGTTATTAAGAAACAGTTTAAGTAGGGTTTCCTAAGGAGAGTATTAAATGTTAAGGGCCTTTTTGTGTAGGATTAATATCATTCATGAGATAAGAATATTATTTATATAGTATCCAAACAAAGTAAACCTATATTTTCCTTGGGTGTTTTATTTTGAAATGTATTGAATATTAATCTAAAAATCTATATATATATGTATGGGAATCTTTGGACTTTAACGTTGGAATGAGACCCATTTTTATTTAAACATTAATTATTTGGATTAGAATAATTTGGTGAAAAAATAAGACTAAGAATATATATAGGTTAACATGCTAATATTTTATTAGGGAATGTATTTTCCGTTTTTCCTAGAAATACATCCACGTGGACATGATTTTTTCAAAGTTGCATCTTGGGAAAATAATCCCAAAAAGAGTGGTATGAGTATATATCTACCATTATTACAGTGTATGCTGAGAGTTCCCTCACTACGAACTTGTTTTTACAATCCCAATAGATATTAAAGGTTTAATTTATTATGAAAAATTTAAATTCCCAAGATTAAACCAATGGTATCATTTATTAAAAATAATTTATCTAGATTTAGTCATCATATTATTGTTTTTTCACTATCATGAGGTTCTATCCTCTAATTACTACCAACCATACTATGTGTTTTTTAGTTTTAGGTTCTCGTTGGTTCTTATTTTATGTTGAATGTGATGGTAAATGTTTTAATGATAAACTAAATGAGAAGATGACTATTGTAAGTGATATTGTGATTATTTGAAGCAATTTATCATTTTATGTGATTAAAAACATTCACCTTAGCATACTTTTAGACTCACAAAAGATTATAATGATAGAGTTCAATAATATTATTAGTGGTGAATCCCATAGAAAAAGGATGATTATTTTTCCTATATGTTGAGAATGCGATAATATACACTTCTACTAATGCATCGAAGGAACGCCCGACTTTTTTTTGGTGTGGAGAATAATTCCATAGAATAAGTAGTTTACAAGGATAAATGAATGGTTTGGTTAGCGTAATGGATGAGAATAGTGGTATCTAAATGGTATCCATGAGGGTTAAATGTTGTAAATTATTAGAGTATTGGAATTATAAAAATTTATTTTCAATGGGGAGTTCTCAAGAGTTAAATTTTAAAATATTAATGATTTATGGTTCTACTAATAATGATGAAGAGAATAAGAATGATATATAAATGGTGTGGGGTTTTTTAACCTTATTTAAATTTTAAAAGTAATATGAATGATTAAATTTAGTTTGATTAATTTTATGACACGATTAATATTTTTTTGGGATGGATAAATTTATTATGGAATAAGATGATAATTTTTTTAATTATTTAATTATGAAATATATTGATAAAATTATATATGTACAGGAATTCTAGAACTATATTCATGAAGTATTTTTATACCAATATAATTTTAATATGTTCCATGAATCATATGAGGATTGTTACGCATAGTAATTTCATAATTTTTTTTCCGGAATGTGTGTAGTGGTATTGATAATTGAGAAATGTGATTTTGTGGTAGAAACATATTATTGGAGAATACATGACTAATTTGATGATAAACCTTGATATTTGAAAAATATAAATATAATATAAATATAATGAGATGATTTATTGTTATCAAGTAAAAATGTATTATATTGATACTTTGGATATGATTAGTGGTTTGATGACAAATTTGTTTGTATTATCTTACATAGAGATAAACAAAATTATTTATGGAATATATTTAATTTTCTCTGATTTTATTTAAGGAGTTATTAAAGAGTTAATATATGAAAGAATTAATATTTTTCATTATGTTTTTATAACAATTTAGGTTACTTTCATGTTTCATGGTAATATATGTTCAATGTAATAAAAATGATGATATGTGTTGATAAAAATAGTATTATGTTGTTTGTGGGATTAATGTTAAGTTGATTTATGAAATTCAGAAAAAATATTTCTATATTTTTTGATTGTTATTTTAGAGAGACATATTTTTGGTGGGTTTTAAGGTCAAATATTTACCGAATGGATCAATTTGAACATTGGGTGAGGTTTTTGATAATAAATTATTAATTTTCCATATTGGTTAACTTGTGTGAGTTATTTTGGTTTTGGTAAAAAGATAGAGATATAAGTAATGAAATTTCATTAATTTGTATATATTATTATTCAACAATTTTTATTTTTTATAAATAAAAAAATCAACCTTATTACTCATTCCATGGAAGAAGATATGAATTTTGTTTTGATAAAATTATAACTGAAGGATGATATTGTTGTTTTAGCATTGGAATAAATCAAGTATGATTATATTATCAAGATCATTATTTGTATATGAAAAGAGTCCATCATCTTTAAGAAAAAGGAAATTGAAATTAAAAAATATAATTGGTTCACTTCCATTTTTGAGAAATCTACAGCCTCTTATCTCATCGTAGATTTATGGTTTTAGGGGGTAAATTTCATATGACCATGTTCTCTATCACTCTACATTAGTACCTGGTAGTTATTTTTACCATCCATTTCCATATTTAAAATTCCCACCAATTTTATCTTTATCTAGGAATTATATATTTTATTATTTCTTGTAACCATTATTTTTGCAACATTCCCTAATTAAGGGAAGTTTTAATATTGTTTTGATTGATGTGGGTTTTGAAAAGGAAATTTTAAATATTAAACTTTTTATTTCTATGACATGATGCAAGTGTTCAATTTATTTAAGGGGAGAATGTAAAACCATAATAATTAATAATATTTTCCCATTTAAATAATTTTACTTCTTCTATGGCATGCATTACATTAATCAATGAGTTTAGATGAATAATGATATGATATTAAAATATTATAATTTAAAGTAAAATTTAATTACTATATGGGAGATTAATTGTTATAAATAGGATTTACTAAATTTAAAAATATATGTATTATTTAATCAAAATAAATTTATTGAAATATTCTTTTGAAATAAGTACCATTTTTTTTGAAAAGTCATTTTCTGGTGCAAAAATACATTTTCTTCAGAAAATATTTTTATTTATTTTGGTAAGAAAATATTATAAATAATTTATAAAATTATTGGAAAATATATTTAATAAAATTAAATTTATTTTTGAAATATTCACATAAAAATAAGATTTAGGGTATGTTTTTTTAATTTTATGAAAATTATGATATTTCAAAGAATGGGGAAACATAAGGTTTTTCATTGGAAACAACAGTTTATATAAAATTATGTAAAATGTAAAATTATATTATATATTTGATTTTAAAATTTAATTTGTAACTATTATATAAAATACCCCAATTATGGATTTGGAAATTAATTTTATTCACAAATTTAGTGGATAAATATATTATACATAATAAATAATTTCTAAAAAATTATCATTTTCATCATAATTTTTCAAATAAATTTTAAATCAAAATATTCTAGTTTTTTGTATTGAATAATAAAAAATTATTCAATAATTTTATTTTCGGTTTAAAACATTTGGATAGTATTTAAATTTTGTTTTTTCAATATGGATAATAACATTAGTAATATTTGTTACTATGATAAATTTAAAATTATATAATTAATGATTAAAATAAAATGATAAGGACAATAAAATGTACCTAACATTATAATTTTATTTATCTCATGAGTCTATTTCGTCCCTAATTTTCCATGATCCAATTATTCATATTTTTTTAATCTAGAAGTAATTTTGAATTTCATAATATAATATTTAAAAAATCAAAACTCTCACAAACTTGTTTTTACTAAATATAATACATTAAACATAGTGAAAACTAATGGATATGTTAATTTATAAATATTATTTATAATTTTTAATTATTTATCTTCATTATGGTAATTTATTTGTTATTTTTATTTATTATATTATTACATTTAATTCTTACACGACCCAGACGCAGTAAATATTCAATAAATTGGAAATAAAATAAATGACTAAAAAAATAAAAATTATTATAATATTAAATATTTCTGGTGAACAATTTATATTAAATATATATATTGAAGGTTTGAAGCATTATATTTTAATTCCCCATTTTTTGTGATGTATTTAAAATAAAATTAGATTAGTACTATTAAAAATAACACTATCAATATATTATAATAAATAGTATTTTAATAAATGGTATAAAATTCATAATAATGTTATATTAAAAACAATGATTAGGATTTGGTTTATAACATCAACCATGGTCCATATATGGGTCTTTTTTAATTTATAGTGTCATTAGTATCACATAAAATTTATAAAACATTAATGTTATAGGAATTGTGAAAATAGATAACACTAGGTTAAAACAAAAAGATAAGGGTATGAATTTGATCCCAACTATAAAATGTTTTTTGACGAGATTAGTTAAATTTATCTTAATATTTTTTCAAAATATAATTAATTTTAAAAAAATTAGAAATCAAAATTATTTTATATGAATTCTATATTTTATGATATTTCAAAAGTGGACCTCACTACAATTTAAAAGGGAACCTATTCATTATTTTTTTAACCATATTGATCCTTATAGATAAACCATAACAACCCTATAACCATATAAAATTACATAAATAAATTATAGTGGTTATGGTATTCCCAAAATATCTACCCTATGACCCTTAAAAGGAGATCTAAAGGAGTTCTTTCAAAAGAAAGGTAATTTCCAAAACCAATCACCTTTTCAAATTATTATTTTACCTCTATAAATTTATAGAATATATAATGAAATTGTAAACATAGTCTCATAAATATAATGACATGTTATTATTATTATTAATCAACCTTTATAAACCATATTTCTATCAAATTTCAAATTAATGTATCGCTCGTGCATATGTATGACTTACCATCTCCATAGGAAACTATTAATTATTTTTCACCACAATATTATACGGATGTGTAAAATTATTTGTTTTGTTTTTATATATGAATCTTTTTCAATAAAAATTATTTTTTAATGAAAATATAATAACTACTCTCTTACCATCAGAATCATTGGAAAATGATAACGTCCCTAGTACATATGTGGGACAACCTTAAGCACAAAACAATGTGATTAATTTTTCAGTGTTGATTTTGATGGATGTAAATAAATATGGATTTAATGAATATCTATGAGTAATATTATATAATAATTATTCTAAAAAGGCGGGGTATTATTTAACTTTCATTAATTTAATCCAGCAAAAAATTAAATCATCATTCACGCGTGCTTGTGATGTATCATCTCAATGAAGAGTGTAATTAATTTTTTTCTAGACAATTATGGATGACAGAAAAAATTTATATAATGAATATATATTATCTTTATATCATTTTAATAGTTATGGATATTCTATAACCATAATAATCATATAACATCCATAATTACACAACCAAAACACACATGAAAAATGAAGATGATATCTCATGGAACAGTGATTTTAATAATCATTTTTATCAAAAAGGTGATAAAAAGTTATAATTAAATCATATATAGTTTTAAATATATGATTATAGTTCCCTAATATATATATATATAATAAATATATATTTTTCATACATAAGGATTCAACTTGTATGAAGGAAGTTGAACCTAGGGTATGGTATTTCACGACTCTCTTAAATTAATGGAATAAATATTCTACATTTCGCACTGCTTTATTTTGTGTGATGTATATAAGACCCCAATTTTATTTTATATCATGAATGAAAATATATTTATAATATTTTATGTTATTATTTAATGGGGCTTTCAATTAAAATGTTTCTAAAGTTGAAAGGGAATATTTTCTCACTTTTATTATAGTGTGACACATTCCATATTCAAAACATGATTCTTTTATTTGGCTAATAATACACATCAATATACTTTATAATGATTAATTTTAATTTTATGGAAATTTACATATTCATCTATTGTTTTTCATTAATGTATTTTATGATTCAAATGATAACAAATATATATGGGTAAGATGTTAAAAATCGTTGTTTTTAGGTATTCATTATTAAAGTTTATTTTATGAAAAAATATTATGATATAATTTTCATTAAACTCATCAATTTTCATTCCCGATATTTTTTTTATATAACACATTTTTCCTTTCATTTTCTTCACATTATATACTCAAGAAACTGATTTTTCTATAATAAATATACTTTATTTCTCACTTTGAATGAAAATTTGATTTCATCATTATCCATGTTTTTAAAAAATGGTTTAAATATTTTTCTTACTATTCTCAACTAATTTATTAACTAAATATTTACCCATGTTTGAATTTTAAAATTTTTTAATGTAATCTTCCATTCATTTTCGGTATAAGGATTTCTAAAAAAATTTCAACAAATGTGTAAGTGGAATGTTTTATTTTAATATATACAACATGAATGAAATTTACCTACATTATGGCTGACCAATTAATTGATGAATCCTTTACAAGATTCCAATAATATTTTTAATCAAAAATATTTTTATTACATTTTTGAAATATATTTATTTTACAAGATAGTTTCAAAATGGAATGGATATTTTAATTAAGTAATGTTTCAATGATATTTTGAAAAAAACCCATCTATGATAAAATACACTGATGATAATTATGATTCAATATGATTATGATCTATTGATACCATTATTACACTTCTGGGATGTTCATTTATTATCTTGATGATGTGTTTATGAATAAAATTTTTATTTCATGTCGTATAATGTGATGATATAATTAATGTTTTTTTATATCATGGGACACTTATGTATGGTATTAATTATAGAAGGTTATTACATTATAAACAAATATATTGGTAAGGTTATAAAATATTATGGTGGTTACATTATAAGTAATAGTGGATGGAACCTATATCTCCCTCTATTTCATTTACAAATCATTAGATAACTATGGAGATCAAGTTATTTTGATTGATCCATTATGAGAAACAAGTTTATGTGATTTTTCCATTATTGGAAACAAATACATGTGCTTGATCAGTTTTGGGGAATAAGGTTTTAGGCCTAATTTGTTAGGATTTATTAGATTTTTAGTTACCCTTGACATATGATATGGTTTCAAAATTTATTAGGGTTCCACCCTCATAAGAAAATAACATATGTTTTCTAATTTACTTATGATATATTCTCTCTCTTATGAATTGGGTTATTTTAATTGATAAAGCCTTATATCATGGCACATCTTTTTGATTTTTTGACTAATTTGGTGTGATCATTGTATTTATGGTCAACATTTCATACGCATATTCTTATCTTATTATTTTATGTAATTGTCAATTTATATCGTCCATGTTTACCCAAACTATTAATATTATATCACACATTCTCAAGTATACATTACCATGTTGTAGAGAATAGTTTTTTAGGGTTTTATTCTTTAGAGTATGTAGTGGGAAGATATTTATAGTTTTTTTATCATTCATCATATAAGATGAATTTTTATCCAGTCTCTATTGATAATAAACAATTAGATTCCATGGGAATGTTTTTGTGAAATGTATTGAATATTCATTTAAACTGATTAATATTTATGTAATTTAATTTTAGGCCTTTATATTAAACCATATGATCTACAAGTTCACTATCACAGTGAATGGAATGAATTCTCATAGATAATATTTATACAACACTTTAATTTTTGAATGAGTTTTATAGGCCTAAAAAGTGTCACAGATCAAAGGTTTCATTATTGAATTTAAAATAATTATTGAGTATACATTAGATAAAATAATTAGATTAATACTACATTAAAATCTATAGTATAATATTATCTTGGAGGAAGTGACTAGGAATATTAAATTAATTTATTTCAAATAATATATAAAATATTCTCCAAAAAACTCTCAATCTATGGTATATAAATATGGTAAGGGAATAATTGTAATTAAAAGGAAATGGGTTTATCAATTAATGATGTAAAACTATAATAAGTGACCATATATAGATTAAAATAATTTACTAAAATGAAATTTGTAAAGTACTTATGGAAATTGTTTTACAAATAATGAATGTAAAATGAAGGTAAATATCATGAATTATTGTCAAAATCTAAAATATGATGTATTATATAAGAAGTACTAGAAAGGATTATAGAATACCTCTCATAATTGAAGACAGTCACTAAATAATTTTATTCAAATGTTGAATCCTAAAGTGACTGACTTTCATAAAACATATGTTTTATAGTGGTAAATATAATTGAGTAATGTTACAAATCCAATTTGTGTAATTATATTAATATTTATTATTAATTCCTAGATGTGTTATTTGTGGAAAATAAAAAATGTAAAAATTATATTTTAAGAGTTAGTTTGAATTTTAATAAATCACGATAAGAAAATATGAGGATTATCAAGGTTATTTCAATAAATATAATGATTTTCCTTATAAATGAAAATGAAAATCCAGTTCATGATCTAAAGGTGTGACCTTTGTGGATTTTTTATCTATTCAGTAAGTGAATATTAATTTATAATATTTTTTGTAATATTAATATAATCATCATATTATTTTTTATAGGTAATGAAAAATATTAAAATATGGTGTCAATGATGAAAATATTAAATATAAAACTAGTTTTTATTATAATATTTGGATTACTATGTCATAAAAGACAATATTTATTAAATGTGAGTTTTGAATTTTTTTCGATCAAATAATTTGGGTATTGGTTGATATAAAATTATAATTATTAATGTTCCCTTATAATTCCTCATCCACTTGGATATAGAAGAGATTTTTGTTTAAAATAAATTTATCTAATCATGTAGCATGAAATAAATGTCTTAAATCCATTTGGGTACTAAATATTTTAATTGGTAGACATATTTGACCCAAAATAGTCTGGTTACCTAAATTTTTCTCTTCAACAATTATATTTTAAATAGAACCAAATAATGAATAATTAGGTCGCTTTGTTTAACTAAAGTGGTTATTCCCAAAAAAATTATATAAACATATAACCTTTTGATCATTTTATAAATATGAGGCTCTTTGATTATCGATGATAAATCTAAAGTAACGGTCGATAGTTTGGGTGAAGTAGATATTTTTAATGTTGTTTAAATTTATAATCTTCTATAACTAAATTATATTATGAAAAATATAATTATAATGTTTCATCTTTTTTATTATAGTGTTCATGCTATGTTTGATGATGATACATATTTATTTTTTATATATAATTCTATTTTTTATTGATTATAAAATAGTAACAATTTGTTCTATTTATTTATTTTATATTTTTAATCAAAATGTTATTTCTCTAACGGTTATTAATATAGAATATTTTTTTTCAATAAAAGGCATTTACAAGTTCATTTTCAAATGATATGAAAATTATATAAGCAAGAACATGTTCTAAATTAATACAAGTTAGTGGTTTGGAAATAGTTTTATCATGATTTTTTCTTCAACTTAACCCAGTACATGGAATCCTCCAAATCTATCAAACATGTCTCTTATTATAGACCTATTGAATTATTTCATGTTTATTTATTTTATCTCAAGAATAATTTTTTTTGGAGTTAATAATATTTAGTTTTTAGTTTTTAAAATTTCATTATATTTAAATGTGATTATTTATCATCCCATAAACATGAAACCATATATATATTATAAGATAATTTAGAATATGAATGTTTATTTTTGTTATTTTATATATGATTATTGTGGGGAGTTTCATAATTTGAGTCCAATATGTTTGGGAAGATAATGGTTTTGTTAATAAATATTCTTCTCATAGAACCCCATAAAAAATGTTGATATAAGAAGTAAAAGTATTACTACTCAAAAAATATCATAAACTATGTTTAATGAATATAACATGAAAAATAATTTTTGAGATGAATATTTAAATACAATATATTATGTCAGAAGAAGAGTTTGTGTAAGAACATGTTTAAATAAAACACCATGAATAATTTTATGTTATAATATAAAAGGATTATTATTTTTATTTATTTGGTTGTCAATTTATCATCTACAATATAGAATGATATTTTAGATTCATTTGATGATTAATGTATTTAAGAAATATTTCTTGGTTATTCTTCTAAAAGTAATGTTTATAGAGATTATTATAATATTTCCATGACTGTTGGAGAATCTATGAATACAATGCTTACTGAATTTTTAGTTATTTAGAAATATGATATGAAAAAAATTGTAAATGATTTTATGTATTTATGTTTTGAGGAATACAATAATCTATATATTATATAAATTTATTTGGATAAAAATTGTTATTAATATGATTCTAGATCATAGTGGATTCATAAGGGTTGTCCTGTTAATAATGTAATTGGTAATGTAGTTTATTGTAAGAAACATGGATTATCTAATTTAAAAATCTTTTCAAATTATGCATTTGGTTCTAATCATGTTTCTAAAAAAGTTACTGATGCTCTAAATGATCTTGAAAGGATTTTTTTCAATAAAATATGGCCTTAATATTATTGTTAGAAATAATTTATTATATTGAAATGAAATTCCTAAGGCTTACCATGTAATCTGATCTAAATGGATATTTAGAAACAAATTAAATAAATCCATAAATATTTTCACAAATAAAGGTCAAATTATTCATTAAGAATATTTTCAATAAAAGTATATTGACTATAATGATTAATTTTTTTCTTAATTGCATGTTAAAGATTATTAATATATTTTGATATTTTACCTGTTTTCTATTTTTTACATTGTATGAAATGCACGGTAATTGTAAATTGTAAAATGAATTTACAATTGAGTAATTTTATGTGATAAACCAAATTTTTTGGATTGTAATATTCAAAAACATGTTTTATAAGTTATCTAATTATTTGTATTGTCTCGAACAGGTACCTCAAGCTGGGTATGATAAGAATACATTTTTTATTCTATTTCTTAATAATTTCAAGATTGGCAATAGTGATCTTAAATTATTAATTTAATTAATTTAAAATAAAATTTTAATTGATCATTCTTATTTTTATTGTATAGTTTTCTGTTATTGTTGTGGTTTACATTGTAATTATTTCTCTTATTTGATATAATTTTATTTTGAAATTATATTAATGGCATAATTAATTTTCTGTTTTAGACTATACATTAACAAAATTAATAATACTATAATTATTATTAAATCCTTGAATGTTATGGATTTGATTAAGAAACTGGACTTTATACTTTAATATAATTGAAAATTTTTATGAGTACTAGTTTTAATTTAAATAGAGATAATTTAGGAAAATATATTTATATAAATGTAAATATAGGTATAATTGGTAGTTTTCCACATTGAATTTAATTTAGACAAAATATCATTTTTAGTGTTTGTTCATGTACAAGATTTTAGTCGTATATGAATGGGAGAAATGTTATAATTGTGCAAAGAATAATTTGATTTGTTAGATAAACTATTAACACATGTTATTTTTATTCTAGGTAGATTTTTTTTGATTTATTTGATACATTGACTCTAATTGTTTAGGTTATTAATAAATATAAATATTACAATATGTATTTTTAAATTTCATGTAATAATATCAACTTGGTGGTCTTATAATAATAAATTATGGGATTATTTTCCCACTACTACTAAAGAATATATTCTCTCTATAATATATTTTCCTAAAATTTTATTAACTAATAATAATTTGTGTGATATTGATATTTAAATTGACAATTTTCTTATTTTTTTTATAAATATATGATATCTATTTCAAAAAATCAATTAATAAATTTTACAACAAAGATCATTAATTTTATGTTTCATTTTACTATAAATCATATGAATAATGTTGAAGTTGTTTTATAATTTATCCATAACGGAAATTAGCTTAAAAATAACATTACTAAACCTTTAGACATTTCATGGTATCAAAAATATTAATTTTTTTCTTGGTATGTCAGAATCATTATTTTTTTCACCGCATGTATTAAGGGAGACTTTGTATTTTTACTATTTGTTTACATAATAAAAGAAGAAAATTTAATTTATTATTTATTATTTTTTAAATCAATAAAAGTGTAAGAGATTTGGGTTCAGGTTTGGTTTCTGTACAATTACCCAACATGTGAATTATTCCTCATGGTTTTTTATTTTAATTCCTCTAAATATTATTTTCATTCATATCTCTATACTCTTAATTCATTTTAAATTATTTTATTTTCATTAAATATGTTTATAATATTCATAATGTTTTAATGATGTGTTGTAATTTCCATATGATATACATAATTTAATAATCCAATTTATAATGTTTTTATATTATTATCATGTATAAAAAAAGAATTTGAGGTCTAAACTATTTTATCTTTTTTAAAAAAATTTATATGTTATATCAAATTTGGTTGTCCAATTTTTTGTTGGGAAAAAATTATTTATTAATTTTTGAAATGATCTATTTGTGGTTTTCTCTACTCAGAGTTACAAATTTTGTATTCTATTATTTAAAAATTCATGAGATTTTTATTCCAAACTATTACTTTTTAGTTCAAAATTTATGCTTCAGATTGTTAAAAATGTCTTCATCTATGAGTTCAAATATTCTTCTTACACGATTTGATATTTTCATCTAATATTAGTTCAAAATATTTACTTCTATCATGTATTCATTTTTTCTACTATTTGTTGATGAATTTCGTGTACATCATGTTAAAAAACTATGCTATAATAAGTTGAACCAATATTATACTATCAATTTATGAACAACTCTATCTTGAGTTCAAAATTTTTTTAAAAAAAATTAACAAATATTCTACCATCATTTAGGAATAATACAACAGTAGGGCATGTGAATTATAATGGTTCAACAAATACATATTTCATTAGATTATAATACTTTTCCTATATTGAAATTAATTTAATTTTTAAATTATATATACATAATTTTTCATGTTTCTTATTTTATATTGTTGAAATTATATTTATTTATGCATGAATACATGTTTTTTTATCTCTATTAAAAATATACACATGCTGTTTAAAGTACATTGGAATATAATTTTTCATACATTTTTTTATTTTAAATATTCTATAAATAAAATTAAATGTCTCGAAACATGTTAAATGTGTTTTTTATTAATCAAGAGTATTCGTATTGATTTTATATTTGAGACATAAATTTGGAATGTATTTTAAGAAAAAAAATATGTTTTTGATACTCATGGAATCATTTTGTAGTGTATTGTGTTATTAGATTCAACAATTCATTTACAATTTCTGGACCTATTTTACATTTTCAAATTATACTATTAAATTAGTTATAATTATTTCGATAATACAAGAATATATATTTTTTTTTATAAAATTTTTGACTATTTTATTACTATAATAATTATTTTAATAGTTTATATACATATTATATTATTTAGATAATTTATATAAAGAACATATAGGATGAATTAAACAATAGAACTATTACACAAAATCATATATGATAATATATCACCATTTACAATATAATGTTATCCATCTCTTCAAAATATCGAGTGATACTGTAAAAAATATTTAGTTAACACCCTATGTTTCTATAGATTATTAATTTTTTTTAAAAATAAATATCATTGATAGATTTTTTATATCAAACACCAAGTTATGAGTGTTCTACACATAACAATGTCTTAGCTTTCGTTACATACTACACTGAGTTTAAACAAAAACACGGAATATTAATAATATATCTAATTAATAATGACCATTATAACCTAGAAAAAATATCTATATAAATTGTTGTAAAAATATTTAATTATTATTTATAATGGTATTATATAAAAAAAATTATTATAATAAAATTTATGATTTTTGTTAAAGTATTTATATGTTTAAAAATACTATTTTTTATAAAATATTTTTTCCTTTATTTTTATGCGAAAGAATAAAATTAATATTCACAGATATATAAATTAAATTTGATTTCTTAATATTGAATTTTTAATTTAAAATCTAACATTTTTTTTAGGGTGTATTTTTAATTTTTTTGAAAAGTAACATTTTTCGATGAAGAGTGAAAAACAACGATTTATTATTAAAAATTATCTTTTTGATGAAATTAATTTCAGATATAATGTATATGTTAAATTGGAGTTAAAGTATTATTATTTCAAACATAAATTTTTTAATCAAACTTATGTTATTTCTATCAATCTCACATTCAAATTGAATTTAAAATCATACTAAATGATTTATCATTATTACATTTAAAACCTTTTATCTTATCATGCCTATGAATTTAAAATTAATTTTTTTTAATTTAGACTAATGGAATTTGAAATAATATATTACATATTTGAAATCATTAAATTCTATATTATTTAATTGGTAAAACATAATTTTTTACCAAAATGAATAATGAATGAATAAAAAGTTATTTACCATATTTAATGTATAAATGTGTTTACTGAGGGGTTAATCTAAAATGATAAGGGTAAAAAGAACCTACACTATTTTATAAAAACAATGATACATTAATATTTCAACCATTCCTCTAAAACAGTTTTATAGGGATTCAGTTTAGATCCTTTTGACATATAAAAATGTGGTGACAATAAATTATATTAAAAAACAGAAAGTGTGCCCAATCCCCCAATTGTAAATGGAAAACCCTTTCATCACTTCTTTAGTCCTTCATAATTATTTTTAATGGTCCAGACCAAAAAAATCACTTAAAACCCCCTACACTCATCTTAGAAGCATAATTTTGTGAATAAATCTAATATAATAATGAATTTACTAAAAATCTAAGGAGGATACCTAACAAAGATGTAACATTTGTAAATGAGTGTTCTTTATTTTACATCATCATCCAACAAATAAATATCTTTTTTGTCATTATAATAGAATAAACCTCATAATATTCCATATACTATTATTTTAATGTTATTCTCACGAACTACAACCATCTACAATTCAATCAAATCTATAAAAAAATCATTGTTCATGTGAACAGTGGACTACCACCTTGCGAACTATTGGAAATAGTTTTTTCATTTCCACCAATAAGGAAAGAAAATATTGATGGATTTATTTTTTTATATTATATAGATGATATGTATGATTTTATTATGATTGTTTAATTGTAGTATCACAAATACCTTTATTATTTCAAATTTTGTGAGAATATGATAACATCATTCATGTGTATGTTGAACTATTGGCACAAAAGGCTATGTGATTCATTAATTATTTACATGAAATTTTTATAATAAGAGTGTAATAAAAATTTGATATATATAGTAAATAAAAATTATTTTGTAATGATAGTAAATATGACTTAATTTTCGTTATTTCAATCCAATATGAAAATAGGAATAGTTTTAATGTGTATGTATGACCTACTACATCCATGAACGGTTTATTTCATTTTATATCAATAAATTTATTGGATTAATATATGTAGATATTTAGTTTTATATCTTATATTCATTTCATCACAATGATATATGAAAAAATGAGGTTATTATCAGAAACAAATCCCCAACAAGGAATTGTTAATGAACTATTAATTAAATCAATAAGAAAGTCATATATGGTATGATATATATAAATATAATCTTATAATAAATTTACAGTGAACATATATTTATTAAAATTGATGTTTTAATTATTACAATTAATGTCAAGACTTTTGGTAAGGGATTTTTGTCTTAATTTTTCTTCTTTGAGAGGTTTATTTAAGTTATGATTTTATATTCTTTCATGAGGTGTATATAAATAACCATTTACATGTAATATCATGAACATATTCATCTACAAGATATTTTATGTTGCATTGTATTTTAGTACTTCTTGTTTCTTATGAATCATTTTAATAAAAAAGGTAAAGATGTCATATTATAATGAGATTGTTTATTGGGATTATTTAAGATAATGTTTCGAGGATAAAATTTCATGATCTATATCAATAATTCTCATGAGTTTTCTTCACTGCTGGATATTTATGACATATTCACGTAGTGCAGACATTTTCTTTAATTTTTTACATTAATTAATTGAGGAATCTTTTAATCGCATCTGACATTATTTCCCTATATGGCTGAAAATATATTTTCTTTAATTTCTTTCTAGAAATGTTTTCGGAAATGTTTTATTACGTAATTATAAGTTTTAAAAATATAATCACTCATGTTTTAATTTTTATCAAAACCTTTTTAAATTAATCTTCATGTATTCTTCGAAACAATTACATTTTATATTTTACCATAAATGTAAAAGGAACCATTGTTTTATCATGTACAATATGAAAAAAATATTCTCATAACATAATGAATAATTGGATCAAAGATTTCTTTATATGTAATAATGATTATTTTAAAAGAACAATGTTTTCAAAATATATAATGATTTAGAGAAATGTTTTTTCCAGAAGAATGAATATTTTCCTCGTGGAATTTTTTAAATGATCTTTAAAAATTATTTTAAATTTAATATGATATCCATTGGTGTTACCTATATGTTAATGGTGATATAATCCATATATACTAAAAATACTCTTTCTTTGATTGGTTTTTTTATTTATTGAATGATTTTTATAAAATATGTTTCACATACATGGGTTATTCCACAATGAAATTCTTATGAAACCCACATCATTTATTAGGTTAGTTTAGAATGAAATGATTTTTAAATTGTAATCTTTTTTATAGCCTATGATATGAATATATATTTATGAAACCCATTTATGTTAGGCATTTTCTATGTTCAATTTTTATGATAGTGTCTTATATATATGTATTATTTCATAATGTAGTTGGTGGGACCTGTATATCCCTCCAATATATTGTGTAGTGTGTGAATATCTCATCATATGGATAATATTGGAATGGGGATTTAACATATTTCAGTAAGATAGTGATGGAATAGGGTGTGAAAACAGTTCAGTAAGATAGTGTTAAAATGAGGAGAGAACCCAGTTCAGTGATTTAAATATTGTATGGGGAGTAAATCAATTTTATTAAAAAAATCAATCTTCTATGATGGACTTGAGAATAAACCTCGACTAACATGAAATGATTTTATATATATGTGTGTATCCCAAAAAACTAATATCTTGTTTAAATGTCATTCTCTAATGGATTATTTTCAATGTTTTTGTTACAAATAATGTCTTATAAACACCTAATATTTAATCCATGACTCAAGATGATTATCTTTGATACGCAGGGTATGATTTTCATATGGTATTCCCCTATTATCATAAAACGTATGTTCATGTTATGCTTGCGTATCACCCTTTTTTAACCATTATGAGCCTCTGATATCACCCTTTCATATTTGTATGTTTCCCTGGTTATAAAGATATTTATTATATTTGATATGTCCTAGAAGAGAGATAGTTGTGATGTACACAATGGTAGATCATGTAGCTCACTTATGGACCTGTTTTTATGTTTCCAGCTTTTCGAAGGCATGAAACTATGAAATTTATTAAGTAGGTATTTCTGTGATATAATGAATATTCATAACAGAATGATTTATTTTCCTTGTATCAAAAGCATGAGTTTATATACTTTTTATTATAGAATATTATAAGATAACATTTGGAAACTAGGATGAGAAAACCTTAGTTATTTATCTCCAGAGATGTCTAAGGGTATGTTTATGGATGTGTGGAAATATATGAAAATGTAATATATTTTTTGGACAAAGACAGAGTGTGTGGTTTCCTTGAAATACATCTATATCTTCGTAAAACAAGTGGACATGGATTTGGCATATATGTACCAATGTGTTATAATTGTAAAACACTATATTGAGCTAGACTAGATCAATAACATGGGAAAAACAATAGGCCATGTTGGACACCTGGTTTTCAACTACTAATAAATACACAATGGGAATTAAAAAACATTTTAGAAATCATTATTAATGATTAAAATATATTATGACTATGAATAACCAACGATAATCCTAACATTTCAAATATTAAAAAAGTTTTCATGAATTAGACATCCTAGAGGTTTCTTTTGATAATTATGTGGATCTTCACTATGATTATAGTTTATTACTCCATGATTTTTGGTTTTAGTTAATGGATAGAGGCCAAAGGAACCATATAAATGGTGAGTGTGTCATGAAATTTAATTATTATCATCCTATGTATCTATTTGTTTTTAGAGCAATGATGATAAATTATATTTCTATGATCACACGACTTTCCCAAGATATGAATCATATTAGAATTCCAGATGAACAAAGTAGGGAATAAAATTATTTTGATTCTTTCATGAGGCAATTTTAACAATCTTTCACTTTGTATTTTATTCCAATAGTTTGAAAAAATTGGAATTGTTCTACTAAGAATATATTTTTCATTATCTAGTGTCTCAAACATGAAATGGATATTTTTGATGTCTATTGTTTGGATGGTGAGGTAGATCAATGGATGATTGGTGTCAATAATACCGAGAAACATACTAAAATTGACTCCATGTTTTGGGTTGAGTTCATGAACTTCTTTTTTTTATAAAATTATCTCATTATATTATTTATAATAATATGGATATAGAGTTCCTTGATGTAAATTAAAAGGATAATTAATCAGTTGGTACCTATGAAGAAATTTTTTCAAGAAATGTGAGGTATGCTTCTAGTATTATCATCCAATATAAAAATAATGTTGATCAATTATTTTGGGCATTAAAACCAAGTCTCTAAATTGTGTTATCCATAAGATACATTGATATCTTTGATTATATTGTTAAATTTTATATAATTCTGAAAATGGAAGTTTTAGTAACATATAAAAATTATCATTTTAACATTAAAAGGTAGATTTAGTTCAAAGAAAAATATAAAAACCACACATTGAATAAGATGATAATGATGTTATGCACAATAAAGCAGAAGAATATCTGTCAAAGTTTTATTAGGGGGAGTCGTAATTGTTTTATGTGTGTAAGGGAAGGTCATCAAGAAATTTATTACTGATGTGATGGGACGAAGTTCACTAACTATTTGAATATAAATAATTCTTCACATAATACTCCTCCCACACATTTGTTCTTTACGGGTAAATAGAATTGGAATTATTATAACTAGTGACCAATCATGAGGTTTAATGATGATAACCGAAATTAGTAATACCTTATACTAGGGTAAAGGGTAAATCTTATTTAATCACTATTTCTATTGAGGTTTGAACTAACAATATGGTGAATGGTACATATACCAACCATCTATTTTTGCTAATGTATTTTTTTACTACATATCTACCCGTTCAATAAAATCAAATAATTTTATATGGCTATGAAGAATACACAAAAAATATTATATGTGGAATAATATGTGAAAACCACAAAATTTATGATGATCACAACTCATGTTTATGATTCATATCTAGTTGACGTTTGTGGGAATGTTATTCCAAAAAATTATGTCATTCATCCCCTAGAGGAAATTTACGTCATCCTAGAAATGGATTCAATATCTCTTCATAAAATCCACATAAATTATAGAGTAATGGAAGTAATGTTTGATATTCAAAACCAATATATGATCATATATCAAGGTGACGACAAGTATGAACTTACAATGGATATTACATACATAAATGGGTATTTACTTCCCATTCTTTAAGGGTGTACATATAAAATGTTGGAGAGAAACTAAAAATAAATTATATTCCTATTGTTGCGTAACTTTTTGATTTCTTTGTGTTGTTTTTTTAGAGTCTTTATCCATAACATGAAGAATAATTCCCAATATAAGACAAACATTATGCCAAAAATGATGAATAATAAACTATATAATGGTCCTGATTCAGTTCAAATAATTATTGATGGAACTCCAAGAAGACCATCATGAGATATTCATTAGGCCATGTGTCACCTTGGGGTATACATGTTATATTTTTTAAAAATAAATATGAATCAATGTAACTGGGAATTAATTAATGGGTGTTTAACAAGATCATTGTCGATACCATGTATCCATTATCCTATATTAATGAACTATTTTATCAACATCATAGAGCTCATTAATTTTAAATGATTTACCGTTTTTCTATATATCATTAACTAATTCTTGAGATGGAGGTTATAATCATGACTACATTCCATTCAAGGTATATACATTTTGAATATATATTGATTCATTAGGCCGTGTGCCCTCGAACTAAAACAGTGTAGCATGGGATGGTTTGTAGAGTATGAATGAAGCAAAATATACAAACCATGTTGAAAATCACATGAAAATTTCTCTAATAAATGAATGAAATTTCATGATTGGCCCATTTATTTTCAAATCATGCCTCAAAACTATGTTGAGTTGTACAGAAGACAATTAAGGGTACATTTTTAGGTGCACAACTATTTCTAATCATGAAGAAAATACTAGGAAACCATGTGAGCATGTTTTTAATCCTCAATAACCACTAATTAAGGACCTAAACCTCATGTTTAAATTATATAAACCCTAATTTAATGTAATCCAATCATATTTATTCGGAAACTATCTCAAGATGGGTTTCTATCATTCATCCTATTCTCTTCTCAGATCACAGTGTTGGTGGAATATATTAATCCCTCACCAGAAAGTGTACCCTCTTGATTTGGTTCATCATTACATCACCTCTATCCTTTTCTATGAATGATTTATTATCATGATCTTTGAGTATGTAGAAAATTATTTAATTTATTTTAATTCTAGGTATTCCTCTCCACTCTTCCGTACCTTCAGCTCTCTGTTGGAGTATCTAGTATCAGGTGATCAGTTGTTCATAAGACTAATAGTAGGTGTTTCGGAATGTCTTTTACCCACACATGAAATAATTATCTATTTTCTTTTGAACATTAACTTCTATTTATTTAAGAATATTATTTTGAGATAAATTATATTAATTTAAAAATGCATTATTTTTACGAAATTAACCCATTTTCAATGGCTTTGAAATTATTGATCACATTTAAGAAAATATGGGACGAAATTTAGTGAGATTTGATGAAATTATGTGATTTTTATTTTAAAAAAAATTATTTAAATGAATAATTATTTTCAATGGTATAAATTTTATGAAAACATATGATTATATTTGGATCCAAAATGAAATTATGAAAGTTAAAATTGGGAAATCGAATAATAATTTGTGAATTGAGTTAATGGTAATAATTTTACAAATGCTGAATAATTTCATATAATCACAAGTGATCCTGAAAATTTAGCGGGTTATTTTGACAAGTACTATTGGACATAATACCCATAAAAATGGATAGATGACAGAAAATCTTTATGAACACTCTATTAGAGGATGTGCGTCTTCCTTTGAGAGAGAATAGAAATACAGATCAAAGGAGGGACTGCTTCTTTGAACAGTCCAGAGTGGGGAAGGAAAATTATAATGGTAATGAGACCATGAGTACTCCGGCTGGTAGGTCCTTCAGTGAGGTTGTCCAACAGGGGACCCAGGAAGAATTTTTAGGGTAAATAATGTTGGCTGCAACTACAACTAGGAGATCAAGGAAGGACTATTCATACCTCCCGTGCCCAATGCGGACCAGGTCTGCTTCAAAAAGGGATAATTAGGTGACTATTGCAGTCATGAAAGGCAACGAGATTAAGAAGGCTTCACCCGACATGGCTGCTCTGGAGAATCATAGAAACCGTGTTCATATTGCGAGTTTTTGGAGAATCCCGGAGTGGGAATCAGCAACTGGGGAAGAGAAATCGAGCTTGGGTTGCGGTGAAGGCTTCAGGTACTATGACTATTAATTTTGTGCTCTTTAGTTGTGCTCTTTGTAATGGTTTGCTGGATCAGGTTGGTTGGGCACCATACACCCCTAAGCCAGCTTTATAAAATAAAAAAATGATTTTCAGACATATCTTTTATTATAATAATCATTTATGATTGTATTTACAATTTTTCATATACATGGTTCCAACAATGAATTGAATGAAATTTTGAAATGATTTTAAATTCATTTTCATTATTTAAATTGACTCTTAAATGGTTTATTTATAAGGAATAGACCATAGATATTGTTGTGAAATCATTTTGGAATGTTTTTTTCCCAAAACCTACCTTTTCTATATGTGATTTAAAGATTTTTATATTACACGTCACAGAATAAGGAATGAAGAACTTGGACGCAGAGGGTGTACCTGGTCTATGGGACGTGGGTGATAATTGAGACATGGAATGATTTTTTTAGCACATTGTACAATTATTTTTGGTTTTATTATTGACAGATTTATCTTCATTTATTAAGATAATGTAAATTTTGGTCTTTATTCATATTTTAGTGGTACATTTCTCCTTGAGGTGTGTTTGGTATACCTAAATTGATTATTTTATCGTTGGTTTTTATACACTGTTCATTTATTCATTTGCTGAAATAATTTCATCTAAATGATTATTCATTCTTTCAATCTAGACACCAACCCATGGGGATTTAGAATTCCCATAAGGCACTGTTTGTTTCATTTTGGTTATCGTTGTACTAGGGTATTGATGTACTATCATTATAAATTGTATCAAAAGAGGTTGATAACTTTTACCTTTTTTATATACAGTCTAAGATGTCGTGGTAGACATGAGTTAGGATTTCAGGACAATAGGAGTTATTCATGAGTGAGTTCCTGGACCACTCTCATTTTAGAAATCCTATATTAACCTAGGGTGTTTGGGAGAGGGTAACATTTAATAATTAATTGATCAGATTCTATTTCTAATCTAAAAAATTATTTTAGTAGTTTGAAATCCCTAGGAAAAAAATTTAATCTGATGTATTGATATTCCTATATAACATGATTGAGTTGATGATCTGAGTATCCTTGAAAAAAAAATTATCATTTATTATTTGTGTTTTGAAGTACCATAAACCTAAAAATAAATTTGAATAGACAACATGTGGGAGATATTGATGAACCATGGATGTTAATACTTTAATTTACGAGAACCCTATTGAGATAGTTGTGTTTCTTCTTCAAACAATATGACTATTGACCACCCTCAATCCCCATCAAGCTTAGGATGTGGAACCATGATGGGATGAAACATGAGTTCATGATAAGGATTTCTTTAATAGAAACCACATGGATTACATGGATTGAATGTTCTTAAGGAGTTAGATTATTGGTTGAAAATAATTATCTTATTTTTGAGTTTGTAGAAATCACTGTATAAATAATGATGAAATGTGTAACCTTCATAATCAAAGGGACTAACATTATGTGGATGTATTATATTTCTACATTAATGAATCTTAAATTCAGGGAGTGGATAGATTGTAATTTTTTTTTTGAAATTAGTTCTATCTAGAGACTTCGGTTTTTTCAAAGTTTGTATAGATTGATTTCCAATAACAAGGCTATATAACAACGAAATATTATGAAATATGATACTTATAACTTATTCATGTTTCTCATGATGTTTTATCAAATGTGGGGATGATGTCCTAAATATTCTTGAAGGGTACTTTATTTTATATTTGATCTCAGTCTTTCATACTAATGATCACTTATTATATGGATGAGATGTATAGTCAATTGAAGCCTGATCTTGAACTAAATGGTATGTTAGCACTGCAAGGATTTCTTATTACCCATTATAGAAGTGCAATTTATTCTTTTAATGAAAATACGAAATAAGATGATCCTTGAGGAATATAATGATAGTATTCAGAATTCAGACCATTTTATATTTATAGAAGAGGCATGTTGACTTTCATTCAATGTGATAAGATTGGGTATTCAAATAGATTTTGGGTAAATAAACAATGATATGTATTATGTGTAGTTTTTTAGTAATACTATTGTATTTCTATCATGTATTTTTCAAACCCACACATTAAAATGGGATAATTATCCCCCAAGGGTTTTATAGTTCTATTTGATACTAAAATAACCAAGGCTATCCAAACATGGGAATATTGATTGATTATTCTTCCCTTAATGGTTGAGTATCTAGAGGATGTAGACATGGGTCCAACATTCATTGGAGGTTCAATCTTTATAGATTCATCATTAATGACTTATTTAGTAGTCATCTATGTATCTAATTAATTTTTACTGACTCATACTATTATTCTATTAAAACATCCTACGGTACATATATAATATGACATGGATTTGACAACTCCCATCTGAATTATGATATACAAGTGTATATAATTTCATGTTTCTTCGTTATCTTTATCATAGATAAATATGACCTAGTTTTTTATGCTTCCCTATATAAAAATTATATATGTCACTCTTGATATGGATTTGTTGACATCTCATAATGTATATATTGATTATTATATTCGGCGAGTCTCCTTTACTACCCCTAATGGTGTACCATGTTTTCCAAGGATAATGGTAACCAAGATATAGAAGAATGGAACCCCATATTCTGATGTTGTGAAGGTTATTTTTTTTTGTTTTTTAAAAATAGTCATACTAATTGAGTTGTGGTTTTATTCTAGTCTTTATAATGTTTACTGTTGTTTTTATGTTTTACATTTCTATATTTATGCTAATGAGAGAGGATGTTATTTCCATTAACATGGTACAAAGTACCCATCCTATATATATTCCATCATAACATATGAAAAAATAGAGCTAAAAGAACAAAAGAATGAGATTATTGATTTTATGGATGAAGGCATCATTTTCTTATGTGTATAACCATGGTTGGTTACTAAGCTAATTGTAATTAAATACAGTGGAACAGTTTTACTTTTCATTGATTAACAAAAACATGATCAATACATGATAATGTTTCAGTTTTTGATTCCACTTATAGATAATCTATTTGATTAGTTGAAATGCATGAATTTTCCATGATGTGTGATATTTGGTATGGTTACCACTAGATATGAATTAATAAATCTTTTATCTATAAGACTACCTTCAAAAGTTGGTATGGCCATTTCAAGTACCCTGCAATGTGTTTCATCCTAACCAATGATCCAATAGTTTTTATGACACTGATGTATAGGATATTACATGAGTTACTCGACTTATTCATGGGGTATTTTTGTATTAAATCTCATTATAATATGAATCAAAATAATATAATGTATGTAATCGGAGAAAAGGATTATAAATTTTGAGAGATAACTGACTTTAAGCCAAGAATTCAAAATTTAATTTATTTGTATGGAAAGATTTGATATTTAGAAATGTTGTATTGGAACATATTATTTTAGTTGATCCTAACAATATTAATGTTGATATAACATCAATATTACATGAAATATTTTTTATATTAATAGCTTCTTGGGATTTGTGGGGTTTTATGCCAATATTTATGGTTTTCTCAAAAGTGTTCATCTCTGATTACATATATCACAGGAATAGGTGTAATGTGATTGAGAGATTAAAAATATTATAGTTATTTTGGTGTTTTGAATTGATTTCTAACTGCATCCCTAGTGATCAATTTTCCAAAGGTTGTGTAGTTCTATGTTATCTATTTTAACACATCATTATCGGGCTTGGGATATGTAATATTATAAGATGATCTTGTTATGGACTATAGATCATAAGGGAATTGGCCGCATGATAATAACTATCATACTTATGATCTTAAACATATAGCTATCATAAATTATCTTAATATTTTCTAGCATTTCCAGTTAAGAGAATGATTTATCATTTATTCGAACAATAAAGCATATAGCTATATCTTCCTATAAAAAGAGCTAAAATTTCAATCAGATATGATTGGAAGAGTACCTTTTATATTTTGATATTGAAATTTCCTACACCCCTAGTAATCAAAATTCAATATTGATCCCATGTACCATAAATTTATGTCACATTCAATGAGAGAATTTTCAAAAGTATTGAATTTTATGGCTCTAATGACTCATAAGCTTTTGGAAGTCTCAGAGGATGATGCCAAGATTATTTTTACATGAATTCAATTAACATAATTTCCTCTCCAGATAATTCTTTCGATGAAGTAATTATATGATATGTTTTGTTTCATTAGGTTCTCTAATTATAGTGGGAGGGCATCAGTGACTGGATGTCATCATCTAATGGAATCCTATACTACTGAACCAAGTAATTCATTCCCTTATCTATGAAAAAATCTATAATGGGGGATTTATATAGTCCCTTTAGGGCAATAACCCCTTGAACCAAAATGATGTTCAATGATATACAGTGATGATTATTGTCTCCATACATGAGATAATACACTATTGATTTATTTATAATTTTCAAATGTGTTAGATGATCACAGTCGAGCATGATATACCTTTAGAATGGATTAATCCTCTTCATTTAGCAACATGGAATAGTGATTATGTTTTGATGGACACCATGCTTTGTTTTCCATGTACCCTCAATAGAATAATAATATATGGGTACTGATCGATCTACTGACAAAATCACTGAACATTATTCCCATTCATGATACAACCAATTTTTAGTTCGTGAGAAGTATGTTTGTGTATGATAAAATCATACAGCATGAAGTTACATCTATTGAAGTTAGTTATATGGATTATCAATTCCATTATCTTTATTGAAATAGTTCAATGTGGAAATTTGATATTATTTTAGTACAACAATGGAATATCATCCACAAATAGATGACCAGAGGGAATAAACTATGCATATTTAAAAAGAAAAATGTCATACTTCTTTTTTTTGTTTGGTGGAGCTTTGGGAAGCCACATGGGAGTGGTTGGGTCTTACTATGATACTAGTTACTGGTTATCTATATGTATTTAACCCTTTGAGGAAATCTATAGTCATTAATGTAATACAAAATTATACTCAACAGATATTGGCCAATCCATCTTGGTTGGTCTTAATGTGATACAGAAGGTGATTTTGAATATTCGTTAGGCTTATTGAATACAGTTGATAGATCCGAGTAGCTATAAATACTTTTTAAATATTTTTCAATGCCTTATAGAGTTTTTAGTTAGTTACCTATTATTTTTTTGTTATTCAATTCATTTTAGGTAAAAAAAATTGGAAATTGGGAAACTTGTCTCTGAGATACATTGGATAGTTTTAGGTTGTTGGGAAGATTGTGATATTCGAATAATTGACTTATTTTTCAACAAATATTATGTTTATTCATAATAGTTTTCTTTGTCTCTTCTCAGAAAATATCACTCTAACCCATCACATTAATTAATCTATGTGGACCATGATGTGAACCATGATTTATCCAGGACGAACCATCTAGTTCAGATAATTTATTATGAGATAAATTTTCTTCATTAGAAGTATATATCTCTATTTCATATTATTTGGAAACAAGGTTTTTATTCACATGAAACAAGGGATTTTGAGTAATTTATGAGAGATAAATGGCCTTATATAGGAGGCTTGACTTATTCTTGATAGGATAACTGGTGGGAAAAACATTTTATGATAAGGAGACTGTAACATATTATTACCACTATTTTGGTTCTTCTAACCTTTTATTCAAATATTCATTTAATTAGATCATATATTAAGTCATTTTTTTGTGATAGTTAGAAATATTTGGATTCTTTGGGGGATTTTAATATTTAGATGATGCTTAAAAAAATAGCGTGGATTGGTATGAGAAAACTTGTTTCTTTTTAAGAGGTTTTGGAGGGGGTGTATGCTTAGTGATGATCACGTGTCCTCCCCCTTAAATCCCTTAGCATAGGAATGTGGGGAGAGAACAGTTAGCTCATGATCAATAAAATAAGTGTCTAACCCATTCACCTTTTTTCCAGAATCCTTGGTGGCATTAAAAGTTTTTTATAATAGTGGGGAAAACCCTTGAATATACCTCTAGGAAAATAGTTATGGCACATATATTGGTGCACCATTATCTCTAACCCAGTATCCTTACACAAGAAACCCTATGAATATTATTCTAATCCACAAAAAAATTATTTGTGGACTCATACCCAACATCCAAAATTCTAAACACCAAATAATAAAACAAAATATGACAATTTGGATTTTAGATACTTGCATGAGTGGAAATTATCAAATTCAACCACTTCTCTTCTTAGATCTACATGACAGTGAAAAAGTTTAATCCCAACCAAGAAAGTGTATTCCCTTGATTTGGAACCCTCCTTCTGTATCATCTCTACTTCTTTGAGTGTGATGGATCCTCATATTGTCGCTAGATATAATCCTTGATTTAATGGATTTTAAATATAGTGATTTCACAACAAGATTCCTCACCTTTGACTATATTATTTTGATTCAAAATTTGGTTTTTTGATTGATCATCTGACTAAAGGTAGGTTGTTCTGTAAGGATTTTTAATGCATAGGAAACTTTGATTTCATAATTTATTTGAAATATTTTTTCAAAAAATTAATTTTTTTTATTAAGATTTCCATTATATTATTTTAAAATTTAATATGGTGTGTGGGATAAAAATATTTTTCAATTAATTTGAAAGTATTCAGTGGGTTTGGGAAAATATAGGCTGGAAAGAATTGTGATTCTATGAAAGGATTCAATATTAAGATTGATGTGAATATAATAAAATAAAAAATTATTTTCAAAGGAGTGAGTTTAAAGAATGTCATTACATAGGATTTTGAAAAATAAAACCTCATGATGAAACATAAAATTATGCATTTGATCTATGATTGAGGAATTTTTTTGAAGGTGGTGATTTTAAATTGACTGATTGATGGATTAAATGTGTATGTGAGATTAGGTAGTATGTGAGTGATTAGTACAAGAATTACAAGACTATGACTCCCTATAAATGGATTGATGATATCAACAATTACTAAACAATGTTGGACATGGTTCTTTTTGATGAGGCATTGATTGATTTGAATATGATTTTATAGACTTATGGATGTGTGCATACCGTTAGTAGTGATTATTGACTGGGTAGTGAGACAATCCTATATACGTTAACTAACTCACCTCCAATAATATTTCAATGGTTCTTTTTTATGATTTGGTTAGTACATGCTTCTAATTATATAACTATTTTTATTCATTTCTATCTCTTTTATTAAAAGATTAATTTTAGATAGTTTTGATATATGTTACATATAATTGATTGAAAAAGGATTTTACATAATATTTAAAAATATTCATTCCTACATTGGAAATATATATATAAGTTCAACCTAAGAAGGTTTATTTTTATGAAAATTCTTGAGGTTCATATGTTGAAATTCTATACGATTATTATTTCTCATACCCCACATTTTCCATTAACTATTTTTTGTTTCGGGTTTTCATAGTCCAAGAAAATGGAAAACACAACAAGGAGGTGGAATGTGTTCTTCATGCATAATACATGGGTGATACTGGCAATAATAGAAGTTGAAATTAAATTTATGCATAGAGATATTGAGATTTCATATCTATGTATGTGTTGTTATATATTTATCTAAATATCCATTAGATATATTTTTCATCTCCATGTTGTACTTTTCTTCTTAAAGAATATTTGGGATACAAACTATTCATTGTTTTATCTTTTGTTTTTAAATAATATCCATTTTGAATTGGGAAAAAATAATTCTCTATAATTATTTTATAATTCCCTACCACAAGTTTCAAACAGTACATATTATTCATTCCCATCTTTTGATACTCAGATATTTTTTGAAATAATGTTTTTAATTAAATATTTTTTTCTATATTGTGCATCGCTTACAAAAAATAGATTAAATAAACCATGACATACTATTAAAATATAATTTAATGTAAAAATAAGAAACTAGTTATTAAATGGGTTGGTATGTATTCGATGAAAAACTATTTGAAATATATATAAATGTATAAACAAATTCATATTAAATAATCATTGAAATTTTTGTAATCTAATTTCATTCATCCAAATTACCTTTACATCAAAAACAAAATATTGTTTTTGAAAGAAAATATAATTATTAAATTATATGAAAATTTTAAATATTTAAAATTTTAAATCATTTTTATATCATTATAATAAAATTATTTTTGAATGATTATTTGTGAATTTTATGAAAAATAATGATTTTTTTAGAATATAAATAAAATTATTGAATGAAATTTTTTTATTTCAAGAATATTAATTGATCTATTTTTTTTTAGAAAAATGTTTTAAAATTTAAATTACTTTAGCTTTATTTTCTAAAAATTCAATTAATATCATTATAATATTATATAATTTAATTTATTAAAAAACATTTTTTATACAAAAAAAGAAATTTCCTGGAAAAAATGTTTTTTTGTACGCAATGTGTTCTTATCAAAATAAATTAAATTGGCCATTATTTTTTAATTATTTTTATGAAATATATATTATAAAATCATTAAAATTATTTAACATTCATATAATATTTTAATATTCAAAGGATATAAATAAATCTAGTATTTACATAAAACACTATTTTTGTAAGCGTTGTTTGCATTTTAATTTCTGAACATATATTAAAATAATTATTTCCACTTATCAGTAGTAAATTTGATAAAATGGATTCCATAGATGGAGTCGAGAGGTTCATATTTATTATATGGGCCAAATTTTATTTTGGGCAATACGAAAAGTATTAATTGGAAAATTTATCACCTCAGTAAAGGGTAAATCAGGTTAATCTATGTTAAAACATAGTGATAAGGACATAATAAACCTTCATAACTTTTTTGGATGTTATAAAATCTAAAATTTTCACCTAATTCTTGAAATTGATTTCTCTAATGGAAACGTTTCTATGAAAATAACCTATATAAGATTTAAATAAAATAATGTTACAAAATGTGACACACTCATATTTAAATATCACTTATATGTCCACAAAGTGAAAACAGAATGTTATGTATTAATATAAATATCTATATTCATATTAATGAAATAATATTAATGTTATAAATTTATTATTAAATTTTAGTAATTATATTATTGACTTAGATGCATGTGCAATGGTAGTACTATATTTATTCAAATAACATAAAAATAAAGTAAATGATTTTAATAATATAAGAAGCAATATAATTTGAATTAGTTTACAATCCACAAGAATTATATATATATTTTTTAAACAATAATATGATTTTAAAGAATTCTATTTTAAATTTCAATTTTATTAATGCCTTTAATGTAAAATTAATAGGATAATGTCAAAAATAAAAGAAATTATATTTTATAATAAATTAATTTTATTTAAATTATATAAAATTTTATAAAATCATATATTCATATAATTTAATGATATATGGATTAATAATAACCCATGTTCCATATATGGAGATTTCTTAATCATATTATCACATTAATAACCCTTAAAATGTTGAAATCGTTAATATTACAATATTAATCCAAAGAGATAGTAAATGATTAAGACAAAACGACAATGTAAAAAATATGTCATGACGCACCTTCAAAAAAATGAGGGAAGGGACAACACGATGCCAAACCATTACTTATCCAAGTTGAAGGAGAGATTATGACCCCCCAAGACTCGCCTTCAATTGGTCCCATAGTGGTGAGTTGCAGCAAGGGTATAGAATCACACACAAAATGGATGGCATTACATTTTTTATTTAATAGGTTCAGGAGATAAGATACTAAATCCTAAACAACACCAAAACAGGATGTAAAAGAAAAGAAAAAACAATCCATTCCCATATGCATATTCTAATAATAAGTTCTACAAAAATACTAGATAACACCAATGGAAAGTACCAGAAAAAAGAATAGAAGAAACATAAACAGTCCCAATGTCTGAACTAGTAGGGTGTGGCATAGTTCTTGAATTCCTCTTGGAAACTTGAATCAGTTTCCTATAGGTAGGGTGAGTATACACGTATACATAGTAGGGAAAACAAAAATCTCTCCTACATAAATGCGGAGGTATTCTAATGCCCCATGAGAAAAGGAGATAACTAAATAACCTAGAAAGGAAACTATCCACCGAATACTCCTCAAGGCACACTCCCCAAATAAAGAAGGTAATGTAATGTAATAGTAGTAACACATCAGTGTTTGGGTACCCTACACCACTTTCCCACTAGTTATTGAAGTCATCCTACGCGTCAGATCTCCCCCTCCATTCTCACCATAGTCCCACTACAATACCCTACCCGCACACACCTGGGCTACCACAACCACACATCCTGTCCGCACACACCTTATCCCTAAAAACAACATGTAACTGCACAAATAGACACCTCGTCCAGAACAACAACCTCAACAACTGAATTCACCTAATCCAGAACAATTATTTCCATGTTCAATGACCCATGAGCCACATCTCTAAGACACTTGAGAAACAACCTGCCCACACACACATGGGGAAACCACCACAACTCCCCTGCCTGAAAGAGTCATGGGATATAATGGACCTTAGTCTATCACAGCCTTCCCAAAGTGACTTGGGCTACTCGGGAAAGTGAGAAAAAAGGACATAATAACCTTTCAAATCATAGGATTGTAGGGAAAAATCACCCTCTCCCATGAAATGGGGGTGTTTGGAACGAAGTGCTAAACTTGGGTGGGGTGAAAATAAGAAACATAAGAACTAACTTATACATATAGGTAAACAAGAACTCATCCCAACATAGTGATTCCAAAACAATCCCATACACAAACACCCTCATTAATATTCACTCATAAAATTCACAACAATGATAACTAAGTCACAAATCATTCCCAGAAAACAATTCCCTATTTAAACAATTCTTGTGATCATATTCAAGTTGTTTAATTTGAATAATTCTTCACTACTGGGAAACTAACAGGCATTACCACAATCAAAGGAATGAAAAACAATCAATCATCAATTTAAGAATTCAATCCTATTTCCCTTGTAAATTCACAACAACAAAAGGGATATGTGAGTTCGCTAGAAGTACTAGAGCCATACCGAGACCCAACATATGGCCCCACGTGCCCTCCGATCCACTAAAAAACAAATGCACAAAGTGGATCCCATCCCCAACCAAGTCACCCAACAAGCCTGAAGCAGAACAACCACACATATTACCAAGACAGAGCAAGGGAGTTTTTATATTGAAACACACCATTCATTGAGTTCCTTATTTTCCATTCGGTTAACTGTGGTGATCACACAAAGATTTTTGTTCATTAGACAACCATTTAATAAAAATCTTACATGATTAACAAGTTTCCATGATATATCCATTAAATCATCACAGAATAAAGGGTTCTATTATTTCACAAGGAGATACCACCAACAGCCATGATTTTTAGTGGACAGAGGAACATACAATTCACAGCATATAAGCAAGGATCAAAGACTGTAGTAGCATCATCAAACACACCCCTTAATTCATTAAAATACTTTTTATTATCATTCTTATGGTTTGGTTTCACCCATCCCTATAGAATCATTTTCATACCAACCATTCATGATAAAAAATAATGAGGGATGATGAACGAACCCTACCTGAATGATTAACAATCGATGTTTTTCTCCTGGCACCAAGAACTGTGGATGTGCAACTTATAAGGGTGGAACTTTAGAGTCTCCAAGGGAGAGTAGGATAGTCTCCAGCACAGGTACACCACTAGAATAGGAAAGGGGGATCTCCAAATGCACCAATGAAATAAAAAGAGTCTAGCCAAGATGAATAAATAATTATTGTAGGATAAAAATGTGAGATCTGAGTGTTATGGGATATGAATTTTGAATCTCTTTAAAGGAAGATTGTTGCTTAACAATATGGATGGATGGTTTTACCTGATATAATTAATTTATATTTCATAATTCTCATCAGAGAGGTGGCCATAACGGTTGTGAGTAAAAGGGTTTCTTTTAAACAAGGGAAACACACAATAGGGGCTGAATTGGAATGTATAGGAAAAAGGGTGTGACACCTAGGGAAAAAATTCATAGGTTTCAATAAGTCAAGGGTCGCATGAATTTTGGGGGATTTTAGATTTCATTTGTGGGTTATTAAATAGCTTTGCAATGGTCATTGAAACACTTTTACCTCAAAATATTTGTTGTGGGAGAGGAAAAAGTCTGAAACTGGTAAAACAAACAAGGGTGGGACACAGTTTGGTGATACACTGTAATAGTACCACGGTCATGGTGCCACCCTCACAGTGCCACAGTCACGGTGCCACACTCATGGTGCCAGTGTCATGGTGCCTCCCTCATGGTTCTACCATCACGGTGCCACCCTCATGGTGCCACCGCCCTGGTGCCACCATCTGCGGGGCCACCATTTCAGTGAGAGACTATGACGGTGCGACATCCACTGTGCTATCATCACGGAGCCACTGTTTTGATGGAACTATTTGATCAGACCATGTTTTATTAAATTAATATACTAGGATGTTCTGAGCAATTAAATCACATCCATCTTAAAGTGTTGTTGTCCTCAAGAATTCAAGGATAAACCTGAAGAAAAGGGAGGGTTCTGAACAACCATCTCGAAGATACCTCTCAGTAGTAAACCTCATCGACATCTAGGAACACCTCTCCTTCTAGTGAAAACACTAAAATATAATGGTCATATCATCTAGACATATGGATTAGGTATTCCCTTACTCCATGTCAAGATATCATCCGCTTTGGGCGGCACTATATCAACCACACGGGTTTAACCACATCCACTTTAATGTGTCTTGATTATGATCGGGTCCTCCCATCCACATATTCGGGACTCTTCACACACATCCAGATATCAAGGAAAATAGTCCATTTAATTGTTATCAACTTTAAAAACTACATCAAAAAAAAGTAAAAAACAAAATAGAACACATCTCTAAACAATTATGGGTACTGGTCGCACATTTGTGCCTCCCATTCCCATGTACTCTCCATGAGGCCAACATGCATGTATTGCACATGAACCAAGGGGATGGTTTGTCTATGAAGGAACAGCTCTTAACAATCCTCAATCCTCACTGGTCACTCCACAAATGTCCCATCATCCTCGATATACAGATTCCCCCAGTCATGAATGTTAGAATCATCATGTAGATTCCAACGGAGCTGAGACACGTAGATGAATCATGCACCCTCATTTCCGGTGATTGTAGCGCCATCTCATATGCCACTTCACTGACCCACAACAACACCTTTACGAGTCTGAAAAACCTGGGAGAAATCCTACCCCCTGTCAAATCTCCGTTTTCCATGCCATGGGGATACCTTCAAGAACATGTGGTCCTCAACCTAGAACTCCAAGGTTCTCCTTCTATGATCGGCATACGAATTCCACCTATCTTGAGCTGCCTTCATCCTCTCCCATATATTCTAAACCATTTCTATCATGCTCTGCACTACCTCTAGGCCAAGGACAACTGCTTCCCCAACCCTTGCCTAGCACATTGGTGAGCGACATGACCTTTGGTATAAGTCTTGTAACAGAGCCATGAAAATGGTAGAGTGATACCTATTATTGTAGGAATAATCTACCAGAGGCAAGTGTCGTACCCATGATCACCTAATGTCAAAAATACATGCTCTTAGTACATCCTCCATTTTCCAGGTGGTCCGCTCTGTCTTCCCATCTGTCTAGGGTTGGAAAGCGGTGTTGAGGCATTGCTGGGTTGAAAAAGAATGTTTCAATTCTTTCCAGACCCTTGAGGTAAACGGGGTATCCCAATCGGAGATTATGGACGTCAGAACTCCATGAAACCGCTCCAACTGGTCGACAAACCTCTATGCTTAGGTATCTTCTACACTCAACTCCTTTATTTCCAAGAAGTGAGCTGATTTAATCAGCCAGTCCAACACCATCCAGATAGCATCACAACCTCCATGAACTCTAGGTAGTCCTATGATGAAATCCATTGATATGTCATCCCACTTCCACTCAATGACATCTAAAGATTGTAACCAACCTCTTGGGATGTGGTGTTCAACCTTCACCTGTTGACACATGTGGCACTTTGCCACAAACTCTTCCAATGCCCACTTCACCTCGAGACACCAAAAATGACCCTCAAGCCCCGGTACATCTTGGAAACACCTGGTTGCACTGCTTGGGGTGAGTTGTGGAACTCACCAAGAACACTCAGGCACATTTCCACCAGGAGGAACATATTTCCATGAAACATCATCTGATTCTTCCCGTCATCCGACCATCCTCTCAGAACATTACCATATGTAAAACAACTGCGCATCACTTCAGCCTCGATGTCCCCCCCCCACAGAGACTCCTCCACCTTCCGCAATAGAGAGTATTGCACTATCATCTAGAATAGAACTAATTTTCCATCCTCCACCCTTTCCTCCAGGTATAGTATATCCAAATCATCCAAAAACAACCAATAATCTACCATATCTTGAAGCACATCGTTCTGCAACTTCCATCTCAAGACATCAGCGACATAATTACCCTTACCTTCTGTGTAAGAGATTTAGAAGTCATAGTCTTGAAAAAATTACATCCACCTCTACTACTGTATATTCATGCCACACAGAGAGAAGATATACCTCCATCTCTTGTGATCCGGGAAGACCACGAAGCTCTCGCTAAAGAGGTAGTTCCGCCGCAACTTTAATGCTAACAGAACCTCTATGAGCTCCAAGTCCAAGGTGGCATAGTTATGATCATGGGGACATAACTTCATAGACCCATAAAAGATTACCCCCACTTCCGTATTAGCACACACCCCAATCCTTTTCCTGAAGCATCAACGAACACCTCAAACGTTACCCCTTCTTCTAGAAACCTTAGTACTTGGGAACTAACCAGCTTCCCCTATAAATAACTAAAGGCTTCCTAGCACTGCTCACTCCATATAAATGTTTGGTTATTCGTGGTCAATGTTTTCAAAGGTGATGCAACTCATGATAAGTTGGGCACCAACCACCAGTGATAATCTAATAGAATAAGGAAACTATGAGACTCTGACACATTCAGGGCTGCTTCCCAGGAGATAGCTGCTTCAACCATAAATGGGTCAACTACTATTCCCTTCTCAGACACTACATGTCGAAGGAAGTGAACTTATTATGTCCTGAACATTTACTTGTACAACTTCCCATAGAGCTGGTTCTGTCAGAGGACCTATAAAACCATTCTCAGATGCTCAGCCTGCTCCTCCTCAGATCATGAGTAGATCAGAACATACTCAAAAAACACAACTACGAACATGTCCATATATTCCCGAAAGACAGCGTTCATGTGCCCCATGAACATGGCTGGTGTGTTCATATTTCCAAATGGCATGACCACGAATTCAATTTGACCATATATTCACTTCATTGATGTCTTAGAGATGCCACACTCTTTCACCCTCAACTGGTGATATCCTGAACATAGGTCAACCTTGGAGAACCATCCCGCCCCCTTCAGCTGATCAAAAATCTCTTCTATCCACGAGAGGGGGTAACGGTTCTTTACACCCACCTTGTTCAGCCTTTGGTAGTATATATACATCATAATACAACCATCTTACTTCATTATGAACAAGGCTTGGTCGCCACATGGTGATGCACTTGTCCGAATAAAACACTTTTTTATCAGATCATAAATTTGAATTTGTAACTCCTGAAACTCAGAAGGCGCCTTCTGATAGGGATCCATTGCAATTGGATGGGTAACAGGTTTCAATTCTATCGTAAAATAAACATCACGTCGAGGGGGTAGGGTCACCACCTCTTCAAGAATGAAATCCAGGAGTTCACTAATCATCTCAGGGACATCCACCATCTCTAGTTATGCTAACTCTACTGACAGGTCATCTAACAAGGAAAGAACGAGCTCCACTCACTGGATGCCTTACTGGACACCCCGATCACCGATGAAAGTCACACATTGTTTTCCCATATCTGAAAATATGACCCTTATTTGGAATAAATTGATAACGGAACACATAGAGAATAGACAGTCGATGCCTGGAATGACATCATACGGCTGCATCTGCAGCAAAATAAGGTCCCCATTAAAATGATCTGGTCCCAAAATCAGTCTGCATTCCTGAAAAACACAAGACAAGCTGGTCTGACCTCTGAAAGGCATAATAAAAACCAAGGGAATGGGAAGTCTCTCTATGTCTAAAACAAAGTTATGGGTAGACTGGGTGCAACAAATAAGTGTGAAGCTCCATAATCAAACAAGGCGATGGAAAGAGTGCTAAATAAGATGATCGTACCGCAAACAACTTCTGACCATACTAGAACTGTTGCCTATATGGTGTGAAACTGCCTACGCCCAACTCCTCTACCCCCAAACTTTCATTCACCACCCTGACCACAACCTAGTCGAGGTCCCTTAGGAGCATCCTAAGGTTGGCCTCCTCCTTTAACGTATGCTCTCAGAGGAGTGGGACCTCGCTGTCCCTACTGCTGCTACTAAAAAGGACTGGCTAAAAACTGCTACTGTTGAGGTGGGTGTTAAACCTTCCCATCTCCACCATACTACACTCGATCAAGGCACTGATTCTGATGATTCCCATGACTACTACAGATGAAGTATCTTAGTCATGGGCCCGCAAGGAAGGTGTGAGGATTGGGAGATCAAAACAAGATCTTCTGGGGCCTGCTCCCCATAGATCGAAACCTTGAAGGCCCTGACATTGGAGTCCTAATGTTATCTTCAGTCCCCTTTGATGGGGCCAAATGGATCCCCTCTCAGGGAACACCTCCCAGCTTGTGTATCCTTCCAACAACTTCGGCCTTCTTATGAACCTCCATGTAAATATGTAGGGTGAAGGGAGTAACATAATACTGAAGAGAAGGTTAGAGTGACACTTCTAAACATCTAGCACAAGACTCCTCATCTGGAAAGAGATAAGGGGAAAAGATAAAGAGATCCTTTAACTTGATCCCCAACTCCCTCATAGACATGCTCCCCTTCTGAAAGGAGAGTATCTCCTTCCTCTTCTCCACCTTCCTTTTAGAAGAGAGGAATTCCACCCAGAATTCCCACTTAAAGTTAGTCCATGAATCCTCAACCTTCCTCTTCTCCCCAAGATAGAGTTTCCACCACTGACGTGCCACTCCCCTCATTTTCCTTATAGCCATAGGAACCCTGTATTCCGTTGGAGTCCCGATCAAGCTGAATGCTATCACTAGATCCTCAAGCCAGCTCTCTATCTCCATGTCCAATACATTTCTCATGTACTTCTCGAGGGTCTTCCGCTGAAAAGCATGAAGAATCCTATTCCACTGGTTGTCCTCATATTCTCGATCATTCCTCTTCTGTTCAACCAAATCAGTGTTCGTGGCCTCAATCTCCTGCACTACTCGTGGTCACCATCTGGGTTCCACAGTTTCAAGGTAACAAAGAATTCCTAAGTCCAAGTAGTGTAGATGATTGTTTTTAAATTTTTCAATTAAATTTTATTCATATACCAAAAATACCCAAGAAATACATGAACAGTAGTCATTATAATACAAGTAACATTCCTAGGTTCTTTATCCTGAAATCAATTTATCATCAATTGGTCATTTTGTAGGTCTAGAGTCCTTGCATAGGATCAACTGGGGGCCTAAAATCACATGTCCTTGTCGATATTACCTGGCCTATTTCACGCTTCATGATTGACTAAAAAATTTGACCTACCATCTCTGGAAATCCCCACTATACCTTTCTTTGAACTCCATCCTATATCTAAACCTCCCTCTGATACCATTCCATCACGACCTGCCTTCACCAAGATAAGGGAATGGGTAATAGTAATCCATACCCTTCCTTCTCCATGTTGAAGGAGATATAATGAACTCAGATACATGCCACCAATAGGTCCTGGAGTGGCGAATGGCACTAAGGGTATATAATCAAATGAAAAATGGAAGGCAATATCCTTTTTATTTTGTAGGATTAGAAGATAAGATAGTATATCCAAACAACACAAAAACTGGAAGTAAATGTAAAGCCAAAAAAATCCATTCCCATATGTATGTTCCAACAATAAGTGCTATGAAAATACAATAAAAATTAAAAGGAATGTTCCAAAAGAAAAGAAAATCAGTAACATCAAAATTCCCAACATGCAAACTAGTAGGGTCTGACATGGTCCTCGAGGTCCTCCTGGAAACCTAAAATTAGTTTTATTTACATAGGGTGAGTATATAGGTATACTCAGTACGTAAAACCAAAACCTATCATGCAGAAGTGGTGAGGCTTTCAAATGAACCATGAGAAAAGAAGATAAACAAAGAACCTAATAAGGAAACTATCTGCCCAAAAATCCCAAAGGAACACTTCCAAAATAATCCCAGTCATTTGATGTAATAGTAATAACAAAACAATTTTTGGGCACCCCACACCATATTCCCACTGGTTATTGATGGAATCCTATGCATGAGACCTCCCCCGCCTTTCTCACTATAGTCCCACTACCATACCCTGCCCTCACACACCTCGGATACTATAACCACACATCCTACCCACACGCACCTGGGCCACAACAACCACACATAACCATGCCCACAGACCCCTGGTCCAGAAAAAATACCGCCACACCCAAAGACACCTGATCCTGAACAACTACTGTCATGCCCGAAGACACCTAGGAATCATCATAAAGACACTTGGGAGACAAATTGCCCGCACACACCTGGGAAAAACACCATTGATACCTTGCCTGTATAGTCTTCGCCTATAATGCACCTCAGGCCATCACATCCTACCCGAAAATTCTTGGGGTACTTGGGAAAGGGAAGAATAAAGTGAAAATAACTAACCACTCATAGGAGTTTTGTAAAAAAACACCGTCTTCCATGAAATGGGGGTGTTCAGCATGAAGTTCTCAACTTGGGTGGGGAACTAATAAGAATCAAAAGAACTATATTATACACATAGGTAAACAAGAAATCATCCCAACCGAGGGGTTCTGAAACTAGCTCATAAACCAACACCCTCATTACTATTCATTCAAAAATAACACAACAACCACAACCAAGTCACCACTCATTCCCGGAAAACAATTCCCCATTGAACCCATTATTGTTACCACATTGAAGTGGTACCATTTAAATAATTCATAACCACTAGGAAACTATCAGGCATAGCCTCAATCCAAAGAAAGAAATAAAATCTAGAAAAAATTTAATCATTCACACCTAGTTATCTTGTAAAGTCACAACAACTAAAGGGATCCGTGAGATCCATCGAAATACTAGAAACAAACATAGTCCCAACATATGGCCCCAAACAGCCTTAGATCCACAAACCAAAAACTACACAATAAGATATTCCATCCTCATCCATGTCACCCCATAATCATCAAGCAGAACAACACACATATTATAAAGACAGACCAATGGAGTTTCTAGATTCAAACACACCATTCATTGAGTTACTTATTCTCTGTTGGTTAACTGGGGTTATCATACAAGGATTCTTGTTTAATGGACATCCATTTAATCAAAATCTTATGTGATTAAACAATTTCTATGTCACGTCTATTCAATCATCAAAGAAGTCAAGGTTTCATTAGTGCTCAAGGAAACACTAAAAATGGGAATGATTTTTAGTGGACTGAAGCCCATACAATTCACAACATATAATAACGGATAAAAGAGTATAGGAACATCATCAAACACACCCCTTCATTCTTTAAATGTCTATTTATTATCTTTGTTAAGGTTTAGTTTCACTCATACCCATAGAAAAATTAGCATTCCCCCCAATCCTGATATACAGTAAAGAAAGACGATGGAATGAACCTACCTAGTTGATCAACAATATATGTTTTTCTCCACACACCAAGAACAGGGGATTCACAACTTATGCGGGAGGAACATAGGGGACTCCAATGGTGAGTAAAAAATCCTCCAGCATAGGCACACCACTAGCCTTGGAAACGGGGAACTCCAAAATCACCATGGAAAGGAAAATATATAATCCAAGAAGAAGGATGAATTCCCATGCAATAAAAAGGTGTGATCCTGTATTAACAAGATATGAAATTTGAAAGGAATTAAAGGCAAATCATGGTTTCACCACATTGTTTGATAATTAATCATTGTGGAATTAATTGTTATTTATTTATTCTAATCATAGATGTTTCTATAACGGCTGTGAGTTAAATTGTTACCTTTAAATAAAGGAAAACTCTTAATAGGGGTGGAACTGGAAAGTACTTGAAAAAGGGTGTGACACCGAGGGAAAAAATCCACATGTTTTGGTAAGTCATGGGTCGCCCGAATCTTATGGGATTATAGATATCATTTGGGGGGTTTTAAATGGATTTGAAAAGATTATTAAATCACTTTTATGTCCAATGATACGTTGCGGGATCAGAAAAATTGAAAAATTTGTAAAAAGAACATGGGTGGGACACCGTTTGGTGAGACATCGTAGCAATGTACTAGTCATAGTTGCACCCTCATGGTTCCAACGTTTCATTGATCCACCCTGATGGTGCTACCACCATAGACCCACCATCATAGTGCTACCTTGACCATTTCCACCTTCATGGTGCCACTATTTCAGTGGAACCATATGATGGGATCGAATTTTTGGAAAAGTACTGGACCAGGAGGGTCTAGGCTATTACAAAATATTATAATTATTTTTCCAAATTTTATCAGATGAGTTTATTTTATCTCATCCTAATATTTTTTTAAAATAATATAATTTTTTACCCATTTGGGTTTCAACGTCAATTTAAATTAATTTAATATTTTATGAAATACCAAGACGACCGCTCCCCTAAATTATAAAAGGCCACCCCACAGTTATGTTCTTAACACCACATTGAGAATTATATATAGATAAAAATATATGAGGTTATTTTTTCTACTCTTATATAAAAATTATATAGTTTATTTCCATGCGATATTTCCAACCCTAATGCCGATAAGAGGACAACTGGATGGGTTATTTAAATGAAGAGGTAATAACCATTAACAAAAACATTATTTTTAATTAATATTTTAATTCCCAAAAATATATTATATTCTTAATAAAATAATATTTTTAGAATCCTAAATATTAAAAAAAATTATCATTATAAAACAACATTTATTCATTTGTTAATCAAAATTTAAGTGAAAATATCGACCATTTGTATATACAACTTACCATTTATAGAAAGTGAAACAATTAATTTCACATCACTATATTTTGTGGATGTGAATTATTAAATTTTTAATATTTATATAGGATAATTGTTAAATAATATACTTCTGGAATCATAATATCATATTTACCTTCTTACCATCCATTATGTTTGAAAATGATAATGATGATCATGCACACGTTTGGACTACCACAACCACGAAGTGATGTCCTTCATGTTTTCATTTATATTATACATAGAAATTAATATGGAAGGATTTAAAACATTTATATGATATATATGAAATAAGAATGATTATTAAAAGGCTATTTATAATATACCATTCATTTTTTATTCTAAAAATAAATGGAAAAAACAATCATGCATATGGACACCGTACTATCGAAATGAATGGAATAATTCATTTTTCTCTCTAAGAACTAAATAAAAAAATCTATAAATTTATTTAATTAATATTTTATATATCTATATAATTATTAAATTTTTTGATAATATGGGAAAATTATTAGAAACCATGAACCAATACAAACAAATGATAACATATCTTAAAAATGAATCATATTTCACCCTAAATACTAATTTTAAAGAAGATGTATTAATAAAGTAGTGATAAATGGTGATAATTAAATACAATTTTTTAGATATATATAATTATGTTAATTTATAAGGGTAATAGTATACATATATTTATAATACTTGAGGATCCAACCTGAATAAGGAAGTATGACGCATGTGAAGGGATTTTTGTCTCATATTGTCCTATTTGGGACATATGTTTTGATAGGAACCTATATTATTTAATGAGGTGTATATAAATCCCCCATGAAATTTTATAGAATGATTTTTTTATGAAAATCATATAAATTTTTAATTAAGTTATTTCATTATTGTGGATTGTATTTAAATGAAACCAAAGTTGGTTTGGGATTTTCGTCTCACTTTTATCTCCATAGGACACGTGGCATATTAATAACTTGTTTATGTTATGTGGTGTACTTAATAACTAGGAATGAATTTAAGGATTATTTTTGTTAATTTTATCGGGATTTAAATATACATATAAATTTATTTATTTCATTGTGATTATGATCGACATATTACTTAAGTGGTATATGTATTATAACACAATCTAATTATTTAATGGGGTTGTTTATGGTAATGTTTTAGATTATTTAATATTTTTAAATTTCCCTCAAGAACCAAATTTAATTTATTATACAAATTTTGTTTCATTAAAATGCATTTTTTCATTTCATTTTCCTCACTATATTTACGTAAGAGACTAAAAATATATCTTTCAATCAAATCTTCTTTATTATTCTCTTTTGTTGAAAAATATCTTTATTATATGTTCATTTTTATTAAAAATGAGAATATATGTTTTTACTATATTCTTAGGATTTTTAATGTTTTAATCACACATGCTTCACTTTAAAAAAATTAATAGGGAATATTATTTCCATTTTTCGAATGATGTACATTATTTATTTTTTTACAAATTTTTAAAAGGAATGTTTTATTTTAACTTATTTTACTTGTGTTGAATTTTATTCAATCAAGACTAATCAATGAATTGAATATTCCTTTAAATGTTTCCATGATTATTTTTAAATGAATTTTTCTCCATTATAATTAATAATGTTTCATATTTTGAAGAATATATTTCAAAATGAAACAGTTATTTTTTTCATTAATGAGGTTATTATGTTATTTGAATTGAAAAAAAGAAAATAAAACACTTATATCACATATGATTTATTGGGGATATGATCCCAGGATACAATCCATATTAACTGAGTATATTTTTTATTAATATAATAAGAATTTTATTAAGCATGTTTCTTTTTGTACTAGTTATGGAATGATGAAAGATAGAAACGATTATTAATCCTCATTATTTTCCTTGATTTATACTATGATGAACTATTTTGGAAACCCATTTTTTCATGTGTTCTTATATGATGACTATCTATTTATTTTTTGCAACAGATATGTATTATTGACTATTTGAATCATTTGAGGATAATATCTCCCACCAATGAAGTGGGTGAATATTAATATCTAATAGGATAAAAATTATTATTATTATAACATCATAGAATTTTATTTATGGTAATTCAAATATATTTAATTTTTTAATCTTAAAATGGGTTTTTCTTGGACTACTATGGATGGAGATCATTTTTTGGTGGAAAATAACATAATGTTAAGGGATGTATGTTTATTGGAATTAGTAAAGTCTTGGTATAAATTTATAATGTTTTAATGGTTTAATACATAAATTTGATGATTTACCAAGGTGTTTTAGTGTTTTATATTAGAAACAATTCATTTTACAAACATATAGAAAACAAACATTGTGTAATGAGATTAATAATCATGTAACTAATTTTGGGAAGATGTTGTGAAATTTTTACGGAAAGTGAATAGCCTACATGGAGTATAAATTTTACATTCTAGATAATGTTTAATGAACATCTTTTAAAAAAATAGAGAAGGCGTTTTAGTCATATATAGATCCCTTGGAATATATTATGTGTAAAGGGATTTGGTTCTACGTAATTTCTTAGAGCTTGGATTTTAGGGTGATATATAACTAATTTGTATTTCATTATTCTACATACCTCTTCTATGTCAAACTAGAAAAACTATCTGATGATTTTGGGAACCTCCATCACTTCTAGATTGATTCATTAAGCATTTAATCATCAGGGTTTCATGTGGTGTCTCTCTAGTTGAGTATTCATATCCAATTCTTATTTTCAATTTATTATGGTAGGGTTTTTGAATTATGTTATCAGATTTGATGAAACATGGTGGTGAATGTTGTTGATTCAGTATAGATCTATTGTGTGATCTCGTTTAAGGAGTGTATCCTTGGTCAGTTGTGTATAATTGAGTGTGTATTTATCATGTTATTTGAGATATATCCTCTTAGATGAAACTTTTACTAAATTGAGTCAATATTATGATGGGAATATTTATTCCAGGGACTCAATTGCCGTTGTTGTGTTATTATTGTTTCAGGATCAGGTTACAGGCATGCAAGACATTAGTTTTGAGGTATGTGGTGTTGCACTAGCCAATATTGGTTAGCTTCATATTTAAATTTTTGTTAAAATTATATATATATGAAATGGCATATTTGGCTTAGTTTAATTGTGTAGGTGGAAATGGGTTTTTGATAAGATATGGTTTCTCATTGTTTTGGTAAATCAGAAGGTTTTTTAAAATTAGTATGAAATATATATATATGGAATGATTATAAAATAATGATATGATATAATGTGTGGTAAAATAGAGCATAAGGCATCATTGTGTAATTTTGTGGAAGGTGTTGTAACATTCCTTGTCCACATTCATAGAGTGGTGGGGGTTAGATTATTGTGTGTTCCTATACAACTTAAGCCTATTTTTCATTAGACTTGTTAGATTAATTAGGGAGGTAAATATATGGGGTGTTCCACTATTATCTATTCTGAATGAATTTTTATATAGTCTGGTTGAGTTTTCTATTATCTATTTTTGATAATGTGTGTCTTTTACATCCTAACCTAGTATGATCCATTGATTTATGTTACCAATGATTTGTTTTCACATATTTTGTATTTTTTTGGTTTTTACTATTTTTATTTCACTACAATGGATTTGATATAAAATGAGATACATTCTTTTGGTCTGCAATGATATATAAATTTTGATATATATATATATATATATATATATATATATTTTCGAACTTATTTACATGACATATTTGGAAATGTAGAAAAAAAAATTATATTTTTTCCATAAAGTTGATATAAAAATTCTAAACAATTGATTATTCCATATTTTCATTGAAGTTGGGAATTCATTGATTATTATATAGAGACTTGTTATGGAGTACCTAGGTGGGACCCTTCTATGCATTTTAAATATAACTCCATGCACCCCTTTGGAAGTGCATGGAACATATTATGACTCTTTATGTAGGAAAAGTCAAGGCAACACAGTGAGGTAGTAATGTTTTATTCTAGATGGGTTTGTGTAGTTAGATAATCAGATGGTGGGATTTTTAACATGCTATCGCATTGTTAATATTAGAGTAGCTATTTAGTTTTTACATCCCTTTTGTAGACTTGTATATTAGAGAAATTTTCACCAAATTATGGACTATAATGTAGGTTTTTCTCAGTATTTATATAAATAAATGTCATGATTTATTCATCATGTTTGAAAAATTAATACTATATTTTTTTTTGATTCCCCCATGGTTGTCCCCAACACATGGGGATCCAAAAATCCTTTTAGATTTTATCATATTCATGTTAGGTACATGTTTCGGAGGGTATTTGGTTCAGTTCTTCATAGCATGGTATTAAAACAATGTGGGAAACAATATATGGTGGGGAGATTGTTTCTAGTTAGTCTATCTATTTAGTTTGTATACCTTGATTTGAGTATTATATTTCCATCGTAGTTTCAACGAGGAGGTCATTTTTTTAATTTCATAATTCTTCATGGGACATTCATATGAGGAATATTTTGAAGTATTTTGACATGATCAGATGATTCTACTATCTAATTATGGTGGGTGGAATTACAAATTATATCTTCCACTATTACAAATTCCAACAAATAACTAAACAGTATATGAAACATTCTAGTTTTATATTAACTCTTATAATGTTGGTATAGAAATTTTATAAGGTATACAAGGATTTTAATATTCAATTACCATGGAGTCACCATGGTAGGAATCCTCTTTGGGTGTTGATTGATTTTTTGAAACATAATTTCATTTCATTCTGATCTGGGACACCACTATTGTTAAAGATTTTGGTATGTTGTATGTACATGCGATTATGAGGTCACATGGGGTTTTTCTACAATTATTTCATATTGTGATCATTTATTTACTTCTTGGGTATGAAAGATTAATGTATATATTTTGAGGACTTAGGTTAGGTTGATTATAACATATTATCCCCAACTATATGTCTATATGAACCATTTTATTTTGATTTATAAGGATGTGCATCATTCACATGAATTCAATTTGGGTGGATTGTTGGATAGCCATCTTGGACAATTTAAATTTTCTTATAAGAGTAGTTTTTTGTTTTTTGTCCATAATTGATTCTTTAGATTCTTGGTAAGGTTGACCATACAGATCAACTATTATTTGGGTAGAGGTGGTTGAATATCCTTTGGTGTGACTGTGTTTTCTTAAGGAGAAATCTTTGTGGATTCATGATATATATCGGGGACTAATTATAGATCAATGTCATTATAAATATTATGCATATTATAGAAATCATATTTTGGAGTTTTTAAAAGGTGACTAGAGTTTCTAGAATGATGCTCCATGTTTGGGTCATCACCGACATGAAAAAATTGAAAGATGGATCCAATATATGTTTGATCGTCTGAGGTCACCGGTCATCTTGGGATAGTTTCTTATAAGTTGGAATTTTCTAATTTGTTGAAATACATTTATGATGTTTCTTAAATAACATAGATCAAGAAATATCATCCTGATTATGCTCACATTCTATGTTAGGAATAGACTAAGATTGACCTGGATGATTCTTTTGTGGAGCATTCTGTAAAGATTGTTGAATCTCATGTAAAATTATTGCGGCGTAATTTGATCCTATTTCTCATAATGTAATTGTGGCTCAAATCACATCTTCATGAGACTTAGGTGCATTAATTTTTGATATGGTACAAATGGGATCACCACTATACCGAAATTAATTCTTCAATATGACTTCCCAGAGATAGTAATTATTAATGTGAGGAGTTTAGAGTTTCTAGTCACTATAATTTAGTAACTTCCATCCTATTTAATAGTTTTACTATTTAATTGGGAGCATCCTGATCTTTTGAGGATACAGAGAATTTATTGGGGAAAATATCCTAATGTTTAGGGTAATATTTATGGTTTAACTATTTAATTATGGCTATAAATGTGTAATGGATTAACAGAGTTCTCCCTGGGATTATAGATCACCTGAAGTGGTTTGGAGTTTTTTTCCCAAGAATGGTGTTTTTGTTGAAAGAAAGAAAAATAAATGAGTGTAATGGGATTAAAAATTGGCTAACTTCAGTAGGGAAGTTGCAGTGAACAAGGTACACAATGTGAAAGGAGTACACATTGTTTAAAGGTTTTATACCTTTCAATGGTTAATTTCTAGTATTTATTAAAATGGAGATGCCTTTTTTAGCCTATATGGACCCCATGGATTATAAGAAATTTAAATGTATTTCAAACCACGTAATCACCATGATTAGGGATTTTAGGGTTCTACACTAATGATTTCTATTCCATTATTTTATATCCATCTTCCATATTGAACTAGGAGAAAAATATAGTGCTTTTGGGAACCAACATTCATTATGAATCGATTCGTTCAACAAATGATCGTCTGGGTCGAGAGCTGTGTCTCTCAGGGTGAGAAATCTCATGTACTTATTCATTACCTTAAAATCAGGTTTCATCATTGTAATGTGTTATTAGATCAATTGACCCATAATGATTATTCATATTGATTCTTTCCTGATCATCCATGTGATCTTGTTCTAAGGGACAATCCTTTATTGGTTGTAGTGCGACATGTGCGCGTTCATAGAGGTATGTGAGGTATATCATAATTTTTAACCCCTTTTCCAAATTTAATTAATTCTAATATGTCATTATTTATTATAGGGAATCTATGGAAATTTTTGTGTTTTTATAATCGGTATATCCAATTAAGGGTGTATGTGAACTGAGTTTTGAGGTTTTTGTTTCTGTCTCTATCCAATGATGGTGGAATACATTTCTTTTGATTTAAATGATTAATTTATAAATGAAATTGACTATTTAAAATTGTTGATTTTAGTGTGTTTAAATTGGTTTTATATAATATATGGGGGTCTCTTTGTTTTGGAAAATGAATGTTGTTTTTAAAATAATTTTGTAGTGGCTTTTGGAAATGGTTTTTAATGAATCATATAGTGAAATGGTTTGGAAAATATATCATAGGGGAATCCTTGGGCACTTAGCTGGAAGGTGTAGTAATATTCATTATCTATAATTGGGTGTGGGACTCATTGGAATGTTCCTTTTCACCCTAGGAATATTATTCTATGGACATGTTAGATATTTTCAGTGGTTCCATTTTTTGGGTATTCCACTTCCCTCCAAACTCAATGTATATATCTAGAGGCTCGATGTATGGGATATTATCGATGATTAAGTAAGATTGCCCTAATTTTCATGTCCTAGTGTCATCCTTGGTTTGATGCCACATGTTTATTGGTTTGGAATATATGAGAGTTTTTGAACTGTACTATTTTTCTTTTACTTCTATAGATTTGATAATATATGTGATATTTTCTTTGTTTTGATATAATATATTTTTTTTAATATGTATTTTTAATTATTTATTACTAATTTAATTTTTTGATATGGAAATGTAGAAAAAGGGAAATTAATTTTTTTTCAATTTTTGTTCATATATAATCCAAAACTATATCTCTCTCCATGTTTTCATTTAATCTTAATGTTATTGGATTATTATATAGAGACTTATTATAGAAAACCTGGGTGGGAACCTAATAAACCTATTATCTCACAACCTGTTCACCCCATATTAAATAATTGACAATGTCCACTATGATTGTATTTGGAGTGAACCTTATCTTATACGATGATATAGAGGCTGAACACATTCTTCTATGATAGTTTTATAAATGGCCCTTTAAAACTATATAATTGATTTTATTTGTGTAGGTGTATTTAATAAACCTATGTTTTATTCCAATGATATTCATTATAGGATCATTGTAGAGACCCAACCCCATAAAGACATGACTCAGTTCCTACTACAATTATATTATCATAAGATAAATGTAAATTCTATTCCTAATTTTTGAAAATTTAGTAGTCTTGGTAATAAAGGCAAATACATGACCCTTTTATTACAGATGAATAAAAAAATTATATCAATTTTTATTTCAATTATAAAAAATTTATTCCACATAGTGTAACGTTGAATATATTTCTTAGCACACATCAAGGCATCCTGGGGAGAAGAAACATACAAATGGTGTGCTCAAATGATTATTATAAGTATATATGTTGTAATAAATAATGAATAAATGAGAATAACTAGTGTAGAAAGGTAAATATACAAACACACATTACATGTAATCAATAAACTGATAAGTGAGTTCATAAACAAGATGGAGAGGAAAATAATTGAAAACACATTCCATTTAAATAACTAGATAAGGAATAATAATTATTGAGAAGTATGAAGCTAAAAACAAATTCCATTAAACAAATATAACTAGAATGAAATTTATGCATAGATTTTTACATAGAAAAATATGTTTAATTCAAAACAATGAATCAAAATAATGAAAATGATTAATTTCTAGACCTCATGTTTTAGGCACATGAGAATGTATACCCTAACGTCTTTTCACAATATAGTTTAAAAATACTCTTGAAAACCTTTTAATTGATTCAACTAATTTTTTCTCATGGGACGTTATCGATGTACTGAGGGGTTAAATAATGTCTAGACACCACCCTTCACTACATGTATAATTTATTAATCATATCAATTAATTTTTTGAATTAATAAATTATATTCCTTATCAAATACACACATTTAATAAATAATACATATTTATTAATATTTCCCTATAAAATCAAATAACTTTTAAAGTAAACATCTTATATAAAAATGGAATAAAATTTCAAAATTAATAATATCCATGATAAATAATATATATATTTATGGGAAATTTATTGTAAAATTATCATTGGAAATTTAATATTTTAGAAGGAATAAAGGGAATAAATGTATAGAAATTCAATAAATTACTTTCTCAATGAAATCTTAATCAATCAATAGGATAAATAATTATGGTATCAATATAACACATCCTAATTGATGTAAAAATAGTTGGTTATTGTTGTTAATGAATATAAATATAGTAAAATGAATCAAATATATCATTTTCATTATGAAAAACTTTTTGAAAATAAAATTCATTAAAAATAACTTCTAAAAATCATTAAAAACGTAAATTATAAAAGTGTAATGGAATAATCAATGAAACCAAGGGGGTAATTCTGTACAGTCCCTACAATGAAAAAAAAGTACATTCATTTTTCAAGGGAAAAGTATAAAAATGTTCCTTTTTACAAAAGTTAGAAGAATATTCCATGGAAAAAAATAATTAAAGAAAAAAACGGTATAAATTTATTTAAAAAATCATTTTGGAATGGTTAATATCATTTTTGGGTACATTTTTAGAGAATTAGTGTTTTAGAAGAAAATAGGTTCTTCGACTTAAGAGGGAAATGAAGTCGGGTATTCTTTAAAAATCCTTAAAAAATTTCTACCCAAGAGTGGAAAAATTGTACAATTTATTAGAAAAGATAATGAATAAACATTATATAAATTATTGATGTTATTAATAAAAAATTCTATAATAATTATCTATAATGGAAATTCATGTGCAAAAAAGCCAGACTGAAATGAGATTTTGATGTAAACCCTTTAAAAGACCATTACAGTAAATATATTATAAACCAATTAATTTATTATATTTGTCAAATATAAATAAAAATATTTGAAATTAAAATAAATCAATAGATGTTAAAAATCATTATACACATAATCATATAATATTAATGACAACGGGAAATTAATATAACCCTATAAAAAGGAATTGGGTTATTAAATTTCATTACCGCTTTTAACTTTATGTGAAAATCACCATAGATGAAATAATTAAAATTAAAACTCAAAATATCATGAATAATTAATGAATAAATATATTTCAATTCCATTTATATTTACTTACACTATTTATAAGAAATCAGGTGCATGTCAATAATGTAATCCTTAAATAATAGAAATTGAGACAAAGTCCCTTACTATTTAGTACATTTTGAATTATAATCCCCATAAAGGAAATAAAATCAGATTAAAATATGAATACCATGAATAAAAATTTATTCAACATATAAATATTAATGGGGTAGTATTTACACCACACAAAATATATAATTGGAGAAAACAGTGTAAGACTCTCGAATGAAAAATTGAGATCAGAGTCCCTTAACATGCATTTCCTTTTGGGTGAATATCCATTAACCTCATTTATAATTGTATAAAGAATTAAGATAACATATAAGAAAACTGTAATCATATAAATAAAATGATATGTAATATTCAAATGATATCTTAGTACCTATTTGTTAAAAATCATTTATTATTTTCATCATTTTGGGTTATAATTATCTAGTTTTTCAAGTATGTATTGTCTTGTTGATTTTTTTGGATTACATATATCATGATTTAATAATATCTAAAATTTAAACCATTATTTAAATATTATATATATAGTATATATTTATTTATAATAATCCATAATATTTTGATATAGGAAATGGAATGAATCATTCGCGTAGATGGTAGGTCATACGTATGCATGAATGTTACTCCCATTTCAAGTGTTGTATTTAAAATAATGAAACGTAAATGATATATATGTGTATTATAATTATAGTATCATATTTATTTTATATATTTCACATATTTTTATGAAGAAAATTTATTATAGATTCCATATTGTGTGAATGAAAAACATCACTTTGACAAGACTGTAGTCTGTGAAACACACAAACATTGATTTTTATCCAATTTAATGGATCAGCGTAAAAGTGTTGGTCAAAATATTTTAATAAAAAAAATCTCATTATTTTAAATATAATTATTTTATTATATAATAATTATATAAATATAATTTATGTTGTGGAAAGGTAAATGATATAATAGTAATTGTTGAAGAAGGTTATTTTTTATTAGGGAAACTCCATTTGGTTCAAACCAAAAGAATACCATGGTTTTCATTAAACCCTATGTTAGTATAAAAGGTGTAGATAAGTATTTTAGTATCTTATTTTTTCAAATTTGGGTAGGTAAAGGGGTGAGATATGTGTGAATAAATGGCAGGGGAGAGTTCCTTTTTTATAGTAGAGGAGGAGTGACATTTTTCTAATTATTTTAATAAAAATACATAAAACAAAATTACATGTAATGTGGAAAACGTAATGAACTAAATTTTAGATAATGGTGGATATAGTATATATAAATCTTTCCAATGGATTTTGAAAATGTTTCTAGGTCATTTTGGCCCTTAAGATGATGTTTTTCTGCCTTATTAACGAAATTTTCGCATAATCGCGGTAATTAATTTTAATTACATTCTCTCATATTTTTTGAAAACAATATGTTGAAAAAATGACATATTATATGTTATTATAATTAAAAATATGGAATCCATTTTTACAAAATCAAATCACATATGTGGACAAAATTAATTTAAATTTAATCCTGGAGATGGCACAACAAAGCAGAATTATAGAGTAAAATGTTCAAAATTTTGAAATGTTTTTATATCCAAAAATAATTGTTCATTTCTTATAATTAAATATATTGGATTAATATATTTATAATTTCATTAAATATATTTTAAAATATTTTTTAACTAAAAAACTAAATTTAGATGAAAAATATGTTTTCAATTAATATTAAGTGTTTTGCACTTTTCATCATAAAATGAAAAATCTCAGAAAATACAAATAATTAACCCTAAGTTAATTTTTATGTTAAAATTTATAAAATAATATTTTATTTGTAATATAGAATCTATAAAAGTTCAAAATTTTTTATTTAAAATACCATCTCTATTAAATAGAAGAAAATCTACATTTAGAATAATATATGTTTTTACAAGTAAAATTGGGTTTGTTCTTATCTATTGATAATAAAATATACTGGTGAAATGTCAAAAAAATTTCATTGAATATGAAATATTTAAATTTCATTAACAAAAATCAATAATAGTAATTATTTTTAATTTATTATGATAAAAAATTCATTAAGAAAAAAATACATTTATGTTATATTTAATTTTTTATATTCATTTCCAATTAGTTGGTAACATATGAAATAATTTTATATTTTTATAAACCATATATTTTCATAGTTAAATAAATAATATATGTATACCCAAATTTAACATCTAGGTCAATCTTATTATATTGAATAATGTTTTAAATAATATATTGTTTTATTGTAAATTTTTATCTTACGTGTAACACATATCGTCGATGAAATTCAATAATGTATGAGAGACATGTTGGCATATTATTTCACGTATTGAAAGATATATTAAAAATTAATTTTTTTAAAATATTTAATATATGATAATTTATTTAGTGTTTATACAATATCTAATATAATTTTATCATTTATAATTTATTGTGTGTTTCAATCCTGTTATTTTATTGCATTATGATTCATGTCTTATGAACGGCTAGTATATAGTCCATGAATCAAGATCATGATCAATAATATATAGGGTTTAATTTTAAAATCTTATGTTCATGTTTCAATATAATTATGATAAAATGTTTCTTAAGTGATCTTTGATATCACCCTTTCATACCATTATACTGAATCTTAGCTCACTCGTTAATATGTTTCCTTCGACAATGATATGAATAATAGTACTAGGTAATATATGATTAAGAAGTGTTCCCGTAATTATTAACTTTGATGGAGATTATTTAGATCTTTTATGATCCAGTTATTTATATATCAATGTTTCGAAAGGAAGTAGACATATATGATTAATGTGTAGATTATTATGTTATGTATTGAATATTTATAGAAAAATATGTGATACTTATGTATGAAATGTATGGGTACTTATAGATGGTATGAGTAAAATTTTTATTTTACCGTTGGAATATAGGATTTGATAATTATAGTGATACCCATTGTGATAGGTGTATGTATATAATAACATCTGTATATATTGTTAATAATAAATGATAACCTATGTAATACATATGGTGTTGTTGATTAAAAATAAAATTTTAGGAATCAGAAATCCAATAAATTATTTTTGACGATTACTCAATATGTATTTTATTTTCTCACACTATTATATTTGGTTTTAGCCAATCGATAAACTATGTGGATTAATGTTAATATAGATATATAATGGAATGATTACCCTCATGAGAAACCTAATAATATTATATATAGAATGAATAACCTTATGATTATTCATAATTATTAATCATGATATAATATTAAAAACATGCACCTTTACCAACACATGGATGCATAAATGAAGAGAATGTTATATTTTACTAATAGTTTGGGAGGTGGAGAATGTTAATGAAAAAATATTCAACATCCTATATATAGATAATGTGGGATGACGCATACAAGTGAATGTCTCAAAGGAACATCAAGATATTTTTTTAAATGAATGGAATATAGAAATTAGCTTCCATTTAAAAATAATGACTGTATTTTAATGAAATGAAGAACATGTTATGGTACCATTTATAGTTCAATGTCACATTTTAGGGATTATTATCATTATCTGATCCAATTAAATAATCCATAAGTTAAATCATTGAATATGTAAAGATATGTAAGGTGATCTAAATAAATTTATTAAGCATTATGATTCATGAAATTTCTTTTTGAAGAGTTATATCATTTATATTTCTGACATAAGAATCTAGAATGATATAGGGTTTGTAAAATAGTAAATTTTAAAAACATAATTATAGTTTATATATCTAGATGATTGATATTTACAGGATACTATTTTTTACCTTGTAATTTATTTGTTTATAGTAAATAGATTTAAGACATCATTGATTAGTTTTTTTTGATTTATTGTATTTATGAAATATGATAAATAGTTTGTGATCATATTTTACGAATAATAGATGTGATAATTAATGAAATATATATATATATATGACTGTGAGTTTATGTTAAAAGTTATGGATACAAGTATGGGTTTATAATATTATGATTAATCATTTTTCTAATGGAATTAACGCCAATTTTTAATATTTTTTGGGATTAGATTTTGAGGTGATTTGAATTGTTTCTAGAAGAAGACACTATTGAGGTTCAGATAACAATTAAAGATAGTATATGATTTAATATCAAGTTAATTATGATATTTTTTATTTTGGTGTATAGATAATTATAATGTTTTGAAAATGATTTATTGATAAAAAATATATTTAGATATATTTAGCATCAAGATGAGGAATAACATTTTGGTTAGTATCTAAATTTGATTCTTTTTATTTTGGGTGGATTTCACTATATTATAAGATTATATTGTTATTTCCCATTATAGTTAATATTATTTATGTAAATATGAATTTGGGTAGAGATTTAACAAGTGATTTAATATAAAATATTATTTAGGATGAACTTAATTAAATATTTTATGATTTAAGGTGAATTGCCTGACATATCCTTTATTATTAAAACATTATTTAATGATTAGGTTTTGTGGTAATTTGGTGTGTAGTAATATATAATTAGTTAATTCATTGATGTTATTATCCAGGATTTGGAGATTGATTTTGTATTTATTCATATGAAGTTTTATACATTATGGAATTTCATTACCTTGTTTAAACAATTTTTTTAAAAAAATGGAAAATTTTAAGAATAGTATATTTATATATATATTTCCATTCAATTGTATGATAATTTATATTCATTAGGAAAGAACATTATTCTTGAATACTCATTATTTGGGATATGTAGGATAGATTACATTTGACATTTTTTAAAGGATAAAATTATACTGGTCATGTAAGATTATTCCTTATGATTTGTTTAAGATATTAAATTTTCCTAATCTCATAGAAAATGATCTTGAAAAAAATTCCTCTTAACTCAATTTTTGAAGAATAAATGGTATATCCACCTAAAACATGTTTATTTTTTTGGTTAACAGTCTACTAATTATGCTCAATATCACTCTCTATTATTACTTTGGTTTTATTTTTCTCTTCCATATCCATGTTTCACATCCCACTAAGTTTATCGAATTGAAAGATATATATTTTTGTTATTTCAGTTGACATTTTTATTTACAATTCTGTTTTATCTAGAGGATTTTTTACTATCCATTTTGTATTTATGTTATAAACAAATTAATTTTTTCCTATAAAACCCAATATTACAAAAAAAATCTGAAACTATAAGGACATAATTTATAAAAAATGAGAATGTAACACCCTTGAATTTTATTAAATAATTTTTCAATATGAATTTAATTTCATTGATAGATTTCATTACAAATGACACTGAGTTTAAATGAATCAATGAATAATATTAAAATAGTATTTAATGATATTGTTTTTATACAGACATTAAATTTTTTAGTATGAAATTTATTAACTATATAATTCAATATATAAAAATGTATTGATAAATTATTAGTTAAAAATTACACAACTTTTAGTAATGTTATTTTATGAATCAAAAATATGTTTTCTTCAAATAGTTTTTTTATGAGAAACTTCTATGACTAATTTTTGAAATGGATATAAACATTATAAAATGAACCTAATTTATTTAAATCAATATACTAAAATTTTCTATGTAATATTTTTTTGAATTTAATGAAAATATTTCTTTTTAATTTTATGTTGAAAAATTATTTTTATATTGAATAGTATTTTTTAAAGACTTGTATAAATTTTTATTTTGCTTTATAATGGTTTAATATTAAAATTAGTATACTTATATTTAAATAATAATAATTTATATTTTTTTGAGTCAATTATATTTTGGAATCTAGTAAGATAAAAATTACACATATAATTTAGTTTTTCTATGAAAACACATTTGTACGGATGAAATGATTTTTTTCATAGAAATAATAAATTTTAAACTAGTTGTTAATGATTTTAGTTAAATTTATATATTATTTACCTAATATAATATTATAACATTCTTCTAATATTTTTATTTAGGGGAATGGAATAAATCATTTTATCCTTATAAATTGAATGTTTTTAAATGGTTTTTTCATAATATTTTGAGAACATATTTTAATTATAATGTTTTCCACAGATAAGTGTTGAATTTGATAAAATAGATTCAATATTTGGATTCAAGAGTCTAATATTTGGTAAATATATCAATTTTATATATCTCTATATGAATATTAACTGTGGCCCTATTTATCACATGAATACAGGATAAATCTGGGTTTTGAAGGCTAAAACTAAGTGCTACGGCCATATGATTTCATGATATATATTTTTGGATGATGTTAATTAGACACTTATTTCAATATACTATATATTTTGTATATTAATGGTTATATATCCACTAAAATAACATATAAAATAGGAAAAGAAACAAAACATAAAAAGTTTTACTCTATTATTTTTAAAGATCTATTATTTGTCCACATAGGAGAAATATAATGTTATGCTTGAATGTAAATTACTATTTTGGGAATCAAGAACATTGGATCATGATATAAATTCATTTAAATTTTTATAAATTATATAATTAACTTCCATTACTGTGACATGGTAATGAAATATTTAATCAATTGAAATAAAATTAAAATAAATGATTCTTTAGTTATTGAAAGTTATATAAATTTAAGTAATTAATATGTTACAAAAAATTGTTTTATATGACATATTAAATTAGGGTGAGAGAATCATATTCTTAATAAAAAATTGTCTTGAGATATTTAATGTCGATTTAAATAAATTGCGTTTAAAATTACATTAGGGTTATTTTATAATAATCAATATTTTATAAAATGACATAAAATTTATAAAAATATTTTTTATCCAAATTAACAGAATATGGATTTTTCCATAAAACATATTCCATTTATAGGTTTTTTCAAATTTTATAACATCATTATTACCCCTAAAGGGTATAAAAAATTAATATTATGTCATTTTCCAGAAATGGTAATGACGTATTAAAAAATGGATAAAAATGTGATCCAAAAATATACAAATGTTATTGAATTTATGTTTTTAATTTCATATTCATATTATATAGTAATATTATAAATTTGTATCAGTATATAAATAAAAATATTTTTTATTAATTTAATATTATAAGACAATTCAAGACTTCCCCTCCCCTCAATTATAAAAGGACACCCATCAATTCTCTTAATCACACCACATTGAACATTAATGTTTGATGAAAATATAAAAATATATTTTCTATAATCCTATAAAAACATTATGTAGGGGGTGTTCTTCATAAAATTCCATCCATAAAGTCCATAAGAAAATTTGTAAAGGTGCTATTTCATAGAAGAGGTAATCTAAATAGCTGGTCACTATCTATTTTATTAATAGTTTAAATCCGATACATATATTATATGAATATTTAACTAATAAAATAAGTATTATAAAAATATTTTAATGTTACTATGATCATTAAAACACTTTTATTCACTTTCATTCCATCAAATGACATGTAAAACTATTGCTCGTTTGTGTGTACAAATTACTATCTCCACATAGTGATATAGTTCATTTCCCAACAACATTTCTTACTCAGGAGTATAATTATAGAATTAATTTTTATAAATTATAATTATGAAATTATTATTTTCTACTATTATATTATCACATCTACCTTCATACCTTCAACACCAATAAAAACTGATAATGCTGATCTTGCGTATGAGGGGACTACCACTTACACGAAATGATGTGAGGAATTTTTCTTTTCTATTTTACATGGGAGTTATTAATGATATATTTAATTAATATACATAATATAACAGTTATTATTTATTGTTTTTTTATTTTCCTTTCGTTTAGTTCATCCATCAAAAAATGGAAACAATATTTATTCAAAAACACATTGTATCATCACTAAAAATAGTATAATTCATTTTTCTATATATAGAATTAATGAATAAATATAAATTTTTCTATAGTAAATATATATTATATTTATTTCATGATTAAAATTATATATAATATTAAATCATGATGAAAATACATCGTTTGAAACTACCAAACCAAAACCATTATACAAAAAGATGAAAATTTCATCCATAACATAGATTGTAACAATGAAGTTTTAAAAATTGGGTGATAAAATATTATAATTAAATAATATGTTGTATCATATAAAATATTATTTTTCTAAAATACATGAATATCAATTATATATATCTTACACAAGTGGTTCCAATGTGTTTGACTGAAGTCAGACCTACGATAAAGGATTTTCGTTACAAATTGTATTATTTGGGTCATATTTTATATTATGAACATATCTTTTTTATAAAGTGTTTATAATTAACCTATGAAATGTTATATCTTAATTTTATTTATTCTAATAATATTTAATGTTTCATTCAATGTTATTCTCATATGGGGATTATGATTCAAAATATATCAATGTATCTAAGGTATTTTCATCTGACATATATTTCTTTGAAAGATATTTCATATTCGCTAATTGTTTCTTTTATGTGTTGTATATAATATTAATTAATATTTTGATTCATATGAATGATTTGGGGATTTAAATAACCTTATGTCTTTTATTTCATGGGTATTATGATTCATATGTTATCCAAGTGGTAAGAGTTATATATTACAATCTCATCATTTATTAGGATTGTTAATGATTATGTTATTGATAATGAAGTTTTATGATATTACATTGATAAAATTAATAAATATTCTTATCCACTTTTTATTTGTTTAAATTTTATGTTTTCATATATCTTTCCTCTCCTTATGTACTCATGATTCTGAAAGTATATTATTATTTGAAAATCATATTTATTTCACTCATCAATCTAATTGACATTTTGTTTTATATCCATTCCTTTTAAAAATGTTTCAAATAATTATTTTAAAACCTCAATATTAATTTTTTATGTAATGTTTACCCATATTTTATTTTATTTTTAAATCATTATATGATGTATTCTATTCTTTTTTATAATGTGGAGATTTTGGATTTTTTTATATTATGGTAAAGTGAATGTTTTCATTTATCCTATAAGGAAGTAATAAAATTTACCTCCTTATTGATCACTCAAAAATTTGAATATTACATTACTTGGATTACATGGATCATTTCAATGAAAATGTTTTACATAATATTTTCAAAATAAATAGATTTTATTTTAGTGTCTTCAAAATAGAATGGTTATTTTCCTCATGTAAATTTTAATGCTATTTTAACATTATCATTATTCATTGATGGTTTATAATTAAGATTTAAGCAACAAATATGTGTATTTGGAAAAAATAAAATGATAATTAGACTCAACGGACAATGTCGAGTAACCCAAGGGAGCCGCATGAAAGATTGAAGGTGTATTCACAAGACTGAAATCCGCTCACATGGTACTTACACACCCAATACATCATGAAAGGAACTTTTTCTCCCAGACCTCTAGAAAGAGGCCATGGATGATGCGTGAAAGAAGGAATAACATCAAAAATGGATCTATTGCACATAAATCTCTTATGTGACCAATGAATTGTCAATAATTCACATCCTTTCCATCCTTCGTATTCGCTCCTGCCAAGATTTTGTCATATAAAATAAAGGAATCCTATTCCCCTCGGGGTAATACTCTAGAAAGAGAAACATCCCTCTCATTCTGGAAATACATCCACCATTTGATCCTATGGTAAAGTCATGGCTTCAAGGTAAAAGATCATGCACAACAGGTTCCTCATGGATCCGCCTTCTGGTGGTAATTCAAGGGCATGACCCTTTCTCATTAACTCATTCACATAATGTAAGTGCATGTAAAAAAATTCTTTTGAAAAAGAAATTTCCTTGTGCATATACCTCTTTCTCCCAAAACCCTCCATTTTACTCACAATCCTCCAATCTCACATGAACGCCTTTTTATATGCTATGTGGTTTTTCACTACCCCGAAGAACCATGTTTGGGATCCTCTTACATGCAACTCCCACATCATGCATGCACCTCCTCTTCATAGACCTCTCATCCTACGTGTAGTCATTTCATGGTCCCATATGTGGTTTCTCATGTTATGTTGCTCTATTTATTAATTATTCTCATAGTTACAGTATCATATATTGATTATTCTCATAGTTATGATAACATGATCCCTATAATGTACTACTCATCCACCCCATTGTATAATAGCTTTTATGGTGCCTTCACATCCCCATGTGCGGGTTAGTACCAGCAATGTATGTCCTGGGGGTGAGGAGAGGGTCATTATTTCTTGAGCTATAGGATGTTAAACATCTAAGACCATAAATCCCAAAAACACGACAATAAATAGTTGTTTTCACATATTTGGAGGGTCCTTGAGGACCAGAAATTGGATGGGCACCATATCGCTCTCACTCTCCCTCCATTTGGACAATGTCACCATGTATTCCTAGTAAAGTATCCACATACTGACACAACATGATAGGGTGCCTTCTGTATTATTGATATGGAATGAGATATTTCCCACATGGAATGATAACTTCCTTGTACCCAAATACAACATCATCGACCTCTATATGAGAGTAAGTCCCAATATCCATATCGCCAGGCCACCTTACTTCATAATCCCCACATCATCTCTCATGGTCTCACCATTCACAACATAGTCATCTGGTATACTACTACTTGTTGTTTGTCAAACTAAGCATGAATCACATGGTATTAGATATTAAAAGTGTCTGAAAATATATTTGGGTTGCCTCCGTGTGTAAGCCCCATGCCCCTCATTATCAAACTACGTGGTTTTTGATCGTTAAATTATAAACATGGTACATAAGAAGCCTCCATTAGGCTCAATCATAATGAAATGTAAACTTCAGGGTCTCCTACTAGGGGTAAACCTCTTTGATCTGCCCTTAGTTGTTTCTTGATCATCACTTGCATGGGACTTCATAGAGTGTTATACCCATTCACCCCTTTATTGGTATTTTTAGAATCTAGGAAACTTTAATGTGCGTGCCCATCACCACATGATTGGGTTTCCTCCTTGGGAAATTCAATTTTCCTAAAAACAATGAATTTTACTCCCAACCACAATGATATGTAGGCAGAATCCATGAGGTAGAAACCTATCACCCACATCCATCCTGGACTTTCCTTTGATCTTCACTTTCCCGAGAGGATAATGCCTCTACTAGGAGGTTCAACTTCCATCAGTTCCCCATCCATGTGATCCATTTTCTTGAACCCCCTTCTTAGGTTCCTCATCACCCCTTTCTTGAAATACATGGACGTTAATTCTTAGCCATTGGGATATGAAGGAAGACTCCCCAGGTTCAATATCATAACCATAATCTTCATGTTGGTACCATATCACTCATTCCATCCACTTCATATAATCCCCCATCATTTTTCTTGATTCTTACCGAGGCTACCACATCCTGATTGGACCACTCCATCAATATGGTACACCTCATGGAATAATAAACATTTACCATCCCATCACTGCTATTGGAATCTCCTGGGTAGCTAACCATGTGTTAACCCTACAAAATCCCAATTCACCCAAAGAAGTGTCCCCCTCATGTGACCAGAAGCTATCCATGTGTAATAAAAAATCACCCCTTTTAAATATAAGGGTTTTGATCTCTGCCTTCTATATAGGGTATGTGAGAAGCCTCCCCTAGGTTCAATCCCATGAAATGGTAATCCTTGGTGTCCCCCTCGGTGGGGTCCTCCTTCTATAATATTCCCTCAATGGTGTCCAAATCTTCTTTCATGTGTGGAACTGTCTCTTCATGAGACACACCACCTCGGGTCTTCCCTCAATAAGAGTTCGGATCCATCCTTATAGTAAACCTTATATGTGATCCATTAATGGTATGTACCTATTTGATCAACCATCACATACTTTATGATCTATCAGTTCCATCTCCACTAGAAGATAAATTCATTTTATAACCCTTGTTAAACATGGGAGACTGAGAAAAACCATGGATACATTCTTATGTTACATGATACCCCTTGATAAATATGGGATGTTTTGGGTTTCATCTCCCTTGAGAAGCCATATGATAAAGAATAATTTATGTGTACCAATGTTACAGATTCCATATATATAAGCAATGCCCATCATGATTATTCTTCTAACAGGAGGTTCCATCCCTGACTTGACCCTTTGTAATGTCCTGATAGAAGCAACATAATTATCAAATTTCCATAAATAGATGATTCTAGGATGAGTATCATGAACAAAATACTAATATATAATGAAGACCCAAACTAGGTGTCAAATTCTAAGGACGTATCCTCATAAAGAGGGATAGACTTCCCATCATCCCTTTTCGATCACGGAGAAAACATCTATGAAGAAGTGATGAATGTCGTCTACCTTTGGAAGGTTTAAATTTAGGGAAAGAGAGGCACTCACCATGAAATCAAACGATGTCAATGACCCAATAAAAATTATTAAAAAAATGGTAAACCAACATAAATATCTTCTCCTTCAATAGTAGGGATTAGTAGTGATAAATAGATCAGCTAATAAGCAAGTAACCAAATCAAGCTATCTAGTGACATGTCCCACCATGAAAATAGTGGGCCTAGAATGAAACGTACTAGAATTCATTGTGGTTAATAATTGGGAATTCCGGTCTATGAAATCATTAGTGTGGATCTAACTATCCAATAATGGATGAATGAATGAATATGGGAAACATATCATTTCTTTCCAACCATCAATAATGGTAGGTTAATCTTCTTATATTGAAATACCAATGTAATAAGAAACCAGTCGGAGCCCGACCATAGATATGGGGGGAAGATAAACATCAATGAAGCAATCCCATAAGACTCAACATCTTCCAGGACTTCATCCATGGAAAAATATATCAGATAATTTTTCCCCATATCACCCTAAGAATTTATCCAAAGAGGAGGTGATACACACTTTCATCCAATATTACGAATAGGAGGGGGTCATGCCAATGAGGGACATAACCTTCTTGTACATGGAGGATTATGTTCCTCACCATCACCACCACCCTGAGGGCCTCGTAGGGATCCACTTCATGACACTCAAATATTCATTTATTTCAATATCCCCTCCCTAGAACAATCATAACACTCCTTCTAAAATGTATAATGGGTGAGGGATGCAGAGTCACCTCAGGTACTACTACTTAATGGGAGATTCTAATTAGGTATACCACCAAACAACATCAAAGCCACCAACCTTCCCCCATAGCTGAAAAATAGGTGGTATACACTGCAAAACCAATAGCCCCATGTAGGTTGATCTATTTCCAACGTCGAGTAAAGGATGAAAAAGATACCCATTAGGGGGTTTCATATTATATATATTCAATGGAACATCACAACCCCTTACACATTGTATCAAGTACCTTCTACTAAAGAGCATGGATCCATTAATTATGTATGAGGATTTGGGCCTCAATAACCCCACTATTAGGCGTGGTTGAATCTTTTGGTTGTTGATAGGGTGAGTAGCCTTTAGAGGCCATCCCATGATGCTGGGATCCAGTACGAAGTTACTCCCCATATGATCTTCATATGTAGTGTAGGTCTCCCCACTATCTCACCAATAAAGGGGATACTCTACATGTTTCCAGTATCAATACATGCGGAGTCCCTCATAGTCATGTCAACACCCAGCATTGTGGCCCTCTCCCTATTATCACAAACACCAGCAGATTCCCTCCCTTCTCTAGAATCCATCAATGGAGAGGATATCACTTTTTATCGATGGAGAATATGGAGGTATACCCCCTTTAGAGTTCTATTAGTGAAAACTCCCACCGTGTTTTACAATTGAAAACCAACAAGGATGTCATCCCCATGTAATAGGTGGCTGTCAGGGAGGCCATCCCCATGTTCTCACAATCTCCAGTGGAGGCCCTCCTTAACTTGGTATTCAAAACATTACAATTCCTCCCTACAAATCAAGAAACTAGTACAAAGGTCCCCCCATTCACAAGACGCCAAACATGAAATTCCTCCCTATGTCCCATTTGAAATTTTCCCAGGTTCCCATCACACATAAACTCACCATCGTGTAGTTTCTCCCCACTCTCATACCCAAAATCGAGGTCATCCACTTTTTCTCACCATCACATAGAGTGTAGGACCTCTCTGCTCACATGTCAGTCCCAATAGAGGTCCTCCCAACTCTAACGACAACATATATGGAGATCCTTCTTGTATCCTATCTAGCTCAAGAGGAGGTCCTCCCTAATCCATCTCAAACCCACACAAAGGCCCTCATACTACCAGATATTTTCCATAACATAAAAAACCTCCATGGGGAAAAAGAAGTATCATTTCCACTAAAGGAAGAAATATTAAAAACACCATATCATTATCAATCTATTCCACTTTTTAGATTCTGAAGCAGAGTGTGACTTAGTGATGGATCCTACACCTATATCCTCGGCATCAATGTTTGGGGAATGAAACCATATTGTGAGATTCATCCTCCGAGAAATTGAAATTTACTAGATCACTGATTCCTTCTGTAGGTACATTCTAGATGATTACGATTTGGGTTTTTTCAAGGGTCCTTCCATTTATCCCTATCTATCATCACCAACATCATTCTAAACCTCTATGTTAGATCAAAGAGAGTTGTTCTGAGGATTGACAGATGTTGAGAACCACCCAATAATTCCACCAATATCCACCACCTTTGAACATTATGTGGTGGTAAACACCTTGTATTATAGAAACATGATTATGTGGTTGATATCACCCTTGAGAGATGACCCAGTAAGAATCGGCCTGTCATCTCGCATGGATTTCATTCCACTATCCATTATTCCACCATACTGGTCTATATCAGGGCCTTTGTTGGTCCATCAACCATCTCTATTTATAGAATGGGGAAAACAGCAGATGGATCCTTCTGCTGAACAGAGGATATTATGGGTCACTCTACCGGAAGACCAATTCCACTATGAAGTTCTAGTCGATCTTCACTCAAAGCATCGACATTATGGATTCACTCACCATAGATGAGGTTATGTGTTCTTGTCAGACCATATGAATGACATATTTCCATATCATTCTTCATAAATTGGAATATTTGTTGATCCAAAAGCATTATGACAACATCGACCATTTGTGTCACATGATCATGCTAGAAGCACTTCCCATGGCTCAAGACCATGCATCACCCGGTAGTCATTAGATCCTTCATCAAAGATAAGTTACAATCATTATCATTATTCTCATAGTCATTGCAGATATGTCCCCACACGTCCAAATATATGGTTTGGGGCAGTATGCTGGTATTAACATTAGTCTCATCCAATGGCAACTCGAGTTACAAGGTTATATTTAGGATGTGCTACCAGGTGTAGTAACAATGAACATTGATAAGTTTAACAAAAACATGTATAGGATTTAAATGTAGTTCTTGATGAAGCATAATAACCTATTAGGATTGCACAATACCATGGGGACACCCATACAAGCATCATCACTCACCAGTAAGGACAACTGCAAGGCCTTACGAAACCCTCAGTATAATTTTTCAATAGTCAGAATGGAAGACAAGGGAAAAAATCTGTTGGGACCATTAAGCCCTCTAAACCATCATGTTCAATGCAGAAGATGAAGGATGATCATGATAAAGTCGCATTCCTCCAACAACTCATAGAATAGAAATATCTCAACGATGGGATTCTGGCTGACTACATTGTTGAACTGTGTCAAAAATACGGTGATCCTCAGTATCATCCCATCCATCTCACACTTGGGAAACTACGTCCGACATAGTTTCTTCCTATTAAGTTTCCCCAAATAAATCCCAAAAATATTATATATACTGTCAGGATAGAGGTTGGATATTATGGAAAATGGCCATGTTAAACATCGAAGAATCTACCTAAACTACATGATAACCAACCTCTTGAACCAAATAAGGCCCCCCTATAAGTACCTAACGTTATTCCTCTGGTGCCTCCACAAGTACCTCTAGCATATCCATGATTTTTTATCATGCCTATCACATTGAAGATCCATCCAATTCAGTGGTGTACATGAATCCTTATGAAGACACGAATCACAGACAAGGTGATCAAATGAATTCTCTCATTTACCACCTCGAAGCCCTTGAAACACCATAGGCGGAATCCTACCTCCCCCGCATCCAATAGAATGGACAAACCACTATAGAATCTAGGACACATTACTTCAAGGTGTGGAAACATGCTAGTAACTCTTGCACATCATATATTCATCAAGATTTTTTGATTCATACAAAAACTATAAGGATATGTATTCTTTTGGAACATCCAGTTACACATTGGTTCTTTAGCTGGTTGGGAGGATCTTCATAGGTAGTTTCATTATAATTTTCTCTCCATCACTAGAAACACTGGTATTGTTGAAATATTGAAGAGTAAATAATGGATGAATTAGTGATTCACATACTTTGTATTGATGTGGAAATTCCTCGCGTATTCACATGTTATGTTGCTACATCAAGAGAAGCTCCTAATGATGTTTATGGGGAATGTAAAGACTCAACTAGTCCCAAAACATATAGCACATACATTCTTTATTAGGTTTATGATTTTTTAACAAGTATCAGTGCCTAGAAGAATCCTTGTAACAAGATAATCATGAACACATGTTTCCTCCCACATCTCTTACAAGAAGAGCCTCAAAGGATGAGACCATTGTCATCGCAAAAGTTGAAGACCCAAGTCTACTAAAGATGCCATTGTAAGAGACTAACTGAAATTATAACCAAGGAAAAAATCTTCAGGATAGGCCTAAAAGTCGGTATTTCCTCCCACAAAATATTTGGGAACCTCTACGTTACGCCCCACCACATTGGCGAGACAATCTGCTCTATCCACCCGTCATGATCTTTCCCTTTCTCAGGTCCAAGCTCCCAGAATCCCATTCCTAGAAACACAAAATAATACCCACACATTCCATGAAGCTTAGAACCCTAGTTACTTCAGATGTTTCATCAATCAGTGAATCATTATGTTGTAGGAATGCAAGAAACAGTATGAGGCTAATCTCACTAATTTTCATGACTAATTCCCCTGTCACTGAATCCTTAGACACACCAGAAAGAAATTATATTTGTTTAAGGAATCTATGAAAGACTATAATAATTAAAAAATAGTTAGGTTGGTTTGATCTAAGGTATAGAGTGTGTGTTTTCCAAAAAATGGTGACAATGATAGTAAGGGTGAATGACTAAATGTCTCTAGTCATGGGTCTCAAAAGTATGACAACTTGTTATTTTGAAGAGGAGTAACTCCAAAAAATGGAATAATTCATGGCCATTTTAATTGGACCAAGCCTCTTTATGTCACCTTTATACCACCAATAACATTGAAGCATCAATATATCAGACTCATACTTCTCAAAAGAGCAGACTCTAAGTGGTCAAGGGAATGAAATGTGCACCACCAGTGCTGAAGCTGTCTCAATCATTCATTGAATTCATACCCCCATAGTTTGTATTCAACCCTAGAATTTCTCTACTGATGGAAGATTCATCAAGGGAATATCATGGGTGTGGATCAGTGAATACCATTATACTAGTGAACCTAAACAAGGTTCCTGATAACAATGAGCATTTGGTTGGTCCTCATAATGATCCAAGTCGATGCCATAATTGATGAGGCCATGGATATTTGAATAATTGGACTGTACATGTCAACAATTATACCAAATATGTAAAAACAACCAAGACTAAGCTGAAGGTTCATCATAAATCTCAGTGTGCGTAGTATTCTCATTCCATTCCTTTAGATTCCCAACCACCGTTTTTCGTGCTACTCAACAAGCTAGAGATGCTACGACCATGTCATAATCATCCACATCCAACTGTGGACAGACCTCAGTCACTCAACTATAATATGGTAGTCATTTTTCATTGTTTTTCTAGTGAGAATCGAGATATCCCCAACACCAGATGGAATCTTCTAGTTTGATCTATAGCACCTGTATTACCTCATTCCATAGAGAAACCATCTATCGGATGAAATGTGCCCCTAGCACCAATGTATGTTGATATTAAAAACATTTATTTTATAACATTAAATCTATATATCATCAAGGTTATACAACTATCTCATGTGATGCATGAATCCTTTTAATAGGCACTAAAAATCCACTTCTAGTTTGAAACAATGGTAGAGTCCATAGAATCCTTACATAATGAGGAATATGGGTGACCACAATTTCAATCCATTATCTCATTCTTAAGAGAAGATGAAGGCTCTCCCAAATTGGTTCATATTTTTATGATGTACATAACAATCCAGTTCCAAGGTGTGGATTTATACCACTATTTTTTTGAAATAGGTTTATTATTAATCTCATCCCTACCCAGATGTTCCTTAAACAAGGAATCATTATAGCAGATCAGAGTGCCTCTAACCTGAATAGTAAGGGTTATGAAAGGACAGAGCAAAGTCCATGATTAAAAATAAACCTAATATACCTATTCTGTGCCTGAAATTATTGTCCTTAAATCATGGTCATTTCAATGTACACCACCTACAATATGATGATGGTACACCATGGATACATCTTCATGAAGTAGTTGTCTCTTGATATCACCAAAAACTTATGCACCCGATCAATGATTGAGTGGGTGTGATCAAAGGTGACGTGCCTTAATTTCGTTTCGGTAAAACCTATTATAAAGATGGGAATTATTACAGGATCATTGAAAAATGGGTTTAGACTAATGAATTTTAGCACACTACCATTGTGGACAACATGTGGATCAACATGGATGATACTTTCATCATACAGATTCACTAGATGGAGGCCACAAACATAGACTAAAGACACTATTGGTTTTTATAAAGAGACACTATTGGTTTTTATAAAGAAAGAGATGGAAGGAGTTACAAGGTATAAGTAATTATATAAGATCACATATTTTTTCAACATGATTCATGCTTGAGTTATACTATACCCCCTTACCCCTATTAGGTTTCAGGTTTTTCACCCCATGGAAGCTACTGTACACCATGCCTTCTTATTCATCCAAGCAGTGTTGAACCAAAAAAATACAACGTGAAAATACTATAAAAATATTATAAATATGGGCCCCCATGGTTGAGTTCCTATTGTAATAGGGTCGATAGTGTTTTTCTCCATGGTTTTAGCAGTGAAGTAGTCTCATGATCATTCTTTCACCACTATTCAAAATGGCACTAACCTTTGTTATGGGTCAATTTACTCAGTTGAATTTTGTTTTGTCCACTAGGCTATATACACTGAAATGGGTGGGGGTGAATCAATGTATGTCATATTAAATCAACTACCCCTTTTGATCTTGTTTTTTTGTTAGAGAAAACTCGATTCTCTCTCTCTCCTTCCCATTGCAGAGTATGAGTTAATCTTTAATCATGCACAAGACACGATAATTTAACATGGTTCACAGTCACTGGGATACATCCAAGTATCATACACCAGTGATGTGTCGATGTACCAAATACAAAGTAAGAAAAACATTATTTACAAGTTCTATGTGGACTCACTATCCCTCCCCATTATACAACCATTCACAATTTTAAAAGTCACTACTCTCTCAACTTATGTGAGGTCACTACTTCTCCAGATGATCCAATCACAGTTTATAGAGCTGTAGGTCTATTAGTTTTCACAAATGAATAGATCCTCACTTATATATTGATGCTATGTGCATGTTACACTTTCATCAAATGTTGAATAACACTATGCCCTTAAACACTAGAATATACATTTTGAATCTTTTTCGCAAAGCATACTGAATTTGCGGAGCTCCCACTTTTGCAACGATGAAACAAGCCTTCACAATTCTCCAACCTCTTCGTGAAGCTCATCAGGTATGAAAAGCTCATAGGTTCACAAATCTAACTAGATTGCAGGGCTCTCTAGATCATAGATCTCACTACTTCACAGATCTCAAAATAGTCTTTTCAATTTCACAAATCTAAAGAAGCCTTTGTGAAGCACCCATCCTATACAATGCCATACATGCCTTCGCAACGCTCATTCCTATAACATAGCTCAAATGCCTCTGGGAATTCCCTTTTATTTAATGAATATCTCTACTCCAAGAATCTCCTTCTAAATTTGAGATCACAATGTTTTTCATTTCGTTTCTTTCTAAACTTATCCATGGGGTCATGGTCTATTTATAGGCCATTCCACCGACTCAAGAAACCTCTATGCAATGGCAGGGCCACGTAAGATCAAATTTCATAGCTCCAAAATTTCTGCTAAAATACACTATTTGTCATGAATCACCAAGGTTATTTTCAGATTGCAATGCTCATCGTAATCATGGTGAATTTTTTCAATTCATATGTGCCTCCGCCTCAATGCTCCCTCACAAATCTCTTCACCTCTTCTATTCTCAAAACTCACTATATCCATAGAGCTCACCATCAAAATCCTTCATGTTTTTTTTTGTGAAAAACAATTCATAAATCCTATCTTCACGATACTCAAGTATTTTTCATATTTTTATGTGTTCTTATAGGAAATAATATTTTTGTGATGCTCAACAAACCCAATATTTAGGACCCCAAAAATATGGACAACACTGGAAAACAATGCCACCTTGTATCTGTTCTTTTATACCTACTCCAAATCATACATTCTTTTGTTAGGGTCCATTGTCAACATGGACTATCAAAATAATTTATGGAACCTGATGATTCACTATGAAACCTTTGTTTTCAACAAACACAACCAACCCAAAAATGTGGAAATGTTACCTTGAGGGACATTGGCCCAAAAATACCCCCCTTTGGGATTGTTGACTACTCTTCTCAAAATGATTCTCTTCAAATTGATACCTCACTAATGCTCCTTCCATAATCTACCACCATTCACCTATTTCAATTTATATAGCAATGAATGATTCACTCACCACATATTCTAAGAACATATGAAAAATGATCATTGTGAGAAACAAGTGTAGTGTTAGAAGTTTCTCAATAAAACAATTCATATATGATAGAAACATTTGATACCATAATGATACCAATATACTACTTTAATCATGATCCTTAGCTATCATTATATTTAATTTTTGATTAATAACTTCAAGCATCGTCAGATTTAAGACTCCAACTCCCACAATCTTGTTAATCTCACCCAATATCGCTGCTCCACCTGTTAGCTCCCCTTGTGTCATTAACGAAGAAATTTTCTACCTTATTTATGAACATTTTATCCTCCTTAATGAGTCACTATTTATCCCCATTTTTTAATGAACCCAAAGGTCACTTCTTTGTGGTCTACAATAGAGTAGAAAACACATATTTGTGCATTACGGAAAAAACCACCATACCTTTGAGAGAGGGGAACCAATAGCCCCACTCTTTCAATTGTGAGGAGTCTACTGGACTCCCAGATACATTTGATGACTCTCAAAAGCATCTTTAGGTAAGTCCATTGTTAGATTATATGAAACCTATAGTTCTGATGGGAACATAATCTAACTTCAAGATTTTATGTCCAACATTCCCCTTGATAAAATGATACATTATCTCAATGTGTTTTTTCCCTGAGTGATGGACGTGATTTTATCTGAGATTTATATAACTTGAATAATGGCATAGTATTACAATATGAAACTTCACTTTAAATCCCATATCATAAATCTATTAATTCATCCATAATAATTGTATTCATGCTTGAGTGGATTCAATATACTCAGCCTCCACGGTTCTCAATGAAATAAAATCTTAATTCTTTCATAGCCATGAAATACACAATCCAGAAAGATAGAAAGAACCTCTGGATGTTGAATTCCAATCATCCGTTGAACCAACCCAATATGCATCTGTATATCCCAACAACTATGGATGAGTATTTTCATTATATATAAAAACAAAATCTATCATTCTATTGATATACAAATGTTTCTTTTTTAACTGTAACCATGTGTCATTATTTCATATTTCATTGATATCGCACTACTTGGCATGTGGAAAAAACTTTATTAGGTCTCTTCGTTGTTAGATAACATAAACCCCCAATAATATGTCTTTATTATATTCTATTAACTCTCTTTCCATCATCACCTTTCGATAATTTCATCTGGGTAGAATCTAGACTCTTTATATCATAATAATTTTACATTACAAATCATCTCATAACCTCCTTGGAATAATTTTATTGAGAAATAAATGTTTTATTTTTTATTTGTGATAGCTGTAAACCAAGAAAAAATGAAATCTCTCCAATCATTGACATTTCAAACTCACAAGTCATGAATTTGGAAAACTATCTCTACTGCGCATCATCTGATCCATAGAATATTCTATCATTGACATAAACCAGTACCATTATCCATTGATTACATCTATTTTTGAAATAGATATTGTTATCAAGTCTAATATACTAAAAACTACACTTCTTAAATTTATTCATCAATCCTAGAGTACCATGCTCTTGGTGCTTGTTTCAACCCATATAATGCCTTCTTCAATCGGAAAACCATGTTCTCATCCTCATTAATGAGAAAAACTTATTTTTGATAACTTCTTCCTCTTGAACCCCATTAAAAAATTCATATTTGACATCCTTATATAAGACTTCATACTTCTATTTCAATAAAGTGGGTAAAATAATCTGATTGTCTCCATCCTTGAACCGACAAAAATGTCTCATCAAAATCTATACGATCTATCAGGGTTTATCCTTTTCATGTAGCCTAACATTATATCTAATCATGGTTTCTATATTCATTCATCTTGTTTTTATAGACACATTTAGTTCATATATAATTCTGTTCTTCTGGACATGAATAAACCTCCCTTTTCTGATTCTTCTCAATCAGATGTAGCTCATCATTCAAAGCCTTAACCAAATTTTCATAATGAGATGCATAAAAAAATCATTTAGGCTCTCCATTATATTGGAATGATGTATGCTATAGTGACATCATTATTCTTATCAAAACTGCAGTTTCCTGATCACCCATTATATTCAAACTCTAAATTTCATCTCGACTATTGGGATTCATTTCAGATACTGACTTTACATCTTCTTGTTCATCGTTTGTATCTTCTTCTGAGTTAGTATCTGCTACTTCTATTCCCGCTATGTTATTTTCCTCTTCATCACATTACTCGAGAACTATCATGTGTGGTGTTGATTATTCTTTTCACTTTCCACAGCAGTGAAATCATTTCTCTCCACTACATTTCCCAACATGTTATCAATGAATTTTTATGATTTTCTTTTTCCATAGTTGCGAAATAATATTCCCTCATTATAGTGTGACTCAAATTTCATGTGTTTTTCTTTGTTGAGAATATGGAACATACTTTCAAATATTTGAATGTACATCAACATTGGCTTCGTTTCATACCACATTTCATATAGAGTCATCCTCCATCCAGACACAATTGAGCACTGTTAGAATTGTTTACAGATGTAAATACTTATTCCTTACAAAATTTATATGGTCTATCTTTTTCTATAACCATTGTTTTGGATATAATGTTGATGATTCATTTTATCCTTTAAACCAATCCATTTTGTTAGGGATTTCTTACTGAAGTAACCTAATCCCTTATACTATGTTTCTCAAGATAGTCTTTCACCTGACTGTTGGTGAATTACAGACCATTATCAGTATAAAATTTCATAATTTTCCACCAATTCATCCTTTCAGATTCCCTCAGATACTATTTTATGCAAATGAACACATCATACTTATGGGAAATGAAGAATACCGATGCAATTCTACTATAGTCATCTATAAAAATATTGTAATACCTCTTCCCGTCAATACCTCTTGGTGAGATACGTCCACACACATCATTATGCACTAATTCAAGAACTATAGTTGACTTATTTTCCCTTCTATTTTAAATATTTCTAATGATCATCGCTTATTGAGAAGAATCCCACATATGTGTATGATCATGTGATAGGATTGGGAGGTCTCCTAATTCTTCAAAAACTACCTGTTATTCAAGGGATGGATGGAAAAGATGACCATGCAGTTTATGAAATAGCTTGTTTTCTTCATCACTGGATAAAAAAGATCATATATTCTTCTCCGAAAACACGATTGATATTTTCCTTTATTCTTTATCCTGGTATAACCACTACACCACTATTTAATTTTACGATAAAATTATTATATGAAAACCTTATAGAATGTCACGAGTCACATAGATGGTTGAAACTATGCAAATTTTGACCGAGACCTTCTAATACTAAGACATCAGAATGTCACATTTCTTTACCCCCAAACTTCATCATTCCTGAGAAAATTATCTTAATGCTTTCATCATTTACAAACTTGAAAACTCCTTCTCTGATATATTTTATGCCTGTAACAACATCCTTGTGGCATGTCATGTGAGACGTGAAACCACTATCAAGGTTCCATTCACCAGAAGGTTCTGATTCTTTAATGGAAATTTCATCAAACCCTTTATTTTTTACTCTCTCATTCATGGTCCGTATTTTTGTCTACACACTCTAAATAGATTGTGACTTCTGATTTTCCTTAGAGTATGATGGGCCGAATTTAGCTAGCAAAGATGAAAATATATTTATACATTTATATCTCACATGTTGGTTCATTGATCTACTGCTTGTGAACATTTTGAGTCTTCTTTGGAACATTCCTCTTTATGGTCAATGTATAATATACCTCCATGTGCCCAATTCCACCTCCCAAAAAACAACGTCCTTTGAAATATGTTCTAGAGAACAATTCTCTGTTTTTCTTCTACCTCTTTTCATCTACCATTATGTGTCTTCTGGGTATATAAAACACATTATATGAGTGTCCCATCTTTCAATAGATATAACACATGAGGAAATTTTCATTACTGCATGAAATTATGTATTTGCAGTTGTCCGTTTGGTTCTTTGAATTTCCTGATTAGTCTTTGTACCCACATTAATTTTCATTATGAAAACTCATGATAGCAATCTAACTTCAACCCTAACTAATTTTTGTTTTTGATCGACCCCAAACCAGCCTTAAAATCTGAGAATGATTGCATCTTCTTTCTTGTGGAACTACTCGGCTCCGATTTCACCTTTTTAGTCTCTTGATTGTTCTACTTTTACTATAATGTTCTGGGAATTAGAAGTTTTTCTTGGTCATTTTCTTTTTGTTGCAGATTGAAAAATTCCCATTTAGTCTCTTTGATATGCTTGATGTGAACATTCACTATGTTTTTAAATCCATCAATATCCCTCTTCTTCTTTTCAACTTTTATTTTATACTCACTTATAGATTTTTATTTCATTGGTGTTGATGACTTTTGTTTCTCAATTTCACCAATTTTCTCATACTTTTCTTTTTCTTATTACTCAATATATTTTTTGGCATCAACAATTACTTTTTTAGTTTTTTTGGCTCTTTAAACATATATCTCTTGAAGAATGGCTTCTAACTCAGCTTTTTATATAAATTCTTCATTCATCATTTTCGTCTTCAACAATGTCATCTTATTCCTATTTCTGATCACTACCAACAATAGACACCATTGCATTTTAACCATGATTTTTTCAGCATTCAATCTGTTTATCATCATAAACCACAGACTCATCTGAACTATCAATTTCTTATGAATGAATATTCATTGTCTTAAAGAAATTTGTCTTGAACTATTTATTCCCTTTCACAAAGATGAACACTTATTCATAGGAATATCCACTTCTTCATCATCCATATCCCCATCATGAATTTTTTTGGGGCACCTTTGCGCAAGATGACCAAAAATTTCACATCTAAATCAATATAGTGTAAGTTTCCGATGAAACATTCCTTTCCGTCTATGCAGATTTGAAAAAATGAATGGCATAACCACATTTTTATCTTATTCTTATTGACTATCTTCAATGATGAGATTCTTCATGGCCTTGAATTCCACCTATTTGTGTTTCCCCTTTTCCACATCCTCGTTTCCATTGTTCCCTATACCATATGCAACCAAGGTGCTGTGCAACTTGTCTAGTGTCATCTCATTCAGATCTCTATCTTCCAGTACTGAGACATTCATATTGAACTGAGGTGGAGGTTTTCTAAAGATTTGGTTCACTATTTTTATGTCTTCAATGAATTCTACATGACATCACATATCTTCCACAACAATATTTATCATGTCAAAGAATTCATCAATAGACTCATTCGAGTTCATTTTCAGATCTTCATAATTATTCCACAAAACATACATCATTCCCTATTTTACCATTATTTATCCTTCATATATGTTCAACAACTTTTCCCACATAGCATGTGATGTTTTCATGACATCACATTCATATAAATAGCATTGGATAGAGCTCCCTCAAAATCATTAATTACCTTGGCGTCAACATCCGATTCTCTTTTACCATCTTCGGATAAAACACTATAATTGATTTTAGCTAAGATACAATGCATTGCTATTGTAAACATGTCCATTCCCAATGATTGGTAGTAGCGTTGCATTCAATTCATGCATAGCTAAAAATTATTTTGGTTAAATATCAGAATTCCCATGTGATTGGTGACCTTTATCGAGGGAGAAACATCGATATCAACCTTTCCATATGATAGAAATTTTTTGGTCCACTAGGCTAGATACCCTAGGGGGGGTGAATCAGGGATTTTCAAATTAAAACCAATTTCCCTTTTGATCTCTTGTTGTTTTTAGAAAAAAACATATTCTCTCCCTCTTTGTTGTTTCATATTATGACTATATCATAAAGAATTAACAAGACACATCAATTTTAATTGGTTTACCCTCATTAGGCTACATCAAAGGAACATACACCCATGATTTGATGATGTAAAAAATCCACTATAAGTGCTCTAATATTTACAAGATCGAAGTGGAATAATTGTCCCCTTCGTTTACAACAATTCACAATTAGAGAACTCACTTCCCTATCAACTAAAGTGAGCTCACTGCTTCTCCAGAAGATGAAATCATAGTTTATAGACATATAGTTCTCTTCATTATCACTGATTAATAGACCATCAATTATAGATAGTTATCTATTGAAGTTATACTTTCATCCACTGATGAATTATACTTTTCCCCGAAACACTAGGAAATCCCATTTACAACACTTTCACAACGACTAATGCAATTGCGAATCTCCCACTTTTGTATATCTAAAAAAATTCTTCACAATTATCCAACCTCATCAGGAAGCTCACAGGTTCACAGATCTCATAGGTTCTCAAATATCACTAGATTTTAGAGCTCTCTAGATTATAGAGCTCACTACATCATAGATCTAACATTGGTCTTTACAAATTTTCAAATACAAAAAAGCCTCTTCGAAGCTAACATCCTCTGCAAATATAAACTAGACTTCGTGGTGCGCCATCCATTTTCAGATCTCAAATGCCTATGTGAATTCACTTTTCATTATTGAAGCCCCCTACACTAGGAATAAAATTCGCAATTCTAGATCTAAATTTCTTCATTTTTTTCTCTCTACTCTTATTGATGGGTTTGATTTCTATATATCAGTTATTACAACGACTCAATATCCATCAACCCAATGTCAGTTCCATGTCATCTCAAATCACAACGCTCTGAAATTTCTATGGAAACGCTCTTTATATCATAAAAAACATGGAAATGTTCAGATTGTAGAGCTTGTCGTAATCATGGAGTGTTCCGTCAATTACTCTGCACCATCACCTCAAATCATCCATGTAATGATCTTCACCTCTGCTATTTAAAAATTTCACCATATCCAGAGAACTTTCATTAAATGTTTTCTTTTATACTCCCTCCAGATCATTCATTCATTTTTCGTGGTCCTCTATCAACATGTATTTTATGAAAAATCTCTAGAACTTGATGATTAAACATGAAAACTAGTTTTTCAACAAGCACAACGAACCCCAAAATGATGCAATGTAACATTGAAGGATATTTTTTCCATTAAATTTTATTCTATCAATGATCCTCTAACCTCAAATTACGATGTGGATTTGAAATACTCTCTTCCAACCTTCAGGGAAGGCATCTTCACAACTATATAGGTTAAAAACATTCATGTAAGAATAAATGAAATATTTCATCTATACCACATATTAAAAGTCATAAATTGGTAAACATGACTTTAAACATACATGTAAGAATATTAATAACATTATGAATTTTTTATAAAACATGGACATGGATGATAAATATAACCCCAGTAAATACTTATGAATAATAAATCTCAGATAAGAATGAGATTGGAATAATTATCCCCTACCTTAGATCCGATATGCTTTGTACGTATTTGAACCTCCTATATAATGATTTAAATAATATCATTAACTTATTGGATAATCATATTCAATGTTATTATATTATATATGGTCATATTCTTAAATTCTTATTTGTAATATTTCATTGCTACTTTTTATTCAGGTGTTCATTGCTTTATTTTCTTATTCGTGTTTTGACGAATAAAATCTTATTCATATTTTTGGGTTATAGATACATCATTTACAGAATTTTATTAGTGTATTATATATCATTTTTATTCATTAAATTCATTTATATAACCATTATTCAATTAAGATCATGTTGAATGAGACACATCAAATCGTGGTGACGTTAGGCCGTACGTACGCATGAGCAATGATATCATTCCCATGATTGTGGAATTGTATTGAATTGTATGGTGTATAATATTTAAGAATCAATATCACTTTAAAATAATCATATATAGTTATTTCTTCCATCCTTATACCCATACTAGGATGTTAGTGATGAAATAAAAGAGTACACCACAACGTGGAGACGGTATTTCGTACATACGCACGCGTGGTGATTTTGTTTTCCGTAGAATGAAAAAAAGGTGAAAAAGGGTTGGTTTATATTTACAATAACATATCAGTATATGAGTGGTACTAATATTATTACTTTATTTGAAACAAAAAAATAAGAGGAAGTATAAGAAGAAATGAATTTGATTGAATTGGTCAAGGATATTACCTCTTCTTCGACGTGCCTCTTCTAAACCTCCTCTTAAGGCACTAAAGATGGTGTTTAAAAAAGACCAGTACCTCTAGTATGTTTCTATGGTATTGGAGAAGAAAATGGGAAGGGTTTTTATGAGATTTAAGGCTCAATGTGGTGTGAATAAGAGAAGGAGGATAAGCCATTTTATAAGAGAGGGGAGGGGCACTTTTCGAAACCACTAAAATATTAATTTATAAGAAACTCAATCCCCACTTAAAAACCTCCAAAAATGATTCAAATACAAATATTAGATAATATTGGGTTGTAATCTCATCAAACAGGAACATTTAGACTCGTTGGTAATTTATTTTAAACCTTATCAACTAGATTTATCCTTATTTAATCAATTTAATTTTGATTGTGGTAATAATATTCTAAATTTTAAATTATTATAAATAATTACTTATGTTTTGTGAATTATCCACAACAGGATACTTTATGAAATTGTAGACCATATAAATTTCAATTTACAATTTTAAAATATATTTCTGATTTTTTAAAAAAAATTATAATATGTTAATTTTATAATATAACAATAGTGTCAATATTGAAACTATTCAAATATTTGAATTTAACTATATTCCACACAGAGGATATATTCGAACTGAAATATTTAATAGAATCCTAACATGTCATATTCTTTTATAAAATTTTTGGATAACATTAATTATTTTATATAATATTTATTTTAATATTCTTAAACCCATTTATTTGATATTTCATTCAACAAAATAATTTCTACATCGCTATTGTGTCATCATTAATGAAAATTATTTAATCCATAAAAATTATAAATAAATTTTCATTATGTAGATAATTTTATTATATTTCTGGAGACTATTTATATTTTATGTTTTAGGAGTTTTATCACTATATTAAAATTATTACAATTATAATATATAAGAGAGTGACATGTTGTTACATTCTTTGGTTTTAATAATAATAATATCAGTTTCATGGTCAAAATTCCATGAAATGAATCTATTCTGACCCATAAGTAATATGGGTCGACTTTTATTCACCCAATAGAATTTTGGAAGCTCTTAGGGAAATTTTATAATCTTATTTTTACCCTTAATTACCCGATTTACCATTAACTATAGTAAATAAAAATTACCGTAGTTACTATTCATAATATCAAAAAAATAAAAGAAACATATTAACATAATTTGGACCCACAAAATCAATATACGGAATCCATTTTTCAAAATTTAAAACACAAAAGTTGCAGTAATTAATTTAAAATTATTCCCGTTGTTAAGAAAACGGGTTTTAAAAGTTAAAACATTATCAAATATTGAAATGTTTTTACCTATGAATTCAATGTTAAATTAATTATAATGATTTGAACTTTATTAAATGGTAAAAATATATTCTATTTATACTTTAAAACCATAAAATATAATAAATTATCCATATAAATTATCTTGATGAAAAAATTTGTTTTTAATTAAAATTTAGCGTATTTTAACTATTCATGAAAATATGAAAGTTAACAGAAAAATATAAAAATTTTATCCAAAGTAAATTATTATATCCTTATTAAAAATAATAAGTTTATTTTTATTAATTGAACTTATAAACGTGTCAAAAACAATATCTAAAGTGGGTGTGCCATCAAAAGGCGACAAAACTCCATTATTTAAAAAAGATATTTTGTTCTCATACCATGTTTTAGAATATGTGTAAGATGAATTATTATGTAGAAAAACATAAAATGTTGTTAATACTATTCATAATGGAATGTTCATAACAAAATTTCGTTGTTTAGTGAAACTCGATATTGCGTACAACATAAGCAATTGAGGAAGGTGGATCTTGCGTGAAACACAAGCCAAGAATAGTGTTTGTGTATACTACATGCTAATACAGTGTTTCTTATAGAGAAAGATAATCTTGGTGAAGCGTACAACACAAGATTTCAAAAAAATTGAAAAGAATATTTCTCATAAAATCTTGGGGTGTTACATTCTACCACCCGTAAAATGAATTTCTCCCTCGAAATTCGTCGGGGTTATAAATCGTTTACTACTTGAAAGTTCCTTTAATAGAATCACACATCGTAAAAAGGAACATTAAAACATTATTTTAAAAAGGAACATTAGAAACATAACAGATACCAAAATTAACTCATTACTGGGTTTCCACATAATAGAATATAGGTGAAAATATGGATATGGAAGAGAAATCTAACCATCATGTTTAGATGAAGAGTGGTAGAGAACATGGCTATTAAAAAGCCAACAATCACAATTCCATAAATTTGTGATGATCTAAAGTACCATTTGATTCATCAGATACGAGGGCACTAGGACCACATTTTTGGTTCTTAAGACCATTTCCCTAATTTTGACGAATTTTTGAACTAAAAGAAATACTTACTTGATTTTGGTACAATCTCGTTGTTGTTTGTGCCTTGAACAATTTCCAATTCATCTCTTAATGAAATGATGTTTAATTTGTCTTCCGTGATGTGTTATCAGATCATTCAATAATATGATAGGTCATTCCATCAGTCTCAAACATAAGGTTAGAAAAAATTATATTCATAAGCCCATCATCTTTTGAGATTAATCCTATATGGTTCCAAAAATGGACTTATACTTCATCTATCATACCGCTTAATAAAATAAAACTAGTTTCTACTAACCAGGGACTTCCTGTAGTCCAGTGGTAGGCGATAAAGGCATGTCTCACTTCAGTTGTGGGTCCGTTTCCCACAACTTTGTTCGACGTGACAGGTTGTCACCCATCGTGCATGTTTTCCTTTCTTGAAAACTACACTATTATAGCATTCTAGAAGTTAAATCAAAAGTTGTATCCTTAAGTAATACTATATGATGTCTAAATTAACCATTTCAGCCCGTAGGTTTTTCTAAAATACTTATGTCCAATCTCATAGTATAAAGAAAATAATTACTAGAAGGATCATCTACCAAGCATGTGAATACCATAATTTATCCCCCGTATATCATAAGATATATCTTGTTGGTCACATTCCGTACATGTGAATAACTTAATAATGAATTCTCTTGAAACATTAATTACCATAAAATCTTTTTGAAAACACGAATGTTGTCCAAAGTCAACTCTTTCAACATAAAAAATCCTAAAATTTCTTTATACTGAAACCATGATATCAATTTGTCCTTATATGAGCTCATTAATACTATCATACATTTCAATATCTCTTTATCCCTTCATTATGCGCAAATATGCTGCTTTCCAAAAATATTTCAATCCCTTTTCATGGTTACCGGTACCATAAAATTATTGAACACCACAATAAACCAATACATAGATATTCCAATATTCCATGATACTAAAAATATGATTCCACAACATTATTTTAGAATCCAGTTACATAAACACTTAATCAGTCCACCACTTCATTGTCATATTCAACATCACTAATAGTGATCTCATGTAACTTCCCTTTTTTCCATTGCCTTGAGAGGTTGTTGAAGTCGATCATCATTAAACCTTGGTTTAGGGCATTGGTTAACATAATGCCCCATTTCCCTACACTTTTATCATTGAATTGTTAGTGGTGCGTTCTCTGTAGTCTTTTATCTATTCAAATCATTATCTACCTTTTTCCCATTATATCGACACTCATCTGATCGATGAACTTCTTTTCCACACATAAAACATTTTCTAGTCCCTTTAAGAGAATCTCCACCAAACTTCTTTCCAAACATTGAGCATAAAGAAAAATGTGACTTCTTTTCACCACTATTTTTAGATATTTCCTTGATCTCCATCTTTCGTTTTTTTTCAAAACCTTGAGATGGATTTGTAACACCAAATTCTAGTTTTACCTTGATAAGACAACACACAATTTCTTCATAACTACGTAAGTCTCTTATAGAAAATGGCCTTTGAAAACTTGGTTTTATGCCACAGAAGAATCGATCAACTTTTCTATCAGGTTGGATGATAATGCTAGATTCATACCTTGCAAGCCTTGTAAAATTCACGTCGTATATACCAAAAGATTCATTATCCATTTTCATAAGCTCAAGGAACTCCTTTTCAATCATTGTGCGAAGAATACGAGGGAAGTACTTATTTAAAAACAAGTTCTGGAACTCATCCCATTCCATGGATTCTATTTCATCTTGGGGACTCGAAATCATAATTAGAGTCCACCACTGATCTGCTTCACCTTATAAATAGTAAATATCCAGAATGACATTTTCATGTTCCAAACAGTGAAGTATAGAAAATATTTTTTCAATGGTACTGATCCATCGTTCAGCAACAAGTGGATCAGAAGACCCACTGAAAGAAGGTGGATGTTTCCTCATGAAGGACTCAATAGAATATAGTTCTCTTTTATGCTCATTTGGAGGTCTAGAATTATTCATAGCTTCTATAAGTATAGAAATTAGATTTTTCTCTTAATCTACCATAACATGTTTTTGTTCATGAGGACAGTCATTTGATTTTACATTACATTGATTAGCACGGTTCCTACTGGTTCTAGCCATCATCTACAACCAAAAAAGAATAGTGTGAGAGGAAAAAATCATGATAAGAAAACAACATAATAAAGGGGGAGTACCTTCAATATATATCATCTTAGGTTTAATTCTACAATCGTTACCATAATTTTAGGACTATAACCTATAATTATTTTTAACCTTAGTGACATCCCTAGACATACCTTAGAAATATCTCTTGGAATTTCACTAAAGATTTCGCATCCTAGTTTCCAAAGGATAACTAAACCTTCTCTTTGATACCAACTGTAGAGACCAAAATCATAAAGTACATGGATATCACAATACTTTTGAAGAAAACTAAATACATGACAAAAACATATTTCCAAAGACCGTATTAGTTTAGTGACTTTTGAAACACGAAACAAAATCTTCTAATCATGGTGAAATATCTTCAACATCTCCCATAAAGTTATTCCCCAGTTTTTTACCTAAAACATTTATTTATATCCTGGGAAAAAGAAAACATAAAAAGGGTGAGTTCAAATTCTCAGTAAGGGTAAATATGGAGAATATAAAACAATCCATAAAAATTTTAACGTATAAACATGAGCATAAAATCTAAACCTCAAAATATTGAGTAATGACATAAAACATGGCAGTACATAAGGCATAGATCATAAAGGAACATTAATCATGATAAAATATCATGGGAATAAAACAAGTAATTATGGAAAACAATTAATCACATGATATTATTTCCATAGTATCCCAGACATTGCTGCTAAGACCATCATAGTGGACAATGTCCATTAATGAACCAGGTTTAATTGTCGTTCCAAAGCTGTATTACTAAACCAGATTCAGTTTTCGTTATAGCCATGTCTGTCTAATGAGATATAAATCTTTACCCAATGCATTGAAGGGAGATATAGGTCCCTCCCATATCATAATGAAATCATTATTTTGTGTGCCACAAAATAAACATAAATCATTCATCATAACTGAAAGAATAATATGGGTTTCATAAACATCATCCCATCATACCATAATCCATATAAAATAAATTGATATAGTTTCATCATAAGAAAAATAAAACCATATAAATAATAGAGACATTATACTTGAAACATAAACATACTAAATAATGTCATCTTAGATGGAAAATAGTTTTGATAAAACAGTGGAAATGAATTCTTGATGAAAATTTCCTTTCTTCTTAAAGATAATAATCTTTTCAAAATACCATGATATTTTAAAAGAAAATGTGATTTTTTGAAAATAATCATGAAATATTATAGGGGAAGCATCATGAGAATAAGGCATTATGAAACTGTAAAAATCCGTTCATGCCGTGTAATTTAAAAAAAACAAGCTCCTCGTACTTTTGTTGGAAAAGTAAAAAAGTTCCTCATATGGTAAACAAAAGAAATATTCCTTACATACCACATATTAACATTCAAAAAGTGGTAAACATGAAATAAATCATACATGGATGAAAATTAAGAACTTTATGAAAACATTTTTATAAAACCTAGAAATGGATGATAAATAGAACCCTAGTAAATACTTACGAATAATCAATCTCGGATAAGAAAGATATTGAGATAATTATCCCTTACCTTAGGTCCGATATGCTTTGTACTTATCTGAACCTCCTATATAATGATTTAAATAATGTCATTGACTTATTCTAGAATCATATTATATCTTATGATATCATATATGGTCATATTCTTAACTTCTTATTAGTAATATTTCATTGCTACTTGTAATTTGGGTGTTCATTGCTTTATGTTCTTATGCATGTTTTGACAAATAAAGTCTTATTCCTCTTTTTAGGTTATAGATAAATAATTTAAAGAATGTTATTAGTTTAATATATATAATATTTATTCATTAAATTCTTTTGTATAACCATTATTCAATGAAGATCATGTAGAACGAGTCACATCACATCGTGGAGACGGTAGGTTGTATGTACGCACGAGCGATGATATCATTCCCATTATTATGGAATTGTATTGATGTGTATAGTGTATAATATTTCAGAATCAATATCACATTTCAAGAATCATATATAGATATTCCTTCCATCCTTATACCCATCCAAGTATGTTAGTGATGAAATAAATGATTACACCACGGTGTGGAGACGGTATTCCCTACGTATGCACGCATGGGGATTTTGTTTTCCGTAGGATGGAATGAAGGTGAAAGAAGGTTGGTTCATATTTATAATAACAAGTAAGCATATGATAGATACTGATGTTATGAATTTATTATGAAACAACAAAATAAGAGGAAGTAGAAGAAGAAATTAATTTGAAAGAATCGGAAAAGGATATTACCTATTCTTCGACGCGCGTCTTCTAATCCTCCTCTTAGGGAACTAAATATTGTCTTTGAAGAAGAACACGACCTCTAGTATGTTTTTAGGGGTGTGGATAAGAGAAACAGGTAGGTTTTTTCCAATCACAAAGGATCAAAGTTGTGTGGGTTGGAGAGGGAGGAGGATCCCTTTTACAAGAGAGGAGAGGTGCACTTTTGGAAACCTCTAAAATATTAATTTATAAAAATCGCAAACCCCCCCAAAAAACATCCAAAAATGACTCAAATACGAATATTAGATGATATAGGGTTGCAATATCATCAACCAATAAGATTTAGGCTTGTTTTTAATTTAATTTAAACCTCATCAACATGATTTATCCTTATTTAATCTATTTAATTTTATTTGTTGTGATAATATTCAAAATTTTAAATTGATATAAATATTTACTTATGTGTTATGAATTATCAATAATTGGATACTTTTTGACATTTTAGACCATATTAATTTTAATTTACAATATTTTAATATTTTTGTGATTTTTAAACAATTTTATAATATGTTATTGTTATAAAATTACAATAGTGACAATTTTGACACTATTCATTTATTTGAATTTAAATAAAATACAAAAAGAGGATATATTAAAACCAAAATATTGAATACACTCCTAACATGTCATATTAATCTAGAAAATTTGTACAGAACATTAATTAGTTCATATATTATTTTTTAATATTCAAAATACAATTTATTTGATATATCAATCAATAAAATAATTTCAACATCAATTAGTTCATATATTCGATGTTTTATGTGGTTTATCATTAATTTAAAATTTTTACACTTATAAGATATAAGAGATTGACATATTGTCACTTTCTTGGGTTCTAATAATAATTATGTCATTTTCATGGTCCAACGACCTTGAAAATAATCTATTCCGAACCTTAAGTGATAAGAGTCGACTTTTATTCCCCCAATAGAATTTTTTAGGTCTTAGGGTGATTTTATAATCATATATTTACCCTTAATTACCCGATTTACCTTTAACTGTAGTGAATAAATATTTCCGTAGTTGCTATTAATAAGATCAAAAAAACAAAGGTAACATATTAACATAATATAGACCCATTGAATCCAAATATGAAATCAATTTTTAAAAATTAAAAATATAGAATTTGTATTAATTAATTTAAAATTAATCTCGTTGTTAAGAAAACGAGTTTTAAAAGTTAAATCATTGTCAAAGATTGAAATGTTTTTACCTATGAATTCAATGTAAAATTAATGATAATGACATTAATTATATAAAAGGGTAAAAATATATTCTATTTATACTTTAAAACCATTCAATATTATAATTTAACCATATAAAAAATCTTGATGAAAATAGATGTTTTTTATTAAAATTTAGTGTATTTTTACTAATCATCCAAATATTAAAGTTAACAGAAAAATATAAAAAATTTAACAAAAAAATTATATCATTCTTGAAAGTAATAAGTTTGTTTTGTCTAATTTAACTAAAAATCGTCTCAAAAACTAGATTAAAAGTGGGTGCACCATCAAAAGGCGGAAAAACTGCATTTTTTGAAAAATTTATTTTGTTCTCATACCATACTCTAGAATATGATTAAGATGAATTATTATGTAATAAAAGTAAAAAAATTTAAATATTATTCATAATGGGTAGTTCATAATAATATGTCTTCTTTTAGTGATACTCGGTATTGCGTACAACATAAGCTATTGAGGAAGGTCTCTTTTACGTGCAACACAAACCAGGAATAGTATTTGCATATATTAGAAGCTAATATAGTGTTGTGTATAGCGCAATCTAATCTTGTTGAAGCGTACAACACAAGATGTCAAAGAATTTAAATGGAATATTTCTCATAAAATCTCTGGGTGTTACAATTTTCATCGTATTCTCCAATAAGAAAATAACATAAAATCAAAAATTAAATTCCATGAATATTAATTTATACATGATATAAAATATGAAAGGGGAATGGATACAATTCATTTAATTAAATAGGTGAACAATATCAAATATATCTCAATTGGGTTCAAATTGGGATGATATATCATACAAAGACCATAACATTGAAGTGAGAATTAACTAATAAATTGATTAATTGTATTAGCTGTAAATTCACATAAAATTGTAAAAAAATTAAACAATGATAAGTAATTTCAATCATAATATTATATTATCAATTACAATAAATATGTATCATAACCAAATAATAATAAACTAGTTTATGAAATAATTACTACATGGTAACATTTGTGTCACATCCCATTAGGTAAATTTTTTAATTGATCCATAAAATAAAATCACGTATAAATGATTCATTATGTAAAATATATACGGGGTAGTGTTTAGCATATAAAAAATTTATTGGGGGGAATAAAAATAGATTATTCCTTGAAGAATGGAAATTGGGAATTAATTCCATATGATTGGGTTAACTTTCGGTTCACATTGATTAAAAAATTTAATAATAAAAATATGATAATTATATACATTATTATTATCATTTTTATTTTTTTATGAATTTTATTTTATTTATTACAACGTGATACTTATTTAGACAATAAATTATGTTTTCATCGGTCTTTTTGAAGATATTCGGTTCACATGTCCAAAATGACTATGGAAGGATAAAAAATGAAAAATAGATCATTGATAAATAATAAAAAAAATTAAAAAATTAAAATATTTATACAATTATTATAAATTATAATAAAACCCTGAAATCTGGTTATAAAAAATGAACAGTATTACAATCATGGAGATTGAAATTCCTAATTATGCATGAGTAACGTTTCTCTTTAAAAATGATAATGATGGAAAAAACATAAGTTCTATATTATCATTAAATATAGATATATATTACATAAATATAATATTGTTTATAATAATAAACTTAAACATATCATCCATGTAATTTATTATCATAATCGAATCACATCACATTACAGAGGTATTAGTCCACACATACACATGAATGATCTCATCATTTATTAGTTAATGTAAAAATGAAAAATTGAATAAAATGTTATCTTATAATAATGATGAATATCTCATGAATATAATATAATATATATATATTAGTGAAATACATCATTATCACTAACCATTAGAGTATATGATGGAAAACAAATTATATCAGTTCAAGTGGTGGTAGTTCACCATACACGTGAATGATTATTCTGTTTTCAATTTGATAGATGTGGAGAATGATATAGAATATTATTTTTAAATTACCACATCATAGTATATCATATATACTATTTTTTCTATAATAATGGTTTAATGTTATTTTAAGGAGGAGGACGAATACAAAAAATAAAAACACTCAATTAATAATGATAAACCATTCTTAAACAACCTCTTTTGGTTTACACTAAAACACTTCCTATGAGGGATTTTTCATCGATAATTGAATTCAATATCTGTAAATGGAATTAATTAATATATATATATATAAACATATTTTCCAACCATATTTTCTATGTGTGCAAAAAAGAGGAGTGGATACACCCTTTTATAATGGAGCTGAGGTGAACAGTTAGAATTTATTAAAATTGTAAATTACAATAATGCCATATTAAATTATAATACCAAAAATGGGATGTGATTCATATTTTACATAGGATATTGTATAACTATTTACATTAAATATGAATTATATGTGTGTAATAAACAATAAACCATTATTAGTTGGTTTAACCATTGATAAACCCATTTTATCCTCTAACATCTTAACAACGTTTTAAAAATTAATGGGTTAAATGGAAAATGGATAATGTTTTAGACCACCAATCATATTAATTTTAATATTTACATATTTATATTATTTTTGAATTCATTATGAAAATATTTTTCATATTATATATCAATAATAATTATTTTGTCACTATTATTGTAATTTTAAATTAAATATATCATGCTAAATATGATTTCACAAGTAATAAAAATAAAAATAAATACTAAATAAATATTAAATATTAAATTATTTTCAAACTGAAAATAATACCAAATTCATTAGTTTTATTGATTTTAAAATTATTGACCTTCGTTTTTCCACAATTTGACCAATCACTATTTCTACATTGTATAAGCATTTGATGTTACTATATAATCATCAATAATAACATATAAATAACCATTAGGAAATAAATTTCCTCACACACAATATATCCTTTCATTTTCATTAACCACTTATATTTATCCCTCTATGAGCATATAAGATATATTCAAAGGAAAGATGGTGACATTTTGTCTTTTTCATTACAAAAATTCATATATAGATCACATTCGGGAACAGTTTCCCAAAAAAATTGAATATATAGCATAATGAGAAAAAGGATAAATTCATATAATCTAATAACAATTATGATGAAATATACTATCATTATCACTTAGTTTAAACCTAGGTCAAGTCAATTTATCATTTTATTATTGTGTATATTTTTTAATTTTATTTCTTATTCCATGGAAAAATATGTTTGAAATATTAAATATTATAAATTATTATTATTACAAATATAGAATCAATTTGACCAAATTATATCCATGTAGGTTGGGAAAATAAATTTTATAATAATCCCATAATGTTTGAAATAAGATGGTTTTCTGGAAAATACATTTTACAAGGAAGCCTTGATTTTTAATTAACTCTATTTTGGTAAATACTAATTATATGAATTTAAATTCATATATATAGTCATATAATATATAAATTCTAGTTAAATCATTCCTAATAAGTGGCAATTATAAATATTTAAAATAGAGAAACATTATTCTCAAAAATATAGTTCTCTGATAATTATGTATTTGGGAATAAAAATTTTCTTATACCAAAATCATGAATATTTATAATTAGAATAGAAGTAATTAAATTATTATAAATGAAATTATTCATATTTAAATATAAGTAAAAATAAAAAAAGGCAATGGTTCTGTTAAATTTCTTCATTTAATTAATGGAAATGAAAGAATTTATAAATTCCATATTTTTCTCTACTAATTGAAAAATAATATAATACAAAAAAATACCAAAATTTATTCCTATGATAATATTAATACTATGATTTAAAAAAGTGGTTTAGATTCATAAAATTCATTTTTTAAAAGTATTATAAATTAGTTATATTTTTTCACTAAAAACAAAAAATTTGGCTTTTAGTTGAATGTAATTTGTTAATGACTAATGTGTATTTATTAAAAATTGAGTGAATATTTCATATTATTTGATCAATAAATTTATATTTATTAATATATATATATATATATAATAGTACATTTAATTCTATTCATATAGACCAATTTAATGGCTCAGTTATAATAATAATATTTTTACAATATATTATGAGGGTTGTTTAGTCTATGTCTTGTGTGTTGTTTACACTATATAATATAATGTTCTTATTTTAAAATATGGAGGTGTTACATTCACCACAACTTGAATATAATGTATACTTGTAATATGAAATTGAATTCATAAATAAATGGATTTTATTTTTAAATTAAATTGTGGAAATCCAACATCATAAAAGGGTTGATAAAATATCCACTTAAAAATAAGGAAAGGTTTATATGAAGGTCATATTGAAAAACAAAAAATAATGATTACAAAGATGATAACATTAATGGGAAGTAAAAATATGGACATGGTGGAGACAAATCACACCCAAGGACAAATTTATTGAGATAGTGAATTTGGTTAGGAGAATGTTAATGACTAAAATTATAAAAATATGTGATGGTGGAGATAGCATTGATTCATCAGAAATGAAGGAAAATGTATTAATTTTTTAGTTAAAGACAATTTTTCTAAAGATTAAGTATTTGTTAACTCTCATTATGTAGAAATCCCTAAAATTAAATTACTTGATATATTTTTTATTTATAAGAATATTTTCATCCTTTGGTTGTGATTCGATCAATTTCAAATACATTTGATAATGTAGGAAAAATATCAAAGATGAATTTCTTATGACTAATTATATAATGTTAAATTCTATTGGATCAAATGTAATATAAATTAATGACAATTAATTCTTTTCGTCTCTAAATAGTCACAAAATAAAAATTATTTAGAAAAATGTATCTAATATGATAAATTTATCTCTAATACCTCTACAGTATCCGTGAAATATCATATCATTAAATTTCAAATGTAATTACATTTCTAATTATTTCAGTAAAAACCATTTTATATATTCTTGGAAATATCACATTCTTGTGGTGGGTGTCGCAATGTTATCCCCCTTTAGTTGTGGGATCATTACTCAGAACCTTTTTGGATTTGATGTGTTATCACCCAATATGTAGTCTTTCCTTTATATAAAAATATATTTATATAATTACAAAAAACATCCAAAATTTTTTATTAAGATCCTAAAAATAAAATTATTCATCAAATAACATTTCAACACTCATGTTTTTTTATTAAGTAATATTTTTCAAAAAATATTAAACAATCAAAACATACAATTATTTCGATAACATCTATTATAATATTAACCCTAAAGGTTATCAATAAAAATAAAAAAATGCATAAAAAATATAAATGAATTAATCAACAAATAAACGTTTCACTAAAATATATACTAAACCAATAGGGTTTATTCAAAAAAACTTTTCTCAATATATATTTATTAATCATAAAATACATCTACATAAAACCCTAAATTGTTATATTTACCTTTAAATTATGGATCATCAGTAGAATTATTAAACTAATACAATTTATGTTTTTCCCACATTAATATGGAATATCAAATGATTCTATAGGTTCTATTCTATCATTCATCATATCATTTCATAAATGAATCGTGGATTAACCAATGAATGGCCCTTTGGGAGTTTCAATCTAGGTGTGCAATAAGGGAACTGACACTATACACATGAATGATGTTGAATATATACTTGAGAAAAAATATTATTTATTACCCATTGATGATTCTATTACAAAAAAATTCCAACTTTTTGTATCCATACTTGTGTATATTTCTCGGAAAAACAAAAAATATCTACAATACCAAAATATTATGATGATATTGTATACATAAACATACCCAAATATATAGTCATAGGAATATGTTCTCTAGTATATATTCCCACTAAATATTGTTTCCATTGTGGCTACTAAACCTTTTACAATATAAACATTAAATAAGTGAACTCCTATAGCCCTGAGTAGGTGCATACTTTATTATATTATCTCTGGATAGAATGAATTGTACCATGAATAACCAAGAAGTTTTATAGTATTTAAAAATAAGAAATATACTTAAATATAAAATTATATTTGGATACATGAAATAAAAATCATAATTAATGTAAATATTTTCCATCCTTAAACTCATTTCAAGAATTCTTCGTCATATCTTGTGGAAAAAAAATAAAAACAGGGATGAGATCAGTTTCTCCATAAGGGATACAAACAATGAAATCTATCATGATATAACATTGGAAGGTAAATATATTAATACACATTCCATTTAATCAATAACAAAACCATGGAATGAATCCATACAAAATATAATTACAAAAATTTCATAGATAATAACAACTAAATCCTCAATTATTGAATTGACTGATGTTGGAAAAAAAATATCTTAAAAAATGTTACCTTTACAATCATGAACTTATTCAGTGATAGTTTAATAAATTTATTGGAATACTATTCAATCCCATTTAATTAGAGATAATAAATTTCCCTTTCCAAAAATGTCTATTTATTGAGGGGATATCTACAACTAGGCCCCACAAGTCACTCCATGTCCAATGCATTCCTCATATATTGAAAGATTAATTCCATTAATAAAAAAATCCTTATAATGAATATCAATATTGAGTAATCAATATATACATATCAATTAATTCTTTTATCAATCAAATAACTTTCATAATAAAATAATTTATATAGAAATAGTATATATATTAGAAAATAAAAATATCAAAGATATAAATAACCTATATTTAATAGATAAGTATTTTCAAATGATTACATGAAAGTGAATATTTGAGGGTATATTTAATGAATACAAAATTAATCAATAATTTGAATGTTTCTACATTACCTGATAAATGTAGTAGTAAACTAAAATGATCAGTAAATTTTAAACATAGATTTTTTATCATAACAAAAGAAATATTGATTACAAAAACTTTTGATCTACAACATAATAGTTTAGGATTAGTATCTATATAAATTGAGAAATATATAAAACTAGTATATAAAATATCTACATATTCTTCCACTAATTTATAAATAACATTGACCCATCCAAGAAATAAAATATATAATACATTTAATTAAAAGAATTGGTAATAATTTTTTTGAAAACGGTGATATTTGATGCATTGAAAGGGTAGAAAAGGGATATATCAATGATAAAAAAAGAATAACATAATCATAAGGGTATAATAATTTTATATTAAATCATGAAAACCATGAACTAAAAAAACCATATTTTTTATGTCATGTCATAAATAGTTATACTTCACAAGACATGAATCAAAAGGGAATCAGTGAACATGAACACAGAAAAATTATTTTATGAATATGAAATTGATTTCTTCCATATCCACATTCATAAAAAACAATTTCCTCGAAATTAAATGATAATTTCCATGCTTATAATAGTTGAAAGGTTTCATTCCATAAAAAATATCAGAAGTCCATGGTCACACCCCAGACAATCATACTGGAAAAATCCATTAACAAACTTGCTTCACTCTCCATTGTAACCCTATTTATCTCATGAGATATCAATATTTTCCGAATTCATTGGATAGAGATATAGGTACTATCATGACCCATCACGATGGGGGAAAAATCCATGACCACCACAAGATTACCTCCAATAGGCATGGGGATGGAAACCAAATCTGAGTAGAAATATCACAAAAGTTGAAAGAATTATCCTAGTAAACTTATGCACACACACACAGAGAGATGGGTAATTCCAAGACCATAAAATGATCAGATGAAAAAAATTAATAAAAATTCAGCTACACATGTATAGTGGAAGAATCAGAGTGTAGAAAATTTAATGGAAATCATTGATATACCAAACATATGATCATATAAATGAAACCAAAAAACAAGACAACCTCTCTAAATCGGATTGGGATACATTCAGTTTAAAACACCAGTACAAAACATGTTTTGTCTAGATCATTATGTTCTGCCTAGTCTTGGCCCCTTTAATACTCTGTGAAAAGGTCTATCATTTTTATAAGACATCAGACATGTGGGAAGATCCCATATTAGAGTGAGTATAAAAATACCCAGTAGGACACCGAAAATAACTAAACATAAAGCATCAAGTGTTTTCATATCATAATATTAATAATAAAAAATCTATGAAAGAATACAGAGATTTAAATTGGAAGGAAAATACTCCTCCAGGTGTGATCAAATAACTACCATCCATAGGATTCTACTAAAAAAGTCAATGATCATTATGGGAGATTCCACTCCAAGAGCCATGTTATCACTAGAGACTCTCAAAAAAGTTTTCATGATCATTGGGAACATTCACGAATACTCACTTATCTTGAATGATCATGATACAGAAATAGGGAGTCACACTTATGTATTCTATGGGAAAAAAGAAACCCAATCAGTTTCAACCATAAATGTAGGGGATTGTATACTGATGATAATGATAACACTACGGATATTGTCTACTACATGGGGGATTAACACCATATATAATGATTTAATGCCAATTCCATGAACCCCAACTAGGTTGTAATAAATAATGATATAAGATCACACCCCATTCACTTTGTGGGACATCACAAACTCAATATGAGAATTTTCCTCTAAAGGGGATCAAAATCTAGAGTTATGGAAAAAAATAATTAATGTATACTCAAGGGAATGGAAAAATGAAAAACTCCATCCATAAATACTTGTAAAAATATATGTAATGAAGGTCTTAAAATTCCCTTAAATGGGATAAACCGATATTCCTGGGTGAACATGTTATGTACAACCAACACATGGTCTACCCATGTGCTTCCATCTCACCTAGCATGTAGATATCCATATACATTTTTTTGTGCTAAAGGTTACACAACATGTTTAGGTATGACAAAAAAACTACCCATGATGCATGTTAATGTCTATATACTCTGATTCTACCCATGTATTGTCCCGTATACCCAGAATTAGAACTATCAATGGAATTTGGGTTACACAGCTAGCCTCTAGGGGCGGGTGACCCAACATGTGGTAGTGAACGAACAATTTTTAATCATTAAATTCAAATAAAAAACCATATATCTGCATCCAGGTACCCATACGACATGTATTTTATTATTATACACTATGTAATGTAGAAATGTTCATAACCATGTGTTTATAACTACACCGTCTATCTACACATCCACCTTTTTATTCTACCTTAGAATCATGGATCCATGAATATATGAGTTTTTCCACTATTCTTGAATAAAATTAATCTTTAATATAAGATCAGTAAAACACATCAATCACCCATGTCATCACCTTGTTCATGGACATGGAATGTGGAACATCTACACCAGTACAATCAACCTCTATTAATCATCTCTCATCAATGAACCCTGATCAAAATATCTACTGGATTTCTTAACCATTGTATTGAACCATTTTAATAAATAATGGATGCACAAAGATCGAGTATCATGTGATTATAAAATTATGGGCCAATTAGATTTCTCAGGATGAACGTGAAAATATTTGAGGGTAGAAATCCATAAACCAAAAAAAATAGGAATGAACCTCATCCTTTCATAACTTATTCTTGATCATTTGTTATTAAATTTGATAAAGGAATAGGGGATAATCAATATGAAACAAATAAATCAACCACAAAATAATCAACCATCGTTGCATGAACCATGTCTTATTTTCGTTGTGTTTGACACAGGTTATGTAAATGGGATTTAATTACATAAATAAAACATTGTACCTAGTGTTTTTATTGATCTATAGTGATTAATCATCATGCTTTTACATTGTTGGTGATTTTTATGAACTCCATTGGAACATATTCCATGATATGACTATAATTTGATGCCATCCACCAATGATCTTAAAATGACTCCACCCCAATGAATCCTCTAATTCCATAGGTTATGTGGCTGACTATTGGTATTTTTGACAATAATGTTTAAATATATGATTCTTAGTCCACATGTCAATAAAAAAATATAAATTAACCAAATTAATTAATTATTTTATTTTATCCTAGGATAGAAAATTATTGAAACATCAAATACCAAAATTGATTAAGTTGATCCTAGTGTAAAAAAATTCTTATAAACACAATAAAGACTTATATTTCCAATTCTAGAATAAATTTTTGATTTATTAAAATATTTATGGAAAATGTATCTAGTGTGTAATTAATGTGTTTAATATTTCTCAGATAATAATTCTAGGCTCACTAGGCCTCAGAATATAATTTCGTCTGATATTCTATCAAAATGTCATCCATATAATATTTGGAATTAATACATGGGAAAATGTATTTAAATTCTCCTAGTCTTACATATATTGATTTTGAAAATCAGATAATCTACTCAATGTGCTTAGGTCTCTAAGCATGAATATGGGTCTCCTAATCCCAGGTGATTCACATGCTATAAATATAAATTCAGTTGGGTAATCGATCTCACCAGAAATATCTTATCCTACCGATCTAAAAATCTCTACTGGATACTCTAAAAATGTGTCACTATAGTGAGTGTCCTTCTCCCCCCCAATCGATTACATAGGACATGTCAAGAAAATTTCTTTCTCAGCTATGACATGTTTAATATTAAATAAAAATAGTTTAACTATGGTTGTAGTTTGATGTTTTATTCCACCTCACTAATTCGTGGTAGTATCCTGAAGGGGCTAGTGAATCTTGAAGTTAAATTTCTTCCTCGAATAAATATCATTGATCTATAAAGATGTGAGGCCACAAAAATACACGGTGTCCATCATAAAACTCCAATGGACTCTATCATGTATTCGTGTAGGCATTCTAACAACTCTGTGTAGCCTTTATCTTCTTCTGGATGGTGTACCCCATCACATTCGTAGATCACACCTTCATTTGTCCCCTCAGTTAACACTCAAATAGATATATCCAATAATGTGCAGACTGAAATGTTCACCCTTACATGGCGTTTAATTGTTCCATGAAGAATTTGTAATAGTTTTTTATTACACAAACTCTATAATGGCTTTGTGTTCCTCCCAACTATGATAAATTCCAACATGAAAGCCTGCATCATGTGATCTAACACTTGAATGGCCTACCACCATTAGATGTTAGTTTGGTGGAGAAATTCCATCCTCAAACCCAATGGTGTCCCAAATGCATCCTTCAATCAACTCCCAAATCAAGATGTGATGTGGAAATCATGGTATTAAAATATTGATAAGGGAAATCCATGGATCCATACTATCTTCTAAATATACAATCATCACATTATTTCAAATAAACTATGCTTTGAAATATCTTGGAAGTGGTCCAACATGGTGATTCTGTGTATGATCACCCAGATTGAATCATATCCTCTATATAACATGGTATCCTCATCATAATGTCCTATGATATCCCATCCCACCTACAAAATGGAAACTCAAAGAGTTTATTTAAACAAGTAGGAATATGGTTCTCATCATTCACTTACTGATAAGTAATGAATCATGTGACAAACAATGGAACACTAATTTTTATTCCTTACCAAAAAAACTAATGTTGGAGGAATTGTAACATATTTTCTACACATGGAAAGTACCGCCAAATGGGGTGTATGAAACTCTCTCAAAATCTCATCCAAAAATTTCACTAGTACCATTACATTTCCTTAAAAAATGATAATTTTATCCCCACACTCCTAAAATCCATCTGGAGCACACCCAGTTGATAGAAAAATACAAATATTTTCACTATCAGTATCTCCATTCCATGTTAACATAGATATAAGTAATATATGAGGTGTAACAACCATCAATTAAAGGTATTCATTTCTATTCTCATCTATAAAGTAAAAGTGAAAAGAGGTTAACTCCTCCAAAAAAATCTTAGAAACTGGAAAAAAGATATCATGTAGATAGAATCAACCACCTCAACTCTCTTCCCAAGAGAATATTCTGTCATGAATTCATAGTCCTAGAAAAACACGATCCTTCATTTTTATGAAAAATTAAGATATTTATAAGAGAAGATATTACTAAGACTCTAATTGACATATTAGGTGGTAAACGTCTCTCCCATATGGTTGTTTCACCACATCTTCATGATAATGAATATCACTATTTGACCAAATATAGTGGGTCAAATAGTCATACTAATTAGGATTCAATTAAATAGACCCATAAGAAACCATTTCATTCCAATAAATCAGAAAAGAACCATGTTGGTTCCCTAAGGAATCATAGAATACTACACACATGAAACCCTCCTCAAATAATCACATGATTGTGGAACTTACCAACCTCTTCCTCGCCTTCTTAAAACACCACTGACATTTTTTTCCACGTTAATGTTTTACGATTTTTGGTAAAATGAATAATATGTGCTAAAAATGGATAAATTTGGTAAATACCAAGTGTAGTACCCTTTCGACCTAAGGAAACTGTGTACCTCAGAAACAGTCTTGGGTTTCTCCCATGATAGTTATACATACACATTTTTTGGATCCATTGAAACATCTTGCTCTGAGATGACATTTTCCAAAAATGTACATTGTGAATTTATAATTGGACATCAAGGGATCACCATAATGTATATTCTTCTTGAGTACATTTATAAAAATATTAATTTTTCACATATTATACTCCAATAAGACCAATTACACTAGGATATGGTCAATGAATACTATATAATTCCATTCTAAGGAAGGTTGAATGAACTGGTTCATCGACACCATGAACACTGATGTGGTGTTCCTCACATATATTGGAATTTATAATTACTAATTATGACCATAAAAACATCTTGAATCCCTTTTTTATATACCCTCCTCACTGATAGTGATAGAATTATCTAAGCTCAATCTTCTAGAACTGTCTCACCCCACTAATCTGATTGAAGTGATCATCAATTTTTGATATTGGATAGTTATCCATTATGTTATCTCAGTTCAAAAACCATTAATCCGAACATATCTTCAATCACAAATCTTCTTTTGTGGAGATCAAAACCTATGTTGCCTAGGGGTAAACACTGGGTCTCATGTAGCCCTTCTTCTGCAGTCCCTCCAACTGCTTCCTCAATTCACAAAGAACTTATGAAGTTATTCTACATGCTACTATAAATATCAGGTTCATATCCATGTGTATGTCCAAGTAAAAATATATCTCTTTGTGGGGGTTGTAGGCATTGAATGAACTTATGATATAAAACCTCATACTCTACCCCACCGCTTGAATGTGGTAGCTCATAACATCTTCTTATGAAAGATTCATTCGAGCCAACATCTGAGTAATATATTTGACCCTATATTGTATGAGATAGTCATGACCAGCCTAGGTTTCCATTCCATAAATAATGGGGAACATCATTTCATCACCATGGACCCACCACATACTCCATGTAAAATAGTATTTCCGGACATTAATTATGGATATCTTGTCCATAATTATGTTAAGGTCAAAATTCTTATTCACTATGAAAAAGAGATCTTATATGAAGCACTCACCTCAAAGAATCAGATCAAACAGTCATTGGATGTATGCAATCATCAAGTCACCTTCTATTAGAGTCTCTAATAATAAGGGGTGTGCCAAGGGAAAATCTAGAATCTCTATGTTTCAAACTATAGTATTTTAATCTATGGAATGACTCACACATGTTCCTTTTAGTATTGTAGTTAAAATTTAATATAATAATATCATACCTCCTATAACCCCTATAGATTCACAGTCATAGTTTCCCTTAGACTACAAATCTCATATCCACTACCCACTATCTCCCTGAGAATGGTGTGGACCACGTGAGGGTGGTGGTGGAATTATAAAAACATCATACCTCCTACTAAAAATCTACATACCCCTATTCCACCACAACCACACTATGTATGTCCTTTATAATGAATCTGTATCTATTTCAGTAGTAACATGATTTTCTCTTGGTCTGTTGTATCAATTTTAGAAAATCCCATGAATGATTCCCCATAAATTTACTAGAGAAACATCACCACTCCTAAATATGACTATATCCATCTTGAGAACACTAGACTATTGATCCTCTATCATATGAGAATATATTGATGTGTCTGACAATCCAAGATCCCTATGACTGTAATCCTGTAGAAGATTTTGTGGTTTTAACTCCTTTTTTCCCACTACTAGAATCCATTTTTGAAATCTTTAATTCTCGTAATCTCTCTACATCTAAGTCAGTATCAAGAAATACAACATGGGTGGAAATGCCAAGATATATCACAAAATCTATGATTTCATTGAATAATCCCATATTAATGTCTCATTAAATGAAGTAAAAAATCTATAATTATATCTAGGGAGTATTTTTAGAGGTCAATAAACCTCTCCAAATAATCCTTCATGTTAATAATTACAAATTATAGTTGCATAATCTCTTAGATAGGAAATGATGAAATCATGAATAGATAATAGTCCCCCATGAAGACACACATAAAGTATGAAATCCATAGAGATATCTCATCTGGTAACTAAGTCACATGACTCCAACAACTCAATGGATATCTCTGCAGATGACTTGTTATGAAGAATATTATCTTAGCTGTAGGAATCCTCAAAAGATGGAAACCCCAAGTGACCACCTCTAATTATTATACAGTAACCTAGGGGTCTAGATCCCCCTGAACCCTATGAGGTAACTACATTGATAAATCATGTATCACACTCACCCTAGGTCAATCCTCACCCGTTACAGTCAGAAATAACTACCACTCAATGGGTGGTGGTGTACTTAATAAAGCACTCTATGGTAATATATCATATACATGCCTATATACTGATGCATCTTCAGTCAACGGATCGTCCTCATGATTATGAAGTGGAATCCTGTCTATATTTTCACATTAATGGATATTGGAATAAATAACATGTTCCCTGATCATAGTATTTACCTATGGTTCTAACCCAAAAGTGAAATTAAATCCATAACCCACTACTCTATGATAAATGTAACAATTTGTTTCACTACAGCCACTATATAAATTTATTGATTCAAAAAGAAGATTTTTAGAGTCATGTAGAATGGATATGTTGGTTATCACACAAACAGTAGTGTGACTAAAATGAAATCCAAACATGAAAAACATTAACTCTTTTAACCTAAAAATCAAATAGAATATAACGAATCATGTCATATGGTAGAAACTAAAATATCGTTTACCACTCATCCATGAGATAACCTGATGAGTCCTATGACATGCCTACCCAAAGATGGACTCCAATAGTCTATTGTCTAGAAATGATCACCAAGAATGAATATCCATGAAATGGGAGGAATTAGACTAATGTTCTTGTACATAAACACCCATTACTCCAATAACATAAAATGATGAATTGTAAAACAATTGATAAAAACACATGCATATATCTATAAACCCACATTATGTGTATAAAAAATGATATAGAATGCATTGTGGGGACAAATAAAATCTAAAAAACAAAAAACAAGTCCATCTAGATAAATAAGAGGGGAATTCAATCAAATGAATCCACTAGTACACACCTTAGTTCTTCTATCTCACTATGACACACCTTGTCCAGGTCAATCATTGAATCGTTCAAAAGGAATATCCTCTGCATAATACAACACTGAATATGGAAGATCCCATGTAGTGGTGAGTATAACTATACCAAATAGGAAGCCCAAAAATCAATAAAAAAATTATAAATAGTTTTTGTATCATAATAGTAATACTATTAAGATTGATAGAACAAAATCATAGACATACTTAGAAAGGAAATTTATCCTTCTATTATTATCATCTAATCTACAATAAACATTGTTTTTGTTGGATATTATCGGAAATTATCATTCCATGAGAACCCGGTCCACGATCCATTCAGTCATTCGAGACACTCAATTATGTTGTCCTGATTGTTGGGTCCCACCTAAAAAAAACTCACTCGACATGGAAGATCATGACACATAGATATGGGATCAAACATAGGATAGTTGGGCGACACTGCATACCCATTATGGATCATCCTTCTATATAGAATATAATATTTAAAATATATCACGAACCCTACTAAAATGACTTTATATATGGGGGAAAACACCATTCCAATGGATATCAGGACAATTCTAGAAATTACACAGAGTTTATACAAATTAATTCTAGAGTATCACGCCCTAGTCTCGTAGAAGTACACAAAAAAATCAATATGAGAATCATAACCCTATGGGGATCACAATCCAATGTTATGGAAGAAATTATTCATTTTTACATTGAGTATACAAACCAAGGTAAAATAACTCAATCGATAATTGTCCAAATTGAAGAAAATAAGGTATTTAAACTCTTTAAAAGATGGTTCATGACATGTACTAAGGGTGCACATCAGGTCTAACCAACCACATTGTTTGAAAAAATTCTTCTATTTTACACAACATGTATATATTGATAAAAACGTTGTGTAATAAAGGTTGAATGGAATGTAGAGGTCTAATAACATCCTAAATGAGTCATCTTTCCATGCATGTGTTCTCCTTGACTACCAGCATACAATCCCATGTGCCTCAACATGTAAGTTTTTATGATTTTATGGTTTTAAACAGAGCCTCTAGGGGATGTCAGATGTGTGGGGTTGGGACCCCACAGTTATTAATCCATATCTTCACTATAGAAAACCAATCCTTGTAGATGGGTCCATAATGTGTGTGTTTTTGGATTGAACTCGATACAATAGGGAAATTTATAAAACCCTTAGTTTTTTCATTGGTCTATCCATTGATTCCACCACTACCATAATTTTAGCTACGAATCACATATCATAGGACATCCAAGATAATATACCATCGTCTTCCAGAATTGAGAGGTAAAACTCGATTGGGAAAAAAATGATAGCTATGATTCCATCACCAAGCTCAAAGATAGAGAACAAAGAATCTATAAACTAGTTTTATTTTCCTTTGTTCATCCTCTACTATTAGTGATCTATGAAAAAACATCAATCACAATTGGTACTAGTTTTTTAATTTTGTTCTTCCAAATAACGATTTCATGATGATTTAATACCATCTTATAATCAAACTATATGCCAAAAAAATATTCCATCAATGAACAAGCGAAGAAACAAAGGGATAAATACACAAAAAAACATGAGGGAAAAACCTTAGCCTTTGTTCATTTCTTTCTTTACACATTATTGATGAATTTGATGGTAAATTTGGGAATAATAAATATGGTAATATAAATCAACTGATAATAAATCCATGATCTATGCACGAACCAATTTTTGTTTGTGGAATTTATATGTGTTCATCACTGGATATAAAAATAAGATTGAAAAACATAAATCAATCAACATACAATGAATTTAGGTTGATAATTGATGATGAATAATCCCTTGTATGAGTCATTAGAGAGATAAATGAACAAAAGTTGTGCATGACCCATGATCTAACCATGAACTGATGTCATCTGTCAAAAATCATACAATGGCACATTTCAAAATCATCCCCTTAATCATTATGTTTTGATACTGATAATAGTGATTTCACATAGCCATGTTTAAATATAGGATTATAGGGTGCATCATTCCATAATTGAATAATTTTTCTTTTATATCAACACCCACGATAGCACTTTAATAAAACATTTAATTCTGACAATGATTATGTCATAGCCTGGGTGAAATACATGCTTTGAAATTTAAATAATTCTCATATTTTGGATTCAAAAAAATATTTAATAGTTATTACACATATTCTAGAAAACAACATACACATGATATTAATATATTTAATACTTTTAAAATATCACCTTGAGCTAAGAGAGCCTCTGAATCTCATTCTATCTCTGTACATGGCTCTGAAAATAATAAATATAAAATTATAAAATAATATATGTAAAATCAATTCCATTATTTTCGTCACCCATACGATGATGAAATTAATACATACATGTGACATGAGATAAAAATATTTCAATATATCAAAACCATTGAAAATAAATTGGTTTCATACACATATCATAATTGAGAAAATCATTAAAAATAATTGGGTTTCATAAGAATCTTTTCAAAATAAACATAATCCATACAAAGAATGATAATGGAAAGTATCCTAGTATCATACCACCAATTAATATTAATTATAATTAAAGGGTCTCATATTATATGAATTTTTTTTCAAATATCACTATGTATAACTATTTAGGAAAATAATCTGTCCATTTTGAAAACACGTTATAAAAAACAATTCCTTATAACTGAAATCATTTTCATTGGAAAAAAACATTTAAAATTTTAATGTATGAATCATATAAAATATTAGGCATGATGACATGAAGATAAATTCATGATATATAATTCCAAATAACACTCCTTCTATATTATTTTCAAAAAGTCACAAAGTACATAATTCTGATAAAAGAAGAGGAATTTTGTCATTAGTTTTTATAGAGATATGAATGGGTATAAATGAATTTATAAATTCATAGTAGAATTATAAAAACCTTCATTATATTTTTAAAAATATGGATATGGAAGAAAAATATTACTGAGTGGATACTTTAGATTAAAAACCCCCGGATATTGATGAGTTTGTTAAAAACCCATAACTTGAGCATTCTTTAATTTGATTATAGATTAGTATGATGTATTTTAAATTGAAATTTATTATAATTTGATACCAGTGATATGGTAATACTTATAATACCATATATTAACCATTTATAATATTTCAACACTCAATTTTATGAGTACCCCTTATTAAAATCATCATTTTTAAATGTTAACTGTATCATTTATCAGGATTATTTAAGCCCAACACTTATAGTACATGTATATTTATCTATATTTTATCATATATAGAATATTAATCATTATATAAATATCATATATATTAATTATATACATATTTATAGTCATTTATAAATTATAGATATATAAATATTATTTACCACGGTCTTGGAGACTGTAATTTGTAAGAAAAAACATGATTTAAATTTCAAGTGGATAGAATGAGAGAAGGGAAAATATATATTAAATATTAAAATATCATTTTTTTATAATTTCATAATATATAATAATAATATTATAATTAAATACAATATATTAAAAATATAAATGAAAAAATTATTCAAACAATTTCATGGAGGTAGCAATTCACATGTACACACGTGCGATATTAACATTTAAAATAGGATTGTATGAAAAGAAGGTAGATATTGTATTATTATTATTATAGAAGAATTAATTTTTCTCTAATATATCATATTACCATTATATCCATAATAATAGACATCCATAAATGGTTGTGATTATAAATTAATTTTATCACTACATTGATACAGTTAGCCATATGTATGCATGAGATATACATTTATTTCACATTTTATTGGAATGAGCATGTATAATTATGTTTTCATATTATTAAAAACATTATAAATATTTAATATTATTAATTTATTAATTTATTGAAAATATAATTGAATTATAGGAGGTAAATAAGAGTAAAATAGAATTTTATTGGGAAATGTAATAAGCACTTATTTGAAATGACTTCATTATAAATACAATGAATGGATCTACAGTTTCCCTTTTATAAGGATAAAAAAATAAATAATGTTTCTATGGAATCTGATATGATTATTTGGAAGAGGATGTTGAGTATAGATGTCTCAATGTGGTGTAAATAACTAAGGGATGATGTGTCCTTTTAAAGTTGAATTATGGGGGACATTTATAATTTATACAAAGGTTAAATTATTATAAATTCATTATCAATCCAAATACCACAAAATGTATAGGTATTTGTTGATATGGTATGGTCAGGTTGTAATACCATTAAATAATATAATTTATAATTATTTTTATTTCTTTTGAAATCATATCATTTTGATTGACCCTTAGTAAACAAAATCTAATTTTAACTATTAAAACTAATATTTGTATTATTAATGGTTTGTAATTATTACGTATTATGAAAAAAGGTCCAATATATGGAAATTTTAAGAAAATTTAGACCACATAATATCAATATTTTATTATTTCATAATTTTTGTTATTTTTAAATATTATAATTATATAATATTTTTGATAAAACACAATTATTTTTAATTTTTAAACTGTTCATGTAATTTGACATAAAATACAGAAATAAAAGTTTTCATTCAAATATAATAGTTTAAAATAACTCAAATATGTCATATTCACATATAAAATTCAAGTAACAATATAAATAAATCATATTATATATCTTCTAAAAAAATAATATAATTATATTATTTCTATATTAATTAAATAACCACTTGTTTGGAATTGTGTAATTAGATAAGGTAAATTTATAACAAATGAAAATTTGAAATAAATTTCATTCAGGATTATAATTTCATTATTGAAATTATTTTCGTTTATGATTCAATTATAATTTTTTCCTATGTGAGTGCATATGATATATTAAAATTAATAATACTTACATCTTTTACATTTAATTTAAATTAAATGAAATATAAGTCATTTTCAAGGAAAATATTCACTACAAATTACATTGTAGAACTAAAGGATATAAGGGTTGAACATGAATCATTGAATAAAACTTTTGATGAAATAACAAGGTGTCATCGCTTATTTTTAATATAGATTAATCATACTTACCTTTTACCCTGATGATATATTTTTCAAAAGTTATTATTCATATTGACCAAAATTAATAGTGTAATATTCACCAAATTTTAACTACATAATTCAAAAATGGTATTTCTTTTTTTGTATTATGTACTAATAAATTAAAAAATTTATTTTTGAAATATGTGTGATAAATGGGACAGAAATTTTTTTTTTAAATAAATTTTGAGCAGAAAATTGGTTTTTTGTTATGAAATGCCATGAAAATTATTTTTCGGTTATTTTAAATAATTTTATAAACTAAATAATACCAAAAATTTATTACAATTATTCAGAAATAGTTATAAATTTATTTTATTTGTAACAACAAATTACAGGATTAAATATTATTATTTATAAAAACATAATATTTTTTTTGAAAATACGTTTTCTTCTTATTTATAATTATTAGACAACTAATGACTTAAATTAATAAATGCTTATAAAGTGTATTTTTAATTATTTAGTTATTAAAAATGATACATGAAATCCCATCACTATATGATTGTCTACAAATATTATTTTAATACATTTATGAAGTTTTTTTAAAGTCAATTTTTCATGTATCAAAAGCTATTGAAGAAACCAAATTAGTTAATGATAAATTTTTCATTAAAATATCATTGATTTATGTTGAAATACATATGATTTTTTTAAAATTAATCATTATGGAAAAAATACATAAGGATACCTCTCCATCATCACATCCCCATGTTCCCATATATTTTCTTTAAATTGGTGGTTTCTTCAAAATTCATTTATATAACGAGTTGTCCGGTTTCATAATTTTTTATCACGAAAATCTCAAATATCTATTAGTTTTTATAATATTGAATTACCTTTCTCTAGTGGTATTACTTTTGAGTTCAGTACCTATGAAAGACCATGCATATACTTCCTTAAGAGAGACACACTTCACATATCATGAACATTAGAGAGTATCTATGGAAACACTGATAAATATCATGTAATCCTAAAATGGTCAATAACATCCAAAGGATCGAAATAACAATACTCTAGAGGCCATTTTTTTCCAAATCACATCTCACTCTGCATGTGATATATTCATATGAAAACATTTAAACTATCTTCAATCTCTATATATTTCAATTAGTTTTTATAATATCATATTTGTTGACATTTAGATTCCATTATATATAGTGGAATAGATCTAACCTTCATTACTATTTAGTCAATTAGTCCAGGTCCCAATAGATTTCATTCTCCAACTTCATTCTTGCATATTGGAGTTATGAACTTCCTATGATATATGTATTTATACTGATTTATCAAAATTATATAGTGAAATAAACTTTGATATAAAAAATCTACAAAAGGAAGTTGTTGATCAAAAAAAACAATAAAATCCATAGAGTATGATCTAAAATTTAATATAGACATTGAATGGTTCTATCAGACGTACCATATGTCTAAGGATTATATGTGGTTCTATATCATTACATTGTATCCAAGGCTTTCTGAATACTTCTATAACACTTTTTATTAAACATAAAATCATTATCAGATAATCTAGGTAGTGGTATACCATGAAATCATACCACTTATTTAATTTATAATATAGTTATTTGTTTAAAATATAATTGTCACCTAATAGTAGTGAAGTTTTCTATTATTTAAGGTGATAAAATTTAATGCAAATTGAATTATTACCTTTAAGTTTTTCGGGTGTCTGAAAATAATATAAATGGTGTCATTTTTATATTTCCATTCATTTATTGGTTATGGTTATAACAACCCCATTGAATTATATCTCTCATTCATAACTTGTTGACATATGAAGAACAAGAAACAATTCCCTACAATATCTCTCTTCATGCCATCCCACTACAAATAATAATTCAGAACTATAAAAAAATTTCAATTTTATAGGGAAAATATATTATGAAAAACAATGAGATTCTTCTTTCACTTCTTTTCCAAGTATTCTATCAAAGGGACACATACACAGTTCTGAAATCTTATTTTTCCATTATATTCATGGTTGAATTATGTAACATTTTTTACCATATTCATCATCACTATATCATTATTTTGTCCCAGTTTAATCATAACCTAGAAAGATTATTGAACACTAATTTTATTAATATCCCATTACTTTAGGATTTCAGGACCCGTACCTGTCTATAAATATTAGATCTCTGGTAATCCTCATCATAGATAATAATTCATGATCCTTTTGAATTAATGCATATTCCATCTTGCTCACATTCCTTCTGTGGTAATGTAGTGATAAGTCTATATATTTAATCTACTCCAACCATCTCCCTTATCACATGTTCATATATTTTTTATTGAAAATATACATGAGCTTTTGTGATCAATATACACGTCACTCCATTCTCTAGAAAGACAATGACTATATATCATTAATAAAAAAAATTATTATAGAAAAATTTGACTCAGGATTTGGGTAATTTTTCAAATGAAACATCAATTCTTATGATCCATACTTCATATAAATTTTTTTATTCATGAGGATACATCCAAGACCATCAACCATGATTAAATATATATAAAGACCATCTTCAACTACAGGTTAATGTATACAGAGGTGTGGTGAATACCTTACATTTATTTTCATTAAATCAATCCCCACATTCATCTTTCCGATGGAACACGGATCCCTTCTGAGGTAACATGGTGAGTATAATCAATATCTACGAAAACTTGTCAAAAAAGTAAACATAATATCCAAAAACCCATGGGAATAACGGATCATAGTAATAAATTTTGGTCTGGGCCAGTGTTTAATATAATTAATATGGTCAAATTATATACCATCAAATGAGATTATATGAATCAATATTGAATATTTCCGAAGCCAAACTTAACACTAGGTTATTTTTTCATATTGATTCACTTTCCATAGGGGCTATATCAAAAATATCAAAATATCTTCATGAAATTTCATTCTATTATAATAAATAAGAATATAATTTGTAAAACCTACCAAAACATAATTAGGGTGATCTATGAATACATTATTAATTATTTTCCATAATACTAAGTAAATAATTACTTTTTTTTAAAACATTTAATAAAAAATAGTGAGACCTCAGGAGTTATAGAGGATTTCAGGAAATAAGAAAATAAATAACAAAATCATTAAAATCTAGTTTGTTCATACCAAAGGTTCTATCCTTTTATGTACTCTATTGGAGAGAATATACATTAATTAATGTGGAATACTTTAAAATATATTCAAAATGGAAGGCTATATTGTCTCATGTTTTAATGTACACCTCTATATTTATCTTTATTTCATTGAAACCTCTTATCAAGATGAGATCATTATTATTAATCCTCCCATAATGCACTGTATTTTTAGAAACTAGTATATTTATTCTATATATAATTTAATAATCATATTATTCAAATTTAATTTAGATATTATAAACTTATATTTATTGAGTTAATTATATTATACATTCTCTTAACACTGTTTTATTCCTCCTTACCCACTTCCATTTTTCAGATCATAAAGCATATCATTAGTAGGAACCACGAACTCATTATTGGGAGAAATATGTGTTTCATTATCTACCAAAATATATTCCTACATATGATTTCCTTCTTCACTAACTTCAATAGCCTCAGAAGTAGTAGTGGGAACAGTTTCACTTTCATCATCCATTATGATAGTGGGGGGAATTAGTAACCCAAATTATTTCACTATAAATTGAAAATGTTGATACACTGTACTTAATGATTTCTTAAATGTATACTTTTTCTTGACCATCAAATGGTTATATAAAAAATTAGTATTAATCTTGATGAAACAAAGATCTCTAAATTATTGATCAAACCAACCATCAATATGTTCTAAAGGATACTTGTTTATGATATTTATGATGTAAGGTTCCCAATATTCATTATAGAGTTTCAGGATCTATAATTTTTATTAACCTATAGAACATGTGGACCCGATGGTGACACATATGGTTGAATTAATCCCTTATAAGGATTATACTAGAGTTTTTATTCAGTTTTGTAACTAAATTGTGTCCATTCTATATGGAGTATTTGAAATTGGTGTAAAAATATGTATGAGTTCTATTGAATAATCAATATAATGATTTATGGGATGAAATCTAATCTCTATAATAAATACATCAACAAAATACCACAAAATAGGAATACATTTGATACTACGTTTATCTTTGACAATCTGAAATAATACCCCTTATAAGTACGAATCATGACCCATGAAATAGTTGTAATTTCCATTGTAATATCATTTTGGTCATCCCAATGACAAATGATCATTGCAGGTTGAAAATTTAAAATTTATCTTACTTTCATCATGAATTTACATGGTATTTATGTAATGAAAAATAATCCATTCCCAAAATTACATCGAATTCATGTAGAAGAAGAATTAAATTACTCATAAGAAAAACACACACAAAATATCAATAAAAGAAGAATTGTATACATGGGATGAAATCCTCATACCATTAGGGTTTTTTAATATTTAATCAACATCTAATTTTTTATGTTGTACTATGACACCCTTAGAAATTTATGTAGATTGAAAATATTTTATTGATCTAGAATCAAAATAGTTAATAGTAGTTTTAGAGAGGATGGTATGTGTACCTTTCCAAACATTTTTATCACACCCCGCATTATTAATAGTGATCACATGGGATTTAACTTTGTTTTTTGTCTTAATAAGTGGTTTACATTAATTATCTTCGTAGACCATATTATTTTGTCACTGATTAACATATTTCAAAAACACCTTGAATTAAAAACACTAGAGTGTAGGTGGTGAATTATGTGGGGCTATATATATAATTACATTAATATATAACATATTCCAATTACACATGCATAAAATTTCCTAATAAACATGCTTTCCACACTTGAATAATTTATCAGTTCCCTTAATAAAATTTCCATCATGTTTCTCTATACACATCAGGCATAAAAGAAATATCATATTATTGTCTCTATGGGTTTTAGAATATGCTTTAAATTCAAATTTTCATTTATTATTAAACCATTTGTATTCGAGGTTATCTCTAATATACATCTCCATTATGAGAGAACATTGAATAATTTATTCAATGCTATTGATATCCTTTACGACTAACATCCTTTTGGTATCATGGTTTTAAACCACTAAAAAATTAATTGACCTCATATTCAAGTTGGATGAAAATAAAAAATCTTATCTCACAAGTCCTGTAAATGTTTCCTCAAAGGTACCAATAAAAATATTGTTCCTCTATTTTAAATAATGGAATTATTAATAAATTATTTAACAAAGAATGAATGGAATGTACTTATTGGAAATTCGATTTTAAATTAATTCCAATCAATGACGTAAATTTAAACCTATTCTCTCATTGTATTGTTAAGATTCCACCACTAATCTACTTAAACTTCCCTATGATAAAAAATATTATTTTCATGTTATGAACATTATTGAATAAAAAATATCACTTTAATGGTACTGATCCATTAATATGGAATTAATGGGTTAATGGACCCACTAATATAAGTAGGACGGTGCCTCATGAAGGGCTAAAATTAAATTTTTCCCTTCTTTTCCAGTTGGGAATCTTATAATGATTTTCATATTGAGAATATTTTGTGACCATAACAATGATATTTTGAAGTTGATATCCCCTAACATTCAATATTCCTTTGCCACTGTATTTAGCATTAAAACAATTCATTTGGGTTCAATACATTGAATACAAAATCATAACTTTGGAAATAATATGCAGGATTAAAAACTACATAATCATTAAAAATTAATTATAGGTTGTCGAAATTGTTACACCTTCTTCTATGAACCTACAGTTTAACCTAGTTTACTACTGATCATTAACAAAAAATTATGATTTTATGTAGTACCTAATAGTTTTCCTATGTTTATTAAAAAATATTTCCCATCCTAGAATCCAAAAGTTAACTAAACAATATCAAATGTAAACTAAAACTACCCACAGTTTTTGTACAATGATTTTACAACATGAAACAAAAATATTTATTACCTAAAAATTGAATACAAGCCAAAATCATCATTTCCAATTATATTTGGAAATCTATACTTATAATAAACTATTTCATAAAAAACAAAATTATCTCCCACTTATTTATCCATAAATAGATCTTTTCTTAGACATATCATACATAATACCATAGTTTATAAATGAGGGAAGGAAACATAAGAAATGGGTAACCTCAGATGCTTAGTAAGAGATAAAAACGGAGATTTCATTGATCAAAAAAGAATAATGTAAGAATAATATTGTAAAAACATGATATTAAAATTTGAAAAGCATACCCTATATATAAATAATGGTAATCTTATGACAATACATAATTCAATCCAATTTATAATACATGAATCACAATGAAATCCATGATTATAAACCACCAAATCATACCATATGCATAAGATATTTATTTTTGGAATACACGTTAACATATAAAATCATTTACGTACTAGTCAAAGATCATCGTTGATGCTATAATGGTGGATGAGATCAATCCCTAAACTATCTAAGCAGTCAAGGTTCATTCTGAATACTATCAAATTGGATAATATCCATTGTTGTATTGGATGTAATCCCCATTACAATCATGTTTAATTCAATAGATATCAATATTTACCTAATTAATTTGAAGGAGATAATGGTAAAATGTATAAAAAAAATTAAATCATACATATTATTTTTGTAATATCATAATTAATTAATCTTACCAAAACCCATGTACTAAAATGGGATTAATAAATATTTCACTATAGCATAATATATGGGAAAAAATCAGTTTCATATACATCTTTATATAATAGACATAAACCACCCAAAGAAATAATAAGGATGAATTCTAAGGATCATATCCCAAAAAAACCTATGTAACATCAAATTATTTCATATTAAATGAAAAATGATTTTGAAGGAATACATGGAATAATTCTTAAGGAAAATAACCGTTCCATTTATAAATCAATTCATTTATATAAACTATTCAATTACAAAGGAAAAAATCTACATTTTAATGAAACTTCTAAACATGTAATTGAAACATAAAAAACTATTTGTTCTATTGGAAGGAAAATATATCATGATTCATAAGCTATTAAACATTCCTTCCTTATTTTTGTTGAAATGGTCATAAATTACATTTTTTTGAAAGTTACATGATGATTTATTTCAAGAAATTTTCATAAAGTATAACATGGGATAAAATTAAACAAAATAGTCAACTAAAAATGGTAAAAATATTTTATATTTTTTAATATGTGGAAATTGAAGAAATATATACCCCAAAGAAGATGTAAGCATAAGAAATCACAAATATTGATTATATTATGAAATAAAATACATACCTCGAGTTCTATATTATTAAAAATTATTATAACCTCATGTATATTAAATTTTATTTTTTTAAAAATATATTCCAAAGTCTTTATAATTTTTTTAATATCATTTATGATCCTTTTATAATACACCAACACCCCCTTTTATCAATAATTCTTTATTTAAAATGTCATTTCTGGGTGTGAAATATTTCGTATATCATGATTATTTCACCTTGTTTTATTCATTCCATGTATATTTATCTTTGGTAAAAAAAATATAAAAATAATTTATTATGATATAAATTTCATATATATATGTATATATCATCATCCATAAATGTCTGGGACATAAAAATAACTTATACTATTTATGGAGATAGTAGATCATATGTACCTATGATCGCAATTATCAATTTCCAAAGAATGTAATGAAATATGTAAAAATTAATTAATAATTGAAATATAATTATATTATCATATTATATATATATATTCCTAAAATTCATAAAAATTACCATCCAATAGAAATATAAATGAAAAACAATGCACACCAATTTGTGGACGTGGTAATCAACTTTTACACAGTAGTAAGGATATCATTTCCCAAAGGATTGGATGCTAATATGGTTGAAATTATAGTATGATTTAAAAGTTATAGTCATGTCATTAATATCATATATAAACATTAAAACCATAATAATACCCATCCATGAATGATGGTGTTGAAAAATTAATTGTATCCCTATGTGGAGATGGTAAAGAGTACCTATGAATGATCGATACATTAACATATCGTTTGACGGTAAATATAGTGTATATTATTGTTTAAAAAAATATACTAAAATTTATGAATATATATTATAATTTTTATTCTATTTTAAGTTAAATATAATAGATATATTGGAGGAAAATAGTAGATTGAAAGAAAGTGATTGAGAAAGGAAATTTTCACTTCTTTGAAATAACTAATTTATACATACTATAAATGTCTCTTGGGTTTGAATTTTGGGATGACTAGAACCTCTATAATGTTTTAGCGAAGTAAAAAATATAATTTTTTTTATATATTTTTACTTATTAAAGGCTCAAATTTTTTGTGAATAAGTGAGTCAAGAGGTTCCCTTATATAATTTATTATAGTGGATCTTTTTAAATTTATCAAAAGGTTAAATAATTATAAAATAATTATCAATAAAAGGCCTCATAATGTATTTGGAATCAAAGATAAGTATGAATAGGGTAGTAAAAACATAATCACATACAATTTAGTCATATTTTGATATCATTTTAAAATTAATCATTTATAATTCCTTTAGTTATCATATATCAATGTTAACTATAGTAACATATTTTAAATTATTAAAGCATTATATTTTTACTTATAATATAAAAATTAAAGTATATATAGAAAAAATATGAAATCCTAGCTCCTATAATATCCATATTGTATAATTTCATTATTTTTATGATTTTTATATAATTCAATAAATTATTATTTTCAAAAAATATAATCATTGTCAATTATGTCATTATTCAATTAATTTGACTTAAATGACATAAAGACAATGTTGGAATTCAGAGATAATATTTTTTTAAAAAAATTATTTTATATTGATATATTATATTCATGTAACACTATAACAATCTCAATGTATAAAAAATTAATGTTTTTAATTTAATTTATTTTATTTTTCCATTAATTACAAAAATACTACCTTGACAATGTTTATGAATTTAAGGTAATTATATAACAAGTAAAAGTGATAAATATATAACCATCATGAATAAAATTTAATAATGTATAAAATGAATATTAGTAATAATTTATTAATAGTTTTTATCCCTATTTGAAGACAATGAGACATTGAAAAATTTGATATTAATATTTTGTAACATTGAGATATTTATATAATATATGAGTGAGTATCATAGAAAAGTGTCCATTAATATAATTAAATTTATAACATGAGATTTTAAGAATCAAATTAACGTAATACCATTAGAATTAGGATGAATAATTATGTCTATAAAACTATTTTTAATTTTCACTTACCTAAAGTACTCTTTATCGAGGTAATAAATTTTTCAACGGTTAATATCTACATTAACCAAAAATAAAAGACAAATATTCACCATGTTTAAAAAATAATATTATAAATATATATTACATTCTATATAAATAAATAATTATAAATTGTATAAATTAATTTAAATTTTAGTTCACAAAATGTGAAAAAAAAATTGTTTAAAAAAATTCATTTTTTATCATACAAATGCATTAATTCCCATTCTATTCATATAAAAATAAATTTTCATTATTTTAGCTAATTATATTAGTAAAATAATACATAAATTTAATTAAAATAAATAAAAAATAATTAATTATTTTATTATTTTTTAAAACAAAACAATATACATAAAATATTTCAAAAAAAGATCACTTATATTTACGAATAATTTTTTAATTTATAAAGTTTTTAAAAATAATGAATTATTTCTAAAAATGAGTTTCAAATATATTATTAATAATTTTTTTATTAACAATAATACCCTCTAATATAATTTATTAGTTATAATATAAAAATAACACTTCAATAATGCCACATAGTAATTTTAAAGTGGAGGTTTCGTGTAACACAAGATATTGATGAAATCAAATTACTGAAAGAGAAATATTTCATTAAAATAAAAAATATTACATAAAAATAAATAAATTGAAAAATTATAAAATTATAATAATATATACCTAGTTTAGTAAAATTTAAATAAGGGGTTGATTTCATGGATGCATTGGAACACCACAAAAATTTATATTTTTTTGGGAAAATACATTTTTTGTTCGAAAATAACATTTAAATAAAAAAAATAAAATAGTAATAATAAAAATGTTCTTTAATAAATTATATACATGTAAAAGAGTATTTAATGAAATGAGGATATCTGATAGTGAGAAAATTTAGTTCATAATTGGTATATTAAAATTATCATTTCATTCAATTTTTTCGTAAATATATAAAAATTACCTTGTTTGGAAAAGTGAAATAAAAAATATCATAGTCAAATTTGAAAAATTCGATTCATAAATAGAAAATACATAAAAATAAAAGTATAATATTAAAAACTGTCTTGAAATTTCATAAAAAACATGAATATGTACGACAATACATTTTTTGACCAAAAAGATAAATTATTATTGATTTTATTAAAAACATATTCTAAATAATTTTAAGTATAAAAGATATGAAAAAGGATACTATTAACTAAAAATTTAATTAATAACAAAAATAGAATAGAATGAAATGGGGTTACTAGACAATGATCAACGAATTTTCATCAATGGTAATTCAAGTGTAATCAATCTCGATTAAACTGATATTAGTGAATAAATATTTATTGATTTAATAAATTTGTAACAACAACCCCCATAAAAGAAATTAAATTAAATTAAATATTAATTATTTGAGGAAATATTTATTCATGATACAAAATATGAAATTGGATGTAGATACCCCTTATCAAAATAAATATGTTCAAAATACCAAATATATCTCAATATTGTGTATAATTAGATAAAATATCAAACAAAAATAACAAAATTGAAACGGAAGTTAATAAATGAATTTATTATGTGTATCTTATTTAAATACATATAAAAATTATAAATAAAAAAATCAAAAAATGTAGATTGTATAATCCAATGAAGAATTAATATAACCAATTCAAAATAAATTGTCTTATGAATCACTTACCACTATCTAACTATTGAGACAAATCCAATTTGATGAAATAACAAGAATTGAAACATAAAATTCATAGAATAATTAAGGATTAATTATAAAATAAAAAATGGTTAGTGAATACAATATATAAAATAAATTGGTGCATAACTTTACAATATGCCTCAATGAATAAAAATTGAGATCAAATTCCTTACCATTGGTTTGACTGACACTGTAAAATGTTTATCATATTTAATTATTAACGTGTGTTAATTATTTAATATAAATACTTTTTTTTATTTTTAATACTCATTTTACATTATTTATTGACAATTGTTTTCCTATTTACTTAAATAATTCTGTTCATGATATATATTTTAAAGATATTTTTTTAAGATATAAAAAATGACTTCGGTAGGTTAACAGTGTTTAATTGGGTAATTTTTGGATATTAAAAAACATAATAATCCTAATTTTTTTGAAATTTTTATTAATAAATTTTACTTTTTAATCCATTAATGTAATTTTTTCCAGAAAAATTTACTACTTTACATTCATGGAGATGGTAATCCATACATACACATTATTAACGTTTCTATTTTTAAAACATCACGATTAAAAGAAAATAAGTGTTGTTTTATCTTTATTTATTTATAAATATAAAAACATAGTAGTGTTTCATTAAATACACTTAAATATATCATCCATGTTATGTGGTGATGGGAATCAAACCACATCTCTTCTTGGTGGTTGTAGTACTCACATACACACAAATGACGTTGAATTATTATAATGAAAATTATTGTTTAGAAAATAAATTTTATGTTATCTATTAATTTTTTTTAATATTTAATTAATATAAAATATTTAAATTATATCCATTTTTCTATCCTAAAAAAATATGAGGTGATGAAAAAAAATCTGTCAGTCAGTGTGGTGGTAGTCCAGTGTACACATGCATGCAATTTTTATTTCAATTATAATGTAATGGGAGATTGATATATATTATTATTTTAGAATATTAACATATAATAATATGAGGGATATTTATGATTTTTAATTATCATGGTTGAATAAGGAATTCGTTTTTTTTTCTAGATGAAATTAAATAAAAATGATCTGTTATGAAGGATAACTCTACTTCATACAACCTCTTATGGTATTCACCAAGAATACTTATGAATAATTTTAAATATCTAATAAATTAAATCTATGATGTCGGAGGGTAATTATTTAATGGATTCATGTAGTTCTTTGTTGAAACAAACTGTTCTCTATGTATAATTATATTAGGAGACCAGATTCCCTTTTCTAAGTGAATGGAGAGGTAGTTTTTGAATTTATTAAAATATTAAACTATAGAAAATTCATAAAAATTTCAAATATACCCAAATATATACAGATTATAATTTTATATTGGATAAAATTGATATAGGCCATAAAATTGGTGTTATATATGATTAATTATACGACTCACCCTTATCTCTTGATTTAACACTTATAAATCTTTATAACCTCAACTATATTAAAAACTATTTTAGTTTGAAAGGATTAATATTTTAAATATAATTTCCAAATTGGAAACTAAATGGAAAATAAAGTCATTTCAGACCTTTTATCATCATAATTATCCTCTTTCATGTTTTATTGGATTTTTAAAAACATTTATAAAATATTATTTAATATAAAACATCATTAATTACATCATTCAAACTATTCATTTGATTTGTTATTATTGACATGAATATGATTGAGGATTTTAAACATAATATGTTTAATCATAAATAATGTATCATTATTAACAGTCAAAATAATGCAGAACATGAAATAATCCAATATATATTATTTTTAATTTTTATCAAATTATTCACAATGAGCCTTCTATTGTTTGCACAAACGATGTGTTAGCATTTACAACTCATTTATGGTAACAATAAAAAATAAAAAATAAATTATTTTGTTTTAAATAATTTCATTATTCTCTTTAATATCTAGTCACTACTTATTTTTATCTAAATATGAGCATAAGATATATATTTAAAAGAATCAGAGTGGCATTTATTCGTTTTCCGTAATTACGTTTTTAAATAGGTCACATTCCTAGATAAGTTCCCATTAATTAATTTATTCTCAATAATAATGTGATAATTGTATTGTTTCCACTTATAAAATAATAATTAATAATAAAAATTGTTTCTTTTTTACTTATTTTTCACAAAAGTTACCCATATTTACGCTTTTATCATACTGAGAGAGCTTTTTCTTTTATACTCTTCATAACAAGAAATAGTTATGTTAGAGTTATTATATAATAAATTTTTTTATCCCAATTATAAATTTCTTTTTACCAAATTAATTCCATATTTGTGTCAGAAATCAATTTTATCATATTCCCGCAAAGTGTAGAAAAAATTGGATTTTTAGAAAATTTTATTTTTTAATGAAATAATGATTTTATATTAACTATATGTCTAATAATAATCATTTTAATAATTTATATTCTTATAAATAGATATATAATTTATATATTTTATTTAAATAATTATAAATTATATGTTAATTTAATTAATTTAAAAGTATAATTATTTTTAGTTGTTTTTTTGGGAAAATTACATTTTAAACATACAAATTAACATCTACTAATATAATAATTTTTTTGAGGAAAATGATATTAATTATTATATTTTAAATATAATTATTCTTATCTCACATTATTAAAACAATATAAAATATTATTTTAATTTCAAATTACATGAAATAATGAAAGGAAAAGAGTGTATTTGAAAAAACGTTAATTTTCACTGTTCACTGAAAAATCCATCATTTCAGAAGAAAGATTTCACCAAAAAGTAGTTTTATTATAATGATTACAAAAATGGGTTTCATCTTATCAAATATATTTCCTAAAATATCCATAAATTATTTATAAAATTTTATTACTATATTAAACAATGATTATTTCTAAAGAAAGAATATTTTTTTCAGGAATAAAATCCATTCATTAAATTTTTTTAAAAAATTTCATTAGATTTTTAAAAAAAATATTTACATTAAATAAAAGATATATGTATTTTATATATCTTTAATAGTTTTTAAACCCAAAAAATTTTACATTAGTTAATTGTATTCATTTTAAATAATATATTTTGTGGGTTGTTTAATCTCATTGTTGTTTATCATATAAGCTATCAAACATAAAGTTATTATTTATAAAACTCATATTGATACAATATGAAATTTATATAATATCTATTATTTAATTATTACTGACTATAATGATTTATTTTAATTGTTTTGTTTTGAGTTAGGATCATGTATAGTGCTCGATGATTACTTTTTATGTTCAGGGAATGGATAGCCTGTGTGAAACTACTATCCATTGAAAATAGTTTCTCAACAATCATTAATTTTGAGTGTCCCATAAATTTTCCAAAATTCTTACATTACTTTCTATTTGGGTGTGATGGAGATCAAACCCTTTTTTTAACATTCACTATACAAATTAATTTATAGTTTTTAATTTTTAATTTTCCTAAATATATCCCTTTGAAATTACATGATATATTGGGATTGTGTTTATTAATAGAATTACATGGAGATATTTTTAACCCATTGAATATTCCAATTAAAAAGTGTTTCATTAGAAATTATTTTCATAAATGTTTTCCTAGAAAAAAAGATATTAAAACTATAAAAGTGTATGGTTTTTGATATTTTAATGCATGTTTTTATTAATGACATGTGGTGTGATACTAGATTTTTTATTTTTATTCTATGAAATGACATTTAAAGTTTAATTGGGAATTGGAACATAAAATTTTATCATGAATAAGGTAAATTATGTTTGTTTTTCAAATGGAAGTGTTAAATATTAGCGATTTTTTGTGTTTATTAATACAAAGAAATTTTTATTTTTAGAGATATATTAAAAATTTATCCATAAATAATATTTTGGAAATGCGATTGGGAATAATAATATCATTTTTGAATATTAAATGTAAATAAAAAAATTTTAATAATGTAAATGTTAATTTTTAGATTATTCATTCATATTTTTTTTATTAATTGATTTAATAAGTTATTCCCATTTTATATATTACGCACATGGTTTGGGTGATGTTAGATCACTGATTGTTGGATTAAAATTTGGTGAAAATAGTCTATAAGTGGACTTCAATTATTCTCATTAATCTCAGGGTGAACACAAACCTCATGTGGAATTTTGTTGCACTCATTATTCCAAAGATAAACATGTCCCTAGGGTGGATTTAGTAATGCATAATGGACATGGGTTGAACTTGGCCCCCTAATTGTTTAGTTTGGTTTGGGATTTTAACACTTCCCATGGTAGAAAATAGGTTGGAATGATCTTCTTCACATAATCATAGAGGCCAAATTATTAATAGAATCACATTTTTAGCACTCCTAGGTTTCTTCACATATCCTAGGTTCGTCATTAGATTTGTGGACATTATTTTAATATTTTTATAGTTTTTTTAATAAAATAGTTTTTTCCTTATGTATTAATTCTATCATTTTCTATAAAAGGTTATGGTTAAGGAATCCATTGGTTGTTGAAAATTTAGTTGTACTCACACCCTAATCTGACTTCCCTAGAACTAAAGTAATTGATAAAACATTATTGTTGTTCACATGTCCTAGTATATGAAATGACCAAGGATGATGCATTATAATATCTTCTTATATCGGAGTTAGATGTTGAGATCATGTATTACACGAAATAAATATGAGCAAGGTATTTTAGAATAAATTTTATTCTTGTTATTTTAGTAATAATATTATAGGATCCTCCTATGGTGAATTTTATAAGGTATACATTTAATATTCATTATTATCAATTTTTTGTCATATTATTTTACCAATAAATTCCATGTTTTCAATGGGTATATGGATGTGTCTATATATATATTAATTTACATTATGTTTCACACTATCGTAAATATTTAATTATCTATCAATGTAAACATCACTATTACTCATTGCTAGTAAATAGATTCTAGCATAATGGGTGGCATATGATTGTTCATGTGACCACAACATGTTTTGGAACTGATTTGTTCATTAGGGTAGTGATATGTTTCACACACATTTTTATGCATTCTAATTGGAGGGTTTATATATCACCCTCTAATTCATTTTCTATGTTTTATATCTCATAGTATACTAAGGTATATTTTTATGAGTTTCTTGACAATGGAATGAGAATAATCAGTTTTCTCACATTTTATTACTTGGACTGATGGTGTTTTTTAACAAAGTAATGTACTCAATTATTTTTTTACAAGAAATCCAATATTCATTATTGTTCCTCCATTATATATTTTTTTCCTTAAACTTTATAAATATTCCATGCTTATGCTTAATTTGGATGATATACAAAAAAATAATATTATTCTTAGGATTAATATTTTATGTTTTTAAGACAAATTATATTTTTATATCGCTTTGATATGTATTAATTTGGTGATAAGTTCTTATGTTAATCCATGCCTTATCCCATGATTTATTATCTTCTCATTGTTTTGTATGTTTTTATTTTGTATCGAAATTATATCTGCATTCCACAATTACACTGACATATGATATTTTATTATTATAACTTATCATTTCCCTTATGGAGTAACAAATCTCACATCCTTCTTATATTTAAATTTACGCAGGTGATGAAGAAAATTAATATGTTCAATATATCAATAGAAAAATATTGTATGAATTCATTATCGGTTATTTTAATATTTGTAATAAATTATGATATTTCTTATATAGTTATTAAAATATTTAATTTGTTGAATACTTCCTGGGTTTTGTTTGTCATGTATTTTTCCTAACCCCCCAAAGAACATGGTAATATATTTTAATGAAATGTTATATTTATTTCATATAACTATGAGATGTTAACAACCATTTCCATTCATATCCAATGGATTAGAGATCAAAAATCTTATAGACACCATGATGGGAATTTTCAATGTAGTGTAAACCTCTTCAATCATAGGCCTTATCATGATAGTAGGCTTCACTATCTAAAATCATATTATGTTCACCATTGTCTTCAGGGAGGGTATGAATTTCATGATGTCATTATACATCATCTACTGATCATATCCAGGACTAATATTTATATTATTATAAAAATTCACAGTTCTAATGAATAATCATTAGAGATTCCCATTAATAAAACTTTTGTATCGCTATTTTGAAATTATTTTTATTATATTATTTATTTATTTTTTGGGGATTTGGAATATAAAAAATAAAAATATATATATATATATATTGTTACTATAGAATTCACAAACATAGTTTGTGGTTGATCAAAACTGTGAAATAAAATCATGTTATTGTGTAATGTTATGGTCACAGTGGGAGCATGGGTATCATGGTGCACCAAACACGGTAGCTTCCCTGGAAACCCATGGGACTTCATTTCACATATAGGAGTATGGGTGAACTATTAGTGCATAGTTTGGAGAAAATGTGTTGATAACCCGTCTGAGATATAATTTTAATTGGTGTAAGTTTTTAGGGACACCCACATGGTTAGTTCAACATTTACTAAATTGTATTTCCAAAACATTAATTTTTCTATGTGTTCTGAAAAATATGAAATACCTCCTTTCCTAATTAAGTAATAACATTATTTTCTACTACATTTATTCATCCAAAATATAATAACACATCTATGAATCCTAATTTTAATTCCTTATTTTTTCAATGTATTTCTAGTAGATATAGATAATCTCTTCACAAGGTTATTTAATATTCGATCCCATTCATTTTTTCTAAAAAAATTAACCCATTTTTATGGAAAAATATATTACATTAATGTGAATCTAACTATTTATATTGTTTATAATAATTTTTATTTCATTTTAATTTAAATGATGAGTTCATTATTATAATGTATATGTTGTATTTGTTATGATTTTCACTTTTCAAATAACATTGTTTTTTCCAGAAATTCATATAGGGTTCAACTTATTTTCCACTATGATGTACAATATCTATACTCTAGTGAAATTTTTTATATCTATGTATTTTCTAAAATTACTATATTTTCATTTCAATTAATTATTTTTAAATTTTACTTTTTGGATAACTCTATTAAGGTTATTAAATATTTATGAACAGTTTTTTCAATTTCGCATTTAGAAATGTTTTTCTCTAACTGAAATAACATATTAAATTTATTTATTATTATTTAAAGAAAAAGGAAGTTTATTTAGTCTAAATACATATTTTAATAATAACATGAAGAAAATAATTTTTTGATTATAACACCATTGACTTTATCTATAGTTGTTAATATGTTGTAATGTTGTTTCTAATGCTTTTTCCAGGGTACCCATTCATCTATTTTAGACATGTTGATTATTGCCTCGCATTCCTACATTCCAAATTTGGGTGTCATCTATCGCGTATTATTGGATTTTTAGTACTTTATCGAAACAATTTCATGGGATTTTGGTTCCTCCTTCCATGGATTCCTCCTAAGAACTCATTTCCAAGTCTAGGTCTCCCTCAATGATTAATTCATTATTCGTGAATCTCATTCCTGGGGCCATATAATTGTGGATGTTGATTAATTATGATGCTTCTGTTCAGATATTAGAAGGGGTCTTGATAGGATAGAAAACTTCGATCGGAGTAGATGGCAACATAAGGCATGTCGAGGAATCTCTGGATGCTTGAACATTGGGGAAACTGTATTCTTCCTCATAAGAGGTCATATCAAGGGAGAGGAAATTGAGGCATCCAATATCGGTTGTGGGGTATCATATGGTGTAGGCATGTCTATGTGGTTTATCTTAGCATCACACATTTAACACGGGGTGTGTCGTGAGTTTAATATCTTGCAGATTCAGTTACGCCAAGGTCGTTCCCTCTAAGGTTTTCCTCAAGAATCTCTAAATTAACACAAGGTAGGCCATGTGTATAACATATTATGGAAAAATTAACACCAACGGCATGTATTTGGAGGATTTACTCATGTATATAACTATTATCACAAGGTACGTTGTGAGTTTAATGACTTGAGGAGATAGAAAGAGAGTGATCAGAATATCTCAAAGAGATGGATAAAATTGGTAAATCCCTAGGAGGGAACACCAATAAGGTTTACCAAATGGATGGATCAGAATGCCCAATAATGAAGGATTCTGAGATGGTGTGTCCTGTAGAGAAAAGATATCACCCCATGAAGGATGATCTATACACCATTGAGGGCGGAGAAGAAAAAGTGAACCTCAGAATAGGGAACACCGGATGGATTGGTCAGAATTCTGAATGAGAGCAGACCCGGGGTGGTATGTCCCATAAAGGGAAGACGTCACGCCATGAAGGCTGAATTGGACACCACTGAGTGCGGATGATGGAGAGTGTACCCTAGAATGGGGTACATCATGGTTTACCATTGACTGGGATTAGACCTCGTGGAAGTTTCCTACGTACCCTGTGCAGATGACAGAGATCAGAACCCACGTAGATCATTGGGGTGATGAATTGGGGTTGACATAAAAGAAAAACGACCTGGAGACATGATGTGTCAAACACATCGATAGAATCCCATCGTATAAGGAGTTATCATGGTTGGATGGTTATGTATTGTTTGGGGATTAATCATAGTTATGTGATCGATTACTTATAAGAGTAGTGGGGATGTGGGTGACATGATATCACTAGGATGTGGTGGCTCAGGTAAGAATCAAGATTTATAATGGATGTTTGAATGAAGTGGAAGGAGAATGATATGGAACTGTGATGAATGTGATAGTATCCTTGGGCTTGAACCTAAAGAGGCTTCCTATGTATCCTCATGTAAGGGAATGAATATCTGTGTTTTTCGGTGGGGAATATAATTGGGGTGTATGTGCAAGATAACAACTAAACGATACACTAGGGCTGACATAAGGTTTGTTTCCCATGTTTTTCAGATGGCACATGGGGCAGACTAGAGATGTGGGTCCTAATAAATGGGACTATGATGGATTACCATCAATTGCAGACTACAACATCTTTCCGCTTGATGGGGTACACAATGACATACCACTGGATGGGGTACATAACGACTTACCGGTGGAAGAGGCTATAATGGATTACCGTCAATTGGGATTCCAACGGCATACCAATGGTTCGGTTGACAACGGATTACCGTAAATTGGGGAACAAAATGGTTTACCATAAATTGGGTAATATAATGTCTTACCATTGATTGGGGAAAAAGACAGCTTACCATAGATTGGGGTTGGACCTCAGGGAGGCTTCCTACATACCTGGTCTGGGAGACAAGGATCAGAACCCATGTAGTTCTAATGGGTATAGTTTAATGTCTTGCAGGATGAAAATGAGGAATAATGTTTAATGTCATATGGGATGAAGGTGAATATACATGAAGAGGGTCAGAACAACTTGGTGTTGGTCATGATTCTCTAGGAGTCTTCCTACATACCTTTCCATGGAAGGGATTAAAATACATGTAGTTCGGGAGAGTTTGGTGAAGTGATGTGAAGGTGTTCAGGACTAATAGGTGTTGGGGTTAAACCTCTAGGAGTCATCCTACGTACCTTTCCTTGGTAAGTATTAAATTGAACAACGTTTGTAATGGTTCTAGTGAACTGAAATGAAGGGGGTCGGAACAACTGGGTGTTGCGATTAAACCACTAGAAGGCTTCCAACATACATTTCCATGGAAAGGATCAAAGTCCACGTAGTTTTGAATTTTTTCGTTAACCAACCAAAATGGGGTAATGACCAATAGGTGTTGGGATTGATCCCCCAGGAGTATTTCTATGTACCTTACCTTGGAAAAGATAAAATTCCACATAGTTCGAAATTTGGGGCTTAGACTCTAAGGTGTCACAGTAATGATGTCATGGTCAATGCATACTCTAAACCCATGTGAGTTGTGATTAGTGTGAGAAACAAGAAGCTGCAATGACCTGATGATCACATCGTCAAAGGTGAATCTGTGGGAAGTGAAATATGGATTACATGTGGTTAGTGTCAAAAAATTGAAAATAGGGGCATACACATGGTGAGCGACCCAAAAAGATGGAGATTGGGACTTACACCCAGATGGGGGCCTAATGCTGACCAAGCCCAAAAAAAGAGGGATGGTGTAATAAAGTCCTCTGTTCCTATCTCTCCTATAGTCATTGACATGGAAAAACAGAGGAGTAGGGATACTAACTCCCACAATAAAGGCTAGGTGGTTACACCAAGGTGGATTCCGGTCCCCACGGATAGGCGCCTCTCATGCAAAGAGGATCTCATTACGTGTGAGGAAGATTTCACTCTCTTGGAGACGGGCGAGTGTAGAGTATTTATGAGATGGGGATCACCTCGTATGATGCATGGGGCAAGGACAAATATTATCATCATGTGATGATGATGATTGTGCTTAACAGTTTAACATTCTACTTCTCGGACAATGCGGGTTCACTCCGCACCACTAAGACTTACATAACTAATTCCTAACCACCCTTGAGAAATTTAAGGAATCACAAATGTCATGGTAAGGGGGTTTCATGGAGTAATCCATTGAGGGCCCCACGTTAGCTTGGCTATGAAAAAAAGTAATAGGAATTTTTGTGCCCATGTGAAGAAGCAGTAGGCTAAGAAAAAACACATAGAGAAGGACACAAGATACATTAAAATAAATCTGTAAAAACATAGAGGGTCATACAAAAAAAGGGGATTCAATGAAAAGAGGATTACAGGAAAGGACATTGTGAAGCTCTGGAACTCCACGTAGGAGAGGGGCTTCGCGAAGGGGTCTTTTGTGTGAAGTGGAATGGTCTATCCTTCGAATAGGGTATATGTGAATATGGATGGTTCTTCATGAAGTGGAAAGGCTTTTGTGAAGCAGGGATTCATGAAGCAAGGGTGCTCTGTGAAGAAGTGTGCTTCACGAAGCACAATGACCTTGCGTTATCATGTGGGTTACATGTGCATGGAGGATACTTCACAGAGTATAATTGATATGTGAAGACCCGAGTCCCCTTGGGGATCCCCTTCCATCTCAAAGGCCCATGGATTCCATGAAGGGAATCCCTATTTAAAGAGGGGTTAAATTTAAGCCATGGGAAATGAACTTCGTGATGGTAAAGTACCTTGAAGAGATCATTTTTCCCAGAGAAAAAAGTGCCTCACTATTTGAGAGCAAAAAAAGTGAAAGGTCAGAGGATCTATCCTATTGGGATTGATGGGAGCCTAGTATTTATAGGAAGAGGCACGCGAAGGAGGATAGTATTTTGCAATTCCACAGTGTGATTTTTCATAATTGTGGAGCCTCTTGCCTCTTTTCATCATGGTGGGTTTTTAAAGGTCAGATGGATCGTAGAGCCCGCCACCTCTTTTCTTCATGGAGGAATCGTAAAAAGTAAGGAGGATCATGGATCCTCTTGCGTAGCTTCGCAAATGTCATGCGGATAGCAGAGACTCCTGCCTCTTCACTTCATGGATGCTTCGAAGGGGGGTCGCTTTGTGTTAGTCACAATGCTATGGGGTACCACGATTGGTCTTTGTTGGGAAGCCTATGGGATTCAGAATTCGCTCTGTGTTCTTCCCCTCCGCACATATTTTTAGCACCCACAAATTCACCCCCCAGACATGGATATGTGAAGAAAATGAGGCTCAATGTCTGTGGTTCAATCGGAAAAAATCTTGGTCAATCACAATGAAGGATAAAAATGAATGGCCACAATGCGGAGATGCGATGTGCAGGTTGAGAGCACTATGAAGCTCGCCATGTCCAGATGTGCAACGAAGCTCAAGGAGTTGCCTCCTATAAAGAGGTGAGGCTGACCTCTATTTTTTCCTATCTCACCTCTGTGTTTTGGTGATAGTGATCTCAATTCGTGAAGCTCTGTGCATTCTGCGATTGATCTCCGCGAATTAGGCCTTTCTGCATCGCGGTGCATAGTGAGTCCTTAGACTCCGCGAGTGTGTGCTACACGGCTTGTGTTTGTGCATTCTGCGAGTGTGAGCTTCGTGAACTGGCTTCACGGACAGGCTTCACAAAAGGGATTCGAAAAACGGAACAAAAAAGGAAGAAATTTTAAAAACGGAATGGCTTAATAGGGATCTTCCAGGGGGACCTTGTGGATGCCACCGAGAGAGAAAATATAAAGAAGAGATAGGGTATCAGAGAACTCATACGAAGCCATTTGGACCATGATTTTCTAGTGGAGCTACTTTTTCTTTTCCAGAAGAACTACCCATTGTGTAGGAGAGTGCCAATGTACAACATTGGACATTAGGATGACGTCCTCAACTCTATAGCAAGAACAGATGATCCATCAAACTAGTTCTAGAGCATATCGTGCTAGCGGTAGTTGTTTAGGGCGGCTGACGACCATACTAGAGAGGATTTCATGCATGTCAATGCCAACTACTTGTATAATAATGTGAATAATGTTGATAGAAAATCATTTAAGCCAAAGAAATCCCCCCTTTGTACCACATTATTCTGAGGAGGCCATAGGGAACTTAGAGAGGGGGGGGGGCGATGAGTTGGATATGCACATGGGAGGACACATTACGGAAGATTAGGCCTGAGCATACTGGTAAGGTTCCTAATGCAAGGAGTTCAGTGTAGAGCTAAGGAAACTAGCCAGTATTAGGTGGCATTGGGCCTTTCAATTCCATATCTATTATCCAAAGCAACTAATGCCCGAGTTACTGATCAGATGGTCATCGAGGACCTACACCTTCTATTTTCACCATGGAGAGGTCAACATCATCCTATGGTACATGCATAAGATTTCAGGGGGACCCAATACAGGGGTTGATATAGGATGGGTTCCTCCCTATTGTGAGTGTATGGGAGGATTTGGAGTAGTTGTGACAGCTTGCGAGGGAAATGATGGAACTGGTGCCAAGAGAGGAAAATGAGCTGGTGAGAGACGTCAATTTCATGCGGTGGTTCTATATATTTCTAAACGTCCTATAATATGGGATGTTTCACAACTTGTTTGAGGTATGTAGCCTTTTCATGAATTTTTTTGAGCTTAATGTTTTTGTGATGAGTTGGGAAGAGGTTGCAAGTGATTGGAATGTTTTGAATAAGTATAGAGGATTTTCTATGTGCACAATGTTTGAGAACGGTTAGGGGTAACCATGCAGATTCAATTGGAAACAGTACAAGGGGAGACAATATCCTTCGCATAGCCTACACAATGTTTTCCAAACCATGAGAGGAAACCATGCAGAGACCCTCTCTCATGGAAGTGACTTGCACATAGTTTTCACACGGTTTTCCAAACAGTGTGGTTGTGCAACCACTTAAAGACAGAGGTTTTAATTCCAAGATCCCTCAGGGGTGCCTCATTTCAGTCCAACTGTTCTCCCATTCATTCCTTGATCGGTATTTTCAGTTCATAATTTTTTAAGTTGTTGTCCCCCTTGTTTTGGAAAATATTCGAAGGGTTTTCTTAGTGGTTTGAATGTGGTTTATCATGTGTAAGTCTCACCTCTTGGTTTCTTTGTGGATTCATCAAGATCTACATGTCCTAATAACTTAGTATTCATGATCTACACCCTTTTTGTGTAGATATTGGGGTTTGGTTTCTTTGGGTGTTTATTTTATGGATTGTGAATGTTACGTAAGTGGATCTATAGTGGTTTTGATAGTGTGTTCACCGGTTTTGAGGTGTGGTGGCTTGTGAGTTGAATTCTCCTGAACCCTAATAGTAAGTGGATTCTCTATTGACACCACATTTATTTAAAGTGATGTTTGGTTATAATAAATTTGTTTTTTTTCATAATTAATGATGTTTTTGATGTGTGAAATTGGCTATAAATCCCATTGGTTTTGTTTTGGAGATTTTGTGGAAAGGGGGTATTGTGGTGAAATGCTCTCATTGTGGGTTTTAAAATAGAAATATTAAAATGTGATTATGGGATTGATTTTTGAAAATGGTTGATGGAAAAAGGGTCTTTAATAAATATCGTGTTTTATAGAAATGATTTTGGGCATGAAAAATTATTTAAAGGTGGATTTAATAAATGGGTGATTTAGTGAATTTTTTTGGCCTCCGATGGAAATGATTCATTTAATGTTGTGTAGACTTGGTGTTTTATATGCAGGGTAATGTCTTGTTAGAATGTTTTTAGGAAGTGGACTGAATGCACCACTATAATAAGGGGATGTATAATGGACTAAAGGGCCACCATTAATGGATAAGTGGGCGGGGAGTACCACTAGTGGGAATGGGTGAACGGGTTAGAGATAAGATCCAACATTTTTGTTTCCTTATTATGGATTTTGTTTCAATGTGTAAATTATTGAGCTATTGTGTAAATGAGGAAATGTCTTGTGTAATTATTTCTTGGATTTTCCTTGGTTACATTGTTTGGGTGAGGTGTCTTGTCAAGGGTGTGGTTGGATTATGCTAATGGTTTCACTGGTGATTGTTTTATATAAACTTTTTTATATTTATGTGATAATAGTTCTATCATAGTGGAGTGTATTTCAAAGTAATTTGGGGAAAACATACTGAGTAATAGTACTCATCCCTCTGCATTGGAACATTGGTTCTTTTGAAGATGTCATAATCAGGGTCACAAGTAATGGAAAAGCATCTCAATTCTAGTTTCTTTTTGTGAGTCTTGAGATATTTTTTGGTGCTTGGAGCATGGAGCATGGTGTGCAGCTGTATAGTGTGTCTTGTTTTATTTTGGGATCTCTTGTATAGTCTTCCGCACAATACTCTAATTTTGTGTTGTTTTTTATTGGTTTGTTTTGAATTTTGGAACAACTTGGTGGTCTTTTGGAAATACTTTCTTGAATGTTTTACTGACATGCGTCATATAGTACTTGTGATTGGTTGGTTTGGATGGTATGGTCTTATGGGATTATTATTCCCCAAGTTGTTCTCGAAGACCTCATCTTTTATTTCCAGCCTTTAGAGACTTGGGAACGTCACATGAGGATATATATCATTCCCCAATCCTCTCATGCCAATGGGATGGGATAGATGTGACAAGTGGTATCAGTTCGCTCGGTTCTTGTCTTTCATGTGAGAGCAGATGTTTGATCCTTGGTGTTGATCGTTAGTCTTGGTGTTGACATTCGTTCATGGCCTATTCATTGATTCGGGATGGTAGAAAGGTATAGGATTTTTAGATCATGGAATTTATATCATAAAAGGACTTAGGAAACCCTTTTATTTTGAACGTCATGTTAATAGAGAGTTGGGTACATAAGTTTTTGGAGGAACTTATAGGCATTGAATATCTCATTGTTGTGGGTGTAGCCAATGAGATGATCTTGGCATGCATGGTAGAAATGACTTTCCCCTAGGATGGATATTTCATTGGGGTATAATTTATTATGGTGTGATATGAATGTGTTGATTTAAAAAATATGTATTGGATTTTAGAATGAATGGATTTGAAATGTGGAAGCTGTTGGTATTCTGAAAATGGGAGGATTTTCAAAAACATTGTGGATTTTTCACAATACTGCAACATGGGAAATGTGAACATATGGAAATCCTGGACATCATATTTGTACTGTAACTGAACTATAATTATTGAATCATGTTTTTCCAAAATAGAAGGACTAGTGGTTGTTTTTATATGAATAGAAATGGCATCGAATAGGCGTCGTAGAGACCAATTGAAGGAGGCTGCTGAAAATGTTGTTGTACCTGAGCCCTAGGTGAACCAGTAGCTAGTGCAGAGTATAGTGCATGCTTTCCAAATTAGTAAGAAGTGTGAATAAAGTTGATCAATCAAGGCATGTGGATCATGCTGTTCGGTTTAAAAAGTAGAATCCTCCCATATTTAAGAGTGATTCGGATCTAATAAGGGTAGAAGCATGGTTGATTAGAATGAATAAGATCATCTAATTCTTGGTAACTCTAGAAGAGTTGAAAGGTAAAATATCCATGAATATGTTGTAAGATATTTCCCTTCAGTGGTGGGAGCTAGCGGTCCAAGCTTAGACGGACCAAGGTATGACATTGGAGGGGATTGAGGAATTGTGTAACCAACAATTCTACCCACATACATTCATAATTAAATGCATAGTGGATTTCATCCATTTCAAAAAGAATAACCTTTCGGTAGCTGTGTGTACAACAATGTTTATGACCATAGTGAGGTTTTCACCTAAGGTGGCAGGTAGTACATCATTGAAAGCTCGTATCATCCAAGATGGTTTAAGGCAAGACATTTGGTACAAGATTATAGTGATGTGTATAGATGATTATTCGAAGATAGTGTATGTATGCTTGGTGGCCGAAACGGATCTCTTGGTTCTGCGAGCAGAGGAAGTGTGTTATTACCCAGGGGGAATAGTGGGAACTCGAACTTTGGGATCAAGCGGATGTGGGAAACTTATTTCCAAGGTGAGTGTAGGACTCAGAATCCGGCTATATGATCGGTGAATCTATATCCAAAGTATCAGACTAAGTCGGGATGTTTTTAGTGTGGTACTATGAGCCACATCAAGCTATATTGTATTCCACAACCTCAAGAATTTCATGATTGTAATCATGTAGAAAATATTCATCATTATTGTTGGAATTCTCTAAGGTCTGGTGTTTGTGACACTCCTCCGGGATCGAAGGGATAGTATGCCTTGACAGGACCAAGGCACCAGTATATGCATTATCGGTAGAGCCGATCCCATATTGGTGATTATATGAAAAGAAATTCTCCTCATGAAATGTCTCAATAAGGGAAAAAGGAACACAATGTGTCAATAAAATAGTTGTTTGGAGCTGAACATGTTGTGATGTACGATCGACCATGACTATCCACAATATAAGGTATGGTTCTTTTAAATTCCACGTTGATGAATGTTTTTTTACATATGGGTTCTTCCCATTATTTTATTTCTTATCAAAAAATTGATTTTTAGGGGTTAATGATAGAAATTATGCCTATGGTGTCATGACCCGTCCTCGGGGCCCGTGCCGTGACTACCCCAATCCCGCCTTCCATAGGCCAGGGGCTGGCGACTAGCACCAAGGCGTAAATCCCGGTAAAAGGGAAGGTATTGCCTTTGTAAAAACACCACAGAGTAAGCAAGCAGAAAAGTAAACATTAAGTAAAAACAGAGTACAACTGAAGTGCGGAAAAGTAAATGGGCCAGTATACAAACCCAACTGAAAGTAAAGTACAACTCGAAAGGGAAAACAACAACTGTAAAGTAAAAGCTGCTACACCGAGCTGTCCACTGGAAATCCCACCTTAAGAGCGGGTACAGATAGCTCCAAGGCTCCTCGGGTCCCGCCGTCCGCTCCGAGCACGTCCCGCCCAGTGGACCACCTCCAGGTACCGTCCTGCTCTGCAAGCCTCAGCCACGATCAACGCTGTCCGTCGTCTGCAACCAACACAACGTAGTGTGGGCATAGCCCGTGCAGGGGTGAGTATAACGATACTCAGTAAGGACCCCGAGACCCTCAAGGCCTCACTAAAACCAACAAGGATAACCACAAGAAGATCTCAACAGATAACCTCTACTTAGATATATGCCCATACATATACCCAAGTTATCAAGTAACCCATCTCAATCATGAGGCAAACACAAGGTCAAAAGTCTCAGCTCAAACCAGGATTTTCATCATTGAAACCGTAACTGTTGAAGAGCTCCGTCTCTGGAGTGTACAGTGGTCCTGTCACAACTTCGAGGTACTGCTCACTAACTTAAGACTGCTGTAGTACTCCACCTATCGAGTATTGCGGGCCAGCCGCTACCACCAAGCGCTCCCATGTGCCGCTACAACCAAGCGCACCACTGTCGTGGGTCTGCCGCTACAACCAAGCGCTCCTCTGTGCCGCTACAACCAAGCGCACCTCTGTCGTGGGTGTGCCGCTACAACCAAGCGCTCCCCTGTGCCGCTACAACCAAGCGCACCTCTGTCGTGGGTCTTCCACTACAACCAAGCGCTCCCCTGTGCCGCTAAAACCAAGCGCACCTCTGTCGTGGGTCTGCCGCTACAACCAAGCGCTCCCCTGTGCCGCTACAACCAAGCGCACCTCTGTCGTGGGTCTGCCGCTACAACCAAGCGGTCCCCTGTGCCCCTACAACCAAGCACACCTCTGTCGTGGGTCTGCTGCTACAACCAAGCGCTCCCCTGTGCCGCTACAACCAAGCGCACCTCTGTAACGCATCGGGTCGTTTCGATCAGCAGTCGTCAGGTCTTAGTCAGCTACACGGTCTCCGTGCTCCGCCCGCTCGTCTCCGGGAGGGTCCGCTCCACGAGCTACTGGTCGATACTCCAAGTATCCGAAAGTCCCGCAAGGAGGTATCTCAAAGGACCACCTCGTCATAGGGGTCTCAACGCAACAGACGGCGCGTCAATCGGACGCCCGGTCCGTGAGTTATTAGCCTTTTCGTCCCAGGGGCCCGGTTGGTTTCGTGAGCGAACCAATCCGGCCGTAACTCAACTATACCCCGAACACTCACAGGGTATACTCATAGGGACCGTTTTTCAACGTGATCACCAATGTCGCTGACGGTTCGTCAAACGGACGTCTGGTCTGAAAGATATCAGCTTTTCCGTTCCAGGGGCCCGGTTGGATTTCGGTGCGATCCAACCCGGCCACTATCCATATGCATCCAAAACTCGGGCGGAGGATGCCAAAAGTTCCGTCTCATCAAGAAGAACTCAACGCAACAGACGGCACGTCAATCGGACGCCCGGTCTGAGAGTTATTGGCCTTTTCGTCCCAGGGGCCCGGTTGGTTTTTAAGGAAAAACCAACCCGACCGTACTCCACTTGCGTCCAAACCTCGGGTGGAGTGAGCCAAAAGATCCTTCTCACTAAGAGGAAACTAACAAAGCTGACGGCACGTCAATCGGACGTCCGTAGCTCAAGATATGAGTGTTTCCGCTCCGAGGGCCCGGTTGGTTTCGTGTACGAACCAACCCGGCCGAACCCAAAGTATTCCAAAACTTTGAGTGCGATAAACTGAAACTACCGTCTCGATCCAAGGATCGCGTTGCCGCTGACGGCGGGTCGTTTGGAGGCCCATAGCTCAAGATACGACCATTTGAACGAAGTCCGTCCGAAAACGGGGGGTCCGGGCCCGGGCCGACCCGGCCCGACCCCCCCTGGTTGGCCCGAACCGGGTCGGGTCCGACCCGGTTGGCCCGGCCCGGCCCGGCCAGGGCCGGTCCGGCTCGGCTCGGCCGGGCGGCCGAGCGGCCGACGCGGGGGAAAGCCGACGCCCCGCGTGACACCCCCGCGGCACCCACGGGGTGTCGGCCAGACACCCGCGGGGTGTCGCCCTGGACACCCGCGGGGTGCCGCGTGACAACCCTGCGGCACCCGCGGGGTGTCGCGCTGGACACCCGCGGCACCCGCGGGGTGTCGCGCTGGACACCCGCGGCACCCGCGGGGTGTCGAGCTGGACACCCGTGGCACCCGCGGGGTGTCGCGCTGGACACCCGCGGGGTGCCACCGCCTCCGGCCGCCGGTGCCGCCGGAGTCGCTCCAGTGGCCCGTATTCCTTCTCATCTGCGCCGTTGTTCCTCCCGGGTTCCGTTCTTTACTGCGGGATCATCAAACACCCGTTGCGGCACGTTCCGTCATCGCCCGCCAAACCCGCAAAACACGAAGAACGGCGGAGGGTTGTCGGGCCGTGTTCGTTTGACCCGCACCCTCCGCGTCAGATAAAAACAACGGGAGAAAATAGAATGTTCAACACATGAACCAACAATTTTAATAAAATAAAATTGTTTCTTTGATTCCGGTTCTTTAATTTTTAAATAATGTTCATGGGAATATAAGGAGGGGTATTTCCAAAATATAAAATACCTACCTCAAGCATCGTCGAGCGAGGGTTCGTCGCGGATTTTCTCGTCGCGGAAGAAAGCGTCGCGGGAAGGGAATCGTCGATGTCACGTCGCGGTTCAGTGTCGCGGAAGAGGATTCGTAGATGAAGACGGAGGTTGTCCGAGGTGGAACAGCGTCTCCCTTCCTTTGATGTGGAAAGAAGAACGAGGGATGGCCCGTCGTCGTTCTTCGGAAGAAGGACGTGACGACGTTCTTCGTCAGAGACCGATTCGTTCTTCACGTTCTTCGTCGTTGAAGAAGATGTTCTTCAAGCCTCCAAAATCCTCCCAACGTGACAAGAATCAAAAAAATAAAATAAGCCCAAGTCTTATTTTATTAACACAAGATAAGAAATTGAATTTCAAAAGAAAAGAAACGATCAATTAATCTCAAAGAATTAATTGTAACAAATTAACAGCCCAATTAAATGGGGCGTTTCTTAACCAGAAAAACGCACGGTTGACTTCTTTTAATAGGGGGGGGGGGGCGGGTGCGTTACTTAAGAAGAAAAGGAAACGGTGGGGCTAGTGCGGGCCCCACCTCACAAATATCCTACCAAGGGGGTAGGATATTCCTAGATAGCTCATTATCCAGTTCAACTCAGTTCAAGCCGCCTTTAAGTGGCTTCAAGTGGCTTCCAAGCGGCTTAAGTGAAATAAAATAAAGTTGTCGCAAAATTATTTTATTTCTTAACTTTAAGCCCGAAAAATTAAAAACCACACCCGAGAAAACGCAACTCCGGAAGAGGCGTTTCTAAGAGAATATCGGCGCTGCGATTTCATCGGTGCCCTCAGAATTCGATTCCGGTCACCAGTTCAAAAGTTAGAAAAACCCGCTCGTCCGTTCACTGAACGTACCCGAGCCAAACTTCGGAAAATGATTCCGGGCACACCGGGCCTCGGAATCAGGCGCCGTCAGAAACTGCGTTCTTGTAAAATTCCAAAGAAAATTAAGAAAAAAAATTTCCTTGAAATTTACGGGTCTTTACATTACTCCCACCACAGGGCTTTACGTCCCCGTAAAGCTTCAACACAAACTAGGGATACAAAGGCGGTACTGAGCACGCATCTGAGCCTTCCGCTCCATGTGCTCACCTAGACCTTCTCTATCGTGGCCCGGACCACCTCTGGTCCCACTAGAGCTGCTATGATTTCTTCCTTGCCGATAAGAGAAATCTGGTCTAATCCCCTGGATGAACCACGTTCTTCGCCTAATACGGTCAATCCCGACATGGATGATACTAATCCATACCAAGGATGACGTCGTAAGGCCTCGACGCTACTACCAAGAGATCCAACCGTTACTCTCGCCTCCAAGGGTTGAGTCACAGTGTCGGCATCAGTGTGTGGTAACTGGGTCTCCTCCAGTAGATGTCTCACAAGTGAGGGTCAAGTCAACAGTCAAAACTAGAACCTCTTAGTAACAACACAAGAGAGGACAGGGAAGTAAATGCCACAAGAAAAGGTGTCTTTTATTACTGCAGCTCAAGTACAAAGACACAACGCATATACAAACATACATCAACAAAACTAGAAGCAACATGAACAAAAGTCTCTAGGTCTGGAGCTAGTCCCGCTCCTGTCCATCTGCTCCCGGAGCCCCATGATCGTAGGCCTCAACTGCCTGAAGATGAGCTCTCCCATGTCCTCCTGTCCCCTGCGGTCGGGGTGGACCGCCTGGTGGTGGTGGTGGCAGAGCCTCAAAGCGTCGCCCACCACCTGCTGCTCGGCCAGCTCCTCTGCCTCGTCCGCCTCCTCCTTGCGGACCGCCACAGTCGACCCTCTGCCTCTGCCTGGGTGGCCCCTCCACTGTCTGCTGCTCCTTGGTACGGCGGGTCGGGCAGTCACGAGCCATGTGGCCCTGCCCGCCGCACGAGTAGCACTGCCTGCCTCTCGGAAGGCTGGCTTCGCGCTGTGTGCCCCGCACTGCTGAGCCAGTGTCCCGAGGTCATCTTCCGGAACCCTGAGTCATCCGTCGGCTACCTGCTGCCGAAGACTCCGCCACCTGCCGCCCTGCGGTAGGCCTCGCTGTAGACTCAGCCAGAAAGCTCTCGATCAGAAGGGCTCGCTCTAGCACTCCTGCCTGGGTCGGGATGCTGAGGGAGATCAGCGATGCCCTGATCTCGTGTCTCAATCCCTGCTCGAAGGTCCGGGCCCGGAAGAAGGGGTCCCATACCATGTCTGTCGAGTAGCAAGAAAGGTCGGTGAACCTCGCCGTGTACTGGTCTACCGTCAAGCTGCCCTGCCGCAGCTGAAGAAGCTCCTGAATGCGCACCGCACGGAGGGTGGCCGGGACGAACTATGAGCGGAAGAGGCTCTCGAAGTCCGTCCAGATGAGGGAGGCCTCATCGTGCACCTGGAGCATCAATCTCCACCATCTTCCTGCTGTCGCGTGCAGGAGACTCGCTGCGAGGATCACCATGAGGTCTGCTGGTGTCCTCACTAATCTGAAAACCCGAACAACTGCCTCCATCCAGTCCTCGGCGGCCTGAGGGTCCGTCTCCCCGCGGAACCTGGGCGGTCGCTGGTGCTGGAACTCATGCAGTGCACTAAGGCGACATGCATCGTCAGCGGCTGGGGCTGGTAGCATCGGTGCCTCGGCGGGTATAGGTACCGACGGTGCCTCAGCTGTCAAAGGGCCCTGTACCGAGTCCTCGACGCTCGGTGGGCTGTCATCACGCTCCACTCTCGGAATCCTAGCTGGCTGTCATCGTGGGGCCATCCTGAAAAAAAACAGGTGCGCCACGGTCAGGACAGTATACCTGGTGAGCTGACACAAGTAACCACAAGGAAAACATGAAACACACATGCAATCAATGTTTTCGTGAATTAAGTCGGAAATCAGAAGTCAGGGTCCTGGTATACGGATACGTCGGCCACCGTACCAACACTGGACTCCTTGGACTGATAACCACACCCAATACGCTAAACACTATTGCTTCACATAGAAGAAAGATCAGAGTTCCCGGTAGAACCGACCACCTCTGATACCAATCTGTCACGACCCGTCCTTGGGGCCCGTGCCGTGACTACCCCAAGCCCACCTTCCATAGGCCAGGGGCTGGCGACTAGCACCAAGGCGTAAATCCCGGTAAAAGGGAAGGCATTTCCTTTGTAAAAACACCACAGAGTAAGCAAGCGGAAAAGTAAACACTAAGTAAAAACAGAGTACAACTGAAGTGCGGAAAAGTAAATGGTCCAGTATACAAACCCAACTGAAAGTAAAGTACAACTCGAAAGGGAAAACAACAACTGTAATGTAAAAGCCGCTACACCGAGCTGTCCACTGGAAATCCCACCTGAAGGGTGGGTACAGATAGCTCTAAGGATCCTCGGGTCCCGCCGTCCGCTCCGAGAACGTCCCGCCCAGTGGTCCACCTCCAGGTACCGTCCTGCTCTGCAAGCCTCAGCCACGATCAACGCTGTCCGTCGTCTGCAACCAACACAACGTAGTACGGGCATAGCCCATGCAGGGGTGAGTATAACGATACTCAGTAAGGACCCTGACACCCTTAAGGTCTCACTAAAACCAACAAGGATAACCACAAGAAGATCTCAACAGATAACCTCTACTTAGATATATGCCCATACATATACCCAAGTTATCAAGTAACCCATCTCAATCATGAGGCAAACACAAGGTCAAAAGTCTCAGCTCAAACCAGGATTTTCATCATTGAAACCGTAACTGCTGAAGAGCTCCGTCTCTGGAGTGTACAGTGGTCCTGTCACAACTCCGAGGTACTGCTCACTAACTTAAGACTGCTGTAGTACTCCACCTATCGAGTATTGCGGGCCAGCCGCTACCACCAAGCGCTCCCATGTGCCGCTACAACCAAGCGCACCACTGTCGTGGGTCTGCCGCTACAACCATGCGCTCCCCTGTGCCGCTACAACCAAGCGCACCTCTGTCGTGGGTCTGCCGCTACAACCAAGCGCTCCCCTGTGCCGCTACAACCAAGCGCTCCCCTGTGCCGCTACAACCAAGCGCACCTCTGTCGTGGGTCTGCCGCTACAACCAAGCGCTCCCCTGTGCCCCTACAACCAAGCGCACCTCTGTCGTGGGTCTTCTGCTACAACCAAGCGCTCCCCTGTGCCGCTACAACCAAGCGCACCTCTGTAATGCATCGGGTCGTTTCGATCAGCAGTCGTCAGGTCTTAGTCCGCTACACGGTCTCCGTGCTCCGCCCGCTCGTCTCCGGGAGGGTCCGCTCCACGAGCTACTGGTCGATACTCCAAGTATCACAATGTCCCACAAGGAAGTATCTCGAAGGACCACCTCGTCATAGGGGTCTCAACGCAACAGACGGCGCGTCAATCGGACGCCCGGTCCGTGAGTTATTAGCCTTTTCGTCCCAGGGGCCCGGTTGGTTTCGTGAGCGAACCAATCTGGCCGTAACTCAACTATACCCCGAACCCTCACAGGGTATACTCATAGGGACCATTTTTCAACGTGATCACCAATGCCACTGACGGTTCGTCAAACGGACGTCTGGTCTGAAAGATATCAGCTTTTCCGTTCCAGGGGCCCGGTTGGATTTCGGTGCGATACAACCCGGCCACTATCCATCTGCATCCAAAACTCGGGCGGAGGATGCCAAAAGTACCATCTCATCAAGAGGAACTCAACGCAACAGACGGCGCGTCAATCGGACGCCCGGTCTGAGAGTTATTGGCTTTTTCGTCCCAGGGGCCCGGTTGGTTTTTAAGGCAAAACCAACCCGACCGTACTCCACTTGCGTCCAAACCTCGGGCGGAGTGAGCCAAAAGATCCGTCTCACTAAGAGGAAACTAACAAAGCTGACGGCACGTCAACCGGACGTCCGTAGCTCAAGATATGAGCGTTTCCGCTCCGAGGGCCCGGTTGATTTCGTGTACGAACCAACCCGGCCGAACACAAAGTATTCCGAAACTTTGAGTGCGATAAACCAAAACGACCGTCTCGATCCAAGGATCGCGTTGCCACTGACGGTGGGTCGTTTGGAGGCCTGTAGCTCAAGATACGACCATTTGAACGAAGTCCGTCCGAAAACGGGGGGTCCGGGCCCGGGCCGACCTGGCCCGACCCCCCCTGGTTGGCCCGAACCGGGTCGGGTCCGACCCGGTTGGCCCGGCCCGGCCCGGCCAGGGCCGGTCCGGCTCGGCTCGGCCGAGCGGCCGAGCGGCCGACACGGGGGAAAGCCGCCGCCCCGCGTGACACCCCCGCGGCACCTGTGGGGTGTCGGCCAGACACCCGCGGGGTGCCGCGGGACAACCCCGCGGCACCCGCGGGGTGTCGCCCTGGACACCCGCGGGGTGCTGCGGGACAACCCCGCGGCACCCGCGGCACCCGCGGTGTGTTGCGCTGGACACCCACGGGGTGTCGTGCTGGACACCCGCGGCACCCGCGGGGTGTCGCGCTGGACACCCGCGGGGTGCCGCCGCCTCCGGCCGCCGGCGCCGCCGCGCCGGCGACCCGCGCCGCCACCGGCTTCCGTGGGCCGCCGGAGTCGCTCCGGTGGCCCGTTTTCCTTCTCGTCTGCGCCGTTGTTCCTCCCGGGTTCCGTTCTTTACTGCGGGATCATCAAACACCCGTTGCGGCACGTTCCGTCGTCGCCCGCCAAACCCGCAAAACACGAAGAACAGCGGAGGGTTGCCGGGTCGTGTTCGTTTGACCCGCACCCTCCGCGTTAGATAAAAACAACGGGAGAAAATAGAATGTTCAACACATGAACCAACAATTTTAATAAAATAAAATTGTTTCATTGATTCTGGTTCTTTAATTTTTAAATAATGTTCACGGGAATATAAGGAGGGGTATTTCCAAAATATAAAATCCCTACCTCAAGCATCGTCGAGCGAGGGTTCGTCGCGGATTTTCTCGTCGCGAAAGAAAGCGTCGCGGGAAGGGAATCGTCGATGTCACGTCGCGGTTCAGTGTCGCGGAAGAGGATTCGTAGATGAAGACGGAGGTTGTCCGAGGTGGAACGACGTCTCCCTTCCTATGATGTGGAAAGAAGAACGAGGGATGGCCCGTCGTCGTTCTTCAGAAGAAGGACGTGACGAAGTTCTTCATCGGAGACCGATTTGTTCTTCACATTCTTCATCGTTGAAGAAGATGTTCTTCAAGCCTCCCAAATCCTCCCAACGTGACAAGACTCAAAAAAATAAAATAAGCCCAAGTCTTATTTTATTAACACAAGATAAGAAATTGAATTTCAAAAGAAAAGAAACGATCAATTAATCTCAAAGAATTAATTGTAACAAATTAACAGCCCAATTAAATGGGGCGTTTCTTAACCAGAAAAACACACGGTTGACTTCTTTTAATAGGGGGGGGGTGCGGGTGCGTTACTTAAGAAGAAAAAGAAACGGTGGGGCTCATGCCGGCCCCACCTCACAAATATCCTACCAAGGGGGTAGGATATTCCTGGATAGCACCTTATCCAGTTCAACTCAGTTCAAGCCGCCTTTAAGTGGCTTCAAGTGGCTTCAAGCGGCTTAAGTGAAATAAAATAAAGTTGTCGCAAAATTATTTTATTTCTTAACTTTAAGTCTGAAAAATTAAAAACCACACCCGAGCAAACGCAACTCCGGAAGAGGCGTTTCTAAGCGAATATCGGCGCTGCGATTTCATCGGTGCCCTCAGAATTCGATTCCGGGCACCAGTTCAAAAGTTAGAAAAACCCGCTCGTCCGTTCACTGAACGTACCCGAGCCAAACTTCGGAAAATGATTCCGGGCACACCGGGCCTCGGAATCAGGCGCCGTCAGAAACTGCGTTCTTGTAAAATTCCAAAGAAAATTAAGAAAAAAAATTTCCTTGAAATTTATGGGTCTTTACATATGGTTCTCAAACATCAAACTCCTTTGGGTGAAAAAGAGTGTTGACCTTGTTGTGTAGAGAAGGTACTGTACTACTGGATAAAATTGAATTGATGTGGGACTTCTCAGTTCTTGAGATGGATATGAATGATATAATCTTCAAAATGGATCAGTTGACAATGTTTAATGCCCAAATTGACTGTTATGCACAACCTTTTAGTTTTGTGATAGAGGATGGTGTGATACATCTCTTTGGAGGGGAGAAGAATGAGAAGTAGGGTGCAACTGGCCTGTTGGCACAAGTGGTTGGCATGATATCATATTGGTTAGTAGATTTTTCATTTCCAGCAATGGAAGGTATCAATAAGATTTTTATTCTAGTAGTTATGGATCATTTTATTGATGTTTTTCCAAATAATTATCATGGTTACCACCGATTTGAGAAGTGAAGTTTATGATCAATCTCATTCTGGGGACAAGTAATATATCACTTACATCTTACCAGAAGGCACCTGCAGAATTTTGGGAATTAAAAGTGCAGTTGGAAGAGTATGATAACAAAGGGTTCATCTGGCCTAGTGCATCTCTATGGGTTGTGCCAGTGTAGTTTCTTTAGAAGGTGGATGGAACCTAGCAGATTTGTGTTGATTATCATAGAATTAATTTGGTTACGAAAAAGAACCTATATCAACATCCATGCATTGATGACTTGTTTGACCAATTGAGTGAAGCTTAGTGATTCTCTAAGATTGAATTGTGATCAGGGTGTCCTCAATTGTGGGTGCAAGTGGTGGATATTCTAAAAACAACTTTCGTAAATATATATGTCCAATAAAATTAGGTGGTTATGATTTTTGGTCTAATGAATGCACCAGCAGTGTTCATGGGATTGATAAATCAGATACTTCGGAGATATCTGGATCATTTTGTGGTGGTGTTTATTGATGATATACTAGTGTATTCAAGGACAAGGGTAGAGAATGAGCAGTACTTAGAGATAATATTAAGGATATTGAGGGATCATCGATTGTGTTCCAAATTGTCAATGTGTGACTTTTGGATACATGAGGTTCATTTTTCTGACCATGTTATTTCTAAGAGGGGTGTTCCTATAGATCTGAAAAATATAGAGACATTTGTCTCCTGGAAAAAACCAATGTATGTTTTTGAGATATAGAGCTTCCTTTGACTAGCTGGGTATTATTGACATTTTTTTCACGATTTCCCACAATTGGATTTTCCAATGATAGATTTGACAAGGAAGAATGTTCCATGTCAATGGGATGAGTAGTGTCATAAATTTTTTGAAGAGCTATATGGAGCCTTACATCAGCACCAATCATTGATTTTCTAGAACCAAGGAATGTCTACATGGTGTATTGTGAGGCATTGAGATCCGGTTTGGGGTGTGTTCACACGCAAGGAGATCATGTGGTTGAATATAGATCACGAAGTTGAGGTTTCAGGATAATAACTTCTCAATTTCTGATTTGGAGTTGGAAGCATTATTTCCTACATTATAAATTTAGTGTCATTATATCTTCAGTAAGAAATTTATATTGTTTACTGATCTAAAGAGAATAAATAATATCTTCTCACAAAGTGATTTGATCCTGAGGCAAAGTAGATGGGAGAAATATATCGAGATGTTTGTTTTTGACATAATGTACACACCGGGTAAGGGAAATTTATTGGTTGATGCATCAAGTAAGAAGTCATATGCTCAAGTGGTGAAGTAGATATTAGATAATTAGAATTTTATATCGGTCATACACAACAAGCAGTTTTAATGTGAGGACCGAGGTGACAGAGCGGTCTTCCTTCCAGTTCATTTGGTTCTTGACATGGCTAGTTTGGTTGAAGTGGTATAGGCATCTGATTTTGAGTGTAAGGCGATGGGGTCAAAACCCAATGGTTGGGAGACCATTGGGAATTGGGAACTGAATGTGAATTTAGTATTCTATAATCAGAACCAGATGGTTCTACCAGTGTATTTTTAGGTGAAACTTTTCAGGGCTTCTCACGAACCAAGTCGGGATGCCATCTAACCCGACACCCGACCCGGTCCACGACATGATCCGAAGGGTGTTCCCGATCCCCACAGACTGGAAACTAGTGTCGGGCATCATATTTAAAACTAGGGGTAATGATTTGTCCTAATAATAAATAGGATCAAAATATAAAACATTGAAAACGTAGCAGAGCTAACCACAACTAAATCTAAAAAATGAACAATCTGGTCCAATACAAATACAACTAAATAAAACTAACACTGAAAGAACCATGAGCTATAATATGATAAAAAAACCAACAACTAACACGATATCCATGTGACCTCCTAGTCACCCCTAAACACCAGACCACCCTGCTCCAGGAGATAACTCTAACCATAAAAACATGATCAAATCCTGAACTTGCAAAACAGCTCAGGTCTACCGACACCTAGTGGTATAGGTAGGGTGTGAGATAACAGCTTAGTAGGCAATCACCACAGATTCCATGTGGTTTCTTTCCCAAAACAGTCCACTAACACTATTTTAAAATACTATTATAAATATAGTTTTTTTTCACATTTTATTAAACAAGCATAACTTTCTCACTTCAAATGCCAACACATTCCACCATCCATTTTTCAAGAAAACTATCATTTTATACCAAAAACCCAACCAAAACATTACTAATAATAATTTTCAATGGAACAAAATTAAATGGGAGACAATTTCAAAGAATTTAACTTTAAATACAAACACATACATTTAAAATTACCAACCCAACCTACTGTATGTCGATGGGAGGTGCAATATAATCATTGAGCACTAGTCACGGGAACGCCTATAGGCACTATCAAACTGTGAGCCCCATGTACCTCGTATCTTAGTGAAAAGTAACCATAATAATATCCTTTCTCATGAACGAGACACTAGTAGGGAACATAACCATAACCTAGTGGTCCCTAACATCATAATCAAAGTTTAGTTAGTGTTTTCATCATCAAACTTGTTACGTGAAATAGGGTCCAAACCCCACAGGATCACTAGCATACTAGTACAAGTCCGCCCACCAAGATACCCAGACATCCCATTTTGTGCTAAATCAAATTTCACACATCACATGTTACCACATACACCATTTATCAACCACACCAAGCATCTCATTTCATAATCCACCACTTTCACATCACAAACCCACTCTTGAGAAATTAAGTAAACTGAAACATTTCCAATCACTTCAAAAACCATGAGGAACCCCACCACTTCAAATACTTTCGAAAAAAGCATTTCCAAATTTTAGTAAAAACATGAAACACTCGAAACATGGAAAACGGGCCATCACATCACTTAACTATTCAAACCATCTTTTAAAACACCTCAAGTTGCCAACTGGGCATTCACATTTTCAGAATCAAATTATTTTCTAAAATCAACACAAAACATCACCTTTAAAGGTAAAATTCAAAAAGGGCCTTTATGTTTACACACCCAAATGCATTTACCAAAACATTTCCAAAATCATTTTCAAAACCATATTCAAGTGTGAAATGCCAGACAACCCCTCAAGCCAAAAATTTTCCCAAACACACACACCAAAAGCCAAACAGGAATACCCCCCCCATGGGATTCCATTTTAAACAACAGTTAGGATACTAATATTTCAAGGAACACCAAAAAAAAATTTCCACAAAACCAAACATTTTCTTTAAAACCACAACCAACCATCCATATTATTCAAAGAACACAAAACTATCCCATTGTAACCATAAAACCCTTTTTACAACATTTAAACACTTTTAATAAGATAAATCATTACCAAACCATACATACAAAAGCATGATCACAAATAATAAAAAACCATCCCACCATAATCAAGGCCAAACATTTCATAAAAACCCCCAATTTAACTATAAATAACAAAGAGATTTCAAACAATAACCCTAGGTTCAATGAACCTAGGTATTTTACTCAAATCCCTTTAAAAACCAATTTTTAGTAAATTCTACCAATAAGAAGACATCATTTGCATAAATCCATAGATATTTTAGAGGATCAAAATAATTTTAATAATTAAATGAAAACACACAAGGGAATTTGGAGTGTTCCGAAAAGGAACAAGTTGGAAACACCTACCTCAACCATGTGCGAATGGAATGAAACATCAAGGGAGGAGAGATCTAACCCCCAATGACCATTCTCATAGCCTATATCCAAATAAAAATTAACATTAATAAACCATAGACATTAGGGTTTGGAAATGGAAGAAAAACCCCAAAGGAAACCCATGAACAAAGAGGGAAAGAGAAGGAGAGAATATTTGATGAAGGAAACATGATGAACCACCAACATTTTTGATAAATCTTCCCAAAATCGCCCCAACTAGAAGTAGGAAGTAGAAGGAGGATAATCTAGTAGATTCCAAACTGATAGGGCTTAATATTAGAGGTGGAATCACCCCAATCAGAGCTCCACGTCAAAAGTTATAAAGCCCGCAATTGGATTCACGGTTTAGCTACATGATTTTTCAAACCCTGCAAAAACCATGCGATGGATACCAGAAACTTCTAAAAAATCGCATGGTTAGCATTTACGGTTTTTCCAGGCAGTAAACAAACCACTCAACATGAAAAATTGGCCAAAACCCCCCAAATTACATCCCAAACACTAGGGAAGTCCACCCATTGATCCTTGAATGTTTTAAACACAATATAGAGACATCGACAACAACAAACAATCTCCAAAATGAAACATTATCTCAATCCCAACAATAATAACAAATCATAGGTATAAAAGGAAACCCAAAACAACAAAAACACAAGGAAATATTTTGGGCACTCAACCCAAAACTCAACAAAAATATCCAACATCGAGAAAAGAATAAAATAAGAGAGTATTTGTGGTCAGGGTGTGACTGGGCTTATCATCATTCCAAGTGGGTTATCCATCATAGAATTCATAAAATGTATAAGGAGATGAATGTGTAATTTTGGTGGTAAGGTATAAAAATGTATGTGGTCAAGTTTGTTTTGAGATGCTTGACTTGTTAGCATGTCAAGGCATAGAATCTGCAGAAAACATGCATGTTGCAGTATTTACATATCCCAGTGTAGAAATGGGAGTAGATAGAAATGGATTCTGTTATGGGTCACCAATGAACGATTAGGAAAAAGGATGAAATATGGGTTATTTTGGATTGGCTCAAAATTTCTTCCTATTTCATCCTGATTCCTGAATCTCATACGGTGGAGGATTTGTCCAAAATCTATACCTGCGAGGTGGTAAAGAGGCATGGTGTTTCAGTTTTGATTATATCAGATAGTGTTTCGAGGTTCACATCTCATTTTTGGGAATATATGTGGCACTAAATTGGGACATAGTTGAATTTGAGCACGACATCTCAACCTCAGGCGAATTGTCAATTCGAGCGGATGACACACACCTTTGAGGATATGTTAATGGCTTGTGTGATGGTTTTTTTCTAGTTCATAGGAGGATCACTTATTGTTGGTGGAGTTATCCTATAATAATAGTTATCAGGCTTTGATATATATGGTTCCATTTGAGTCTTTTTATGGGTGTATTTGTCATTCTCCACTATGTTGGGTGGAAAAGGGCGAGACTTCGAGGATCAGACCCCGCCTTGTCCAAGAAACTGCAGAAAAGATCGAGTTGATCAGGAGGATGATGGAGAACGATCCAAGTCATTTGAAATCATATGTGGACCATCTTCTATGATTTTTATCATTTGAGGTGGGTGTTTATGTGTTTTTGAGAATCTCTCCTAGTTTGGGACTTCATCAGTTAGGGAAGCAAGGTAGGTTATCTACACTGTATATTGAGATTTTTTAGGTACATTAGTGGATTGGAGCGGTGGATTATCATTTGTATTTTCAACCATGGTTTAGTGCGGTGCCCAATGTGCTTCATGTGTTTTATTTGAAAAATTATCATCCGGATCGTGACCATGTGATTTGTTGGGATCATGTTTAGCTAGAACCAGATGCTTCCTTGGGGCACCTGGTAGTGAGAATTTTTTATAGGTAAGATAATGTATTCAATGGTAATATCATCAATTTAGATCAGGTTTTGTGCAAAATGGTCAGATTAAAGAGGATACATTGGAGCGGTAGAAAGGGATGATTGATTAATCGCCCAATCTTTTTCGGTAATGTAATTGTTCCCTAATTTCAGAGGATGGAAATTCTAATGGTGGGGAGAATGTAGAAGCCTCTATTTGAGCTATTTAGCCTTTATATGACTTTTTATGTGATTAATGTTCTTGGGATGATTTGGGAAGATGATGGGAGAGTTTGGAATGGTTTTGAATATGTTTAGAAGGTTTTCTAAGGGTGAACAATTTGAGAATGGTAAGGGGAAACCAAGATGGTTCTATAGGATACTGTGTCGGGGGAGAGAGTAGACTTCACACAGCTTGCACATGATTTTACTAACCTTGTGAGGAAACTGTACGGACCCCCTCTCTAGAGGTAGTGGCTAGCACACAGTTAGCGCACGCTTTTCCAAACCGTGCGGGCTAACCGTCCAACCACTTAAAGATAGAGTTTTTAAATTTGGAATCCCTCAGGGGTGTCTTTTTCACTCCAATTCTTCTCCTACTTGATACTCACTTGGGATTTTGGGTTCTCAAAGGTTTAAGTTTCTCTCCCACTTGTTTTGGAAGAGATTCAAAGAAGTTTCGTGGTGGTTTGAAGTTGGGTTCTTCTATGTAAGTCTCTCCTCTTGGTTTCTTTGTGGTTTCTTCTATATATTTCTCTCCCTATCTATTAGTTTTATAGAAATACACCCATTGTGTGTAGATATAGGGTTGGGGTTTCCTTAGGGGTTGATTTTATGGCTTTTGGATGTTAGGGAAGGGGATCTAGAGCGATTTCGAAGGTGTGTTGGCCGGTTTTACGGTGTGGTTTCTTGTGGTTCAACTTTTACAGAACCCTAAAGGTAGGTGGCTTCTCTCTCAACTCCACATTAGAATAACATGATGCTTGGTTACAATTATTATGTCTTGTTGAGAATTAAATTTGTTTTTGATGTATGAATTTTTTTTGAAATCTCATTGGTGTTGTTTTGGGGATTTTTGTGAAAATGGTTTTCTTGTGGTGAAATTTACTAGTATTGGATTTTAAAATGGAAATTTTAAAATTGGTTTCTAGAATTTTTTAGAGAAATGGTTAATTGAAGAAGGGTTTTCAATAAAGATTTTGTTTTATTGAAATTTTTTTGGCATGGAAAATGATTCAATGGTGGTTTCAATAAATGAGTGATTTAATAAAGTGGTTTGGCATATGATGGAAATGATTATATGCATGTTGGGTGTCCTTAGTAGGTTATATGATTGGATATGTCTTGTTGGGAGGTTGTGTGCATGTGTATGAGAAGAACCACTATAATAGGGGGTGGATAGTGGATGGAAGGGCCACCATCAAAGGATAAGTGTGCGGGGAGTACCACTTGTGGGAATGGGTGAATAGGTTGGATGGGAGCTCCACCGTTTTGTTAGCCTTGTTATGTATTTATTTTCCAGATGGAAATTTTTGTGCTAATGTATAAATAAAGAAATGTCTTGTGGAATGTTTTCTTGGCTTTCCCTTGGTTTCTTTTTTTGGGTGAGGTGGCTGGGTTTGTATGTGTTTGGATTACGTTAATGGTTTCACTTGTGATTATTTTAAATAAACAAGTTTATGTGTGAACGGTTTTATCCATGTGGTTTATGTTGGGATGTCATTTTCTAAAAACCTACTATGTATTAGTACTCACCCCCTACTTTAGCACATTGGTGAATTTGTATAAGTCTTATCCCAGGACACATGTTTAGGTAAAGCATCTCATTTCTAGTGCCTTGTGGTGATGCTTGGGAGATGTGTTGGTGCTTGGAGCAAAGAGCTTGGTGTGGAATTGAGGGGTGTGGCTTGGTTTATTTTGGGTTATCTTGTTTAGTCTTCCACATAGTACTCTAATTCTGCATTTGGTTGTATTGGTTTTTGATTGAATTGTGGAACAAGTTTTTAGTATTTTTGTAATACATGCTTTAATGTTTTATTGAATTACAATATATATTCCTAGTGAGTGGATGGTTTGGTTGGTTTGTCATAAGGGAAAATCATTCCCCAATTTGTTATCGATTCCCTCAGCATTTATTTCAAGCCTTTGGCACCATGGGAATGTCGCTTAAGGGAAAGTGGCATTCCCCACCCCCACAAGCCAATGGGATGTGGTAGGACGTTACATGGAAATTCCATGTGTGCCCTCAGACCTACCGGAAGGGGGTCCAATGAAGAAAATAGCCCTCATACTGGCGACTCTTAGAGGACAGCCCATGGAAAAGGGGGTTTAGTGTCAGTACCGAGCAACAACCAGTGGTTAAGATGGTTGTATTCATTGTGGTTCTTATCTACGGTTGGATCTTTCTAGTGAGGGACACAAACATGGGGAAGCGACCGAGCACGTTTATAATGGCATCCATGTTGGAGACGTGAATACATTTCAACCTTGGGATCCTGATGGTCACCATGTTGTATAAAATGTAGTGGCATATCAGTGAGGGGAAGAAGCCACAGAGGATATGCGGGCCGTTTTACCTTCGGTATGGGTGGTTAACAGTGCATGTTAGGGGTATCTACGAATACCAGAACCCCATCTCCCATCCAAAATAAAATTTTCTCACAGCCAACCGGAATTATGTGGGGAGATTTCCAATGAATCTGACACTGTCGATGGTGTTGAACCGGGTCTAGATGGCAGACGAGTTCAATTTAAACCTGTTCATGTTTCCAACGAGTGTGTTTACTATAAAGTCCAGATAACAGAAGATCATTGGCCCAAACTCCTAGCATTTCTGAGTAGACTTCTGGTGGTGTGGGACAACCATGATTCTCTCTACGAACTGTACACCCCACACCATTTTTCGAGATAGTTCTGGTGTCTGCAGTGGCTTACCCTACATATCTAATTGGGGGGAGCGCCATGGGGAGAACTCATGTGTGATGAGGTAGCTGTGGCTCATGTTCACATGAGAGGATGGGAAGATGTGGAATAAGCTGCCTCTACCCACAACTATCTTCAAGCTACTGATGGATTGTGCTAGGATATGTGAGTGTCATACTGGTGGAGAAGCTGAAGTAGCAATCCATCCGGGTCCCTGACAGGGTGTCTCCCAAACCTCGAGGTGGGGGTCGGAAGGCGGCGAGGACGTATCATGGTGTTGGGGATGAATTGGGGATGGGGAATTCACCAATCAAAAGGTATAAAATAGTAGTGAATCCAGTGTTTCAAGAGGGAAAAAATTCTCCAGAAGGGTGGCTTCCCTTGAGATTTCGTAGGATATCCACCTCGGCTCCTGGGAGGTGCCTTCCCCAAAAAGACATTCCAGAGAATCTTGTCTTTCTGGAGGCTTGGGAAACATGGTATATCAATATAATATTCATCATCATGTCCGAGATGTGGAAACAAATGAATAATATTGGGATGGATATACTTCTAATCGGTCTGATCATGGTCGGATTTTTGGTACCCTAAGAGGAGGGGGAGCAATAAATTGCTAAAATGGGGAACATTTTGTACTCCCAGGGTGCTCTGTGTCCGATGATAGATCTGGTAAAAGCGTTGCTGGATCGAATGGTCCCATCCAAAGTTGTCAACTGTTGAATTGAGGGCTCACTTAACTATGTCGGAAGAATCAGATTAGTCCTCCTTGGGGGGATGAGGCCGGTAGAGCGAGCCCTCTGAAGGATGGTGAGGTCGGTGATTCAGACCCATACTTGGAAGAGTTTGTAGAGGCCCTTGAGTAGAAACCCTAAATAAATTCCTCATATTCTACATACTAGTTATCTAGGACTTCTCTAGTAATATATGATCTTTTTAGGAGGGCCCTATATGCAAAACTCTCTCCTGCCCAATGGTATACGCAGCTGCGGGGCCTTTGGGATCTATGCCCATGTCTATGGCGGTTACCACGATTATCATGGTTGGGACACCCAAGGTGGTTCTTCGAGATTTTTCAGAAATCCCAAAAATATATGGAGGGCCATGCCTCTGGGTCCCAATAGCAACAACCCTCGAGCGAGAATGACTATTTGATCTCTGTTAGTCTCATTTATGTAATTCGTGACTACAACCCAGTGATCAAGTTAACTGAGGCCCATTCATTTTTTGTAATAATAGTTCTTCAAATGGAATGGGCTGCATTGGAATGGTTGGATGGAACTCCTAGCGGCACCTTTCCCTGGGAAATTTTGGTAGTCGTGGAGGCGGATACCCAAATTAATATTGCTACGCTGCTCCTGATCACTAGTGGGACCATTAGTAGGACAATGATTGAGATCATTGAGGAGGAAAACAACGATGAGGATCGATCGAACAACACAAGTCCGGACACACCCAATCAGGCACCTGATACAGACCATAATGATGAGTTCTTAAAGATTTTCCTTGTGTATAATCTTTCTGACCTCACAGATCAGGATGAGACAAACTCTGATGAGAAGGACTACAAAATCGTCCATCACTGGTCACGAAATCTAATCAAGTGCTTCATCGATGATACCCCTTGAGTACAATGTATTGATAAGGTGGGGAAGATTCAGTCTAGGATATATGAAATGTGCTCTAGGGGAGTGGATTCATAGCGTCCTCACATTATCTTCCCAGATCTCATGGTAGAGATGATTAGGGAATATGACTGCAGCCTTGGTGTTGGTTGGAAGTAGAGAAAAGTGGTGAAACTAAATATACTCTAGGAGGCTGAAAATCATATTCAATGGCTTCAGGTCTGGTTAGATGATCACTCCCCTTTACTCAATGTGAAATTAGGGCTTAAATCGAAGCTAATGGCCTAGGTGGGAGAGGCCAATGAATGGATAAGGATAGACTCTGAGGAGATAGATATCAACCAAAGAAATGAGGGGCGGGCATAGATTGTAGGTGATGAACTACGCCCATTGCTTCCGAGGTTGAGTGGGAAATAAATAGGCGTTACCGAATCATGGATTCCATAAACAAGAGAGTGGAGGAGCTACAACACTCTTTTAATGGGGTAAACCCATCCAGGGGAGGGGTTGATCCTAATGTGCTGTAATGCATGTTACATTTGAACATAGTTTCATTCCATGATGATTTATGTTGGATGCATGCAAGAGTTCTATTATTTTCTTCATCCTGATACATGTCATTCACGTTCATGAAACATTGACAGATCAATCCCTAAACTCACGTGGGTTAGGCATAATGTGAGAAATAAGGGATTACAACCTTGTTGTTCCACCCGTGTTTGAGTGTGTCAACCATGATTTGAGAATCTATGGTTTGGACAACCATTCCTGATTACTGGAAAGAAAGAGATAGGCCGAATTAGAGACAAAGATCTCAGGATAGTCAAATTTCGGTTTTCTAAATGTTCTCTAATGTATGAGTGGGGAAACACTAGGGGAATTAAAATAAATCCGAACACATATGAGTATAGAGTGTGAATCACAATACCCAAATTTAGGATCATTGTGAAGGTGGTGTGATAATGAAGGATAACAGTTGACCTTGTTCGAAACACAACATCCCTTTTGAGTTTTCCTAGCATGGGGACAATAAACTAGGGCCGACTATTGACCATGTTTGAAACATGGGTCCTTACACGAAATGTTATCCATTGGTCTCTTGAAAATTTAGCCTAGGAAAATCAGCAAGCCATAGGCCAAGCACCAATACTATTAAGGGTTTCTATTAGATGTGAAAGTGAAAGGGGGTCCAAATAAAGGGCATGAAAAGCAAGGAGGGTGGAGTGATGGGTTGTCCTAATAGATTCCAACACTCTAGAAATTATGCCACCGTGGTTGAAACACATTAAGTGGGAGCATCGATCTGATCAGGGATCATACCCACTTTTGAAAAGGACCTCTCTGTAAAGGACATGGAATACCCTGTAGTTTTACTTCATAGTAATAAGAATGATAGACACATAGTTTAATCGTCATATGGGTAAGACGATACAAATAGTTTAATTATCAAACTATATGGACCAAAATTAGTGATGAGGGGCCAGATGGGTTGATGACCATGGGGCTGGGCCCAATGCGAAGTGCATTGGTGTTGCTACATATCCCATAAAGATGTGAGTTAAGACAAATGTTTTTCTTGAGTACAACATGTGATTATCCACTAAATGAGGCTAATATTCATTGTTAATATTTATAATATTAATGTTCTATATTATTCAAAAACACCATTTTAGTTCATTTTACACTTTGAACATCATTTCACATTATGATTGTGATACCTTCTTAAAATGAACTATTATGTGGTACATTTTTTAACATCATTTAAATTTACCCAATAATTCATCTGATTTTAAGGAATGTAATTATCCATATTTTAATTTGATATTTTCATAAATTGATCTAAATTTCAATATGAAATTTTTTTATTCAGTGATCAATGGATGATTCATAAAGGATGATGGAGATATTTGGAGATGAATGGAAGTAATTCTTGAGAAGGCAGACTGGACACTGGCCCACTGATGAGAATGTGGGACCCAAATTACAGACCCAATGAAGAACATAATTCGTGGGATTCTAGAATAAATATAGAGTAACAAATAATTTTTTAGGAGCTAGTGTTAATTAGGCCTCCATTGTGGTCATTGAGGCGACCCAAGTTAGAGATAAACTTCTGGGCCAGATTCTGTGGCCCAGAAAAACAGACCACTAATCTAATCATATCTTCGAATCCACAACTCCAAATGGGCCCAAATTCAATAGGCGGTTAGTAGATATCCATGGATATATTTTCTACATCTATGGCCCACTATAATTTGTCTATCTAAAAGGTCTTCCAAGATCTTCTATTAGGTGGATGAAAGCTGGATGCCACCTCGTGTTAAGGGTGGAAAATTCAACTCTCCCTCAACTTTCCACCCACCTATGGCCTACCAAAATTAATTTAGAATCATTGTACTATTGGAGGCTCGACCCAAGGTCCCAAAATGCCTATTTAAGGTAGTGGTGGTGGAGGATTTTATCATCATTGGTGATTTGATCAATTGTAATGTTATGCAGCAATTTTGTAGTCTCAAGTTTGTCTTTCACATGTAAGTGGTTTAATTCACTTTTGTTTCTTAATAAATATCTCCTTTTCCACCTATTCTGTTGTTCTTTATCTCACTTTGATAATTTTGGATCATGTTGTGAATTTATACATGTCAAAACTTGGGAAATTATCACACAACGATGGAGTGATCGTTATTTCATTGTGTTTTTAAATTCTCCATTTCTTCCCTCATGAGTCAACTTTCTGCTTCCATTAAAACCATAGAATCAATGGAGGGATAAAACACTGATGGGTTGATCCAAGGGAGTATCAATAGTATGGATTTAATGTTATTTATCACCCCATTAATGTCTAATCACTTCTTTAATTATGCTTTTTATTTGATGATTTTTAAAATCCATCATCCTTGTTGAATTTAAGGCCACACAATTCAAGTGATAATATGAACCTTTACCATAAAGTGCTAAAAATTTGATCCTTCAAGTTTATAGGTGATTTGTATTATGGTGTGTTGTTATAAAATCAGTAAGTGATGTTGTTGTTGGATCTCGTCAAATGAACTCAACTCAAATATAAGAAATTGAAATAATTGAAAAGGGAATACATCCAATCCACCCCGAGGGATAACCTAGGATGAAATCATTATTTTAAATTGAATTCACTTAATTATCTTAGTGTTTATTTAAACCGATCTAAAACCAACCTAATTTCGCCACTTCATAGCCAAAAATATTCCATAGAATGTACGTGTCTATAGGTTTCTTCTTTGGTCTCTGAGGATTCGATAACCCAAGCTAAACTACAAGGACTGTCCTACCTTCTTCTCTTGGGTTAATTTGAGAGTGAATAAAATTTTGGTGTTGTTGCCAGGGACCCAAGTAATTTATCAAAACACCCATCCTATTCACCCCCATTTTGTATTTTCTCATCCAAATTCTCTTATCTTGTCCCTTTCTCGTTTTTTTCTTTTTAGCACATGTCCTCCTACACCCACGATCAATCAACCCGTCTAGTTAAGGTGGATAATCCTTGGGTTGGGGAGTCAATTACACCAAGTTAACTCCTTCCATTAGAGCCTAATCTTTATAATAATCCTAAGTCCAAAGTTGATCCCATTTCAATGGAATTTCTTCAATGAATCCAACTCATAAACCCGGGTGGGAACCAAAATGGAAACCCAAATGAGGCTGCCCAAAACTTGCGGAATGCAATTAATCAAACCATGAATGATTACTTCACACCTTCTAGGACCAATGCCCCCTCATGCATTAGAAAAAATTCCCTATCATATGAAAACTACATATTTAAACCCCATGTCTTAAACCACCTTCCCACATTCCATGGGATGGAGTCCGATATTCTCTACCTTCACATTAAAGAGTTCAATGACATTGTAGAAACCATGTGTCCACCACATCAACTAGAATAAGTTAAGATGAGGATATTTCCTTTTTCATTAAAGGATCAAGCTAAAAACTGTCTAAAAGATTTGGGACCATCATCCATTAACTCATGGGACCAAATACAAAGAGAATTCTATAAAAAATACTTTCCCCACCCCAAAGAAATTGCACTTAAAAGGAGAATCCAAAACTTTTTTTAAAAAGTGGGAGTGTCATTCTATAAAACATGGGAGAGGATCAAAGAAACTCTAAACACGGTTCCAAACCATGGTTTTTCTATTCTTGAGCATGTGAGAATTTTCTATAATGCGTTGGGTCTGGGGAACAAACAATTCATTGACATGATGTGTAAAGGAACCTTTAAAAACAAAGCCCCAAATTATGCTTACGAGTATCTAGAAATCATTTCTCAACAAAACCAAACATGGGGAACTTCACCTCATTCTGAAAAGACACAAAGAAATAATGGAATTCATACACATAGAGAAGAGGAAATCCTTAGGGCTAAACTAGAAGCACTCTATAGGAAGGTTGAAGACATTGACCCTAGAAAAATCCATGAAATCCAAACTGTAGACAATGTTTGCACAATTTGTGACAAACATGACCATAAAACAGACCACTGCCCAACCATTCCATCCATCAAAGATGTTCTTCTAGGAGGACCACCTACTGAAGAAAATTCCCTAAACTTTCAAAAGTGCAAATACCAAAACACATTCAAACCAAGGTATAATGACCACCCAGGATTCTGCTGGAAAGATAACCAACAACCTAGCCAGCCACAGAGACAAAATACTTACCCCCATCAGAACTAACAAACCCATAACCAGTTCCAAACCCAACCTATCCAATAACAACATCCACCTGTTCATTTTCAACAAAACATCCCACATCCAAAATATCCCCCTGGGATAAACCAATCTTCTCAACCACCAACACAAACTGTTACACAAAGCCTACTAGAAAAAATGTGCAAAAAATGGACAAGATGAACTAAGAAGTCTCTTCCCTTAAACGAGAACATCAAACCATAAAAACTGAAAAGGTACCCATGCCTACTCAGGTGGTGCCATCCTCAACTTCAAGGGGAGACTCATGTTGTACTCAATCAACTCATGAACAACTAAACACTGTGACTATTTTAAGAAGTCGAAAATCAATTGAAAAACTTGAACAACTAACTTAGAACCCACCTGAAGATTCAAATTTGGATGAAAATTATAATGAACCAAATTATCAAACTGAAAAACACGACAAAATTGTCAATGAAACAAATCTTCAACAAACCACCCCACAACCTGCACCATTTCCTCAATGCATGGGGGGGGGGGGGAAACCAAGCATGAATTGAGTGAAACATTAAGTGAATTATTCTCACAAGTCACATTGAACATTCCCCTTCTTGATTCCATCCAAACCATACATACCGACTCAAAGTACCTTAAGGACTTGAGCACTTTTAAAAGAAAATTTTCACATAAAAACCAAGTCCTTTTGGATGCTAATGTGAGTACCACCATTCAAGAGACCATTCGTCCTACGTTGAAATACCCAGGTTTCCCTTACATCAATGTTGAACTAGGAGAGGGCATTGTAGTTAAGGCCTTGTGTGATATAGGTGCTAGTGTCAATTATATCCCATAAACTGTGTACTTCCAATTAGGCCTAGAAGAGCTCCAACCCACATCTGTCACACTTCAACTTGTTGATCATTGCATTAGGGTTCCAATGGGGATTCTAAAGGACATTCTAGAAAAGGTTGAAAACTTCATCTGCCATTCTGAATTCATTGTCCTTGATAAATATCCAAACATATGAAATAAGGAACAAACCCCAGTCATCATTGTTCTTCCATTCCTTGAAACAATCAACTCTGTTATCCGAGTCCAAAATGGGAACATGACCATCACCTTTGGAATCATGAGTCTAGACGTGAACATCTATAATGCAAGCTCAAAACTAGGGGATGACTAGGACATTCATGATGTAAACATGATAATAATCATTGATAATGAATCCATATAACATCAAGGAATATTTGATGGATGTTTAAGTCAGGATGAGATTGATTTCCTTTGTTCATATAAATGATTTTTATCTCAGTGGATTGAATCATAATCAAATTGCTCTTATGATGAAGCCTTAGGTCCAACAATCAGTGAAACCATTCAGCAAACCACAGTCATGGAGACCAATCAAACTTCCTTTCCTAAATCTGATCAAGTTAATATCGTAGATGAAACTTCTACATTTGGGTAATCAATCCTATCTAAAACTCTAGGAAACAAAATTTATGCTGATCCAATGTCCCAATATTCGGGTGAAATTCTGAACCATCCTGATCTTGAATTGAAGGAACTTCCCACTGCACTCAAGTATGCCTTCCTAGGGGATAATCCAACACAAACTATTGTCATTTCTTCTTCTCTTGAAGACAATCATGAGATGATTCTTCTAGATGTCCATATGAAACATAAGAAAGCCATTTGTTGGACCTTGTCTGATATTCCTAGGATTAACCTACTTATCGGGACTCATGGGATTGTTCTAGAATATGATTCAATGCCATGTCGTCAACGTTAACAGCGACTCAATCCTAATCTCGTGGAGGTAGTAAGGAAGGAAATTCAGAAATTTTTTAAAGATGGTATCATATATCCCATAGCTGAGAGTGAGTGGGTTAGCCTAATCCAAGTGGTTCTCAAGAAGGCATGAATCACAGTGATAACCAATAAGGATGAAGAGATTCTTCCAACTAGGTCTATTACTGTATGGAGGGTCAGCATTGATTATAAGAAGCTAAACTCATTCACCAAGAAGGATCATTTCTCCTTACCATTCATTGACCATGTCCTTCAGAGAGTGGAAAGTCATGCCTTCTATCGTTTCTTAGATGGGTACTCGGGGTACAATAAAATCGAGTTCTACCTAGAGGATCAAGGGAAGACTACATTCACTTGTCCATTTGGCACCTTTGCCTTCAAACACATGCCCTTCGGTTTATGAAATTCCCATGGAACCTTCCAGCGGTGCATGATGGGAATATTCTCAGACATGGTAGGGGATTTTCTTGAGGACTTAATGGAAGACTTCTCTTTCTTTGGGGATACATTTGATGGATGTTTGAGGAATGTGGAGAGAGTCTTGTCAAGGTGTGAAGAAAATAATCTGGCCCTAAACTAGAAAAAATTCCATTTCATGGTTAAAAAGTGACCAGTTCTAGGCCATCTAGTCTCAGGTAGGGGGATTGAAGTTGATAAAGAAAAGGTTGACATCATTCATCACCTTCCATCACCCAAAACTGTTAAGGAAGTGAGATATTTCTTAGGACATGATGGATTCTATAGAATATTCATCATGTACTTTAGTTCAATATGCCATCCCCTTTGTGCTCTCATAGTGAAGGATTCTCCATTTTATTGGACAGAAAGCTGTGAGGGTTCAGTCTTAACCCTCAAATCCTCTCTCACCTCTCCTCCCATTATGAAATATCTAAATTGGAACTTTCTTTTTGAACTTATGTGTGATGCCATTGACTTTACTTTAGGATCTGTGTTCGGAAAACGTTGTGATAAAAATACTTATGTCATTGCTTATGAAAGAAAATCCATAAATGATGACCAAATTAACTACACCACAATTGAAAAGGATTTACATGCTATTGTGTTTTCATTAGAGAAGTTTAGGTCTTACTTCTTAGGATCCCCCATCACTGTGTTCACTGAATATTATGCACAAAAATCCCATTTCCAAAAAAAAAAGATGCTAAGACTAGATTGATTAGGTGGGTCCTTCTATTACAAGAATTTTACCTCACAATTAAGGATAAAAAGGGCATTGAAAATGTTGTAGCTGATCACCTCTCTAGGAGGGAATTCAAAGACAACTCAAATCACATTTCTATGTCTGATTCATTTCCTTGTGAACACCTATACTTTGTGAGTGACTACCATTGGTATGCCGACATAGCCAATTTCTTAGTTACAGGAGTCATTCCAAAATTCTTAGGGACTCAAGTTTGAAGGAAATTCCTTTCTGATGTTAGAAACTATTTGTTTAATGATCCATACCTCTATAAGATCATCCCTGACCAAGTAATTAAGAGGTGTGTCCTAGAATCTGAACAAGATTCCTTCTTTAAATTCTATCATAGTGAGGCATATAGAGGTCACTTTTCCCCAAATAAAACTACTACTATGAATATTCAGTGTGGTCTCTTTTGGCCCTCCCTCTCAAGGGACTCCTACAAATTTTGTCAAAGTTTCCCTAGGTGTCAACAACTAGGGTTCATCACAAAAAGCAATCAAATGCCAATCACTCCCATATGAGTGGTTGAAATCTTTGACTGTTGGGGAATTGATTTCATGAGTCCCTTCCCAAACACAAGGGGATATCTTTAAATTCTCTTAGCTATTGATTATGTCTCAAAATGGGTTGAGTCCATTCCTGCAAAATCCAATGATGATCAAACTGTGATTAAATTCTTAAAAGAAAACATCTTCTCATGATTTGGAATCCATAGGGTTACCATTAGTGATCGTGGAACTCATTTTTTCAATCGTCCATTCTCATCACTCATGGAAAAGTATGGAATTTATCACAACGTGTCCACTGCGTACCACCCACAGACCAATGGTCAAGCTGAGTTAGCCAATCAAGAAATCAAACAAATTCTTAAGAAAACTGTCAATCCATCTAGTAAATATTGGTCCAAGAAACTCTTGGATAATCTTTGGGAATATCGTACAGTATACAAAAACAATCGTATAAATGTCACCATATAGGTTGGTTTATGGAAAAGAATGCCATTTACCTGTTAAAATTGAGCATAAGGCCTTTTGGGGAATTATGAAAATGGATTATGACCTTTAATTGGCCGAAACAAAAAGGAAATTAGATCTAAATGAATTAGAGGAACTAAGTATGGAGGCGTATGAAAATTCAAGGATCAATAAATCTAGAGTTAAAGCCTACCAATCTTGGAATATCAAAGTCAAACATTTTGAACCGGGAAAATTTGTGCTCTTGTATAGTTAAAAACTTCATTTACACCAGGTAAAGTTAAGGTATAGATGGCCAGACCCATACATAGATTATAAGGTGTACCCCCACGAGGCTATTGAAATTCAAGATCTCACCAATGGTCAAACATCTAAATCTAATGGTCATAGAGTCAAAAAATTCATAGAACCATTCAAAAAACACGAAGTTGATGATGAATTGTGTGAACCTACCTTAGATGACGAAAATAATTAATCAATTTGGGGTCCATGTTTGGATAAAAATGTTATAAAAAGTGCTACTTGGGAGGAAACTCATGGTTTTCATGTTTCATATCATTTTGTTGTTTTAATCAACTTTATTTTTAAAATAAGATTAATTAATCATTTTGATATTTAAAAAATAGACTATTGACATGTTATTCTTTTATGAGTATGGATGGGTATGAATGGGTAGCATCGTATTCATTCGTGTCATGCGGTGGGATCCCTGCGTAATACCTTACTCGGAAATTTAAAAGAAGACAATGTATCATTTGTTTGATTAAAAAAACAAAAAAAAAAACAGGGAAAACAATAAAAATGATGATACTTGGAATTAAATAAGTCTTTGTGTTGTTTGTTTGGTCTGGTTTGTTCTTCCTTATATAGTTCATGGACTATTTTAGGTGATACATGTTCAATCATGGAGGTTCCTACACCCCTATGAGATCAAAGGACTAATTTGTAGCAACAAGAACATCAAATTCAACCACCAGGTGACTTCATTCCATGATCCTAATATTTCGATTTCCTTTTTGAACTTCCCTTATCTTCCTCTCCTCCTTCTAAATATTCATTTCTTCAAACAATTGGGACAAGATTATTTTATGTGGGGGGGAGATAAAATAAAAATCCTTTTGTGTAAAAAAAATGAATGAATTAAAAAAAAAGTGTAAATAGAAGGAAAAATTCCTTTAACTTTGAACATGGTAATACACATTGCACACTTTGAAATTGAATATAAAATAATTTAGCATGACCCGATTCTGATTTTAATCATTTTATAATTTCATGAGAATTTATTTTGGAAAGTGTGGCTGTCCAATGTGATATTTCATCATTTATATTTTCATCCAAAAAAAAGATCATAATGCACGTCCTTTGGATAGTGGGGTATTAGTTTAAGTTCATGGTGTCCCCCAAATAAATAGAATAGGTTTGGTGGTAATTTATTTTGAATGTGAGTATTCAATAAATAAAATTAAAAAAACAATAAATTTGCACGTAGAGCAATGAAATGACTTAATGTATGGATTTCGGCACTTGGGGATCGTGAATCCATAGTTTTCGGGCCCAGAGTTAGTAATTTTATCTCTATTTTTGGTAATCTGAATTTTTTTTAACTGAGTTATCTCGAGATGATTCCCTAGTATGTGGGCTTCACTTGGTTCCCTAAGGTCTTTGAGCCTGGGATTCATCGACAAAGTCTCACTACTGGGGTTGACTCTTTTGAGTGCACTTTCAATTACCCTGAAAAAATTGCAAAAACAAAAAAAAAACAAAAAAATATAATACAAAAAAAAATTGAGTGCACATATTAATATTGAAATGTGATTCCACATAGTGATTACATATTTTACACCTTTAATAAAGATGAACCCCATGTCTATTGGGATGCACAAAACATCCTCATACTTAATTGATATTGGATGAAATATGGCAATGAATTTGGACAAAGGAATGAGCTTTGGATTTGGATAATCATCAGAAACTATCTTGTATTAAAATATTTTGATGGGTTTCATTATTTTTTGGTATAATGGTTTTTGGTGATAATTGTGTATTAAAATGTTTTTGGAAAAGGGAATTCAAATTTCATATTGTTGGGATATATTTTGCTCGGGACTAGAAAAACTAAAGTTGGGGGGTGTGATTAGCCACTAAATGAGGTTAATATTAATTGTTAATATATATAATATTAATTTTCTTTTTTATTCACAAACAATATTTTAGTTCATTTTACACTTTGAACATCATTTCAAATTATGATTGTAATACCTTCTTAAAATGCACTATTATGTGGTACTTTTTTGAACATAATTTAAAGTACCCAATGATTAATCTGATTTTAAGGAATGTAATTATCCATATTTTCATTTGATATTTTCGGAAATTGATCTAAACTTAAATATGAACTTGTTTTATTTAGGGACAAATGGATGATTTATAAAGGATGATGGAGATATTTGGAGATGAAGGGAAGCAATTCTTGAGAAGGAAGATTGGACACTGGCCCACTGATGTGAATGTGGGACCCACATTACAAACCTAATGAATCCCAAATTTCGTTTGATGCTAGAAGAAATATATAGGAACAAATAATTTTTCAAGAGCCAGGGCTAATTCGGCCTCCATTGTGGTCATTGAGACAGCCCAAGTTAGATATAAAATTCTGGGCCAGATTCTGCAGCCCAGAAAAACATCCCACTAATCTAATCATATCTCTGAATCCACAACTCCAAATGGGACCAAATTTTACATGAGGTTAGGATACATCTGGGGATAAATTGTCTTCTTATATGGACCACTCTAATTTTTCCATCTAGATGGACATCCAAGTGAGTCTGTTTGGTGGGTGAAAGCAGGATGCCATCTCATGTCAATGGTGGAAAAATCAACTCTCCCTCAACTTTCACCCACCTATGGCCTACCAAAATTAATTGAGATTCTTTGTACTGTTGGAGGATCAATACAAGTCTCCCAAAATACATATTTAAGGTAGTGGTGGTGGATAATTTGATCATATTTGGTGATTTGTTCAATTGTAATGTTATGTTGTGATTTTGTTGTCTCAAGTTTGTCTTTCACATGAAAGTTGTTCAATTCACTTTAGTTTCTTGATAAAATATCGTATTTTCCAGTTATTATGTTGTTCATAATATCACTTTGATACCGTTGGGTCATGGTGTGAATTTATTCACACCAAACCTTGGGAAATTATCAAACAACGGTGGAGTGATCACTATTTTATTGTGTTATTTTACTTCTCCATTTCTTCCCTCATGAGTCTACTTTTCGCTTCCATTGAAACTATAGAATCAATGGAAGGATAACCCACTTATGGGTTGATCCAAAGGAGTATCAAGGGGCTTTATTGGATGTTATTTAACCCCCCATTAATGTCTAATCACTTCTTTAATTGTGATTTTTATTTGATAATTTTGAAACTCCATCATCCTTGTTGAATTTTATGCCACACAATTCAGGTGCTAATATGAACATTTAACTTGAAGTGCTCAAAAAATTTATCCTTAAAGTGTATTGGTGATTGGTATTAGGGTTTTTTTTGTATAAAATCAGTAAGTGATGAAGTTGTTTGATCTCCATAAATGAACTCAACTCAAATATAAGAAAATGAAATAATTGAAAAGGGAATACGTCCAATCCACCCCAAGTGATACCTAGGATCAACTCATTCTTTTAAATTGAATTCACTTAAGTCTATTAGAGTTACTTTAAACCCATATAAAACCAACCAATGTTCACCAGCTCATAGCAAAAAACAGTCCATATAATGTACATGTCTATAGGTTTCTTCTTAGGTCTCTGAGGATTCAATAACCCAAGCTAAACTACAAAGACCGTCCTACCTTCTTCTCTTGGGTAAATTTGAGCATGAATAAAACTTTGGCGTCATTGTAAGTGACCCAAGTAAGTCATCTAAAAAACCATTATATTCTCCCCCATTTATTCTTTTCCCATCCAAATTTTATTATCTTTTCCCTTTTTCATTTTTTTGCTTTTGGTGCATGTCCGCCTACACCCGCGATCAATCAAACCGTCTAGTTAGGGTGGATAGTCCAAGGGCTGGGGAGTCAAGTACACCAAGGGAACTCCTTCCATTATATCATAATCTTACTAATACTCTAGATCCCAAAATTGATCCCATTTTAGTGGAAGGTCTTCAAAGAAACCAACTCATAATCCCGGGTGGGAACCAAAATGCAAACCCAAATGAGGTAGCCCCAAACATGGGGAATGCAATTGATCAAACCATGAATGACTACCTCACACCTTCCTGGTCCAATTCCCCCTCATGCATTAGACTAAATTACCTAGGATATTCCAACTACATCTTTAAACCTCATGTCCTAAACCACCTTCCCACATTCCATGGAATGGAGTCTGAGATGCCCTACCTTTATATTGAGGAGTTCAATGACATTGTAGAAACAATTTATCCCCGACATCAACTAGAATCATCTAAGATGAGGCTGTTTCCTTTTTCATTAAAGTATCAAGCTAAAAATTGTCTAAAAATTTTGAGGCCATCATCCATAGACTCTTGGGACCAACTACAAAGATAATTATGAAAAAAATACTTTCCCCACCACAAAACAATTGCACTTAAAAAGAGCATTCAAAATTTTTTTAAAGAGGAAGATTCATTCTATGAAACATGGGAGAGATTCAATGACACTCTAAACATGGTTCCACACCATGATTTTTCTATTAATGCACATGTGATAATTTTCAATAAAGGTTTTGGTCCGTGGAACAAACAATTCATTGACATGATGTGTAATGGAACCTTTAAAAAAAAGCCCCAAATGATGCTTACAAGTATCTAGAACGCCTTTCTGATCAAAAGGAAACATGGGGAACTTCAACTTATTCTGAAAGGACACAAAAAACTACTGGAATTAATACACTTAGAGAAGAGGAACTTTTTAGGGCTAAACTCATAGCACTCTCTAGGATGTTTGAAGAGATAGACCTTAGAAAAATCCATGAAATCCAAACTGTAGACCCTGTTTTCACAATTTGTGACAAAAATGACCACAAAACAGACAACTGTCAAACCATTCCATCCATCAAAGATTTTCTTCTAGGAGGACCACCTGCTAAAATCAATGCCCTGAACATTCAAAAACCCCAATACCAAAACACATTCAAACCAAGGTATAATGACCACCGATGATTCCGATGGAAAGATAAACAACAACCTAGCCAACCAAAAAGACAAAATCCTTACCCCCATCAGAACTACCAAACCCATAGCCGGTTCCATACCCAACCTATCCAATACCAATAGCCATCGGTCCATTTTCAACAAAACATCCCACCTCCAAAATATCCCTCTGGGATAAACCAATATTCTCAAGTAGCAACCCAAAATATTCCACAAAGCCTACTAGAAAAATTGTGCAAACAAATGGAATGGATGAACTCAAAAGTCTCTTCCCTTAAACAACAACTTCAAACCATCAAAACTGGAAAGGCACCCATGACTACTCAAGAGGTTTCATCCTCAACTTCAATGGGAGAGTCATGCTATACTCAAACAACTCATGAACAACTAAAGGATATGATTATTTTAAGAAGTGGGAAATCAATTGAGAAACCTGAAAAACTAATTCAGAACCCACCAAAAGATCCAAAATTGGATAAAAATTCAAATGAACCAAATTATCAAACTGAAAACACGATAAAATTTTCAAAGAAACAAATATTCAACAAGCAACCACACAACTTGTACCATTTCCTCAACGCATGAGGGGGAAAACCAAGCCTGAATTGAGTGAAACATTAATGGAAATATTCTCACAAGTCAAGATGAACATTCCCCTTCTTAATGCCATCCAAATAATACCAGGATACTCAAAGTACCTTAAAGACTTGTGCACTTTTAAAAGAAGATTTTCTCATAAAAACCACGTCCTTTTAGCTACTAATGTGAGTACCACTATTCAAGGGACCACTACTCCTAAGTTGAAAAACCTAGGTTTCCCTTACATCAGTGTTGAACATGGAGAGAGAAAAGTTTTCAAGGACTTGTGTGATCTAGGTGCTAGTGTCAATCTGATTCCCTATACTATGTACTGCCAGTTAGGCCTAGAAGAGCTCCAACCCACATCTGTCACACTTCAACTTGCTGATCGTAGCATTAGGGTTCCAATGGGGATTTTAAAGGACATTCTGGTAATGGATGAAGACATCATCTACCCTATAGAATTCATTGTACTTGACTACCATAAAAACATAGGAAATAATGAAAACCCCCAATAATCCTTTTTCTTCCTTTCCTTGAAACAATCAACTATGTTATCCGAGTCCGAAATGGGAACATGACCATCACCATTGGAAACATGAGTCTAGACTTGAACATCTATAATGCAAGATCACAAATAGGGGATGACGTAGAAATTCATGAATTAAACATGTTAGGAAGAATTAATAATGTATCCATAGAACATAAATGAATATTTAATAGATGTTTAAGTCAGGATGAGATTTATTTCATTTGTTCATATGAAGGAAGTTTATCTCCATGGCTTGAATCATTTTCAAATTTATCTTAAGATTAATTCTTAGGTCCAACAATCAGTGAAACCATTCATCAAACCACATTCATGGAGACCAATCAAACTTCCATCCCTAAATCCGATCAAGATAACCTCATAGTTGAAAATTCATAAATGTGGGGAATCAATCCTATCTAAAACTCTTGTAAACAAACTTGATATTGATCCAATGTCCCAATATTCGGCTGAAATTCCAAACCAACCTGATCTTGAATTGAGGGAACTTCCCGGTGCACTCATCTATTCCTTCTTAGGGGAAAATCAAACACATAATTTTTTCATTTCTTCTTCTGTTGAAGCCAATCATGAGAGGATGGTTCTAGATTTCCTTAGGAAACATAAGAAAACCATTGGTTGGACCCTGTCTAATATTCCTGGAATTATCCCACTTATCGGGACTCATAGGATTGTTATAGAATCTGATTCAAAGCTATGTCATCAACCTCAATGGAGACTCAATCCTAATCTCATGGAGGTAGCAAGGAAGGAACATCTGAAATTGTTAAAAGCTAGTATCATGTATCCCATAGTTGAGAGTGAGTGGGTCAACCCAATCCAAGTGGTTCCCAAGAATGCAAGAATCACAATGATAACAAATAAGGTTGGAGAGATTCTTCCAAATAGGGTGATTAGTGGTTGGAGGGTCTACATTGATTATTGGAAGCTAAAATCATTCACTAAGAAAGACCATTTCCCCTTACCATTCATTGTCCAAGTCCTTGAGAGAGTGGATGGTCATGCATTCTACTATTTCTTAGATGGGTACTCGGGGTATAATCAAATTGAGGTATCCCTAGAGGATGAAGGTAAGACTACATTCACATGTCCATTTGGCACCTTTGACTTCAAATGCATGCCCTTCAGTTTATGTAATACCCCTGGAACCTTCTAGCGGTGCATGATGGGAATATTCTTAGACATGGTAAGGAATTTTCTTGAGGTCTTCGTGGATGACTTCTCTGTTTTTGGGGATACATTTGAAGGATGTCTGAGGAATGTTGAGAGAGTCTTGTCAAGATGTGAAGAAAAGAATATGGTCCTAAATTGGGAAAAATACAATTTCATGGTTAAAGAAGGACTTTTTCTAGGCCATATAGTCTCTGGTACGGGGATTGAAGTTGATAAAGAAAAGGTTGACATTATTCATCACCTTCAATCACACAAAATTGTTATGGAAGTGTGATCTTTCTTAGGACATGCTGGTTTCTATAGAAGATTCATCAAGGACTTTAGTTCAATATCCCATCCCCTTTGTGCTCTCTTAGTGAAGGATGCTCCATTTGTTTAGAAAGAATGCTGTGAGGGTTCATTCTCATCCGTCAAATCCTCTCTCACCTCTCCTCCCATTATGAAATATGCATATTGGAACCTTCCTTTCGAACTAATGTGTGATGACAGTGACTTTGCTGTAGGAGCTATGTTAGGAAAACTTTTTGATAAAACTCCTTATGTCATTTCATATGCAAGAACATCCTTAAATTATGCCCAAATAAACTACACCACTAATGAAAAGAAGTTACTTTATAATGTGTTTTATTTAGAAATGTTTAGGTCCTACCTTCTAGGATCCCCCATCACTATTTTCACTAAACATTCTGCACTAAAATACCTCTTCCAAAAACAATATTCTAATGCTATACTAATTAGGTGGGTTCTTCTCTTACAATAATTTGACCTCACAATCAAGGATAAAATGGGAATTGAAAATGTTGTAGCTGATCACCTCTCTAGGATATAATTCAAAGACAAATCAAATCACATTTCTATGTCTGATTCATTTCTTGGTGAACACCTATACTATGTGAGTGACTGCCCTTGGTATGCCGACATAGACAATTTCTTGGTTATTGGAGTCATTACAAAATTCTTAGGGACTCAGGCTCGAAGGAAATTACTTTCTGGTGTTAGACACTATGTGTTTGATGACACATACCTCTATAAGTTCTACACTAACCAAGTCATTAGGAGGTGTGTCCCAGAATCTGAATAAGAGTCAATACATAAATTCTATCATAGTGAGGCATGTGGAGGTAACTTTTTCTCTAAGAAAACTTCTTCTAAGATTCATCAGTGTGGTCTCTTCTGGACCACCCTCTCATGGGACTCTTACACGTTTTTTCAAAGTTGTACTAGGTGTCAAAAAGTAAGGTCCATCACAAAAAGGAATCAAATCCCACTCACTCCCATTTAGTGGTTGAAATATTTATCTGTTAGGGAATTGATTTCATGGGTCCCTTCCCAAACTCTTGGGGATATCATTTCATTATCTTAGCTATTTATTATGTCTCAAAATAGGTTGAGTCCATTCCCACAAAATCCAATGATCATAAAAATGTGATTAGATTCTTAAAAGAAAACATCTTCTCTAGATTTGCAATCCCTAGGGATATAATTATTGATCATGGAACTCATTTTTGCAATCTTACATTCTCATCACACAAGGAAAAGTATGGAATTTCTCACAAAGTGTCCACTGCGTACCACCCACAGACCAATGGTCAAGATGAGTTAGCCAATCGAGAAATCAAACAAATTCTTGAGAAAAATGTCAATCCTTCTAGGAAATATTGGCCCGAGAAACCCTTGGATTCTCTTTGTGCATAACGTAAAACATACGAAAAAACCCTAGGAATGTCACCATATAGGTTGGTTTATGGAAAAGCATTCCATTTACCTGTTAAAATTGAGCATAATGCATTTAGGGAAATTATGAAAATGGATTATGACCTCTCATTGACCAAAAAAAAGGAAGTTATATCTCAATGAACTGGAAGAAATAATGAGGGAGGATTATGAAAATTCAAGGATCAATAATTCTAGAGTTAAATCCTACCAATATAGGAATATCAAAGTCAAACATTTTGAAACAAGAAAATTTGTTCTCTTTTATAGTTCAAAACTTCATTTACACCAGGGAAAGTTAAGGTCTAGATGGTCACACCCATACATAGTGCATAAGGTGTACCCCCATGGGGCTGTTGAAATTCAAGATCCCAACAATGGTCAAACATTTAATGTTAATGGTCATAGAGTCAAACCATTCATAGAACCATTAAGAAAACATGAATTTGATGAATAATTATTTGAACCTACCATAGATGATGAAAATAATTAATCAATTAGTTGTCCATGTCCGGCTAACGACATTAAAAAAAGTGCTACATGGAAGGAAACCCATGGATTTCCAGTTTCCTATCATTTTGTTGTTTTAATCAACTTTATATTTTAAATATGATTAAATAATCATTTTGATATATAATTTAAAAAATTAGAAAATTGAAATGTTCTTCTTTTATGAGTACGGATGGGTATGAATAGGGAGCATCGTATTCATCTGTGTCACGTAGTGTGATCCCTGAGTAATACCTTACCCAGAAATTTAAAAGAAGACAATGTATCATTAGTTTGATTTAAAAAAAAGGAAAACCATAAAAATGATGATACATGGAATTAAATTAGTCATTGTATTGTTTGTTTTGTCTGGTTTTTTCTTCTTTTTATGGTTCATGGACTATTTTGGGCGATACATGTTCAATCAAGGAGGTTCCTACATCCCATATGTGATCAAAGGACTAATTTGGAGTAGCAAAAACATTAACTTCAACCACCGGGTGACTTCATTCCATGATCCTCATATTTTAATTTCCTTTTTGAACTTCCCTTATCTTCCTCTACTCCTTCTAAATATTAATTTCATCAAACATAGGGGAAAATGTTATTTTATGTTCGGGGGGGGGAGATAAAATAAAATTGCTTTTGTGTCAAAAAATTGAACGATTTGAAAAAAAAGTATAAATGGAAGGAAAAATTCCATTAACATTGAACATGGTAGTACAGATTCCACACTTGGAAACTGAATATCAAATAATTTAGCATGCCCCAATTCTGATTTTAATCCTTTTATAATTTCATGTGCATATATTTTGGAAAGTGCGGTTGTCCTATGTGATATTTCATCGTTTATATTTTCATCCAAAAAAAAGATCACAATGCACGTCCTTTGGATATTGGTGTATTAGTTTATGTTAATGGGTCCCCCAAATAAATAACATATGTTTGGGGATCATTTTAGTTTTAATATGAGTATTCAATAAAAAAACTAAAAATAAAAATAAATATGGGCGTAGAGCAATGTAATGACCTAATGAGTGGCTTTCGACACATGGGGATTGTGACTCCATAGATGTCTGGCCCAGAGTAAGCCATTTTATCTCTATTTTTGGTAATCTGAATTTGTTTTTGACTGAGTTAGCTTGACATGATGCCCGTGTAGGTGGGATTCACTTGGTGCCCTAAGGTCTTCGAGCCTGGGAGTCCTCGGCAATGTCTCGCTCCAAGGGTTGATTCTTTTGAGTGCAATTTCAATTACCATGGAAAAATTCCAAAAATAAAAAAAAACCATAAACTGAAATAATATAATAAAAAAATTGAATACTAATATTAATTTTGAAATGTGATTCCACCTAGAACTTCCATTATTTACCCCTTGAATAATGATGAACCCCCCATGTCTATTGTGATACACAACACATCCTCATACTTAATTGATATTGGATGAAATATGGCAATGAATTTGAACAAAGGAATGAGCCTGGGATTGGGATCTGCTTATGAAACTATCTTTTATTAAAATATTTTTATGGGTTTCATGATTGTTTTGTATAAGGTTTTTTGGTGATCGTTGTGTATTAAAATGTTTTTGGAAAAGGGAATTTGAATTTTATATTGTTGAGATATATTTTTCTCGGGACTAGAAAAAATCAAGTTGGGGGGTGTGATTAGCCACTAAATTAGGATAATATTCACTGTTAATATATATAATATTATGATTCTTTATTATTCATAAACACCATTTTATTTCATTTTACACTTTGAACATCATTTCACATTATTATTGTAATACCTTTTTAAAAGGCACTATTATGTGGTACATTTTTGAATATCATTTAAAGTAACCAATGATTCATCTGATTTTAAGGAATTTAATTATCTATATTTTAATTTGATATCTTTGGAAATTTATATACACTTAAATATGAACATGTTTCATTCAGGGATCAATGGAGGATTCATAATGGATGATGGAGATATTTGGAGATAAATGGAAACAATTATTGAGAAGGCAGATTGGACACTGTCCCGCTGATGATGTTGTGGGACCCACATTACAGACCCAATGAACCCCAAATTTCGTGGGATGGTAGATTAAATATATAGGAACACATCCGTTTTCAGGATCCAGTGATAATTATGCCTCCATTGTGGTCATTGAGATGGCCCAATTTGGAGATAAAATTATGAACTAGATTCTGCGGCCCAGAAAAACAGCCCACTAATCTAATAATATATCCGAATCCACAACTCCATATGGGCCCAAATTTTACAGGACGTTATGATACATCCAGGTCTCCATTATTTGTTTCTATTTACCAGTCTTATTCGGCCATATAGAATTACTTCAAAGCGCATCTGTTTGATGGATGAAAGCTGGATGCCACCTCGGGTCAAGGTTGGAAAAATTAACTCTCCCTCAACTTTCCACCAACCTATGGCCTACCAAAATTATTTGAGATGATTTTTACTGTTTGAGGATCGAACCAAAGCTCACAAAATGACTATTTAAGGCAGTGGTGTAGGAGGAGTTGATCATATTTTGTGCTTTGTTCAATTTTAATGTTATGCTACGATTTTATTGTCTCAAGTTTTTCTATCTTATTAAGTTATTCAATTCACTTTTGTTTCTTAATAAAATATTTTATTTTCCTCTTATCATGTTGTTATTCATATCAATTTGATACCTTTGGATCAATTTGTGAATTCATTAACACCAAACCCTGTGAAATTATCACACAATGGTGGAGTGATCGTTATTTTATTGTGTTTTTTACTTCTCCATTTCTTCCCTCATTAGTCGACTTTCCGCTTCCATTGAAGCCATAGAATCAATGGAGGGATAACCCACTTATGGGTTGATCCAAGGGAGTATAAACGGGCTGGATTGGATCTTATTTATCACCACATTAATTTCTAATCACTTCTTTAATTGAAATTTTTATTTGATGATTTTTAAAGACCATCGTCCTTGTTGAATTTAAGGCCAGGCAATTCAAGTGATAATATGAACCTTTACCTTGAAGTGATCAAAACATTGATCCTTCACGTGTATAGGTTATTAGTATTATGGTGTGTTGGTATAAAATCAGCAAGTGATGAAGTTGTTTGATCTCCTTAAATGAAATCAACTCAAATATAAGAAATTGAAATAATTGAAAAGGGAATACGTCCAATCCACCCAAAGTGATAACCTAGGGTCAACACATTATTTTAAATTGAATTCACTTATGTCTCTTAGAGTTCCTTTAAACAGATATAATACCAACCCATGTTGGCTACTTCACAGCCAAAAACAGTCCATAGAATGTACGTGTCTATTCGTTTCTTCTTAAGTCTCTGAGGATTCGATAACCCAAGCTAAACTACAAGGACTGTCCTACCTTCTTCTCTTGGGTAAATTTGAGAGTGAATCTGATTGGTTAGAGACCAACGCTGGTATAGGGAACCTTCTCTAGAAAGGAAACTGACACATCCCATAATTATTAAAGGGCACACTAATCTTTTTAATGATAGAGATTCAATAACATGGTTACTTAGAATGGGAAAGTGTGGCATGGTAGATATCCCACATTGAATGAGACCCCCCAAAGAGGCACATGTCACACCACATGATCTCGAAATACTTCCGGCCAAGGGACCAATGAAAAGGGGATGCAAGAATTTATGATTCATGGGGATGGAAACTAAGAAGGAATGTCTGGGTATTCCTACGTATCCCATGATTATGGGAATCAATCCATACATAGTTCTGGTAATGTATTCTTTATGCCTTATATAAAGGACATAGAGAGGTCTTAGTTTATGTTCATAGAGCTCAGACCAGAGTTGGTAAGGAATGAGGGAAACACATGGTGAGGTAATTATAAAACCTGACCTGAGTGGGGGCCTGGAGTCCATATCACCATATATTATTTGGGGATTTCATAGGTCATGGGAACGAAAATGAATGTTAGGTTGGGCCTGAGCCAAAGAGTGTGGGTGTTCCTATGTACCCCAATAGAAGGGGAATCAAGATAGACCTATTTATGGATATGTCATGGTAATCTACCAGTGCCAGGGATGATTAGGTCGTGCGGTTCTAGTCCATGAACCAAAAGAAGTGACATTTGAGAGATTTTTTTGTCCTTTAGGATGGTGTATCTATTTTATTTTTGTGAAGTGATAAACTGAAGACAAAGAGTCATGGTGTTGCCACAGGAATCAAGCCACATATAGGCATTGAAAAATGGTATTGTGTATAACAAATACCTAACATGATGTCCCCTCAAGCGGGGGAATCACAATGCAGTGCCATTTTTTGTCATGAGGCCATGACCATAATATCATTATTTATGGTCATATGATAAGACCACCTATGCATTTTAACATCGTGCAATAAAGACACAATAGTTTAATGTCATGTGGGATCGGGAGGAATAGTTTAACATAATTTTTCTTTCACACATACAGGAGGAATGAGGGTTTAGGGGATAACATGCATGGCTTGATAAAGCATACTAGAAGCGAATGAGGGAAAGGACCACAGTACACCACAAAAAAAAAATTTTGGACAAAACATAGGGCCGAGGGGCCAGAAAAGGATAGATAATATGGTGATTGTCCCATGGGAAATGTGTCATTGTATTACTACATATCCCATGGGGATGGGAATCAACCCATACTTTGTTCTGAGAGTGCATTTTAACGTCGTGTGATAGAAGAGGTAGGAGAGACTTGCTCCTAGAAAGGGAGTACATGGTGTGGATTTTACAAACCCGACGTGAATGAGGATAGAAGCCCACACACACCATAATATGAAATCCCATGAGATTCAAGGCCCAAATGGATGAACAAAAAAGATAATTAGTGCAAGTTGAACATGACCTGAAGATGAGATGTCTGGGAATTCCTATGTATCCCATGAATTTGGGAATGAAGTTTTACGTAGTTCTAAATGTTATGTTTCTTACATTTTATGGACAGAACAAACAAGGAGATCATAGTTTAATGTCTTAGAGCTCAGACCATGGAGAGGGAAAACACTTCCAAGTGAGAGCATACAACTATCTGATCCCTAATCCCACATGTGTGAAACTCGGTGTGGGAATCAAGGGTTGAATTGGTTTTTGAAACACACAATATAAATGAAAATGGGAAATTGGTCTCCATCCTTGAATGATGCTTTCCCTTGGCTATGTCCTTCTAACGTGAAAATGCACACTGAAGGATAGTACCAAGAGGGTCGAAATTTCACCTGATCAAGATGGCATAGAGAATGATGTGAATAATAAGACTAACATTTAAGGCTTAGTGGGTTTGGAATGTTGTTCAAGGATAATTGTTGACCATTTTTGAAACAAAAGATCCATTATGTGTGACCACAAATGAGAATCAAAAAATGAGCGTAGACCACTGACCAGATTCGCAATATGAGAATTGTATCATTTTTTTGTTCGAATCCCTTGAGCATGTTGGCATGAAATGGTAGGAGGGACCTTAGTCCGAGCATCCATTTAATTAGGGGGTGCATTTAGATGTGAAAGATGATATAATCCCAAATGAAGGGGACCAAGAATCCTGAAAAATGAGTGATGACATGTTTGTAGAATCCAACACTGTTGGTCCGGAACTAGAGTACTCCTGGGCACATTATTGAATCTTTGAAGAGGGTCAAGCGGCCTAACATAAGAGAAGATGACTAAAAAATATGATTTTATAATATGGGAGCTATGGGCACTCATGAGAAATAGGTATGTGGCGTTCTTGTTACAAACCTCACATGAATGGAGATATAATACCATACCATGCCGTATACCCCTCCACAAGAAAGACTTAGTCCAAGGGGACAAAATGATTAAAATACTTCTAAGAGATGGGGATGGACCAAAAGAATAAATGTTCAGGTGTTCCAATGTTTCTCATAAGTATGGGAATCAATGCACATGTAGTTCTAGAGGATGTTGTGCAGTTTTACGTCATACGACAGGGAAACATATAGGGGAAAGGTATCTCAACGAGGGATGTGTACGACATGGTGTGTAACCCTATGTGAATGAGGACACAAGTTCATACCACACCGTACAATCCCAAATGATAACTCGTTCTAGGTGTCTGACATGATTGAGGATCTATGACAGGAGGTCCCAACCAATTTGCAGTTTAACATCTTACGATGAGGACGACAATGCTCTTAGTTTAAGGTCATAGGGCTCATACCATAAATTACATGATTAATGTAATATGAATGGGATATGTGAGTGGAGATGATGAATCATCGTGCATATGAAAACCACAAAATGGCAAAAATGATAGACGATAATTGTTGACCATGATCACAAAATAAGTTCTTTATTGTGTAACCAGGGAGGGGGAAAACAATTGAACATTGGACATTGAACATATTCCCAGCACAGGACTTGTATCAAATTTTCACTCGATATCCTAGAGTAAATTTGGCCCAAAATTGAAGGAGATCCCATTGTCCATTCATCAATTCCGTTTAGGGGTCCTTTCGGATGTTACCAATGGTGGAAACCCAAATGACGGGACACACAATGAATGGAGGGACTTGTGCTGTTTAATGTCTTGCGCCAAGGAAAAATGATGTTGGGGTGTCTAAAGGGGATTTATGTGGTGTGGAAAAAATATCCCAACATAAACGAGGACATTATCCCATAACACACAACACAATCCTATGTGAGAACCTAGGCCCGGGGCCTGGGGCCCGGAAAGGCTATGGGACCTGAGATGGGAAGCCTCAGGCAGTTTGTAGTTTAACATCTTGTAATGAGGATAATGGTGATCCTAGTTTAAGGTTATAGAGCTCATACCAGGGAAACATATCCCTTTATGAGGGTATTTCTTTACCAAAACTCCTAAGCCCATGTGAAGAATTCTCGATTCTGGAAATAGTGAATGAGATCTGGCTCTCCCAAACATATAAGGGTATGACGTCCACATTAACACTCCTAGTTGTGGAAAATAATTTTTAATGCAATAGTAAGACAAAATGAATCAATTCACCCATTATGTGGGTCATGTGTGGTGGTGGAAATGATGATGGATATCTATTGACTATTTTTGAAATATAACATCTATATCGTGTGACCTGAAATGGGAACATCAAATGAGTGTTGACCGTTGACCATATTAGCAACCTGGGACATGCGTGAATTTTTTATTCTAGGCCCCCAAGTATGTTGGCCTAAAATTATAGGAGAGACCTTATGCTATCTATCCACACCATTTGGGTGCCATTTTGGGTGTGATATATGATAGAAACCCAAAAAAATGGACTGTGTGAAGCATGAATGTGCATGTGCATTTTAACGTCATTCAGGACATTAAAAGAGGTGGAGATCTTTAGGGAGTGGGATACATGGTGCCATCATGATGAAATTTATGTGAATGATGGAAAAAGACTCCACCACACAATGTGTTTCGACCCAATGTGAGATCATGATGTTTTGGGCAGGGCCTACAAATAAAATGTTTGGGCGCTCATACGTATCCCTTGAGGATGGGAATCATGCCATACATAGTTCTTGAAGGATGTTGTGATGTTTTAGGTCATGCAGTATGAACGTGTGAAACACAAGGCCAATTGTCACCTATCAGCCGGTCAATGTTCCGGTGCACTGCTAATGTGTATATCAGCACTGGGGTCAAATCCTCGGTGATGATACTTTATAATAGTCATTTGTTTCTAGTTGATTGTATTTTGATTAGGGGGGTTTGTTTTCAGAGCTTAATTGAAATGATTTATTTTAGATAATTGATTTAACAAATTGATAAATATTGGGGTGAGTTCATCATTAGGTAGTTAAGCTTGTGATATCCTTGAGCTTTGATTTATATTGCATTTAAATTAACACCCACATCACAAGTTGATGTCGATTAGAATTCCTAAGTGTAAAAGCTTTAATCCAAGACTTAACTTAATTAGGATTTTAATCTCAATCGGTACATGTTTATGGTAGTGTATATGTAGTTCCAATAATCCATGGAAACCACATGCGAAAAAAATATGTCATTAATCCATGAAAAATTAAGTCCAACATACACAATGTTAAATTAACGAATACTCATCGAGAAAATACTCTCAATCACTTAACAACCCTAAATTATAACTCATTCCAATGAGATATTTACTCAGAAATTTGGGGTTTTAATATTCTGGTTATAATAATTTTGATGATAAATTAATAATAGAAGAAAAAGAATGGGATTAGAAAAGAGTGGTATGTCGAACACACACACACGAACAATGATGATAATTAAAAACAGATATTTGATTGAATGAGGAAGTAAAATAAGAAAAGGGTATTCAACTAAATTTAAACTATTTTAATAACATTAATATTAAAATACATAAGGTGGAGAAGAATAAGATATATTGAAGAAGAAACACGCATTAAAACAAAATTACAAACAAAGAGACTTACAAGATTACAAAAACGAAGAAAACGAAAGTAAGTGAAAACAAAGAGAGGGGGAAAGGTCTCTAAAGTGAAAACCTGATTATGTAAAATCCTCCCAAACCTTTTTTAAGTTTTTGGTCTTTCCAATATGTTATCCTCTCTTCTGAAATTCCAACCCCTCTCATGGAGAGAAGGGGAGAGTATTTATAGCCCAAGGAGTAGACTGTTTGCATTCCCAATGTGTACTTCCACTTTCATCGTCAATTTGGATATTCATCCAGCTGAATCTACGAATATCTACTTCTTAAAAGTTGTAGATAATAATGTTGTCCGACTACTGTGAAAATATGGAGGCATTTGGACAAGTGGAGCCAATGTTATGGTGGTTGTATTAAACAAAGGTAAACCGTCCATTTCTATCCATGCTTTTTCGATGTCCAAAATGTGAATGGATTTTGGAACAGGAAGATGCCTTCAAATCTGAATGAATTCTTCAACAAAGTCGGCCTTCTATATCTCCTATTTGACACTGAAAATCACAGCTCTATATTATGCATAAAGCATGATATATGTCATGAATAGTATACTGATTTTATTTTTCGGTCAGAATGGTGGGCGGGACTTCAAAGCTTCATTTGGGCCCTTTGTACTTGGATTTGGGCCTTGGAAGTTTTATACAAGACGACATGTAGTGTCCCCCGATTTATTTTGGAGCGTTAATGTTTTTAGACTTCTGGATGGAGCCCAGTAAATCAATATTCATGGCTGGTCCAGTTTGTTCATAGACTCTTTGGTCTAGTTTGTGAGGACCATATGACCATTCAAATGACATAATTGGCTCATGGTACCTTCTAATGAAATGTTGTATATTCAAAGGAGAATGCTACGAAATAAGAACCAAACTATTTGGATGCGTATAGTGATATGTATTATTAAAACATTAAACTGACTTAATTGGACTTCTTCTAAAAATGCTCAAAAATTATACTTAATATAAAAACATTAAAATTTCACACAAATTTTGCACATTTTATATAAAATCAGTAAAGAGGGAATATAATAAGTCATCAAAATATTAATAAAATAAACTCCCCCACACTTAGTTTTGTGCATGTCCTCATGTGAAACAAATATAAAAACATGACAAAATCATTTTTACTCACCAACAGATTTTAAAATTTTGTTTTCTCCAATCAGGGGATGTTTAGACTATTTCACTCATCCATTTTGAATTCCACCACAAGTTGTTACAGAAAAAATGTTTCAAAACTAAATAATTCTTCCATACTCAAATTTAGAAATGGAAAATGTGGACACTCAAAACTCACACCTCTCAAGATGATAAAATTCTTTTGTGGAGGTTCACTCTTTCACCAACCAAAAGTGAAAATCTTATAGTTTGAAAATAGATCGCAGCATCCAATCCATATCCAAAGTGATCAAGAATAAAGAGGTCTTTTTAAGGGGTTTTTATGTGGATATGGGATAGTAGGAATATAATGCCTAATAAAGAAGAAGATGGTTAAAATACCAACATAGAAAAAGCAATGCACATTTTTTTGAAATGAAACATGGAAGGAAATGGAAACACATATTTACAAGGGATTGATTGTGTGAAAAAAAGACACAATAGATGAAGAAAATATGAAGGTAATGAGAAGATGTAATATTTACAAAACAAAAAACTTCTCCCAATAAGTATATAATGCAAGTGTTCTTTTTTTTCTTTTCCTATTTTTTGTTTGTTTTTTCGAAATTTGACCTTGAAACAGATATCACACTCATATCTAAACCCATGTTTGATCTCCTCACGACACTAACTGTAATATTTATAACAAGATCAAAGGTTGAGGAAGAGTGATTTTTGACCTACCCAATACACAACCCATTTTTTTCATTTTGTTTTGATTTTGAATTTTTTTGAATTTTTTTGAACACTTATCAATATCATTTTACAATACATTCCCAAATCCCACTAAATGACAACCTCCCCCCCCCCACACTCAAATGGATGATTTCCCTCAAGCATATGATAACACACCAGAAAGTAAGGAAATGATACCAAAAAATGAAATCCATTCCCCCCACACACTTAAATTTCAAAAACATATGCAATGAAAATCCATGTTGATATTGGGTGGGATAAGGTATTGGGATTGTAATGTGGCTATCAAAGAAAATGTTTTCATAGGCTTGAAGGGGATTTCAAAAGGAGGATTAATGTAACGGAAATGGGAGGCTATTTGGCTATTGTGTTTCTCATGTGGTTCAGAAAATGCCTCTATCATATTAATACACACTAAGGTAGGAAATTCAGCTCGAATGTCCACAAACTGAAGTCTCACAAATGGTGGTGAAAACACACATTTTGAAAATATGGCCATAGGTGGCCTTGGCATGAAAACAAATGTTTGTTCTCACAGTTGGGGAAAATCATTTTCCAAAAAAAAATTGAGCATTCAAAATTTGTTGGTTTTGACACACTATTCTTTATCCAATATCATGATGAAAATACAAAATTTTTGAGATGAAAACATGTCTGTTAAAATGCCAACTCCTCTCAAGGAGAGAAGGGGAGAGTATTTATAGCCTAAGGAGTGGACTGTTTGCATTCCCAATATGTCCCTCCACTTGCATCACCAATTTGGCTACCCCGCCAGCCGAATTTCCGAATATATCCTTCTTCAAAGTTGTAGATGATAAAGTTGGCCGACTGCTGTCAAAATATAGAGGCATTTGGACAAGTGTAGCCAATGTTATGGAGGTTTTATTAAACAATGGTAAACTGTCCATTTCTATCCATGCTTTTTTCGATGGCCAAAATTTGAATGGATTTTGAAATAGGAATATGCCTTCAAATACGAATGAAAATGAATCACCCACATGGTTTCACACATGTAAAAAATGTATATTGGTGGGGGAATAATACTTATTGACTATGAATTTAAATATACATCAAACAACTCCAACATTGGGTTTTACTGACACCCCGAATCACCCTAGAGAACCCTCAAGGGAAAATAGCAATAAAAGAGTATCTCAAAAATACTTCAATTAATGTTTTTGAATAATTTTGAAAGGGAAAAATCGTACCTATATGAAGCCTCATAGACTCTAGGTCAATGAACTCTAATACATGCAACTAGACTCTCTGTATTCCCTTAGCTTCATTATCCTAGAGTAGACCATCTAGTGGTTGTGTGGAAACTTGTACCATCTACCGCCACCAGATGTCATTCCCGATCCTCCTACACATCATCCATCACAATGAAATATATGATCTAGATTCACCCATTACCATGTTAGTCTATCAATATTATCCCTCTCTGCATCACTACGAGTATGGTAATATGTACCACGATGTCTTCGATCAAAGCACGTGTACCAACACCTCTCCTATAGTTGACAAAAACCATTTGAAATGATTGAGAATCAATCCCTATACCATGATATCATCTCATAAATCATCTCGCATGCCCCAATAATTGTGAATTTCATCGATTATTGGATACAAAGGTATTAGCTCCCATGTTAATTGCACAAATAGTCATATTTTTCTCAACCCAAAATATCCCCACCACCAAGGCCTTCTCTATATCATCATCATTGGTTGGAATGCACAATTGAACCATTGAAAACCAATTATCTTACTATAATACATCCTCAATGGTCCATTATCAACAAAACGATTCATGAACCACATATAGGGAGTAATGTATCTGATATGTGAACTTTTCTAAAAACACTGTGATGGTCATTCTGTCCTGCCAATGATGAAAAAGTATCTTGATAAACAAAAATCATAGTGTGGATGGATAGAAATATTCCCCGAAGAGATTCACAATCACTTACCCAAAGAGAATCAACTATTTAGGGGTATATGAAACTAGAAATCACTATTTCCTGACTGATCCCTATAGAATGCTCTCCACTATGACAACAATATGATCTGGATATTTCCATCAATAGAGGAAAAATGAATGAATGCCTCTTGTGAGTCATGATATTCAAGGGGGTCTATATCACCATGATACCTCAGAGGTAAATGCCTATTAAACCAATTCAGTGAACTCATCCCTTAAATATCCTCATCTTTCACTTTTGGTATAATCTATTTCTCAATTGGTGGTGTTTCAACTGGAGCACCACCCATAGGTCCAGCCTCGAGACCAGTGACCTACTTGGAAGCCTCATCACTCATAGGATTATAATCAAATACTACCATGAAACCCTATCTAGATGTGTTCGTACTGGAATCATGAAATACAATCAATACATACCACTATCAGTGATTATAACAGGACTGATGACTCATAATTGAAAGGAAACCAAAAAACCAGTCCTATATGATTCATATACCTAAATTTACCCATGAACTATTTCATAATGTACCAAGTTGAAAAAATATGTAATAAGTGTCCTAATGAATGGATACATCAACCGTCAGACCATCACTAGTGTTTGTGGACTGATATATGAACTTGAAACACATTGAAATGTTCACTGTACAACTTAGATAGAGTTCACGAAAATGTAGTCCCAAATTGGAACCCATTTTAATATGCACTATCATGACTCATCCGAATAGGGCCCTAGATGTTACTCCCTAATCCTGCCTCAAAGACAATGTACTGGAATCTAATGCCGTGTAGGCATATCACAAACAATGTAGGATTTATCCTATCATTAATGTATTAAAAACCCCACAAACACCTACGTGAAGTATAAAAGATATATAAAACTTGAAACTAAATACATGCCTACATCTATCCCAAAAATAATAGTATAAAAGAAGTACAAAAAGATTAAAATATAGGCCCAAAAAAAAGAAATGAAGAAGCATCCAACCTAATCATATAGATGGGATTGTTTTCAAATTTATCCACTAGAAAGATCCTTGGATAGGATCTGATGAAAACCTCGGTCTGTCTAGCTCACTAATATTTTCCAACACTGGGTCCTCCTGGGAATATGTTCAAAGAAATTTGGTTTTCAAAATACGTAACAGTTTTTTGAAAATTCCATGAAGGTTGACAACAAAAATGCAATATAGGGTCCCAAAATACCCAAAATAATAGGGGGAATCTGAAAAGAATTAGTACACTCGACCCAAATAGAGGGAAAGAAAATAGAAGAGAAACTTCATCCTAAACATCCTTGGATATAAAAAAATAGTCATCTGAAGAAAGATAGTGTGTCATATGTGATGTGACAACACCACAAGAAATCATGAAGAAAAAAGGTATTATATTAGTCTCAGAATCTAATTCTGATGAGGTTTTGACATCATATCAAGCAATAGGATCTACTCAATTATCAAAATAAGCACTTGACTAGGAGAACTGAATCCTCTAGAGAAATCATCCTAGAAGAATCTTATATATGTTATACATTCCACTGGGTTAAATGCTACCATACAATATATAAAAATTGAGATATATTACATCATAGGGAGTCAAAAAGATTATGGCGTAAAACCACCATATGAAGGTGGGACCACAATAGAAAACACACTAATCAGATCTCAGTATGAAGGAAGTCACACTGGAGCCTCGTATATCTCGATACTCAGATTTGGGATCCCACCCATCCCTGATAGGGTTACACTACAAATCAAACTATAACAATGAATTTTCTCATCTCATAGAAAGGGGAACACTCCTAGGATTCATTATGGGACAGAAAAGCATAGTCTGGAATTCTAAATACCACATATCCTCATATAGTGGAACACTTCTATGATCCATTTGGAGACACCACAAACCCAGTCTTGTAACCAAAATTTCTCCCTCAGAAAGCGGAAGATTCACAGGATCAACTAGGGGATCCCACAATCCAATCTGACAAAATGTTTATCATATCTCTCAGATAGGAGATTTTCGCCCATGTAGTGTTCATCACGATTGTTCACAAAACCACACCTATTACCAATCATAATATATATTATTGCATAATTGAAGATTATAAAACCATACATAAACTGTATTTTGATTGGGGGATCATATATCTAATGATGACACAACCCAATTGGAATCTTCCCACTATGTTGGGGATCCTAATACTAATTAATCCACTATCCCTACTATTCTTTCATGGTATATGGGGGATCACCGCTCATGTAATTCTTTTCTTAAATAAACTAAGAAAAGAATCTAGGAATATGATACATTGTAGGACCTCCATCAATGACTCCTCATAGGGACACAACAACTTTGAGGATATGATAAAGGATCCATCCCTAGAATTCCCATAGGGATTCATAAAATCTATCACAACTCATCAAAGGAAGGGGATCAGAATCCTAGGTCAAGGATGTAATGGAACATGTTAACTCATAGGGATTGAAAAAGATATTCACTCAACAATTATAGGGACACAAATTGATAACCAAATTGACCCACATCATTGCATCCCCAAATCGAATGATATGTCTTGTTATATGTGAAATAATACTCTAGATCGGCTACTGACATACATTAATCCAATCTATAAAGAAGAAGATACCAACTGTATAAGGTCCTCCAAAAAGGAAAACACAACATATAAGGGGTCCACCTGAAATGTGCCCCCGACTTAACTCCCAACGGTGTCTTCAAAATACATGTCATGGTAGTTCATGTGGCCATACATGACATGTACGGATATACACAATGTCTCTTTCCTTGTCCATTCCCTGATCGTGTTCTCCCTCAATGATATTTTTTAACCATGTCTCACATAAAGTGTGGTTCCCTAGTACGTAGTGCATCCTAGAAAATTGGCCCAATTGTCTATGTCATTTTCTTATGACCATTTTTGGCACCCCATGCCCATGTAAGTTGGATATATACTTTTACACAACCATGTACCATAACATGGCCACCCCTTGACATGTCCCTTGGACATGTGACTATGGGTGACTACAAGACATGAAACCCTAATACATGTCATCTAGTCCCAAAAAATCATATTAATTTAATGTAAAGAACACATGTAATTATGGAAAGTATGAAAGACTAAATGGATGTTAATTCCATTGGTTGTTTCCCTATGAGAAGCCTAAATTTCCCACATTTTCCATAAAATAGACATATCGACCCTCACAAGGACCATAAAAATTTTCCAATGTCTATATAGAATTAATAAAACTCATCAATTCGGTATCAGTAATTAAATCTCAAATCCACCATCATCATAGAGAAACACACAAACATTGGTTTAGTATGGACTCTTGGAAGTAGATGATGCACCATTCGTCTGTGATCCCTATTAAGACCAGTGGTTGTAGGAACATGTTCTCCTTGTATCCACCTCGATACCATATATTGATCCAAATGGGTATATGGGATTCATATCCTCTATTTTGAACAATAAGTGGGGTGGGGAGAATTGATATCATTTTAATTATACTAAAATATTATCTTTCATTTAACTCCATGCCACCAACATGCCTCTAAACCAACACTCTTCACTATAAATGTTTTTGATGAACAAAAGGTAAATGACACATTATAAACTCAACCATGGTATCAAAATTATGATCTGAGGCTTTGTTTATGAATTATTACACATTTCAAAATAAACCTCTCATGTATGATAAAATATTTATTATTTTTAGTATCATCGTGCTGAGGAAATACAAGCATCAGAATCCCTCACTAAATCAACACCTAGCATCCAAAATAATCTTAGAAATTTTCCAAATTATTATAAGAAAAATATTGTTTCACTACATAGATTTCACTTCCTCATAGGTACTAGGGATGGCACAATTCCTTCCACGTATCTCAGTTCCACTCTTAATTTTGAAACCCCTCTCATACAATAGATCCTAATGTGGTTCAATTTGATGTTGATGCTTTCATTGAGGATTATCTTATAACCATCACTGATTAAATCATTAATTATTATCAAGGAAGTCAGTTTCATTACTATTTGTTCAATGGAAACACACCAATTTATAAGATGATACCAGAGAAGGAGGCCAACATATCTACTCAGTGGCAGTAGTTATTCTTAGAAAAAACATTACCATCATCATAATGAAAAAAAAAGAATATGTTTTTAAGGAGGGGATATTATATGATCATGTATTTTCAAATGTGGTATGATCCTTAATAGTTTTTGTAAAATATTTTTTTCCCATAATGGCTATTCTTAGTATTATAAGGAGTAGTTTAGAAGTGCCAAGGTCTCTGTCGGAGCTCAAATCTCGGGAATTTGGAAATTATTACTTAATTTCATTGTTAGAACTCGGATAGTGATTTCCATTTTTGTCAACCACTCATGTGATGATTTTATTTTTAGATTGCGAAAGAGATAGTATAAACAATAATACATATTCCCCATGACAACGTGGTAGCGTGGGGTGATCCAGTGAGTTGTAGGGGTAACATTGTTTTTATAAACTAAGCACCCAAGTTTACAACCTTAGACTGACATAATTTGTATAGTCACATAGTATGGTGAATGGTTTCCAAAACCATGTTTCCAAATCCTAGAAACTATAAAAATGTAAGAAAAGGGAAAACATATTTTTCCCTTTTAAACTAAAAATAATTCTTTCCATTCCTTTTTCTCTAGCAGTTGGCTATGTGGGGAGGTCCCTCTTCCCCACTCCAACTCACTGATCATCTGTCTCCATCCAAGAACTAATTTAATCACCATCTTTTAGGTGGGAAGTGTAATGATAAGTCGTTTAAATTTTACCACTCCTTATTCATTTATCTTAAAATACTGGATTGTACCATTGTGCAATATAAAATTCCATATTTTTGTGGAATTATCATATTATTTACATTTCAATAGTTTCAGGCAGAATTAATTTTTTTTGACATAGATAGAACCAACAAGATAATGAATGTGGTATTATAATTGTTCCCTAAATATGTGTCATTCTATATCATGCATGATCCATCCACATGTAAAACAATTCATGAGTTTCATTAAATATATAAAAGTGATCATATTTATGTGATATATGGAAATAGTATCCTATATACTTAAGATTCTAGGGAATTGAGTCCAATATTCATGTGGAATAATAGAATGGCATCTCATTTTCTATTGATTCATGGGAATAAAGCCCCATATAGATGTTTAAAATAGACATGGTGTATCACACACTTGTGATTCTCTAGAGTGGAAACCCAAATGATTCCTGATACCCAAGAATGATATACCCTATAACTCTATGACACTCTCACATCTATCAATGGATTATTGATATAAAACTTGGGTCCTATATAGTATTAGTATTTATGTATGTGTAAAAATATGTCACTACATATATTAACCTATTGGTCGGAGTAGGAAACTCAAGAGCTGGGGTGGGGGTGGTTAATTTAATTCCTATAAAAATTTATATTATAAACATTTTTTAACTATCCCCAAATTTAAAAAATTTGGTCACATAATAAATGTAGTATAATTGAAAATAGTTTTATTTTTTGAAAGATTTATCAATGATTGATTAATTATAATTTAAATCAATTCATGAGATTACTCCAACTTTTTAAATCCTTATACTAGTACAAATTTTATTAAAAACTGTATCTAAGATTAATTCTCATTGTAATGTGAAGTTTTTTGATTTGAATAAATAAAAATAAGCAAGAAAATAGAACTTCTAAAACATCAGATACAATAATAAGTTCATTATCATGTAGAGACATATAACACTCCACCTGGTGATCACTTACCACCAAGAAAAATATATAGAAATAAGATTCATCGACACTTTATATTGGGGTTTATAATAGCATATCTACTATCCAGGTCAACTAGACCTGGTCAACATTTTTATATGGGATGAAATTATATCCAGGTCACATAGAGACCTCTTCAATAGTTATATCTGGGAGTAAAATGGCGTAAGAGAGTATTAGTGATAGGATATCTTGTAGCCTCTAATTTAGCATATGAGACTATCTATGGTTTTAATTCAAATACAAATTTCTCAAGGGAATAATAAAATAGTACAAAATAGATTAGAATATAATAATAAGGGATTAGAAATTCTCTGAGTGTTTTTCTATACAGTTTTGGACACAATGAATGTTGAAAAATTGATGCTCACATCCTCCTATAGAAATAGACTAAAAAAAGAGTGTTGTGAGTTCTGTTTTCTGGTTTCGAGTTAAAGGAGATTTTCTTCGTTTCTGTTATTCTTCTTTGACTTACTTATCCAACAAGGATGTTCTCATTATGGTTAAAACCATGTTATTATTTAGATAAATGTAAGAAATATGGATTGTCTTGGGTCTTGTTCTCTTTATATTGGGTGTATCTCTCTCATCTTCTTCATATCGTGTTCCATAATATATTAATTCTTAGGTGTTTTTTTGGATGACAAGAAGCATGATTTGCACAACTCGTACCCCATACTCTTTGCTGACTTGCCTGTAAGAATAATTAATAATATCTTTATAATTAAATATCTCATATATGACTGTTAGAAATTATTTTGAATTTAATTGATGTAAGTCAGAAATTGATAAATATGGAATGGTGTTACAGTCAATGGTGACATGTGAACAATTTCATATGAATGGTGAGTCAGAAGTGGTACCCTTGATGGCATCGACTCATAGTTTTCTTCTATGTGATGTCTCTAGATCGATTTATGATACAATTCAATTTTTTTGAATAGGTTATGTGATAAATGGTGTTGGGGAAATGGTGTCATGTCCTTTTTGTGAAATGGTTTCACAGGAAATAATTTCCATGAAATGGTGTCTAGTTCTTTGCGAAAATTATGAACTAGTGACATGATACAATGGTGTCTGGTGCTTTGGGAGTTTTGTAACTGTTATCATGGTACAATAGTGCCACTATAATGATCAACCAAGCATTACCAATTTTTAGACAAAATACTTAGAACGTTTGGTCAAAACAACAATGAAATTGAGTGCACGTTAACAATGACTCATACTTTACAAAAAATATGCAATTTTTTCAAAGAAGTAATAACCATATAATGGAATAATATTAAACATGATCAAAATAAAACATTAGAGAACAAGATTAAACAAGATTTATAAGAGTTAAACATGATCTATGAGTATTAAAACAAGAGGATTAACAAAGTCTCCACCTTTTGGATGATCACAAATCATGGAATTTTCAAGACATACAATTTTCATCACATATCAAGCAGATTATATGAGTTGAAGACAAAAAATAAAGGAATTATATTATAGTGTTAGTGAATATATGTTACACTAGCATACCAACTTGTTTATCTCTCCCTTTTTGGATTATCAAAAAGGGAGAAATAATAATAAAAACAACCACTAAATGAATTCAATAATTAAATAAAATATATAAAAAAATTCATTGAATATACTAATAATGTAAAGTACAATCAGAAAAATGAAAATACATCACAACCCTATCAAAAATCATCCTTAAATTATCTTCAGATTGTACAGCCTTCCCTTTATCCTCATTAGAGTATGTTGGAGGATGAGCATCATGTGAAGAAGTATTATATGTGTCTCGGATAGAGCTACATGAAATAGGAACTCCTTCAATAATAAAAGGGGCATGGATCGGTCTAGATAAAGAAAGAGGTAATGGTTCCTTAATGATGACAGATTTGATCTTTCTCAAAACTTGACAAGGGGTCATGGGATCTTGACAATTGGAGGTAAATGAAGTAGTAGTGATATATGATAGTAGGATAGTTCTGATAAGAGTCGATGTAGTAGACCCATAATTGTTCTTTGAACATGGAAAAAAGGATTCTATAGGTTAATTTAATCCTTAATTATTTCACCACCATACTCCATGGATTTCTAAAAGTAATCCTTATTTTCTATAAGCTTATCAAGAGTTGGAGTAATATTATTAAACTACATAAATGTTTATATGAAAGCATGAGCCACATGAGGTACATTAAAAATCACAACAAATTATTTGAAATGAAATCTATGTTGGGGCATGATATAAATCATTGTGAAATATGAATCCACCATAATTGAAATATTTGATAATGAATCAGTAGTAGAATTTGTTTGAAAACTGGCCATTTCTTGCACATTCTCATTGTACTTTTCAATATTTCTCAGGCACTTGGACCACCGACCAAAGTCTGAAGTTCTTCACTACTCACTAATTTGATCATGTCATTAACCAAAGGTTGAGAGGATTGAGTATAATCTGATGGGGCTAAAGTAGATGAGGAGAGAGCATTAAAACTATTATGAACACTCTCTAATGATCCTTTATACTCCCCGATTATTCAATTTAAGGAAAAAACATTTCCAAACATTTAATTTTCTACATTGGGATGTTGTTGAAAACATCTTTATCTGTTGAAATAAAATTAGGTTGAATCTGATAGAAAAAATTCCCTAACAGAATGACATTATTAGACTCAGTTTAGGAGTAACTTCCAGTCCTTAATTTCCTCAACTAAAGATCTTAATGATTCACTTCATAACTTAGTATTTTATTTTCAATTATTGATTCTTGAACCTAAACAAGCATTTTGGGTTGAGTTTTCCATATTTACTTATATAGAATCATTACAACATCTCTTTCACTAGAGTTAGTCACGTGATCATGCAATGAAATCTTATGATTTCCAAATCCATACAAAATATTTTCTCTAAAAACATTCATATCATCATGGCTTATATAACTAGTGGATCCATGAGATGGTTTAGGAATAGAGATAGGTTCTAGATCCTTAAAAGATATCAATTATTTAAATGGGAATTGTTTGAGTGGAAATTTAATTGAGAGGTCCATTTTTTCACAATAGACTACCAAGAATCATCAATATCAATGTAGCCGAGAAACGTTTACTATAAAAATACTGAACATGAATCCACAGGATTATATACATCAATCTGATCCAAACTGAGGTTTTAATCCCCCTCAACCAATGCTATCACTTTTGGGCTACTAGATTCAATTTTTTGAAATCATTCCACATATTATTTTCTAACAGACTCAGTGATACATATTTATAATTGAAAATATTGTTCCATCCTTAAGTAGGTAAAATTACTTATATTTCTATAGATTATTCTTTATTTTGGTTTTTCATTAATAACATGTTCTTCCACATTTTTTTTGATTTTATCAACATCATAATCCTTATATTAATTTTCATTACATTTACTTTCACCACCTTTAGAGGCAATAGAATATCTAGTGGGAACAACCTGAGATGGTTGTAGAAGGGAATGAGGAGGAACTTCAGTCCTTTAGGATATATCTAGATCACTTTTTTCATGAACAACTCCAGATTCATCTCTACGAACTTATGAATACATTCATTCATCTGAATATTCGTCAAACATATTTGGTTTAAAACTAGAATAAGTGATATCCTTAGGTCTTGATGGGTTATCAAAAGGATTGAAATCCTCATACAACATTTTATTGTCTTTATCCCAATAATATTTCAATTGATTCCAACTAATTTTAATTCACCTGCATATATTCATAGATATAAAAAGATCATTATCATCCAAATCCTTTTCATCTTTCCCTACCAAACCCGAGGCATGAATCATAGCATAAATAAATCTTGGATATAATAATGAAGTTTACTTTTATTTTTTCCTGATCATATCACACATGTGTAGGACAAGGTACTTGCACATATTAATCTTATAATAATTAGTAAATAAATGAAAAACGAATATATCGTAATATTTTATATTAGTAAAGTCACATTTCCTTGGTCATATCCTATTTTGAATAAATTTGAACAGAAATATAGTCTCTCCATCTTATTCAGCAGCTTCATGCCATATCCTTTTTCCATATCCAGTTATGTTACATAAATCCACTTATTTTATAAATATTCCAGTTAGAGGTGGAGGGACTCTTTCATAGTCCTCTAATACACCTTCATGTGGGACTCTTAATCTCGCATCCCCAACAATTAAAAAAAATCACACCTTTTACAATTTACCAAACATCTGACCAGAAATCCATCCCTAGAATTGGTTCTAAACTAGATATACTAATATAACTCAGACACTAGTTTGGGTGTATATGGGTAACATAACTTATATAAAACATTATAACAATAAATTTTCTTCAAATAAATGTAAAATATAAAATTTACTTGAGATAATCCATTTCGCATAAACGTCCATTTATAGGATAACTACATGATTTACAAAACCGAGGTTCAGTGGTTCCTTGAGATTTGTGTTTAGAGCTGGTTTCACATTATTTAGAAACGTGCACTTATTTAGTGTCGAGGATGATGGAAACTTCATTCATGGAATTTCTAACATGAAGATAAGTTTTGAATGAGTGATAAATATTCATGATAGAAGGGTTTCAATTTTGGGAATATAGAGAACAATTGTGGAGAGAAGTGGAGTGATGGGTTTTTATCAATTAGTTATTTAAAAATTCCAAAATAAAAAATATAATACAAAGGATAAATATCATAATTTAGATATTTATTAGGTAAATGACTAATAAATATAGAATGTTGAGTAATAATAGTTAGACCCAAATTTGCAGTTATGGTGGAATCATAATGGTGTGACTCTGATCGGTTAGACGACAATTATTGGGGCAGAAAATGGTGAGGTAGTAAACAGTGAGATAATAATTATTCACTCAAGGTTTATCATGCCCAATTCATGTATTATGTATCTCATTCTTTCAGAATTTAATGTCTAAGTGAAAATATCAACAAGAGGACGTTCTATTCCAATCAGTTTGAATGTAATTTCACCTTTTTTATAATTATATCTCAAAACGTGATCTCTTACATCATTATATTTTGTTCTTGAATATGAAAATGGATTCATAGATATGTTAATATCACTTGTGTTATCACATTTTATAGGAAAATATATATATTAATATCTATATTCTATCAAATTTTGTTTCTTCCACAAAATCTAGGCACAACAACTACGAATAGCTATGTATTCATCTTTAGTAGTAGATAATGCAATAGAATTTTTCTTCATACTATACAATGATACTAGTGACATATCCAAAATGTGACATGTTCCAAAAGTAATTTTTCTATCTATCATGCACCCACCAAAATTAGTATCATAATAACTAACTAATTCAAATAATTGTAATCTAGGATAAAATAGTTGTAAGTTGTTTGTATGATTGAGGTATGTGAAAATTCATTTAATAGTAGTTTAATGACTGTGATTATAGATATCTTGACAAATATTACACATATACACACTAAAAAAATATTAGGCTGGCAATTAATCATGTAGAGAAGACATCTAATCATACCTCTGTAATTGGTTTGATCAACAAACTTTCCATTTTCATCAAGACCCAACTTACATGAAGTACACATAAGAGTATCATGATATTTAATTATATACAAACCAAAACATTTTAAAAGATATTTTATTTATATAATATGATTTAAAATAATACCCTTGTTATTTTAAAAGTTTTTAATTACAAGAAATAATTTGAGTTCATTGACAGTGCGGCCGATTGTCGCCTATCGACCGTTCAAGGTTCTGGTGCTCTGCTAATGTGTATAGCAGCACTCGGGTCGAATCCTCGGCGATGATACTTTGTAGTAGTCGTTTGTTTTTAGTTGATTGTATTTTGATTAGGGGGGTTTGTTTGCAGAGCTTAATTGAAATGATTTATGGATGATGTTTGATTTACCAAATTGATAAAGATTGGGGTGAGTTCATCATTAGGTTAGTTAAGCTTGTGATATCCTCGAGCTTTGCTTTATATTGCATTTAAATTAACACCCATGTCACAAGATGATGTTGATTAGAATTCTTAAGTGTTAAGGCTTTAAACCAAGACTTAACTTAACTTAAGGTTATAATCTCAATCAGATCTTATTTATGGTTGTGTATTTATGGTTCCAATAATCCATGGAAACCACATGTTAAACAAAACAAGTCATTAATCCATAACATGTTAAGTCCAACATACACAATGTTAATTCAAAGAATATTCATCGAGCAGAAGCTCTCAATCACTTAACATACCTAAATTATAACTCACCCCAATGAGAGATTTACTCAGCCATTTGGGTGATTAATAATCTGGTTATAATGATTATGATTATAAATTAATAAGAGAAGAAAAAGAAAGGGATAATAAAAGAGTGGTACGTCGACACACACACACGAACAATGATGATAATTAAAAACGAACTTTCGATTGAATGAGGAAGATAAAGAAGGGAAGGGGATTGAACTGAATTTAAACTATTTTAAGAACATTAATATTAAAATACAGAAGGTGGAAGAGAATAAGAGATATTCAAGAAGTAACTTGCATTAAAACAAAATTACAAAGAAAGAGAATTACAAGATTACAAAAATGAAGAACACAAAAGTAAGTGAAAAGAAAGAGAGGAGGAAAGGTCTCTCAAGTGTAAACTTGAGTATTTCAGGTCCTCCCAAGCCTTAGGCAAAGCTTTGGTCGTGCCAATATGATCTCCTCTCTTCTGAAATGCCAACCCCTCTCAAGGAGAGAAGAGAAGAGTATTTATAGCCCAAGGAGTGGACTGTTTGCATTCCCAATATGTCCTTCAACTTGCATCGCCAATTTGGAAATTCAGACAACCGAATCTTCAAATATCTCCTTCTTAAAAGTTTTAGAAAATAATGTTGGTCGACTACTCTCAAAATGTTGAGTCATTTGGACCTAAGGATAAAACGTTATGGCCGGTTGAATAAACAAACTTAAACTGTCCATTTCAATCCAGTCTTTTTGAAGTCCATAATGTGAAAGGGTTTTTGAATATTAAGATGCCTTCAAATCCGAATGGTTTTTTCAACAAAGTCGGCCGCCTACATCCCCCCTTTCACACTGCAACATCTCAGCTCGCTTGGATGACTACATCAGGAGATATGTCATGCATACTATACTGATATTCATTCTCGGCCAGAATGGTGGGCTGGACTTCAAAGATTCATTTGGGCCCATTGTAGTTGGATTTCGGCCATGAAATTTTTATCCAAGATGCCATGTAGTGTCCCCCGAATTATGGTGGAGAGTTAAGGTTTTTGAACTTTTGGATTGAGCCCAGTAAATCAATCTTCATGAATAGTCTAGTTTCTTCACAGATTCTTTGGTCTTGTTTGTGAGGACCATATGACCCATAAAATGGAAGAATTGGATCATGGTTCCTTCTAATGAAATGTTTTATATTTAAAGGAGAATCCTACCAAACAAGAACCACACAATTTGGATCAGTATAGTGATATTTATAATTAAAACATTAAACTGACTCAATTTGACTACTTCTAAAAATGCTCAAATATTATACTTAATATTAAAACATTAATATTTCACACAAATTATGCACATTTCATATAAAATAAGTAAAGGGGGAATATAATAAGTCATGAAAATATTAATAACATCAACTCCTCCACACTTAGATTTGTGCGTGTCCTCATGTGCAACAAATATAAAAACATGACAAAATCATTTTCACTCACCAACAAATATTAAAATTTTGTTTTCTCCAATCAGGGGAGGTTTAGACTATTTCACTCATCCATATTGAATTACATCACAAATTTGGTTCACAATAATGCATCAGAAACAATTCATTTTTTCATGTTCAAGGTTTGAATTGGAAAATGTAGGCACTCAAAACTTACTCCTCTCAAGATGATAAAAATGTATTTTAGGAGGTTCACTCATTCACCAACAAAAAGTGAAAATCAAGAGTTTGTAAGAGCTCTCAGCATCCATTCCCAAATATAACGTGTACAAGAATCAAGAGGTCTTTTAAGGGGTTTTTCAGTGGCTATGGGACGGTAGGTATATAATGTCCAAAGGAAAAGAGGGGTTAAAAAACACCAACATGGAAAAATCAATGCACATTTTTTTTGAAATTTGATTTGAAAGGAAATAGAAACACATATTTACAAGGGCATGAATGTGTGATGAATGAAAAGTGAGGGAGATAGAAAATGGAATAGGGTGAGATGATGGAATATGTACAACATGGAAGACTTCCAATAATGACACAATACAAGATGATTCAAGTGTTCTTTTTTTTCTCTTTTTGCTCTTTTTTTTCGAAAGTTGTGCTTGAAACAAGTCTCACAGTCATCTACCAACCCATGTTTGATCATCTCATGGAACAAATTTTAGTTGTTATAACACGATCAAAGGTTGATGATGAATGATTTTTGACCCACCCAAGACACAACCCATTCCATTTTTTTTTATTTTTTTTTCATTTTTTTTGAACACTTTTCAATGACTTTTGTACAAATGACAATTACACATATACACCCCAAAGCTCACAAAATTACAACCTCTCCCCCACACTTGAATGGATGATTTCCCTCAAGCATATGATGACACATTGGAAATCAATGAAAGTACGCCCAAAAATGAAGTCCATTCCCCCCACACTTAAATTTCAATAAATTGTACAATGAAAAATCCATGAAGATGTTGGGTGCGACAAGGTATTAGGCTTGTAATGTGGCTATCAAAAGAAAGGTTTTCTTAGGCTCAAAGGGGTTTTCAAAAGTAGGATCAATGTAAGGGTAACAGGAGGCTATTTGGCTATTCTGATTCTCATGTGGCTTAAGAAATGCCTCTATCATATTAATGCCCACAAAAGATGGAAATTCAGCTCGAAGGTCTACAAACTCAAGACTCACAATCAGTGGTGAAGACACAAAATGAAAAAGATGGCCATAGATGACCTTGGAATGAAGGCTAATGTTATTCCTCACGGTAGTGGAGAATCATTTTCCACCAAAAATTGTTCATTCAAAATGTTTGTTATTGACACAAAATTGTTTACCCAAGTTTGAGATAAAAATTCAATATATTTGAGTTTAAAACAAGCCTTTTGACTCCCCAAAATGGTTGGACAGAATTTCAATATTGGATGATGAGTAATTATGACACCCCTTTTGTTTTTTTAATTTTCATTTTTTTTAATTAATTTTTTTAATTTTTTTTTATTTTTAATGACACATCCACACAAAAGAGAAAATAGAAAAAAAATTGTGGAAGAATGTTGTAAAAAAAGAGGGAGAGGGGAAGAAGAAGAAATAGAGAGAAGAAGAGAGGGAAGAGAGATTGAGGAGAGAGAGAGTTAAAGGGAAAGAGGTGCCCCCTGGTTTGGATTTGGCGGGTCTCCATCCAGTGGTGGTTCTATTGAAGTGGTTGGGGTTTCGATGGAAGTCGACGTGGTTCCTGGATTGTGAGACCTCTCATGGTGATGCTTTAACCGATGTCCATTTACCGTGAATGTTCTTTTTGAAGAAAGGTCTTTGACTTGCACTGCACCAAATGGGTAAACATTAGTAATAATAAAAGGTCCATCCCAACGAGAATTCAGCTTACCTGGGTGAAGTCGAAATCGAGAATTGAAGAGCATTACCTTTTCACCTTCATGAAATCCCTTTCGAAGAATGTGCTTGTCATGGAGTGACTTTGCCTTTTCTTTGTAGAGAATGGAGTTCTCATACAAATCGAGTCGAAGCTCCTCCAATTCAGTCAACTGCAACAATCTTTCTTCACCAGATTTTTCACAATCGAAATTACAAGTTTTGACAGCCCAAAATGACTTATGTTGGATTTCAACTGGTAAATGACAGGCTTTACCAAAAAATAGCCTAAATGGAGACATCCCAATGGGTGTCTTATAGGCTGTTCGATAGGCCCAAAGTGCTTCACCAAGTCTATCGGGCCAGTCTTTTCTTGTGGGCTTAACAATTCTTTCAAGCACTCTTTTCACTTCTCTGTTAGAAAGTTCAGCCATTCCATTTGTTTGAGGGTGATATGCAGTGGATGTTTTATGTAAAACCCCATTCTTTTTCAAAAGTGACTCCATGGTTCTATTACAGAAATGAGTTCCTAAGTCACTTATCAAAGCACGTGGTGTTCCGAATCGATGGAAGATATGAGTTTTGAGGAACTCACTCACAGTTTGAGCATCATCTTTCCTAGTGGGTTTGGCCTCGACCCACCTAGAAACATAGTCAACGGCAAGGAGAATGTAGGATAATCCATTGGAAGGGGGAAAAGGTCCCATGAAATCGATTCCCCAAACATCGAAAATCTCACAGAAGATTAATGGCTTTTGAGGCATTTCGTTTCTTTTGGAAATTGTGCCAAACTTTTGGCAAGTGGGACACGATTGACAGAACTCGTGTGAGTCCTTGAAGAGTGAAGGCCAAAAGAATCCAGAATCTAGGCCCTTTCGAGAAGTCCTTTGTGGTCCAAAGTGGCCACCTCCAGGCATTGAGTGGCAGAATTCCAAGATGGAGGATTGTTCAGTTTCATCAACACATCTCCTAATTACCATGTCAGCCCCAGTTTTCCAAAGTTTATTATCTTCCCAAAAATAATGCTTTGAATCACTTTTCATCTTTTCTTTTTGTTCTTTTGAAAAATATTCAGGGAAAACACCAGAAACCAAGTAATTGACAATTGGGGCATACCATGGTTACTTTGGAGTGAGAGATGAGAGGTGTTCAGTTGGAAATTCAGGATCAATTATTTCAGAATGAGAAGAATTAGAAATTCTACTCAGGTGGTCATCCACAGGGTTTTCTTTTCCAGGTTTATCTTTTACCACAAGGTCAAACTCTTGGAGCATTAAAATCCATCTTATTAGCCTTGGTTTGGAATCACTTTTCTTAAATAAGAACTTTAATGCTGAGTGGTCCGTGAAGATGATGATTTTGGCACCTAAGAGATAGGGCCGGAATTTATCCAAGGCAAAAACCACAGCTAAAAGTTATTTTTCAGTCACAGTGTAGTGTGATTGAGTTTCATCCAATGTTTTTGACGCATAAAAGATGACATGAGGAATGTTTTCTCTTCTTTGACCAAGAACAGCCCCAATGGCCCTATCAGAAGCATCACACATTAATTCAAATAGTAAGGACCAATCTGGGGGTTGGATTATTGGAGAAGATGTGAGAGCAGATTTGAGTTCAATGAAGGCTCTCTTGCAAGCCTCATCAAAATTGAATGTGACATCATTTTGAAGTAAACGAGTGAGTGGGAGGGAAATCTTGCTGAAGTTCTGAATGAATCGCCGATAGAAACCGGCATGAACAAGGAAGGACCGAATGTCTCGAACTGATTTGGGTTCAGGAAGTGATTGGATCACCTCAATTTTGGCTGGATCAACATGGATACCCTCTTGAGAAATTATGTTCCCTAGAACAATCCCATTTGAAACCATGAAGTGACATTTTTCAAAATTCAGCACAAGGTTGCACTTGACACACTTTTGAAGGACCAAAGAGAGTGAATGTAAGCAAGATTCAAATGACTCACCATAAATGGTAAAGTCATCCATGAAGACCTCCATGCAATTCTCAATGAATTCAGAAAATATACTCATCATACACCGCTGGAATGTTGCAGGAGCATTACAAAGGCCAAAAGGCATTCGCCTATAGGCATAGGTTCCAAAGGGGCAAGTGAATGTGGTCTTTTCTTGGTCTTGAGGTGCGATTGGAATTTGGAAGTAGCCGGTGTAACCATCAAGAAAGCAATAGTGTGACTTTCCGGCCAATCTCTCAAGTATTTGGTCAAGGAAAGGAAGTGGGTAGTGATCTTTTCATGTTTCAGCATTCAATTTGCGATAATCGATGCACACACGCCATTTGTTTTTCACTCGAGTTGTAACTACTTCTCCATGTTCATTTGTGACAACTGTTATCCCGCCCTTCTTAGGAACGACTTGAATTGGACTAACCCATTCACTATCAGAAATTGGGTAGATAATACCAGCTTGAAGAAGCTTGGTAATCTCTTCCTTAACTACCTCAAGTATGAGTGGATTGAGTCTTCTTTGAGGTTGCCTAATTGGTTTGGATGATTCCTCTAGATGGATGTGATGCATACAAAGGGCAGTGTTGATTCCTGGAATATCCTCTAGGGTCCAACCTAAGGCATTTTTGTTTTCCTCTAACACTTGAACAAGTTGAGACTCCTCAGTTTCAGAAAGTGAAGCAGAGATAATGACAGGGTAGGAGGGATCATGGAAAAGGAATGCATACTTGAGGTGTGAAGGAAGTGGTTTTAGATCAGTTTCAGCCTTGATTTGAGAGCTAGAGAAGTTAGGAGCAGGATAAGGGATTCCAGATGGGTTTGGATCATTTTCCTCAACACTGTCCAAGGTGGAGCAGTAGAGATCAGAGTTGATGTGGGATTCAAGAGAGTTTTCAAGTTCCTCTATATTGATGGAGTCTATGAATGAGAGGTCCACATCAACATCACCATTTATGACTTTGTTAATCATGGTGCAGATTTCACAAGATCCTTTATCATTAGAACATGAAGAACATGGTGGATTGGGGTTCGGTTGAATCTTAGAAGTGTCCTCAAAATCATGGATTGAGAATGCAGAGTGATCCTCGGATGGGTATCGCATGGCTTGGAAAATGTTGAACTTGACCAGTTGGTCACCGAATTCCATGGATATGATGCCTGAATGGACATCAATATTGGTTCTCGCAGTCATGAGGAATGGTCTTCCTAGAATTAGGGGAGATCGAGAAGAGGTCGTCTCACCTTCCATGTCAAGGACATAGAAATCAGCTGGGAAGATAAGATCATTGACCCGAACAAGAACATCCTCAATTATCCCCTCAGGACTGGTAGTGCTTCGATTGGCTAATTGAATGACAACACCCGTTGGGTGCAAGGGACCTAGACCAAGGTTGGAGAAAATGGATTTGGGCATGACATTTATTGAGGCTCCAAGGTCTATGAGTGCATCATCAAAGTTGGAACTCCCTATTTGACATGGAACCGTGAAGGTCCCTGGATCTTTGCACTTCATGGGAATGGACTGTTGGGTTGAAACATTTTCAATGTTCCTAAGTTGCCTCTTATGGGTGCACAATTCCTTAAGAAACTTGGCATACTTAGGGATTTGTTTGATGGTATCTAAGAGGGGGATGTTCACTTCAACACGTCTAAACATGTCAAGCATTTCAGGATCAGGTTCAAAGGACTTCTTAGGCTTGGAGATGGCTTGAGGAAAAGGAATTGGGTTCCTTAGAGGAATGGAAGGAGGTGAAGGAGTGGATTCAAGTTCCTTTTCCAGCTTTTTGTTCTTTTCATTTTCTTGATCAACATCGAAAGGGGAGGTAGAGCAATCAGCATGGGGCATAGCAATTTGCTTTCCCGATCTAAGTGCAATTGCACTTACATTACCCTTAGGGTTGGGTAATGGTTGAGCTGGGAGTTGGGATGAATTGGATGGTTGTTGCTGGCTAAGGTGGGATGCAAGTTGACCTATTTGGGTTTCAATGTTCTTGAGGCTAGAACGGGTGAAGGAAGCAAGATCCTCTACAGCACTTTCCCATGGTTGTTTAGAAGAAGAGGCTTGTCCCAAATTGGGTTGGCCTTGGTTTTGGTTCTTGGGAAAGCGATTGTATTGGGTGGGGAATTGGGAAGGCTCGTTAGGATAGTGGAATCCAGGAGGGGGATTGTTCCTTTGAGGTTGAGGAACAAAAGGATAAGGTTGATGGAAGTTACCACCACCTTGACCATATTGGAATTGGTTTGGGTTTTGAGGAGGGAATTGAGGAGGATGAGAAATGGGATTACCATACCTCAGAGGTGGGTTAAAGGTAGAAGAGAAGGGCTCAGAGTGGGGTTGGTTGAAGTTTCTAACAAACTGACCTGATTGTTGAGGGTTGAAGTTTCGCTGAGCATATGCCGCATTGAGCTCCATTGGACTAGATGATTCAGATGGATCATCTTGAAGTTGTGGACATGTGTCAGTCGGATGAGATGGAGAGTTGCAGATTCCACAATTCTTGATAGGTCCAGGGAATAGTGACTGTGGATAAGATGAGGTTGGGGCTTTGGTAGCCACTGCTAGTTGACGCACAAGACCTGTAAGTTCACTCATCCACTCAGTCATCTTGTTGGGCTCTATGGATTGATTCACTTGGGCTTGTTTCACTTGAGCATGTGCTCGAGTATGGAATTGCTGCGTGTTTGCAGCCATGTTACTTATGAGATCTCTTGCAGCTGCAGGAGTTTTGTCAACAAGAGCACTGCCACTTGCGGCATCAATGAGAGTTCGCTCCATAGCCAATAACCCCTCATAGAAGTATTGGATCAGGAGTTGGTCAGGGATTTGATGGTGTGGACAAGTTGCCACAAGCTTTTTGAACCTCTCCCAATACTCATGGAGTGATTCATTAGGGAATTGACGGATGCTGCTTATTTCCTTTCGGATAGAAGCTGTTCGGGAAGCGGGAAAGAACTTCTCAAGTAAAAGTCTTTTCATGTCAACTCATGAGTTTATGGAACCAGGTGGGAGGTAGTAGAGCCAAGACTTGGCAGAATCTGCTAGGGAAAAGGGAAAAGCTCTAAGCTTGATTTGTTCTTCAGAAACCCCTTGAGGCTTCATGGTAGAGCATACTACTTGGAACTCATTAAGTTGAAGATGTGGATCCTCACCGGCTAGCCCATGAAAATGAGGGAGAAGATGAATCAAACCCGATTTGAGTTCGAAGTCAGCTTCAATGATACTTTGTAGTAGTCGTTTGTTTTTAGTTGATTGTATTTTGATTAGGGGGGTTTGTTTGCAGAGCTTAATTGAAATGATTTATGGATGATGTTTGATTTACCAAATTGATAAAGATTGGGGTGAGTTCATCATTAGTTTAGTTAAGCTTGTGATATCCTCGAGCTTTGCTTTATATTGCATTTAAATTAACACCCATGTCACAAGATGATGTTGATTAGAATTCTTAAGTGTTAAGGCTTTAAACCAAGACTTAACTTAACTTAAGGTTATAATCTCAATCAGATCATATTTATTGTTGTGTATTTATGGTTCCAATAATCCATGGAAACCACATGTTAAACAAAACAAGTCATTAATCCATGACATGTTAAGTCCAACATACACAATGTTAATTCAAAGAATATTCGTCGAGCAGAAGCTCTCAATCACTTAACATACCTAAATTATAACTCACCCCAATGAGAGATTTACTCAGCCATTTGGGTTATTAATAATCTGGTTATAATGATTATGATTATAAATTAATAAGAGAAGAAAAAGAAAGGGATAAGAAAAGAGTGGTACGTCGACACACACACACGAACAATGATGATAATTAAAAACGAACTTTCGATTGAATGAGGAAGCTAAAGAAGGGAAGGGGATTGAACTGAATTTAAACTATTTTAAGAACATTAATATTAAAATACAGAAGGTGGAAGAAAATAAGAGATATTGAAGAAGTAACTTGCATTAAAACAGAATTACAAAGAAAGAGAATTACAAGATTACAAAAATGAAGAACACAAAAGTAAGTGAAAAGAAAAAGAGGAGGAAAGGTCTCTCAAGTGTAAACTTGAGTATGGAAGGTCCTCCCAAGCCTTAGGCAAAGCTTTGTTCATGCCAATATGATCTCCTCTCTTCTGAAATGCCAACCCCTCTCAAGGAGAGAAGGGAAGAGTATTTATAGCCAAAGGAGTGGACTGTTTGCATTCCCAATCTGTCCTTCCCCTTGCATCGCCAATTTGGCAATTCATACAGCCGAATCTTCAAATATCTCCTTCTTCAAAGTTGTAGACAAGAATGTTCTCCGACAACTCTCAAAATTTGGAGTCATTTGGACGTAAGGATAAAACGTTATGGCCGGTTGAATAAACAAACTTAAACTGTCCATTTCAATCCAGTCTTTTTGAAGTTCATAATGTGAAAGGGTTTTTGAATATTAATATGCCTTCAAATCCGAATGGTTTATTCAACAAAGTCGGCCTCATACATCCCCTCATTCACACTGAAAAATCTCAGCTCGCTTGGATGACTACATCAGGAGATATGTCATTCATACTATACTGATTTTCATTCTCGGCCAGAATGGTGGGCTGGACTTCAAAGATTCATTTGGGCCCCTTGTACTTGGATTTGGGCCATCAAATTTTTATCCAAGATGACATGTAGTGTCCCCCGAATTATGGTGGATAGTTAAGGTTTTTGAACGTCTTATGTGAGCCCAGTAAATCAATCTTCATGAATAGTCCAGTTTCTTCACAGATTTTTTGGTCTTGTTTGTGAGGACCATATGACCCTTCCAATGGCAGATTTGGATCATGGTTCCTTCTAATGAAATGTTGTATATTGAAAGTAGAATCCTACAAAATAAGAACCACACAATTTGGATCAGTATAGGGATAGTTATAATTAAAACATTAAACTGACTCAATTTGACTACTTCTAAAAATGCTCAAATATTATACTTAATATTAAAACATTAATATTTCACGAAAATTATGCACATTTCATATAAAATAAGTAAAGGGGGAATATAATAAGTCATGAAAATATTAATAACCTCAACTCCCCCACACTTAGATTTGCGCGTGTCCTCATGTGCAACAAATATAAAAACATGAAAAAATCATTTTCACTCACCAACAAATATTAAAATTTTGTTTTCTCCAATCAGGGGAGGTTTAGACTATTTCACTCATCCATATTGAATTCCATCACAAATTTGGTTCACAATAATGCATCAGAAACAATTCATTTTTTCATGTTCAAGGTTTGAATCGGAAAATGTAGGCACTCAAAACTTACTCCTCTCAAGATGATAAAAATGTATTTTAGGAGGTTCACTCATTCACCAACAAAAAGTGAAAATCAAGAGTCTGTAAGAGCTCTCAGCTTCCATTCCCAAATCTAATGTGTACAAGAATCAAGAGGTCTTTTAAGGGGTTTTTCAGTGGCTATGGGATGGTAGGTATATAATGTCCAAAGGAAAAGAGGGGTTAAAAATCACCAACATGGAAAAATCAATGCACATTTTTTTTTGAAATTTGATTTGAAAGGAAATAGAAACACATATTTACAAGGGCATGAATGTGTGATGAATGAAAAATGAGGGAGATAGAAAATGGAATAGGGTGAGATGATGGAATATGTACAACATGGAAGACTTCCAATAATGACAGAATACAAGATGATTCAAGTGTTCTTTTTTTTTCTATTTTTGCTCTTTTTTTTGGAAAGTTGTGCTTGAAACAAGTCTCACAGTCATCTACCAACATTGCATTTAAAGAACATTCATCGAGCAGAAGCTCTCAATCACTTAACATACCTAAATTATAACTCACCCCAATGAGATATTTACTAAGCCATTTGGGTGATTAATAATCTGGATGTAATTCTCTTTCTTTGTAATTCTGTTTTAATGCAAGTTACTTCTTCAATATCTCTTATTCTCTTCCGGTGCTCTGCTAATGTGTATAGCAGCACTCGGGTCGAATCCTCGGCGATGATACTTTGTAGTAGTCGTTTGTTTTTAGTTGATTGTATTTTGATTAGGGGGGTTTGTTTGCAGAGCTTAATTGAAATGATTTATGGATGATGTTTGATTTACCAAATTGATAAAGATTGGGGTGAGTTCATCATTAGGTTAGTTAAGCTTGTGATATCCTCGAGCTTTGCTTTATATTGCATTTAAATTAACACCCATGTCACAAGATGATGTTGATTAGAATTATTAAGTGTTAAGGCTTTAAACCAAGACTTAACTTAACTTAAGGTTATAATCTCAATCAGATCTTATTTATGGTTGTGTATTTATGGTTCCAATAATCCATGGAAACCACATGTTAAACAAAACAAGTCATTAATCCATGACATGTTAAGTCCAACATAGACAATGTTAATTCAAAGAATATTCATCGAGCAGAAGCTCTCAATCACTTAACATACCTAAATTATAACTCACCCCAATGAGAGATTTACTCAGCCATTTGGGTGATTAATAATCTGGTTATAATGATTATGATTATAAATTAATAAGAGAAGAATAAGAAAGGGATAAGAAAAGAGTGGTACGTCGACACACACACACGAACAATGATGATAATTAAAAATGAACTTTCGATTGAATGAGGAAGCTAAAGAAGGGAAGGGGATTGAACTGAATTTAAACTATTTTAAGAACATTAATATTAAAATACAGAAGGTGGAAGAGAATAAGAGATATTTGAGAAGTAACTTCCATTAAAACAGAATTACAAAGAAAGAGAATTACAAGATTACAAAAATGAAGAACACAAAAGTAAGTGAAAAGAAAGAGAGGAGGAAAGGTCTCTCAAGTGTAAACTTGAGTATGGCAGGTCCTCCCAAGCCTTAGGCAAAGCTTTGGTCGTGCCAATATGATCTCCTCTCTTCTGAAATGCCAACCCCTCTCAAGGAGAGAAGGGAAGAGTATTTATAGCCCAAGAAGTGGACTGTTTGCATTCCCAATCTGTCCTTCCACTTTAATCGTCAATTTGGCAATTCAGACAGCCGAATCTTCGCATATCTCCTTCTTCAAAGTTGTATAAAATAATGTTGGACGACTACTCTCAAAATTTGGAGTCATTTGGACGTAAGGATAAAACGTTATGGCCGGTTGAATAAACAAACTTAAACTGTCCATTTCAATCCAGTCTTTTTGAAGTCCATAATGTGAAAGGGTTTTTTAATATTAAGATGCCTTCAAATCCGAATGTTTTCTTCAACAAAGTCGGCCGCCTACATCCCCTCTTTCACACTGCACAATCTCAGCTCGCTTGGATGATTACATCAGGAGATATGTCATGCATACTATACTTATTTTCATTCTCGGCCAGAATGGTGGGCTGGATTTCAAAGATTCATTTGGGCCCCTTGTACTTGGATTTGGGCCATGAAATTTTTATCCAAGATGACATGTAGTGTCCCCCAAATTATGGTGGAGAGTTAAGGTTTTTGAACGTCTTCATTGAGCCCAGTAAGTCAATCTTCATGAATAGTCCAGTTTCTTCACAGATTCTTTGGTCTTGTTTGTGAGGACCATATGACCCTTCAAATGGCAGAATTGGATCATCGTTCCTTCTAATGAAATGTTGTATATTGAAAGGAGAATCCAATAAAACAAGAACCACACAATTTGGATCAGTATAGTGATAGTTATAATTAAAACATTAAACTGAATCAATTTGACTACTTCTAAAAATGCTCAAATATTATACTTAATATTAAAACATTAATATTTCACACAAATTATGCACATTTCATATAAAATAAGTAAAGGGAGAATATAATAAGTCATGAAAATATTAATAACATCATTCACCCATTAAACCCTTTTCAAAATCATTTTGCATTATTTTTGAAAAATCATAGCATATTTTTTTTCAATGATCCAAAAATAATATCAACAACATTGATTTTTACTACCAAATAACATGTAGATATTTTTTATAAAAAGTGTTGGATTAGCTATACCTTTGGTAAAACCTTTTAAAATATGAAAAGTAATTATTATATCATACAAGGCTTTTAGAACCTGTTTTAAATAATATAATGTTTTTCTTAATATAAAAACATTATTTTGGAAATGGGGGTTTCTAAAACTAGGGGGTTTTCAATAAAAACATCATCAAATATATACCCATTTAAGAATTCACAATTTTCATCCATTTACTACTGTTTAAAATTTAGATGTTTTTTATATTCTAGAAGGATTCCAATATATTCATGTCGAGAAATTGGTGAAAAATATTCTTCATAGTCAATTACTTATTCTTTAGTATATCCTTGTGCAACCAATCTAGTTTTATTTATTACAATAGTACCATCTTCATCTACGTTATTTATAAACACCCACTTTGTTCCTATAGTCACAGTGTCTTAAGGTCTATCCACAAGTTTCCAATCCTTTTTTTCATTCAATATAAATCATTTATTCTTACATAGACATTACCCAAAATTCATCACTAATTTCATCAATGATATTCTTAGGTTAAAGTTGATCTAAAAAGGCATGGTGTTAAAATTGGTTTCAAAGATAAGCTCCAGTTTGGGTTCCTTTTTCTATGACTCTATCAACAATCGTTAAAGTATTGTTGCTAAGAGTACTTGTAGGTATAGAAAAAGAAGGTCTGGTAATTTCTGATTCTTCAACAAGTGTGGGTTCATCAAGACATGTGTATGGATAATTTACAGAAATGTGTGATTTAACATGTTTCTTAACAGAATGATTTGAAGATTTGGCTGATATTTCTACATTGGATAGATCATCCTCAATATTTTCTATGGAGGTATTGGATTCATGTGGATCTGTTTCATCAAATTTAACATGTACATATTATTCCACAAACATGGTTCATTTATTAAATACTCTATAGGATTATTTAGTTTATCATTAACCTATAAATATTTATTTATCACTTTTAGATGAAATTTTATCATTATTATCCTATGTATTAAAAGTATTTACATTGTAAACACAATCATTAATGTAATTAACACTGTGTTTCCTATTGTTCTATAACATATAAGGACATTTATTATGAATAGGTATGATTAAGAATTTTTAATTAGGTAGAATTTTTTATTTAATGATTCTTCCCAAAATAAATAGGTAAATCAAATTCATTTAGCATAGTTTGTGCTACTTATTGTAAGGTTCAATTGTTTCATTGTACAAAACCATTTTACTATGGTGGTCTCATAGTAGATAAGTTATGACTATAGCCATTTTTTGATAAAAAATTTCCAAATCCATTTTTTCAAACATATAGACATGATTACATCTTATTGTTTTGATCCTAAGACCACATAGGTTTTCTACTTTTCTATTATAGATAGTGAAAAGAGAGAAAGACTAAAATTTGAGATAAAGAATGAAATTCCATGTTTATCTAGAGTAGTAACCTACTATAACATAATCATTGTTCTTCCCAATACTGATTTAAACTATAGATGGTCCAAAAAAATCCATGTGAACCAACTCAAGAGGTTTATAATTAGAAACATATTTCTCCGGTTAGAAATATATTTTTTTATGTTTTCCTTTTTGAAAAGGATTACATAGATTTTTATTTAGAAATTATAGTTTGGGTAGATTCTTGTTAAACCCAGTCCTTATAATCTTCCTAAGTAAGTTCATATTACAATTCCTTACTCTCTTACTCCTGAGACTAGACTCATTGTGAAAAGCACTCAAACAAAAAATATTTTGACAAATTAATGAATCTAAATTTATAGGATAAAGTTTTTCATTTTTAAAGGTAGTAAATAGTAATTCCTTTTCATAATTAAAAATATTACATGCATCATTTTCAAATTTAACATTAAAACGATCATCATATAACTAAGATATAATAATTCTATTAAATTTGAATCCATGAAAAATATATTTTGAAAGTAAAATTATATTTGAGTTACCAATTTTTCTAAGGCCAATTGATCTTCATTTATCATGGTCACTAAAAGTGAATATCCCACCATCAATATTTATCAGATTCATGATGCTTAAATAATCATCTATCATGTTTCTTGAACATACACAATACATGTTCCATAGAAATCTAAAGGATGTATTCAAAAATAATTCCAATAAAAAGATCAAAAAGTATATGATTTTGGTACCCAGATTACTTTGGGTGTTGTAATATTATTAAAAACTACTTTAGGAAACCACACATTCTTCAGGTGTCTCCTATAATGTTTTTTTAATGTATTAGAAAAATAAACTATATTTTTTCTAGGAAATATAGAAGCAGAAAATTATTATTTATTGCATGAACTTATAGCAGAACCATCATTTCTATGTAAAAATCCCAATTTTCTAGATTTTTCTGTGAACGTATTTTGAAAACGGTTTCTCTATCCTTATTGATAAAATATTATTGTTGTTTATTATTGCATAACATTTTTATCAAGAATTTGTGATAGAGTGTTCATTCCATTGGTAAAATTTTCTTACTAAATTTTCAATTTCTTATTTATTAATTTTAGCTCATTGTTCTCTTTATGAAATGTAGCATTTTTCTATTTCTCTATAGAAAGCTCAGATTTGATCGTAGATTTGAGACCATGTAGTTTTATCAATAATTAATATTTATATATTATCTCATTACATGAATATTCAATCATTTAGTCATATTAAAACATTTCATCATTGGTAATGTTTTTAGAATCATATCCCTTTCCAAAATAATTATAATTTTTTTTCAAGAGTCTAATGGGTTACCTAAGATGTGTTAGTCATGAAACAAATATTCTCTTTATTAGCCTCTTCATCATGTGAAAAAACTATATCCATAGAGTTATCCTCATATTTAATCTTATACATTAACTTAGGACAGTCAACTATTACATTTCCACTTCTATAACATTCAAATAATACTATACATTTTTATTTACATTTTTATTCCAGTCTTATTCCCAGTTTCCCTTATTGTCACATTTTACATTATAGTTGGGCTTCCATAAAAACGCATTCCTTCAATAAAACATTTTAATCATTCTGGAAAATTGATCAATTTCCTCATCACTATCTGATGGTGAATCATCATTACTTTTATAGTCATAATGAGTGTGTACCCTTTATTTTTCTTTAGTTATATATGTAGTGGTTGTGAATGCTACTAACTTTCTCTTTGGTTCATCCTATTCTTATTTCTTGATATTTAATTCTTCTTAGTACATCATATTCCTCACATTTATACCCTTGATTAGAACATACTGATATCCCAAGATTCTCTAATTGACACTAATGTTCCCCTCTATTTGTCTGGTAGATATATGAGAATTCTCATTATATTTTCCTTAACATTAACTTCATTTCCCAAAGAGATCATAGTATTTAAAATTTCATTTAACCTAAAATACAAGTCAGATATAGGATCATCAGGATTTACCCTAATGTTTTATTATTTATATGAATATTTTTTAAGTCTCATATCCTTAACATTAGTTGTTTCTTCATGTGAAACAATTAGATTATTTAAAATTTCAGGGGTGGTTTTACATGCATAAATCATATTGAATTCTACAGCTCTTAATGAACAATATAAGACATTCATAGATTTGAAATTATTGTTATTATCTATTTTAGGTTTTTCATTTCATTTATTTCAGGATGTACTAGGAATATTATATTTACCTATAATTAATGACCAAATTTCAAAGCACATACTTTCTAAATGCATTTTCATCTTAATTTTCTACCAAGAATAATTAGTTCAAGTAGGTAATTAAGGTTTTTTGGTATCATAACCTAACAATATATTATCCACAGAAGAGAGTAAATATTTTTCGAAAAAAACATAATAATTTATAACTAATAGAAATGTTGAGATCATAAAAATAAAACTAAAATCACAGTTGAAAATATTTGAAAAGGATTAAAAATTTAGACAATATTTTTTTAAAAACACCTCTAATAACAATTTTTGGTCAGAGTAGGACTCTCAAGAGGGGGGGGGGGGTTAAATGTGTTCCTATAAAAATTAAAATTAAAAAATTATTTAACAACCCCCAATTTAAAAACAAAACATGTTATTTAATCATCATAGTGTATTTGTAAAATATTTTCTTCTTGAATGTTTTCTGAAAGATTAATTAATTCTCAATTAAAACAATTTATGAGATTAAATTGAATTTTGATATTGGTCTACTAAAACAAATTCTAATACAAACACTATCCAAGATTAATAATTATTGTAAATTAATGATTCCTGATTTGAATAAAAAATATGTGTAGGAAAACAGAACTGTGAACATAGTGGATAAAACCAGAAGTTCATTCTCAAGCATAGACATAGTCTTATCCACTTGGTGATCACAAACCAATAAGAAAAATATATAGAAACCAGAATGATCCACACCCTAGATCAGGGTTTATTACAACATAAAATCTATCTAGGTCAAATAGACCTATATCACCATATTATATGGGAAAATAAATATCCAATCAATAGGGATACATATTCCATAGATATAAAATGGAGTTAATTTCAGTATGATAGTAGTACTGATATGATATATTGTATCCTGGAGTTTATCAGAGGAGAAAATGTGTGCTTTTAATATAGATACAAACACTTATCAAAGGAATAGTAAAACAGTACCCAACACAGCAGAATATAATAAGAAGGCATTATAAATTCTCTGAGTGTTGTTCTATGCAGTTCAATAATCTTTGACCATATAAGATTTAATTCTCTAGTCCTATTTTTGAAAAGGCCATGAAACAGAGTGTTGTGAGTTTTGTGTTCTGGTTTCCTGTTCAATGAGATGTTCTTCATAGCTCTTATTCTTCTTTGAATTTTTGTTTCTGCATGAATGATTTCAATATAGTTCATAGTGAGTTCTTATTTAGATCATATCAAGAAATATTGTTTATCGTCACTCTTTTTCATGGTCTGATGTGTGTCACTCTCATATTCTTCAGCTTGTGCAGTATAATATATTAATCCTCAGATGTTTTTGGGAAGCAAGGAGTATGATTTCCACACAACGTACCTCATATTATTAACTAAAATATCTGGAATAATCACTAATAATATATGTATAATTAAATAGCTCAAATATGACCCTTAGAAATAATTTATAGTTCAATTTAAATTTAGAATATATGGATAACTATGCGATGGCGTTACAGTTAGTGATTGAATATGAACTGTGTAATAGGAACTGTGATTCAAGAGTGGTTTCAAAGTTAGTGGTGACTCTTTTGTTGCTTCAATATTGTGCCTCATGACCATTACCTCATACTTTGTGATAATTTCGAATCGAATTGGAGATGAAATAATTATACGGATATGATGTTGGGTCCTTTGGGAGAAATTATCTCACCAGAAAGAGTGTAAATAAAATGATGTATGGGACTTTGAGAAAATTATAAACAGGTGATAAGACAAGACACTGTTTTGTACTTTGTGGGATCATGAACCACTATCAAGATACAATAGTGTCAATGTAATTTTAACTCATACATTATAAATTTTTAGACAAAATTTTGATATTGATGGGTCACTACAGCGGGGAATGTGAGTGCACCTCAATAGTGACTCATATGTTACCAAATATCTCAAATCTGTCTTAAGAAGTACTATTCCCAGAATGGTTTAATATTAATCATGATAATAATGAAACATAATTGAACATGATTAAAAATTATTTACATGATTTAATCATGGTTCTTTAGAATTAAAACAAGTGGAGACAAAAACCATACACACACACATATATATATATATGCACATATGGTTTCATGTTTACAGATATCCTAGGTAAGGAAAAAGTTGGTTATGTCATCCAGGTTTCATCAAGGAACCAAAGTAAACCAATTTAATGTTTATATTTCCTCTTAAATTTTTTTACATGCACACTATTGATTTTAATATCACCAGTGGGATTATACTAGACACCATTTTCCATGGCCTACTTAGTGTATTTCACAGCAATTTCTGGACACTGATTGGAAACCGGACAGAACATATGGATGTAGTTAGGGATAAAGTGAAGCATCTAACTGTGGATTATAGATTTTATACATATGATGTAGTATAAGAGTTTAGGACCATGATTATGGTAGTGATTCTTGTGGAGATTGATTTTCATGTTTTTTCCATTATTAAAAACATGTTTTTACACCTTTTTCATTGCTTTATATATTCTATTTTATATAGAATAATGAAATGAATATTATTTGTGTATATGAAATTGATTTATCATCTACCTTTTTATTTTTTCTAGATTTTTTATATTTACTAAGATCATTTATAAATTTTCTACACTACATAATTTTATTAAGTACTGTTTCACTACACTATGATAATGAGAGTATTGTATCCCCATTATATTATTATAGATATTTATTACTAGTCTACAACCTCTAGCATTTAGTTAGGAACACTGGAGGTATTGTGGTGAACTAGGATCTATTATACATAAATGATCTGAGTATAAGAAATCATGATTTATATATATATATCTTATTTTTTTCTCCATTCCATTCATGCGAAACATTCGGTAGTCATGTTGGAATATGAGGTAGAGTTACTAAAATCACTGAGATTATGTATTTTTTTGTGTTCTTGTCTGGATTATCATATATCCTAAAAATTCATTTTTCTATGCTTATATGAATTAATAAACAATGTGTATATTCATTTTATGATTGTAATCTTGCCATTTAATGTTTGACCATTTAGTCATATCCATAATGTCACTAATGTTCCATACGTCAGTCAAAGGGAATTTTTTTACCTATATGTTATCAATATAGTATACATTTTTATGGATACTTGTATATAATAAATTTGTTTATTCATATAATTTTCATGTTATTATTAACCACTAAAACATATATTACCTCAACCCCTTGAAAAATGAATTTAATTTCTAAAATATTAATTTTGTAAAAGGTCTAATATATATGGAATTCACTTTATCATGATTTATTCACCATTTGAAATTATTTATTAAATGAGTTATATTTTACTAAATGGGGTTTTATTGTGCAATGGTGACGTGGTATTTCAATGTATGCAAGTATCTATTATTATATAAATAATTTTATCACTTATAGATTCATTTTATTACATTCAAGGGTTATGGTTTCATATTATTCTAGTTTAATAGTAAATGATTCTTTTAAATATATTTTTATTATGGTTTTTTTGGAATTCAAAATTGGTTACCGTGGAATATTTTTTAAAACTAAATTATATGGAATTATTTTCCCAAGGAAATCTAAACTGTACATTGTGGGATACTACTAGGAATGTTGGGTTCACACCCTCTGTAAATAGTTTGTCATTATATGTTGTCATATTAGTCATCATATATAGTCTTGTAGGTTCTTTAGATCATGGGGTGACAATGATGTTTGTTTTGGTAAGATGTAAGTGTTAGGTAAAGTGTGTTTTCTTCATAATCAGTGGATGGTAGCTGGTCTTTAATTTTTTTTATATTTTAGATATGGTTGGTTGTACTAACATATATTATTCCACTATAACTTCTTTTCCTTGATAGTTTCTTTGTAATTTTTTTTATTTTAATATGTTATTTTGTTAGATATGTTAATATGTTATAACTATCAGGGATATTATTTTATTTTGTAATGCCTTATCTTGGGGGTATTTGTTTGACAACTAGTTATTTATTTTTAATAATTTTATAAAATTAGGAATGGTCTTTTAAAACATTAATTTGGAGAAAATATTAATGTTATGACTTATCACGATAAATACCCATAATGTTTAATAAATTATATTCCTTGGATATTTTTTTATATTATGTAATTTGAGAATATAATATATGACCTATGATGAATTGACCAAGGTGACATGTTTAGTTAACATGGGAGATTATTTTTTAAATTGAATCAAAAATTATTTTCTTACAGTATTTGGGATGTCCTGGATGATAGGGGATATGATCATTGATGCATAAGATCTATGTTGGAGTGTGTTTCGGAAAAAATCATCCATAAACCAATCCATGGGATACAATGGGTAGTAAAGGGATTTATTTTTAGTATGATATTTAAATATTAATTAATCATGAGTTACTAACTTCAAAATTGTATTCATTTATTTCATATTAATTTTTATTGAAATTTTAAGATGGATTTTGATTTCATTGGGGAAATGTTAGAATTATATATTTTTACTAACACATTAAATGATTTAGTAAACTATAACATGAATACGAATATTGATTTATAATATCTCATTATTATTTTATATGTTTGGTTCATGGTTTAGTAAACCATATATTTAAATCATAAACTCTTTAATGGATCTATGTATTTTATTTTTTATATTTTCCAATTATTAAAATTGACATATCATTTCATTTAATTAATTCTTAATTTATGTTCATTTGGGTTTTATTATGGTTTTTATTTTGGGTGTATGTATTCCATAGTATCATAATACAGTTTTCTAAATCATGATATGCTATTTGGAAGGAATTTGATAAATGAAAAAACTATGTTTCATATATTTTGATTCCTGTTTAAAAATTTATAAGTATTCATTTATTTAAAAGTTAATTATTTTTATGAATGTTATTAAATATTTTAATATTGGAATCATCATTCAACATATAGTTCCTCATGGTATGTTTTACTTTAAAGATAATTCTTTTTAGTTAATAGGTTGGTATTTTCTAAATTTTCTAAATAAAAAAATCTCCTTCATTTTAATGGGGTTTAAAAAATTTATTCTAACTTCAAAAGATAATTGTTGATTTTTTAGAATTCATTTTTTATTTTTTATAATGGGGTTTCTTATTTTTACATCATGTTTTTTGGAATAAATTTTTTGTCTATTATCATGAATTGTTTTATTATGTGGGGTAAATCATTTTATTTTTCATGACATGTTATTTTGGATTTTCATGATTATCATTTTTATTTCACCACAATAATTTTGATATAACTTGTTTGTATTTTTAATGGTATGTATTTATGATCTATCATGTAATTATATATTTATACATCTAAAATAGAATGTATAAATTTATCAGAGGTAGTGTTAGAAGAATTTATATAACATTATCATCATGTTGACTAGCTATTTTCAGTCATTCATTATTGGTTATTAGGATATAGGATAATTTTTGATTAATTTTCACCCACATGTTAGATATAGGATGTGATAATTTCGTTATTATATCTCTACAATATTAAAATTGAAAAAAAATTACATGATATATGTCGTGTTTGTAACAACCTGATATTCTATGATAAGTATTCTTTTTAATTTATTTGATGTCATGTGTTTTACGCTAAAACAAGATTTTCTTGTGATTCATGTATCACCATATTAGCATGCAGTATAAGCAACACTATTCTTATATTGTGTTACACACAATTTCAAGTTCGTTTGATAATTGTCATTCTACGCAACTATGAGTATATATATATATATTCAATGTATAAATGAAAAATGATTGGATCCTGTTATAAAGAAACTACAAAGGAGTCTTACACAACATGCAGCCATGACTTTGCTTGCATTACACGGAATCACGACCTTTCTCGATAGCGTGTGTTGTACGCAATACCAGGTTTTACTAAACAACGATATATTATTAAAATATTATTAGAACTAGCTGTTATGAATAGTAATACCCACTTTTTGAAAATTTATAAATTTTATCTTTCAAAATGGACTTCATTTTTGGATTTGGAAAATCGAAATTAGCCTAGGGTGAAATTTTGTTATTTTTCTGAAAACATTCAATTTTTTAATGAATAGTGAAAACACTGGGTTACTATTTAAAAACCGACTTTTTATTTAAATAATTATTTATTTTATGTAAATTTATTTTAGGTAAAAATTGATACATAATACCTATATAAGTTCAATGTAATTCATTGGAGTAATATTATAATAATTTTAGATATATCAAAATTTTATTTAACTTTTGACCATCTTTTACCCACCTCCTATGAAAAATTTGCAAATTTACATAAAACATAATTTTACCGCTTTTGTGAATGGAATTTCAAAAATCCGAGAAACACGGTTGATTTCAGTATGTAAAATGCTGTCCAATTAGATGAAAATAATTTTTGGTGAATAGTAACTTTTTACTTCTTTTTGCCACGTTTAAAAGTAAATAGGGTAATTAAGGGTAAATATGATATTATTATTACCCTAACACATGTCCTAATTCTATTGGATTAGTGTAATTCGACCAAAAACAACTTTAGGAATAAAATATGACCATTTAGGCCCACTTGGATTAGATTAGGACATTTAATATTAATTTATTTAAAGAAGGGTTAAAATAGGTAAAATCAATGTTTAATATGTAAATCATTGTTAATATAGAGTTATGAATAAGATAAATTCGACTATAAATATTCATTAGAAAGCTAAAACTATATCCTACATAATGGTATTTTATTTATAATTTTTAGACATTAAATAATTTAATTTATTTATGACACAACGATGATGCAGTAATTATCTTATTAATGAAATATTGACATAATTGATGTTATAAATACCCAAATAATTGTAATTTGAGACTTTTTATGCATTACAATAATTTTATAGGTTAATATGACATGTTATTATTGATTTAAGTAACTTTTTTCGAACTAATATTGCAGTTATGATTTTCAGAAAAATAAATTACCAAATAGTGTCAAAATTGACATTAAATAGTTTTTAAAACAAATATTATATTATTAATTGTTATTTTATTCCTAAAAATCTAAGGTTCTTCAAAATGACTTAGATAAGGTTATATTTATTAATAATAAAAAACTTGGGGTTCGGTTGACTCGTTATAGTAAGTTTATTAACCTTATAGTGTAAGAACACAAAAGAAACGGTAAAAGTAAAATTATCTAACTTAAAGTAAAATCTAAATGATAAGGTTAAAATAGTAACCTAAACTTGTACAAATTCTATTGGATGAGAGGATTTTGACCCATCCCAACCATTTATTTTATATAAATAAATTTGGAGCTATTTAAAACCGAATATGACTTTATAATTAAATAATATGTTTAGTTTTTCCTAAGGTGCCCCTCTCCTCCCTTATAAAAGGGAACCTCCTCCCTCTCTTCCTCACACCACTTTGAGCCTTCAATCTCGGCCAACCCCTACCAAATTATATTCTTCACTTCCCTAGAAACATTCTAGAGGTCCTGGTCTTATTCAAAGACCAATTTTAGTGCCCTAATAGGAGGTCTCAAAGAGTCTCTTCAAAGAAGAGGTAAAGTCCGTTACCGATTCTTTAAACTTTATTTCTTCTTCCACTTATTCTTCTTTAGTTTTTTAATTACGAAGTAATAACATAAGTATCACTCATATACTGATATGTTATTTTAGGTATGAAACAAACACATTTCACCTTCTATCCATCCTATGGAAAATGAAATCACCACGCGTGCGTACGTACGGAATACCGTCTCCACGCCGTGGAGTAATCTGTTTTTCCAATACCACCTTACTTGGATGGGTATAATGGTGTAAAGAATAACTATACATAGTTATTATAAAATCATATTGATTCTGATATATTGTATCATCCACTCCAATTCAATTCAATAATTATGGAAACGATATCATCGCTCGTGCGTACGTACGAACTACCGTTTCCACGACGCGATGAGATTCATTCTCCGTGTTAAACATTAAAGAATGATTATAAAGTATATATAAGAAACAATAACGAAATATATGAAATTATAATGCTACTGGATTTATGTATATATATATGTATGTCATCTACTTAATTCCATTGTACTCAATAAGGAAACAAAAACAGCGTTCATGCGTACGTACGGCCTACCGTCTCCATGAACGGTGTATTTCTTTCCATTTATTGATCAATTATATATATGTATATTATGAATATATATTATATATAAATCATGTTTTATATTCTGGAATTAATTAATCATGATCTAAGTAATCACATGAATAATTACAAGTCAAATCACGGACCATAAATGAATCGATTTTACCCAAAACGTTACATTAACATGAATTTACAAAAGAACGGGTAATATAAAGTTAAAAATGAACAATATATGATATCATAACAATGAAGATGATTATTTAATAAGTCAATGAAATTATTTAAATCATTATACAGGAGGTTCGGATACATACGAATCATATCGAACATAAGGTAAGGGATAATTTTGCAAATCTCATTTTTATCCAAGATTGCTTATTCGTAAGTATTTACTAGGGTTATTACTATCATCCATGTCCATGTTCTATAAAAGTGTTTTCTTGTATATTTAATGTCATTTTTACCCATTTTTGACTTTTAATACATGGTATGTAAGGAATCTTTCTTATGTTTACGTTACAAGGCACTTTTTTGACTTTTCCGGCAAAAGTACGAGAAGAATGTTTTTTTAACTTATACGGCACGAACGGATTTTTACAGTTTTATAAAGCCTTATTTTCATGAAGCTTCCTCCTAAATATTTAATGACTATTTTCAAAAAAATAATTTTCTTTTAAAATTGCATGATGTTTTGTGAAGGAAATTGATTTTGAAAAAGAAAGGATATTTTCCTCAAGAATTCATTTCAAGTGTTTTATCAAAACCATTTTTCCATCTAAGATGAAATTATTTAATATGTGTATGTTTCAATTATAATGTCTCTATGATTTACATGGTTTCACTTTTATTGTTATGAAATTATATCCTTTACTTTTATATGGATTATGTGATGATGGGATGATGTTTATGAAACCCATTTTTATTCTTTGGGTTATGATGAATGATGTATGTTTATTTTGTGGCACAAGTAAGAATGATTTCATTATGAGACGGGTGAGACCTATTTCTCCCTCCAATGCATTGGGTAATGATTTATATCTCATGAGATATACATTGAGGGAATAGTAAGTTAATCTGGTTCAGTGTTACAAGACTGAAACGAGAGTGAACTCGATTCAGAAAGGGACTTTGTCCACTAAGATGGTCTTGGCAGCAATGCCTTGGCTACTATGGAAATTATAACAAGTGTTGAATGGTTGACACAATTACATGTTTTATTCCCATACTATTTTTTCATGATTGATGTTCCCTTATGATATATTCCTTACGTACTTCCAATATTCATGTCTTTGATAATGATTTTGATGTTTAGATTTTAGGTTCAAGTTTTTGCATTCAAATGTTTATGGATTGTTTTATGTTCTCTATGTTTACCCTTACTGGGCATTTGAGCTCACCCCTTTTATGATTTATTTTCCCCAGGATATAAAGAAAGGTTGTTGGTAAGAAAAAAAGGGTAAGATCTTTATGGGAGATGTTGAAGATCTTTCACCACGATTAGAAGATTATATTCCGAGTTTCCAAAGAAACTGAACTATTACGGTCCTTGTGTGTGTGTTTTTGTTATGTACTATGTTTTCCGAAAAAGTAATGTAATGTCCATGTACGTCATGATTTGGGTCTCTACAGTCGGTATTAGAGGAAAGGTTTAGTCAACCATTGAAAACTAGGATACAAAAACGTTAGTGAGATCCCTAGAGATATTTCTAAGGTATGTCTAGGGATGTCCCTAAGGTTAAGTATAAGTATAGGTTATAGTTCTATAATTTCACTAACGATCTTAGAATTAAACCTAAGATGTTAGATGTTGAAGGTACTCCCCCTTGATTATGTTATTTTCCTTGTATGATTTCTTTCCTCTCACATAATTCTTTTTGTGTTTTAGTCAATGGAGGGAACCAGAAGGAATTCGGTTAACATTGAATCCAATGGAAAAATTGGTGACTATGAGAAATGAAATTGCATAATGCGTAGGGAGAAAGATATTGTGATTATGACGAATCAGTCATCACGATTTATGATTAACAAGGTGAAATTTAGTGGTATTACTAAGTCATCAAATAAGAGGAAGATGGAATTTCATGCATGTTCGCATAGTAAGGATCATAGAGAAGGGAAGATTGAGATTTCTATAGAAGGGAAAAAGAAACTTGAGAAATACCTAAAATGGAGGGATAGATGTTATCGGTGTGGAGAAAAGGGTCATAGGGTGATAGACTGTAATGGAGTTCAATGTCTTATTTGTGGAGAACATGGGAATTACCCAACTCAATGACCTGACCTAAAAATTTACTTTTAAATCAAGGAAGGACTTATTCCATGAAAATCATTGAAGAGGATGGATTGAAGTGTTTATGTATTGGTATTCAAGAATAATGTTGTTGAGGTACTTTTATTGTGTATTACAATATTTTTGTATTAGTCTATTGTGGTTTTCAGTAATTTTATGGTACCGGTAACCATGAAAAGTGATTCAGATGTTTTGGAAAGCAGATGATATGCGCATAATAAGGGGATAAGAAGATAATGAGATGTTTGATTGTATTCATGAGCACATGATTGATATAAGGACTAAGTGATATCATGGTTTGAGTTTATAGAATTTTGAGGATTTTGGTATGTGGAAAGGGTTAACTTTTAACTGCATTCATGTTTTCACTAAGGTTCAATGGGTATTCATTCATTAAGAGAATACATGATTAAGGTATTCACATGTTTTTAATTTGACCAACAAGATATATCTTACGTTATATGGGGGATAAATGATGGAATTCACGTGACTGTTATGTGACATTTCAAGTAATCATTTTCTTTATACTATGAGCTTGGATCGAAGTATTTTAGATAAGCCTAAATATTGGAATGGATTATGTTGGACAGAAGTTAGTATTGTTTAAGGGTATAAATTTTTATTCGATATTATTGAGGGGATGTTATAGTAATAGAAAAAGGAAAACCTACAGGATGGGAGACAACCCATCGCGTCGGACAAGGCTGTGGGAATCGAACCCACAACCGAAGTGCGACTGGCCTTTATCGCCTACCACTGGCCTACAGGAAGTCCCTGTTTAGTAGAAACTAGTTTTATTATATTAAGCAGTATTATATATGAAGTATAAGTCCATTTTAGGAACCATATATGATTAATCTCACTATAGATGGACTTATGTATTTTTTATAACTTTTATAACCTTTTGTTTAAGACAGATGGAATGACCCATCATTCTATCACGTGATCTGCTAACACTTCAAGAATGATAAATTCAACTTCATTTCTTTAATAGATGAAGTGGAAATTGTTCAAGGCACGAACAACGGTGAGATTATATCTAAATTAAGTAAGTATTTCATCTAATTAAAATTCTTCAACTTTAGAGAAATGATCTTGAAAACAAAATATGTTGTCATAGTGCCCTTATATCTGACGAATCAGATGGTACCCTAGATCATCACAAATTTATTGCTTTGTGATTGTTGGATTTTTCATATCCATGTTCTCTACCACTCTCCCTCAGAACATAATGATTAGATTTCACTTCCATATCCATATTTTCACCTATGTTATTCTATGTGGAAACCCAGTGATTAGTTAATTTGGGTAACTTTTAGGTTTCATACTTTAGTTTTTAAAGCCAAGTTTTGGTATTTCATTTTACGATGTGGGATTCAATTAAAGAAACTTTCAAGTAGAAAACCATGTATAACCCCGACGAATTTCGAGGGAGAAATTCATTTTAAGGGGGTAGAATGTAACAACCCGATATTCTATGATATGTATTCTTTTTAATTTATTTGATGTCATGTGTTTTATTCTACAAAAAGATTTTCATGTGCTTTACGCAACACCATATTAGCATGAAGTATACGCAACACTAGTCTTAGATTATGTTATACACAATTTCAAGTTCGTTTGATAATAGTCATTCTACGCAACAATGAGTATATATATATATATATTCAATGTATAAATGCATAATGGTTGGATTCTGTTATAACAAAACAACAAAGGAGTCTTACACAACACGCAACCCTGACTTGGCTTGCATTACACGCAATCACGATCTTTTTCGATAGCGTGTGTTGTACGCAATACCGGGTTTTACTAAACAACGATATATTATTAAAATATTATTAGAACTAGATGTTATGAATAGTAATACCCAGTTTTTAAAATTTCATAAATTTAATCTTTCAAAATGGAGTTCATTTTTGGATTCGGAAAATCGAAATTAGCCTATGGTGAAATTTTGGTATTTTTATGAAAACTTTCAATTTTTGATGAATAGTGAAAACACTGGGTTACTATTTAAAAACCGACTTTCTATTTAAATAATTATTTATTTTATTTAAATTTATTTTAGGTCAACATTCATACATAATACCTATATAAGTTCAATGTAATTCATTGGAGTCATTTTATAATAATTTTAGACATATAAAAATTTTATTTAACTTTTGACTGTCTTTTACCCACCTCCCAGGAGAATTTGAAAATTTAAATAAAACTTAATTTTACCGCTTTTGTGAATGGAATTTCAAAAATACAAGAGACCCGGTTGATGTCAGTAAGTAAAATGCGGTTCAATGAGAAGAAAATATTTTTTGGTGAATAGTAACTTTTTACTTTTTTTACCACGTTTAAAAGTAAATAGGGTAATTAAGGGTAAAAATGATATTATTATTATTTATATTCCTAAAACATATCCTAATTCTATTGGATAAGTGTAATTCGACCAAAAACAACCTTAGGAATAATATATCACCATTTAGTCCCACTTGGATTAGATTAGGACATTTAATATTAATTTATTTAAAGAAGGGTTAAAATAGGTAAAATCAACGTCTAATAAGTAAATCATTTTTAATATAGCGTTATACATAAGATAAATTAGACTATAAATATTATTTAGAAAGATAAAACGATTTCATACATAATGGTATTTTATTTATAATTTTTAGACATTAAATAATTTAATTTATATATGACACAAAGATGGTGTAGTAATTATCTTGTTAATGAAATATTAACATAATTGATGTTATATATACCCAAATAAATGTAATTTGAGACTTTTTATGAATTAAAATAATTTTATAGGTTATTATGACATGTCATTATTGATTTAAGTAACCGTTTTTGAACTAATATTGCTGTTATGATATTCAAAAAAATCAATTACCAAATAGGGTCAAAATTGACATAAAATAGTTTTTAAAACAAATATTATATTATTAATTGTTATTTTATTCCTAAAAATCTAAGGTTAGTAAAAATTACTTATATAAGGTTATATATATTAATAATAAACAACTTGGGGTTCGTTTTGCTCGTTATAGTAAGTTTTTTAACCTTATAGTGTAAAAACACAAAAAGGAACAGCAAAAGTAAAATTATCTAACGTACAGTTAAATCTAAATGATATAGTTAAAATAGTAACCTAAACATGTCAAAATTCTATTGGATGAGAGGATTTCGAACCATACCCACCTTTGCTTTAAAATAAATCAATTTGGAGCTATTTAAAACTGAATATGACTTTATAATTAAATAATATTTTTAGTTTTTCCAAAGGTGCCCCTCTCCTCCCTTATAAAAGGGCACCTCCTCCCTCTCTTCCTCACACCACATTGAGCCTTCAAGCTCGGCCAACCCCTGACAAATTCTCTTCTCCACTTCCCTAGAAACAACTTAGAGGTCCTTTTCTTCTTCAAAGACCAATTTTAGTGGCCTAAGAGGAGGTCTTAAAGAGGCGCTTCAGAGAAGAGGTAAAGTCCGTTACCAATTCTTTCAACTGTATTTCTTCTTCCACCTATTCTTCTTTAGTTGTTTCATTATGAAGTAATAACATCATTATCACTAATATACTTATATGTTATTATAAGTATGAAACAACCCGATTTCACCTTCTATCCATCCTACGGAAAATGAAATCACCGCGCGTGCGTACGTACGGAATACCGTCTCCACGCAGTGGTGTAATCTGTTTTTCCGATACCACCTTACTTGGATGGGTATAATGGTGTAAATAATATCTATACATAGTTATTATAACATCATATGGATCTTGATATATTGTATCATCCACTCCAATTCAATTCAATAATTATGGAAACGATATCATCGCTCGTGCGTACGTACGGACTACAGTCCCCACGACGCGATGAGATTCATTCTCCATGTTAACCATTAAAGAATGATTATAAAGTATATATAAGAAATAATAATGAAATATATGACATTATAAAGCTAATTTATTTATGTATATATATATGTATTTCATCTACTTAATTCCATTATACTCAATAAGGAAACGAAAATAGCGTTCATGCGTACGTACGACCTACCGTCTCCATGAACGGTGTATTTCTTTCCATTTATTGATCTATTATATATATGTATATTCTGAATATATATTATATATAAATAATGTTTTATATTCTGGAATTAATTAATCATGATCTATGTAATCACATGAATAATTACAAGTCAAATCACGGACCATAAATGAATCGATTTTACCCAAAACGCTACATTAACATGAATTTAGAAAAGAACGGGTAATATAAGTTCATAAATGACCCATATATGATATAATAACAATGAATATGATTATGTAATAAGTCAATGAAATTATTTAAATCATTATACAGGAGGTTAGGATACATATGAAGCATATTGTACATAAGGTAATGGATAATTTTGAAAATCTCATTTTTATACGAGATTGCTTATTCGTAAGTATTTACTGGGGTTATTTCTATCATCCATGTCCATGTTTTATAAAGGTGTTTTCATGTATGTTTAATGTCCTTTTTTACCCATTTGTGACTTTTACTACATGGTATGTAAGGAATCTTTCATTTGATTACGTTACAAAGTACTTTTTTGACTTTTCCAGCAAAAGTACAAGAAGAATGTTTTTTTAACTTATACGGAACGAACAGATTTTTACGGTTTTATAAAACCTTATTTTCATGAAGCTTCCTCCAAAAGATATTATGACTATTTTCCACAAAATCATTTTATTTTAAAATAGCATGATGTTTTGTGAACGAAATTTATTTTGAAAAGGAAAGGATATTTTCCTCAAGAATTCATTTCAAGTGTTTTATCAAAACCATTTTTCCATCTAAGATGACATTATTTCATATGTGTATTTTTTCAAGTATATTGTCTCTATGATTTACATGGTTTCAATTTTATTATTAATGAATGATATCCATTACTTTTATATGGTTTATGTGATGATGGAATGATGTGTATGAAACCCATTTTTATTCTTTGGGTTACGATGAATGATGTATGTTTATTTTGTGGCACAAGTAAGAATGATTTCATTATGAGTTGGGTGGGACCTATATCTCCCTCCAATTCATTGGGTAATGATTTATATCTCATGATATAGACATGGATGGAATGGTAAGTTAATCTGGTTCAATGTTATAAGACTGAAACGAGAGTGAACTCGATTTAGAAAGGGACTTTGTCCACTAAGATGGTCTTGGCAGCAATGCCTTGGATACTATGGAAATCATAACAAGTGTTGAATGGTTTCTACAATTACATGTTTTATTCCCATGCTATTTTATCATGATTGATGTTACCTTATGATATATGCCTTACGTACATCCAAGATTCATGTCTTTGTTAAAGATTTTGATGTTTAGATTTTATGTTCAAGTTTTTGCATTCAAATGTATATGGATTGTTTTATGCTCTCTATGTTTACCCTTACTGGGCATTTGAGCTCACCCCTTTTATGTTTTCTTTTCCCCAGGATATAAAGAAAGGTTGTAGGTAAGAAAAAAAGTGGATGATCTTTATGAGATATGTTGAAGATCTTTCACCATGATTAGATGATTATATTTCGAGTTTCCAAATACACTAAAATATTACGGTCCTTATGTGTGTGTTTTTGTTATGTACTATGTTTTCCACAAAAGTAATGTAATGTCCATGTACGTCAAGATTTGGGTCTCTACAGTGTGGTTAATGAAGATTGAATAAATATTATACTTTATAAAGATATTAGTGTGTTTCCAGCATCATTTTTCAATGTTTAGAATATAATTTTACATTTTGAAATTTTAGAAATCTATAATTTGGAACAAGACACTAACGAACCAATTAAGATTGTTGCAAAACCTTATTATTTCAAAATAATTTCCAAAAATACTTAAAAGTAAAAAACGATATGAAATTTTTTAATATCCAAATAGGTTATCAATTATTGTTAGAAAATATAGGGCGTTTCTCAAAGATGGTGTTTTATACACATTAAGTGACTCCCTTAGTTATTTTTATGGCTCTATGATTCAAAATTTATCTTCACTATAGAATAGAGTTGAAAATAAAATTCTATGATAAACCCTATAATTTCGAAATGGTGTCCCGATCCATGGAAATATAAACCTTTGTTTTTGGTATATCAGGAAATGATTTATTATCTTACAGGTCTTATATTGGTCTTGAATGGTTGGTTTGTGAAAAGAATAATTTTTTATCTTATATTAATATGTAAGCGTAGTTCTAAAAATACTACCTCGAATTTCTTACACTATAATCACCAAGAGTTAACACATGTGTGTTGCCAGTGTGATTTTTCATGAAATAAGTATCAAAAATTTAATTATTATATGAATAATGTTCTTGGTTTTGGCCTACAAGGGATCTTCTAATGGATCTAAAAAGTTTTTTTATTTAACAAGGAATGTATATGTTTCTTCTATAATTGTAAATTTATGGTTATTAATATAGAACTACATATTGAATTTAACTTTATGAGATGTTTTTTCTATGATAATTTTATTGTGAGCAATAGAAATTTTTGGTTAACAAATTTTTGAATTTATAAGAATTGTATAATACCATGAGTGTTTTGGATATTATTTTCATTAATTGTGTTTTTGGTGGTTATAAATTCAAATTATTGTCACTATATGGATAGGAAATTAAGAAATAATGATTTGGATTCCTTTATTCTATCATTTTATATTTAACCAATTTGTCTTGTAATCTTGTACAATAATTGAAATTTTTTGTGAGATACCCTAGTGGGGTGTATCTTCTCTTGGTTATAGATATTTTAATTTTGAGAAATTTCATTTCCTCTGCCTACCCTCACCTAGAAGATAGGTTTTTTATAAATATTTATCATTATATTATTTGATACATATTGGTTGTTAGTTCGCAATTATTTCATGTCTATTGATATCATAAGAATAGTAGAATTTTGAGATTGTGTCCAAGTGTGATCTATTCATAGTGAATTTTATGTGGAATAATGAATCATTATGGGGAAAATTTGGACATCCCCTGTGAGTCAATGTTATAGATTTTTTTAATTATTATAATATTTCATTATTTGAACTTGTTTGATTGTTTCAAACTCTTCCCAATAAAAATATAATCTTATTATCCACCACTCCACTAATCATTCTAATTAAATTTCCTTTTCCATGATGATCTATTTATATTTTTAACATTGATAGTCACCAGGGTGTTAAAGAAGAAATATTCTATGTTTTTTTATTGTCATACATGTATCTATATCTTTCTTATTTTGTGGAATATCACTCATTTTCAATAAAAATGATTATTTATTCAAGGTTACTATTTAAATGTTTTTTATTTAATCAAATTGATTATTTACTATTTTTAGTTAAATTTTAATAATTATAAAATATTTATAGTAGTGATCATGATTTACAAATGTATATAAATTGTGTATTTCAGAAACAATCATATGGAATTATATTTTCTTCTGCTCTTAATTTATATAACATTCCTCTTATAAAATTATTTCACCTTAGCTATTAGATAAAATTTATAGAGTTTGATTTCAAGGATATATTTACAATATCTTTTTTGGAATATTCCTTCACGAGTTGTAAAAGTTTTATGAATGGTATTGGTATCATGGTACATTGGAAGTTATTATATTATTAGTCAAAAATTATATAATAATATATTTAAATTCAAGATTAATGAATTTTATTATGCTAACATGAATAATTATAAGGTGAATTAAATGTTTTACTAAATGTTTTTTATCCTAATTGAAATTCCCATGTTTTTTGTATTATAATGTTGTATGGTATGTTATATGATTTTAATCCATTTTTATTTATGTAATATTATTACAGAAAAATTTCATTGAATGGTTTTCAAACATGAAGTGTGAGTTCATGTATTTAAAATTATAGACATATCAGGATATATATATATATATACAATTGATTTAATATATCTATTAATGGCATGTGATTCCTTAGGTAGCTATATGGGATTTCAAGGGTCGGTTAATACACAATACTATTATATAAACTAATAGGTGTTTATAGATTATATTACTCTATTTCTAGGAAATTTATACCACTCTAGGATGAGTGGAAAGAGATAATTTAATGTAAGTGATGTCACCATCCATTTATTGGTTGAATGTATTATTTTATCCATAAAATCTGGTCAATTCCTTAGGTGTTTCACCATAATGGTTTTTTTATTATAAATATGTTATGTTTATTGTAAATTTTATTACTGATAATAATTTTTACATCATGTATATATAATTTCACTATCATATTCTAATGTACATTTAATAAATTGAATGATTTTTATAAAAAATTAAATGATGTGAATTTCCATAATTTCCTCTTTGGGAAAGGATTATTATATATAAAATGTATCTGAATCATTTAACACAATTTTTAAAGTGTTTTCATCATAAATTATTATTTCGTTAAAATAGTCATTCATGTGTTATGATGAAGTATTGTTTTGTGTTTAAATGGAACTCTTATTTTAAAATATTTTTAATTCATTTTGAATGAATTTTTTTACTTTTAAGTGTTATGGTTTCATATTTCTATGTCATTAAAAAATGGTGTTTCATTATATAGAATTTGACAAAGTATTTTTTTGTCTTTTTAATAAAATGGTACTTTATAAGGTTCTGTTTCAGGATTTTATAAATTGAATTATTTTATTCATGAGATAAAAATTATTACATAGTGATATTCTATTGGTATTGTTTTTATCTCACTCTAAATATGAACCATGTATTTGTATCTTGTATAATTCATCATCCTATGTAAACAGAGAAGGTTCTATCGATTCCAGGAATGATCAGAATGTTAGTTCACAAATGACTATTAAGTTTTGTGGGTATTCTTACATTAAGGTGAATTGTATGTTGAAATTATTTTAGTATATATTTTTTATATTTTTCTCGGTAACATTATTGTCATGAATCATTGCATTATTTTATGTCATGTTACCTTTATAATGGTTATTATTAAATGATGTTGGATTGTTGGTTGATTTTATGAGTTATATCTATTTTGGTATATTTTATCATGTTGTTATGTCTTATATGGTACATTGTATTGAAACATTTCATATATTATGGATGATTTTCAAACCACTTTAATATTTCTACTAATATAATTGGTCGATTATTGTTTTAGTATATGTATTTAAAATAATAAAAATTCATTGTTTTAGTATGTTTGAATCCATGAAACCTATTTCAATATCATTTCAGTAATGAACATTCCACACACCTTTTGAGGAATTAACCTAGATAATGGATTTAGTGAATAATGCCTATATTGTGAAACCATTACATTAGAGGACTTATTTTTCTCTTCTTAAAATAAATGCCTCCAAGAGAAAGGTAAATCATTATTTTTGTTGGAGTAAGATCAATAGTTTGTGACCATATATTAATGAAAATCAAAGTATGAAGTTGAGTAACCTAATGATTTGATAGAGCCAATAATCAGGGGATAAAGATATGTTAATATCATCATCAGTATTGAGGAATGAAACGAACATTATTCTCACTATAGAGGTCCCAAAATAGAACCGTATAGGCAAACTATCATGAAAAATCATTCATAAATTATTGTTAGTAATAGATATTTTTAGTGTAGTTCCACCTACTGTGTTCACTCTATTTATCATTTTACTCACAATATAATATCATTTACATGGGAGTGATATTAAACTAGTTTAACTCACGTTATAGTAATTACTAAAGTATGAAACATGCCTAGAATATTAGTCTCATATAGTATTATATGTGACTATGGTGAAACATTTTCTACAGTTAAGGGCATAAAAAAATTCATAGCTCGATCAACAAAACTATGTTGGTTCAAATGGGTGTCTGTATAAGAAATCTATATTACTGACTAGGGAACATGAGGTAAAATGAGAGATTCTACAACACCCTCTATTCCATAATCACTAAATTTTTTATTAATTGGGGAAAGACAATATCTTAGTTAGAAAAATTATTTAAATATCATACAATGTACCCTGTTATAGAGGCTATGATAGGGATTCTATGAAAAATTTATTCAAGTTACATAGTGGAACACTAACTATAGGTTTTTTTAGTGATGTTAGGGGTATAAATATTTCTTTGGACCCAGATGATTATTAGTGAATTAAATAATTCCCATTAAATTAATGTGGTGGTAAGGTGCATTGAATAAAAAGATAAAACTCAAGATAATGTGGCCCATGTGCTCAAATCATATGATGATGCAATGGGTGATATGACTAAGTTATGACAGACTAAAATATCCTCCTAGAAAATGTTGGATATTGATTAGTAGTAATTATCAAAATCACTACCACAACATGTTTTATACCCAATCAGTGGCAACATCATGTGAATTGATCCCCAAATTTTAAATTGTAACAGAATCACATATGTTTAATTTTCATTTTTGTATATAAATAAAACATAATTGATTTTATGAATATATCCATTATAATCTATAATAATAAGTCGTTCATGTTAAGTGTGATAATCAAGATTGAATATAAGGCCATCCATATTATATTAGAGAATAATATAATTTTAATAGATTGCTGTTAGAATGAATCACCGACTCACTCAAAATATACCAATTTTAGTAGGTAACAAGTAAATCTTCCATTAACAGGGGATAATTTTGCTGATAAATATGAAAAAATGTATGATTGCAGAAAAAAATTGGTTTGATGCTCCAATTGAACATATGGTATGTGAGGATGAAGCTATATTTTAACTCAATGTGATCGATGTCGATGTGTTATGACAACCTAGCTAAGGGTAAATGTTGAACCAGATATTAAAATGTGTTTTCCCCAAAAAATATCATATTCTAGGGTAAATTTATTTTGGATTATAATCAATCATACTCAAAACAAACGTTCCATCACTTGGATATTGAGGAAATTTCCATGATGATATATACCAAATATGGATTTATGAGGGTTGATACTTAGTCACTTGTATCATTACAATAAACCATTGTGATTCCATTTGTAAATTAATGATTGTGGTGATGGTTTATATATTATGTAGAAAATTTGAATTATTATATGAAAATAAGATGCTCAAGAAGAGTAAGCACATTATTATACTAAATAAAACCTATTGATGTGCTATCTATGCATTAGTGGGATGTATGTAGGTTTGTGTTTCATCTATTAGAATGAAAATTCCAACCCCATGAGAAACAAATGAGCATGAATAAGATATTTCCCAAAGGAGATGACATATTTGATCCCTTGTACTGTTAATTTTAATATCATATGGAATAAGACAAACGAGGTGGTGTGATAGGATTTTAATTTAATATAACATTAATTGAATTTGTGGTTCCTAATATAATGTTATTTAATGAATACTACCTTTTTAAAGAATAATTATGTGTCAGTTCTAATTAGTGAAAAGTATCATGTTGGGGGGAAATTAATTACCATGATGTAATACAATAAATTTGGAATTTTATATAATTATAAGAGGAGAAAATATAGTTTTTAGTACATATTTATTAAAATAATATTCAATACATATATTTTAATTGGAAGGATAATTCCTTCACTGGGTAAATAAAATATCAGAAAACCTGATATAAATCTACGAAATAATACATTGTGTGAGGAGTTCTAGGAGGAAAAATTTATGATCAGTTATGAGATAGGATATTAAATAATCACTATATATCATTTGAAATATAAATAAATCCACATGTATTTATTGAATATAAAATATCTCTACATATCTATATAATAAATAAGGGAATGTTTAATAGGGAATCATCATAGTCGTAGGATATAAAGTTGTATCCAATAAGAAATAAATATATGTCATGAGTTCTTAGATTGTAAAATATTATTTTTTTTTTCTTACTATGGAAATGGGTTTGAGAGTGTCTACATATCCTATGTAAGTAATAAAAAAAATATATATTTCATGGAAGGGTGTAGAGTAATGTAACCAGAAAGAAATACACGATATACAATCTCAAGATGGAATTATAACACAATATTTCAGATAAATAAATATAAAAAATTTATAGTATTATTTTTTATGGTCATTTAATTTCAACAAAATTATTCTTTTATAATGAAGTAACACTATTGTGTTTTTCCCACACAATTTAACAGCTTAAAGTAAGTATGTTCACGATATAATTTATTATTACAGGGTAAGGAAAATTTTAATAATTTTATCATCGTGTAGTATGTTTAATTTCATTAAAAGTTATAATGGATTATTTCTTCAAAATTTTACATCATGATAAAAATATAATTTTCATATATTTTTTAAACCTGTGGTAATGTAAATTTCCAGGATTTTTAAAATCACACTGAAGGGTTTATTTCATTAAATATTAACATCTTGGGGATGGTGTGAGCTCTATTTATTTTTCTATCATTTATCAAGGAAGAAGGGGGATATTATATATTATTAATAAAAATATTTATAACCCAAAAAATTTGAGGGTAGATTGATGTGACCTCATATATGGTTATCATTTGAAATATTCAATTGGATTAAAACTTTTTAATATTGAATAGGCATTTCCCTCGGTGCTCTAGAATTGGTAATTTTTTTTATGTATCCTAGGAATCTTTAACAAAAAAACCATGTCAATATAAAAAATGAATATATAAAATCATTTTTACTGATTAATCATGTAAAATTATTCTAATGATCCTTAAGATTATGAAATACGTGCATCAGGAATATGGTATTTTAACTCATATAGTTTGTCTCATAACCACTCATCCAATAAGAACTAGTTCAAAATTGAAATCTGATGGGATTATGGTAGATCCATGATATGTAATACTATTTCAATTCTATATTATTAAGAGTAAGGATTAACCTATTTAGATTCATAAATCATTTCAAAACATTCCCATAATGCTTTTGATATATTTTTATCAAAGCAATCCTTCTCTTGATAAACCATCTTCTTAATATTATTATAGAGTAAATTATTAAAATCCTCAATATGTTCATCATTAAGTGAATAATAATGAATAATTTGGTTTTATTAGATATAAATTATAGAACACACATTCAAAAATAGAAAGGAACTATAATTGGTTCATTCTCTATGTAAATCATTGGATGGTATCTAAACTAGTGGATGAATTCATATTCCACAAATTAGATCTTAAACCTGGTCTGAAACTCCATCAGGAAAATGGAATCAATCAATTTTTAAAATAAATGTGCATCTATAATAATGAGACAAAAATTTCATGTTATTAATTTAGGGTAATAACCCATGACATATATTCGCATTATAGTAAAACTAAAATTTTACATAGTCGTGTGGAAAAATTTTCTCAATTGATGAATGTGGTGAGAATAAATAAGAAACATGTTTAAATTTGTGGTATACTCCATTAAATAATGACTAATGGCGGGATATAATTTTTACAACCTTTATATTGGTTGATAGTGCTTTATCCTGGACAAATGATATCTGTAATTCGGAGAAGGGACCTCCTAAAATATGAAGAATATATTTTCCCTTGATGCAATGGTGAAATATTTTGTCAAATATTAACTTTTAGACGATTCATTATATTGGGAGTTTCATAAGGGTTGAAATAATTTTATCTCCAATTGTTCTATTTTATTATTATTTTTTCTTAATAAAGAATCCAATATTCATGTTACTCAGTCAATGGATTATTCAATTTGACATTTCTTATACCATGGATACATTCATGGGGCCTACATGTGAAGAAAATTTGAGGATTTGATTTACCTATCATTATTAAATATTTATAATGGGGGGGGGGTGGAATATTACTCTATTATATACCAAATGTATGACCAATCCATTCATTTTTTGGTTATCAATTGATTTATCGATGTTTTTTAAGATATTCCTTATCATTTGTAGTTTATGTTATCTAAGACACATTTCATTCAAAGGGTAATTTATCCATTAATTCATTAATCTCTTAAAAAAATAAATTGATAAGTTCCTCCTATGACTAATGGATTCTTACAACTCCTTTTTTAATTCTAATCATTGAAATAGTGTGTCTCAAATGAATCTGTGTAAACATAATGATCAAGGATAACCATTATTCAAATACTAATGGAAGACCTCATGTTCTAATTATTTGAAAAATGCCCAATGACATTTAGGTATAAGTAATTCACCCTTGATATGTTAATAAATATGATGTATTATTTGACCCATATGAACACATTAACAGAGTTAATATAAATGATATTGGTCATTTTTTGATTATCTCTTCTCGCCCATCTGGTTCATCAGGTTAGAAGTGAATAAATCTACATCTTAATATCCAAGGTGGTGGAAATTTGGATTAAAACAATTGATCTCAATGAAATCATGCATGAATAATTGGTGTATATTAACCCCATTAATATTACCAAAATCCTAAAGGTATCATATATGGATACATATCACCATTAAAACATATACCCTAGAGAAATTGATTGTGCAATAACCATATTAATCTACTTAATTTTAGGCTTGATATGAATTAGTTGATGCAATTTATATCTAAATCCAAAGGGTTCCTTAGGTATATGTGATGTTTCATTGAAAAATTATGTGTATCTAGTATTGGGAGATGAATTTTGGTTCTATAATGGTGATTCATCATTTTATACATTTATTATAAGTTCACATTCATTATATTTATGGGTTACTCACAAATTTAAAATGTATATGAATTAGAGGGATGAATTAACAACACATGACTAAATTCAACTAAATTTCATTACTCTCTAGATGGTTATTACTCAAACAACTATTCAAATAAATAAAAGGTAAATAGAGCTACAAATGAGACATTTTCTTTTAGAAATATACTCCAACTGATCGCTTCTTAATTAATTTCATCCTACCTTAGAATTATAGACACCGTTCTTTGTTAAGGAACATTGGGTTCCATGTACAACTAAGGAACATATTCATTTTTCTTGATGGTTTCATATTGTAGATTCAAAAGTAATTGTTCTATATTATTCAATCCTATAATAATAATAAAATTCCAAATATATTATGATATATTAAAAATAACATGATTGTTTATAACCAAATAGTTCCACTATAGTTGGGTGTCGTATAATTGTTCCTCCCAATTTTGGAGGAATGATGTACATAAGTATGTAATATAATATTTCCACTAACATAGCTTCCAAATTCACCATGAGTCATTAATGATGAATACATTGAGGTATAGTATATTATAATTCTAATTATTTTACTGATATTGATGGGATGGTTGGGAGGATGTTAAATTATTTTGTGATAGATTGTTTTTTGTTGGTGTTTGTGTGGTCGTATATTGGTCCATCCAATCATCAAAATCAAATAAATATATAATTTAATCCTTTTACAAATTCATGGTATATTATTAATTATATGGGATGAATAAAACACATGTGACTTTTTTATGATTGTCAATAAATTACACTATTTCGTGATATAAAATCTCCAACACCCATTCCATCAATATGATAATATCTAGGATTATGTTTTATCGGAATCCATGATATAGATAGTAATTGGGATGGATTTTATTTTCATTTCATCTTGAAACACAAAAAATTTCCGAAATCATAAAAAAAATTATCTATAATATATATTATGTAACACGAATCATTTTCAATAATACATGAATAAAAAAATTCTATTTTACCATTTAAGGGTATGGATGTCCACCCTTAATGAGACCAATAGAACTTACTCACAACACTATGTCTTGCTTGATGGGGTTTTCCTTATGGGGTCACTTGGAATAAATTTGGATCACGGGTTATTGAAAGTACCAAATTGGTCATTTTTTATTCCCATTTCATTACATATGTCAAGTTGGTAGTAAATGAATGTTGTCTAGAGTGAACAACATGAAATATTATAGAAGTTGGTTTATATCAATGAAATCTCAAATCCGATCTACATAAATTTGGGTGAAAAGAGTTTGCATGATACCATGTAAAACATCATCCACACATATCCCTAAAAAATTATCCCTCTTGAATTAAATATGAATGATTTATATTATACTATTCACATAGGAAATGAAACTAATGACACAATTGTTCTTCAAATTTTTTCTAACACTATTTTCACATGGACAAGTTGTCATTATATTCAATTTATATTATATAGCTATACTGATCAAGAAATTGTCATTGAATACCCCTATATAAAATGGATCCACATAAAAGATTTCCATATTAGGTAAAATCATGTAACATCATCATTTGAAAAAAAAAATTATCTTACCTCTTAAAAATTAGGGGTTTCCATCTTCCGACTAAACAATGAGAGAAATTTCAAGATGTGATCATGTGGGTCTCTAGAGGTATTGAATGACATTAACCTCATACTACAAACACATGATGGCGAGATATGTGATATAAAACTTTTATTCATGGATACTTATTAGGATTAATCAATACATGATGTGATTTGAAGTCCACTGTGTTGGATATAAGCATATTATATTTCTCACAATATGAACTATCTTCATATGAATGTACCCTTATAGGTTGTCTTGATCATGAAGTCGGAAGTACATGACCAATGGGTGATAAAATATGATGATATATTTGATTATATTACAAGTAGATAAATATATATTCTCTATGGTTGGGGAACCCCATTTTATCCCCAGTAATCAAAACTACAGAAGCTGGATGAAGAAATTTACCGGGATAAGTATTTAAAATCACATGAGAATCAACTTATCATGGTCAATGGACTCTAAGGGTCACCACATTAACCAAATAATATTTTTCAGTATCTAGTAGTATAAAAATATTAAATTCATTAAATATTAAATTATTTATGTGTTTATAATATGTAATTAATCTATATATTTTCATTTTTAAGATTTAAATTGTTGTTATACGCTGTGGAATGATTAGGAAACTCACAAATAAATTATCTAGTCTTTCATTATGTGTTAATACTCTACCTATGAAAATTCTTTTTTCATAGGAGATCTTAATGTGGAAAATTCAACCTTATAATTATGTCTTTAACAAAATTCTCTTACTCATCCATGTAATTAACATAAATTACATTCATCAAGGTAATGAATCACACTTTAATGTATCTAATGTTTTTAGGGGAAACATATTATTCATGTTCTATATTAATGCCACCCCCATATATTATAAATCATCATATATCATCTAAAATGGTTCCAAATATACATTCCATGATTTCACCTTCTTCCCTCTATAACCTCATTCAGATATCAGGCCTAATGTCGAACGAACCCCAACAATTATGGGTCACCTAGTGTAGTCAACCCATGGTATGGTAAATGATGACCGCTATTTATAGGAGGTTATTATATCAATTACTGAAACATACAATGTATAAATATATAGAATAAATTAATTGGACCAAGTGGCCATAATATTTCTATAAGGGGAAGGTAATCTATGATAAAAAATCCCACCATCATATGGGATGATTTCTGGGGGACCACAACGATTTGATGTTTCCTTGGTGTTCTTCTGTAGAACAATATGGATACTGTGTGTCCCTAATAGAATGAAATACCCTATGGAGAAACATGAAAATATAATTACAATTTTGAGGACACCTATAATGAGTGTGAGAGATTATAAATGAACCTTGAATAATTTTAAAATGATTATAATAGTTCCAGTTCATTCTACAGTTGACCGTAACCACTTTATATGATGTCATATATGTTTTCTCCTTGATGTACCAAAATAATAAATCTGTAGATAAAATTTTTAAATGATTGATGTATGGAAAATATATGTAGTATACTACCTTAATAAACTAATAAAAAAAATCCAAATACCACTCTTATAATCTCTTACAGTACTGGGACAAATTCAACACGTACGTACTTTATGTTCTATAAACATCTATATGAGTTAGGGAGTTGTGAAACTGTGACAATTATATGGTCCACATCTATTTAATATATATAATGTACCTTATTTTGGTCCAATCCTCCATAATATCCTTAATATTGACTAACAATTATGTTAAAAATTTCCCAATGATGCTTTAACTTGCATTACATGGGGTTTTTCATAATGGAAATCCAATGTAAAGAGGTTTAGTGTTGTGTGTGGTCTGATCATAAATAGATTATCATTTGTATCATGAAATAAACTAATTTTCTAATCATCCCCCTATTGTTTTTCATAGGGATACTCTTAACTAGATGAAAAATTATATTCTCCTTTGGGGTTTTAGAGATGGTTATTAGGTACATAATGAATATCCAAATAGTGATGGATTTCACGTTGGTTATTAGCACAACCATTGTTAAAACCCCGTCGATGATTTTTTTTTTGTCAGTTATAATAATAAAAATTGTAAAAACCCTAATGGATCAATATTTCAAATCAATAGTTAATATAAATTATTTGAAAACCTCAATTGATTAAATTTTAAGGGTAAAATATCATTTGAATTATTTGAAAAATACATATTTTTTGAACACTTATTTAATTTATAACTGATGTTTTATATTATTTTTTTCATATGTTGTTATATTATTTTCATAAAAATATTTATTAAATTAAAAAACATTTCTGGTTCTACACTCTGTATTATATTGATATACAAAATTATGAAACCCTTGATTCCATTAAATTACAACATCTTCTTGTGACCTTATTCATCCAAAATTATTTATTTATAATATTTCAATATCTGATTACATGCCTTTTTGACTATTTAATTCTCATTTTTTCATTCTATTTTATATAAATTGAAACTCTGATTAATTTGGTCCCTTTCCACTGAGTTATACAGTGATAATTTTGGATTTTATTTGAACTTTGTTTCCACTCAATTTTTTTCATTTTGATTCTCATATACGGTTTTTATGCCTCTTTTCTACCACATTAATTCTATCTACATATGTATTTGTATGTGTTTATTTTTTATTTTTAGAATATTGTTTATTTTTATTTTTAATTAATTAATTAATTTAGTTTTTATCATGCAACTATATAATTGGATGCTAGTTGATCCTACATTACTTCTATTTTTTTAGACCCGAGATATAATATGCATATATATTCCCCATATAGGATGTTATTTTCATTAATTTTAAGTTTTATGAAATGTTTTCCATTTTTAGAATGTACTCATTAAAGTATTGTAAAAATGATAATTTTTTATAATTATCAATTTTTATTAAATGTTAATATATAAATGAATAAATGATTTTTTATTTAAATTACATGTTTACGATTAATTTTTTAGTTGATTTATTATATTATATTAATTTATTTATTTTATACATATTTATTTTATATAATAATTCAATTTGATTAAATGTTAATAAACAAATGATTAATTATTTGTTTCTTTTTCTCGAATTTTATTGAAATTATTGGCGATTAATATATTATAAAATATTCACATATTTTTTTATTAATTATTATCATTTATAATTTATTAATTTAACTATATATTTATAAATAATTTAGTATGTGGATGTTGGTTTTAGGATTATATATATATATATATATAATTTTTTTATATTTGTACATATTATTTTAATCAAATTTTTCATAAATTTAAATAAATTTACTTATTTAAATGTTATATATATTAAATTTATCTATTTATATATATGTTTACATATATTTATATACATTTTTAAAAAGATATAACTTATTATTTTTTAGTTTAGGTAATTAATATATCATAATTGGATACATTCAACAAGAACCTATGATCAATATGATGAATGTGTTGATCATTCCATGGAATTTTTATAACTGAATAATGAAAATGTGGACATGTTTTTTTTGTATTAAAATGAAGTGTTTGAGTATGAAAATGTTATATAAAATAAAAATCAACTTCCATTAAATTTTCTATGGTTTTTATCATAGGTATAAACATCAGATTTTACATGGTGAAAAAACATCTAATGATGATGTTGATATTTCATAATTTGATGGTGGACAGTTTAGATGAAATATTTCATGATAATTTATTTAAAACCATTGAAAAATTGAAACTATAGAAAAGTTATATGGATATAATTAAAAACCAATATTGTAATGTTATATTAAATTTATAGTTTCATCCTTATTACTATGAATGGTTTACATAAAAGAATGATAATTTTTGAGTGATGAATGTTTCATTAAATTTACTAAATGTTTAAAAGAGTAAATTCCTAATTAAATTAATATTCCAAATTCTAATTAAGGTTCAAAAAATATTTAACAATTGGATTGGGAAATATGAAAATATTTTATTTTCCAAAAACAATTGTTTTATAAAGGAACGAATATAAATGTTTATAAAAAATATTATAAATCCTAAACATCATGATATAAAATTATTAGTACATCAATGTATGATTTATTCTATTATATTTGATTAGATCCCTTTTTTATGAAATGTAGTAACTAGAAAAATACCCCATTTGAAGTGTTTATTTATGAATTCAAATGATCAACTCATACTAATGAGCCATGTTGATGTGATAATATCTAATAAAAACATACATAACATCTATGATTCATCGATATAGATGATATTTAAAATTAATTTATTTATTTTGAATATTAATTTGGAAATTTAAAATTTTACAATGAATAGATCTATTTAATCCACATCATATCCACATTATAGAATATATCTGATTGAAATTTATATTTGTTGCTTAGAACCTCTCAAAAAACACATGTATGATGAATAAATGTATTACGATGAGATTGATTGTTTTTGGGAAAATATAACAAAGAAATGATATTGATTTATATATGTCACAATTGAGTGGTGATATGAAAATTTTCTCAATGAAATTTTTACTGTTTTTGGCACATAAAAGAATTTTTATTATTATTGGGAATTGTTCTCTATAATTGAATTTCAATCATTTTTAAACATATCAATATGTAGTGAAAAGGGAAATGTTTCATCTATGTTTTGTAAAGAATGGTCTTTATAACGAAATGCTTCGAAAGGGATAAAGATATTATAGATGTGTCATCATAGATTTATTCTAATTAATCTCGGTTACTAATGATTAATAAAATGCATTTAATTATTTATAAGTGCCTGGTTTTCATCCACAACCTCTATCATCTAAAAAATAGTGCATCAAGGTGAATAACATTAGTGTTATATTTTTGGTGTTAGAAATTTATATCCATTAACAAATTATATAGATGAAATTTTCAATCTTATTCAATAATATTTCTTATATATTTTCAAGGTATGGGATAACATTATTGTTTATAATATTGAAGAAAAAATATGTGGCAGTTTGATAGGAACACATCAGTATATAAAATTATAAAAGAAGAATAATTTCAATCATTATTGGACACAAATACTTATTAGAATAAATGTTTTGTTATATTCCTATATTATAGGAGAAAACATATTTTACATTTGGCTTATCACATTATGAAATATTAGAAAGATGAATTATGTAATGTTTTATTATGGATTAATGTACCTTTTGAGTTTTATTATATTATTAGAAAAATAAATCATTTAATAAATTTATGTTAATAAATAAGATGTCTAATGAAAATCATGAATTTACAAAATCAATACATCTAGTTACATTGCATGGAATATGTTTGATGATTATTAAAAAGTGTAACATTATTTTGTGATAATTTTTCTATTCTATTTTTATTAAAAAATGTGATCTCTAAGGATAATTGATTAAATCAAAGAAAGTTTACAAGAGATGAAATAAAGGTATTTTAAATTTTTCCCAGAGGAATAGTTGAACCTTGTCACCAGGAAAAGTACATGAGTAAATGAATCTTCTTGTAGTTACCCATTTTTTTAATATCACATCAATAATATAGTTTTCTTCATGAAATGTATGAGTGCTGATGTAACTCATATAATTGATTTTTCCTAGACAATTTTCCCATTTCACTGTTAGCCTCCATGAGAAGTAAATAGGAACCATTATAGTTTATTTCCCAAGAGTAGTGGGATTACATTTGAACTAGATATATCTCTAATATCATTAATGATAAAGATCTACCAATCTGATTAGACCAATAATTTAGGCTTCTAGTTTAGTGACATAGACAGAAAGACCATGAAAGAACTCTACATAATTCTGATTTTGGTATCTGAAGATGGATCCATATCATGATGGTCTCGAGTTACCCCTAGAATCATTGTATGTGTTTCACATCATCCATAAAATGAAGGGGTGCACCAAAAAACATCTTGGTTTCCACACTGGATAGGGAAAATACTGATAATGTAAATCCACCATATGATTATAAAGTATCTTATTGAGTTTCTACTCATTTCAGTGTACAAGTTGGCTGCATTATTAACTATAATATGTGTATTCTCAATGGTGAGTCCAACATTGAATCATGACTAAATGTGGATGGATTTCTTCCTACATCACTATATGTAGTGGATTATCTCGACACATTCCACTCTAAATATTGTAGTGAGTTACTTGTACAGATAAAAAACATTAATGGTGACCATGAATGTGTAAATAAAATTTGTTTGGGGGAACAAATCTCATAAATATTGAGGAGAATGTTTGATAATGAAGTGTCAGTTTTATAACTCAATAATAAGTGATCTATACCCTCTCAGTTATGGTGGCATAAGAAACATTTAGAACATAAATAAATGAAAAATATCAATAGATTAGCACCCAATGGATGTTTGTTGAGTGACATCCTCAAATGCACGGTGAACCTTCTTGGTTGAATCCAGTTTTTCATAATGTCACAAATCCACTTATGGATACTATGTAGTAGATTATTATAAAAGATTTTTGAGTCGAGGAGGTCATTTGTAGATCCCTCCTAGATGAAGAAATCTTCCATATTAACAAAGTCATAGTTGGTAACTATAGAGGTAATGTTATCCTGAATCAAGTCCACATTTTATAGTTCTTCCTTAATTGAGATGATGTGAGAAATATAATGACACTCCGCGTTGAATCACTCAATGTGTGGGGAACTTGTCCATTTATAATTTCAAAAGTGTAGGGAAGTATTCATATTAAATACCCATTTAGAGTGTAATAATTTTCGGAAATATGGTTTTTAGTCCAAGACAAATGGAGGATACATGGTAAAACCTTTTTCCAACTATTAATCATTCCATAATTCTAGTAGTTAAAAAATCTATGGAATTATATTTTTAGTAAAATACAATCAACATTAATGTGGATGGTAAGTATTGGTAAAATAATTACATTGTTTTTATGGAATGAACTACAAGTTTGTATGGAATAAAACACTTATTCCATGGGATTGGGATGATCACCCTTTCCATAATAATTCCACTCTGGTCAAAAAATTTCATCATAGTGTTGATATTTTTAATAATAGAGGTATTCTAGATATTCACAATAAAATAGTATACATTATTTGAAATCACCACATGCGTAACAAAGAAAATAGTTCCTTCCATTGATAATTACATGACTTTAAAAGAGCCAAGTGTTCTTCTAATTTGGTCTACTACATTTGAAAAATATGATTCATGAGGTGTTCCCCAAAACATTGGGTCATAAAGGTAAACAAATTTTAGTTATCCCTCCTTTATTCAAAGTTAATTGGTGTGATGATTCTTCCTTTAGGAATAAATGTTCTTACCAATGTATATAAAGTATTCTATCTTCTAAATTTATTGGACTAAGACATTTTCATAATCATATAGGAATTTTTTAGATTCTTTATATTCCTCATATCTCCCAAGGTAAAAATGACAATGTCTTCTGAAAAAATGAATGATAGGTAGTAGAAATACCACTATCTTTTTTGATGGTCATCAAGTCACCCTTGTTCAACAGGGAAAGGGGAATAATTATTAGATAGTCTTATGAAATAGCAATGATTATGGCTGAAAGGTGATCCCCTTATCTAACACCCAAGATCATGTGATGTATCATTTTGGGGAACCATTAATAAGGATTGAGATGTGCTATGATTCACGAAGAACCACAATCTAGTTATTGAATTTAATATTGAATCCAATGTTGTGAAACTCCCTACATATGAGCCACTAGAATATTATGTAAAAAGGATTTGTTAATGTTGAGTTTTAGAGATATGTTTCCTCCATCATCGTATTTCTTAAGTAGGTTATCACACTCATAAGAAGTGAGAAAATAGTCATGAATATTACATCCAGTGAAAAACCCAAATTTTTTCCTGGATATGATTTTCTCCAGGATCTGAGCAATTGTATTATAAATGATTTTTATATCACATTAGAAATATTATTGATTATTGGAACCAAATATTTTCATTTCTAAAGGTATTATAGTTTGTGTTTTTTTGTTAATCCTCTAATGGATGATAATGGAGAGTACAAGGAAATGGCTCATATAGTTCCATCTATAAATAGTGTTGAAGGTGGTGCAAATTCGTAGTGTTTTCTAAATTTTTGGGCCCTATAATCATAAGATTGATGTTTGGAAATGAATGTTTTCACATAGGAGTGAATGGAATGCGAAATGATAATGAAAATCATTAAAATAAGGAAACCACATTCCTTGGAACGGGGACCACATACCATGTTACAAGAAGGGTTTATGGCCACATACTAGGAATTAGGAATGGTATGCGGTGTGGTATGTATAACTAAAAATGGTCTATAGTGATGGTTAATATTGAAGGTGTGTGGTACAAAAAATGTTGAAGGTTTGCGTGATTGATGTGCTTCATGAAACATGAGTTGTACATGGTAAGGGATAATAGTACGCAGATGGATTTTAGTATACAGTGAAGGTTGTCACAAAATGAAAACTTGGGTAAATCAGATTAGCGATATTGACATAATTATGTTCCTATAGAAGTATAATTGATCCCATTTATTAGTATGTTAGATTAGATATTAAAATTATTGTATGGAATCTGGTAACGTCTGAAGGGTTTCGTGGATGAGAAGATGGTAGGTGCAGTGAACCATCCACGTAAGGGAAGAAGTCCACAGAAGAAAGTGTTGTTCACAGAGGAATATCTCACAGTACGCGTTTTAGAAAGCCATCACACAAAGCATAGAAGTACATGAATTAGCTGAGAAGTACATAGAGAAAGGTAGTACACAGAGGAGAGAAGTTCACAGTGTAGCTGGACGGTATGCAGAAATATATGTGGTATGTAGAGGAGGTGGTCTGTGAACCATACCAGGAACACAGTACAAGGATCACCCAAGGAATCCTAAAAATTGACTAAATAAGTTTGAAAAATTAATTTCCATAAACTATCAGTGTAAAGTAAAATAAATTAAATATGTGGGTGATTAAAGGACATCAATATAGAATCCATTCACAGTTGAGGATTCATGATTTAATTCTAACCCATTGAAGCAACCTTCAAGTCGATAAACTAAGTGGATATTATTCCAATGAAGTGAGCAAGGGTGAGTTAGTGGATGTGATATGAGGGACGTAGTTTCCTATCCCAAAAACCATGTAATAAATGTTTTCCTGGGAAAAAGTGGTTATTCCTAATCTATTATAATCCTAAACATGTGAAGATTAGTGTAATCTGGTATGACTAACACACTATTGGTGTATTCTCCATGGACATACCCCATAGTGGTGAACTATGTAAATTTGTTAGGTCATTGCATTGTATGTGAAGGTTTGTTTTCTACACTTCCTCTACAGACATGTTTAATAGGTTTTCTAACAATGTAGGAACAAGATCGATCAAGTTTAAAAGAAAAATATGACACCCTAATTAACCCCTCCACTATCAGGGTGTTATGTGGTCCTTCAAGTGGTATCTGAGGGAGTTTGCTGATGTTGATTATATATTCGTCTATTATGAAGAATCCAACCAATTTTAGGGGAGTTCCCATCTATGGTGGAAGTTATTTTTCGATATGAAAAAATGTGTGAGATATCACCTATGGTGTCTTAGAATGTAATTTTTATTTTTTACTATTTTGGAAATATAACTCACTGATCTAACAAGACTGTTAATGACAAATATAGATAATAAATTTCCTAATGTTGATTTATAAGGACATAATGATCTTACTAGAACCCTTTAAAATTATATTTATCTAAAGTAAATGAGTTTCACAACAGTCAAATCAATGTAGGATAAACTGTAGAATATTTATATATGAGATAGAAAATTAAAGGAGCCGAAACATCAAGTACTACACAAAATGATTGAGGATATGAAAATGTACCCTGATGAGAATTCTAATTCCATTTTCAATTGAATTACGGATGTTATAGGAGAAATCCGAGGTCTGGGTGAAGAAATAAAATACATTTACATTGTAAATAAAATCATGAAAAGACATCTACACCTTAAAATGAAAAGGGTTCAACCCTTTAGGAATGAGGTTTCTCCAAACTCTTAGTGGATGATCTCTTGACCAATATATCAACATATGAAATGAGAATCAAACTAGAAGAAGCAAGGATTCATGTGAGAAAGGAAATGGGATTCAAAGCCATTGAAAAACTAAATCTATTTGGAGATTTCAGTGATGATGATGATGTGGAAAACAAAACTAATTATCTCATTTCCATGAATCTCAATAAGAGAACTGGGAAATTTAATGGTATTCTACCTCTAGCTAGTTTTTGTTATGGATGTGTTGGGAGCATTTACAGTTAGTGATCAAGAAAACATGATGATGAAGAGAGATAATTTGAAAACATGGAGATTCCTTGAAAAATATTCATTAAAAAATGGAAACATAAAATGTGTATTGAATTTATATAAGAAAATTTTTGTCAATGAGGAGGAAGATGATGATAATGAATTTTGTGAGGTGAAAAAATCAATATTTAAGATTGGAAACCATGCCTCAATGATGTATACCATTGAGTAACCAAACTATTAGTGGATAAAGCTTGATATATTTAGTTTAACAGTAATTTTGATCCCATTTTTCAACATATATATTCTTTATGCAATCATGAGAATAAATGTAAGAGATGTAGTAAGTGGAAAGCAATGGTGGAGGAATCATAAGAATGTAATCATCAGCAGGTAGTTGCAATTGAATGCCTTGAAGAACTGGTGAAATTATAATCATAAATCATTGAGAGAACTGATGATGTAGTGGAACTGAATCTCATAAATGAATAATAAGTGAAGGTGATCAATGACCTTACATCAAGACTGGAGGGGAATTACAAAACCATTGAGCGACTCGAAGAAGACATTGGTACTCCGAGAAGTAAACATGAATGTGAATAAATTTCAAAATAAGATAAAAAGAGAATACAATTTGGATGGTTCTTGGATGCTGAACTGTTAGATAAAGGAAAACATAGTTCTGGTGGAGTTGAAAAAATCTTGACTGATCAACAACATACATACATGAGAAATAGTGGAATTGAATTTGATTCTAAAATTTTAAATTCTATAATTAAAGTGAACTATAATAAAGGCACGATTAAAGTAGATCATGTTGAAATTCCACCAGATGTTCTGAAAAAAACCCAAAAATCAAACTGAAAGGAGAACTTATGATTATCCTCGAGTTCCCCAAAATTATAAGTAGTCAAACTATTTTTTCGAGGAAGAAGGCATGATGATAAATACAAGTGAGATGACACTTCCTCTCATGAAGTGTCAATTTTGTGGCTATCTGGGCCATACCACGTGATTCTAGGAGGATTCAAGGAGCTATATGAATGTGAAAGAGTTAGGAGTTCAACGAAAAAGAAATTATTTATATTCTACATATTATTGAAGAAATAACTTCTATGGATATTATTTTCACTATTCTATCATTGGCTATAATACTTTGGATTGTTAGAAGTAGTGTGATAGGAGAAATTTATTGAATGCTTAGAGATGATGGCATACTATTCAACTAAATGGTGTAGCTATTTCAAATAGGTACGATCCTCTAGATGAATAATCTGAATATGAAGAAGTCATGTAAACATAAGAGAAAATTGAATGGACATCAATGTCCTACACTCAATCAAATATCTCAAAGAAAGAAAAAATGAAAATTGAAAAATCCAATCTTGCATAAATATAATTCAAATCTACAGAGAACAAAAGAACCCAGATTATGGATCACAGATGCTCATCCCAAATGATAGGTAATGCAGACCTATTAATTAATTTTAAGAAATAGGTTGATGGAATAATGAGGTATGGTAACGATGGTGATTTAAAGATAAAAGGAAGTGGAAGTACTGAGCTATATAATAGAGAGCTGAAGAAAACTAAATTCCTTTCAGTGGAAATTATGCATCACAATCTTCTTAATGTGATTAAACTCTATAACTTAGTTATTATTGTAATATTCAATCTGAATGGTTGTACTATAAGAGGAATGTCAATAAATTCTCTCATGAAAGGATGTAAAACATAAGGAAACTTATACCTAGTTGATAGCAAAGAGAACACTGGCTACCTAACAGATGTACATGAAGAAAAAATGTTGAATTAGGGATTGGGCCACATCAATAAAAATGAAATTGAAAATATATATAAGATGAAGATAGTCATGGGTATACCAAATCTATAGCGTTAATGAGAAAAGATGTGTGATGCATGTATGGGAGGGAAACATGAATGCAGTTCTTACCAACCAATGAATAAAATTTCATCTAATATCCTTGAACTTATCCACACAGACTTATGTGGCACAATAAATGATACATGGACACCTAGAGAAAGGTAAATTGTTCTTTTCATTGGTTATTACAGTAGAATGAAATGTGTGGTTTTTATATAATGCAAGAAAAAAGTTCTTGATTTCCTGAAAAACTATTGTCGAATCATCGAGAATGATACTGGATGAATGATTAAAGTTCTGTGATCTGAAAATAGAGGGGAATACACATCCACTAAATTTGAAAAATCCCTAGAGAAGCATGGTATACAATATGAGGTTGATTTTGTGAGAACTCCACAAAAAATGGTGTTGTTGGGCACACAAATCGATATCTAAACAACATGTCCAGAATTATTTTTATCACTAGTCGTATTCCTTGATATTACTAGAAAAAGACAGTTCATGTTTCATTGTATATTCAAAACTGATCATGTCTATATATGGGTGTGGCTAAGAAACCATAAGAATTATTTCAAGGAATGAAGCCCTCATTGAAATACATTCATGTTTTTGAAAGAAAAAAGTTTAATTAGGAAAAATAGAATGAAATCAAGTGAAGTATGATGACAAAGAATATGAATGAATAGTTCTCTAATACTCAATGAACAAAAAATCCTACTTGTGATTTAATAAGAATGTTGGAAGAACTGTGTAAATTAGTGATGTAAAGATCATTGAATTGAAAATATGAATGCTTCATGGAATTATTATAATGGTGTGATAGAAGATAAAGAATAATGTGAACTTGAAACAAATTCTAATACAGAGGAAGATGAAGATGTAAAAAACTATCAAGGGTCACATCATGATGTTGACTGAGATGAATAAATAGAAGAGGAATCCATATCTGGAGAAATATTAGTCAAACCTCAAAGGATAAATCTAAGAGAATGGATTGATTAGTGAAACATTATAAGGGATTAGAATGCACCCCCATAAACATGAATAATGAGGAAAAATGCTCAATATAAATTTATATCAGTTGTGGAATCATCCTTATTTAAAGAGACTACAAAGGTTAAGACATGTGTAAAATATATTAATGTAGAGTTAGATCAAATCGACAAAAATAAAACATGGCATCATGTCAAAAGACCTGAAGGTCACGATATGATAGGTAAGAAGTGGATTTTCATGAACAACTTTGACGAGCATATATATGTGATAAAAAATAAGGCGTTCTTGGTCAAATAAGGGATATTTAAAAATCAAACGTCTGGATGTTGGAGAGGAATTTTCTCCAGTGGATAGAATGAAGTCAATAAGACAATTTATTTCAATTGTAATACAAAGACATTATAAAGTGTATAAAATGGATGTGAAGACAACATTATTAAATGGAGTATTGGAAGAGGAAGTCTACAGTGAAAACCCATTGGGGTTCTTGCTTTGTAATGATGAATTGCAGGTATAAAAATTAAATAAATCTTTCTACAGCTTGAAGCAGGAACCATAGGTGTGGTACTATCGGTTAGACTCTAATATGAAAAATCACGAGTTTAATAGTGGAGGATTGGATCACAATCTCTATGTGAAGAATTATTAAAAGGATCATTTCATGGTATTGGTATATGTGGATGATATTATTTTTGATGGCAGTAGGATTTGATCGGTTGATGAATTTGATAATCACATGATATCGGAATTTGAAATCTCCATGATTGGTGAAATGACATACTTTTTAGGGTTTCAGGTGATTCATAATAAGGTTTAAAAATTCATTTCTCAAAAAACGTATGCAAGAAAGAAGATGAATAGATTCAATATACATGATTCCTAAACAATTTCTTCACTTATTGTGGTTGGATCAAAACTCGGAAAGAATGATATGGGACTTCTGTTGTTCCCTCAATGTACAGAAGAATCATTGGAAGCCCACTGTACAAAATAGTGACCTGACTAGATATTGTCTTTAAAACTTACCTTATGGTGATCTTTCAGTGTAATCTGAATGAAGAACATATTGCAGTAGTGAAATGAATCACGAGTTATATTATAGGAAAGGATAATTATTGGTTATACATTATTGCTGAAGAGATAGTGATCTATTCAATTTTTATGATGTAGATTTTGGTGAAGACGTAGTGAATAGAGAGTCCACTAGTGGTGGAGTATTCTATATAGGGTAGAAATTCATTGTTGGTCGAACAAGAAATAGGAAACTACTTCTTTTAGTACTAATTAAGAAGAATATATATCTACTACCAAGGCACGCACTCAGTTACTTTGGAAAAACAGTAACTAACTGCCATAGGTGATGAGGTGAAGCAAACAGTGCGGATTTATTTAGATTAAAAAAGTGCAATTGATATTATAAAGAATCATGTTTAGAATTCTAGTTAAAAACATATTGAAATAATATATCACTTCATCATGGAAATTGTTCAACATGGCCTAAATAAAATGGACCATGTGGGAATTTATGAGAAAGTGACTGACATTATCACCAAGCCACTGTCGGAAAATGTGTTTGAGAAACATCATTCGAACCTTGGTGTTCATCAACATCCCAGTGCATAATGTGGTTAGGAAATTCCCCTCTCACAAATATATTTAACCTTTTTAATCTTCTTGTGTATGTGATGTAGGTTTATGGGGGATATACGATCCTGGGGATGTTTTTTCTAAGCTCAAAAACCATCCAATTCCAGTCGTTGGGATAATTTCTAATGGGGAAGAAATGGATAAATTCAATGTGAAAATGAAGAGGACGAAGGGTGAAAACAATTTGGGGTCATGAGGAATAATTTATATCATTTATTAGGAAACATTATAACTTGATTCATGTCTTCTTTCTTGGTTTTTACAGTGATAATTACTCACATCGATTTAGAGATTTGAATGAGTTGAATCTTGCATCTCAAGTTTTGATTGTGACTTGTGCTCTACTGAATTTATCTAAAAATTTACAACAAACACAATGGTGGCTATTGTTGGAACTAAAATGTTCATTGATAAATGGTTTATGGTTTGTGTTGGTTGTCAATCCACTAATTTATAATCAGGTAGATTTCAAGTAATGGTGTCATATAGTACAAGTCGTAAGTAGTATTGAAGGTGGCATAGTTTTCCTAGTGTTTTCAAAAATTTTGGGCTTCAATATCTGGAGTTTGATGTTGGAAAATGATGGGGTTTTAAATAGGCGTGAATGGTATGTGAAATGAAAATTAAAATAAGAAAAATAAAGGAACAACATACCACAGAATATCACTTGCGTACCGTGTTTTGGGATGGGTTCATAGACACAAACTTGGAAACAAGAATGGTATGCAGAGTGGTACGCAGAACCAAAAACGGTTTAAACTAACGGTTCATGGTGATGGCGTTTAGTACATGAAATGCACATGGTTTGGAGATTTATGCAGTATGAAAAATAGGTGTGGTACACGATGGTGGGTAACAATACGTGGATGGAGTTCATTATACAGTGAAAGTTGTCCCACATTGAAAATTTGGGTAAATCAGATTACCAAAAGTGGTAGAGTTATGTGCCTATATAAGGAGAAGTAATACAATTAATTAGTCAATTAGATTAGATATTATAATTTTTGGGATTAATTCTAGTAAATTATTAAGTGGTTATAAGAGAGGAAGACTATATACAAAGAGAACCATTCATGTAAGGGAAATAGTCCGCAAAAGAATGTTTTGTTCATGGAGGATGTTCTCACAGTACACAGAAGATAAAGGCAACAGATAGACCAGGGTGGTACATAGAGAAGATAAGATATACATCGATTAAGGAAGTACACAAATCATGGCATTTCATAGAGGTGCTGGATGCTACGAGGAAACTATAGTGGTTTGCAGAATAGTTTGTCTGCGTTCCAAACCAAGATCATAGTATGTCGAACACTCATGGAATCTTGAAAATTGACTAAATATGTTTGTGAAATTATTATCCATAACCTATCAGTGTACTAGAAATTAAATCACATATATTATTGATTAAAGGACATCAACAAAGCATCCATTTATAGTTGAGGTTTACTGATTTAATGCTAAACCATTAAAGCGACCATCATGTGGATAAACTGAGTGAATATTAATCCAATGCAGTGGGAAATGGGGATCCAGTGGAAGTGATCTAAGGGACATAGTGTTCTATCCCTCAAACCATATAATTTCCCCGCACCTAGGAAAGAGTAACTATGCCCAGTCTCTTGTAATACACAACATGAGAAGATTTGTGTAATTTGGTACGACCGAAACACTATCATTGTATGCTCCTTAGAAATAGTCCTTAGTGGTGAACCAAGTAAAATAGCATTTTTATTGTTATACATGTGATTTTTTTGTGCACTTCTTCTTTAGACTAGTTTAAATGGTTCTTACTAATGTGGGAACAAGATCCAACCAGTTTAAGAGAAAATTTGACACCCTAATTCACCCCTCCCTTCTCTGGGTGTTCCAGGGACCCTCATTGATGAGTGAAACAAGATAACATTGACTTATCTCACTGTAATTATATACATTAAGGATGATGAAACTGAACTAAGAATTTAATCCTTGATTAAATGACCCACCCCAAATAATACGCATGACAATATGGTATACCTCATTTTGTATGATGTCCCAATTGGTTTGGATGTTTTTATTGGTGAACCCTTACGGCCCTAGAGATCATTCCTTTTGATGTTCAATGAAAACCTCTTTAATTTCATAGTCCATTTGTATAGAGGTTAGGAAATGATTTCAATCCTTAGTTAGAAAATTTGGATTGATGTTTCCCCTTTAAATTTATTTATTTTGGTTGATATTGAAGAGATTCGCATAAAAAGTGATAATATTACTAGAACGCTCCTGCCTTTCCTCATGAATTTGATCTCCATAATTGATTAAGGAATGAGGTGTATTTTCTTTTTGTATCCTTTTTTTATAATTAAATGACATAGGGTTTCTGTCCCCATCAATTAAGTAACTGGTTTTGAAGATGTATTTCTTGATGTTGTATCTGATTTATATGAGTCTCTTAATCTCGAATGATATTTTAGCATAGTTTTTAATGTCTCTAGAAAAGTTTCCTTTAGTAATAGGCTTCTGATGTCATGTAAAAAGATTCTATACCATCAATATAAAAATCCATTGAGATAAAATTTTCCTTTATCTATTTTTTTGTCTTCATTTTGAGAAATATGAGTTCATAGATATAGAATAGTGGATCAACATTGCAATCCTATGAGAATATTGGTTCATGAACAATAATTGAACAATCCAGAATACATTCTGTAGCATTATTTAATCATAAAGGCATTGAATTATTCCTCTCATTGTTATGAAATATAACTTAGATGGGATGATAGTCAGAGTTTTTCTTTTAAAGAGTAATACATGAAATAAATTTTCGAACACCAAGCGTGGATTCGTTAACAAAAGCCTTGTAAATTATTCTATCCCTCGTTACAGTAAGACTCCTCATTTACCATGTGAAATATTCACCAACAATGTTCATTTCATCCATAATAGCATCCTCAATACACTCTCTAAATTCAATGAATGAGGTAGTAATTATCAAATGTCCAATCTAATCATCCGCATGGAGAATGGAGTGGAAGTCCCATTCTATGTTCCATGGAGCCATAATTATAAATGAAAGATACTTTATCTGAACCCATAAGAGAGACCTTTAAATATAGTTGTGATCATAAAAAATCAAGAAGAACATTTTCTATCTAACTTTTAATATGCGAAAGGTGGTAATCCAGTTGAATTCATAGAAAATAACTGGTTTGTAAACACTTCTATGAATTAGGATCCAGATCCTATCCGGATTGGCAACAGCTCAATTAGTTCCCATAATAGATTATACTATACATTTTCAATGAGTTCCCATATAGAATTAATTTATTATTTTATTACATATAATTATGATTTCAAGAATGTGCATGAGAATAAAGATACTCATGGAACCTTTAGTGTCAGGCATTTCTATTCTCTGACAGTCAATAAAAAGAATCCTCATTCTGATTTTGGTTTGTGGGTCAGTTTCTCCTTTCCTTTATTGCCCAATTTTCATCCATATTTCCCATAAATCTCTACTATTTTGGTAGTGAATGAAGATTTTGATTATTTCTTTTCACCCCAATATTGCATCTGAGTGTAGGTCTTGTCATCCTTTTGTTCATAATTCTTGGTAGTAGAGTCTTCTGATTGGGTTCAACTGTAGCAATTAAATGTTCCCCTTGTTCCTTCCCAATTTCTAGTTTTATTTCCATTATATTTGATGGAATTATCTCTTTCCCTAGTTACATTTGAGTAATGGCACTATACTTTTTTCAATAATTATAGATATTATTGTCTTCAATTATAATTTTATCTGGAGTCTAGGAATGTTAGCATGGTTACTTCCAAACTTATGGGGATATCTCTTCTGAAGTTGGTTAATGTAACAGAATATGAGCATTATTGTTAGGTAAAATAATCCTAAGTAGATACTATTCATCATACATTGTAGTAGATATTGAAAAGGCATGTGATGAGAAATCCAGGATTTTATCATCCAATTCATTTTAATGAGTGAATTACAAGATGTAAACAGACAGATTCTGTTAGTTCCACACAATTCCATATTTTTTTCCCTATTCTACATCTATGTCTACCCGTGAAAAAATTTTATTTCTAATTCTTATGATTTTCCATCTTCCACATGATCTAAAACTATTTTTATCCTATTTCCCATGATGTTTTTCTTTTTTCCTCATTCAAATTCCCACAACATCATGGTAGTGGGATCTGTTTGCACAAACTTGTGAAGCACATTATAATTTTCAACAATATAGCCTACCATATTATAGTGATAAAAAAACTAAGTCAGGTTCTCAAACTCATAGTGATCCTCCATTTGGTTGTTATTTGGAGCCATGAAGATGCGTCTAGATGGTGGTGTTTCTAGGTTTCTTTATATTTTTACCCTCGCATAAAGGCCAAAATATACATTAATGGTGTGATAATCAATAATTTAGGGTGATATAATTCTAGATGCACATTAATTGATATTTTTTGGTTTCTAGTATACCCATGGAAGCCTATGAATCCTTACCATCACCAGCACTATGGAATGCTACTGCTTAAAATGGCTGAAAGATGAATTCCAGACAAGATCCAAAAAGTACTATTTTGAGGCTGATATTTCCAACTCGCCAAACTGTATGAAGATATTCTTTTTTTGAAATACCTGGAAATAAACCTTTCCAATTGGGATGGTCCTCAATATAAAAAATCCCATAGAATGTGGTGTTATGTTTTTCAGATCTACCTAGGACCATGGTTTCATGCCTTTCCCATATGAAGCTCGACCTAGTTCAAAAAAACATTCAAATGTTCATTAATTGATTAAGATCATCTAGATATAACACCATTGTTATGGATTCAACCCAAGAATTCTCATGAATAAGTTATTGTTTAGATTCAGATGTAGAATGTCTGCAAGAGCCTCCACAAACGAAATAGATTTTTTTGGAGAATTTGAAGGCAGATCCAGCTTTTTTCTTCTTCTGAGGAGGTCTGAAGGATATCTTCCTATCCAAGTTTAATGATTTCATAGATTTGTAGAGGAATATTAAGATGACATTTTTACATCATCGAGTTGATGTTATAAACTTCCCACTCTCCCAATCTCCTCAATGCATCACCTATTTTTAGTAAATTAACACATCCTAATTAGTTAAGTATAATATAAGTTGATTCCCTCTTAAAAATCTGTATTTAGAAAATTTCAATTCCCTAATATCATTTGATATAATGGTTTATTGTATGATTCGTTTAATTTAATATAAAATTATATATTTTATTTTATATTTATTTTTCTTTTTTCCATTTGAATGATATATGATCATTATGAAGGATTTTGTTAAAAATATTCATGATCTAAAGGAATCAGTTGATTCACAAGATATATTTGAGGGTGTGATTTAGTTTAGTATTGAATACATATTTGAAGTGAAGAATGTTGGTATCCCCATTTAAAAAAATTTGAATGTAAGTAGTGATGATGAGGTTTATTATGGAATTTGAAATGTGTTGGTATAACATGATAGTGTCATGTAGGCATGTTTTTAAATTTTAAGAAAACAGAAAAGGTTAAACCATATATATCATTTTATATTCCTTACATGATGATATAATATTTCAAATGAAAATACATGACTATAATGAATTAGAGTAAAATGAAAATTTTCATTGTTTAAGGAGAATGTCAACATATCAAGTTTAGAATTAAAAAAAATTATATTGCAATGTTTTTGGATAATTTCTTATTGTAATCACATGGTAATTTTTTTACATTAATGATTATATATTTTACACAATTAAGTAATAAAGATATGTACAATGTTAAAAATAGTTGAGTAATGTTGATCATTAAACCACTATATTTTATGATTCTATGCGATAAATGTAAATTTTTTCATCCACAACATATTTTTATTTTGTTCAGGATATATATGGAATGTTGATTATATTAAATTTTCTATTAAATTTTTAATTATAAAATGGTTTAATTTAATATCTTCCTAAAATATTATGATTACCATTATCGCATTTCTCTTTTTGAATATTTATTTACAAGGATAAATCATTTATAATTATGAAACATATTAAGATGACAATTTATGTTACTAGACCATCTAATAATCAATTGGTTTCAATTTTTCATGGGAAAAATAATTTGTTTTTATGAGGATGGTAATAATACTATTGAATTATATGAGAATTATTTATCTATAATGTGGTAACCTGATGATAGTAATGGTTGTGATGTAGATATAATATAGAACATATAAAATTGTAATTTATAGTGATTCTAAAAAAATAATATGCTTTTTATTCAGATTATTAAATTGAGTATATTTTTTCAATATTTTTCTAGACTTATACAATTAAAATTACTTTTTTAGAAAAAGTGTATTCAAATATGTAGATATTGATCATTTCCCTTATTTTGTTTTTAAAATTTATATTCATTAATTTAATTAACATATTTTTATTGATTAAACATATGGTGTTTTTTAATATACATTATTTGAACTAATTTTTTACATTATATATTTAAATATATAATTGTTGTTCATTTTTATCATTTTTAATTGACATCTATTTTTATCAATTTTAATTACACGTTTTTATTTTTTTAGAACTGATATCATTAATATTTCATTATGCCTACACATGTAATTAATTTTTTAATATGAAAAATTATAATTATAAATATTTATCATTTAAATTATTCTTATAAAAACATTTGTATTCATCAATTTAAGCTACACATGTTATTATTGAAGTATATATATATCATTTTTATTGTAATATTTCATTATATTCATGTTTTTTAGATATTCAATTTTCTTCAGTTCTACTAGTTAATATAAAATATATAATTTTCATTGTATATTTTGAAATATAATTTATTTTGTCTAAAAATAATGAAATTATTATAAAATATATGAACATAGATATTCATTACATTTTTTTATTTAAAATATATACATAGAAGAACATGAATAATTATCAAGGTATGTATAATTTTTACTTATTTGTATACTTATGGAAATTAAATAATTTAATGACATAAAATCATTTTTTGTGAAAATTATTTGTAGAACATCCCTTGTTCCGCTTAAGGATGTGTCTCCATTTTTTAACCAATGTTGATACCATAGTTTTTAAACATGGGATTACGAATTTACCAAAACATTGAATTATTGATGGGAATCATAGGTTGAAATTTGAATTTGATGGCAATGATAACCCATTAGGATTAAATTCATTGTATTTTATTCATTATACGAACATGTATAAAAATATTAGAATTGTTATTTTATATTTAAATTAGAGGATAATCAATAAGGGGGTGAAAATATTTGGTGTGGGTGTCTTTAAAGGTAAAATTTAGGATATTAATTACATTTTTATTATTGCAAAAATGTTATATATTTTTTTAGTAATATTTGGTTTCTTCAATTATATATAACAGTTGAATTTCAAAATATTATTGAAAAAAATAAAGGTTATCATTGGCATAAATTTGATAGAGGGATAATGAACAGGAATTGAATTTACATTTTATTTGTAGGAAATAATATATTTAATAAAATTTCATAAAATATCGGTATATATATATTCATACCTATGAGTAGTTTATCACTAAGTAGTGTGATGTTTCTTAGATAGTATGAATATTACAAAATACATAACCAATTTGTAAAATAAATTATTAATTAAAAGAATATTTATTTATTTATTCTTATAGACTAGCCTCTTGGGTATCTCAAAATGACATCATGTTGTAGAATATATAACCTCACACATTATGATGTTTAGGGTATCAATTACCGCTGGAGAAAATGATGGCTAGAATGTTTGGTGATTTAAGAGCTAACTCCAACAACATCATGGAAGATATATAGTTCAGCCATCCATTTTGGACTAAGCATGATGGAAATTGTAAATGGGTGTGGACGGTTAAAAATGGATTTTTCGATGGGTCCATTAACATTTGAATATGATAATTTTATAAGAAGATATTAATTATTTTTCATCAAATTAGTATTTTCTAAATTAATCCTACTAAAATAAAATTTTCTTATACAATTTTTGGATACCCATCTTAAGAAATATATATAGTGGACATTTATCCCTATGGTAATGATGTAAATACTTGATACATATTTTTGTGATTTTGAAAACCTAGGACACAGAAGAGGATATGACGATTGAATTAGTATTAAAAAAGTTTTTTCCATATTTACATGACATAAAGGGATGTAGAATATAGTGGATAACTAGATTACATATAGGATGAACTATGTGTGGTGAATCCATCTATACTATATCAAATTAAATTTCATGTATAACTATGATTATAGAAATGTTAAATATATGTATCCCAAAAAACCTCAGCTCCCCCCTCAATATTCCAATATTGTATATCAATATTATCAACATTATTGATTTGACTGAAAATATTTCAATGAATTACATACAGAGGATTTCCATTTATATATTGAATAGAATTAAATCAACATGATAGGAGATTTTTTGTGTCACAAACCTAACCAAGTATTCAATATATTATAATCCCATATCAGCCTTAGACACAACCTTGGGCCATCTATGACCCCCTAGATGTTGATAGATGTCAATGGAATCCAATGTAATCATTAGGGAGGGATTTCCTCATAAAAGTATAACACATTTGACACCTACAGTAGAAACATCCCTAATTATTACATTTGATTCCATGGACATAATCTCTCCCTAATAATGAAATACATTATAACACATTTGACACCCATAAAAGAAACATCCGAAAAAACAATCCACAAGTAATGATGTATATAATTCACCACAAATTCATGAAATTTAAAAAGGACTAAATACCACCATTTAACTCCACATGTCACCATGAAACCCCAAAAAAAATATTATCTTAGTGAAATTATTTTATATACAAAAATATTAAAATGATATATAATATATACACGAACATGAAGATTCCTAGTAGGTCACACCCACCATTTAACATGGTTAACATTTAATAGAATAATAATTTTAATGATTGATTTAAAATAAAACTACAAATATAATTTAAATTTGAAAATAAAAAAAATTGAAATCCTTAACCCCTAAAATTTTTCATTACTTTTTAATGTTATATAAAATAGAACACTTAGAAAAAATACATCACCCTAGGCTACTATTAATGAAAAACAATATATAAAATAAATAATTTTGAACCATTTTAGAAAAAACCATTGTTATTATTTTTTCAAATTAAATTAATAAGAAAATATGCATCAAAATTGACATAAATTGAAAATTTAAAGAACCAAAATATATAGAAGTGTGGTGAATTGAATAATATATCCCCATAGATGAAGATGAATATAAGGGTAATTACTAGGGGTAAAAACTTGGGAAATTATGTCTAGGTCATCTCTATAGGATCCTAAAACACTAAGTTATCTAAACATTCATTAATATTACCATACAAGATACTAGGGAGAATAACTCAAAGATCTAAGCAATAAATATATCTAAATTTTCATGATTTTTATTTAGTGTTCCATCATTTAAAAGGCCTATATATGGATTATATTTTCCTATTTTATACATCATTATAATTGTACATACGTACCTAGTGATCATGAGTTCCATCAAATTTCCTATTAATTCATTGCATACCATTCAATTTACCAAATAAGAAGTTATTTTTTAAACAATCTCATTTATCAAATTAAGGGGAAATATATAGAATGTACTTGGGTATATAATGAAAACAAATGACCATCAATTCCATCATAATAGAACATTAATTAGTAAACAACATATTTATAAAATAGAGAAATCAAAGTAAATCATGCTAAAGGGGCTTTGTAATTTACTATAGAAACCCACCTAAAAACATGTTAAAAATTTAGTGTTAGTATCAATTTATATTCTATAAGGTTATAATTATAATTAATCATAAATAAAATAACATAAATATATATAATTTCCAATTTTCATATTCGTATATTCAGATATATATATATATATATATATGAATGAATAACCATGCATATGTGTATAGAAACCAAATACAACAAAACACATTTTCAATCCATAATTTGATTAAAAAAACATGATATAGTTTACCATTACATATAATTTCATGAATTACTTAAAATTACAATTAAAATAAAAATTATAATTATAATTTTCTATGTGGAATAAAACACTAATTTTAATTAGAGAAGTCACTCATACTGTACATTTTAGTAACTAAAAAATTTATTTACATGGAAATTGAAAAACTAATATAATGCATTATGTTTTAATAGAAAACCCTTTTTCATTGGTTGATAACTAAGTGATATATATTCTTAAATCCTATAAGATATACTACAATAATTAATAAAATTATTATAATTAGAAAAAATAGGAATTAAATGAAAAAGAAATAAATAGTACATGCATTAATCAATCAGTAATGTGTAAACCCTTGATAGAACATGAATTATTATATAACCTAGGTTTGAGTCCACCATAACAAATTCAAATTAATCTTTCAAGATCAATGAGAATATTGAGAAATAAAATTGCCATATTAATTTTTATCAAAATGAAATAGCTAAAAAACCCACCTTGGGTTTTTTCCATTCCTGAACCATAGAAATAAGGATAATATAAATAAGAAAAAATATAGGGTCAAAAAATTCAAGGGAGTAAAATAATCACTCATATCAATCTTTTTTAAAATCAATAAAATAAAATACATGTATAGAAGAAAAATTAAAGGTGTATTATTGTGTTGTTCATAATGGGTTTATCAATAGAGAATCACGAGAGGATGCATGTGGTTCTATTTTATCAAAATAATCGATGAGGTATTGATTTAAAAATAAAATTTCGTTAAAATTTATAGAACATTGGAAGGTCTGGTCACAAAGATGAAGAATAATGCACGAACCATATTTCCCTTCAGTTGGTGTTTAAGTAACTCACCTAGGATGGCCATAGTGTGGGGAAAACCATTCTCCATCCATAAAAAATATATAAATGTTAATTTTAGACTCAAAGTCATATCTATTGAATGGTTTAAGAAACCATGAAGTGTAATTCCCTACGATGAAAAATCATTATAATTTTTGATATTTTTAAAATATCATCGGGTCATAAACATTAGAGAAATGCCAAAATATGATGATGTTAAAAAAGGCTTGGTGTGTAAACATTTTCAAAACGATGGCCCTTTGTATCCCTTTAAATCCATCAAACACCAAAAATACTAAAATAGGAACTGGAAAAAGTGGATAAAACAATCAAAAGCATTAAAAAAAGAGGAATACACACTACTAAATGAAATATCATATTCCATAAAAAACAACCAAAATATATTCTACCGAAAAACACAAATATCTCATATAACACACCCAACCACCAAAAAAAGATCAAGAAAATGAGACCAATGGAGGGTCTCTACCCCCATTAGTAATCTATAATGGATGATCAAGGAGGAAAACACATTCATAAATAGTTTCTCCAACAAAATAAAAACCCCCAACCAAAAATAAATAAAAAATTTCCAAATCGAAACTGATATAAAATCCCTGGAAAAAAACATTTGCTCAAATGATTAACATTAGGAACTGATATTTTTAATAGTTACTAAAACCATTAGAGTATTCTATAAATTCTATACATGAACAACCATGTCACTCAAGAACAAACTACTAACATGTAATGAGATTATAGTAGATATAAACCATTATAATAAATTTTCACAACTAATGGGAACATATTATGGGTCAAATAACAAGATTACCCTATGATAGAAAAACTAGAAATCCAATCAGATTGACAACAATAAAATTAAACCCACCCAACCCACTGCCCATACTGAACAATTCCAATGTCAGTCTTTGTAACATAAAAAACCCATATATTTTTTGACCCTTTAATAATAATCCTAAATGAAAACTCACTTGAATCATACAGCCACACCACCCTTAGATTCAACCTTTAAAAAAATTACAATTACTTCCTTAATGTGCTATAAATATCACGAATAAGACATGAAGTTTACTAAGGAAAAACAGTCGATCACTAACACACGATGACTAATTCAATAGAAAACACACATGAGATGATATCATACACCCCACAATGTTGAAGACATTTTTATGAGGTATTCATCAAGTTACGGGGAATGTACAATCCATAATAAATCACGTTCAATAAAAGACTCACCATTATCTGAAATCATATCCTATTTAAAAAATTTCATCAATGATCAAATCAATGTCAATGTATAAAAATTAAATACACTGGAAAATATAATTTTTTTTAACAATATTTAATCACAACAAAAAAATTTTAAAATATTAATTAATCACTTGAAACCCAATCCTAAATCATTGATGTCATTTTTTATGAAAATTTATAATATAAAAACTAATTTATTTCACTTAAAATCAAGTCCTCAATAAAAAATGACCCATTGAAATATTTTTTAAATGAATTTACCAATTAAGAAAATCATAAAATATAATCCTATCCAACATTTACTTTTTTTCAAAAGTCCTATCCATATTTTAGATTTTTGAGATATCTCTTGAAAATGAATTTTAAATTGAAAATTAAAAATTAATAAAAGAATTTAACAATTTTAAACATAATTAATTGTTTTCTTCATTTAAGAAATCTCTTTTCCAAAACCATTTGATTATTTTTTAAATTTTAATTTCAATTTATATAATCTCGTTATTTTTATAAACTATAATAATTTTAATATAACGCCTACCATCCAATATCATATACTAAACTAACTACCAATCAATATCATATAATACAACTAAAAACACTTTTTTATGTAATTTTAAAGACCCAAAAATTTCATGTAATTGTTTTTAAATATACAGAATTATTACAAGACTATAAAAATTGACGGCACGTGATTCTGAGGCCTGGAGGCCCAAAATAGAATTTTTGAACTTTTTTATGGCCTCCTGTTGACACCGAAAAAATGTCCGTAACTCTCAGAGAATGTTTCGAAATGACAAAGCGAAGTCATATTCGGAATCAAAGGCCCGATCCAGAGGCCCGGGATGTGGTGCGCGAAATAAAGGAGGATCGGTGCGAAAAATTGTTCTGGGTGCGTAGTATCCCTGGGTTTCGCGGAATCAAGCCGTTGAGGCATGCAATATTTGCGTGCCCCAATTCTGCACGGCGAGATTTTGTGCGCTGGTGGCTCTTGGTGCGGATGATTTCACGCGCTGCCTGGATTCCACACCGGACGTTGCCTATAAATAGAAGGTGACCCTGAATGGTTTGGGGGTTGCGGAATTCGAAGCGACTCTCGTGCACACAATTCGGATCCCCCCGCGCACAAGATGACTTCCAGGTAATCCCTCATTTCGTGCAACCTTGCCCCGGAGTTCTCCTTTGCGGGAAACTCCACCGGCTTGAGTGAATTTTCCCCCCTCCCCGGGTTCCAGCCTTGCGCGTAATCCATGTCTCATGCGCACAAAACCCTTCACCTAATTCCCTCTTCGCACGCAATTCCCTTGCCCCAATTGTGTGTCATCCCAGTGTTTTGCGCGCAAGTCTTCTTTTTTGCACGCAAAGCCCAGGACCCTTCACCTTGACGCCCCTTGCCGGCCCCTTGGCTGCCCCTCTGCACAGGCACCTGATGTCTCCCCTGCTGGGCATGTGCGCCATGAGTTGTTTTCTCGTACGGCCTTCCAGGCTCATGCGAAGTAACCTCAAGGTCCCTTGGGTCCTGTTTCCCGTTGTGTTGCTTTTCCTTATGCTTCTCCGCGTAGGCACGCTAACAGTTATTGCTTCTTCACATAGCCACGCTAACGTGGACCCCCTGGTAGTTCGCCCTGCGGCCCCCCTTCACCATGGACTTTCTGATGCCTTCCCTCCCACAAAGGGTAGAGGGCGTTGGTCATGTAATCCCTAGGGGTGTGGAGCGAACCCACCTCGTCGAAGCTGCAGGACGTTAAACTGCTAAGTACCTCGTCCTTAACACATAACGTTAAACTGTGGTCCGACCACGTGCTTCGCACGTAGGGTCCCCCCCAGCTCGTGCATTCTTTAAGCCCACTCGTATCCACGAGAATGGACTCTTCCTCAAATGGAATTAGATCCTCCTTGTCGGATTGGCGTTTGTCCGCGGGGGAAGGGCCACCTCAGAGCATAAGACCCTAGCCTCTCAATGGATGAATGCACCCATGCATCTCTGTACATCCCCCTTCCAAGGCCAGTGGAGTCCCTTTCCACTGCGCTTTGTCGCACCACGGGCCTCCACCCTAGAGTAAGCCCCAACACCAAGGGCCACTAACCACGCATAAGCCCATGTTTCCTCTTTGGGCCGCTCGACGCGTAAGCCCCATTCTGCTTCCCACGGACGCAACCTTTTGCGACGTGATTGTCTGGTCCCTGCTACCTCTTATTTCTCACACCGAGCATGACTCATGTGGGCTTAGAGTTTTCATCGACCATGGAACCACCATGGACCACCTCAGAGTGTAAGCCCCATCCCAGCGAACTACGTGGACTTTGATCTGTGCTAGCGCATGGTACATTGGAAGCCTCCACAAGGTTCATGCCCACCACCCGGTTGTTCCGACCTCTTCATGTCGGTTCACCAACCACCATGGGTCGCCTCAGAGTGTAAGCCCCATATCCACTTTGGGCTGCCTCAGAGTGTAAGCCCCATATCCAATTTGGGCCACCTCATAGCTTTAGCCCCATACCGCCATTGTGGGTCTCCTTAGAGCGTAAGCCCCATATCCACTTTGGGCTGCCTCAGAGCGTAATCCCCATCCACCATTGCCACTCCCTAGTGGCACCTGGGCAGCACCCTTGCGTAAGCCCCAATCCATCATGAACTACGTGGACTTTGATTCCCTGCCACAGGGATACATAGGAAGCCTCTTCGAGGCTCAAGACCAACTACACCGTCACCCATGCGATGGTCCCATTTCATTCCCCCTCCATTTCATTAATCCATCCACCACCCATCCTGATTCTTACCCGGGCCGCCACATCCCGGTGAGATCATGCCACCCCATCCCACTCCATGACATCTGGGAAGCCACCCACGTGCTGGCCCCAACATCGGTGTTCCCCCCTAGTGGCTCTTCAACCCGATCCATCCCTGCAAGGCATTAAACTCGCAGCCTACCTCGTGTTAAACATGAGATGCCAGAGGAAAACCTCAGAAGACACGCCCTTGGCATAGCCGTCTCCAAAAGATGTTAAACATGCGACATACCCCATGTTAAACATGGGAAGCTGAGGAAAACCTCAGATGGTACATATTCCCCGTGTTTGATGTGGGATGCCTTGGGCTTTTGTGCCCTCGATAAGCCCTGTGATGAGGGACCAAGGACAAAATGCCAACGACGCCCCAACGTGACCATTCTCCTCACCGAAGGTTGCTTCCCTAACAAGACCCCTTGGAGCGTCTTGACGGAAGCAAAGTAATTAACTGGAGTCCATGTAGATATGGAACCTGGAATGAGATTCACGAGCACATCTTAAATCTATGAGGGAGACCCGGACTAGGTGATGAGCTCCGAGGAGGAATCCACGGAAGGAAAAACTGACATCCCATCATCCCAGTTTCGATAATGGAGCAGACATCCCTGAACAAGGAATGGATGACGAATGCCTTTGGAAAGTGGGAATGTGGGGTAACAAGCAGCACGTCCTCCCCACAGACGGATGCGCACACCCCCGGCGAAAGCATCAGAGAAACACCTCCCTAGGAAACATGCATGTGAAAATTTATATCTTTTTAACCAATTATCCGATTAAAAATATGAGGACACCATTGGACTTTAAACACTAGGATTATATTAAAGGAATCATAACATTGACCTACTTGGGTCAAACAGAAAAGATAAATTTTCCATCTTTCAAAGAAACAAAAAAAAAAACTAAAGAAGATATTTTATTCTTTTTTTAAACTTTGAGTGATTGTGGAAATAGTGCAGTGTAATGGCAAGAATTTATTGAGATCCATTTATGGACTCAGTCCTTTGGTTGTGTAACCATGATTCTCATTGGATTAATGGAACACTAATTGTAGTTCATTAATCAACAACATTAAAGAACAAAATGTCAGTGGTTCATTTTATTTTATTTAATAAAACAATTGGAATGGGTTTTGGGAGAGCTACAAGAGGAAGCATAGACGAATCACCCACAACATCTTCCTCCAATGAAGAATAGAGATTCGATGACAACATTGAGAATTAAAACCGGAATTCAATGGGTGATAGTGAACACCAACGAATATCTTTGAACAATGGATTCTCCTTCTTTGTCATCAGAGGAATCCAAAATGTTAAAGGTAGGGTAATTTATCCTTATATGTGTTTGAAGTTTTATTACATCTCATTATTGAATAATGTATTGAATGATGATCAAGTGACATAAGGGTTGATCCACAATTATATTGAATTTGTGTGAGGTTGATGCATGGTTTCTATTATGGGGTTTATATTATTATTATTCTTATTCCCAAGATACATCACTAATTTTGATGATGAAATACGATCTGAAAAAGGCACATACCCTCCGCCGATCTCAGTTTGGATGTGTTCTTCGTGGGTAGTCGAGAAACACAAGAACAAGGTGAAACTGAGGGCCAAAAAGTAAATATGGTGTCTTGGGAGGACCATAGGCCAAGACATGGAGAAAATAGGACCACTGGACCTTTACTAGTTTCCTGCGGTTGTGTTAATGGTGTAGCACCACCAACATAGCTTCACCGACGACCTATGACGGCGTCCAGCTCTTGCCGGCCACAAGGAGTGGGTCGCACCCGTAGGTGCCCTAGAGGAAATGGGGCATCCAACCATAACCCACCACATCAAGGGAGGATATAGCTCCATATTGGAGATGCAACTGATCTAGAAGAGGCTTTGTCAGAGCCAAGTCCACTAGTCCCACCCTAGACTGGTCCATCAGACTCGTCAACTGATGTGGAAACTCCAACTTGGCGCCACCAAATCAAGACCGAATGAACACTCTCTGTTCGGTGGGGAGCAGGGACCATGCTGAGATTTTGGTCATTCCCAATCAGTGGATCGGTCTAGGACAGGCCTGGGTCGGGCCCTGATAGGGTTGGACCAGACTCAGACTCTCTATGGTTTGACCAAGTTAAACTTAATGGGCCATAACTCTGAAACTAGACATCTATTTGACGAATCGTCTATGGCGTTGGAATAATTGGGATGAGGAGTTCATTTTGAGATTAAATACGTGATTTTTGGAAAATATTTGAGTCTGTCTAGGATGGATTGAACTCAAATCCAATCGAGCCCTAGGTACTGAACTTTATATAACATACAATCTGGGTGACTGATTGGCATGTCGTCTTTTGCGTTGGAAACAATATAACATGGAAGTCATTCGAGTTACATTTTCGCGAGACATTGTGTTAGTTGATGTATGTACAATGGCCTGAGGAGAGGAATCAATGGAACTCAAGCTCCCCATGTGTTGGAATATTGGGCTTGCGGTCAAGCGAATTATGACCATGTGTGCATCGGTGACATCTGACCCTGTTTGGATCAGCAACGATGCGACTGATGAAGACTAAGTATAGAGATTCTATTCGTATATTAGTAACCTAGAAATCTCTGTGGATTGATGACTTATGACCCTTTGTGGATTGGTGACATTTGACCCTTTGTGGATCAACCGCAAGACGACCCGACGAGGACCACCCTTAGAGCAGCTCGACTTGGATCAGCGACTTGTGAAACTATTCGGATTGAAGAATAACGAACATGTGTGGATCAAAGACTTGACACACTATGTGGATCCTATATAGCATAACCTAATGAGGACCAGCCTTAGAGAGGCCCGTCTTGGATCATCGACTTACGACCGTGTGTGGATTAGTGACTTCAAACCCTGTGTGGATCAACATCAAAAGGACATCGCCATGGTACAACAGTGGACCATATTAATGGAGTACTATGATTTAAATTCATGAATAATCATCATTATTCCAATTCATTATGTTATATTTCTTGTTTGAGATGAGTCTTTTTCTTGTGATTTTTGGCTGGGATCATGGTTTTTGGTATTTCCATTGTGAAATTATTGGTGACCATCAGGGATCTTGGGGTCCCTTCTGGGTAATGTTATACTCACCCCTACATGGTATCACCTACACATTGTTGTTTCTGGTGTATATGATGGAAATCCTGGACCAAGGTAAGGGTGGTAGGACTAGATAGTGCACGGAGGGGACTGATTCACATGGACATTGCTCTAACGAACACTTCATGTAATATCCTTTTTGGATGACCTATTGAGTTGTTTTTATTTTTTTTTCTTTTCAGTTAGGTTTGTATACTGGACCATTGTACATTCAGTTCTCAATTTTACTATCAACAGTTCTAATTTGGGGTTTTATGTTGTCATGTTCCAATTTTTTGGGTACATATTTAATAGAAATGCATTATCATTATGGAATATGCCTTTTCAGTGCTAGTCTCCAACCACTATCCTATTGATTGTGGGTTTGGGGTAGTCATGGAGAAGTCCATGGGTGATGGGTCATGACTAAGTGGTATCGTAGGAGTCAGTTCTATGGAATAACTAAGACTCTTATCATTCCAATAGGGCAATAGTTTTTAGTTTTTTTCAGTATGTATTATAGTTCTAGGAGTCCACTGTTGAGGCGGAGGCCGATATATCCATACACCAGGACCCTGAATTATTATTTCTGACTCAATACACGAAAACACTGACTATGTGTGTTTTTATAATGTTTTCCTTTTTGTCTCTTTTGAGTCAACTCACCAAGTATAACATTTTAACTACGGTGCACCTATTTCTTTACAGGATTCCACCACATAGATAGCTATCAATGATTCTAGTGAGAGATCATGATGATGGCCCACCAAGTGATGAGGCTTTAGTGCATGGCCCTTTTACGAGAATTGTAGATTTTTTTGTGTACCAGTATCACCACTACCCGTGGGGTAGCAGATGCCCTTAGCCCACTATCAGGCAGTGCAACCTGACATAGCACACTACACGAGTTTCAATAACAGAGGCCTCAGACGTTTCGAGGCGAGATAGATCCAAAGGTGGGTGAGGACTAGATGGAGGTTGTGGCTAGAGTTTTCTACCTTGTTGGGACACCAACAGACCAGATGGTGATCCTAGCTGCTAGCCTCTTTCAGGGCACAGTAGTGAGATGGTGGATCCTAACGCTCCATTATCACGATTATGTGACCCTCACCTAGTTGTAATTCAAGGTCCTCTTCAGGTTAGAGATCATTCTTGTGACTCTACACATTATTCCTATAAAAAATCTCCTACACATATTGTAGGGCAGCCTAACAGTATACCGGTACTCGGCTAGATTCAATGATCTCTCCTAATAATCCACTATCATGGTATGAGACCATTTTTTAGGGCACAAAACATTGAGTAGGGTCTCCAACATAAGATCATATCATTGATGATATTGTTCAACGTACCGACGCAGGCTGCAGTGCTTGAATGAGGAATTTTGGTGGAGATCATCTGAGCTGAGCATGCACCCACAATTAGAGCCACCACAAGGAAACTTGTAGCCTTGTCATCTTTATTAGGCTGTAAGAACATTATGCATAGGTCAAATAGGGCCATCCAATTTGGTGGATGACACCAGGATGAAGGGTCTGAGGTGAAGAGCTCACACGATAGAGAAGGTCAATAGAGGAGTAGAATGTGCAACTCGTGTGGAGGGTAAGGTCACAATGCTCATGACTGTCCGACCAACCATACTGATGATCCATAGATGGTTGAGGGACCACTGAGGGAGATGAATTTTTTCATGATATGACATATACAGGGTGGCATAAGTTGTAGGGGAGCTGGCCAAATGGCAGGCGGTGGACGAAAATTGGAGGTTCTACCACAACCACCTCCAGGTGGTCCACCCCAACCATAGGGAGCAAATGGAGAAGGTCGAGGTCAGCTTTAGGAAACTGAGGCTTAAGAAAACGACCCTTCAGATATGATTCGATGTACAATATGTGTGTACTCCACTATATATGTAGTTCTTATAGAAAGCGGTACCAATCACTCTTTTATTAACAATAATATCGGTTGGAGATCAGAGATTCAGATTTAGCTATTGGCTCGATCCTTATGTTTAGATACTCATATGGGAGAGGATTAAAAAATTACACACTAGTGAAGGAATTGTGATATTAATCTTGGAGGAGAGGTCTTTAGATATGATATTGTAGTAACATCATCGAGGCTTTATGGCATCATCCTGGGTATGGACTCGTTATCCATAGTCCATGATCTGATCGACTATTTAAAGCGCAACGTGTGGAGTGTCTTTATGAATGGGACTAGTTATTCCTTCATCAGCAAGAAGGGAAACCTTGAAAATCTGGATGGAAATTATTGAAGTAGGGTATAGCCGATCACTCATCAGTTGGCTGGCCTTACCCTCGGAGTAGTTGATGAGAGGAGTCTAAGATATCATGTAGTGGTGGACAAGTATGATTATGTATTTCTGGAGGATGTACTGAGAATACCTTTTCATAAAGAGGTAGAATTCTACATCATCCTAAACCCCATGATGACTAAGATATCTAAACCAGCATACAAGAAGGCACTTGTATAGATTTGAGAGTTGAGGGTACATATGGAGGACTTGTAGGGGAAGGGGTTCATAAGGCCCAATGTTTCTTCATAGACATCCCTGATTTTGTTCCCCAAAAAGGATAACAAGAGTTGTAGGATTTTCATGGCCTATCTGCAACTGAACTAGGTGAATTTGAAGAATAAGTATCCACTCTCTAAATTTGATGACGTCTTCGATCAGCAGAAGGGAGATCATTGGTTTATGGAGATAGGCCTCAGATCATGCAATCATCAGCTCAAGGTACAAGATGAGGATGTATTGATGAATACCTTCAGATCCCAGTATGGGCACTATGAGTTCATGATGATTCCCTTTGTCTGGTCCAATGATCTGGTAGTGTTCATATGACTCATGAACATGATCAACTAGCCTTACCTCGATCTCTTCATGGTGGTCTTAATTGAATACATCTGGGTGTACTGAGTGTCGGAGGAAGGTCATGCCACTCATCTATAGATTTTTCTAGACACACTAAGGGAGCATGTAATTTATGTTAAGATCTCGAAGTGCTAGTTCTGGATACAAGAGGTCCACATTAATAGGCATGTTATTTCATAGGTTGGAGTTGCAGTGGATCTTGTGACGATAGAGGTAGTTCAATCTTGGGATCAACCCATGATTGTGACTGAGCTGCCGAGATTCTGTGGATTTTCTGGGTACTACTAGAGACTTTTACCAAACTTTTCCTAAATTTCATCACCCTTGTTAGATTTGATAATGAATGGTAAACACTTCATATGGACTGAGAGATTCCATCATGGTTTCTAGGAGCTGAGTCAGAGATTGACGAATGCACCCATCTGGAGGATACCATAAGAGGGCGTTGGGTATGTAGTCTACTATGAGGCATCAGGGACTAGACTGAGGATTTTTCTTATAAAGGAGTGAGTAGTTATTTCCTACGACTCTCAATAGCTAAGAAAACATGATCCAAACTACGTGACCCATGACCTGGAGTTAGCAGGAGTGGTATTTGAATTGAAGATGTGGATTCACTACTCGAGGGTAGAACTATTAAATTTTCTACTGTAAATAGAAGAGTCTCATGTATATATTCTCATAAAAGGAATTGAACCTAAGACAATGACGATGGTTGGAGTTCCTCTCGGATAATGTCTTTTAGATAGTATACAATCCTAATAAGGGTAACATTGTTCCAGACACACTCAACAAGATGTCTGTTTTATAGTTTCTGAGTGAGGCGACAAAGAAGCTAGCCGAATTGTAGTTATACATCGTTGATAGTGATGGAGCGACATTCCTTTTATCTATGACAATCACTACCCCACTACTTCGGTGAGTTAGGGAGGCACAACATGGGGACATTAACTATTAGACTCAACCTGTTTCGATGTCCATAGGGAAGTATCTTGAAGGATTTCATGAAATTGGGGAGCACATCATCATTTTTAGAGGATGCACCATGGTTATTAGGGACTCTACGCGAGGAGGTGTTGAGGGAGTTCCACACAACCCCTTTAGTGTTACAGCCCCGTGTGGCAAAGATGTACTGGGATATCTGACATCAATACTGGTGTCCAGGGACAAAGAAGACATTGGCATAGTTCATTTCATGATTACTCATTTATCAGCACATGAATGCAAATCACCAGGTTCCACAATTCTTGAATCAGCCACTTGAGGTTCCAGAATGGAGGTGGGATGGAATCTACAAGGAAATTGTGATTGGGCTACCACATACATACAGGGGCCATGATTTCATCTGGGTGATCGTTGAATGACTCACCATTTCATCCCAATTTCTACCAATATTATAACAATGATCAGTATAGGGGTTGAGATGCTTCTACATATAAGAGATAGTACAACTTCATGAGATTCCATCGATGATCATTTCAGATCATGACACTCAATTTACATCATGTTTGTCAAAGGGATTACTGGAGCCATTTGGGACTCAGCAACGCCTTAGAACATCGTTTAATCTTCATATAGATGATAAGACAGAGTGGACAATATAGTTCCCTGAGGACATTCTTAAAGCACAGGTCCTTGATTTTGGCCATAGATGGGAAGATCAATTTTGTTTGGTGGAGTTTGTTTATAGAAACAACTATCACTCCACCATCAGTGTTGCACCTTTTGAGACCATGTACGGGTGACCCTGTAGATCACCTCTATGATAGACAGTCCTAGGGGAGTTAGCACTCATGGGTCTATAGACGGTTTGAATGACCACTAAGAAGGTGTATGTCATCCATGATTGGATGAAGACTGCATAGAGAATGAATAAGTCCAATGCTGATAGGATATGGAGACCCTTGGAGTTTGATGAGGACAATCATGTTTTTCATTTGTGTCTCACCTAAAAAAAGAATACATGGATTTGGCATGGGTAGCAAGCTATATTAGATGTTCATTTTATGTTTCTAGATTCTCAAAATAGTTGGCAAGAAGGTGTATCAACTAGCTCTTTCGGCACATATGCATAGTGTCCCTGATGTTTTCCACATGTCATAGATAGGGAGATATATCCATGATCTATCTCCCAATATCTAATGGGGAGACCTTGGCATTGATGATGGGGTGACTTTTTTACAGTTCTAAGTGGAGATAGAGGATCGACCTAAGTGGGTCCTTCATGGATGGTTGATTCTTCTTGTGTGAGATCAGTGACAACACAGGAACCTCCATGAGAAGAAATGGGAGAAGGATTCTCAGATTCGTGCTCAGTACCACTATTTGTTTTCTTAACATTTGTTGTGGCTTTCAGGGATGAAAAGACCTAAGGTGGGGTTATTGTAAAGACTTGAAAATTGCATATATTTTTTATTATATGGAATTATTATGAGACTAATAAAACTGACGACACATGATTTCGAGTCTCAGAGAGCCTGAAACATAATTTTGATCTTTTGTTAAGGTACGTTCAGTAAACATGTGGGAATGAATTTCTAACTTCTGAACATGTGATTAGATTTAAAATCTGAGGAAACTGCTGCACTCTCAGCACCCAGATTTTTTTTGGAAGCTTAACATTGACAGTAAAGCATTTGATGAAAATGTTAAATTTCGCACCTTTTGAAAAACATTAACTAAACAATTTATTCTATTATTTTTGGTAATCTTTAAAAGATGGTGGCTGTACAACAACATAATATCATGATTTTATTAATATCCATTTATTGACACGATCCTTTGAATTCATAACCACGACGCTCATAGGATTAATGGAACATTAATTGTAGTTCGTTAATGAACCACATTAATGAATAGAATGTATGTGGTTCCTTTTAAATTTTTTAATCTATCTTTTGGAATGGGTTTTGGGAGCGCTATGAGTAGATGCTCTGATGAATCACCAATTTCCTTCAATGAAGAATAGTGTTTTGATGGTGCCGTAGAGGATTTGAACCGGACATTGACGAGCGATGACAAACAGTGACAAACATTATCAAACAACAGATTCCCCTCCTTCGACATTAACAGAATTCAACATGTTCAAGGTTATGGAATTAATATTTCTAAGTGTTTAATTATTCAACATACCTCTCTCTTGAATAATGTGATGAATTCTGATCAACCGACTAAAAATTTGATCCATGATTCACATGAGTTTGATAGAGGGTGAAACATGGTTTCTATTATGGAGTTTTTATGATTATTATAATTATTCCCATGATAAATTTATAATGCAGAAGGGGAGGGATAATCCAAACAAGGTCTGGGCCCTCTGCCAATTTCATTTTTGATGTGTTCTTCGTGTGCGGCTGATCAAAATGGAAGAAAGGAGAAACTGATGGCCACATAGTGAAGGTAACATCTTGGGAGGCCCATAGGCATAGACGAGGAGAAAAGCGTACCACTGGAGATTTTCCGGTGGCCCATGGAAGTTTTGTAGGCATAGCACTATCGATGAATGGCATTGGTGGCTGGATCACCTTATCCATAAGAAGGTGGCAGTGCCCTCAAGCGCCTGAGTGGACACAGGGTGACCGACCGACACTAGCCATGTTGAAGGAGAACGGCGCACCACGGCGGTGCGACATAGCAGTGGTGGACCCGCATTCACTGGTCCCGCTGTATATTGGTCCACTAAAGTGATTTTACTAAGGGGCGGTGCCAGCCTAGCACTGCCAATTGAAGAACGAACAGACTCGGTCCATTCGTTGGGGAGTTGGGACCGTGCCAAGATGACGTCCTTGCCATGCCGACAGACTAAACCGAGCTAGGCCCTACGGGCTGGGTCAGCTTGGGTAGTACCCAGGCCCGATTAGGTCGACAGAGACCTTGTTGGGTCAGGTCGGTCCAACCAGGTCAAACCGGATCCTAACCCAGTTATACCTAGTTACATTTAAAGGGCTATAACTCCTAAACTAGACGTCTATTTGATTAATTGTCTATGGCACTGGAAACCTTGTAACAACACGGTAATTTAGAGATACTAGACATGAGTTTAAGAGAAAGACGGATTATGGCCAGGCTGGATCAAACTGAAATCCAACTAGGCCCTCAGTACTATAATTTCTATAACATACAGACCGTGCATCTGATTCATGAGTCGTTTGTTCCATTGGAACCCTTATGACCAGGTTGTCCATCAGGTTATATATTCGTTGTAGTTCGTGGTAGATGTGGTATGACCGATGGCTTAAGGAGAATAATCTACGAAACTCAAGCACACCATGTGTAGGAATCCTATATATGGTAGTCTAGGGACTTACGACCATGTGTGGATCGGCGACTTATGACCCTCTGTGGAGCAGCAGCAGCGTGACCAACGAGGACCAGCATTAGAGTGGCCCATTATGGATCAGTGAATTATGACCTTGTGTGGAATGAAAACATACTAACATATAAATATTGACATCATATGACCCTGGTTTGATCAACATCAGTGTGAGAAGATGAGGGAAAGACATAGAGAGGCCCATTTTCAATCAGAATCTTGCGACCCTATGGGGATCGACGACTTATGACCCTATGTGGATCGACGTCATACGACCCTGTGTGGATGAGAAGTAGTGAAACCCAATGAGTACCAACATTAGAGCGGCCCATCATGGATCATCGACTTACGACAATATGTGGATTGGTGACTTATTACCCTAAGTAGATCAACATTGGAACGAATTATTCATAGTACATTATGGGAACTTAATAACGGAATAAGATTATTTAGCTTCATGAATAATCCTAAATTTTTATATTCTTTATTTTATATATCTGGTTTGAGAAGAGTACCTTATTTGTGCATTTTGATTGGGATCATGGTTTGTGGTTTTCTTGTTTGGAATTCTAGGGGAACTTCTAGGGTCTTGGGGTCCCTACTGGGTTTTGTTATAGTCACCCATGAACGGTCTTCATCCGCACCTTGTTGTGTCTTGTATAGATGAAGAAAAATTTTGATCGAGGATAGGGAGTGAGAAGTAGACGGTGCACAGAGGTTACTGGTTTACGTGGAGAGCCATAGTGATGAGTTGTACCTACCCATCAGGTAGGATCCTTAGTAGATGAATTATATAGTTGTTTATATTTTTTGACATACTTTCTTTCAAAGTGGGTTTGTATACTGTCCCATTTTACTATTAGTTCATACTTTTACTATCATCATTTCTACTGTGTGGTTTTCATTTTATGTATACCTAGTTTGTGTGTGTACATGTTTAAAATAAATTTCTTCCCTTTTTGTGATATTACTTTCTGTTGCTAGTCTCCAACCCCTGGCCTACAGATGAAGGGCATGGGGTTGTCACAACGCCAGCCCCAGGGGACGAGTCGTGACAAGAGTAGTGGTTATTCATGACATCGGAAAATTGTTTAACATACCATTGAAAAATATTAAAACTTTTATTGAATGTCTTATAGATTCATGAACAAAGTATCCTTGTTGATTTTTATTTCATGTAAGATCATCATATGAGAAATGTTGAATTTTCATTATCATTTTGAAGAAATTATAAACCCCTTAAAAAATAATAATACATTCAACATGAATTAAAATTCACATTCATAAAAAAATTTAAATCATGGAATCAAAATTAATATCTATTCTTCCCTTGTATACTTTTGTTTCATCATGATTAGTGGTGATTAGTCACCACCCATGTAATATAACCAAATAATCAATGATCATAACATTAATATAAAATTTAAAACCAAATAACAATGGTGGATCTAAAACTTAGGTCCTATTAAGAACCAATGTTTGGGAACCACTTTTTAATGAACGAACCTCATTTAGAAATCTGTAGGATTCCCAAGTTGGTCTATTACATAATATGGGGCCATCTTGGCCCCCAGTTGATGGAAAGAATCATTAGAATCAAATGAGATGAGATAAGTTTCTTGCAAAATAATAAAATTTGATTTAAGAAATATCATAAAATCAAACATGTCCACTCTAAATATTGGAGGACCATAAGATAATAGTGGAGAATATATTTAATCAATTTAATAAAAAATTAATTAAATCATGGAAATTCAATATGTCAAATCCAACTACTACTATATAATGAACCATCGATATATATCGTCTAGTATCCACATATATCTTCCACCACTAATTAATTATAATGTAAAGAGTATAGTTTAATTTGGACGGGAATGAAAGGAAGCGAAAAAATAGAAATGCCAAACATACCACCCTATGAATCAATGAGTTAATATCAAATTACATATATAATAGACATTAATATAAAAAAATATGAAAAATAATATAAAATTATGATATAATATAGCCATTATAATAAAAATATACACCATGTCACTAACCTCCTTAAAAAATTTAGCTATAATAAAAGACAAATTAAATTTATAATGTGATCATACATGGTCCAATGGGATTATCTTTTTACAAGAAAATTAAATATCACATATCCAACCATTATAAAATCACAAATTTGTAAATTTTATATTAAAACTACCACAAAGAAGGAAATCCCTTGACCCATTCCACTATTATAGAAAAATGCATTTTAATAGTAATTTTTGAATAATTTTAGAAACAATCCTTTTATGTTAAATTTGGAAACAATTTAAAAATGTGTAAAAGAATTGAGAAAAATTTATACATGAATTGGCCAAATGTAAAATAAATTATAAAATGCAGAAATAAATAACAAATCTCCATAAAATAAATGTACTATTAGAGTATGCACAAAGGAGATCCCCAATGGAAGTTAAGATCAGGACCTCATCCTAGGATCCTCGTACTTTTAATGATCAAACCATACATAATTTTTTTTATGCATGAGTCACTAATTAGGATAAAGAATACATTTTTTTATCAGGATTATGTACTCAAGGATCACATGTTCTATCTTCATTCCAATAAAATCATTCCAAAATATTTAATTAATTAAATACCATATATTTCCTTAAATATTTTTATGTCTCAAATAAAGGGGGATAATTTAAAATAATCATGACATATATATTCAAAACCAAGAACCATCCATCCATCATAACATCAGTCTAAATATTTTAAAACCCATTATAAAACATCATAATCACGGAAAATAATCTCAACAGAAAATATTATGTTTTTTTGAAATATAAATAAAATGATATATAAATATAGATCATCACTATTAATTTAAATTACCAATTTTCCACTTTACTATCATGATCACATATAATTACACACATGTATAGATGCATATATGTGTGTGTGTGTGTGATTTCGAATTCAAATATTCACATATTTTCAAATTTATTTATACTATTATCAAAATATATATATCCATGAATATATATAAAACCACTAAATATATCAAAAAACGATTCCAAATTACACATTTTCATTCAAAACCGATCATGAAACATGTAATAGAAGAGACCCAACTATTATAGGCAAACATTATATCTTGAATTATCACATAATTCAAACTCTAATGTGGATTTATTCATAATTATATATACGAAGATAATTTCATAATTTCATAATTTTATTTTAAGAAATAATAATCATTTATTAATTCATCAGAGCGATATTATCTTAACATGGTTTTTTGGGATTTTTGTAGAAAAATAGTTTTTTGATCAATAGTTAAGTATATAGTTTTTATTAATACTATGACTTTATTTCAATTTTTTACATAATAGTAAATATATATATATATATTTATGAAACTATTTTATAAAATAATATTATTTAATTAAAATTTTAAATTATAAACATTTTTAATTGTTTATAATAATATTATTGATCTTTTAGAACTCAGGTAATATTTTTTTTATCAAAAATAGATTTAATATATTAAAAGTAAATTATTTTAAAATTAATTATCTACCCTTATAGAAATTGAATCAGAAAAAATATATTTAAAATTTAGATTCAGTATGTCAAATTATCTTGTAAGTAAAACTTTTTTATTAGAAATAATGATTATGTCAGCATATGAAAAAAATTATTTTCACGGTAAGTTCTTAAATGGTAAAAGTAATATTTTATGGGATAAAGTGCATGAAAAATGATAAATAAACGTTATGAATTTATTTTTTGAGTTTTTTATCAACCTTATATATTACCATTCAATTATATATTAATTTTGTATTCACTTTTTTATTTTTAACATCTGAGTCCTTCTTATAAGGTAGAATTAAAAAAAAATATAAATTTTAAGAAAATAAACTAGAATCCTCTCACAACGCCTTCATTAAAAATTTTAAAAATAAATTTACACATTAATAAAGACCTTAATTACATATCTTATAAATATATTTCACTCTCTTAAGCTTCAATTCCATATAGATTAGCCAAAGTAATTCTTTTTTGAGGAATGCTCCTTGAAAAACACATAGTTCTCAATGTAATATCAATCACTTATATAACATAACGTGCTTTTATCATTAAATTAAAAACATTTTTTCATATATTTTATATCATGAATTCATAATTTATAGTTTAATTAATGTTTTTATATAATGTAAATTTTACCTATCCACATTTCCCATTGCCCTTAAGAATTATAAAACCAACCATCATCTTGTGTGTAAACTACCACCTCCATGAAAAAACATGATTCATTTTCATTTATACCACCATTTTATAGATATAATGAACAAAATGAAGGGTAAATATGTTATTATTATATAATAATGGGATTTTTATAATATATTATTGAACATACTAATGATGTGACCAATAGATTCCCATCATTAATTAAATTGTTTAAAATAATCTTACTAAGAGAATAATCATTTATAAAAATATTCCACGATTTTAGTATCCATTTATTCTTCATATAATTACATTAATTTATAATAGTAGAAAAAAACAAAATAATAATTCTCCTCGTATAGTTTTATTATATCAAAACAAAATTGTAATGAATCACTGAATTTGTATATATTCATATTTCAGTCAGTTTAAAATCCAAATTGAAAAATACTATGAATTTATTTTATCATGGATGAATGTGGGTAAAATATTACTTCCATAATATAATATAAATGTCTACATAATTATTAATATACATTTTTGAGGAATTATACAAATATTAAAATTATTAATTAAGGAAAAAGCATCAATCCATAAGAATCACTAAAAACATGTTTATTATCAATTTCATATTCAATGAATTTGATGAAAAAATTAATTAAATTATTTGGAAACAATATATAAATTTAATAATAATATTTAATTGTAAATATAATTTTGAATTAATGATGATATTTATAGTATGAATGAATAAATACACTGTTATTACAAAACAATTACAAATGATCAAAACTGTATACCCATGATGTTGAAAAAAGGTTTTATTATTATAGATAATAACTTTATATGAAGAGTATAGATTAAAATATATATAAAAAGGTTTTTAGTAAATATATGAACATATATTTGGTTATAATATAGGATGTTAATTTTTTATCATGGTAGTTTAGAAATAGGTCAGGGTTTTCTTATCTGATGTTTATCGATTTGAGTTTTTTTATTATAAACTAATTTCCATATTTGAATTATATACAAATTATGTTATCATGATATTTATTTATTTATTTTATTTGAATACAAGTTTTAATCCCTATCATTCAAGAAGTAATTTTTGAATTTCTTCCTAACCATAAGTTGGTATTTTCGTCTCAATATTAAATAAATATGACTCACGTTACATTCACATCCAATATCATTTGTTTTGGTGAATATATTTAAATATAATAAATTTTAAAATATTACCAATGAAATTTATGTGATTTTTAAGACTATTTTGTAACCCATATGGCCTATTATTTTGATTTATCACATACCGTAACCATAATAAATTAAATCTTTATCAAGTTGAAAAAACAATCCTAAAATTTTGAAAAAGAAAATGTGATAGTTTTTTACAAGAATATAGAAACATGTTTGGATAATTAAAAGTGCGTATAGAATTTTTTATAGATGAAAATAGTGGTAAAAACCCCAAAATTGGGTTGTTTAACAATGAACCATTAACTTTTTTGATGCTTGAGTAATTGTATTGAGGCAGTATACCAACATAGACACACTAAATGGATATATATTTGATTTTTGTGTACTGTATATAAACCAGGGTTAAGGGTTTTTGACTACAATTTAAATGGAATCCAACCATTGAAAACTATTTTATTTAATTTCTATCCTCCATGGATATCCCTAAATATTTAAAGTAACATTGATGATATAATAATACTATATAGGCACAACATGTAACATTAAATATTACCCAACAAATTCTATGTTAAATAAGATATATTACCATAGAAATGGAAATTATTCTATTAAATGATTAATTATTTGATTTCCCTATGTAACATATTATAGTTTTCCCAGTTTTTATTCATCTATTGGATCCTCATAGAATATCTAGAAAGGAATTCAAGAAGTATTTGGTCAATGAATTGGACTTTATATGATGATTGGTGGTGAATTGAATTACACAGTTGTTCAATGCATCAATATTTATCATGAGAAAAAACTATATGGGATTTTTGTTATACCGATTTCTACATCCGTTTAGAGTATTATAACAAGTTATTAGAAATATGACTTTATGTACTCAATTATTTATTCCTCATATATGAGAGAAATGATTATTTTTATCATTATTTTCATTTATTTACAAGGAGATAGAATCCCCTCAATTATAGATTATTATGAATTCATAAATATAATTTATTATTAGATAATATATTTTTATATGATTATGTTATTATAAATTCCGTTTTAAGCTATTACAAATTAAGAATCGATGTTGAAGCTATTTTTTTTCACATTCACTGGAAATCCTTGAGGATAATTTTGTTTAAATTTATATGTTATGAGAAAACATCATATAAATTTCTCATAATAATCCCATGTTATAAATCCTATTTTTAAAATATAATTCCTGTATTTATCTAGTATACCAACCCAAAAACTATTGGATCCTTCTTGAATAATTTTATTATGTACCAATAATTTAATATAACTACCCCATCAAGATTTTTTTCAGTTTGGGATGATATAGTTTATATTAGATGAAGGTTATAAGGTATCATGGGAGACTAGATTTATAAGAACCCAGTAAGATATCAAAAGTTCTATTAATGACCCATATGGTTTGTGGGAACACTCATGAAAACATAATCATAATTGTATTTCCTAATTCAATATCATGAGATAGTAATGTTTATTCCAATATAGAAAAATGGAATCTAATAAGAAGAATGGAAACCATTTCAACATGATTATTCAATGTTGTGATTTTCCTTATAAAAATGATAATGAAGAAGGAGATAATACTAGTTAAATCATAACCATATTATGTTAGTTAACTCATTCCATGAAAAATTACCACACCTGTATTGAATGACCAACTGATCCGCAACATGGTGTAATGTTATAGAAAAACTTCTTGTGAAAACTACATCTAAAATTTAGTCCATCTAAAAATCCATTAGCTGAAGTAATGGGTAATATCCATAGAGAATGTCTATTATTTTTTTTGGAAGTAGTGGAAGGGGAAAAATTCATCATCACCAACTTTCATATTGAGTTTTGATAAGACCAATGGTGGTCACTAATTCAAAAGTCTGAAGTCATTTGTGAGACAAAGCTAATATAATGTAAATTTTATGTGAAATTATTCTATGATTAATTATTTCCTAGATATAAATGAATAAAAATGGTAAGATAATACATTAATCATAGACAAATGGATAAAAAAAATGTTATTTAATAAGAGTATAACGTTACAATGTTATATAAGATTTCTTCTTACTATGTTAATATATAAGAAATAAATATTTATCATTTTACTGATGGGTTGGTTCTTGTATTTTGAATATTGTTGGTCTATAAAATTTTTTTATCATATGAGGATATAGTATCAAGAATTTTCATTGTATAATGTTAGTTCTGTATGACATATGTATCAATGTGAAATTAGTAGAAGGGGTATAGTTGAGAAAAATTAGGGAGAAATGTTGAAATATGGAAGAATAGTAAGATGAAATTTCCTACACGTGATAAATTTTTCATGAAATAACATTGATCTAGTGTGATGGAAATAATAGTTTGTTGATGTTTAGAGAAAATCGCCATCACAGTCAGGAATAATATGTATAAGAATAACATATTGATTTTAAATTTCATAAATATAAGGATAAATCAAATTATATCATCCAATTCTCAAAATATCTAGGGCATTTACCTCTAAAAATTACTTGGTAGAGTGTCCATGATTATGTGCTAATCATAGTGAAATGATATATTCCTAATAATATGTGGTATGATACCTTGATCATAGAATAATTTTTTTTGTAATGTTTTATTTTTTTCTAGAACATGAAAACATTGACATCTTCTTTGATTTCTATAAACATTATATAATTACATAGAATCGTAAAAAGGGATTTGTTAGTTAAGGGAAAATGAGGGAATATTATTTCATCACTAATGTGTATTTACGCTCAAATTATTATTCATGGGAATATCCAAAATAAAAAAAATATCATTATAACTGTATTTAAGATTTATATTTTCTAGTGAAGGGATTTTATTTCAATATATAATGATGATATTTTCTACTAAACGAATGTTATTTTTATTAAATTATTATTTTTGGAATAAAATATCTCTAGATGGGAAATTAAGCATCTATGTCATCTTTGAATACTCCCCCTAGTACCCTCTTTATTGAAATAATGAATAGTAAGAAAGATCAAGAGTAATCAATGGATATGTAATATATAATATGAATTGAATATATTCCTATGGTAAAGAAATTAATTCTTAATTTTCTAAAACAATTACATATATATCCATGATAGCATGAAGCTTTTTTATCTGTTGAACCCATTCATTATTGAAGTGATTATTCTAAATCTCCCTATATAATTGAACTAGTGGAGGTATTGGTGGTAAAAAGCAACTATAATAGTTGTGATGTATGGGATTTATATTACATACTATTTTAATGTGGGAATCTCCCACTCTTACAATTAAATATAAGAATGTGTCTATAATATTTTGAATAGATTATATTGAGTGAAATTCCATTAATATAATGAATAAGAATATATTTCCACACAATGATGACTTATTTTATTAATGTTAATGAATCTAGTACATTTTAATGATCAATTTTCTCTCTATTTATCATTCGATAATGTTTAATAGGGAAGATATACTGAATTAAAAATATCAAAAAAAAGGGAGGAAAATTTTTATTTTAGGTCTACGGGTCTCAAGGGCATTCGGGTTATAAACGATTTTCGAGAAATAGGGACTAATGGCCACAAAGACCATGGAGTAGCCCTGTTCACATAGAACATGCCCAAGAAAAGGATCAGAGCAATAAGAGTAGTAGCCACGCGATGTAGAGCTAACCGGATTGTAGGAATGAAAGGGTATGACAGCCACCATCGGGACCAAGCACCGTGCAGCTTTATACATGGAAATGATAGCCGATCAACAATGCAAGGTGGAGAGATAGTTGATTAAATGACATAGAATCTGGGGAGGGGTAGTTCAAGTGAACTGGGCCTACATGTCATGTATTGGGCATGATATTCCTCTCGGCCTTTGGGTCATCTAATGCAAGTCAGTCGGGCCCTGTGCCTTGGGCCTACGGGTCCTGTATGTGTTCCCCTTCAACCCATAAAAGGGGGATAATCTATAATAAAATAAAAGAGAAGGCCTTCGGGCCATTCAGGATAATTCATTATAGATTGATTAATTAAACTATTATAAATATGGATTTGATTAATTTATTATTCAAGACTTATCATGATTAATTTTGGTGTAATTAATTGATGATATCCTAACATAGTCTATGATCCATGATGAACATAAGAGTAATTTGAAAAAATTCCAAAAACCCATAGAAATAAGGAAATATTTTTGTAATATAGTAACTATGAATATTGGCCCAAAACAGATACTTTTCATGGATATATTTTATCCAGTAATGTAATATATATTTACCCTTCAAGGAAAGTGGATGTAAAATAAAATCAACTAATAAACATAATTAATATTCAACAATTCCGAGGATAAGAATGTTACTATTATCAGTTCTTATATATGTTCAACTAGTATTCTAATAGATTAACCATGTTAACATGTGAAGTGGTTATATAAAAGGGTTAATGGATTGTTTGGAATGTTCTAATGATTTGAAGAGGAGACATATTGATTAAAAATCATTATCTCTATCATTTGGTATGGATAGATTTTTTTTATATTTTGACACATCAAAGAACATATTGGGTTCTTTCCCAATGTAGAGAGATAGAGAGCCTTCCTATAAGTGAATGAAAATGAGAATCTGTAAAATAAACTATCTAACTATTGACATTGATATAAAAGATGTAATATTTGGTTGGATAATATATAGACACTAACTATAGAGAAATATATGTTGTACGTATAAATATGATATGATTTTAATGTATATATTATCTTTGAAGGAGATCAACATTAGGTAAGAGTATTTATATATTTTACACAAGGACTATGTTTTCTCGATACACTACCACCTTGGGTGGTAATCAAATGTGAATGAATAATTGAGTATGAGGACCATGGAGTTCAATACATGGGAGAATTAATAGGCATCATATATAAACATATATAGTAATTATAAATATTTAGGTAAGGGGATCCATCAGTCTTTTCCAATGAAATATGTAATCTATCCCTTCAATATAATATCGATGGGCCCTAGTAGGTTGAAGAATACGTAAAAGTGATAATTAAAGAAGTAACTATGGGGAAATTGATAGATATCATCTATACAAATATATTTTTAATTTTAAGAATTTATTATATTTTCTAACCATGGAAGTGTTAAAGAAGGAAAAATTATAAAAGGATAATATATGAAATTTCATTATACTCCACGTTATTCTAAATATGTGTTTTTTACTTATGAGATCATTTATACTGGGATGGTATAATTTTAGAAATTGAATTTTTTTCTTGTTTCATTTTATGGTGGTAGGTGATGTGTAAAAACCACATCATAATGGTGTCATATAATATCTTCCAATGCCTATGATGATATAGGGTAATGTTAAAATTTAATTTTTCAATCAATTTCCAAAGACGTTGGGATAGAACAATGTTATATTGGGTTTCATTGACCATCTTAAAATGTATACTCATTTAACGATGATAAGTGATGATCTACCCCATGAGATCATTTAATGATTATATGTCTATAAAATTATAATTCATTAGGGGTAAAATTATTTAAATTAATGATTATTGTGAATTTTGGTTCACATTGAAATTATGGAAGATTCACCAATTGGATTTCAAAATATTGATACATTTAAGAACCTCATATAATCCCAAAATTGTTTCAAAATCTTAATGAACTGTCCATACATTATAATTAATGTTGAGATCAGATTTATTAAACATCATGGGAATGGCTGATTAGTATCGAACTTTGTTGGAACTTTAGTCAAATAATATATTTCATTATAGATTACTAATGAAACCATAAGAAGAATTTTATTGGATGAGTTGTAATATTCTAACATGTTGTGATGAAATTTGAAACAAAAATAAAATTAGACTAAAGCATATAGTGTATATGACCATTAAATTATGGGATATTCAAAATCATACTTACAAATCTTATAATAGTGAAAATATATTTTCATATAATTCATTTATGAACTTTTAATTTCAATTTGGGGATCATTTATTTTTAATGGTTTAACGATGGAATAAATTTGTAGGATTTAGTATAATTTGGAAAAGAAGAACTACTGAGTTTGGGCCTTTTTAATTTTTTGAATGAAATAAAGTTATGGTATACTTTTTTTCTATGCTAGAATACAATTATAAACAACATGAGGTATTTCATATTTAATTTCTAAAGAAATATATCAAAAATTCATTGAATGAACTCAAATATGATGGAATATAGTCAAATACAGAATTTTATAACGATGAAGAGACAATCAATATTATTGACTCTATGATTATGTGTTGCGGAATAAAGAAATGCATATTATGAAAGTCCTTTTGAGAAAATATAAATACAAATATGAAACAAGAGATCTGTAAAAACCTATGAGTAAGGATATCCAAACATTATAATTGCTAAATTATACACTGATTTTAAGAAAAATATTATATAATGGCATTATTATATTATTCATGAGACCGTACTACAACCGTGAAAAAATATGTCATAAAATAAAACACAATACACACTCTAAAAGGAAATTATTCATTATTATAATTGTAAAATTAATTTAAATATGTTAAGATGTTATTTTAACAAAATATAAACCAATTTTTTTAATAATTCCTAGTTATATTATCAGTTGATTAAATATTATGATTCTTCAAAATAAGGGTAAATAATACAATATAATATTTATACTAGTACTGTGACTTTTATGCCATTTTTATATAAAAGTGTGGATATTATTTTTAAAAAAATTACATTTCTTAAAAAAAATTAATTATATAATAATCATTAAATAATTTGTAAAATTTATTATAGTTTACAAACCTGTGATTTTCATTTTAGAACTGAAGTAAATGTTTTCTCAATTTTATTATTAGATTATACAATTAATGTATTTTTTTTACATTTATATAAAATGAATCATAATTTTTTTAATATTTATAATCCTTGAAATAAATAATATAATACAAATCAAATTATATTTAGAGATAAAAATTATTTTATCATAAGTAAAAACTAATTACCATGGTAAAATACTAAATGAAAAGTGTAATATTTAAAGGTTTAATTAACCTGATAGTAGTTAAAACGTGTTTATAATTGAGTTTATGAGTTTTTTATTGATATAATATCTTCCATATTACATGGATTATGAATGTTTTAGCATATTATCACATGTATCATGTTCCCCCATTATATTAAGTTGATTTTTTTTAAATATTTCATTCTATGTTCTTATAAAGTGGAACACTAAAAACCCTTCAATAAAACACTAATGGTTATATTTACTCAAGCAATTATACACTATTTCATTAATTTAATATATTATTCAAGTCTATTACTCTTTTAATCCTAATAATTTATCATTTTTCATTCCATTCTATGGAATCCTCAAGGGGAAACCCAAAGTACATTTTGTATGATCAATATTTTTTCTAAAATATTTCTCTTTTATATTTCTACATTAAATTTATTTTCCCTTTATTTGTATGATTAAATATTTATTTTTAGTGCACTTAATGTTTATTATTTTGGAAATTAAATTTAAACACCAATCCTCATTACCTTATGAAAAATGACACTGTTATTCATGTATTATGTGGACTATCACCTCCCTAACACAACTTGATTTATTTTCCTCTACACCCTTACAATGATGTATATAAGGAGGGATTAATGGATAAATATTATTGTTCTTATATCATAATATTTCACTTAAGAATAATTATACTACCTATTTATCATATAATCATAAAACCATCATTATCAATTTAATTACTCTTAATAAGAATACTAAGATTGTAATATTTTATAGAAAATAAATAATTCTTTCATATCCATTAATTCTTCTTATACATCATTCAAATTATAATATGTCACAATAATTACATATCCAAAAAATCACCTCATAATTATTTATTAAATTAGGGTATGTTCATGTGTGGGTTGATTTAACAAAATGATTAAATAATAATATAAATGATTGTCAGGAATTAATTTTGGAAAAATAAATAGGTATAATATTAATAAAAATGTTCAAATATATTTATTCTTTTACTTTATATATATTTTATAAATATGTCATTAATTAATTATGAGACCACCAATTGATTGGAAATGATCACTAAAACATGCTTTTTATCAATTTCATCATAAATGATAATGACTAATAAAATCCAAAATGGAATTTGAGAATATTAATAATAAAATAATAATAAATTCGAAATGGTAACATTAATGACCTAGTTATAATGTTATTTGTAGTTACAATGACTATAAAAACTTTTATCATGAAACAACATTTATTCATGGTATTTTATGGTAAAATTGAATCCATGTAAGATAATATATTAGTATTGAGTTTTTATTGAATCCATGGGTGGTTACTTCAAACAAATATTTAAATAATTATGAGATAAATTACATCTAACACACATTTTATTTTCTGTTCTGTATAAATTCCAATTAGTGAATTTATACTATATTACTACTAAATTCTAAGGGATTTAGAAACGTTTATTTGTATCCCTCATTTATATTCATTTAATTGACATGTTTTCAAAACCATTATGAAAACAAAACATTCCAACATTGGGAAAACCTCTTCATGTTTTGGTAAAACAAATGTTTTATTATTTTTTAAAACAAATTAATTCATGTCTATATACTATAAATAGTAAGTACTCGGGGAACCAATGTACCAAGAATTAACGACCCCAAAAGGGGCTGGGTTAAAATTTAGATAATCTTCACTATTAATCATTACAAATAACAACATTAATTATTATATTTATAGAAACTCATAGGTGATATAATTTTAAATACTCCATGTTTTTAATCAACCATGACGAGAGAATTTTTACCAAATTTCAATTTTACCCTACCAATTAATAGTATTAATCAACATTAATAAATTCAATGGATAATATATCACATTAAAAGTACCCTATGCAGTATTGTTTTATATTTTTACTTCCATTTACAATGAAGAATACCCCATAGCCTCTATGTTAATTTAGGGATTGTATCCTTGAATTCCATATTTTTAAATTGAACAGATAATTATTTGTTTTTTATATTTCCTATTATATAGATCAAAATTCTTTTCTTCGACTAGTAGTTTTTTAAGAATGGTGAGAAAAAGTTTTATTAATCTTATAATTATTGAATTTTTCTTAATCATGTAATATGTGGATCCTATAATTTTATATCCCTTGATGAATTTAAAGGTATATTGAGGGGAAAATGATTAGGTTTTAGAATATGCCTCTTCAGATATCAATATAAATTGTTGAAATATACTCTTTAGATCAGGTTTTGATGTAAGAAATTATTCATTCCATCATTATAATAATAATGATTATTTCAATAAATATGTTCATTTATTATATTGGATATAGAATGACCAAAGTTTTTGTTGTTTATGGGCATAGGTTGTTTAATTAGCCTTTATGAAAATTTAATTTTGTGTCTATATTTTGGTACCTTCTAGTGTATTCTACTCATTAATGATCATTTTGTATCACCCTTATATTTTTTATTTCATAGGAAACATTATTGAGAAATATTTATAAATTTCACGGTCTTGATGGAAGTTATATAAATTTCTGGCAATGTTCTAATGCTATATAATATGTTTTTCATGTGAAATTCATTTGTGTAACTAGACTTTGAAAGACTAATAAACTATAGTTTATAGAAATAATTATAGTATTATGGTCTAATAATTCTATATAACTAATACCTCTTTCATTTAGAGTCTATAATGTTACAAAAAAATGAAAAATTATTTATATATCATGTATTAAATATTATGTTGAGAAAAAATTATCATCCACTTGATAATTATCTCCAAACAAAAAAACAAAAACATAAATCCAATAATTCATTCAAAATGGCATTTCAAAAAAAATTACAGATACATGTTGTGAAATGAAATTAATGAATACTTTATATTTATATTATATATTACAATCATCCTATAGATTAATATAATAATGATTCAAAACTATTTTGTCATCTTATGGAGTCCAATAGTACAATTAAAACTATTATTATTAGTCTAAGACATGAATTTAATGTTTATATAATCAATAGATCCAAATGAAGAAATGAATTCAAAAAGAAAATGTACACGGAAAATGAAATTTTGATACGTTATGGACCAACTCCCCATAAAAATTGAAATACACCTCATAAGAACAAAATTAAACCTAATCGATAAAATCTAAAATTAATTGATATCCAAAAAAAATAAAGAGCAAAATCAAACCTATATTTCATCTAGTAGAACAGTAAATACAAATATTAATAAAAAATTATGAATAATAGAGGTAAGAAGAATTAGAGTGCATGATAACATCATTTAAATTAAGCTTGTTTTATACAATGATAGTGAGAGCAATATGTTTGAGGAAGAACAGGGGGATCATTTATAATCCTTCTTGTGAGTATCACATTAGATGGGTGAGATGAGGGTGGGTTTTTTGGGAAAATATAAGAGAATAAAAATGCCTTTTAAAATTTATGGAACATCGCTTGGTTTAGACAAATGGCTGGTAAGGTAATGCACCAATCATGATTAACATAACTAATAGTTTATGAAACCAACAAAATTTTATCCAATTATTGGGAGAACCATAAAAAAATAGTTGTAAATAAAATTATTAAAAATAAATATGCATCATTATAAAAACCACAAGGATTAACTAAGTAACATGACTAACAGTTTCATATACAATATAAATTTTATTTTCAAAATTTTAATAAAATAAACCTGGTCTCAAACTCGAGAACACAGGGAAAATAAAATAAATAAATAAAATAATTTATGAGATTATGGTTGGGATTTTGACAGTGAGTACAATAATATCAAATAATTCATTTAAAATAGTATAATTTGTATATAATATTAGTGAACCAACTACTACAATTTCATTTACTAATGTTTTTTAGACCTATATGGATAGAGTATTGGTTGTTAATAACTCTACACAAGTAGTCTTAAATGTTAGTCAACATATAATAAATATACCATCCCTCCAATTTTCATTAAAATTTATTTTAAATTACATTTAATATTTAAATACATTAAATTTATATAAGAGTATGATAATTAAAATTTTACATTATTAAAAAACAATTCTTCATAAACAATCACCTTCTAATACATTCTAGATTTAGTAAATATTAAAAATGATTTTAAAAATTTATTTTATATTGGTAAATTATTAGGAATTTTGTTTCTGGATTTCACTATCGTTTGGAGAAAATATACATTGTAAATATTTAATTATGATAACCTTTATCTTTTTATTGGTGTTTAGTCTTACGAAACATTGTTTTATTTTTCCCATATAGTTAAATTTAATTTTATATTTTAATTGTTATAAATAAATATAAATATATTTATATGATTTAGAAATGGTCTATATATGTATCTAGACACACTATGCATATAATATGAGACACAATCAATTGAGGTATTTATGGATCTCAAATACATATATTGGTTGTGTACTACAATATGATGAATTATGAAGTGAAATATTTATATAAAATATTTGGAAAATAAAAAAAGATTATGTTTTGGTATCTTATATTCCTTGATGAAATAAATTATATATATATTTATGTATAAATACTCATTATAATTTAATTTTTATTTTTAATTATTATGGTAAATAAGATTTTATATATAATCCAGCCATTCGAATTTAAAATAATAGGTTGTTCGATATACTATATGAAGATCCGGAAACTTTTCACGACTTATCAAGTTATAGAGGTTTATACGGTTTTATTTTTTATTAAACATAATTTCTTCCTAGTAGATATATTTTAGTAATTTATATAAAAATTGAAAATATGATTGGTAATTTACAAAACAATATTCCCTTATCGGTAATATGAGGATCCATTCTTACATATTAGATAAAATATGACCTTTCTCCAATCTAGGCTCTAGGGAATTAGATAAAAACATAAAAATTATCAAAGTTCTAGCAGAAAAAGAAAATAAAGAAACAAAAAGATGATGTGCACTAACTTTGTATGTTATGCGAATACCTTTAGAAATCTTCACTTGTTTTTGAAAAATAAATAAAACAATGGGTGAGCATTAAATATTACTATAATGGTTTTTAAAAACCATTGATAAATACTTTATAAAATATTATTTGAATATGATTTAAGAAATACATAAAAACATTTTTAAAATGCTATTTGATATGTATCATGGCCTATAATACTCGGTCATTTTAGAAAATAATTACAGTCAAATTTGATTTAAAAATAATCAAGCGCGTTTATGAAAGTAATACACATGATTAGGAAAAAAACACTATTCTGAGGTCACTTGATTCGCTGAAGGCTTTTCAGGACTACCAATATAGAAAGGGATGGCTTCACTCTCCAACAACCTTCCATATTTACAAAGAACAAGATCCATATTCTTTTGGAAAAGTTTTAATCTTGCTTTATGTATGTATATATTTTCATTGTATTTTTTGACCTTGAAAACATAACACTACATTGAATTACACATTTCAAAATATATAAGTAAGTATGTGAACTTTCAGAACACTAGAGTGTTTGGTTACTACCATATGCCCTATCATAGACATTTCATAAACGGTCCACATATTCCATCCATTTTTTCATGAAATACATTTTCCATAATTGACTGTAATAATTAATAATTTCCAACGCATGAAATTATAAATGAGGCCTTTAAATAAAATCACCATCTTTAATATCTAGGCAATTTATTAATTTCGTAACTAATACATAAAATTTGACTAAACTTATTTTAAATTCAACAGATAATGATATAATGCATAAACACATGAGAATGATTATTTACATACGTGACGTCCATAATTTTAGCTTGATATATTAATCTACTACGTGCATTAATTTTGTAATGCGATTATAGAAAAAAATAAAATGTAACGCGTCATCAATAATTTCATCCATGACTAAATTTCATGTAAGGTCATGTATAAGATTTTGATATTAATTTTATCCCATATCTATACATCATTAGTTTGCGCATCCAAATCATGCACTAATTCATAAATGCATCGATATATATATATATATATACTCACACAAACACACACACACACATATATATAATTTCACATGTAACCATTTAAATCATTGAGAATATAACCTTCATCGATTATTTTGAATCCACGATCATATGCCACACATAAAATTTTAAGAGAATCATTCAAAAATAACAACAATTCTACCTTGAAAAATATAAATGTGGGTGATTTCATGATAAGTTACCCATTATTTTCAAAATATATGTTGATGGTCAATATATATATATAGACTTGATATTTGAAGTCTAAGATCTAATAACCATATGATTAAAATAATTTCATGTATATTAATATGACGCAGTATATGGAAATATTCTTGAAAGTATAACATTAACATTCATAATCATTCATTTAGATTTATAATATTTATGATAGATTTATATGAATATATGTTATTATAGGAACTTTTACTTAAATGTTTTCATTCATATTAATCAGAGATAGAGAAAACCCTCTTGTAAAATAAAAACTCTAACTGATAAATAATGTCAATTTAATGATGTGGTTATTAATATACAAATCGTTTGAAAAATAAGATTAATTTTCATAAAATAGTATGCAAAGGTTTGAAGAAGAAATAAAATAAGAAAATGTAGTTAAAAGAACAAAATCAATATATTCCATATAGTAGATTTTAAAAACAAAATATACATCATAAAAAAATATCACTTTCCAGAGATTTGAAAATATATAATCATGTTGTTTGAAAAATAAAACTTAAACTAATGAGTAAATGAATTCCAAAAGAAGTTTTAAATGTGAAGGATTATTATTTATCTCTTACTAAATATGTTCAACGATGAAAATAAGTATTACTTCCCTTACCTTGGTAGATTTCAATGCTTGGGTACACCAAGTAGGGGAACAAGAGTAGGGCACATAGAAATCTAGAAGGTGAAAATATCAAATGATTAAACCCATATGCAGCACTGAAACCCTAACCCCCTATTTAATGTCTTAAAATAAATATAGAGAAAAAAATTATGAAAATATTAATATACAAAAACTATATTATATAGTATATTTGATATTGACATCACTGAATCAAATTCAATTTTGTTCATTTTATAAACCAAAATGTGAATAGAAGAAGAAATTTGGTAATTAAAACCAGTTATTTGATCGTGACAGTGAAACTGATAGAGGAAAAAAACCCCACAATAGTTCACAACCAATATAAAATTTATGTGCAACAGGAAGACAATCACTACAACCACAAAAGTGGTCCACAACAGAACCAAAAAATTCATACAATAATAGAAAATTGACAAAGCTGAAATTATTGAACACTGACAGTAAAGAAAATACCCTCCTCCACAGTGTGAAATAATTGACATAAATAATTTAAAATGATGAATTGATTGATCAGTTTTTGAAATAAGATAGCCAAATCCAGAAAATAGTCAAATTTTTCATAGTTAAGAAACTTAATAATCGAATCCATCGTTTGTAGGAGTGACAATGAGGGAGAACGATATGCATAAACCAGACCTAGAACAGATTTCTGCAAACACTCCTAGCTCGCATAGACTAAAAGATTAAAATCATACATCACAATAGATTAGAGAAAACATAAAGAAGAAACCCAAACCCGATTTGGCTGTAGTACCAAAATCCACCGAAGGTCATTCCTCATGTTTCTTGAACCTGACAACGCCTCACGATACCATTGACTTGGCTGCGCTCACCAGACACTTAAACTGGTCTCACACTCAGAAACCACCACATCTCATATCAACTCAAAAACTCCACCTCCCTACCTCGACATCGGCGCCTCCTAAATGAAAACTGAAAGTTGTGACCCACGACTTCTATGAAGTCCAATCATGAAACCAGGAGACCCCAAGGCTCCCTTCTAAAAACCCTAGACCGTAGAAACTAAGCACATCCTCTCGTTTTTACATTTTTTATTATATTATTATAATATAATTAATTACTTTAATAAATTTTACATAATGATAATCTTATTTTGTATATAATATATTATAAGATCAACTCTGAAATATTATAAATTTCTTCTATAAATATCATAATAATATATAATATAATAAAAAATTATGATCTTAAAACTAATAATTATAAGCTAAAATATATATATCATGTTTTCAAAATAAAAACAAATTATTATCAGTTATAACATTCTATTTAATAACCTTTAAAAATTTATTTTTTTCAAAAATAAATATTGTTACTTTTAAATATCTTCTTAAAGAACATCATTTCATTTTTAGAATAATTATTTTGAAAATTATTATAATAAGTATTATATGAAACTCATCTTTTTTAATAATAATTACAATAAAATAAACAACTAAAAATAATTATAATTTCTCTTAAGTAATAATAAATCCATTTATATAAAATGTTTATATTGTAGAATTGTTTTGAATTTACTAGGATGTTACATTATCCCCTCCTTAAAAAGAATTGTTCCCTTGCAATTCATTTTTAGACATTAGAAAATTAGTAATTTTTATCTTCATAATTTGGAATAACTAAGACTTTTTTAGTTCAAAACTCTATAGCTTATATAAAAACAACCAATCTTTTGAGATGTCAAAATAGAGCCTCTGATACCAATTATAAAGACCCGGTCTTACATATTACATAACAGATGACCTATATCCGGTCTGGTTTCTAGAGAATTAGATACAACCTTAAATTTTTTTAATGTTTTATCTACAAAAAAAACAAACAAAAAGGCAATGTGTTCTAACTCAGTAAGCGAAGCAAATAACTTCAGAAAACTCTGCTGGTCCTAGGAAAAATACTTAAAACAACAGTTGAGAATTAAATATGCCCAGTAAGGTGTTTAAAAACCATCGATAAATAATATTTTATACATTATTTGAAAATGATTTAATCAACACATAATGAAAACACATTTTTAAAATAATATTTTAAAAGTCTCACGACTAAAAAAATAAGGTCATTTAAAAAAATATTTACGGTCAAAATTTATTTAAACATATTCTATTGTATTTATGAAAAAAATACAAGAGGTTCTGAAAAAAAACTATTATTAGGTCACTTGCAAAGCTGACTACTATCTAGTCCTACCCACATAACGAATGATGGGTTCACTCCCCAATGACCTTTCATATTTGCAACAACAAAATGTTGGATTTTTTGAAAATGTTTTAAACTTTTTTTACTTATGTATAAATTTTCACTATATTTTTAAACATTGAAAACATAACGGTGCATTAAATTGAACATTTCAAAATATATAAGTATATATGTGAACTTTTAAAACACTTGCATGTTTGGTTACTACCAATACCCAAATCACAAACTTTGCATAAACAGTCCACATATTTTATTCCTTTTTTCAGGAAATACATTTTCCATAATTGATAGTAATAATTAATTACGTTCATCGCATAAAATAATAAAGGATAAATTTAGATAAAAACACATCCTATAATATTTAGAAAATATATTAATTACATAACTAATACATAAAATATGAATGAATGTATTTTAAATGAAACAGAGGTTTATATAATGAATAATCACCTAGGAATGATTAGTTACATATGTGACGTCCATAATTTTAGTTTGATATATTAATATTCTATGGACATTGTTTTTGTAATGTGACTATAGAAATAAAAAAATTATAACACATCACCAATCATTTAATCCAAGAGTAAATAGTAGATAAGTCCATGTATAATATTTTTATATTAATTTTTAGCCATATCAATACATGATTTATTTGCGCATCCAAATCATGCACTAATTCATAAATTCATTGAGATATATATATATATATATATACATATACATATAAATATTCATATTCATATAAATATGTATATATATATATATATATGTGTGTGTGTATAATACAACTTGGAACCATTTCATAATATGAGAATATAACATTCATTGAAAATTTTAAATGATAGTTCATATTCTACACATAATATTAAAAGAGAATCATTCAAAAAACAATTCCTTACATTATATAAATTTGTGTGATTTCATAATAAATAACCAACTCTATTCAAATTATATATTGATTGTGAACATATATATATATAGTCATAAAAATTAAAGTATTAAAATTTAATAACCATATGCTTGAAATAATTTCATGTATTGTAATATGACGTTGAATATGAAAATATTATTGAATGTCTAACATTACCTTCCAAAATCATTCATTCATAATTATAATATTTATGAGAGACTGAAAAGAATATATGTGCTTATGTAATCTTCGCCATGAAGGGGATCAATCATATTAATCCCATTTAGAAAATAACCTCTTATAAAATAAATAATATGATGGAAAATTATTGTCCAATTAAAGATGTGATTTTTAATGTAAACATCAATTGCAAAATAAATTTAAAGTTCTAAAAATAATTATCATTAGTTCGAAGCAGAAATAAAATACTAAAATGAAGTTAATGGAAAAAAATAAATATATCCCTTATAGATGATTTTCGAAACACTATCTACATCATAAAAACATATCCCTAGACACTGATTTGAAAATATATAAGCATGATTTTTGAAAAAGAAAACTCAAACTAACTAGTAATTGAATTCCAAAAGTGAGATTAAAATTGGAGGATCCTAATATATCTATTACTAAATATATTCAACAATGAAAATAAATTTTAATTCCATTACATTATAGGATTTTAATTCATGGGTACACCAAGTTGGGGAACAAGAGTAGGGGATATGGAAATCTAGAAGGTGAAAAAAACAAACATTAAACCCATATGCACTACTGAAACCAAAACCCCTATTGAATGTATTAAAATGACTATAGGGATAAAAAATGATTGAAATGATTATTATCTAGAAACATTATTATATTCTATAGTTGAGATTCTGATCAACAAAAAAAATTCAATTCACTTATTTTCATCAAACAAAAGGTGAATAGAAGATCAAATTTTGCAAAAAACAAAACAGCTATATGATCATGATAGAGAAACAGATTGTGAAAAAACAAAAACACTGCAACAGTTCACAACCAATATGAAATTTATGTGAAACGGGAAGTCAATCACTAATACCACACAAGTGTTCCACCATGAAACTAGATAGCTCATACTCTAATAGAAATACCACAAAACCAAAATTTTGGAACACTAACAGAAAGAAAATATATTCCTCCACAATATTAAAACACTGACATAAATAATTAAAAATGACAAATAGATTGATCAATTGATGAAATTGGATAGTAAATTTCAGAAAATAGACAAGGTTATCACTATTAATAAGAACAATAATTTAATCCCCAGTCCGTAGGAGTGACAAGAAGGGAAAATGATGTGCATAATACAGACATGGAACAGATTTGCGCAAACACTCCTACCTCGCATAGAACCAATGATTAAATTCCTACATCAAAATAGATTGGAGAAAACCAAAAAAATCATAACCTAATTGGGCACTAGAACTAGACCTCACTGAAGGTCTCGAATCCCATAGCTTGAACTTGAAAGTGCCACAAGATACCACTTCCTTGGGTGAGCTCTTCACAACATAAACCGGTCTCACCCATGCAAATCATCGCGGCTCTAATCAATTATAAAACTCCCCCTCCATACCACGACGTCAGTGCCTCCTAGAAGAAATCTGAAGGCCAAGTTCAATTATATCTATAAACTGTAGCCGCGCAACCGAGAAACCCCGATGCTCTCAGCTAAAACCCTAAACTGAAGAAACTAAGAGCCTCCTCCCCTTTTAACATTTTTATTAAATTATTATTAAATAATTAATTAATTTAGAAAAATTTTAATAAATATTATCTTGCTATGTATATAATATATTACAAAATGACATTTAATATATTATAATATTCTTCAACATATATCATAATTTTAAATAATCCAATCATGATGTATGATTTTAAAACTTATAATTATTACCTCATATATATATATATATATATTTATTTGAAAATAAAAACTCATTATGCTCATATAAAACATTCTATTAAATTACCTTTGAGAAATTATATTTTACAAAAATAAATATTTTTAATTTAAAATATCCACTTAAATAACACCATTTCATTTGTAGAATATTTATTTTGAAAACTATAATAATATGTATTATTTAAAAATCATCATTTTTCAATAATAATTCCAATAAAACACAAAAAATATTTTTAATTGGTCTTAATTAATAATAAATCTATTTATATAATATTTTTATATAATAGAACCATTTCAAATTTCCTGTTATGTTACATTATCCACCCTTAAAAATAATTTCATCCACGAAATTCATTTAACAGACACTAGAAAATTCAGAATTTATGTATTAAAAAAAGAAAAACTAAGACTGATAGACTTTTAAACTCTACCGCATAGAAGAAAACAAACAATCTCTATAGTTGTCTAAACCATTATTGTGATACCAATTATAAGGACCCAGTCTTATATATTACATAAAAGATAACATTTCCCTAATCTAGGTTTTGGTGAATTAGATAGAACTATACAAATAATCTGAGTTACAATGAAAAAAATAAAAAGACGACGTGCTCCAACTGCGTATGTGAAGTGAACAACTTCAAAAAACTACACTAGTCCTCTGAAAAATAATTAAAACAAGTGGTGTGAAATAAATATTCCATGTAAGCGGTGTAATAACCATCATTAAATACTTTTAAAACATTTCTTTGAAAATGATTTAAGAAATACATAATGAATTTTTTTAAAAAATAACATTTGAAATGTCTCACAGCTTAAAATAGTAGGTCAATTTTGAAAATACTTATGGTCAAAATTTATTAAAACATAATCCATTGTATTTATGAAAACAAAATGAAAGCTTCTGAAATCCAAACACTATTCTGAGGTCAATTAAATCAATGTAGGATGTATGGGCCTACTAACATAGAGAAGGATGTGTAAAATTCTCAATGACCATCCATATTTACAACAACCGAGCGCCAGATTTTCTAAAAACATTTTTATCATGCTTTACTTAAGTATATATTTTCACTGTAGTTTTTGACATTGAAAACATAAAGCAGCATTGAATTAAACATTTCAAAATATATATGTATATATGTGATCTTCTCGAACACTTGTGAGTTTGGTTACTTCCAAAGCCCCTATCATAAACTTTGTATAAACTATCAACATATTATACCCCTTTTTACATGATATAAATTTTCTATAATAGGTTGTAATAATTAATTACATATATAGCATAACATTATAAAGGAGGAATTTAAATAAAAACACCTTTTATAATATCGAGTCAATTTATTAATTTCCAATCTAATACATAAAATTTGAATAAACTTATTTTAAATGCAATAAAGGTCGATATAATGAATAGAAATATGCAAATTATTATTCATATATGCCATGTCCATAATATTAGTTTGATATATTAATATGTTATGGGAATGGTTTTTGTAATATGATGATAGGAAAAAAATATAACACGTATTCAGTCATTTCATCACCGAGTATATAGCAGGTAAGGTCATGTATAAGATTTTGATATTAATTTTTACACAAATCAATACATGATTTGTTTGCAAATCCAAATCATGCACAAATTCATAAATTCATCGATATAATATAAAGGCTCAGCAAGAGGCAAAGTCTTTAACCATTTATTAGAATAAATGAAACGTAGAGAAAGCGAGTACCACAAGCCATGAATCAGAACTACAAATCATAAAAACCATACCCATCTCCATACCCATGATATATTGCATCCTCCAAAATAGCCTACTGCCATTATGAAATTCATAATTCATCATAGTCTTAACATAATTTCATCTGAGATTTATCTTTTCCAAGTATAGAAATTCTTTAGAAGGTTGCAGAACATTTCCCTTGCTGATCGAAGACTTGGTAGGCATCAGCTTTAGCATATTATAGTAGTCATTCCTCTGCCTTCTTTTTTGTGGAGCGGTCATTACTTCCTTATTCACTGACACAATATTTTTTCCACCTTGAACAATGACACTATATGTGTTTCTATACCTTTCATCAGCATTCACCTTTTCACTCTTAGAGATGTCCCCCAAATTTATAAGGATCTGTTCCTATTGATTCCCATCTTTTACTCTCCATTCCGGCACAAAGTGTCTACTAGTCTGAATTATTGCTAAAAAATATGGATATTCCACACACCCATGGTCATCATGCATCCCCTACTGTATTTTTCCTTCTCCATTGAAAAAATACTATGAAAAAATAGAAAGTTGTATGTTTTCAACTTCATTTCATTAAATTTACTCCTCAACAAGAGGGCTCCTCCAATTCATTAAATCCTAGAAACTGTTTTCAGATGCCTGCTCTTGAAAATTCCCATTATCACTACCACTTTTTCTTCTCTTCACCTTAGAGCTCAGTATGCTGATGTCATCAAGAACTTCACCCAACATCTGCCCAAGAGGCAAATCATAGACAGTATGAACAACGGACAGAACCTGTTCCAATTTCAAATCATCATTTATATAGACCTCAAAGCAATTACTTGTTTTAATATCAACCACAAAATTTTCAGATTGTGGCTACAGCCTAGTAGAAACCGCCACCCACTCACCATTTGCCTCCAAAGAACCACCCAACTACATATTCAGAATGATACTTTCCCTCGCGGCCTCAATACTCTCAATAGACCCAGCTTTTTGGTTTGCAGAGGTCACCATTCCTCTATCTACACCATTGAAAACATTTGGATGGGCTACATGATTCACATTGGCCTCTATACCTCTTGTGTTGAGCATCCCAATATCATGCTTCAGTCTTCCAAAAACCACCTCCACCCTCAGATTCAGAGGCTCTTCCACTACACTAACTTGTGAACTATTTACTGCAAGGACACTATCTAGACAAGTCATTGATGACCTTCCAAAAACTGGAGAACTACTTTCCATGCCGATCCTTTGAGGCCACCATAACCTGTCCAACCGAGGCCACCTGTGGAACCACAATTCTACCTCTACTACCTACTTGTTATTTCCCAAGCAGCTACTTTAGATTCAATGCCTCAACATGTGCTTCCTATTCCTTGCCTCTATCCTTTCTCCCTCTCCAAACAGACCAAGACACATTGGGATTGAAATCCAGCGAATGACCCAATCTCATACATCCTAGATAAAAGATCATCCAAATCTTATAGACAACCTGTTGTTTGCATCGATATTCCTCACCCACAGTAATCCACCCATATTCAAATGGGTATCTTGACACATCCATTTCAATAGAAACTCGAGGGTTAATATGATGGAAAATAGCTTCAGTTCTAATATCCGAGCACATGTATCTACACGCCATATTTCCTAGAAAGAGAATGACATCGAGATTTTGATAGGGGAGGGGGATGTTTGGGAAGCTAACTAATGTCGCCATTGTTGGGAGATCCTGCATAATATGAAAATTAAAGTACCACCGAAGATGGATGAATCTTAATTGATTGAAACAATGAGGTGCACTTGCCCATGAATTGATGAGATCTGCCTCCGAAGCGAAACAGATCATAATTTGCCGACTATCCAGGAGAACCACAGTCACCCTGTCCTTCAATATCCCATCTTCAAAGATGTATCTATCGAAAAAACTGATTGAGGGAAGTCTTTGATAAAATTTCACAACAAAGGTATGCTTCAAGAGATTAAATGATTTTGAGAACTCTGCTGATGAAATCTAGAGTTTAGGACAGCCATCAGGAAAATACGAGACTCTCAGTCCAAGCACGACGTGAGGGAAGGATGGGAGAAGGTCAGGGTTTGAAAAGGGAATGAAGGGTGGGGACACTCCTTTAAAGGACACCGATGGTCCCTCCCCCATCGGTGGGGGAGGGACATGCACCGAGGCCGACATTGCCATGTCAATGAACTAGGGTTCATTGGGGAGATAACTCCACTAAACATCCAAAAAAATATTTTTCCTCAATGCGTATATATATATTCACTTATAACAATTTAAAAAATGAGAATATAACCTTCATTGATAATTTTGAATGCAAAATCACATTCTAAACAAAAAATTGTAAGTGTTTCGTTCAAAAATAATAATAATTCTTCCTTGTATAATATAAATTTGGGTTATTTCGTGATAAATTACCCATTTTTTAATATTATATAATAATGGTCAATATATATGTATATATATATTTTAAAATTGATTTCTTAAAATGTAATAACCATATTCTTGAAAAAATTTCAGGTATAATAATATGACATTGTATGTGAACATATTATTGGAAGACTAACATTACCTGTAATAATCATTCCTTCAGAATTATAATATTCATGAAAGATTACAAAGAATATAAGTTCTTATATGAATTTCAACATGAAGGGGTTCATGCATATTAATCTTAATTAGTGAAAAGCCTCTTATAAAATAAAAACACCAATGGAAAAATAATTTCAAATAAATGACGTGGTTTTAAATATAAACATCATCTGAAAAATAAATTAAATTTATTAAAATAATAATAATATGTTTGAAGAAGATATAAAATACTAAAATTGAGTTAATGGAAAAAATCATTATATTCCTTATATAATATTTTCAAGAAACAAAATATACATAAAAAATATCCCTTGCTGAAGATTTGAAAATATATCAGCATGTTGTTTGAACAAACGATCTCAAACTAATGAGTAAATGAATTCCAAAAGAAGGATTAAAAGTGAAGGATCATGATATATCTCTTACTAAATAAGTTCAACCGTGAAAATAAATATTAATTCCCTTACCTTGTATGATTTTAATGCTTGGGTACACCAAGTAGGGGTACATGATCATGGCACATAGAAATTGATAAGGTGAAAAACTCACAACCTTAAATCCATATGAAGCAATGAAACCCAAACCCCCTATTTAATGTATTAAAATCTATATAGAGATAAAAAAATTATGAAACGATTATTATCCAGAAATTGTATTATATAGTATAGTTGAGATTAAATTCAATGAAAAAAATTTCATTCTATTCTTTTTGTAATCATAATGGTGAATAGAAGGCAAATTTTTTTCCAAAAACAAAATAGATATATGTTCTCTATAGAGAATCTAATAGAGTAAAAACAAAAAACATCGCAGCATTTAACAACCAATATAAAATTTATGTGCAACCAAAATACAATCTCTTCAACGACATGAGTGGTTCATAATGAAACCAAACAGTTCACACTGTAATAGAAAATCAACCAAGAAAAAATGATGGAACACTCATAGTAAAGAAAACACGTTCATCCACAATATGAAATTTTTTTCATTAATATTTAAAAATGACCAATAGATTGATTAGTTGATAAATTCGGATAGAAATTTTCAGAAAATAGACAAATTTTTCACTGTTATGAATACCAATAATCAATTCCACGGTCTGAAGGAGTGACAATGAGGGAAAATGATGAGCATAAAACAGAACTGCAACAGATGTTCACAAACTCTCTTTTCCCGTATAAACACTACGATAAAAATCCTAACTCAAATTGATTGGAGAAAACATAAAAAGAAACCCTAACCCGAATTGGCACTAGAAATGGATTCCACTGAAGGTCATGCCTCCCGATATATGAACCCAACATTGCCTCACGATACAAATACCTTGACGATGCTCGTCCCAGACTTAAACTGGTCTCACTCACATAAACCACTATGTCTTGGATCTACATGAAAAAACCCCCTCCTTCCATGATGTCATCACTTCCTAGACAAAAATTGAAGGTCGTGACCCATGACTTCTATGAAGACCAGACGCGCAACCGGGAGACCTTGAAACTCCTAGCTCAAACCCTAGACCGCAGAAACTAAATGTGTCCTCCCATTTTTACATTTTATTCTTATATTATTATTATATAATTAATTAATTTGGGGAATTTTACATAAATCGTATTTTATTATGAATATAAAATATTAAATTATCTATATTAAAAAATTATAATTTTCTTCTATAAATATCATAATAATAAATCGTTTGTAGCTAATGATAAAAAAAGTAAATAATATTTATAAATAGATATAAAAAATTCAATGTCACACCATTTTATAGAAAAATATATTTTTCAAGAATATAACAAACCAATAATTTGATTCCGTTTCTCCCATTCTAATTGACATAACCAATCCATATCACATATGCAACCATTACTTTTTCACTATAACAGTTCCATACTCACGAGTGGCCTCTCATCGATCTACCATGTTATCACATGATAATTATGTTCTATGTTCCATTATACTTTTTTTAATGAGCACAATTTTATATATCTACCAAGCCAGGTAAATGCAATATGAATACACATAAAAGTATGCCCCACACAATTACAAAAAACCAATATTCATAAATTATGCCAATGAAAAAAAGTATTACCAAAAACCCATTTTCCAAAAAATAAGTTCACAAACCTAACCAAGCCAGATTTTAAAACTACCATATTGAAATAAAAATGTAAATCACTTTACACAACAAATGACGAAAAAATTCCAGATTTCACCAAAAACCATAAATCATTACCAAAGAAGATTAATAGCATTACGTCAACGAAGATATCATAATAATTTGCATCAAAATAAATTCTTTTTAAAACTTATCTAGTAAATTCTAGGAATATGAGTTGATTGTGAAGAAACCTACTTCAAGAATTTTGGAAAAAATGATAAACAGATGTGGAACATTTGAAAAATGTGGTGAATCTCTACAAACCCGCTATAGATCTCTTCCCCTACAATCATAAAGAACCAATCATATCATATTTTTAATCATAAACATAATATCTACACATAACATTCATATATAGATGAAAAAAATATTAGGAGAGAAGTAATTCTAATGATTCCCAATAACAATGATGAAGAATAGACACATATAGCGAAGAATCAGCATCTAATCACCATTTCAATCCTAAAATTTCCTCCAGATTGATGAAAGAGCCATACATGACATTTGGAGAATAAAAATAATGATTTATGGAAGAATTATTGGTGGAATGTGTCATTAAACATTAAGGTCGACCATGATTGATTTTTAAGGATGTGATTTTCACTCATTCATGGTTTAGTCACATGATTAGTCAAATCGTGCACTAACAGTGGGTGAGCTAATTCCTTGAAGTGGTCACTTCACATTGTCTCATCCCATAGTATACAAAAACTACTCACTAACCATACTGAAGAAACTGCCTCAAACTATCCCAACCACACGATTTCTCTAAGGATGTCGCACAGTTTGGAAAAACCATGCTCCTCTCATTCACCTTCCCTCTAGCCCCCAGTACATAATTAATGTTCACCAATCATCACTCATCTACATTATATGCGTAATATCATACATAAATGGTTACTTAACAGAAAATAGGGGTGATAAAAAAAACCATTGTCCCAATCTTTTGGATGAATTTTGAATTTTTATTAATTTTAAATCATTTTAAAAAATATTGTTTATTTATAAATTTCATTTGGTCAACATTAATAGTACTGTTTACTTTACTTTTTAATAATATCATAAAAACATGATAACTTCAAACTAAATCATTTAACACATTAATAATATTTTAATGTTACCAATAAAATTCATTGAAGACAATAATTATATCATATTATATTTATTAAAATATTTTTAATATCATTTATTTGATTCCTCTATTAATTAAAAAATTACTGCATCATCACTATGTCACCATTTTATGTTATTATTTTATAACTAAAAGTATAAATAAATTAACATGATATAGATAAATATTTTAACATTCAAAATTCTATTTATTGTTTAAAATATCTATTTTATAACCCCATATTAAAAATATTTCTACTTTTTAAAATAGCATTTTCATAAAATTTACATTCCTTTCAATGTAATAATTATAAGGCAATATAATTTTCCAAAATTCCATAAATAGTCTAGTAATAATAATTTTAGGCATAGGGATGATAAAAACTAATCCAACTAAATTAGTTACAGGGTTATCATAATTTTCTATTAATTTTTACGCATAATTATTTGATTTATTTTTAATCAATGTAACAAAAAGTATTATTAAATTTACTTTTCATATTCCCATAAATAAATGAATAATTTTTCCTTAATTTTAAACCAATTATTCCAAATATGAAATTAATTTTTAATAATTCAAAACATATAATTTGCAGTAATTAATCTAAAATTAATCTCTTTAAAGGAATGAGAAAACGAGATTTAAAATTAAAATGTTTTAGAAGATTGAAATGTTTTTATATAAAAATTCAATGAAAAATGATTACAATGACATATATTGTATAAAATTATAAATTATTAAATATATATACATTAAAATAATTTAATAATACTATTTAACACTTTACATTATTTCAAGGAAAAATTTTATTTTAAATTATTTTTTCAAATATTTACTCTTCAACATAACATTAAACTTATCTGAAAAATAAAAAAAAATTATCCAAAGGAAAATTTTATATTCTTATTTCAATATGGATGTTTAAATAGTAAAAAAAAATAAATGTTTAAAATATGGGATTTAAAATATGTTCTCTAATGAAAGGTGGTAAAACTGCCTATTAATAAAATAAGTTTTTTAATATTGGGATTATTCATATCTTATGACTATAAAATCTATTGGATGAGTTTGAAAAATATATTATTTAATATATAACATATATAATTATTTTATGTCAATTATTAATTTTAATTAATTTAATTTATGAATATAAATATCCTTTAGGAGTATAAAAAAATATTTTCTTTTTAATTCAATTGGATTGTATTTTCTCTAACAACTAATTGGTAATTAAAGAATTAATTTTTTAAAAATGTGTGAAATATATTTTCCTAATTTATTTAAATCTATTCCCTAACACTAACATAACATGTAGTGATAAAATAATAATACTTAAAAGTATATCATGGTTCATTTAAGATAGGTGTTTCATGTAATATAAGCTAACGAAGAAATTGATATTATTTAAAAAGAGACATATCATAAAATCCTTTAGTGTCACATTATTCCATCATTCAATATATTCTGTCCTCACAATTTTGAATTGCACTCTGAAAAAATCAATGGTTTATACATGAAAATTATTTTTTTGGGAAACCCACATTTGAAAAAGGGTTAATAAAACATCACATTAAAATAATGAATGGGAAGTAAGAAGATCACTAGAGAGACGAAATACATGTTTTCCATGTATAAAAACATGGAAAAGAATGTCAAATATAAACATAATTTCTAATAGAACAAGATATAGAACATGATTAGAAGGAAGTTTAAAACCACAAAGTTGTATATTGGTGATGATCTAAGGGACCATTAGATTCATCACAAAATAATGTACTAGGGTAAAATTTTTGGTATCAATATCCTTCCCCTATAGTTGAATAATTAATTTCATCCATATACTAAGAACCAAAGGAATGATACATATATGAAATTAAGAGTATAATTCTTCAATAAATTTATATAAAAAAAATCATCATTCTATCCTAAAAAAAATAATTTTCAAAAAGATATTCAATTTACCTTACTCATATAGGGTTCCAAAAAATGAAATTATAATTCATCTATAGCAGAATTTTGTAAAGAAAAATATGTTATACTAACCAGGAAATCCTGTTGGAGAATTTTAGGTGATGAACCCTTGTCGACCTTCGGTTACGGGTTCATGACTGGTGGCCTTGCCAAATTTGATTGGTTTTCCCCGAACCTATAGGTTTTCCTTTTTTATAAAACTATATTATTGTAACATTAGAAAAATTAAATAAATAAATTCAAAATCAACAAAATATTTTAACCTCAAACAATAATATCTAACATTTAACTTAATCTATTCCAACACGGAGACTCATCAAAAATACTTATCTCCATTTTCACAGTCCGAAAAGGACTCTAAATTTACAAATTCAATCTTCACATAAAATTATACAAAAAAACATAATGTAACTCTTATTGAAATATACCAAATATTTGATAACCTTTAAATCCTAAATAAAAATGTTCTTATTTTCAAATATATAAATAAAATTTAATTCAGTGCATTCCATATATATCTAATGATACTTATAACTAGAATATCATATCATAATTCATGAATCCAAAAAATATTTTAATTATTCAAATTATACTATAGTAAAAACATAAGAATCACCCATTTACCTTTTCTTCTTCATAATTTTATTTCCATGATGCTTGGGGAATTCATTTACATAGTTTTCTATATCCATAAAATTGTATCATTGAAGACTGATAGTTTCATTTTTTCCCATGAAATCATAATAATTTCTCACCACATTCGAAGAAAACACCTTTTCCTTTCAGGTATCAGGGTGTTCCATTCCATAATTATCACATCATTTTAATTACATCATTCCATTATTCCATTTAATAAACTATTTCTTTATTGTTCTCTTCATCTCTTGAATTCACTTAATGTCATAATAATTTTATAATTCATTCTATCTCTTGGTAGCACAAAAGAATATGTTTTCATATAATGATAATTTTTTTGAGATCATTACCATTCAGAGGAATTTCATTAACACAAAAAATGATCAATATTACTCCTAAGGATACGTATGTAGTTTGAAACATTACATTTGAATCTTATAAAATTTTATTAATATCTTGAGGCATTCTCAATTTTCTTTTGTCTTGGATTCAAGAATTGTCTCTCCATATTTAATCTCTCTTCATGGGAGAAATATTTTTTAGAAAAAATTTAACTAAAACCCTTTAATAAAATCTATGAAATTTATTCTTCACCAATAGTGTTTTGAATCAATGACCACCATTAAACTGCATATCCAAAGATACAATAAACTCTAATGATAAAATTCTCCCTTTAAAAACTTCCCAACATAAGAAATATATTCCTTTAAGAACTTATACAATTGTTAGAATCACATGGAGTTTTAGTCCCATTTATTGATAGAGGTTTTTTATAATGAATCTGTATAAAATTGTTCCCCAACTATGTATATCTGGATGATCTATATGGTATGATTATTATTAATAACCAAATTAAGTAGTATTGGTATGGTTAGAAGTTATTCATCAGTTGTTTCTGCTTCATATCCAACTTCATTATAATTCATACGAGGGAAATCCGTATAAAAATTTAATTAATTTATATGATTTACATTTTATCCACTATAAACTAGTCATAAAAAAAGGAATACATTAGATTTGGATGTGGATCATAATTTATAATTACAAACAAGTAAAACACATAACATAAATTGAAAATGTATTCCTAAATAACCTCAATATAATAAATATGGTTTCTTTGGGACATATTTACATTTTAATCCCTCATAATGGATTTTAATGGAAATATGAATTATATAATGAAAATCCCCTAACAGATTCAATCCAGCAGCATGGTATGTCTTGTTGTCATGTACCAGGTTATGCTGAGTCAGGTTTGATACTTCTTATCATAGTTGTTACCCCAAGGTACATTTTTTCTAGAACCAGATCCACATATAGTATTCAGATAAGGATTTATTTATATAAATACAAATGTAATTCTATATGATAACAATATTCTTGGATGTTCTTCTATGTTTATTCCTAACGTCTATTTATGGGTTATGTTACCTAATCTGCATTTTTGAAATCTTTTTTTCATTTTTTATAATAATATTTCACAAATAACAACTTTAACAACCCTGACCTCAGTAGCCCCATGTTTTTAGTTTCATTATTACAATAGTGTATATTATAAACAATCACATCCCGTAGGATTGAATAGATTACTAGTTTTCGAAAAGTACATATAGACATAAATCTTAAAATAATATATAATATATATTATATAATATAAAAAATCATTAGAAACCCTATTAGCCTCCCTAATATCAATCCAATTACATATCATCGCAACCTAAGGATGATAAAAAAAGAAATGGGTAATCTCAGATGTTCAGTAGTGGTAGGTGTACAATAGAATCCATGAGTAAATATTGAATAAAAAAATATATAATGGTAAATAACTGTAACACAAGACAATTAAATAATCACATGACATAGAAAAAATAAACATTGATATTATTCTAGCTGAATAATCATGAGGAATATCAATGGCTATTCTCATACTGATGGAATGTATAATTTAGACATCTAAAACATACTGTCGAGGCCTCATTCAAGTCATATAAAAACAAATAGTCAAGGCCTTAGTCAAATCTATATTTGAACATAGATGGGAATGGTCTCAGCCAAGTCCATATATGATTTTTCTCATGAGAAATACATATGAATCTTGGTGATATATCTTGTCCCATATGTCCCACACTACATATATTGCATTACTTATATGAATGGGGTGATACAACATATAATTTTGAAATGTAAATAACTATTCCCAATTAGCAAACATAATCACAAAAAATTCTATGTAATATGGAGAATGGATTTAAAATAGAACATCCATTTTCGAAATAATAATAAACGCTTTAATAAAATATGGGAAATTATATAATAATCTATCACACACAATGAAACATAAAATACAACAATGGATTGTCACATAAATGAAAATAAAATAATACAACCATTGAAAAATATTCAGATAAAATTCCCCTTTTATTAAATATTTTTTATATGGACATATAATTTTAAAAGAAAAAATTTTCATCGAATATAACCATGTAAATATGAGATGGTTGATTCACAATATTAAGGTTTCATGATAGAAAAAAAATTCCACTTAGACCTATGATGTTAAAAAGCTTTCCTTCAATTAAAAATTATCGAAAGAACCTCATTTAGAAAACGACATAAATATTTCATTAAATCATTTTTATAAAAACTAAAAAATTGTTAAATAGAGATTCAAATTTTATATGATAATATTAAAACCCTTTTAATATTTTTTAGAAAAAAGGACATGGATGATTAATATTACACAACAAATACTTACGTATGAACAATCTGGAACAATATTGAGATTATAAAAATTACTCAACAATTTTAATTTTCTTTTGTTGAATATGATTTAAACTATATTATAAGGGTTTAAAACATGTTATTAATATATTATATAACCATAAACATTTTTATGAAACAATATTTCATTATCATTTATCTATTTCATAATAATATTTTGTTTTTAACTTTTTTTCATGTGTTACCAGATTCATTTTCCAATGCATGTTTCATCATGTAAGTTTTCATTATTATTAATTTGTTATATATATATATATATTTTATCTATGTATTGTCATTATTCTCAATGATATTATATATACGAATTATATATATTATTATATTCATTTTTATATGTTTAATGTGGACAATGAATCTCATTGAGTACTGAATAAGGTAGGATGTATGTATGCCAGAGTGACGATATCATTCCATTAATGGTAAAATACTACAGAATTGTATAGTATATAAATTATAAAGAATCAATATCTGGTAATATTATTTATGTTTATCAATTATATATGTAATTATACCCATAAAAGTAATGGGGTGATGAAAAATAGATAGTACCACAATGATCAGATGGTTGGTTGTACGTATGCATGAATAATGATTTCATTTTTCATAGGATGTATAAAAGGTAGAAAATGGTTTTCTCATAATCATAATAAAATCTCATAATCATAATAAAATCTCATAATATGTATGATAAAATTTTTATTAATTTATAATGGAAAATTTTAGAAATAGGATGTAAAAGAAGAAATGTACATGAATGAGTTAATAAAAATAATAACCTCTTCTTTGACAGAATTTTTTTAGATCTCTTTTTAAGGGATCTAGGGTTAAAAATTTTGTAATAACGTGATCTCAGAAAAATATAAAATAATATTTAGAGGATAAATGGGTAGTACTTATTCAATATATTTTTCTAAATGTGGTGTGAGGAAACAGGAGAGGAGGTGACTATTAATAATTTATGTGAGGGGAACCTTTTGAAACTCTCAGTCTATTAAATTAATATAAATTAATTTTTTTTTTAAAAATGGAACAAGGGTGATTTTTTTTAATATAATATTACTATGGGTTGAAAAACTCTCACCAATGATTTTATACATGTTTAAGTACCATTATTAACATTATCTTTTGTATTTATCCATTAGTTAAACCATTTAAATCTTACCTTGAAGACATTATTTTTTTACTCTTTAAAGGTTAATTAATTTAATTTAATGTTCCAAAAGAACCTCAAATGGATAATTTATGAAAAAATAAATTTCATAATAAAAATATTGACAAATTTCATAATTTTTTTATATTTTATATCATTTAATAAAATACAAATTTTTTTAAAATATAAATATTTTCAATTTTGACAGTATTCAATACGAGTCATATTAAAATTACCCATAAAAATTGATATCTTAGAACTAAATCTTTTAAATATTTTATATTATGTCAAATTAATTTATAAATTTTTTTAAGACATTAATTATATTTATTTTAAAATTTTAAATATTATTTATTTGACTCATCCATTAAATAAACAATTACTACATCATCATTTGGTCATCGTTTTCGGTAATTATTTGAAAATTATAAATTATAAATACAATACAATGATGTAGATAAAAATCTTAAATTTAAAAATAATATTTATAACCTAAAATATCTATTATATAAAGTCATATTCAAAATATTTCTCTTATTAAAAACAAAAGCATGAAAAAATGATGTTCTGGTGAATAAAATAATAATAATGTTATATTCTATTACAGAAGTCCATAAATAGACTCATAAACTATCCGAAAATTCTTAATTTCTAAAAATACTAATCTAATAAAATTATTACAGGTGTAAGCATAAGTTTATAATATTATTTTTACCCTTAATTTCCAAATTAACCCTTAACAGTGGTAGTTTGAATATTAAAAAATTTACTATTAATATACCCACAAATTAATGAAAAATTTGTAGATAGTTTTTACCCATGGATTAAAAATATTTAATAAATATTTAATAAATAAAAAATTAAAACTTGTATTTATTAATCTAAAATTTATCATGTTGACGAAACAACAAAATGTGTTTTAAAATCAAAGATGGTCAAGAGATTGAAATGCTTTTATATCAAAATTCATTGTGAAATTTATTTCACTGACTTATGTTGGATTAAATGATAAAAAATAATATAAATACATATTAAAATCTATAAAAATATTTTTTAACTCTAAAAATAATGTAGATGCAATAAATTCATTTTATATTGAAAATTATTATTTTACTCTATTTAAAAAAATTAACCATATCAAAAAATATAAATAATCCAACAAAGTAAATTTTTATATTAAAATTTTAAAGAAGTAATTTTTTTGTTGAATATTTAAAAGTGTCCAAAATTGGATTTAAATTTGGTTCCCAATTTAAATTTTACAAAACAATCTTTTTATAAAAAATAGTTTCTTGCGTGTAATATTGAGTTTTTCAAATGCAATAGAAATAAAATATATTGGACTAATAAAAAAATATATTATTTAATATATAACATATATATATATTTCTATAATATAATTTACTAATTTTTATTAATTATAATTATTATCACAAAACGTCTTTGGGTATATTAAAATTAATATTTTTCACTTATATTAAAATGATTTAAAATATCATCAACAATTAATCGATAATAAAAGATATTATTTTATAAAAATGTGTAAACTATATTTTCATAATCTATTTAATCAAATTATAAACATAAAATTTTATATATTATCTTTAAATAAAAAAATTTAATAGTATAAAATTGTTCTTTTAATACATATCTTCCATGAAATGTACGTTATCAATGAAAATAAATTCAATTAAAAAGAGACATATAAAAAATCATGGGGTTTTAAATAAAGGGAGGTATAATGTAATGTAAAATAGATTAAGTAAGTAATTTTTTTTAAAAGAAAACATTTAAAAAAAAATTATATAACATTTAAATGGATGATAAATATTATCGATCAAAAATAATGATAAATGATTGATATCACATAACATCTTTTATCAAAATGAATCATATATAAATAAAAGTGGAAATTGAAATAAATCATTTTTACCACGTTCACAAACATATGTAAAAAAATTGGTTATATAAAATATGGTCATTTTATTTCTTCTAATGGATCCTTGAACATAATCAATCCAGAACGATAGGGTATTGTAACATAATGCATTTTCTACTTTGGTAGTCTTCGATTGAAAAACCCATGAATGAATAACATCAAATGAAACATTAAATATCATTAAAATATTTAAAATACATATATGAAATTTCAATAGGGTATTATATACTCCTCAAAAATTAATATTGGTTCCAATCATAAACATATTTTCAAAAGATATAGAATTTGAGACCAATATCCCATAATAAGATCATACCATTTATTTCTATTATTATTTATTGAATAAATTATGTCTATAAAATTTATGTCCACACAAAAAATTGGAAGGAAATTATGGGATATTAAATATATATTACACTCATTATCATATAAATTTAACTATAATGAATAAGTTTTATAACCCAATAATAATAATTTGATTTAATAAATTCTTTACCACTTGGTAATGTTCAATTAAAATCCATAGATGAAATAATTCATATTAAAAAAAACAAAATGATGTATATCAGATTCATGATATTTCAATAAAATGTTTTTTTATACATACGATATAAAATAAATTAGTTACAGGATATTAAAAGTTTCCTTAATGAAGGAAAATTTAGATGAATTTCATTACCACAAGTCTATGTTTTCCATTTACATCATTATCTTGTTTAAAGTGACACTATATTCATTATATATAGTATTAAAAAATATTTGATGTATTAATTCCTAAAAATTAATTCATTTGTTTTAATATTTAAATTAAAATTTTAAATATGAAATCAATTAATATCACATCGGTCGTTCTATGGATATTAGGTCCATTATTTCAATACCCGCTTCAGTGTGTTAATTGATATCAACGTGGTTAATGTTTCATAAAAAATAACTATATAGTTATTATATATACTCATAAAATATACTTTTAAATCCAATCATGCTATACAGTTATGAAATTTGGAATGTGTAACAATTACGTGGATGGTAAGTCATATGTACGCATTTTTAGAGTTTCCATTTTTTTAATGAACACTTTGTAAAGTATGTAAGTATTATTTAATATTTACAAAGTTATTGAATTAAAATAAATAAAATATTATTTCATTAAATAAAAATATATTTATCATCCATTTTACATCGATATTAGAATATAATCACATCACTTTATGGAGGAATTAGTCTACATATACATATAAATGACATTATCATAACATATTCAGTGAAAGGGAAAAAATATATTGTATATATTATATATTAATAATGATAAATATACCATTTATGATATTTTAATAACATAAATAAAACATATATTAAAAAATTTATCCTTCTAAAATACCCCATAAATAGTTATTGAATGAAAAATCACATCGCTTCGTGCGGAGGAAGTGTGCCATACACAAAAGTTATTTTATCCCACACAAAATGAAAAGTAAGAATGTATATGTGATATAATAATTACCAGAGTAAAAATATGATACAAATGTAATATTTATACTTGAATTTCACAATTTTTTACATACTTGATTGTAGATTAATGAAAATGAATTTCATCTGTTTGAGATGTTTTAGTTCATCTAGTTGAGGGTTTTATTTTCCATTTGATTGAAGATGTGATGTAATTTGGTTTTTTTTTCATAAATAAATAAAATTATGTTGTAGAATAATTATTTATTTCATAAGTACAATGGATTTATTTTTTAAGGATTAAAAAAAATTAAAACGTTGAGTTAAGCATGACACATTATCTTGAGACAACTTCTTTGTATAAGTAGCAAATGGGTTCTTAGGATGTACATTGGATTAAATAATAGCAATATATTGTGGGTAATTGATTATAGAAGGTATTTCTGTATTTATTTTATGAGAAAATGATATTTATTATGTGATAAGGATAATGGATTAGGGAATATTTTATATGCGGGGGAAGGAACCCGTGTGGAAACCAATTTGAAATTTCACAAAATAATAATAAAATGATAATGTAATTTCCTTGAAAAAATAATTAAAATTACTATATATATTATCTTGGGAAGTTATAGATTTAAATATGACAATAAAATATGATTTAGATATCTTTTTTTTGTCATTTAATTCTTTATCATGTTAGATAAACCCATAGTAATTGAATTTTATATCAACTGCAGAAAATGATTTATACTATTTTCAACTATTCCAAATGAAAAATAAGTTAATTTTAAATTATTATAATATAAAATTTATTATTATACCAAATATTTAATCTACTTTTACTAATAAAATTCAAATATTTAGAGGAATTTCGTTTAAAATAAAAACAATAAATATATTGAACAATCTATTTTTCAACAAAAATTTTTTTCAAGAAAAAAATATTTGATATTATCTTTATAAGTAGTAATAATTATTGTATAATTTTTAATTAAAATTTAACAATATATAAAATATAAATTTATTTTATTTAAATCTTCATTAGGGGATTATATAATTAATTAAACTGGATAATGATTATGCACTTTAATATAGTTTTCCAAAAGAATCTATTTTTAAACACAAACAATTACATCTAATAAAATCCAATAAAAAGATGGATAAAATTCAATTATTTGAATTAAATATAAATATATAGCTATTTTTTTATAGTAAATCATATTCAAATCATAATGGGAATTTTTAATTACCTAATTTATTAAAAATAATGATTGTTTTACAAAAATAAAAAAATTAAATATTAACTATAAAATTTGTATTTTCTAAAAGATCCTAATATTTCACCGAAAATATATTTTAAAATTCGGATTTGGAAAATATATTTGTTTTTTATCAGATATATTTTCTATGATTTCAGGAAATTAATTATAATAAATTTTTACAATTATAAATAAAATATATTTTTTGAAAAAAAAACACAAATTGTGAAGAATAAAATTACATTAATAAAAAGTAAACAATTATTTACTATGAATTTATAAATAAATATAAATTCAGTATTAATTTTACATATATATTTTATAATTTAATATCAGTATTTATTTATTCAAATTTAATGGTTTTGTTATAATTTTCATATTTAAAATAATAATTATAAATGGTTTGTTTTTTATTGGTGTTTCGTGTCATTTATGACAACGAGTATGGATTCATTTTTTGAAATTTTAGGGTGTTACATTTTTAACTAAATTAAAAAATTTAATCCTCACAATTTTAATGTTATCTATTTAATTAAAAGGTTTATATTTGAAAATATCTTTTTGCTAATCCCATATAAAAAATGGTGAATTAATGTTTCTCTTAGAAACATGTAAAATGAAATATGATGGTCATCACATAACATGGATTACACATAAGAGAAAAATGGTGGAATATGAAGATAAGGTCATTGATGAAAAGCATAACTACTAAATAATGATGGATATTGGTAAATATAATTGATCCAAATAATGTTAATGACTATCAAAATGTAGAAAATTACTAAACCATAATGTAATGATATGTGAAAAAGATCGTATATTTCCTCATAAATACTGATAATACGACACCATTTTTATTTCAATATCTTTTCCATAGGGTTGAAGAATTACTATAAACTATATAATAATAACATAAGGAAATATACATTCTTCATGAGTATAATTTCTTCATTTAATCAATCCCCACCACAATCCCATATTTTTCTTCAAAAGATTAGTATTCACAATAAATTTTTGATACACAATGCATGTAAATATACTTTTAAAGGATCAAATAAAAATGAAAGTGATAAAAATATATTCATAATTTTATTATTAATTTAACCAAACAATAATTTTTAGAACAAGGAAATATAATTACTGAATGGAATTATCCTTTATTTGATGAAGTAATATATTAATCTAGAAAATTCAATAGTTATAACCAACGATAATGATAAATCATTTCATAAATAAAATCCACTGAATCCAAAATTACTTAAATATCATGAACATCATGTTTTGTTATAACATCAATTTTAATATAATTTATTTCTTTTAAACAAAAAAAATTATGTGATCTTCTTCTAAAATAATATAAATCACTTTGTCAAAAAATCACTTTTCAATCCCATTTTTATCTATACGATAATACTTTTGTTCATAGAATTACCTCAATAAACAATATTTTATATAATATAATGGTTATAAATAACATAAAAATTATTACCACATAATGTGAAGGACTAAATAAAAATAATCTTATGCTTTACATAAACATTAACATAAAAACCCTCTCCAAGAATTCCATTAACCACTATATGATCTCATCACTTAAAACCTAAATGTGTTGTCTAAGATAGTGAACATATCATTATACTTACGATTATATACCTATTATTGTTTCCATAAATATTATTATAACCTCATATGAAATTATTTTAATTCCAAAATTTATATTACCCCTTCTCTGAAACCAACTATAACAGCCCCAAATCAACACTTATAAATTCAGTTAAAAACACACACTTTTTATTCCCATATTCAAAACCAATAAAAGTGACAAAATATTTTCCATAAAAACAATAAAACATAAAAATGAAATATTTGATTAATTACATGTCCAAATACCTTTTAGTTTTAGAGTTATATTAAATTTTGGAAATCTCTAGACATCTTAGAATCATAAATAACTAATTCATCATGATGAATAACATCTACCACTAAACACATATTTTTATATTCCAAAGTATGTAATAATAATAATACATATGAATACATTCTATTAAGAATTATTTTTTCATGATACATGATAACTAAGGGAATTAAATATAAGAACGGTGATAAGAAATGAGCAGAATGGGATATCAAAATAATTAACAATTAAATGTCACCATTGAGAATAAAAGGATTATAATGCTCTAACGATAAAATAAAATTTTATGAGTATAAAATATGAAAAATAATATGCATAATTTCCTAGATAATCAATAATGAAACATGAAATGAGGATCTAATAGATAATAGAGTCATAACATTTAATAGTCATGAGCCATGTGATGTCAATCTTGATCAATGGAAATATTGAAACACATATCATCCATAATTAAATATGGTTTGTAACTTCAGTTATTGTTTTCATATAACACTTAAAAACCATTAGAAACCATACAATTTTGAAATGACCATACATATGACTTACAATATTATTTTATATTTTAAATAATAATTTTCCATTGTAGTGGAGTGATATTTGGTTATACCCATTTTATAAGAAATATCAGGCTCACATAGCACTGTCTGTTCTCGCCAATCAAATATAAAATTTACAAGAATATTGACCTAAATAATGTACAATGATATTTCATTTTTTCATGAAACCCAAAAATAAAATCATTATTCTATTGATAAATCCACTCACCCAGGGAAAAGAAAGAAGTTCTATGAAATCCCTTTAATACAATTATAATCTATCACAATAAATAATAAGGATAAAATTATTTTAACATATCTCATTAGAAAATATGTAATATAAAGAGTTTTTGACATTGAATAATGTAAATACCATTAAAAGGAAATAAAAATCATACATAAAGAAAATGGAATTTCGAATTTGAGTAACACAAAAGAATATTATCTTTGATAGAAAATGTTTTTTAATGTTTCATCAGAAATTTTATTGATAAACATATACTTTCCTTTTGAGAAGAATTATTTAAATGTAAAACCTTATTAAAATTATGAATTCATTTTATTTAAATATTAAAATATAACAAATAATAATTTTTATAACGTTAAGTTGTAATCAAGGAGGAATTATAAGGTCATAAATCAATAATTTATTAAAATAATTTTTTTTAAAATAGTTTAGAAAATAGGGGTACGGAAGAGAATGATACATTATCAAAAAATTATGATACATTTCTAGTATCACATAAAAATGGATTTTAAAATGCTACATAAATCAAAAAGTGGTGAAACAGATGTAAAACATGTTAAGAACATTCACTATAAAGATTGAGTAAATGATATGTGGTTCATTAAAATAATACCATTTGATTTCCTCTATTGTAATCTTGACCCTAAATAATCCTAAAATAAAATCTATTGTATATAAAAACATTGCTAGTTTGGTAACTCTATAATCAGAAGCCACGTGATGGAATAAAATATAATAAAACATTAATTATAATAAAAATAACAATATTAATATTAACAAATTTGAAATTGTTAGTGTATACACTAAAAAGATGTATAATGGTGTATATACAAAAATTTACGTCTCATAGAAGGAGAATTTTAGATGAATTACCCCTGAAAAAGATCATTCCTTTGATTTTTAGAATTAATCAATGAGTCATGTATGTGTATCAAATGTAAATCCACATGAAAAAATGAATAAATAAATTATATTACAATAAAAGTTAATTAGACACGTAATCATAGAATATAAAATATAATAAAAAGTAATATAACCCAATTAACATAAATTTAGTTATGAAATTAATTAACACATAGAAACATTTTTTCCATGTTACCTTGGATGAAATAATTCAAATTGAAAAATAAAATATCATGATGTATAAAATAATCAGGATATAACATGTAGTAATGGTATTATATACACTATAAATGTTAAATTATGATCATGAAATTAAAATATGCATCAATGAATGGATTTGAGGTAGAGTCTCTTACCTTGAGTCCATACATTTCATACTCTTCCCTTAAATACTGTATAATAATTATATACAATTTATTTTGACATATTAAGAATATTTTACTGTATTATTACCATATTAAAAAAATAATTAGTTTTAATGGTTTTTTATTATATATTTAAATATTTCACCATTTTAGTGCACATTTTATTTTTTAGAAGTTCTGTACATTTTTTAAAAATGGATTCGGTGTTCTGACTGATGTCAAAGAGTTCATTATTTCAACAAATAATGAAAAATAATCATGAAATTGTCATCATTTTTATTTATGAATTATAATTTTAAACACAATAATGAATTTTGGTTATGAAAACTGAACTACATTACAATCATGGAGTTGAAAGGTCATACGTATGCATCAATAACATTTCCATTTTTTTGAAGATCATAATTGAAAGATGTTAATCATTATTTAATATTTATAAAGAAATAATATTGTCATAATTACAAAATTATTCCATTAAATATACTTATATATGTCTTGAATGATATTTGGTTATGAGAAAATAATCACACCACTTCCTAGATGTGGTAGTACATATGTACACATGGACAACGTTAGCATTTCATAGTTTGCATAAATATAAATGTAAATTATAAACTATATTTTAGTAATTAAAAATAAATCATTATTATCATAATTAGGTATTATATATTTCATATATTAATTAAATTTATCCTATGTACCTTCCATAGAAAGAACAATGGAATTTTGAATCACAATGATTTATAGGGAGGTAGTCTTTTATACGCACGAGCAATGTTCTCATATCCCCCGTTGAGAGGAAAGTAAGATGATATATATGTAGAATATTTACCAGATTATAAATATGTTAAAAATATCATATATATATATATATACCTTAAATCCATCAGTATTTATTGATCTAAGGGGATATTATAAAAAAAAATTATATCAGACTCTGAGGCGGTAGCCCTCCTTATACACGAACGATTGATTTGTTTCCCATTTGATTGAAGAGGATCTAGATTTAATTTATTAACATAATATAATTACATTAATATATATGTGATATAATAATATTATTAAATAATTATACTAGACTGATATTTTAAGGATGCGGAAGAAGAAATAAAATAAGTCTCTCAGTAAAGAATGATACATATTCTAAGGAAACCTCCATAGTTAAGAACCAAAAATATTCTTATGATGTATTTACGATAAAAATAAGGGATGTAAGTAATAGATATAAAATTGAGGAATATATACATTTATTAATTTTCTAATCCAAATGTATTTGAGGGTGTGATGTTGGGAAGAGACATGGTGGTCTTATATAAGGGGTGAAAAGAACCCACTTGGAAACTACGTGGAAATTTCCAAAAAAAATGATTAATTAATCACAATAATTTTTTTAAATAAACATAGATTATAAATTTTTTATTATAGTATTTATATATTTATCTCCAATAGGTATTGATTATGTTTTTATTATATATTACCCATTATCTTTTTGTTTTAATTTAATTGTAAATCTCTTTTAACATTAACACTGAAAAATATTTTTACTAGTTTCACTATTCATTTTGAAAAGTAATATTTTTTAATTACTAGATAATATAAAATATTCTAAATACTAATATAGAATAAATTTTTAAAAAATAAATTATTTTAATTATATGAATTTAATTTGAAATAAATCTAATAGACATGAGATCAAAATTTTTAATCAAGAAGAGTTTATTTGAGGAAGAAGATGACTTTATAAAAAATCAATCACTAATAATAACCATTGTATGAATTTAATTTAAAAACTTTATATATAATGTATTTAAATTTCATATATAAAATTCATCATTATGGATTTTTTTTATTAACTAACTTGGGGAAACATTTTGACATTATTGTTTTTAGAAAAACATGTTTCAACCCAAAAAATAACATATTTTAAAATCTAATTAAAATGTGATTAAAATGTAATTATGTGGATTAAATATAACATAGGAGTAATTTTTCATTTTAAATTATAGTCAATTTTTTTGAACTTTTAAATTACATATTTAATTGAAATAAATGATATTTTGAAAAAAAATACAATTTTTAATATTCAATGAAAGCTCTATATTTTAAAAAAAATATAAGAATGTCCCCAAATTAAAATTTATATTAAAATCATTAAAAACATAATTTGACTTTATAATATTCATTTTATAAAATATCTAAAATTTAATTATAATATTTTCTCACAAAATGTGATGAAAAGAATTTTTAAATAAAACACATATTTGAAGATTTAATTACATTTAAAAAAAATTAATTAATTATCTACTATTTATTTCTCTAAAAATATATTCATATTATGAAATATATATATATATAATAAATAATATAAAAAATTCTTACCCACTAATTTAAAAGCATAGATAAAACTTCTGTATTTAAAATATTATAATTTCATGGTTTATTTAATCTCAGTGTTGTGATTTTTATATGATATCAATCTTAGATTCATATTTTAATACTGTAGGGAATTACATATGAAATGAAATTTTTTATTTCTATTATTTATTTTGAAATACTTTTATTTACCATTTTTAATCATAATATATCCCTATATTAATTATCAATTCAATGAAATAATATTTTTATGGGATATTCATTGCAAATTTTATTTGTTTGGACATATATAAATGATATGAACCTATCATATTTGAGGATGTGAATATACAGCTTCTTGAAAGGATATATCATTGATCAATTTATGCATAAGATACTTAATTTTTCAATTGATGATGTTGTTACTTATTCTATAGTAGAGATATGTTGTAATGATAGCATCCTAATTATCTCTATAAATGGATTATGATTTCTTTGATGAAATATTATTTGAACCTATTTCATTTCCATGGGAAAATAAATCACTGAAGTAAACATGGTTATGTAATTTTTAAAAATCAAATATTAAATGTGTTAGGATTATTTTTTTGTTCATTAACATTTTTTATGATGATTGATGAGTTTGATATAACTCATTATGTTTGTTGAGCCCAATATATCTATCTAATATATTGGTTAAGGTCACATTATTATGTATTTATAGTTATATAAAAATTGGTTATTGGAAATTATCTAATAGATCATTCTATTTTAAGGAGTTATTGTAATTGTGATATGAAAATTAGTTTCTAATATTCATATATGTTTAATTTATTCTTGCATTAATTTCTTATGGATCGTTTTCTTATAAATTATTTTCACACTGATAAAGATTGTTTAATTATATGAATCATATTTTATATTAAACCCTACAAACATGTCTCATGTTTTATTTTCCATTATTCATGGTTTTTAATTATGATTTTTCATAATGAAATTTTATTATGTCACCATACCCTTGGGATCATGTTATGTTCATAGGTGAAATTCAGTTTTTGTGGATTATGTTTGCAATTATTGAGTAGCGGAGATCACCAATATTATTTTTCAATTTCCCTAATATGTGAAGAATGGTTTTATAAATATTATATGTATGATATTAATAGATTTTAAGGCCATAGTTATAGATGTAATATATTTTATGCACAATTTATATATATAAATTTGGTTTTGTAAGAGTTGTTATAATTTCCCTAAAAACATAATCCAGAAATCTCAAGGTGTATATAAGTGATCAAATATTTCCATTTTTATGATCTATGTTTTGGATTGATGAAATTGGGAAATATTTATTGGTATAAAATCATAAAATTTTATAATTATGATTTGAAAACCATATTCTGAGAGTGTGGTTCTGAGGCAGTTATAGTCAGTATATAAGAGTATGTTTAGATATCTTTAGAGATTCTGATGTTTTCATTTGATCCTCACTTAAGAGTAATAAATTACATCCCTGAATCTTATGTTTATGGTTTATCATATGTTTATATTCATAGACACTTACAATTTATTTTTTATTTAGTGATATTTTATTGTGATTAATGATGTTGTGGGAGATGTTTTATATTGTTGAGTAATATAGAACACATAGGTTTAGCAAGAAAGAATATTTTGGAATGATTGATATTAATTTTTTTTGGAATGTAAGAAGAATAGTATGATATAAATTCTAAGATTAAAAAATTCATAAATGTTGACCATATTGTGTTTATTTTGGATATATGGTTATTTATATATTGAATGATCAACATTGAATGTATCATGTTATTGTTAAATTCATTTAGATTATTGTTTTATTATTTTTGTATGATTGTTTAATTTTAGGAATAATATCTTACAATGGGAGAAATTTTCTATTTTTGTTATCTTCTAAAGACATGTGTAATATATTTTTATCCTTTTGTTTATAATGTGATATATTTCATGTTTATTTTAGTTCATCATGTAACACCACAAAATTGTATATTATATTTCTCTTAAATTTTATTTAGATATCATGGGATGCCTAAAACCAAGAGTTGAAATGAATAATAACATAATATATCATTATAACTATGAAATTATATTTGATGGATTGAATAGTATTGAATATATTATGTAGAAATTCTAAATATAAACACTTTTAAAACAAATTCCTTGGTTTTAAATTGATAATAAATTAAAATATATTCTTTCAAAAGTAAGAGATATGTTTCTCTAAAAAATTGGTTTTATGTGAAGCTATTTTTTAGGTTAGATAAATATATTTACAATGATTTTTTGGTTTATTTTTATTAAATTGATATATTATATATTAAATAAAAATATTTAACATTCAAATATTTCTTTTAGACATGGAATAAGAATAATTATAGTTTTATCAATAAAAATTTATTTTTTTAAAAGAGGTATTCATCTATATTTTTGTTCAAATATTAAAATGAATATATAAAAAATTAAAAATTTAATTGTGGAAAAAAATTACATATTTGGATTCATGTGTGTCAATTTTTTCAAATAATACCCTTTCTTATTTTTCCAATAATAACAGTAAACAATGTAATTATTGATCACATTTGTAATATTAAAACATGTAATATTTGGTTAAAATATTTGAATAATTCATTAAAATTCACTATAACTTTCCTTTATCCTCATTTATTAGGGTGATTTTCTGTTTTCTATAATACTCTATAACATTATTTTTCTTATATAAATTTGTCTTTGATTTTTTCATTTATATTAATTTATGAAATAAATAAATACAAAATCTCACTCTCTTGACGTTAATATCATTGAAATTTTTAATTTAGGAGAAATGATGGATAATATCCATTATAAGTTTATATATTAACGTTTTATTAAAAAAATTTATGATTATTTGTTTTATAAATTTAGATATTGAATAATTACAATTAATTCTTATTCAAAACATGAAAAATGATTATTCAACCCATGGAAATATAAACTAATTGATGTTGAAAACACATTCTTTAATAAAAATTTGATTAATTATCTAAGAATTTAAAAGAATAATATAACATATTATGAATTTTAAGGTTTATATTCAAATTAAATATCTATATTTATTTCCTTAAAGTCCCATTAAATAAACCTTGTCAAAAATGAAATTAATGATATTTTTTGAATAAATTATTTTCATGAAATTATAAATTAATAAAATAAAACAGAATTAGAATAATATATAGTATAATATTAATTCCATTTCCAATTTAGGATTCAATCCTTAATATATATGTAAAACTATAACCCATTAAAATTGAAAATTTTATTATAGTCAGAAAACTTTAATAATGGTTATATAGGGATTAGTTAAAATATATTTGGTTTTATGTTACACCAAAAAACATATAACATTCATTGGTAGCTTATATTTCAAATTTAGTCAATTTTTTTTAGAAAATATATTTTCTCCAAAAAATATTTATTGAGAATTAATTTATTATATTTTAATCTTTTTAGTAATTCTCAATTAGTCACTTCTCACCATTATAAAAGGGACCCCCTAATCTATTTTATTTACACGTTGAAGATAATATTTTATTGCCTAAAACTTTTCCATTTCCCACCTCAACATACATAATAAAAAAGTTTACGTGGTGGAATTCTTAAAAGGATATTAGAATGATCGTTAAGAAAGTTTCTAAAAGAGTTTAGTAAATAAGATGTAATCATAAAACCTAACATGTTTCAATTTTTTTCTACATATATAGTTAAATGGAACATATAATAAAATAATAATATTATTATCCTAAATATAATTATTTTTTATTATTATTATGTAACCACCTATAATCACATTTAATTTAATCAAATAGGATTTGAAGGTATCAGTCTTTGGTATGTAGGGTTTACAACCTCCAAGTAGTGATAAAATTAATTTTTCTCCAGTATCATTATTGGATGTTAGTTGTGATTGTTTTAATGATTATATAAGATAATTATTATATTATTATGATTCAATAATAATAATTTTACTTATTCATTTTTACCTTCAGATCCATATCAAAATTATAATGTTTCTAATGAAAACAGGTCGATTAACACCTCCATTAAGTGATATGATTTGTTTTTAATTTACATTTACAATTGACTAGTAATAATGAAATAATTATTCAATATATATGATATATTTTATTTAATAATAATTATAAATTGGTTATGTATTTTTTAAATTCATTTCATTCCATCTGTAAAAATTTGAAAAGAGTGGTAATGTGTGTATATGGCATACCGTCTTCATGACTTGTGTAACTAATAATTAAATAAATATCATTTATTAATGATTCTAAGTAAGTATTTATTGATTATATGTGATATTAGTATCATTATTCACATAATTTAAATAATGAAACAATTATCAAATTACAAGGATTGGAACTAAAAAATCAAAATTATCTAAAAAATGATATAGTTGGCACCTAGAAATGATGGTTTTGAAAAGGAATTAATAATAAAATGCTGCTGAAATGTTTATTAGGGATCATATGGGATATTATAATTGTTATCATGATTGTGGTATATAATAATAATAAATTTAAATTTATTATACATCATTCTAGAGATATTTTAAATCAAGTATAACTCAAGGTAAGAGTTATATATTAAAATCTCAATGTTTACCAATATAGTTTATGATTTACCTTCCATTGATTAATTTCATGATCGATATCTCAATAATATCATAATTTTTTCCTGATATTGTTTATTTTATAGAATATATTTCATCCTTTATCTTTACACTCAGTGTATTTAATAGAGATAAATAATATTTTTAGGAAAAAATAAATATAAAATCCATAAAAATTTGATAATGAAACGAGATGAATGTGGAGATTAAAATTTGCGGGGAATAAGGTTGAAATCCAATTCATCAAAGGAACCAAACTTGTCAGTGTACTGATAATCGGGATATGACTATTGAAGTTATAAACTACGAACCAAGTAGTACATGGAAAACCTACTAATGTCTGGCCAGTGAATAATTAGGAAGCAAACCATGATGCTCAGGGATGAGAAGAAAATAGAGAACAAAGGCACTGTGAGCTGTTTCATTGTTGAAAATGAAACAGAGGACTAAGTCTCATCCTACCAACCAAACAGGCTGAGTAGTTTGCAGATGAGGTAGTGCTGGATGTGTCCAAGGAACTATGACATTAAAAGGTTTAAGGTAGTGATTTTCACTGCTAATGACCGCAACACTGGGTACCACAATTCACCAATTCATCTTCATGTCAGATGTTCCCACCACGGGCCACTCTAAAAGGTTCCATGTTCCTTTAGATACATTTTTCCAATCACTCAATAAAAGGGACCACACGGGGAGATATGAAAACAAAAGTGAGATGAGGAGGGGAATATTTTAGAGCCAGGATTTTAAAAGATGGGGACTTAAAAGAAAAATCATTGATGGAGTACAAAACTAGGATAATATTCCAGTATGTATAAACCCTCCCAAACCATAAAAAAAGTAAACCTAGAAATAATCAACGGACATCGAACTTAATTGGTGAATTGTAAATGATATTCCCTTTGTGGATGGATATCCCACAAACCACTGGAACAGTACCCCTTATTTAATATGTCGAATCACATGGAAATCCACTATATAGATAACACCCTACACTACATGAAACTATACAATGCATATAAAACATTTGACCATGTACAACAATGGTATGTGGTGGCTCACATCCAGTCATGTACACCACTTCAGTTCATATGAACCCCTTCACCCACATATAAGTATGCTATACCGGGAAGCCCCCATCCCAACTAGTAAAATGGTATGAAGAATGGGTTGTCTTCTAGATTCCCATAAATCCCTCTATGGCCTCTCCACTAACAAGTCCACTGGAATCAGGCCAATGCCGCATCCAAATCCCTTGACCCATATGACTAGTCCATCAGGAGGGTCAGCATGCCCTTGTGAGTCTTCACACTCAAGGTAAGTGGAGGCGCAATGGCAGTTCTCACAATGGTTTAGTCATCCTAGGAATCCTTAAATATACATTCTTGATGTAACCTAGAGTCTAACATTGGGATATTTACACTAACCTTTTCTTTTTAAGGATCATGGGAAATCTGTTACTTTCCCATTCATTGAGGGAAATTAACAAGTCAAATAGGTCATACATGGTATCCCTTGGATGCAAATAAATTCTTCTACCCTATACTAGAACTAATTTTAGGGAACTCATTCTAATGTATTCTTCAATCATTTTTATGGGAGGTGATGTTTTCTCCCCTATCTCGCCCTACATGGGATTTTTCTAGATAGATTACCAGACATGAATATCCTAGATATCAACACTGGTGAGGTTTTGACACATTTAAAGCACATTTCCTCTCTAATTAGGCCCATAGATGACCCCTCATCCACTATTTCTCACCCGACTTCCCTAAAAAAAGAAGGTAATGTGCACCTTTGTTGAAATATTCACATCATAAAGTTTCTCACATTAATCATGACTCATGTGGGATTAGGGATTACTGATTATACGAAATTCATACAAATTTAAAATGAACTATGGTAACTCTAATTCCATATCAAACCAGGTTACTTAGAATGCCTCTCTGCAGGCCCGAGCTCAATTGGACAACTTCCACACGTATGTACCACCCCTAATGAACTATGAGAACTCTAATTCATACATTAAAAATGATACATAGGATGTATTCGTAAAGTCCCTAGCTTAAGGGAATCCTTTTCAATGGTTAATCCCCAATCATTCCCCCCCCCCATGAATAGAGAACTCCAAACGATATAAGATCCATAATAAGTAGAACTATTAAATATTTCATTCCCAACTAACTAGTATAAATAGGAAGCCTCCCCAAGGCCCAATCCAGAGACCCAAATAACCCTAGTGTTCACCAAGACATATCCTCAGTCGGTCCTCATCGCATCCTAGGCCACTTTGTTGTATGGCCCACAAAAAATTCTGACTAGGAATCATATTCCAAGATGAGCTTTTCCCAAGATGTTAAACAACAAGGATGGGTCCTCGTCTATTGACATTAATTGTTTATTAGTCTAGTTAAGTGGAAATTAACTACAAGTGTTCTGATTCATCTCACGAGGATATGTGTGGATCCCATCACAAGGTATCAATCTCAATATCAAAAGATCTTCCTTCCTCCCTAGATGGTGATAATCTCTGGATCACCTCATATTATCGATTAAAATAGAAATGTATCTATAATTCCTGACCCATGAATATATATGGTTAAAATTGAAACCCAACGGTAATTTTCTGGAAAATCTAAGGGAAATAACCATTGATTCATGAACATCTGAACATTTATTAAATCTATAAGAGTCAAAAATTAGGAAATAATCCCCCCAAGGGTGGGATGAGCCTGCTCTCCCTTCCACATGACCAATGGAGTCCTTAAGTGTCGATGGAAAACCTGTCATACAACGAGCACGATCCATTGGAATGTTGGTCCATGAGTCATGGATACCAGTGATATTGGGTGTTTCTGGATCCATGAATAATCCTAATGGGGAATATATGTGGACCTTATACTTGATATGGTTGGATTGAAGAAACACATAACACCACACAATCACACATTGGGATCCTGAAAATGTGGCACCTCCTTCATAACATAAAAAGAATATACTACCCAATCCTAGTGGGACCGTCTCACCCAAACCCAGATGTGGTTTGACATGAATCAGGTCGAAAAAAATATGGTGATACCTACATGAAACTATCTATAATAATAAGAAATTAGTTGTTATCCATCATACCATTTCATGCACCCACACACAAGCACCAAATGACAAAACAATCATAGTGAACCTGATGTGAAAATAAATATAAAAACAAGAAATTCTTTTTTTTGTAGACAAATTAGTTAACCCACACACACACACCTCATGATGAAACCAATATGGAGAACCTGGTATTAATATTTAACCAATTAGGTGGGTCACCCCACCCCAATCCCAAAAAAAATTCAAAAGGAAGAGGGCCACGAAAGATTACCAATCTTGCATGTGACCACAAGATTCTACCATGATGAAGTTTAATTTATTATGATTATTACATGTATCACTTGTTTCACAGAGCTCTCTTCAATCCAATGGAATCTCTATAAATTACTCAGACATGTGCAGTACGGTTTGCACATGTGACCAGATCCTCGATATATTGGACTTCATTGGCTACTCATTATATGCAACATCAGGTTTCAAACATTCTGACTGAAGATTACCACCAATGTGGTGCACTCCCCATGCTGGAGCCGGTATGGAATTCCATTTAATTGGAAAAATATCGCCAGTTTTCACATCCATCGTGGCTGAAAATCCATTATAGGATGGCTCCATTGGCCTTCTCAAATCAATTTAACAAATATTCCCCAAAGCACAACAATGAATACCTACCTTATTATATAATGTAAGATGATGTGAACACCAATGAATTTTTCCCAGTTACAAAAGAACACCTCTCAAGGGATCCTTCTTGAGGACATCATCATCAGTGGCATACAACCTGATATCCTCAATCTAAAGAGGATCCAATGTTGGGGGATCCTACTAATGTCTAATGGACACATGCCAATCGGGATACCCATAGATAGTAGAAAATTCATAATCAAGAGATTTTTATCACAGTGGTTGTTCGGGGCATGGTCCTCCACACAAACACAATTACATATAAAGGGAAGGAATATGGCTATTCCCCACCTAATGAAGATTGACATGCAAATAAAATGACAATTTATGAGTGGGTACATGTCCAGGATCACCCCTATAAATTCCACCACATTAATAGGGTAAAAATGCATGAAAATGCATATTCATTCTAATTATTAATAATTTTGTTGTGCTAACTAAGTATAAAATTATTGGTATATTAAAACATATTACAATGTGCAAGAAGTCTTTCATCCAAATAAAATGGTAACCAGCATTCAGCATGTTCAAATACTTGATGATGAATTTCATGAACTGTATATAACTTTGGAGAAACACTAAAGGAATTCATACAAAACATTACATGAATATAAATCCAACCATCAAAATAAAGTGTTAGGAAAAAATGAGTAGTCGAATTCGTACATTTGAAAATCAAGATTCTGAGAAAAATACTATGGAAAAATAGCTTGAGAAAATTACTAATAGAAAATATTAATACCATAAATCAAATATGGTTGAATAAAGAGAAAATACTTGTTTTATCCCAACTAGTTGAGCACAGAATCATTATTCTACACCAAAACAAGAGAACCTATAGTACTCACTGTCAACTAGTAGAGGACTGGGGAAGGAAAAAAACTCGTGCTCTGATATCATAATGGTCATTCGTAATCATTCAAGAAAAAAATAAATCTCCATACATCATTTACACGATGGAGGATCAGATTCTTATTTGAGATTATATCCTCTAGTTTTATCGATACGCCAATGCATCAGTGGAAAAAATGAAGAATCGATCCCACAACCCAATATCCTCTGAAGGGGTGATTCATCCACCAAATCAGATAATCACTCTAGATTAGAACAACATCAACTCTACCATAAAAGAGGTTCGACAACTATATTCCATGATACAAGGACTACCAGATTTGGAAAAATACAAATTCTAATTGGGGGACCCCGGTTCAATGAAGTGGCTACTCTATGGCTGGCATATATCCTTTTCAAAATTCAAGATGTTCATTGTCATATCCATTTAACATCATGGGATCCAATTAGACAGGGACCCATAAATTAAGTACATTACAATCAATAAACGACCCCTATTTACTTCAATAGAGAACACTAAAATGAACCCTTCCAAAGGAAACCAGAAAATGAAGAGCACACTCATACGATTTTGCTCTACTAGAAGCTGGTGTTCTTTATGCCATCAAAAATATATTGATAGAGGATCAAGAAAATTTTGATCCATTTATAAATTATGTGAGTGACAGTACTAGTTTTGATGTACATCTGCACAATGTTGCTACGAGTGGTTCTGATGGTCCTCCCTAGAGAACCCACAAGGGCTTACTCCGTGGGCCAGAAATTATCTATCATGAGAGCCTATCTCTTGATGCATGTGAGAGTGTCCATCCCTATGACATATAGATCTAAAAGTAAGGAAGACCTCCCCTTGATTTATTCCACCATAATGGTCCTCCCTTGATTATACACTGCATATAATTGTCACCCTATAGTCAGATGTCATGATTTGATTGTATTCATTGCAATGATGGCAGTCAAAATGACGACCCACCCCACAGTGAAATCAATCAACGAGAAGGTCCTCCCTTCATTTTAGTTTACCCTAATGGAACAACCCATGATTTAAAATGCATAGATTCTTCCTATAACTAGAGAAATGATAGTAGTCACTCCATGATAGCAATATTTGTAAAGTCCCTCCCCTCAACGACACCATGAATCAAGAAGGCCTCCCCCTTACTGCAGTCCACCCTGAAGGTCCTCTCTTGGCTATACATCGTAGAATCTATCTCTATATCTAGAAAATATGTCGTGCTTATAGACCCCACCATCATTGCACCGACTATGAAAGTCCTCTCAGTAGTCAAAATTTACAATGGGGAGAATGACCTCCCCTCAACGAGCCAAATACAAGAAGGACATCATGTGAAATGCACTTGAAAAAATGGAGTACGATGTACGTGCTACTATCCCCATGACAAAAAATATCATTTCTCAACTTGAGGATGAACAAGGGACACACTCATCATCTGAGCCACCATTATACTATTCACATGTCAACAACTCTCCTGATATCCTCATTTCTTGGAATGTTATCATTAAAGAGTGTTCAAATCGGTTGAATCTTGTATTAGTGTCTCAGGAAGAATGAAATTATGATTTTTTTCTTAAGTAATGAGAAAATTCTAGTGGTAATATACTAGAATTGTATTAGACCATGGAAAAATTTTAGTTCAACATAACAAAAGAGTTTTCATAAAAATATATGCATAAAAACACCTCAATTTATGGAAAACATTAATTCATTTGAAAGTAAAATATTTTTCCCTATAAAGGCCAGGCATACCATGTTAATATGTAGGGATATATTCTTCAATATATCAACTTAGACATCCCTCCATCTGCATGGAATCCAAAATCTGAAAGGTGAATGATAGACCTTGGGTGTGCCTGTCACCATGCACTACACATGTTGCACTGCCTTATCAATAGTACACCATCTGGTGTTCATATTTGGGGATGGGGAAAAAATGGATCCCTACACTTCATCCCACTTCTCATATAGCAGAACCCACTATAAGTGACATCGTGCAATATCATCATAACCAAACATCAGTCAAATGAATCCCCAGAAAAGGGAATGGGGAATTCCTAAAAATAACCAACCTTGATCAAATCATTTAAGAATTAGGCACGACGAGAGAATGAAATAAAATATTTCATGAACTAGCTCACCAAGAACATCCATTATGCTTATATTCTAGGGGAAGACAACCACATATCACTGATAACACCCTCATTTTTAAGTGATTTAGGTGCATACCCATCACCATATTAAACTCACACATATATAGGAATGTGTGACATCACGAAAGTGGAATGGAAGAATAATCCATAGTAATATGGGACCATCCCCATTCCATAGGTCGAGGGGAATTTTTGAACAAAATTCCTATATAACACCACCATATCTGGTACAAATCACGTCAATAGAGGAATGGTAGAAACCACAACCGGTAGGGAAGGGGGATATTTTTCCTCAAATTGTTTCCCAATAGACGTCTCACTTCTACTGAATTGGGGGAACTATGGATAGATCGTTAACCCATTCTATCCCATTCCATGTCTTGCATCACCTATAATGATGGTCTAATGATAGGTCATATCATGGATCCATTCGAGTCACTCTTTTCTGAGAAACTCAAATAATATCAAAAAATAGCCAAATATAATCCAACAAAGGAAGAAAGAAGATTTCGTTCCAATCAACACCTGGTATGCCTCCACCAATGTGGTATGAATAAGTGAAATTTGGGGACATCGACACCACATACCTCACTGAAAATGATAAAAATAATGGGGAAAGCAGATAAGAGCTTTCCCTCCTAGAGATGGTCCATAATGATCCTGAAGGGGTGCACACTAGAAACCTAAGACTTTCATTAAACATGGGTTCCCCATCAGTCAATCCTCTATTTTACTTAACAATAATCCTAACCAAGGAGAGGAATAAGATCAAGGTCTATAACCCGCCCACATACATTCCATGAAGATGATTTCCCCATGCATGAGGAGAGATTCACACGAAAAGAGGAAGGATGAAAGTGATTAGGTGACTCAACGCAGATATGATAAGAGGTATCTGTCATACTGGGTATGTTCCTTAGTTGGAGAGTCAACACACACATCCATAAGATGTGCCTATTTCTCATAGGCTCATCCAAACTAATGAATAAATTCTAGGAATCCCATTCAAGGAAGTATCAGGACCATCAGTCTGACTAAAGCTTATAACAAGAGGATATCAAGATTTACCTTCATTGGGGAAGCCACATGAATAGACTCAAGAAGATCCACAAAGGATACCCTCATTTGGGTATCCTCCTCATGTTCCTGAAATTCCAAAACATCCAATAATCCCCCAACTGTTTTAGTCAATGTTCAGGTCCAACAATACATGCGTCAAGGGATCCTTAATACCATCATGTTATTGAAAACATGAATGGAAGTAATGGACGGGTGGTGTTCTCTGATACAACCTGATCAGAAACATTACCCAGAATGGATGAGAAACATCACACCTACACCAATTTTTGGTAGCCACATATTCATATTGTTCAATGGATCAGAGGACTCAAAAAACTTCTAATGCACTACTCTGCTTATTGTGATCCCATTATGGGAAATATGGTGCAACAAGAAGATGTGAAGATCAGATTCATTGTGAGGAACCTACAACATTCAGCCTTTATTTGGTACACAAATTATCATGATAACTCAATAACAGGATGTGAGGATCTCTGGTGTCATTTTCTATTCTAGTTCAGATTGAAAATGGAAAATATAGACATTAGTGATCTCATAATATGAAAATATCATGATAATGATAGATTCATAGGCTGCATTCCCAGTTGGAAAGGTTGGACATACTCCATGAACTAGCCACTCCCCCACTGTTAGATTATTTCCATGTGCATCAATAATCTCTAAGGTACGCTATGAACATCAATTATCCTAGTGAAATATACAGGTGTGTTTCGATAATTCTTCACCATCACTTAGATGATAAGTGATTCCTTACAATGGACTAATATAAAGTCCTAGGAAAAACATGTCGACCTTGTAAAAAGATAATGGAGATATGAATTGTATTCTATCATGTTTAAGCCGCTCTTACACCAGATCAACCATTAAGGCCCCCACCAACTTGTGCATGGCCTTCTGTACGTCAGCAACCACCACCTCCCTATCAAGACATCCTGTGGGGGACAAAATGAATCAATTCAAGGATCAAAAAAATAATATCTACTCAATCTGAGATGATCATGTCCACAGATACTTCATTATCGTAGTGAATTGAAACTTACTTCGGTTACCATGATTGAAGAGGGATGATAAAGTAGGTCTGGATGACCAGCCATATTACTTCCCTTTCCATATGATATTTGGACACAATATCCTTGAGTAATTTATCATCAAGGACATCCAATGAAAGATGATATATTCTAGACAGGTCGTGTTGTCTCCAGCGCCAGTGCAACTAGTGTATGTTTCAACTATTGATCCAGACGAAGAAGGGGATTGAAAGAATGATGTTAAAAATGGTTCATATGATTGATAGTTGGATGAATAAAAAACAATCAATTGAGATCATGGAATACTCTAGGCCTAGTTGAAACAACCAACCATGCCTCTGATGGCTCCCAATGAATCTAAGACATCTTCATGGGGCCCAAAATACTCGCAGGGTCGACCGCCCAAAATGCAGTCCAATCTGATGGAAAGAATACATGTTCAAGAAGATGAACATGTACCAAAGCCATAATTGTCTTTGAAACTATCAAATTTTATTCCCTCAAATATGAAGACACATGTACCTCCCCACAAAATGGAATAATGGGATCCACCCCACCAAAAGTCACAATGGGCACTGCCCCACCAAACAACAAAATAGAAACTTCCCCACCAAACGAAACAATGAGCACCACTCCATCAAACGACATAGCATGAAACTCCCCACCAAATGGAAAACATGAATTTCCCCTCCAATCAGTACTATTACAATAAGATAATGATGCAATGTCATCATATGAAGAGGAGATTATTTTAGGCTCATTCAATGTTATCCATTTGATGGATTCCTTCCCCAATGATGAATAGGTTTGTCAACTAAAATTCACTGCACCGAATTAGGGGCCAGACGAAGAAACTATAGAATCCATGGATATATTGGGAGACACAACCATGGAATAAATCCAGCTTACGACTGCACCCCCTCTCAAACTATATATCTAACTTACATCCACTAATAGACCATCTAGTTATTTTAATAGGCATAGAAAATTTTTCGTTCCCCCATTGGAAGCCACCATGATCCAATCCATCATGAAATATCCCACAGAGGATGAACAAATAATCAATTTCCCTCCGATGGAATGCATATCTTCCCAGCCCAATCCAAAGAGGCTAGAGGATCCTTCAGCTCTGATCCCAAGGGCTGAACCATCATCATCAAATAATAAATCCCCATAAAGCACTAGTTAATGAGCCTCACCATGCTAGGAAGTGGTGACCTTTGGATTTGAAATATTAAATTCTGGTCTAGATGGCTTCAGTACTAGCTAACATGTCTATCATAGGTACACTGAATCTATTAGATGATCTTAGGGATGCTATGATAGATGCTTTGCTGAGTCCCTATGATTTTGAAGTTGAATTAGTCACCACTGAATACTATTTAATGGAAATAAATCATGTGGAATTAAATTTAGTTATCTCCATCACAGATCAAGATGAAGATGTCATCATGCAAGGAAACATCAAACCGTTATATGTTTCTGGTATAATAAATCACGTTGATGCCTAAAAATTATTCATCAGAAAAGACTCTATGGTTAACTCCTACCACTATAGATGCTTCATCGGCTGGGATAAAATTTGGGAGATCTGATGCCCTACACCATGTCCCTACTGGGATATGACAAAAGTGAGAAAATCTATTTTGCCAAATAATACTCGAATCCCGATTGAGTGACATCATAGCTAACCTAGAATTTTTTTGTTGTATGAAATAATACATCCTTAAATGCTCTTCTAGGGAGGCCCTGGCTGCATAAACATGCAACAATTCCTCCTTCATTCCATCAGTGCCTAAAATATAACATTAATGGATTGAGTGGGACAATTCATGCCAATAAGGCCATATTTGAGTCATACGAGTCCCACTATATTGATGCTGGGATCTATGAACCAAATGGAAAATAGCCCTCACCTGAAAAAATCAATTAGGACGCTTCCCTAGAAGGTTTGGAAATGGTCCCCAAAGATCCCCTCAAATATATCAGAAAAAATACATACTTACTCTAATCGTAATGATAGCAGACATTCAAATAAAAATGTGTATTCATCAGTCCTCATGATTTCGGTTAGGACTTTTGATCCTGATAATGTTGAAAATATCACGAAATACCAAGATAATGGTGGGGATTCAGATGAACATTCCCCCACACTATCATTAATACTCTATAAATTTACCTCCTCACCCACTAAGGTGGGAGGAAGTGTCTCATTACATAAATAGGATACATAAACATCTTTAACCACCATGAAATATTTTCAAGAGAACCCCCTGCCAATTTCCAAGGTTGAAAATATGTCCTCACGCCCTAGATACAAAAATTACAGGTCCTCCCTCAACTATGGATAAATTGTTTCATGGATTCTTTGTCAATTAGAAGATGAAGAAGAAATTGATGAGGTGTATAGGTGGAATAAGAATACAAAAAGGATATCACTCTATAAATTTTGTAAGGCATCTCTACAACCATTGATGAACTAATTGAAAACAACATGGGTACTGATGTAGACCCTCGACCCACTCTGGTTAATGAGACCATGACATTTGAAGTGAATGTGGTATGCACCTCTTTCTTGAGGAAGAAACAAGATTCACTATTTAAATGATACAAAAATCTATGGTTCTGAACCAGAGAGGTCTAATCATCACCTAGACCTGCCAAAGGACCACCCAGGTTATAAAAAATTAACCAGAAGGATGCACCTGACACAAGTTTCCAAAATAGAGTCTGAATTTTACAAGTTCATGAAAGATAACATTCTTGGGGTTTTCCAATTTCCCATATTGATAGTAATTTTTTCCCAATCATGAAGGAAAATTGATAGATCAGGGTTTGCATTGATTACAGGGATGTCAACCAACAAAACCCAAAAGTTGACTTCCCAATCCCAATCACAAAATTCATGATCGAAACCACTCTTGAATATGAGTCTCTCTCTTTCGGGGAAATCCATCCATGATATAAGAATAACCAAATTTCCCAAGAATTCGATCAAACAATCTCATTTAGGGCTCCCCAGGGAGTGTTTCCCTAAAATTTGATTCCTTTTGATTTGAAAAATACCAGCACCACTTATCAGCAAGCGATTCACCACATTATCAAACCATTCCTAGGAATGTTCATTGAATGTTATTTTGATGATCTGATGGTAAATTCATGAAAGAGCTTAGACCATTTAGGAGGACAAGAAACCATCTTCAATAAACTGTGAAAAAACAGACTGAAAATGATCTCCCTAAAATGTGCTTTTGGTGTTACCTTAGGAAAATTACAAAGCTTCATCCTATGTTAGAATGAAATCAATGTCTACCCTGAGAAGAAAATATTCATCCTTGTAATTTCCCCACCTCACAACCTCACTAATTTGAGAGGATTCTCGGGGAACCTCTCTCACATTCAGATCTATATAGTCAACCTTGAATGAAAATATATATCCTTTAACATGATAATAAAAAAATGGTCGAATATTAGTAGACTAAAGACTACCAAGAAGCATTCAACAATCTCAAGAAATTTCTCTTGGTTACACCTATGCTAATTACACTTATTGATGGATGAACACACATTATATACATAGCCTCCTTGGAGAAATCCAAAATCACCTTCTTCACACATAATAATGATGCTCATAGTGAGAATATCGTCTATTATCTTAGCCGAACCATGATTGATAATGAGATGTGTTATTAAAATACTGAGAAGAGCTACCTTGAATTAGTATTTGTGGTCTAGAAGCTGAAACAATATTTTCAATAACACGTTGTCCATTTGGTCTCATGTAGTACCTCAATCAAATACATTCTCACTGCCTAATGTTGACGGAATGCCTTTCATGGTGGGTAGTCATCCTGTAGTAGTTTGATATATGTTTTATACCATATAATTCAACCAACGGTTAGACATTATCAAACTTCTATGAAGATAAAACCTTAACAGAAGTAAACCCATTAGACGTTGAATTACCTAATAAAGAGTTGTTCTCTATTCATGGTAACACCTAGAAGTAGGAAATACACTATGATGGTGTCTCCAGAAGCCTGACAGGAAAAATAATTTAATACACCAAATTCAACAATGTTAGTCATGGAGTTAAAATTGTATCCCTAAAAAAGAATCCCTCCCATATTCCTTCCTAATCTCACATTGGTAAATAAATAATAAAGAAGTGTACTAAGCCCTTATCGTATTCCCAGAACCTTCCCTCCATGTGAATGCAGAACAATTGAATATTAAAGGAAAAATATAAGTGGTTATCAAGAAACTCAATGGTGACTATAAAATCAAGAAAGAGGATATAATCCCTTTGTTGAACAATTTTTGAGAATTGATGGTAGGATTCCCATAATATCTAACACTTGGTTATGTCACTCATTTATATAATTCTCTAGATGATGAATTAACAAATACATACATAGCTTTGGATGATACCGATCCGATTGAAATAGTCATTAGTATTTCCCACTAATGGATGGTCTTACCATGTGTAAAGACCTGGATATTTTAAGGAAATTGTTTTCTTAAATACTTTGGAATTTTTTGTGTCTGTGGCTTCTAACGACACTTGATTCCGAGGCCCGGTGTGCCCAGAATCAATTTAGGAAGATTTTTTCAGGTATGTTCAATAAATGTACGTGAAAGTTTTTCTATCTTTTGAACCGGTGCTCGGAATTGAAATCTGAGGACACCGATTAACTCACAACGTCGATAATTGCTTATGGGGACATTTACCGCAGTTGCGTTTTATGCGGGTTGAATGTAAAAAATTGGGGTTTAATTAAGAAGATAAATAATGTTGTTAGAACACTTTTATATATCTATTGTAGTTTATTACTCCCATGGGAAGTTATTGGTGGGGCCCACACCCACCCAACATCCCATGTGTGGATATTTGAGATGTGGGGCCCACACGATCCCCAACCATTCAGCTCACATAACTCTCTTAAAACTCTCCAATTAAATTCCCTTCTTTTAACGAGACACCCCCCCTAATTATGAGAACTTTTTCTCTCCCTCTCTCCCTCTTTAATGTTTTCCAACACATGTTAATCAATGAATTCAAACTCTTAGATTAATTAAATTATGTTGTTTGAATTTTGAATTGCATGTGTTAATTAAATAATGGCATTGGAATATTATTTTATTATTGGGGGCATTCGTTGTGTTAAGGATAGTTGGGAGAGAGCTCTTGAGAGAGAGAGAGAAAAGTATTCCTCTCCTCATTGAAGAATAGTTTTCTTCTCCGACAAAGAACATCAATCTTCAACGATGAAAGAATCGGCGAAGAAAGCTCTATGTTTCTCCAATCATATTCTTCCTCTGTGTCAGGGGAGGAGACACCGATGTGGGGAACTCGCCAACGATGATAGCTCCATCTCCGACATTGATGAAGTCACATCACTTTTTTCATCTAAGATGAACAAACCATATTCGAGGTAGGGGTTTGTTCATTTTGAAGTGTTTATCTCGTACCCCGTTCTTTGTTGGAAATCATTGTTTAATTTTGGACAACTGCTTCCACCTACCAAGGAGGGTGCGAGAAGAATGAACATGGCCCGAAGACCCTATGCAGTCTCTTTTGATTGCGATGTAAATCATTACAAGAAGGTGGTGATGAATGGGAGTGGCGGTACTGTGCCAGCCGCTTACGGAATTACCGATGTCCGCAACCATGGGCTGATCGACCGAGGAAGAACCGACTAGCCATAGCCAGCCAGGATGAAGGGAGGAATTGCAGTGCCCCACAGTGCCATGCTGCAGAAGACCGTGACCCCCATTCCGCAGGTTGCTTCGGCGGATGAAATGGCTGGCCCGTCGGACGATCGGGCGGAGGAGAGCTGTGGCGTCGCACCGGACGAAATGCGGCCCGCCCGTGTGGGCCGATTGAACCAAGAAGTCCGACTGGCTTTGGTCGGATGGTTAGAGAGGGAGGCGCCACTTGGTGCCGCCAGTTCGGGCAACTGGGCCCCCCCCACATTGGACCACTCGGCCAGCCGGCCGAGCCGCGGCCGGGCCGCGCCACCTAAGGCCTGGACACGCACCCTCGGGCTGGGTTGTGCCCCTCGAGTCGAGTCGCACATTTCATCAGGCCGGTCTGACACCCCATTCTGGGTCGGACCCACCAGAACTGGGGTAACCCGACCCGTCAGCCCACTGGGCTTAACGGGTCGGGCCCATTTTTCACTTAAGGGTGAATATCTTAAAGAATGCACATCTGATCGACGCGATGTCTATGGCACTAGGACCGTTACGATGAGGTAGTACTTTTTCAATACTCTAAGTGAGTTTTGTATGACATTGAAAAATAGTCGGGCTTGAAACGGTCATATTTTCCAACTGGGCCCCTGGAACGAAAAAGCCAATATCTCTCAGACCGAGCATCTGATTGACGCACCATTTGTCACATTGAGTTCCTTTTGACAAGATGGAACATTGGGATACATCAACTATGAACATCGTGATATTTGATGTATCGACCCCCTTTGGCTCGAGGAGCGGACCCTCCTGGAATGGAGTGTGTTGTGTCCGGGGAACCTAGAGTTGGCTTCGATGACGACGACTACCGTGCGGGGATCCTCCATGGGTTCGACGATGATTACTACTATTCATGGATCCTTTGTGGGTTCGACAGTGGTGATGACATTACATGGATCCTCCATGGGTTTGAGAGCGATGTCTACTGTACTTGGATCCTTCGTGGGAATGGTAGTGGTGACGACTGTACTTGTATCCTCCGTGGGTTCGTCTACAATGACTTCTGTACTAGGTTCCTACGTGGGTATGATAGAGGAGATGATTTAGAGGATACATTGAATCATCTCTACCAATCCTCGTGAGTTGTTTACATGTGTGAGCTGAGTCTTGACTTTTAATCATTATCATTGATGGGATTGACTTCATTACTGTGTGGACTGGGTTGTGATTGGGTTCGAGAGTTCGAGCCGAACAGGAATTGACGACTTAGGTATATGTATGGGCATATACCTAAGTATAGTTGGTTGATACTTTGCGATTGTATATTTCCCTTTTGGATTATTCTATGTGGATTTTGGGCGACCTTTGGGGGTCTCGATGTCTCTACTGAGTATCGTATACTCACCCCTGCACGGGTTATGCCTGCACTACTTTGGGTTGGATGCAGACGACAGACAACATAGATCGAGGTGGAGGTTTGTGGAGCTGGATGGTACCTGGAGGTGGACCACTTGGCGGAACGTACATGGGACAGATAGCCAGACCAGAGGAGGAGAGGATACCATCTGTACCCACCCTTCAGGTGGGATATACGGGGGATGACTCAGTGGTTTCCACTTTACATTACTAATGTTGTACTTTCTTTTCAATTGTACTATACTTATAGTTGGGTTTGTATATTGGCTCATTTACTTTTCATAACTTACTTTTGTACTCAGTTTTACTTAGTCCTTACTTCACTTGGGTACTTTGTTGTGTTTGTTTACTTTTATAAAGGAAATTCCTTCCCTTTTTCCGGGATTTACACCTTTGGTGCCAGGCGCCAGCCCCTGGTCTATGGAAGGTGGGCTTGGGGTAGTCACGACACATGACCCAAGGACGGGTCGTGAAAAATTTGTATCAGAGTACTTGGTTCTACCACAAAACTGAGGAATCTGATAATTTCATTTCTTTGAAGCAATAGTGTTATGTGCATTGAGTGTGGTTTTCAGTCCAGGGAGTCCAGGGATGGTGTGGCAGCTAACATATCCATTCACTAGGACCCTGACCCCTGATTTCAGACTTAGTGCACGAAAACATTGATTGCATGTGTGTTTCAAAAGTTTTCATTGCGATTACTTTGTCTCAGCTCACCAGGTATACTATTTGACCGTGGTTCACCTGTTTATTTTCAGGATGGCCCCACGAAGGTGCCAGCTAGTGTTCTGAGTGACGTGCGAGATTGGCAGCTCATCGAGCGATGAGACCTCGGTGCAGGGCCCAATCACAACGGAGGCACCAGTGGTACCACTACCCGCTGAGCCATTGATACTACCAGCCCCAGTAGTAGAGGGTGCACACCAACTAAGCGCATTGCATGAGTTTTAGCGACAAATGCTGCCCAGGTTCTGCAGAGAGACATACCCTCAGGAAGACGAGGATTGGATGGAGGATATCGTCAGAGTCTTCAGATTGTAAGGGACACTAGCTGACCTTATGGTCCTTGATGCGAGTCTACTGCATGCTGCAGTAGGTAGATGGTGGAGCCTGATGCTCTAGGTGCATGACAAGGCATCTCTACTTTGGACAGACTCTGAGAGTCTCTTCCATTCAGAGTTTGTTCCTACCACCCTTCGTACGGTGCAGATTCAGGAGTTACTTCATCTGCGGCAGGGCAATATGACAGTAGCTCAGTACTCAATGAGGTTTACTGACCTCTCACGCTACTCCACAGTCATGGTACGAGACCCATTATTTTGGGCCTGGACCTTCGAGCAGGGACTGAGGGATGAGATCAGGGCTTCGATGATCTCCCTCAGCATTTCGATGTAGGCAGGAGTGCTAGAGCAAGCCCTTCTTGTAGAGAGATTTATTGCTGAGCCAATGCCAGCAGTGAGACCCACCATAGGACGACACATAGTGGAGTCTTCTACAGCCGGCAGTAGATAGATGTCGCAGAGGTCAAACAGGACAAGGCCATCAGGTGGGAGACCTTGGGATACTGGTTCGGAGATGTGTGGCACATGAAACATAGCCAGCCATTTGAGGGGCAGATAGTTCTATGCAAGTGGCACGAAGGGTCACATGGCTCGGGACTGCCCGACACTCCATGTGGACGAGCAGGAGACTGTAGATATACATTCTAGGAATAGGAAGAGGTTCGACCATGGTGGTCCATAGGGAGCATGCAAACAAGGCAGAGGAGCTGGCCGAGCAGCAGGTTGTGGACGACGCTTTGAGGCTCTACCACCACCACCACTTAGAGGACCACCCCCGACTACAGGGAGCTGGAAGACATGGGCAGGCTCAGCTGCATTCGGTCGAGGCCTATGACCACGGTGCAAAGAAGATGATTCGAGGTACTATTTGTGTCTACTCCAACCTTGATGCAGTACTTATAGATACCAGAGCGAGTAATTATTTGACTTCCTCTGCCCTTTTTCAGAGCTCAGATATTCGGATGGAGCTGTTAGCTCGATCCTTACGACAAGAGACTCCTACGAGAGAAAACTGGATGATTATGCATTGGTTCAGGTAGTGTGATCATACTCTAGTAGGTGAGAGCATTAGATGGGATCTTCTTGTAGTAGCGTTGAGGCCTTACGACATCATCTTGGGTATGGACTGGGTGTCTGTAGTCCATGCTCATATTGACTGCATTAGCCGCAAAGTGCGGTGTGTCCACACGGATGGGACATGGTTCACCTTCACCGACAAGAAGGGATTATTTGCAGCGTAGTATGGACTTATGCAGAGGAGTGGGTAGCTAATCAAACATCAGTTGGATAGTCTCGTCCTAGGAGCGATTGATGTGCGGAGTCCGTGTTTTCCTATTGTGGTGGATCAGTATGCGGATGTTTTTTCTGATGATATTCCAGGACTACCTCATCACAAAGAGGTAGAATTATACATTGACCTATACCCTAGGACAGCCCCGATATCTACTACAGGATATGGGATGGCTCCCGCTGAGCTTCGTGAGCTGTGAGTACAGATGGAGGACTTATAGGGAAAGGGATTCATCCGACCTAGTGCTTCACCCTGGGATTCTCTGATTCTATTTTCCAAGAAGGCAGATGGGAGCTTATGACTATTTTTAGACTACTGTCTCCTAAATCAGTTGATAGTAAAGAAAAAGTACCCACTATCGAGGATTGACAACCTCTTTGATCAGCTCAAGGGAGCATGATAGTTCTCGAAGATAGACCTCAGGTCAGGCTATCACCTGCTCAGAGTTCGATACGAGGATGTGCAGAAGACCACCTCTAGGTGTTAGTATGGCCACTATGAGTTCTTAGTTATGCCCTTAGGAGTAACAAAAGCTCTAGCCATGTTAATGGGTCTCATGAACAATATCATCCAGCTTTACCTCGATCGTTTTTTCACAGTCTTCATCGACGACATAATGATTCACTGGACTAATGAGGAGGAGCATGCCTACCACTTGCGGGTTGTACAAGACACACTCATAGAGAACCAGCTCTATGATAAGCTCTCTAAGTGCTAGTTCTGGATTCGAGAGATTCATTTCTTGAGACACGTCATCTCATAGGATGGGGTTTTAGTGGACCTAGCAATGATCTAGGTGGTACTTTCTTGGGAGCCACCCAAGAGCATGACAGAGGTGAAGAGTTTCTTAGGTCTTGCTGGGTACTATCAGATATTTTTGTCAGACTTCTCCAGAGTTGTTGCACCACATTCAACGTTGACGAAGTAGGGGAAACCCTTTATGTGGTCAGAGAGATGTTAGAAGAGCTCTCCGGAGCTAAGGCAAAGTTTGACCACTGCACCCATCTTGAAGATACCAGAAGAGGGTGTATGATATGTGGTTTACTACGACACATCCGGGACCAGACATGGGTGTTTCCTAATGCAGGAGCGGGCAGTGATGGCCTATGTTTCACTATAGTTGATGCAGCATGAGCAGAACTACTACACCCATAACCTATAGTTAGTAGCAGTGGTCTTCTCCTTGAAGATCTGGTGGCACTATCTGATGGGAGAGCGCTTTACAGTCTACTCTGACCACCTGAGTCTTAGTTACGTCTTCTCACAGATGGACCTAAACCTGAGACAGTGGTGATGGATCGAGTTCCTTTTGGACTATAACATCGAGATAGTATATACCCTTGGGAAGGGGAACATAGTAGCAGATGCTCTCAGTAGGAGATCAGGCATCCAACTACTAGGAGAGGTGACAGTGCAGCTAGCTGTGTTGCAGATATCCTTTGTGGATTGAGATAGAGTAGCCTTTCTACAGTCACTCACATTCACTACTCCACTCCTTCAACATGTAAGTGAGTCACATCATTGGGACGTTGACTGTGAGACACGACGTGCTCTGATATCCACAGGGCATACACCTGATGGTTTTTTTTGAAAGAGGTGAACATGTGATCCTTTTAAAGGGACGTACTATGGTACCAGTTGCATTACAGTTTGAAGTGCTGAGGGATTTTCACACATTCCATCTAGTAGTATATCTAGGAGTCGTGAAGATGTACCGGGATCTCAGTTGACAGCACTGGTGGCCGGGCATGAATAAGACTGTAGTAGAGTTCGTTTCATGATGCCTCACTTGTCATCAAGTGAAGGCGGAGCACCAGGTACCAGCAGGCTTGGTACAGACCTTAGAGGTCACGCAGTGGAAGTGGGATGAGATATCAATGGATTTCGTGACGGGGTTTCCACGTACATCTTGGGGACACAACTGTATTTGGGTGATTATATACCGACTCACCATGTCGGGCCACTTCCTACCGATCAGAGAGCAGGGCTCAGTAGAGAGATTGGGATGCCTCTACATTGAGGAGATCGTACGACTTCATGGTGTGTCATCTTCTATCATCTCTGATCGAGATGCTCTCTTTAATTCCCAGCATTGGAAGGGGTTACATGAGGCTTTTGGGATGCACCTACGTCTGAGCATCGCCTTCCATCCTCAGACGGATGGCGAAATAGAGAGGGACATTCAGACTCTCGAGGAAATGCTCCGTGCTTGTATCCATGACTTTTCTCGTAGTTGGGAGGATCACCTACCCTTGGTGTAGTTTTCAATCAACAATGACTACCACTCCACCATTAGGATGAAACCTTATGAGGCACTATACGGTTGACAATGTAGATCACCTCTGTGCTGGACTGACCATGGGGAGTCAGCACTGGTCGGACCAGAGATGGTTCAGGCTACGATTGAGAATGTGTAGATCATCGAGTAGTGTATGAAGATGGAACATAGAAGACCAAAGTCCAATGATGATAGGAGATGGAGGCCATTGGAGTTTGAGGATGGTGACCATGGTTTCCTACGGGTCTCACCTGGACGAGGTCTACAGAGATTTGGTCGGGGTGACAAGTTATCTCCGCACTTTATCAGACCATTCCAGGTCCTCAACAGGGTAGGCAAGGTGGATTACCGCCTGGCCCTTCCACCTCTGTTGCACCGGGTGCATGACATCTTCCACGTATCCCAACTGAGGAGATATGTGCATGACCCATCACACATCATCGATCATGGGGAGCTGGAAATAAATGATGGGGAAACATTCACAAAGGTAACAGTGGAGATTGAGGATTGATAGGAGCAGGTCCTACGTGGGCGGTCGATTCCTTGGGGGTGTGCATTCGCTGGTATCACGAGAACATCCAGGAGAGCACCTAGGAGTTGGAGGCTCAAATGCGTGCTCAGTACCCTTATTTGTTCCCTTAGTGTATGATTTAGCTTTACGAGGACGTAAATCCCTTAGGTGGGAGTAATTAATAATAAATGGAAATTTCATGGAAATTTGTTTCTTAAATACATTGGAATTTTTCGAGTCAGTGGCTTCTGACGGCACTTGATTCTGAGGCCCGGTGTGCTGGGAATCAATTTTCAAAGTTTTATTCGGGTACATTCAGTAAACGTACATGTAGGTTTTTCTATTTTTTGAACCGGTGCTCAGAATTGAAATACGAGAAACCAATGAACTCACAACGCCGGTAATTTATTAAGGGGACCTTTACCGCAATTGTGTTTTATGCAGGTTGAAATATAAAAATTGGGGTTTAATTAAGAAGTTAAATAAAATTTTCAGAACAATTTTATATATCTATGGAAGTTAATTCCTCCCATGGCATGTTATTGGTGGGTCCCACACCCACCCAACTTCCCATACTCGGATATTTGAGAGGTGGGGATCACACGAGCCCCAACCTTTCATCTACCATAACTCTCTTCAAGATCACCAAATTAATTTCCCTTCATTTAATGCGAAAACCCCCCCTAATTATGAGAATTATTCCTCTCCCTCTTCAATGTTTTCCAACACATGTTAACCTGAATTCTAACTCCTCAATTAACTAAATTCAATGGTTTGAATTTTGAATTGCACGTGTTAAAAAATAATAACATTATCCTATTATTATTTTTTTCGGGGAATTCCTTGTGTTAAGGAGATTTGGGAGAGAGATATTGAGAGAGAGAGAAAAGTATTCCTCTCCTCAACGAAGAAAGATTTTCTTCTCCAATGAAGAACACCAACCCTCAATGAAGAACGACTCGGCGATGAATGCTACATGATTATCCAATCCTATTCTTCCTCTGTGTTAGATGAGGGGACACCGATGTGGGGAACTCACCAACGTCGACATTTCATTCTCCAACATTGATGAAGATGCATCACTTTCCGCATCTACGATTTAAAAACCTTATTCAAGGTAGGGTTTTGTTCATGTTTATGTTTTTCTCTCATACCCCATTCTTTTTTGGAAATCATTGTTTATTTTCGGCCAACTACTACCACCTAACACGGAGGGCGCTGGCCGAACGCACACGGCTTGAAGACCCTCTGTTGTCTCTTTTGATTGCGATGGAAATCATGAAAAGAAGGTGGAGATGAATGAGACAGGCAGTCGTGCGCCAGCTTCATGCAGAAGTACTACGGCCAGCAACCGCGAGCCTCTTGACCGAGGAAGAACAGCCTGACCATAGTCGACCGGGCTGAAGGGAGGAACTGTGGCTCCACACGGTGCCGCGCTGGGGAAGACCACGACCTGCATTCCACGAGCCTCTTCGAAGGAAGAACCGGCTGGTCCGTCGGGCGGCCGGGTGGAGGAGAGACGCGACGCCGGGAGGGCACCGTGCCAGACGAACTGTGGCCCGCCCGTGCGGGCCGCTTGCTCCAAGAAGGCCGGCCGACTTCAGCCGTCTGGTTCGGGAGGGCGGCCCCACTTGGTGTCACCGATTTGGGTAGCCAGAGGGCTGGCCCCCCACCTCGGACCTCTCGGAAAGCAGGCCGATCCGCGGTCGGGCCGCGCCCTGCCGTGTGGAGCAGCACCGCGCCGGGCTGGGCCGCGCCCCGCTGGGCCGCACCACCTCGGGTCGGGCTCACCACCTCGGGCCGGGCCATGCCCCTCGGGCCAAGTTGTGCATTTCATCAGTCCGGTCCGACACCCCTGCCGGGTCGGACCCGCCAAAACGGGATTAACCCGACCCGTGGGCCCACTGGGCTTAACGAGTCGGGACCATTTTTCACTTAAGGGTGAATATCTTAAAGACTGTGCGTCCGATCGATGCGCCGTCTACGGAAATAGGACCCTTATGACGAGGCAGTCCTTTTGTGATACTATAAGTGGGTTTTGGACAATATTGGAGAATATATGGTCTTGGAATGAGCATATTTCCAACCGGGCCCCTGGAAAGAATAAGCCAACCTCTCTCAGACCGTGTGTCTGATTGATGTGTCGTCTGTCACATTGAGTTGCTTTTGAAGAGACAGAGCTTTGTGATACATCATCTCTGAACTTCGTCACAGTTGATGTATCGACCCCCTTTTCCTCGAGGAGTGGACAGTCCCAGAATTGAGTGTGATGTGTGTGGGAACCCTAGAGCTGGTTGTGACGACGATGACTAATGTTCTGGGATCCTTCGTGGGTTCAACGACGACGAATACTATACTTGAATCCTCCACGGGTTCGGTATTGGTGAAGACTGTACTTGGATCCTTCGTGGGTTTGGCAGTGATTACTACTGTACTTAGATCCTCTATGGGTTAGGTAGTGGTGACGACTGTACTTTGATCCTCCGTGGGTTCGGCAGCGATAACTTCTGTACTAGGATCCTATGTGGGTTCGGCATAGGAGATGATTCAGAGGATAAATCTAATCATATCCACCCCTCTTCGTGAGTAGTATACATGTGTGAGCTGAGTCTTAACATTCAATCATTATCATTTATGTGATTGACCTCTTTCCTGTGTGGACTGGGTTGTTCTTGGGCTCGAGAGTTGGAGCCAAACTGGAATTGATGACATAGTTATATGTATGGGAATATACCTAAGTGGTGTCGGTTGATACTTCATGAATGTATATTTCCTTTGTGGTTTATCCTTCGTGGATTCTGGGAGACCTTTGGGGTTCTCGAGGTCTCTATTGAGTATCGTATACTCACCCCTGCACAAGCTATGCCTGCACTACTTTTTGTAGGATGTAGATGACAGACAACACTGATCGAGGTGGAGGTTTGTGGAGAGGGACGGTACCTGGAGGTGGATCACTTGGCGAAACGTAGACGAGGTGGAAGGTCAAACCCGAGGAGCTGAGGAGACCATCTGTACCCACCCTTCAAGTGGGATATCTGGGGGACGACTCAGTGGTTTCCACTTTACTTTACTGTTGTTGTACTTTCTTTTCAGTTGTACTGTACTTACAGTTGTGTTTGTATACTGGCCCATTTACATTTCAACACTTACTTTTGTACTCATTTTTACATAGTTCTAACTTCTCTTGCATAATCTATTGTGTTTGTTTACTTGTAGAAAGGCAATACCTTTCCTTTTTCTGGGATTTACGCCTTTGGTGCTAGTCGCCAGATCCTGGCCTATGGAAGGCGGGCTTGGGGTAGTCACGACACGGGCCCCGAGGACGGGACATGACACCATTAATTAAGGCCAAAACATAATAATTAATAAGATCAGTCCCATATCTGAGCCGTATGGTCCTACCACTTTCTAGTTGACTTCGGTTGTGGACAATAGTAAAAAGGAAAAACTCCTACTCAAATAGGGCTATAGGGGAACAGATCTGAAGAGTATTAGTCAACATCATGCTATACAATGGCTCAAACTAGAAAAAGCATCTTTATAAGTGACGCCTTGATGGAGTCATTATCAGGTATGTTAATAGGGAAGAGACCACCACTATTATGAAATATGTGAATCCATGAACTTTTGGGGAACACCTATACGCATCCAAACAATATCATAAAATTTGAAGGATTTGGTACTATAGTATCACCATGATGCATGATTGTAACAATTTCACAAAAAAGTGTCATTTGTACCAATTCCATGCCAACATCATCCACCAACCCTTGGAGTTTCTTCACAAAGCTATGTATTGTTAGACATTCATTATACAGTGAATGGATGTTGTGGGACCTTATACTCTTGCAACAACAAGACAATTAGTTCATTATCACAGTAACTGACTTCTTGTACAAATGGGAAGAAGCTGAACCCCTTAATGAATTTGGATAATTAATCCTTATCATATTTATGAAATAAAAATTCATCACAATTTTGGATGTACCTTCTACAATAGTGATGAAAAACGACAACAATTTATTCTCTATTAAATTGGAAAAACACTACTAGGTGTATGGTTCCAATCCAAAAGTTCAACCTGCTACGATGATGTTTCCAATAGAGAGACATATTTTTTCACCAAGACAATATCAAAAATACTCCAAAAGATGGTAGACAATGATATGAAATTGTGGATAGACAAGATCCTCCATGTTCTTTGGGATTACTGGACCACAAGCTGCACTACCACTCGTATGACCTCAAATTCATTAGTATATGGGAGAGAGATGGTTCTGCCCATTGAAATTAATCTTAAATCACACCTCATCACTATCTTTGATCAAATATATTTAGATGATACATCCCAAAAAAATATATGATGAGTTGGATTAGTTGGATGAGAAAATATTGCACACTTTAAACCCTCTGTAAGTCTACCAAAATCGGATTTCATGAGACTTAATTTAGAAAGTTTCTTCAGGTCATTCCCCGATGGAGAAATGGTGTTGGTCCTTAGATGCCAAATGATACTTGGGAAGAAGCCTCTGATGATGGATCCAAAATGGGAAGGTCCATATGTGATGTATAATGTTTACTCTAATGGATTGTATTCCCTGAACTCAAAGGATGGACAACTCACCAAATCATCCACCATTATGTGGTTCCTGAAGAATAATATTACATAATCATGATCAAAATCATCTTTTATAAATGATTTTAAACTACATAATGTTTCCTACATAAATCCCTCTTGGCATTAAACTATTTTTAATACATTGTGACTACATAACAATAAATTACATGATGATGTTATCCATGCTATATGACTTAAAATTGCTCATCACATTCATCCAAGTTTCATGATGTTAAAATTCTCAATATCATCATCCTAACTACAAGAGGATAAATTGCATGGTGATCATTGTGTCCTGCACAATGATCAATTGCACACGAATTAGATATGTTCAAGAGAATGATAAACAAATTCTCCCCTTCCTTGAGTGTGGTTCGAGGCTATACAGTTAGGGATATTTACAGAACTACGTATGACTTGATTTATATTCATCAATGGGAAAAGTAGAGACACCATGACCAGAGGTCTTATTCCAACCATCAGACGACACAAAAAGCCTCTGCAATATCCTCTATCTCCCCTATACTACAAGGGAACTCCACAACTCTCATTGTTTCTCACACATAGTATAACTCATGTGGGCTAATGAATTATGGTTAGGGTTTTCCATGAATACACAAATCATATAATATAATAATAATCCCATCATCTTCAAAGCATGGTATAAAATGAAACACTCCCCATGCATAGGTAAACTTGAAATGGTATTCCATAGAACTACGTATGCATTGATTCCTACCCTCACAGGATATGTAGTGATTCTTGGATCAAACATCCTAGTCTATCCACTAATCAAAATCAATAATTTCCTTCTCCGTGTCTAAATGTCAGACTTGCATAGGGATGTTTTGAGTCATAACCCCATGATATTAATTTGAATTTTCCCAAAAATGGTCTCATCGTAGGGAACATTGCCTCTGTCAACATTAACCTACCTTGACATTCTATTGAACTACATACGGATTGATACCTACCCTCGTAGGATACGCAGTGACACGAGAATCATTCCTCATGGCCTAGCTGTTATAAACAAATGATGACCCCACCCCCATTACGTGCATAGTTTTGACCGGTATAGTGAACATAATTTATTCAAACTATATAAATCGTAATTCACTTCCATCAATGAGATACATCATTACAACATGATCTTTTATCCTTGTCTAACTACCACTCGTAACAAAATGCATATTTTATACTTTCAACTACATCTGCCTTATGGGGGGATTCCATGGATATTTCTTTTTTCTCACACTGAGCATAGATCACATGATATTAGGAATGGTGGTAAAGGTTACCGCCTAGAATAATAGTTGACACATATATTCAAGAGGCCCATTTTAAAAAAATGGTTAAAAATACCATCGTATCCCTATACGTGAGCCAAACCTATACATGGACGCATCTCTAGAACTATGTGTGGATTCAATCCAAATCTCGTAGAATACAAAGTGACTCCATGGTTCTTCATCATGTTCATACCACACCCAAAAAATTCCCACTTCCCTGTGTATGGATCAGACATATGTATGGAATTTCTTTGATGTATTATGCATAACCTGATTCCTACTCTCAAAGTATACATAGAGACACCTTTACACTAAGTCTTGTTTCTTCCACCAGATGATACAAATGCCCCCTCTATGAGAACATGTTAGATTTGCACAGATAGATCTTGAAAACTACATATGGTTTGATTCCTTCCCTCATATGATATGTATAATCTCCTAGATCCTTCCTCATATTCCATCCTCCATACAATGAGAAAATGACCCCCACCCCAATATCCAACATGGGACATACATATTGTTGTAGGTGATATAAAATCTACAATCATACATCCCAAAAGTTCCAAATTACCATTCATCCCCTTACATAAAAATACGATCTATGTAGAGGATCTCTTACTTCAAAACTGATCTTGGTATGGATATTTGTTACATACCCAAACATCCACTTTTCATCTGTCATCCTCCATGCCCATGAAATATCATATATTCATAATTAACCATGGATATTGGAAATAGATGCCTACTATCATGCTGAAAACATCGTTTTTCTATGCGCATTATATTGTGGAAATTATACATACATTTCCCACAAAAACTTCCTTCTGACCAATGGAAAATTTTCTTGTAAGAGAGGTTGTTTCCACCTCCGTACGCTCATTGAAACATTAACCTTGCATGATCCCTCCAGACTCTAGGGCTCCAATACTCATGGTTAAAAAATCTTCTCCCCCTCATTTATTAGGTTTACCAAAAATTTACCAGCCTTATTATCTTATAGTATTGAATGTTTCCTTTCATAATTCATCCATACAAAAAGATGATTAAACTATGTTGTCGACATCCTTCCCACGTGATGTTCAACTATACGAAAGATGCCCTGATCGCATGAGAATAAATAAAACGATGAATTCTTCAATGCTACTCAATATTAATGAATTTTCCCTCCAAATAATCACCAAATGATGTTAAATTGCATTGTTTAAAAAATATATTTTCCTTGATCCTAAAATCCCAAGGTGATTGAGTGAAACCCTTGTCATCCCTTTTTTCTTGCAGTGAGCATATATCATGTGGGCTTAAGAATTTTGAATGGGGACTCTTCACATGGTCATGACGTGTCAATCAGCAATGACTGACCCTACTGGCATGACATTAAATGACATATTGGTCATTTCCCCTCCATATTGGGAAACCTAATGACCTAACCGAATGACATTATAATACAATGTACCCAAAAATTACAAAATTCACCTCCCACTGCCTATGAATCATACACTGGTAGGGTGTCCAATTGATCAGTGACATGATTTCCAATCATGGGCCTTTCCCAACTAAGGAAATAAAAATTCTTCACCCCATAAATGAGTTAGATTAGTGTGGGGGTGTTCACAACTATTTTGGTAAATCACTTCTCTAATGATTCAAATGTATCCAAACACACTCCCTCCAAGTGTCAAAATCTATGATTTGAGTGATATGAGATCATCATAATCATCCATATCCATCAGAAGTGGACAGTCAGTGTACACTAAACACCTTTTCGTGACTATTCATACAATACCCTAGCATATTTTCATATGTTTCCCCTAAAAATGGCATGTCAACCAAAGGAAATGTTGTCCTAGGAGAGTATTTTATTATTTTCTTGTGAGTAATGACTTATAAACCCCATGTCCTTCCTCTTGATCCATGATCCCATGAATCCATGGTTTACAAATTATTTCATACTAACATATTTGATAGGTCAAAACATCCTAGATCGATTACCCTACAATTATTCAGGGATTCTACATCAACATCTTCATCACATGTTCTTTTAATTATATGAAAATCGATACTAAATTTTCACCCTTAATCTAGGTGATTAAAAAGGTCATTTCCCCACAAGACCCTACTCAAGAAATGAATCTATGAAGGAATGTTGTAAACACACCCCACCTCTTTAGTGAATCTGTATCCAAACAAAAATTCCCCATCAATATGCGTGAATCAGATCATTAATGAAATGATCTTGAAAAGGAATACATACATCTTTATTTCAATCATCACATGATATGTAGTGACATATGAAACTCATATCTTATATTCATCTATGAATAAAAATTATCCCATCACTTCCTGCATAAGGGTTGGACATGCATAAGAAAAAAACTCATATGGATAAGATAGAAATTCATCAAATTATTCTCAATATTCCTTGAAAATTACAACATGAAATAACCCCTTTTCCCAATTTTGAACCCCTATCAACACATCCATAATCTAATTCCATGATGTTCAAAATCTACATAATCATCCATGTCTTTTATATATGGATGACTAGTGTCCACTGAAAATTCAAATCATGCCTCTATGGCCCTTATTTTGTTTCCAATAAAAACAACTTGTTAAATAAAGGGAAATTCATGCATAAGGGAAGTTGTTACTTAGTACATACTCCCCTAAAAAATTTATGTCCAAATTCAAAACATGGATTCAAATCCCCTAGATTTTGTTTTACATATTTTCCATTTTTCACCTGAATATTATGAAATTTTTTGGCAAACTAATTTTGGAAAAGAGGAATCATTTTCTCTACTCTATTAAGTGTAAAATATTTTCACACTATAAGTCTCAAAAGTCTTGAATGTATGAAAATATACTACAACATGTGATAGCCATCCTTTGAACAAGTCAAATTCGTACATGAGTGGTTTATAAATCTAGAATGAAAAAAAATGTCCCCATATTTTCAAACATTGTTCGCTTAACAGAAAATCCATTGTGGTCATCATCAGAAATAAATTCCAATGTTCATTAAAATAATCTACACCATCGAAAATGGAATGCTAGTGTCTTGTAGACACCTTTTTTGACTGTGCACACTATGCCCGGATGGATCTATATATGTTTCTCCTAGAAATGGCATGTCAATGATTAGAAAATTCATCCCCATGATAGAATTTTGAAATATTGGTATTCCCCATGTATTACAGGCCCAATATCATTTCCTATATCTATAAATCAGATGTCAAGGTCATGAAGAACCACCCATTCATGTATGAATGTTATTGTGACACTCACGATTAATGAGTACTGAATTGGGCCCTCACCCCACAAGTCAGGGTAAATTTTGATCGACCAAAACAACAGTAATGATAGTTTGATTTTCAAGACATTAAAATAACCACAAAAAGAGACACAGAATGAGGATAAAAACCCAAAAATGTTATCCAAGATAAAAGTTAAGTGCTATCTTTCTAAATCCATGCTAAAAACAATTTTGAAAAACAAGTGGGAAATATAAAAATCATCATGAAATAAAAAACTTGTTAGTTCCAATACAAGAAAAGTGTGGCATAAAAATTATATAATTTATACCCACAAATCATACTCTGTAACAGTATTAAATAAAAATTATGATGATAATTAAAATGAACAATGCTTTTAGGGTTTTTTAGTCCATTGAAAGAGTCAAACTATACTCATCGATCCCCATAGTTATGGAAACAATTAGAGAATAAATTGATTATTCATTTATCCCAGATTATGACTTAAGTATATATATAGTTGAAATTATAATTTAATATTATGTATGTAAGAAATTATTGAGGTAGTAGGATAGAGTAAAAGAGGTACACTATAGAGAGAGATGTTTATATTTTATCAAAAGATTATTTAGTAGGAGGAACATCCACAATATAGAGTCTCTCCCAATATGAAAAAAAGTGGCTTGGATTTTCTAAATGAATTGCAATAAAGCATGACTCACTCTTTATACTAGATCGATAACTGCCCAACTCGGGCCATCGAAGGAATGTTCTAAATCAGCCCTTCATTTATATTCGGCTTCAACCATTGGGATTAATCTATTCATGAAATTCTGGAGGCCTCTCCCCTTCTATTGGATATCCTCAAAATTATCACTTGATAATGCCAATTTCACTTTTAGATTGGCCATGCGAGCCTCATAATCGTACAATTACTTTGTCTAGGTATTGTCATGGTCATGTGCACTAGCTTCCTCTTTTTAAAGATGAAGAAACTCATCTATAATATCCCAGGATGTCTGAGAATGGGGGTGATAAATGTTGAACTGATCGAGGTTTTCATTGCAATAAAATATATCCTCTCGTGCTATGGAAATTTGTGAACAAGGATTTACAGGCATCGGTAATCAAATCCACCAAAACCAATATCAACATATAGTATTCCAATGTTATCCTCCTTATTGAAATAATATTACAAGGTAGTTTATCTAGAAATTGTACATAATTGACACCGTAACTGCTATCACACAAATCGATGCCTTTTAATATTATTAGAATATGGTTCCCTATCCACCACAATAAGTATTCAATGAGGAAGCATCATTACTGCAGATGTATGTTCAATGAGAGGAGTCAACCAAAAAGGGGTCATTACATCGAAATAGATGGTTCATGTTCCTATAATAAATGAGGGGGTTGGAGAAATATCCAGGAACATTGGGTGATGTCCCACTCAAAAAATCTTTAGTAGGGCTGCATGCCACATCAGCCAATGATGCAGGATATGAGTCACTTTCCATGGAGATGGATTACGTGGGAGAAGAACCTTCAAAACTCATTTCACCAAAGGTAGAATTCCTTCTCACAACAAAAAGGGGAATATACAGAGAAACCGACATAGTTAGGACAAGGTCATAAATAACTAATGGTCTTAGAACAAATCGAACTGGTCTTCCCAATACCAAATCAGGGTAGAAAACTACCCAAAATTGGGTACAGTCTATGGATAAGTATATTGAATATACTTCGGAAGGAACAAATTTTTTCACATTAGTATCCTCCCACGTCATGGTCATCCATAATTAGAGAATAATCATTTTATGAGACTCCATCTTAACTAGAGTAGCAGGGAGCGACACGACCAGTTGAAGCCATCCAAATATCCTAGAAAACCTATAAGGAGCATAGGGTTTGCTAATGGTTACCCAGGAAATACAAGAAGAATAAAATCCAACAGAGATCAAAATTCTATTAGAATTTTCTTTTAATGATCCCCTTCCTTTATCCATAATAGATCATTCGTGCACCACATAACGTAGAAAATAAAATTGAGAAACATCACTCAATAGTTTCATTACATCGCCAACACTCAATGATTGGGGAAGAAAAATGACATAGTTGAGAAGAAGCAGGTGGAAGTAAAAATGTGGAACCCTCCAAGTATTGCGATACTCGTAGAAGGGGAAATGATTGGCCATCTAGCCATACAAAAATTTAAATGGCCCACTGAGATGATGTTGGGGTTTCCCTTCCTGTATCTACCCTAATTGGTAATAGATTCAAGAAAGGGTAGGAATGACCATGTTAATGGGGTTTCCATCTTACAACATGGATTCCATCATCAAAGTACATGCCCTAACACTAGTATAAACATCATATGATGGGAATATCCACTCACAAAAGTGAATTATAAATAAACATTCCAATATTAACTCGGGATGTACGTATGATCGAATTACATACCCATAGGTATTTTATCATCATTCTTAAATGGTGGCGTAATATGAACCTAGGATTTTCCAAGATTATTGAGTGGGGGGAGTATATATGTGGATAACCCTCATCCTTGAATTGATGGCTTGAATTAATTTCTCAATATAATATTCAAATGAAATAAGATAATGAGTAGGGATGTGTTGATTAGGTAATCCATATTCCATGAATAATAATTCCATTCTAGCAGAGGTACTTGTTTGACATTCCACTATGAAATGGTTTTTGGAAGAAACTCATCATACATGTTTCCAAGAATTAGAATCTCTCCAAGTTGATGGATATCTAATAAACTAATATTATCCTCCCGATGAAATAGGTGGATGGTATTGGTGCTTTGACACTAATGGATATGCAGTTTGGGAAATAACTTACCAGGTGAATAGATTATAAATTCATAAACCCAGGCTTCCTGATATAAGATTAATGCTTTCAAATGGATAGGGGACTCCAAAAAAATATGATTCACACATAATTCCCAATACCACTCATTAAAGTAGCATACGATATATCGCATGTCCCATTTGGTTCTCCATGCTCAATTTTGATTCTCTCAAGCAAGTTTGAAATGGTACATGTATTCTAAGATGTCTGACCTTGAAGAGGTGTTATAATGGAAATGATATATCTATATCCATGATGATCCTTCTAGTGTAATCACATTATAATGATTAAATGTAGTAACATGTTCTCTCATTAGTGAAATGATTTCCCTATCATGCCCTTGGGATGTCTCAAGGAAAATAATAAGAGTACATTGAGTAACCAATGGAAATGGAACATCATCTTGGAGTCTGATGTTATAATGAGGTAATTAGAAATATTTCTAATAGGTCATGGACTCGGGTAAAAAAAGGACTACATGAATGAATTCTTGAGGAATGATTTATGAACAGAGGTTTTCTTTAGAATTTTCAAATGTTTCTTCTCTCCTATTGATCTCTATTTCTATGAAAAAAGAGAGTTTCATTTCATTCTCCAAAACTGAAATACCACTTAAAACTCTAGTATAATTAAAATGATTGGGAAAAGTAAAAAATGGAAAATTACCAATGAAGCCCCAAAAATTCAAGCTTCCATATCCTAAAACCCATGAAAGGTTAACATAATTCATTCCATGTGAACTCATAGTAGGTGGACTTCTCTTCATGATGTTGGACCAAAAATAATTTTCCAGTGAATATCCTTTTACGGTGAACGTATTTTCATTATTTAAAGTAGTAACATGTTCTCTCATTGGTGAATTTTTTCCTAATCACTCAAATGGGATGTCTGAGGGAAATTAATAAGAGTACTTTATATAGATAATGGGATGGTAACGTCATACAAGAGGCTGAAATTATAATGTTGTAAATGGAATATTTTATAATAGGTCATGGGCTCTTGTGGAAGAAGGTCTAAAATAATACCTTCTTGAGGGATGATGTATGAATGGAGGATATCTTTAAAATTTTCAAACATAGATTCCACCCTCTTGATAAATATTACTAAGAAAATAGGGAGTTCCATTTCATCTTGCAAAACAAAAATACCAGATAAATTTTCAGTTCTATAAAAAATAATGGAAAAAAATCCAAAATGGAAAATGACCAATGTAGCCCACCAAACTGAAGAATACATATATTGAAACCCATAAATGTGTCCTAGAATGAATTTATGAGAACTGATAGTAATTGGAATGGTCCTCATGATACTGGGCTGCACAGAATATTCAAGTGAGTCAACAGTACACAAAATGGGAAATCCATATATCGAGCCTCTCTTTATAGATGTTCAAAGATCATAGTTATAAGATTTAAAGATTGATAATGAAATTTATAGGTTTTTTGAACCGATTTCAAGACTTCGGGATAGGAGAGGGGTTTAAAATATTATAATGTGGAAATTTTAACTTTTGTTCTCAAATTAAGAATTTTGGTTCATGCATTCAAAGGTATGTTCATAGATGAGGAAACTGGGACGAATACATAGTTTGAAGAATGCATGGCACAATGTGTTGATGTCTAATTTTTCAAAGGAACCAGTATACTAAAGAAACTAATGTCGAGAGATCTTTGTAGAGAAATATTTCTAGGAAACTAGGGAAAATGACATGGGTCTTATATATATTGGTGCGTTCCTCCCAATGGGTCCACCATTCTACAAAAAAATAGTTCAGTTCTAGTCTCTTTTCTATATCAGAATTCCCTCCTCTTTGTTCAGACTAGATTCCATTCCAATGAGTGGAATTTTTAGGGTCATGAAAAATATAAAAATTTAATTAAAATAATTATGAATATTTGATAAAGAAATGAGATGTCTATGGGGAAAAAATTTAAAGAGAGGATTGAAAACAACCAATTCGTTAAAGAACCCCAAATGGTATATGAACTGGTTTTCAGGAATGGTTCATAGGAGTTGAAAAACTATAACTAATAGGTACATGTATAGCCTATGAAATGATTGACATCGAAGCGTTTCCCATTGAACCAAGAAATTTGTAGATGCGAAGAGAATAATGAACCAATGCACTGCAAACTGTTTTGTTGGTGAAACTGAAATAATGATGATACAACCCACTTATCATCCAGAAAAATTGAGCATTTCGTGGATGAGGTAGGGTTGGTAGAATATCGTTAACCATATCATTTTTAGGATTGGTTCAATGATATCATCAACCACAAATTGCAACACTATATACCTCAATGTTCAAGTCATCCTCAGGTCAGATGATTCATTAACGTGCCTCTTCAAAAGGTGATGTGTTCGCATAGATATAATATTACAAGCACTCTATAAAAATAATGAAAATGGGAACTGAGAAAAAACAAATAGAGAAGATTATCTGGATATTTGGAGATGAAAATGGATGATGAATCTTTTTATAACTATGAGGAATATTTTACAAAACATTTATGGTAATTATCTAGTATTATCATCCAATCTAAAATTATTTTTTATTTATTATTATGGGGGTTTAAATTAAATCATGGAGGTTTTTATCCCCAAGGGACATCAGAATCATTGGTTAATATATTCTATGTGAACTTAATATGAAAATTGATGATTGAAAACATCATGGTTTTTTATTGGTAAAGGATAATCGTGTTTTATAAAAATATCAATCGTATGTAACATAGAGAGAATAAAAAATATCAACATCCTATAGATAAAAAATTAATAATGAGGAATTATGTTAATTACATAATGGATGAATAATATTTTCAATGTTATTAAGGAATTTATGTCATTAAATATATCGTAGAATGTATATAAAGAGGCCATTTAATGAATTTAATATACATATATCTCAATATAATACATCCAACACACATCCATGTTTGAAAATTATAGTGCATATGAATTATACTATCTTGTGATACAAAATGATGTTTAATGATGATGATCATTTTTAAAAACCTTTTAATCCCATAAAAAATTAAAATATCATGCATTCAATATTTTTGATGTGCACTATGATAATAGAAATATAAAATTTTCGCAGACTGCCCAATCGTGAACATCTAAACTCTTAATATATTCGGTAGAATAACACAAATTTATATAGAATGAATTCTCTAATTTCATCCAAATGAAAACCCATTGATTAAATTTTAAATTAGTATTGAAAACACATAATGGTATGATGATCCCATCTCACACATATAATTCTTATATGAATAAATATTATGTGAATGGTCCCTTTATAAATGTAATTATTATCCCACTAGTTGAAATAGATTTTGTCTTGGGAATAGAATAGATTTATTTATATAAATATGACATCAATTTCATTGGAATGAAATTCGAATATTATATTCTTAACTAAAATATGATTTTAAATCAATGTGATAATAAATATGATCATATAATGTAAATTTTAACAATTCTATAACACTTGATTAATATTTAAAGTGGGTGTTTTTCTTAAATGGTTGTGGAGAAACATGAAATCAAATATATTTCAATTGTATGATTTTTATAATTTATTTTAGAATAATTTTGTAGCCTTCCAATAAAATGAGAAGATGAATTTATTAATAGATTCAGTACATATTGCTTTATATATTTTGAATACATTGTGTGGAATGGCCCTGATTTAGTTGTAGGACCATATGATAAATCCTCAAGAGAATTTTAATGATTGTTTTAATTTTAAATTTGTGTAACCATGGTGAGAAAAAATATTTTTATAAGAATATTTTTTTTCAATGCATCTCTATGTTGATTATGAGTAACTGAAAAATATCAAACTCATGAATAAATTTAAAATTTTTGGGGATGATGGTTTTTTTATTCTTTAGAAGGATATTAATAATTTTCCATTATTACTCTCTCATATTGATACTATCATTTGATGGTCAAAAGTGAGCGAAAAAAATAAATACATTCATATGTTGTAAGGGAACAATAAATTTATATTGACACCATATGATCTTACTACTAAACCTTATTTATTTATATATTTAATTAATAGTGTATTTAATTATTAAATTGATAAGTTTAGGGAAGCCATTATGGATGAAATTATTTCATATTCAAATGGAAATGAAGTACATGATGATATTTTTATTTCTATTATGAAGATCTATATAAAGTTGAATCATTATAAAATATTTAACAAATTAGAATATTGGATACAAGAAGTTACATTTTTGGTTCATATTATGTGATGAGATGGTATATCATTGGATCAATCATTTATTTAAGTTATAAAATGTTGTCCCCAACCAACATCTATGACTGATATATATATTTTCCTAGGATTAAATTGATATTGTTGATGATTGTATATAAATTTATTATGGATAAATAATTTGATAATGTAGTTAACATGGAATAGATCCATGTTCCAATGGGAAGAGGAATTTGAGGAAAATTTAACGGAATTAAATAAACAATTATGCAATAAACATATTCTTACACAACACTATAATATAGAGGGAATTGTAATCGATAGTTATCTATAAAATAAGCAAATAGGATGTGTAATCATGTAGAATTATATGGTTATATCCTACACCTCGAGAAAATTAAATGCTTTTTAAAAAAATTACCCAAATCAAGATTTGAATATATTTTTTAGTTTTTTCATTAATGATATGGGAGAATTTTCGTCAAGGAGTAAGGTGTGATATATATTATGATCACGAAATTAAATGGTATATCACCAAAAAAGCGGTGAATCTATGCTATATATATGGTTTTAGTTGGTTAAGGGGAATAATTTCAAAATTTATTACCATCCTAGGAAAGAGAACATAGTGGAAGATTCTCTGAGTTGGAAAGAGGATGCTATATTTTTTATATTACAGACAAAAAAGATCCATTTTTCAACTATTTACAATGATATAACTAAAAATAATGATGGAAGTGAAGAAAAAAATATCTATATAAAATTAGTGTACAACCATTTATCTATGTAATAAGTATAGTGGAGAATAAGAAATATATATATATATCTATAAAATAATGTGTGAAATGTTCCATAGTTTGACATTGATTGTGAAGGTTTAGAATATTGAAGAATCATGTTTGTGTTCCATCTATTGTAGAACTGGAGGAATAATAGGCTTACACTCATAGTTTTATATTGTCTAATTAAAGAAGAAGTAATATGATATATACATTGTTGAAAAAGTATTTATTATTGGAAAAAATGGAATGATGCATTTTAGAGTATATATTGGTTCATGTTATATCATCATGTTAAGGATATTATAAAGATGGAAAAGGGGTTGTTACAACTATTACCCATACTATAAGGAAAATTATAAAACATCACTAAGGATATTTTTTTTCAGAAACCAAAAAAATTTCAAGAGAATAACTTTTTTGGGGTTGGAGATGATCCAATTATAAAGTAACAATACTTCCTATTCATTAAGAAATATTTATATTTTGATCATTTTTCTAGAATAAATATTATTAATGTGATATAGTTTAACGATGTCCCAGATTATATTTTAACATATAAAAATTAGAGCCTTGACATGATGTCTTAAAAATATCTTCAGTAGGATGTAGATATAGAGATGTATTTTAGTACTTCCTACCATTATGTGACATATTTTTAGTCTAATAGAACAATTAATACCATGCATGATCTGTTGAGTTGTTGTTCAGTGGATTTCAATGGAATATGAGATAAACACATTCCTCATGTTTATTTTTCTAAAAATAATATATTTAAATCAAGAATTATGAGGGATCCATATGAATAAATCTATACAAATATTTTTATAACTCCAATGTTTTGGGATGATGTCAGAGAATAATTCTAAAGTGACCTATGATTTCTGAGAAAATGTTTGAAAAAGTTAATGATATTTATATGAAAAATAATGAAACCTATAATTGATAGAAATGTTATTAGTACCATTATTGGAAGGATCAGGAATTTTAGGATATTGCGAAGGTATTCATTTTTATTTTTTAAATTTTAAAATTTAATGTAATTATATAATAAGTGAATTTTGAGCCCAATGTATACTAGAATAATTTTTATTATTTCATCATTTTGGGAGACTCATTTATTGCTTGGCACTCCCAACAAACCCCATTCAATTTCACGATGTGTTTTATGTATCTATATAGAAGAGGTAAATATATGTAATTAATATATACTAATCATATAGGTCATACATATCGAGAATGATATTTTCTATAAATAATTATCTATATATTTATTGGATCATAGATATAACATTCTAAAAACAAGGAAACTCAACTAGTTAATTATAAAATACATTAATTTAAATTTAGATTTTTGCTCAAAATTGATGTGTATTTATTAACTAACATAAACAAAACCACGCTTGGACTATATCGGTTAAGTGTCATTAAAAACTGGGAAACATAAAAAACGGGTTCAGAAAACATCTTCATTGTCTCCTATTTAATTCTTCATAACTGGACTCTTATTTGAAATATATTTCTTAATAACCTTCTTCATGACCTTGTAAAAATACATATATGAAATGGTAACCTCAAATGATCAGTATGGGTAATCAAGGGACATATCAATCATATAATAAACATAAGAACATTACTTTTGAAAATAGTATCTGGTATATAAAAGATCAAAATATCATGTCATGGGATAAATAATAAAAGAGAAATGTAATCTCAAGATTCATAATAGAAGACTTGAAATATCATTTCATATGGATATATGTATATAAAATCATTTCATATTAGTCAAGGTTTATTTACAAGACTATCATAGAATAAATAGTCCATTACTATATTGAGTTCACCCTTTGTTCCAGCCTTATATTTCTGAACCCGATTTACTTTCCATTCCAGTCATGTATGTCTCATGAGATATAAATAATTTCCCAATGCGTTAGAGGGATATTTATGTCCCACCCATCTCATTATAAAATCATTATTACAAGTGCAATAATAAAATCAAATATAATTAATCATCCCAAAACCCATGAAATAAAAAGGGGTTCTTAATAATCATTCCATCACAACAGAATCCATATAATATATCATTCAATAAATAACACAATAAAATTGTAGTAAATATAAGGATACAACCGTAATCCTATTTAAGGGTGTAATCATATAATGAAAATAATTTTGATAAAATAGTTCAACATAATTCATCAGGAAAATATGCCTTCTTCATTAGAAAAGTTTTTATTTCTCAATATTCAATGCAATTTTATAAGAAAATAATTTAATTAAAAATAATCTTGATATAGATTATAGGAATATTCTTGGAAATAAGGCATCATGATACAATAAAAATATCTATTCATTCTGTATAACTTAAAAAACATTATCCTCATACTTTTGACGAAAGAGTTAAAAAGTAACTCATATGTTAAACAAAAAAAAAGATTCATTTCATACTGCGTAGTAAAAGTACAAAATGGGTAAAAATAAAATTAAACATACATATTATAATAGTAAATATTTAATGATAACATATTTAGAAAACATGGTCATGAATGATAAATATATAACTTTTAAATACTAATGTATAAAAAATCTTAGATTAAAATAAAATGCATAATTATCCTTTACCATAGGTCTGATATTCTTTGAATCTTTTTAAAGATCCTATATAATGATTTTAATAATGTAATAGATTTATTCCAAAATCATTAACATTTTTATGATAACATTTATATCCATATTTCCATCAATTTGTTAGTAACATTTCATTGCTACTTGTTATTTGAGTATTAACTACTTTATGTTCTTAAGCATGTTTTTCCAGATAAGTTATTATTCCTATTTATAGTTTATAGTTATATCAATTATAAAATAGTATTGGTGTAGAATATAAATAAATAAATATATATATATATTCATCCATTTCATTCATATAATCATGATTTAATGAAGATTATGTATAACCTATCACACTGGACCATAGAGAGGGTAAGCTGTATATACGCACGAGCGTCGATATCGATCCCATAAGTGATTCATGGTATTGATGTGGATGGTTTATATTAATAACGAATAAATATAGTTTTACATTAATCATAGTGTTATTTATTTATTCCATCATTATACCCATCCCAATAAGGGGGTGGTGAAAAATAGATTACAACACGACTTGGAGATGGTAAGTCGTACATACTAACGTGTGGTGATTTAATTTATCATTGGTTGGGTGGAATGTGAAATATAGGTGTTTGGTAATAATAATATCCTATAAATATATAAGTACTTATGGAGTTAATAATTTCTAATTAAACAACTCATGAGGTGTATGTAGAATAATAAAGTAGTTTTAATGATTTAGTAAATGATATTATCGCTTCTTCGACGTGCCTCCTCAAAATCTCCTCATAGAGAATGAGGGTCAGTCTTTGAAGAAGACCAAAACCTCTATAATGTTTATAGGGAACCATATAAGATAAATGGTAATGGTATGGTCTATTTTAAATTCTAAAAATGAAGTTAATTATTGATGTAGGAAGTTCACTTTTATAATTGAGATGAGTGTCACTTTTACAAAACTAAAAATATTAGTTTATAATAAAATAAAACCACAAATAAAAACCACCAAAATGAATAAATTTCTAATTTTTTATAACATAGGGCTGAAATATCATCAACCAATATGTTTTATAGATGTTTCTATGTCAATTTAAGCACTATCAATTTAAATCATACTTATTTATTCTCTTTAATTAATAACTGGGGTAACAAGTATTTCAATATTAAAAGGCTTAAATATTTAGTTATTTTTAATAAATTAGACCATAAATGAACACTTTATAACATTATAGACCATATCAAATTTTATTATATATATATTTTTAAAAAATATTATTTTAAAATAATTTAATAACACATTATTTTGAAAAAGTATCAATAATTTCAATTTTGAGACTATTTATTTCATGGATTTTTTAAAATATAATAAAATGTGCACCTCAACCAAAATAGTTTATTATAACCCTATGGGGTCTAGGTATTATATAAAATTCATTTTACATAATAATTAATACAAATTATATTTATTAAAATATTTATAATAACATTTAATTAATCTATATATTAATAAAATAATAACTACCTCGATTTTGTGAAATTATATAATATACATATTTTTTAAATAATATTTTGACATAAAATAATAAGATGAGGATTATTCCATTAGATTTTTTAATAATAACTTTAGTCTAACTTATCTTCTGAAAAGCCCAACATTAAAAATGGTATTCTCATTTTAAAATATGAATGCGACAAATTTATCATCACTTTAAATACAATAATATAAGTGTCATAATATATTCTATAATCCTAAAAATGGTATATAATTAGACACATGTATTATTATGGTTGGTATATAATCTAAAAATAGTGGTTGGTAATGTGTTTTGGCATTTTTATGGTTATTACAATTTTTAGAAAAAGTGTATTAATGATTTCCCATCAATTATATTTTTTTCATTATCCATGTATATGAATGTAAGGTAATTATTTATTTCCTAAAAATTACCAATAATTTTCATCAAAAAATCAGATTTAAAACTAGTGTTTATAATAATATTTATTTTTTATATAATCTTATATTAATGAAAAATTAATTACTAATGTTTATGTGAGATATATTTCTCTTTTCATGAAATAAAATATATTAAATGTACTAATCTCATCCAATTGGGTTCCAATGGATAAAATTTCTATCCAATTTTTTTATAAAAAATTAAAGTAATCCAATTATATGAAGAAAAGTTTTAGGTTAATTATATAATATTTTTTTACCCCTAATTACCTAATTTACCCTTTTATCATGTCAATAAAATTTACCGAAGTTACTATTAATATTACCCAAAAATAAAATTAAGATATTTACATTATTTAGAAATAGTGGTTGTAAATATGATATCCATTTTTCAAAATTCAAAATACATAATTGGATGTAATTAATTTAAAATTAACCCCATTGTTGAAATGAGAAAATAGTTTTTAAAAGTAAAAATATTGAAATCAATTGAAATGTTTTTACATCTAAATTTCATGTTAAATAAATTCAAGTTAGATAAATAATATTAAATGGTACAAACATATTATATTTATACATTGAAACCATTTAATAATATAATTTAACCATGTTAATAATTTCAATGAAAAAAATATATTTTCAAGTAAAATTTACCATATTTTTACAATTCATAAATATAAGATTGTTATCAGAAAAGTATTAGAAATTCATCTAATGTAAATTTTTATATCTCACTTGAAAATAAAAAGCATATGTGGTCATATAAAAATTATTAATGTGTCAACCTCTTAATTTGAACTTGGTTCTCCTTTTAAAGACGTAAAATTAACCTTTTAAAAAAATAAGTATTTATACATCAAATATGGATTTATTCATACCGTATGACTAATATATTTAATGGATGAATATGGAAAATATTTTATTAGGTATATAACACATATATGTGTCATTAATTTCCTTAATAAAATTTAGGTACTCAAAACTACCAATATATAATTGATTTTTATTTTTCATAAATACTTTATAGCCAATGAATTCACAATAAATTTTCATAAGATAATTATATTTATTTCTGCAAACCTATCATCCTGGATTATAACAATACTTTTATACTAAGGGAATCTTTTGGTTCATTTTCACTCATTATTAGGTGGAAACTAAGATTCTAAAGAATAAAAATTAATTTAAATAAAATATTTCATAAAGCATTAGTGTGTTACATTCTACCCCCTTAAACGGAATGTTGCCCTCGAAATTCGTCACATGGAAACAAACAGATGAGGTTTTCTCTATACTTTTACAACCTCATGTTCCCATTTATCATCCTAAAATTGGGGGTTCCACTATAAAATATTAACTATTTGAGTGGTATTATTTCATAGAACTTTTTCAATGTGACCCAGAATCTCTATTAGTTGTTCTTCATAAGATATATCATGCTTCATTAGTAAGACCTCTGAGTTTAGTACATTTGAAAGATATTGTATATACTTTATCAAAAACAAATACAAGGAACACATCCTGAACATGATAGAGATTCTAGTGAAGTTCCAATCAGTACTTTACCATCCCAAAACGATCCATAATTTCAAATGGATTGATTTACCTGGGGCTCAACTTTCCCTTCTTTCCAAATATCATTACACACTTCCTACGAGATATTCCTAGAAACACCATACCACCAACTTCAAACTCTAGGTCTTTTCTTTAGTTGTGAGAATAAATTTGTTTGTCGACTCTGAGCTTCTGTTATGTGTTTTTTAATAGATCTTACCTTTTCAGAATTTTCAACAACAATATCATGTCCTAGTATTGTTATTTCCCAACTTAATCCATGAAATATCTATTTTTGCACTTATTTCCATAGAGGGATTCATAAGTAGCCATCTGAATATAGTATTGAAAGTTATTGTTGTAAAAAACATTACCAAAGGTATGTGTTGATCCAAACCACCATTTTAATTTAAATAACAAGATGTCAACATTTCATCTAGAGTTTAAAATATCCTCTCTAACTGACAGTCTGTCTGCGGATGATAAGCAGTGCTAAAGCTTAACACTATATCCAGAGCCTCTTGAAGAATTCTCTAGAACATTGAGGTAAACCTCATTTCCTGATTAGATATAATGTAATGTGTTACTACATGAAATCTTACCACATTCTTTACAGATATCCTAGAAATATTATCAAAAGATTAATCCTTTCTAATATTAATTAAGAGTACCAAATTTTTAATGAAATCCACTATATCCCATAGAGAATTATGTCCATTAGATTTTTTGGAAGATCTGACAATAAAGTCTATAGTTATTTTTTCCTATTTACATTTATAGGTGGGTTATGGTTGTGTCATCTCGTTATAAAAAATTTATGATTTAGACATGTATAAAAAGTTATCATATTTGTTATCAATTTATTATAAATGAAAATAAAATCCTTTGAATGAAAAAGGTTTTTTTAATTATTTTAATGATCATAGTTGGTTTTATCATAATTATTTACATTAATCACTATTGGAAAATATAAATAATTAAAAAATATATTAAATATAAAATATAATATTTTTATTTGTTATAATATTTTTTAGGAGTGGGATAAGAATAAATCAAAGTTTATGATTAATATGTATTTTTCTAAAATAATATTTCATCACATTTTTTCATGGTTAATTTAAAATGAATTTCAGTCTCTGAAAAAAAAATATTGAAAATTATATTCTATATTTTGAATCCAGATTATCAAATCTGGATAAATGGTGTTTTTTATTTTATCCTCTATATGAATATTAATATGAATAAAATTTCCCCCCACTGTAAGTGTAATACATGTAAAATAGACATAAAAAATTGGAATAATTATTTAAAAATTCAATAAAACATGAATAATTTTTATTTTATTAGTTCATTTATACCATTTAAATATAAATCTAAATTATATTGCATCTTGGAGATTATTTCATTTATAATGAAATTTAAATTAATTTACAAATATAAATAATATAAATTAACCCCCTCTTCTCATTAATATCTCTATAATTTTTACATATGGATAAATATAGGATACATTCAGTTAGAAATTTTATTTTGATACATAACATAATTTTTAATTAGTGTGGGGATTATTAATTTATTCATTGAATAATTACCTTAAATTATTAATCTATTCTGACACGGTATTAATTAAATAATTTAAAAAATTAAATATATGATATTAAAAATATTATAAGTAATAAAAATTGTTTTAATTATTGTGTTCCATGATTTTGGAATATAATTATTAACTAATAAAAATGTTTGAATGGTTTATATTCATATTACATTACAATATTTGTGTATTTGAAGTCCAATTAAAAGAATATTTTCCAAAAAGAAATTAAAAAAATTATAGGAGAAATAAAAAATTATGATCTTTTTGAACAAATATAACATTTTTAATGAACAATTAAGATAATATATTTTATAAATATTCATTATATATCAACGTAGTACTCAATTTGTAGATTTTTTTAAAATTATAAACCACTATTATTGAAATAGTTGTTACAATGATTAAGGTAAAAAATATTTAATAAATGGGTAAAAGAAATTTAAAGCATTAAAATGAAATCGAAACCTATGTAAATTTAATTTTAGGATAATATTTCATCATTATATTCATTTTAATAAAATATATATCCATTTGAAATCATTTTTCTTGAGAAATGATTCATTTTATTTAATCCTTTTTGGTAATTCAATGTATTTCCTTTCCCTCCCGTATAAATGTGCATCCCATCTACCTATTATTTAATATATATTGAAGAACATATCCCAACCAAACACTCAAATTTTACCTTCCTGACATACCTATACATCTTTTTGGGGTTTTTTTATTCTTAAAACACTTTTTAATGGTTCCATAAAATTGTGTCCACATGTGGCCTAGTGAAGAAGAGCCAATCATCCCACTCAAGCGCTTTCGATTTATTTCTTCTTATAGCTCCTATAACAATGTTTTATTCAAAATAATATAATATTATATGTATACTAAATATATGTTATTTGTGTAATTATTATTGAACTACCAATAACCACACTCTATTAATTCAAATTGGATGTGAATGGATTTCTTATGCATATGTGTGGACTAACACCTCTACATAGAGAAAAAATTCATTTTCCACAATCATATTCAATGGATGGTTATTATGATATGAATAAAAATTATATTTATGGTATTTTTAACATATTCATTTTTTGGAATCACAAAATAACATCTTACTTCTTACCTTCCAATCCATTGGAGAATGATAATGTCGATCATTTGTATGTCTGGATTAGCAACTCAACCAAGTGATGGTAATTGTTTTATCATTTATTATTCATCTTGACTGGTAATATGGATTTATATAAGTAACATATATATATATTGACAATATAAAAATTATTCTATAACGTAAATAGTTTTTTAAACATTCATTCAATATGTCCATTAAAAAGTGTAAACAATGTTCTTGTATATGTACGACCTTCCATGTCCTTAAGTGGATTAATTAATTTTCATATATCTAGATATTATGAGTGATTATATATATTTATATAATGAATAATTATTTAAATCATTATTTAAATTGTATAAATAATTGTTCCATTATCAATGTGCATGTACTACAAGTAACGAGTCATAGTTATCATGAAAAACTAAACAATTAACAACTAGAAATTATAGTTTTAATAATGAATTATTAATAAATGGGTTTTGATAGTTTAAAAGGGGATAATATATGAATATATAATTAGTTTTATGTCTCATGTATATATATATATATAATAAAAATAAGTATACTATACATGTAGCTATAGTTCTTTTGATGTGCATTGAACTCTAGGTATGGGTTTTCATTTTTATTGTGGATATGATCCAATGATACAATCATTATTGTCTCACTAGACGGTTTATGATAGTAAATATTGTATTTTTATGAAACAAAATATTTTTCCAAATGTTATAATATATGAATAATTATTTATGATTGTATGGAACACATATGATTTGTTTATTATTATGTGACCTTTTGGTATGTTTAATCCCTTAATTGCATTAGGTAAATTATGATAACATAAAAGATTATTTTGATATTCAATAACCTGATTTCAGGTTCAAAATTTTATGATTTGATCTTGAATTATTTCCTATGTGACTATGTGTGTACCTGGTATCATTTCCATTTTTTCAAGTGAGGACCTTATTTAAGGTCTATATTTCTATTCAAGGGGTAATTTATGAAATAAATTTAAGGGGTACCCATTTTCTTATATAATCATGTTCACAATATTTTCTTATTATGTCTTTTTCCACATTTTATTCAAATTTTATCCTATTATTGATGATTATCAATGATTATTTAATGATTCTAGTATTATAAAATATGATATTCTATGAGTCACAATTATGATATAATTTATGATGTTTTTGGTTTTTGATATTTTATTTTCATGTTATCATTGCCTCAAATATAGGTTATACTTATGTGATAATTAATATATCTATTTATTTCCATTACAAAGAATCAGAGATCAACCAGTATTACATTTCTTTTTCGATGATCTGGGAGAAATGTTTTAGGTATGATTTTCTATGAAATGCTATATTTTTTATGATCTGTGTGGTATGTACTAAAGGCCACTCTAGAAAAATAATAATCTATATCTAGTATCCAATGAAACCGATGCCACTAAATTCTATCATTGATCCTAGTGTTAATTAATGAATATTCATTAAAATCTTTTATTATTTATTTAATAACAAATTGGTCTATATACATCAGGCCTTATAATATCACATCGATTACCCATTTTTGGACAATAATATAAGACCATGGTAGAAATTGATTAAAGGATGATATTATTAGATTAATATTAATATATTTCCTTTTAGTCGTATACTAGATGGTAAATAAATTTCTCAATTGTAGGAAAATTTTCAATACTCAAAAATGATATCCTCATTTATAATGAATTGAACGTATTTTTATATATAAATAGATTTATTGTTTCATTGTCATTATCAAACCCATTATCATTAAATTTCATCTTATAATGGTTCTCTATCACTCTCAATCATTTTGTAGTCATTATTTTTTTCCTATATGAAAAAATTTACAATTTAACATAATTTTTTTATATTTCTAAACATAATTATGTTTTTAATAGAAATTTCATTTTACACACCCAATTTTTAAAAGGATGATTTATTGTCAATTTTTATGATTGGAAATTTAAAAAATATTATTTTTATATATTAAAATGGTTTTCATTTCAAGTCCATTTGTTTTAACTTACACTCATTGGAATTGAAATTGAAAATGATTTAAACCCTTTTTATTGGGCATGAACTAATGTTGTGGGGACATAATTTCAAACAGGGTGTAATTATTTACCAACCCATTTAAATTAGATTTTTATCGTTTTATTTTATATTTACTATTAATTAATAAAAGTATTTATATTGATTCTATTACTATTATGTAATTTTTTAGTCTAAAGGGAAAGGAATTAATAATATCCAAATTATGTTCTCATTTATTATATGGTTTTATTTATAAGAATTATGTAAAAATTATTGAAACATAATTTGTGTAATTGAACTTAATATTAGAATTCAAAATTTCAAAATTATCAATGGATGAATTTTTTTTGAGAATTGTTTGGAAAGATTTATTTTTATTTAATAGTAAAAAATATTTTTTTATTGAAAACTGCCTTTCATTTTCCATTATTTATAATTATACATAATATTGTGAATTATTTTTTAAATTTAATTATTCTATTTTTATTTAATGCAATAAAATAAATTTTATTTGAATCAATATTATACTTTAATTTTGTATAATATCATTTTATATATAAAATAATATTTTCTGATAAATAGTTATCATCGTGTTCTTCAGGTATATTAATTAAAATATTACAATTCTATGAAATAAATTTATTGAACATGATAACATATATATATTTTTATATATAAAATTTAGTAAATAATTACCTTAGTTTTCTTTATGAATTATGACTATAATAAATATTTTTTGTGAAGTTATGTGTAAATTGGGTAATTAAGGATAACTGTATTAGTAATGACTAAAAATAATGCTATCCAATTCCATTAATTAATTAATTGGTTGATTTAAACCATCCTAATTAAATAATTTATGGTATAGATGTTTTAGGAAATATTTTTTCAACAATAGTGTATATATTATTTTACATAAAGGAAAAAATAGCAGTCTCATACATTTAAAATTCATTTATAGGTCTACATAAGGAAATGTTTTTTATTAAATAATATTAAAGTTAAAAATAATAATAATGAAACAAAATTTATTGTGCGAATATATATTTATTATATAGTAATTACATAATTCAGATAAAATAATTTATGACCACAAAATATTGCATGTGCTTGTAGTGAAAAAATAAAGTAAAGGATTAAATAAATCATAATTAACATTTTTTAATTACATATGGTGTCAGAATAATATTATAGTTAACATTAATATATTATTTATTTTTTGTGGTAATATATTGAAATTCAATTTATGTGATGTATATTTAAAGTCAAATTATGTGAAATGTTCTTAATATGACATAAAATGTATTTTAGATAAATATATTTTATTAAATAATGTTAAAAAGTATAATGATATATTAAAATTATAGAGAAGAATATAAATTGTATTAAATTTCATTCATTTTTAATTTTTAATCAAGTTTAACATATATCTATAATTATAAAAGTTTAATAATGAAAATGTTTTTTCCATATTTAGCGTTAAAAATATTTAACTTAAGGGTTAATTCAAAAGATATCATTTTATGTTATTTATAAAACAATAAATATTTTATTCAGTGATTATATTATGAATATATCATATTTATGATCAAATCCATGTAATTTTTAATACATTTACATTGTTTTGAAAATATTATATTATATTATTTCTGTTATTTCAAAATCATCCCCATAATCACATATAAAACTACACAACTCTTATCTCTATAAAAATATTTTGAAAATATATCTCAGTCTATATTTACCCAAATACATGTACTAAATTGACTCTCATGCCACAGATCTCTTTTTTTTGGGAATAAAAACATCCTTAAAGGGTCTAAGGTGTACTTAAAATGTGGTTTTCTAAAGTAGAGGTATATCATTTAACTAATGTTTTTAGTTCTACATCATCCACAAAATTATTTAAATATTCATGAAAATAATTAAATTCTAAATTAATTATATTACATATAATGATATGTTATTATGATAATTCCATAACCTATATCATTATCATCTCCAAACAAATGTGAAATGAATCCATCATTCATGTTTATGGGGGACTACGACTTCACAAAATGATTATGTCATTTTCCATTAACACATATTACAAATGATTATATGGATGTATTTTGTGTATATATATTATACACATGAAATAATTATCATTTTTGAAATATAATATTTCATGTAGTTTCATTCAATTTCATCCATAGGATATTAAAAATGAATTTCGTGTGTACTTGTCGGTTACCTCTTCCATGATGCAAAGTGATTAATATTTATTCACAACATCACATTGATGGAATATATAAAAATTTTAATGAGTTAATATGATATAAATTATATAAAAATAAATTTTAATGATATTATAATAATTTCCTTCTTTCATTCATGCTCATTGAAAATGGTAATTATATATATATATATTACCTATCATCTATATTTTTGCAGAGTAATAATTTTTTCATAATAAAGATTAATGAATAGTTTTAAAAGGTTGAAAAATTTAGAAAAATGATATTTTAAAATTATTATTATATAGATGATGGAAAATAATATCTCTTGACAATGATCAACATACTAGATTCATTTGGCTGTTAGGAAACAAACATCCAAAAAACACCTCATGTGGGATTAATTGATTAAGTAATTAAACATTTCATTAAATAAAATAAAATAAATGGATTAATGAAATGGTATTATTTCTCTAAATGGTTCACATGAATTTAAATTTGTGACAAAATTTAGTTGTGCAATATTAAAAGGAACACATCAGAAATATAGGAGTCGAGTTCATGGTTTTCATCTCAATATCCCATCATTGAGTCATATTTTAATGTTATGAAAATAGTTTAAATTAAATAGTGTATATACTTCAGTAGTTAAATTTTATATCATAAATCCTTCATAGAACATGTTATTTTATTTTACAACTAAAATTACTTCATTAAAATTTAATTGAAATAAATTTTACAGAGTTCTATGGGGTCAATATACTCAATTTACATTCATTAGGTTATAACTATATTTTATTTAAGATGTTGTGCCAAAATTATTTTCCAAGTATATTTTGATTGTATTATGTGGTATTACAATTTTTATTCTTAATATAAATTTTTTAAGATATATCAAATCATTGAGTAATACTCACATCAATGATAAAATCATTATAATTGATTTCATCCCAATTTCAATCCATTGAATATTATTTTAATGTAATTCATATTTTTTTTATATGTCGTATATTTCCCTTTTTAAATTTTTAACAAGAATCATTCATACTTAAAATAATTTCATATTAGAAGTCAAATTACTTTATTACAATGGATTTGATAGGAAAGCTACTAAGTGGTGTGAGGTTCTCAATATAATATATATTCATTGTGTTATACTTCTCCATCATTGAATATGTTATGAAATGATATTTTGTGTCATGAACTATTATTATGTTATGATTTAATTTCACTTTTTTTAGTGGAATTACATTTCGTACTCATAATAAAATTATTGATTAATTATCACTTCAATGATATGATCCTTGTAATGGATTTTATCCCAATTTCTATTCATTGATGCATATTATAATGTTATAGACCTAATCTCAATTTTATTATATATATATACTTAATTTTTTACATTAATATCATGAACCAATAATATTTCATTTTATTTTATGATTAAAATAAAATTACATTAATCCAATGTGATTTGAATAGAATGTTACAATGTGGTATGATGATTCATAAATAAGTTATTTCCATTTGGTTATATCAATTTTTCATGAATTGTATTATGTCAAAATTATGTTGGAAATAAAACTTTTTATTTATAATTAAAATATAACTACTTATATGGAATAATTTTTTTACACATAATTAAAACAATTTTAAATTATCAATTCAATGTTATGAATTTTGTAATGGTTAATTGTCTCAAATATTCAGTATTTATGATACATTATTATGTTATAAGGCTAAGTTTTTTTATGATTTATATATACTTAATCATGACATGATACATAATTAGTCTCATTATCTAAATGGGTTTTAAGGATTAATTTATATTTGAAGATACTTATGCTCTATTGAAAATACATCGTAATACTACCATCAAAATTCTTTCTCAAGAAGGATTATTATGGTTTAAAATAAATTTTCATGTCACCCATTTATTTTACAAGTAAAATAATTCTATAAATTATTAATGGGTATTTTATGTTTAAAAAAACGTTATTTTATGATTTTATGATTGTTTTACGGTTATTGGACATTATTTATGATGATAGGTGATTCATGTAACCCTTATAATGATGGGTAAACCTGATATAGCCCATGAATTTCTTTGGTAAATGGATAGAGTTAAAAGTTTATTGTTTTCTCCTACAAAAATAATTAAATATTATTTCTATAATATTTTATTTTTATAGGTGATTTAAATAGTTAAATGAAAATTATTTTACTATTTATTCACATATTTTCATTTTTGTTCATTAAAATCTAGTGGATCTTTTACAGAAATAGGTTGTTCACATAGCTTGTTATTTTTCAAAAGTATGAATATTATATTATTATAATTCATTTATTATTCCCTCATGATTTATAATCCATGTTTTTGTGGGTATGAAATCTAATATATTAAACTCATTCACATTTATTATTTCATTATACCCTTATCCTCAACTTATGATTCCTAATTAAATTTAATTTTAAATACCTATGTTTACTCTTACTGGGTGTTATATCATACCATTATTATTTTCCAATTTCCCACGGTATTGAATAATGGTTTTAATTATGTCATTTCTAATTAGATTAATATATTTGATGAAAATAATTGAGATGATGTAGATTTTTTAAAAGTATTTGTTTACGTGTCTATGTTACAATTCATGAAATTTTAAAATCTATAAAACGATATCCCTATGAGGTCCTTGGGTATTTAATTCATCCAATATTTCATATTGGTTCTTCAAATTATTTATAGATGAATGTAGATTAAATTAATTGGTATTAGAGACCAAAATTTAATTATTATGGTATATGTAATAGAATATGTGAGTGTTGGTTTAGGGTTTTGATAAGGAAATATATGGTTTAGAGTCTAGTTGGGACACTAATTGTTTAGAGTTCAGTGAGTAAACACATTGTTTAAAGGCTAGTGGGGGAAATAAATTTTAAATGTCTGATAGTAAATCTCGATGATTTGATTCTAGTTGGGATGATCGTGGTGACGAAGCCATGTATATTGTAAATATAATGTTTTAATTCTGTTCAAGATGTTAATCATGGTATCGAAAATACTATCCGTTCAGAAGAGGTTGGATCTTAATATAATTATGATTAAAAATAAAATATGAATCATATGTATCTTTCTAAAATATAAATACAAACCAATGTACTTCCATTTTCATAGTTGAATGTTGTATTATTTGAAGAGTTTATGGAGGTTAATTTTTTTTAAAGAATATTTTTCATAAAAATGATTATTGAATGAGAATAAGAGGGGTTACATTGGGGGTGTATTGAAAGATAATGTCTATGTGCGTGTATATATACAATTTTCCTAAAATTAGTAATGATATGTGTATGTATTACACAAATAAAAAAATAAAGGCTTCTTATGAAAAGGAAAAAAATTAGAATGTTATAACTTCAATCATGAAAGGTGATTTGAGAGAGTTGTCCCTAGTTAGGTGAAATATGTTTCCATAAACCATTAAACTCATAAATGTTTATATCTACAATGTGGTATTAACATTGGTGTGTGTGTGAGGCCTACCTTTTCATGATCCATTATGCCATTATGATAAATATTTTATTCCTATAATACATGTGATGAGATTCATTCTAAAATTTTCTCTAATGCAATAAAAGGATTAATCAAAATATATCCAATAACATTTTCCAAAATTATAAATATATGAGAAATTTATTAACATGCTTGTGCTAGGAAAAAAGATAACAGTTATAGATAAATACTCATAAACTATTAAAATATGTCAAAAATATCAAAAGAATAGAATTATAAGGGTTATTAATATGAATATAACTCACATATGTTATTTCTCATGGTATTATTTAAAAAAATAGATTCATTCCCACATAATTATCATTTTTTCTAGTGACTTTGTATATAAACTTATATAACATTGACATTTTTTATAAAATCATATTTATTTGCTTTAAATTTTTTATTAAGGGATATTAATTAAGGGATACACATTTTCTATTTTGGGAACATTAATAATTTAAGGAAAACGAATTTCAATTAAAAATATTTAGATATTTTTTATGATTATATTTGGTCTAACTATTCATGAGTATTGTTGGGATGAAAATAAATGGATTTGTCCAGTTCTATTAAATTATTCTCAAATTCATTAAATTGGATTTAGTTATATTAATCCTTTTTTTGTTTTATTTTATTTTATATGATTTAAATAAATTTAATTTAATTTAATATGTTTTATCTGTATTCAATTGTATCAATTTTGATTTGGTTTCCATTACCTTATTCGTTCATATTTACATTTATATTTTCTTTGTTTAATATTAATTAAACAATTTTTGTTATAGTTTGGTTTTATTATATTCAGTATCATGTTATATTTCATATATTTTTCTTCAGATAGGTATATTTTTTCACAATATTTCATTATTTATTTATGTTCAATTGAATTTAAGATTTTTTACTTTTACATCATATTGTCTAAATTTATAAATTATATTTTTTGGGAATTTTCATTACTACATTTCAATTTTATTTGGTGGGTATTTTAAAATTTTATGATATCTTTCTTGGATATAGTTTAGTTTTTTTTAAAATTTTATCCAATATATTATGTTCTTCCCCAAAACATTTTATCTTATTTTATTCAATTTTATTTTATTATATTTGATGGTCTTCTTTTTTGAATTATATCACAGTATTCAATGTGATTATATTAAATTTTGTTATATACCCTTCCATTATATTTTAGTTTACACTATCATTTATAGTTTATTTCAATTAAATTATTTAGATTATGATATTTCAATTTCCATTATATTAAATTTTATTTTGATCAAATTTTTCAGTTTAGGATGATATAAATATAATTCCATTTTAATCCACATTATTCAATTTTATCTCATTTCATTTGATATTATATTTTTTGACTCAATAATAATTTCTTCTAGTATATTTTTTTAAATTTGGATAAATATGATTTATCTCTAAAGATATGATTTGATTTTTCTTGGTTTAGTTTTTTTTCAATTTTTCTTGTTTTAATTTAGCAATTCCCATTTGATTTAAATTTTTTCATTTTAATTTTTATGCATGACGTTTTAATTAACTCAATTTCATTTGTTTTATATTGGTTTTTTTAAATCATTAAATTTGGTCATTTTTTCCAACAATTATTTTAATAGGATTGAATTGTCTTAACTTGGTTATATGGGTATCATTTTTTAATTTCTTCATTAAATTTATTATCATCTAGGGTTATTTAGTTTTATTTTCATATTGTTCAAATATATTATTATCTCCATCCTTCACCTCATATTTATTTAGTTAATTTAATTTGGTTTGATACAATTATATATATTGGTTTCTATATAGATTATTTTTATGAAAAAACGTCAAATTCAATTTTTTCTACTTGATTTTATTCCATTCTATTTGAAATGGTTTTATATGAATATGAATAGTTTTATTCTGAATGCATAGTTTGTCTTTTTGGGTTTTTATAATGAATAAATTTAGATTCATTTAACGTACTATAATTTTCATTGTATCATTATAAAATTTCATGGTATTGATCATTTATAATAAACATGGTTAGATATAGTTACATTCATTTTTTTAATCATTTTAGATTTCATATGTTTAATATTCTTGGTTTTATAATGTTTTGTATGAGTTAATATTATTCATTTTAGTTCAGTAATTATTGGTGTTTTTTCAATTGATTTGGATGAAATTGGATAAATTTGGTTCAATTTGACTATATTAAATACAACTAAATTAATCATTTATCATTTTTTTAAACTATAATTACTCAGTTCTATTTTCAAAAAAAGGCAATCTTAGTGTTGTGTGTTACCCATATTTTAAAATATATTTAATTTATTTTAAAATAGAAGTATTCCACACAAAAATATTTCAACATTAATTTTAATTTATTTATAACAAAATATTTATTGTATGTTCATATCAAGTAAAATACCATCAATTTAAACAATTATGATCATCAAAATACATTTATAGTTCATGAAAACATTATACATTAATAATGAATGTGTACTAGTATAGCTGTCAATATTAAAGGTATATAGTCATTGAATAATTTTAAATTCTCAAAAACATACTCCCTTGGATTTAAATACAGTAATATTAAATGTCCTTCCATTAATATTACAATAAGTATAAAAAACATTAGGAAAACAGTGGAAATTATCATAGGATGTGTATGGATATCTATCAGAAAAGATGTGAGTGATTAAGTGAGAATGAAAGTGTATTTATGGGGAATAAAATTGTTCATAATTATAATTTTTATCCATATGGTTCATTGTAATTATTACTATTTTTAATAACATTGATAGTCATTGTGATTAGTAGTTATGTAATCATAGTTAAGTGATATAAATTGTTATTTTTATGAGATAAAAAATATTATTTTGTAGATAATTTAAATATCATATGATAATGATATCTTTTAGGATAAGCGTATAATTTAAAGTGATAATTACTTTCATGAAATAATCTTACAAAACCCTTTTCACATGAAAATATCATTTAATGAAATCCAATTTAATTTTTTTAATTGTCATAATGTTCATTTTACTATGAAATTGAAAATTTTCAATATATAATGAGTTTAATTTAAATGTTAAATTTATCATATTTTTCCATGACCCGTCACACGGGGCCTGTGCCCCGACTACCTCAATCCCACCTACCAAAGGCAGGGGCTTGCAACTAGCACCAAATGAATTATCCCATGAGTGGGAGGAATTTTGTAGAGTACCTATACACACACACACACACACACACACACACACAAACAAACTCATTGAACCACATCCCAAGAAAATTGTAAAAGAGATCTCACATGCTACTAAACCACCACTGTGTGTAAAGGTAAATCTAAATGTAAATGTTTTAGAATAAAAACCAAACAAAAGGAAATTACAACAATATAAAGTTAAATATTTCTGGGAATCCGGCTAATTAAAACACCAAATGATGGGTATGTATATAGTATTTACTAGAAGCAGTAGAAGCACATTTGATCTACTTAATCTCACTGGGAATTGCCTGGTCCTGGGCTACCATATCCTCTACCATGTCATCGATAGCCAGCACTAGACACCACACGTATTGGTGACACCTGTGATGGGATGAGTCATAGAAAACGTTATAGGGACCCGAAAACAACAAGGAAATACCACAAAGAAATGTACAAGAAAACCACAAAGTAAGATCTGAAGCATGATCACAATGATAGAAATCTCGCGCTAAGTATAATCTATAACATGGAATGTAGGTCCATCAGTAATTTCACTGAACACCTTGAGATGATGTAGAAATCCTCCTCAATGAGTACAGTGGGAATTATGGGTCATAGAGAGCCACATTACACAATCATTGGATTGTTTTGGTACTCATCCCTGATAAGTACTATGGTTATGTTGGGTTAAATAGTGCTTCTCTCCATTGTGAGAATTCCAGGTCACACAATGTTTCTTCCAACAGTGGTCATACTGAGGTACTCTTCCTGTTATGTATCATGGGTCTGTTGGGTCACACAGAGATGATATCCACCATTGGCCTACCGGGTCACACAAAGAAACTTCTTACTGGGCCATCGTAGCAGAGCCACACAAGGTTCCTAGTTAGTAGTATTGAGGTTCCAAAAAAGCATAGTGTTTCTACATGTAGTTATCTTGATTCTGGGAGCACTTCCCCTCAATCCATTCATATCATTTCAAAATATATTAAATACTCTATAGATTATGAGAATTGATCCTTCTTATCGTGAGGGTTCTAACACCACAAAAAAAAACTCATCAATCAGATGTCTGATTTGGTTATTATTGGATTTTTTTTAAATAGGGGATGGTTACATATGGGCCTGGTCCGACCTAGTAAGACCGACAAAATAAACCCTCCATGGGGCCAGCCCACATGCCCTAGTTTAGTTCAACTAAACCATCATAACCTTTTTTTGGTCTCGGTCACCCCATTCCAGCATGAAAATTCATCCAGGCCCATTGGGCCTTACTGGCCCTAGTCATGTTCGACCGATGGTAATGCTCGTCGGGTCACCTGACAACCTGTTCTCATCTGGCCCAACATGATGGGGTAGGTCTAACCAGAAGTGCACGGGTCCGGCATGCTAGTCACAGGTTGCGGCATCCTCGGTCTGCCAGTGAAGGAATGACTTCATTCATCCTGGATACGTAGCACGTTTAGGGTAGTGTTACACGGATGGTTGAACACAGTGGCTCAGGTTCCCCATTTAATCAAGGGACCGCATGCCATGTGAATATGACACTTCAGGCTATAATCTGCTCAACCAACGTGACTGAGGGGTTGCATCCCTCTGCTAGCCATCGACTCGATCTAGCCACGACTGTTGCCTACGGCATGCCTTCATGGCACACTGCCACCCACCCACCACTATATCCATGTAACACCATCGATGGGTTATTTTACGTACCACTAGGTCTTCTCGGGTGGTCTTTTCTTCAATATGTTTGCGTCTATATCTTCTGTGGGGTGATGACTTCCATGCAAAGGCTTCAAAACATTGTTGATTCCAATTCAATGATCCAACAATGAAGAAAACACATGGATAAGGGGCTCAATCCTTTATTGATTTGGTACTCTCCCACTGTATTAGAGTTTTAAACATGTGGAGGTTTTGGATTGAGTTTATATCAACAAATAATTTACCCCATTATATAAAAAACCATGAAAACACCCTCCCAAAATAACAATTGATCTGAAGATCAAATGTTTCATAGGATGATCTTTGTTCATTTTTTTAGAATAAATAATGGGGAAACATAAAACCAAACAATCCCCTACCTCGAAGTTGTTCGTCATTGAAGCAGTTCTTCCTCGAGGGGTTCATGCTCTGTTGTCATTCGACACTCTTTGGTCCCATTATTCGAGTTGCATTTACGTTTCAATATATCAATCATCACTCATTTCTCATCATTGGATAAGGTATTTTTTTGTTGGTATTTCCGAGAAATTCCACTACATTCATATCCTTTCTCCAACGTGTTATCCCATTAATATAAAAACATTTTTCAACATTTCTGTTATGATGTGTCATCACATCGTTACACTGTTTCATTCACGAAACAACTTATCTGTTATGATTTATTAAATGCATTATTACTCTACACATTTATGATCCCTTAATTAGATTAATTTAATATGACTCTTCATCATTTTTTTTCACACCATAGAGCGGTCATTCCACTACTCAATGTTTGGGAAAAAAATGAAATAATCTATAATGTTATTTTATATATTTCTAAAAAATTTCGAAAATTAATTTTTTTTGTTCGACCCTTAACGGTAAAAGTTAGTTCCATTCTAGGTGAATCTCTCCATTCCATACACAATAGTGCCCCAGATTTTCTTTCTCATCACCCGTTTAGAAGATTCCAAAACCGCGCATGCAAACAATTCTAATTCTCATAAAAACCCTCAAATACAATCGTACTCCCCCAACCAAAGCGGTTGAGGTTAAGACATTCATAAGGAGAAAATTTCATTTCAAACTCAATGGTGGTATCATATTTTCAATCTGAGATACAATTTTTGAGTAATGTGAAATTGAAAATAAAATAAATTTTATTTAATTTTTTTTATTAACAATTATTCCCTTTTTGGTTATTCTCCCTAGAGGCCTGCACCGACTAAACATAAGTCTTACCAAGGGTAAAAACACCCTACGTAATGAAACTTTTCCCTTAGACATGAAATCTGGGAAACTATTTAATAATTATTCTATTTTTTCTTAAACATTCCTCATAAACACTATTAAAAATGTAACATTTGTTTGACGAATCATTCGGGGCACTCTCGGCCTACGAATTGCACGCTGTCTTTTCACATGGTCTGGAAATAATCCCATTAATTATTATAAAAATATTCATGGAATTATTTGGTACTACATTACTCCCCCTTTTAGGGATTTATGTCCTGGTAATCCAAAACAAGGGCTAATCAAACAGAAAGGGGGTACTGAGAATGATTTTAGGCCTCCCTCTCCAATGTGATTTCCTTGAGATTCATGTGCTGCCAACAAATTCACACTATAGGAATAAACCATCCTTGAAGGACCTCCACAAGACAATACTCTATCACAATCATGAACTATACAAATGTCATCCTTCATCAATATCCAGCTCGCTTCTACCTCAAGTTTAGGTCTTTCTAGGAGAACATATACCTAAGACTCTAGTGGTCAGAGTAGATTGTAAACTGTTCACCCATAAAGTATTTCTACAAAATCTTCTATGAGAAGAACACAGCTACAAGATTTGGATCATGGATCACATAGTTTTACGCATGCTACCACAACTGCCTTGAAACACAGGCAATCACTATTTTCACTTGAAATAAGACACAACCTAGTCCCTTCCCTAATGTATCACATAAAACTACATACCCAATTCAGTCATCTAGAAGTCACAATATAGGGAGAATCTTCAGTCTCCTCCTTAGCACATTAAAACTCCACTGGAACATCATCGTCCATGTGATGGGTTGTCCCTTAATTTTCAAATCCATTAACGGTGTTGTTACTCTAGAAATGTCAGGAAAAAACCTCCCTATGTATCCCAACAACCCCAAGAAACTCTGAACTTCAGTCTCACTCTTGGGTGTCTCCCAAGAAAGCAATGACACTATCATTTCTAGAACCACTACAACTCCATCCTCTATGATTACGTGTCCTAGGAGGTAGACCTCCTGAATCCGAAACTGATACTCATAGAGATTACTATAATGTTCATTCTATCAAAATGTTTCCAAAACTATCCTCATGTGTGTATATTGATCCTCCTCCAATATAGAGTACACCAAAATGTCATCAATTATGTCTACAAAGAATAGTTTAAGGTAAAACTAAAATATTATTTTCATGATTCCAATTAACACTAGGGGGAATTGGTCATGCAAAATGGCATCATCAAAAACTAATAGAGGCCATATCGGCATTTATGGTTATCATCGGTGTGTCCTCATCCCATATATAATGATAATGATAGCATGGACTAAGGTATGACATTGAGAACCACCTTTATCCCTTAATCTGACTAAAGAAGTCATCAATCCTCAGTAGTGGATACGTGTTTTTCACGGTCATCTGGTAAAGGTGTCAGATGTCCTGGAACATCCTCAAACTCTCATTTGTCTTCTTGGAAAACAACAGTGGGGATTCAAAGATGAAGCAATGGGCATCATGAAGCCATTCTCCGACAAATCCACCAGCTGTACCCTAATATCATGAAGCTCTATGGGTGCCATCCTATTTGATGGTGTGAATATCGATGAAGTCCTAGGGTATAGGTTGATGTATAAGTCTACATCCCTATGAGGAGGTAGTACAAAAATATTATAAGGAGAGACATCTTCATACTCCTCCACCACTACAAGAAATATTTGGGCTCATCTCATCCACTACACTGAGGTTGTGTCCAGCCAAATGGTGAGTGATAATCTGAACCCACCTATGTGAAAGTCGGTCGTTCACTACAATTGTTCCCTTCTATTAGGTGAAGGAAAACCTGGTCCCAAAAATTGCGTACACACCCACTCTATGATTAATACAATAAATTTGATTGTTAAATTAGGATAACCATTCCATACCCATGATGACCTCATAAGGCCTCGACGCTGATACTAGGAGATCCCTTCTCAAGCTCTCACCTCGAAGAGTGTGATCACTCTGTTGTCGCTAGTGTGTAATCAAAAAATAACCTCTTATAAGAGTTTCTTATTGTTAGGATAGAGCCAACAACTCCACGGGAATATCGGAGTCTCGAATGAGGTTCATGGGAAAGAGTGAGTGACTGACAACTGTGCCTTTAAGAACTATAGAAATGGGGAAGATGAAACAAATCATACATGTAATCTTATATGTAGTGTCCTAGCCATAGGCCTCCACTTCCTAATTCTATGCTCGGCCCATTCCACCTACTACCTGAGGATGCGGTGGACATCCTGGGGGTTGTGGAGGTAGTAACATGAACCATCTCCCACCACTTACTGCTCAACCTTCTCTATTGCCACATACGCTGTCCTACAAACCACTCCACTCAAACCTCTACCTCCGCATTGGAAGTCCCTCGATCGTCTTCTAATTGTATGTGTGGTGGGATGGTGAGTTATGATACATTGTTCCCTACACACTACACGAGTAGTACACTCTGTTGCTTTACCGACCCTACTCTTTGGGTGGCTATGTACCACCAATCTTGTGTCCTAGGGTCACCCTCAAAATGTTCTATACCACTTGATCCTCTGCTTCATATGTCAGGTTCCCCCCATAGAGGACTCAAGAAATTGTTTCCTAGTGGTATCTCTAATAATTAGTTCCTACACTGAGAGGAAGCTCTCTACTTGAATATCTCACTCTATCACTCTAGCTTGAGTGTAGATACTAAGGTAAATCACAGATGCCTGAATATCCTATTTGAGACCCTTCTAAAATGGACATGTCCAAAAGAAAGGGTCCCTCACCATGTCAGTTGAGTGGCAGGAGAGGTCTATAAACATCCCTGATTACTCATCCACTGACATGTTTCCTTATTGTATGTGAAGCAGATCTTGTATGCGAACTGAGTGAAAAGTCACGAGGAATAATAACATCCAAAAAATTCACTCAATGTTAGCCCAAGAGAGGGTTGCCTAATCTTGAGTCTGAATCATCGAGCTCAACCACCTGCCCTTCTAAACCCTGAAGAAGGGTCACAGCTAAGATCACCATATGGTCAAGTGGCATCCTCACTATGTGGATGACCAGCTTCACCTCCTCCAGCCAGTCCTTAGTTACTAGAGTATATCTCAATCCCATGACCCTGGAAGGTTTCAGTCTCTAAAACTCATGCAAGGCACTGAGTCTGCGTAATTCCTCAACCGATAATGCCGATTGAAATTGCTAACCAACAAGCAAGGGTATCACTAGGAGACTACCTATTAGAGCTATATGGGGATATGGTCTCTCTACCGAAGCCTCATCACATAATGGACCATCCTTGAGGTCACGTAATGGAATCCTAGATATTGGTTCATAAGGAGTCATCTTGAAAGAGAATTAAGATGAACCACAATTAATTTATTAAACCTGGTTAGCTCACTTTGACTCGAAAAGATAATGGGAAAACACTCAAAGACATGTGAACTTTTGTTTTCATTTACTGGGTTGGAAAACAGAATTCTAGGCCCTGATGTATGGATAATTCCGCAGCCACACAAACACTGGACTCCCTATCCAAAAATACGAGCTCGAAACACTTTACATTGTTTACCATTAAAATGTTTTAGAATCTTAGTACTTTAGGTAGAACTGACCCTTATAATACCACTTTGTCATGAAACCTCCCTCGAGGCCCGTGCCTTGACTACCCCAAGTCCACATCCCAATGGACAGGGGTTGGTTACTAGCACAAAAGGGATTATCCCATGAGTTGGAGGCATTATCTTGATTAGATGCACACACACACACATATAACCACATCCAACGAAAACTAGAAAAGGTAACATGCATGATTCTAAACCACCACTGACTGAAAAGGTACAACTGAAAGTAAACGGGCTAGAATAAAATCCCAACAAAACAAAACTACAATAACAGATATTAAATGATCTATGGAATGTTACTCAACGAAAAACCCACCTGATGGGTAAGTATAGTGTAGCTACCTGAATTCGTAGAAGCGTGTCATGCCCTCTTGATCTCAATGGGAATTGCCTAGTCCTAGACCAAAAATTCCTTTATCAATTCATTGGTAGTCTACAAAAGATAAAATATTTGAGGAAGAATCTCGTTCAAGGATAAGTAACAGAATAGTTAGTAGGGACCCCAAACCAACAAAGAAAGTCCAAAAAGTAATCCACAACCAAACCACGAACCAAGATAATAAAGAATGATTATGATGAATGATCATAAAGCATGATCAAAAATCATGGAATCTCACCCGAGGTATAATCTATAGTATTCAATGTATGACCATAAATTATATCATCAAACACATTGGGACACTGAAGATATCCTCTTTTATGGGTAAAGTGGGGATGGAGGGTCACATAGAGCCTCTTCCTACTAGCCGTGGACTCCTATCGTACCCATTCATGATGAGTACCATGGGTTTGATGGGTCAGATAGAGCCACTTCCCATAGTGGGCCTTCCGGGTCACACAAAGACACTTCCCACCATGTCCACACTAATGTACTAAGAATATAGAGTATCGTGGTATTGTCTCAACAGATAGAGATGCTACCCACAATGGGCCTATAGGGTCACATAGATCCTCTTCCCACAGTCCATAATAGCTGATCCAGATATGCTCGGTTGTCAGAAGTCTTCAAGTCATAGCCAATAATAGTGTTTCCGCACATAGTGCACTTTATTTAGGTAAAACCTCTACTCAAGCAATTTTTCACATTTCAACCTCTATGAAAGCCTCCATTGAGTATGGAAAGAGATCCTCCTTGTCGTGAGGGTTCCAACGCTGCAATTAGTTCATCAATAGGCTGCCTGATTTGTTTTTTATTAGAATTTTAGTCAATAGTGGACGGTTGAATCTGGGCCTTGTCTGACCCGATCAGACTAACCTAACCAACCCGGATCGGGGGCCCCACATTCCCCAGATTAGTTCAACTGACATGACCTAACCGATTTAGGGTTTTGGTTGTCCCAGTACAACCTAGCTAGTGATCTAGGGATATTGGGACTCCTTGGAAAAGGCCTGGTTTATCTGGGGTCACATCCTTCCGGGTGTCCCCTGACCTAATGTCATACAACCCCACCAAATGGGTTAGGTCTGGCCCATAGCATGCGGTTTGGACAACTGGGCATCATGATCACCCTTCCCGGTCCACCTCTAATAGAGCGGCTTTCTTCTTCCCAGATGCGTAGTGTGTCAGGGGCGCTGTCACATAGCCAGTTGAACCTGGCCACCTGGGGTCCGCACATAGTCATTGGAAAATTTGCAATATGAATCCATTACCCATGACTGTAGGTCGCTCCACTGACGCGGTCGAGGTGCTACGTCCCTCCAGTAGACACCAACCTGTCCGACCACAGATTTTGGCTTCGGCACACTGCCACCCTCCCACAACCATCACTACAGGCCATCGCCTATGGTCGCCCGGGCCGATGAACTGGCGGGTTATTACGCAGACCACCAGGTCTGCTCCGTTAGTCCTTTATTCATGTTGCCCATGCCTCAGACCTCTATGGGGTGCTGACTTCCCTAGAATGGTCTGAAAACCTTCTTAACACCAAATTGAATGTCTGGGCACTAAGAACATACAAAGAGGGGGGACTCATGCATCGTCTGTATCAAAACACACCTTCTGTTTTATAGCTTTAATGATGGGAAGGTTTGGGATTGAGGTTTTATCAAAAAATAATTAATCCTGGTATAGAAAAACCTAAAAAAAACCCTTCCCCAAGAATGAATGATCCAAAGATCTACATGTTAATATGTTGATCCACATTATTCATTTTAAAAAGTAAAATGGGGAAATATAAAACAAAATAATCCTCTACCTCAATGGTGTTCTTCGTTGAAGAAGCCAATCAACAGGGGTTTCATGTTCCATTAGTTCTTTCCACTCTCTGGTCTCATTTTTTGAGATGCATTGACGTCCCTAGCGATCCTCCATCATTCATTGTTATTCATTGAAAAAGTTATCTCATCACAGGTTCATCATAAAAATTCCACTTCTTGGTCCTCATATCTCTAATGTCTTTACCCATTAAAAGAAAACATGTCATAATTTTTATGTTATGATGTTTCGTCATGTTGTTACGTTGTTTCATTTATGAAAAAATATATCTATTATGCTTCATTTAATATGTTGTTAAAATGCATGTTTATGAGATATTTATGAGATTCATTTAACGAGACCGGTCGTCACTTTTTTGTTTCACTGTAGGGAAGCTGTGTGACTACCCAATGGTTGGAAAAAATAACAAAATTTTCATTCATGTTATTTTTTTTTTGAAAATTTAGAAAATTAAATTTTCTGGTTGGCCCTTTACTCTCAATAATTGGTTCATTCTAGTAGAATCCTATCACATGTAATGGAATGGTTCCCTAAGATATTCTATATGGTCACCAATTTAGATGTTTCCAAAACCACTCAAGAGCTCCATTTTAATTCACTTAAAATTACTCAAAAACTATCTTCCACCCTTGACTCGCACCAGTCGAAGTTATGACCATCATAAGGATAAAATTTAATTATGAAACCTATGGTGGTATTGGATTTTTAATCCGAGTTACCATTTTTTATTATTGAGGATTTGAAAATAAAATAACATTTATTTAAATCATTTTATTTATGGTCATGTCCCAAATACCAACATTCACAGCTAGCTTGTGTCGATTGATGTTAGGTTTCACCTAAAGGAAGAATTGCCACACGAACATAACAGTTCTCTCATATTTGCAATCTGATTTACAATTTATGAGTTATAATGATTTAAAATAAAATAAATTTTATTTAATTATTTTATTTAAGGCCAAAAACTACTTTCCACTATTGACCTATGTGGACCAATTATAGGATCTTCCCAATGAAAGAATACCATCATGAGAAAAAAAATGGTCTCATATTTTCAATCTAAGTCACCATTCATGATTTTTATGTATTTGAAAAATGAAATATGTTTATTTAATTAATTTATAAAAGGTTATGTGATTTTTGGGATTTCTCACTAGAGGCTTTCACCGACTAAAATTATGTCACACATAGGTTAAAATTTCCATCCTCAATGTAAGGGTACCGTAATATTTCATATCATAGAAATTGTTTTAGACTTATTTTACTTTTTTAGGAAAACTGGTCATGCTATATTTTAAAATGAACATTTTATCGGAAAATCATTTTAGGAACACTGAGCTTCGAAATCACACAACGTCTCAACCCCTAGTCTCGAAATAAACCAATTTAATTTAAAAATACCTTGGAATTATGAGATATTAAATATATTTTAATTATTTAGAAAAATAAAATTTATTCTCAGACTCAGAAATTAAAAACTGATCAATATTTGTTTTTTTGGTATTTTTAGACAGTGCATATTTTTTTGGTGAAAAAGTAAAAATTTCTCATTTAGAAAATATGTAAATTTTAAGGGATCAATATATAGTGTTCATGAAAAAAAATTTAATAATTTAATTCAATAAAAAAAATATAAGTATAAAAAAATATAAAAATATTAATTTTAAAATTAAAATTTATAAATTGATTTTTTGGACTAAAAGATGAATTTTTAAAATAATATTTATGAGTGAATTAATTGACTAGGTTTGGAGGTATGATTCAGTTATGGAATTATATGGATATATAACCATAATATAACACTCAATAATAATCAATTAATTTTTCTAATTGGTTCAAACCCACAAGTGGATTCATTATATTATAAAATAACATATATTATTACCCTTAAAAATATCCCTCCTCAAGTAAAATACCACCATTAACTACTCACATTCAACAAAATAAAATCCTATGATAATTATTTCTATCTCAATTACCATATTAGAAATCTGTCAAATTTTGTTTCAAGGTTATAATAATCCCCTATCTAGCTTTCATAGAAGGTAAGGGTTTCCCCAATTCTCATCATTCATAGTAAATTTCATTACCTTAGTTATATTATATTTATAAATTATTTTTTCATATAATAGAATATATTTTATTCCATGGTATTATTTTTGTGTTTTTATTTTCAAAATTAGAGGTTATTTATTCCTTCTTATTAAATCATTTTCCTAATTAATTAATATGTTGATGTAAGGGTTTCTTATATCCTCATGTCTTCCATTTCATGTTCATTTCCATTGTTATATTACATTTATAAATTTCTTTTGTATAATTTCATTAATTTTAATCTATCGATTTATCATTCATTATATATTTTATATATGGTAGTTCACTTTCCCCTATCATTATTTCCATATTTCAGGTCATTATAATACACAGGCTATCCCATAGCCTAAACACAATCATAAAATGTCATTAATTTAATATTTGTGTGGGTTTAAAGTAAATGAAACCCCTTTATAGATAGTATATGTGAATGTGGAATTGAATTAGAAGTACCTAAGAGTAATAACCCTGATATGGGTACATTCGATTTTGATTCGATCAGCACCTGGAGCACGACAACAAGACTTGTTGAACACATGGTGTGACACTTTCGTGGGATATGATTTGTTTTATTTACATACTCTTCAAAATACCATTTTTAAGTATTTATTTATAATTGAATTTATTTACTTCCTTTGAAAAAACTTGTATTCAATGTACCTAGATACATTGAAAAATAGTGATTTTGAGAACCCAATGCTTACATTCTCATATCCATCACTTGCAAAGGATTCTTATTTGTACATGTGATATCCCTTGTTATTTATTATACGACTCTTTAATTTTTTATTGTAGGAAAATATTTCCCATACAATATAATCATTTTTTCTCTTAGCTATGATAATACTCAGTGTTCAGTTATAATATGTAGTTTAATAAATGATTGTAGAAAATTAGTTTTGTACCATATAATTATTTCTATGATATAGAAAAATCTTTCTTGATATACATCATTGAAAAATATTGATCGATTTTTATGTCATTTATTCTTTGAACATTATTCCATGTAATCATTTAATATGTGATAGAATGCATTGGAATTTTATGTGATGGGTCTGACCCATAATTATATACCCCCTAAGTGAATTTTTATGTCCCATAAAGAAACAAATATTGGGTTATGGGAGAGTCCTTATCCATTCTGTAAGGAGACAATCTATAAGGCCTTGATGTCATCTTTAAGATATCTCACATTATGAGATTCCATCAATTTATTTGAAGATATTTGTTTATAGTAGTTTATTCATTTTGATGTGGTCCATGGATTTATTTAATCCCAAATTTTCATAATTATTTAGTTTCTCAGTTTAATTATTCATCCTTTATGGATATATAATTACACAATTAGTTATTTAAAACCTGGTATATATTAAATATTATGTTCACCATGTTTTTTTATTCCCTTAGTATTATTAGTAATGGAACTTTTCAATTTCATTATTCATTCTATTATAACTTAATATGTATTCTCTTACTTTTTTATAATCAAATCTCAACCAATTCTTTTTTAACATTTCCATATAAAACCAAGTGAATTAAAACATATAGAATTTTTTTTCAGGGGGAATAATAATGTATTTAGGATTTTAGATATTTTATTTTTAGTTACATTATAATATGAAAATATTTTATAATTTTTTTTATAAGGCTATTAAACTATTTCATCCTCTATATTAGAATCTACGACTTACTGTAATAATATGAGAACGAGATCAAGGGTTTTAGATTTTGAAATTATTACAAACCACCAAATGTTTTTCTATATAACATGTTTCTTTATCATAATCCACTAAAATTAATGAACAATGTACGATCAAGAGTGAAGTGGTATGAAATCAATTAAAACCAGTCATACATTGTAGAAAATCCCAAAAGGAGAAAATGAATCAACCTTGTAATCCAAGGGAAATATATTCTATAAAATGAGAGGTAGGTTGTGCATGATGGGGAAACAAATGGGGGATAGGGTAATTAACACCAATGATGAAAGAATATTAATTTTTTTTGTTTTATTTATTGAAATAGTATCCATGTTTTTCCTTATGGTTAAGAAAACATTTCACCAACAAGGAGATATATATAATACCGCCAAAAAAATACACCAATAGTTTTTGGATACCATTAAATGAGAATTTTTTTTATTATAAATGAAAGAAAACTATAATATACACCAAACATCCTCCTGACATGTTTTGATGAAGGGTTACTAATATTGGTGCACAACTGTTTAAAAAGGAGAAATTTTTTTCAAAAACATTTTTTACATCATACTCGTAGGAACACAATGAGTAAGAAAAATAAATAAATTCAACTCAAAATTAAGATTATGAGTGACCTAGTGAGAGTGACATGGTGTAATATTGCCCATTTATATCTTGATTTTTTCATGTATAGTAAATCATAATTCGATAAATTCCTTTGAACCCCATCCCCCTCAACTGAAAAAAGATCAAAACTAATAAAAGACTATTTTTACAAAGAATTGAGTAAGAAAATATCTTAAAATCATGAATTTAATGACAAATGAAAAAAATATTGCATTCCTCTAATGGGAGTGTAATCAAAACCACTAACCATATATGATAAATATCTTAACATCCCATGATTTAATTAAATATCATTACTCTAAATAAGTATAATTATTTTTACTGAATAATTCATATGAAACAAAAAACTAAAAATGCTTGTAATAAATTTAAAAAAAATCATTAATTATTATTGTTATAATATATCTATAATGTTTGAGGATTAAAATAGAAGTAATTTTATGAAATATGTGATGAAAAATGAATAAAAAGTAATCTGGTGGTAGATGTTTCCATTATGAAAAGAATTTTAACATTATTTAAAATGTTTCGGCTTTACTAGGGTTATCCCTAGGCCAATCAAAATACAATGTCTAAAAGGTTTTGTATGAGAGAATTCATATGTGATAGAAATTCATGATCAAAGAAATGACAATGAGATCTAAACAAGCTCAATAACCATTGAATACTTTTGGAAGGGAATAGATTATTCTTATATCATTCAAGGTGATCCAAAGTGACTGTTTAATTTGAGACTATGATGATGTTAACATGATTTTAATATGTTTTTTATATTATATAAATTTACAAATTTTCTATTTTCACTTTAATTTAAATGTAAATCAATTTGTTAATGTATTACTAAAGCCAGTGATATTATTTTATTAATTAAAAGTTATTTATTCAGAAATTATTATTTATAGTCAATTTTGTAAACTAATCTAAACAGTATATATATATATATATTAAATCTAATTATTAATTGTTATAATATAAGAATGTGAATCATAATAATTTCAAAAAAAAATCGAATGATAAAATTTTTAAAGTTTTTTTTAAATTTAAATTTATTTTATTTAATTTTTATATAAAAATATCTATTTTTCTATATAAATAAATTACATTATATCAGGTTTAATTTTTTTAATCATTCTGAAATATTTAATATCTGGTGACTAGGGGATAATATATTTTTTTCAAAACAGACAACTCTTGTGAAATAAAAAGAAGCCTGTATAACAAAAAGAATAAAAAAACATTATAATGAAAAACATATATATGGATTAAAATTATGCATTACAAAATTATATATTTAATTTAAAAACATTTGTCTATATTTCGATAATTAACCAATATTATCAAAATATAATTTTTTGTTTTTCTCCCAAGGCAATAGTTTCTATAACAGAAAATAGTTTTTGTATTTATAATATATATAAATTAGACATCATGGTAAAAACATTTATATTATTTTAAATCAATAAAATTGATAATTATATCTAAAACATATTTTTCATTATTAAGAAGACACGTTTCCAACAAAAGGATTTTTACAAACTAAATGTGGAAATATGATAAACATTTATTTGTGGTAACTAGAAAATGTATTTTATAAAATGGATATTATTTTTGACATTATTAGGTTAATATAATTTAATTTGATATAATTCATTATGTTTTATTATTAATAATCTAATTAGGTTAAAATTAATTACCATAGAAGAAACCAAATTTGTAAAAGTAAACAATCTAAGAGTGAAACACATAATTTTTTAGAAAAACATTTATTATGATTTGTTTTTTAAGTTTTCATGATGTTAACCCTCCACGGTCTCCATTATTTTAAATTATTGGAAGTAAGTTACTAAAAAATATTAATATTAAATTTAATATATTACTGAAATCCCAAAAATCTAACATATAAAAATATCCACCAAACACCCCACTACTCTTCACACCCCTTGCAATACATAATCAACACCAATATACCAAAATACCTCAAATAAATTTCAATAAACATCCTAATCAATCTATATTCATCAATTGTCCACCTATAAAGGACTAATCATTATTGATAATGTAATTTTCCTGGGCGTAAAGTAAAAAAAATACAAAGTTCTCATTTTCAATATCCATATTCTGTTTCTTCTTTTACATCATGAAGACATATTATTGAAATAATAATATATTAACCTCTATATTACTAATATTCTAAAATTATATTATTATTGAATAATAATCATTAAAAACAATTTTGATATTAACTAGAAATATAAAAAACAATTCTTGTGTTATGTGAGGTCTACAACATCCATAAGCAACACAGTCTGGTTCATTTATAACAAAAAATATGAATATTTGTCAAATGAAATTTAATGGATTTATATATTATTTTAAATAGTGTAAATATTATTTAATTGTAAATAATTACCAACTATATTCTAATTCAATTTAAAATTATTACACTGTCTTTTAATATGTGTATACTACTACATCATCGTAAGGTATGCATATCATTATTCACGATATCCTTCTCATCAATAACCAAATATATTAAAATAAAAGTCACCCGATTTATAAAAACTAAATATTATCATAATACTTATTTAAAAATTATATTATTCTAATGGAATCACTTTCTTTACCATACTCACACAAGGTTTATACTTCGTTCTTGATTTGATAAGTTAAACCACCTACAATAAAAAACGCTTTAAATTTTTTTCATGGATGAACATGGAACCAAATATACTAGAATTATTTTTAATAAAAAATCATATTGTTTTTGTACTAATGTTATGTAATTTTTTTATCAATTTATTACTTATTATTAATATATCCATTGTTTTTGTCAAAAATTACTAAAACATTATCATCACAAATTCTTCATTATTAATAAAAACCAGAGTATAGATAAATTAATTTTTTTATAATAATTAATTATAAAAAACTTTTTATTTACCAATAATAATCATGTAATGAAAAATATTGAATCTATAAATAGAAATAGACAATGTAGTTATGAAATTGTTGGTAAAAAAATCGTACCTAATGACATCCGATGAAAAAATAAAATATAACCAACATAAATAAATGATTATAAATAATATTTATAAATGATTTCAGGAATAAATTATTTTCAAAATTAGGATATTAATATTTTTGATGATTTATAGAGGATTTTAGAGAAGGATAGTCTAAAAAAATTTATAGTAAGGGTGTTTCTTCTTAATTTCCATTCATTGAGACATGTTTTATTTTATGATCTTAACATAATTCAAATGTTTTATATACTGATTATTTGTTATATAATATAATTATATTTTAAATGAGGTTAATTGAATTTAAATTTAAATATCACTCTTTAAATTCGTTTTTATAATCTTTAATAATATTTAAAGAGATTCCCTTGACACAAATTTTGATCATGCAACTCAGTAGTTCCAATTTTTGAATAAGAATTTTCTAGATTATCTTCAATGTTTCAATGATTATGTTATAATGTAATTCATAATTATTTTCTCAGGATATACATCGGTTTAATTTTATCTTCATAAAAATTAATGAATTTAATAAAAATTATTGTACTATATACCGAAGGAATTTTTTTTTATGTCTATATATTCCCCCCATAATACTATTTTTCATTATATTTATGAACATAATTATTTTTTACTCCATTTGATCTTATTATTTCCTTACCCCACATTTCAAAAGGAACTATTTTTACACTTACTATGATTTCAATTTTCCAAAAATGTATTATAAAATATTAAAATGTATTTTGATCATTTCATAATCAATTTTGATATCTTCCCATCAATATTAATTTTTGTAACTAATTATGTATTATTAAATTTCAATTCAATAAAATTCTTCATATATGTAAATTATCATATATTGCATTGAATTCAATATTTTATATCCTATATTTCATCTTCAAGGAACAATAATTGATGATTTTTTATAAGTTATTGTTTTCTAAATGATTTTTATTTCTATCATTAAAAAATTTATGTTTATTTAGAGGATTAATAGTTTATATTTATTTTAAAAACATTTTATTGAAAATTACTTCATTATAATTTATCATCAAATATCTTTTTAAAAGTGACCATAAATTTTTTATTTCTATAAAAATGTTATGAAATGTTTTTGCAAGAATTTTTTTGTTCTTCATCTATTTTCGACATAAAATATAAATTTATTAGCATATATAATTTTATGTTTTATGAATTAAAATATAAATTACTTTATTATATACTCATTTTAGTTGATATAATTTTCATATCAACTGTTCTAATTCATAGAAAACTTTTTGTTAGATACCATTTTGAAATGTTGGGAATTTTCTTTCTGTATATTCACAATGATTTGATGAATGATTGGTTTCAGTTATTGCACATATGTATAGATTATTGAAGAGTGGGGACATATATTTCACTGATATTAATTGGTCAAGGTTTTATATTTTTTATATTTAAAATGTTATTCCTAACCCTATTGTGAGTTTTCATGGTTCAAAATATTGTGTGTATACTGGACACAAGTTACCTAGGTTCCCTCGAATGGTCATGAAACGGAGGGAGATTATATAGGTTTACAATATTCTTAATGAAACAAATGAGGATTATCTAGGCTAAAAAAATCACCATGAACATGAAGTTGGATAGCTAAGTACCCAAGATTAATCATGGACCTTATGTAGTCATCTTGTATCACAATATTATTGCCCCTTATACTGGCGTTGAATCCATATTTTTATTTTATATGTTAATTATTATCCTCATTGGATAATGTTTATTGTATTATATATCTATAACCAATTTATGTAATGTCCCAACATAGTATTCACTTGACCGATCACCAAATATAGTGGGTCACATGGCCTCATGTGTGCGTACCTGTACAACAGAGGCTTCCAATGATCGATGAGGGTGTAAAGGGGGTACAATAGGGAGACTATAACATTTTTTAATATTATCCATTATTATACATTATATAACAATTAGAATTGGAAGTGTAATATAGACAATCACAATCAATAAATTGTGAAATTGTAAACTACACACAAAATGTATAAGCTGAAATTTTTTTATAAATTGAACAACTGATAGTGTAATAAAAATCATCAACTGAAATGTCTATACAAGATTCATGATATGAAAATAAAAAAACATGAACATAGGATCATTCATATAGTCATGTTATTCAAATAGTAAGAAACAAACAAAAAATTCTCCACTATCACCTCGAGCGCATTCTCGGTACTCTTCTCCTATGGTCTAACTATTGTATTATTAAAAAAACCCTATAGAAGGGAATTTAACACTATCAACATCTTAAAAAATATAATATTAATTATAGTTTTGGCATCCCATGTAGGGTGTGAGATAAAAATATCAATAAGCCCACACCAATGTTATATATATATAATCCGATTGGTTCTCATAACTAAATAACTATGTATGTATAAAAATAAAAGTAAAAATGATGAAAGAAATAAAAAATCCAACTTAGGATATTACCAGACACCCGAAGAGTCAACCTTATTAACTCGTGGACAAAAAAGAATATTTTATTCATGTTAGTATATATAGTTTTAACAATATATATTGTTTAATTTTATTTTTCATTTACATATGTGAAGCAAGTACATGGAAAATAATGTTACCATATATCTGGAATACTAGTGATGGATGGAATGGGGCATACGTCAGATATCCATGACCAGTCTAATGAGCCTATAAGATTTTACAATAGGGAACATTCTCTAAATCCCAATTCACTAAGAGACGTCATGCTACTACAACCAGGATTGTGAGGGACCTGCAATGTCAACACTATAATCATGCTATGTGGAACACCTCTTCCTAATGTCCATATAGTATCACTTGTTTGTGATGAAATACTCAATGACCGATGTAAGGGAGTGTGATTTCCCTCCAATTATAACAACACATACTATTGTACACAACCTCTATCAAGTTATATTCAATTATAGAATATGGAATGAGGCATTAACCTTAATGAATACAATTACTCAATCACGTATATGTATATAAAAATGAAATAATCACATTTAAAATTTCATATGTGAGTCATTACCTATCATGTTCAATACTTATAAATCCATTATCTATAAATAAATTATATTCATGTTTATGTAAAGACACCTGATTCAATACCTCCCACATGTCCCTTTAGTCATGTTCTAACCCTTTCAAGTTAATATAATTTTGCACAATAATTTTATAAGACACAATAAAAATGCATATTTTCATAATCCAATATATGTTATTCGAATTAAACAAAATGATTCATTTTATTTAATGAAAATCACACCATTAATCATAATTCATCCAAAATGATGAATTCCATTTAACTCATTTAATTTACCAAAACATAAAAAACCCATTTAAAACATCAATGGGTATTTAAAGAGGTTACATTCTAAAAAAGAAAATTCTATAAATTGGAAATTCCATTTATGGGATGACAAAAAAATTTAAGGGAGCCTCAGTTAATCTAAAATTCATATTATATAGTATATTCAACTCATAATATAGACTAAATTCTTATGTGACAAATCAGGCATCTCCACTTTTTACGATTGGGGAAATTTCACATGGCATACCCTTGGGATTACCATATAAGGTGCACACAACCATTAAAAATTTAAACACGGTTCAATAGGTTCATTATAAGATGCAATGGTCCATTTGACATGAGTTATCCAATTAAAAGGATGTAGTTGGCTAAATAAAGCTTTCCATACAATGACATAATCATGAAATGATGATACTCAAATGTAAAACAATGTGACCACCTACATTTGGGATGTAAACAATGCCTCACTCTATATTATCCTCATATTCCATGAAGGTTGGTGTATATACAATAAATGGTCAAATGCCATAAAATTAGGGATATCTAGTCTAGAACTAAATAGTGAAATGGATTCTATGATTATGTTTGATAGTAGTTGAGATAATTGGGGAGCTCATAATGAGGAATCCAATTATCTTGACATATCTAAGAATGAACAACTGAGGATGAAGCTACATCAATTCATTGATTTGGGTGCATGGGAGCTTAAAGGAGGGGGAGTCTCATGTTTCAACAACTAGAGGAGGAAGTAATAGAAGAAAACCTTTATATATTAGGTGGGGGAATTGTTTTCATTTCACCCAACAATATAAAATTTCATAGATAGTGGAAACATGCATAAATAGACACAATTGTATGTAGATAAGGGAACACCCTCGTGGTTAGGCACATAGTTTGACTAACGATACACAAACTGTGCAAAATGGATCAATTAAAATTTGTAATTAGCCACATGTCTTTGCACCCTTAGACTCATGGTTACTGAAAAATAGTGTGAACCAATCTTATTTTCCCATTTCGAGGATTCGGGCTCAATTCGAACCCTGAATACCCCTACAATGTCCTTGGGTTTAATAAACATATTTAATAGGTCTCTTTAAAGTAATAAAATTGAAAAACTATAAATATGCACATTTTTGGAATAAGAAGGTCATACAACCCCTCATCCATAAAGTAACTCTTCCTCGAGTTGTCCATCTAATTGTGAATAGGTATTGTTAACAATGGGCTTCAGCCACTGAGAATAAACATCACATTCCTACACTCAGGTCTCATCATGTACATGGTCTTACTACTAGAGCACCAATGTAAGCATAAAAACCCTAGATTAGATTGTCTTGATGTTTTGGTCCACTATACACATTGGATAATATTTGAAAGAAGAATCCATATCCAGCTCAACCTCATCTAGTTGAATGATATGTGATGAGTATGGATAATATATTATAATGTTAGTTAAATTATAAACATCATACATAGATCAGTTTTTCATGGATGATATAATTGGTATTCTGCTGTTCTAATATGTTTCATAACCTTGAATGTTTTAACGATCCTTGATGAGAGCTTACAATGCTACTGAATACATCTATTCCCAAACCAGGGTGAGAATCTCATGAAAACCCAGTCTCCAACATCAACCTCAAGAGTTTGAGAACATCTATAGGAATACGATTGGTCCCCAAACATAGCTTTAAACATGTAATTCATGATTATATCGACCTTTTCTATTGTCAATTATATAATACATGGACCATGAATAGTAACTTCCACTTCATCTATCCATCATAGATGGGTACGGAAAGGAAAACCATATAGAGATTCATTACTATCCATCTCTATAATATCATGAAATCTATTATTATATGAAATCTCTAGATGAATAATGTGTTTCTCTAAATAACCTAAAAATTCAAGGGAACAATAATATTCCATGTAATCAAGAACAATTATCATATGCTCTATCTATCCATCGGTCTTTGGGTGATATGCATTGATATGAAGATCCTAGGATCCACATACAGTCTACAAACCCTATAATAACTATGACATCAAATGATAATATCTATGATAAACTATATAATTAGGAGATCCATGATGGCATACAATATATTTAATTTTCATATTTACATACACTTCTTATGAGAAGGTCTCTCACACATCTATGATGTGTGAATCATTCATCAAATGATCAATAACAACCTGCATTATATCATTTCCACAAGGTGATTTAGGCAGACTAGTCCTGAAATCATTTGAAAGGTCATCCAATTTCATATTGTGAAGATACAATGGCTATTGAATATATTCTGGTCACTGATGTTTTTATTTCACCTACGGATAGGTGGAACATCGAGTGGTGAAGCTAGAAATTTCACATTTCAGACTAGGCCATCAGTATTTGCTAAAAAAATATCAATACATTTGGGTGACATTGTGGTGAACCGCGCATGTTGAGTTTCTAAATTCCTGCATCATCTCCTCTCTGATCTCTACTATTATACTTCCATTCCCATGTAACAATAAGCATTCATCCTCATCCGTATTCTAATTTGAATATGTATCATCATTTTGGACACATTCCCAAAGGGGAATACCTTTAAGGATGAGTTAATTTTATTATTCTTATTCATTTCATAAGTGTATATGTCACTACTAAGGATTATTAGATAGTCTGATCTTGGTCCTCCTGAACCTCAACATGCATATATGATAAGATATCCATATGAATCCATTATTAAATAGATTCCTAAATAGCTTGTTTTTGTGTTTTTGAAGTTAGAGCATCAGCCAAAAAATTGCTTTACTAGGCATGTAGGTAGGATCAAAATTAATGATTGGAGGCACTCAACAAATCTACATTGTCTTTGATTTAGATATTGTTGCGTAAAAATATTCATGATGATTTTTTGAAATGCGAATACAAAAAAATATCATCCAAGTAGATATTTACTCTAATGGTGTAATAAATGTAAAACAATATCTAACCTGAGGTTGTATGTTTGGTAATTCAAGTTGTGATGCCACAACTATCAACAACCATACACAACAACTCAGTCACCTTTAATTTGAACAACTCGAATACCAATACCTCACGTGTCACACTATATGGTATAACACTAGCCTATCTCTGGAAAAATTGTAATTGGCACTAATGTCAAATAAGACATTATCTCATGAAAGGATTATTAAAAATCTTCTGACCATATAAATTGGAAAAACATATTTTTCAAACCATAAGTGAAGCAAAATGGCCTATGAAATCCTGGTTGAAGATTATTTAGTTTTGGGGATTCTGAAAGAATATTTGGATGTCAAATATATTCTTGGCCTGCACCCAAGAAACCAAAACACTCACTTTCTATTGGTCTACTGAAACTGCAGACACCGATATTGTATAACCTAGAAAGTAATCTTTTTTATCTTGAAGTGGAATTTAGTGAGCTTAGAATGAAGCTGATTCGCTCTCAATGTATTCAAAAAGATCACAATATGGATTTCATGGTTTTGTGGGGAGTGTGAATACACTAAGTTATCATCAACAATGACTAAAAACTAATCTAGATATGAGAGAAAAACCCAATTCATAAGATCCATGAACACCATAGGTGTATTCTTGAGTTAAAATGGTGTAATCGAGTAATCACAGAGACCATACCGGTTCTTGAATGATTTGTCAGTTTTTTTCTATAGCCTTTACATGATCATAATGATAGAAAGAAATCAAATCGATCATTCAGAAAACTTTATATCCTCACATATAATCAAAATGTTTCAAATATTATAGGTAGTGGATTTCAATTCATGATAGTGATTTGACTTAGACGACGGTAATCCCCCCATAGTCGTAGGGTACCTTTGGCAATCTTCGAGTAAATGATCAGTGAACCACATGTAGATTTATTGGTTCATAGGAAACCACTATATTCATGATCCTCCAAATATTTCTTCAGCTCTATAACATCTTTAGGTTCCATCCTATAATGAGCAATGGTCACTTGTGATGCTTTGGGAACAAGCTCAGTCGTAAAATGTACTTCTATAAATAGAAGTCATACATTGAAGTTGTTAAGAAATTAATCTCTGAAATTCTCCATATTATCTGGTGAAAAAGTGGGTCATAACCCCTTCCCATTGAGAAAAATACTTGAAACATGAGCTGTCACATTCCCAGCCTATACTACATAGTTCATGTTTGGATTGAACTAACATCCCATTCTCCCTTAAGCACATGGTTATAGCCGTATAGTGTTGAAAAAGTCAACCAATGATCATATTAGTCATTTTAGCCTTGACAGATTACTAAATACACCATCTCAATGATCACATCAAAACCCTTCATTTTGAGTATATACTGATTCCACAAGAATAGAAAACTACCTATCTCAAGTGGTAAATCCTTACAACAACAAACACCCTCTGAACGAATACCAACAATGTATTTAATATCTTAATGCCATGGAAGTGCTCGATATTGACAAAGTCATAGGCACGTAGGTTCAGAGCTAGACCGACGACTCCAAGAGCACTCATCCATAAACCGGTTACAGGTACAAATAACATAAAGAAATGTAACCAACGTTTATTGGAAAAAGCAACCCCAAATATTTGGGACCAAAATCGATTAGCAGTTACCATTGAATAAGTTTCCCTTACATTCCATTATATTATCAGATATATAATAGCATGATACACGTTTATCAACCAAATCATACACTAATGTATAGGCCTTAATAAAATACCCTGATATGTAGAGGATTTGACGCTCTACTCTGATGGAATTATTTTGACTACATGTAACTATCCAATACTGCAACCCTGATTCACTACCTCACATCCCTGAGAATTTATGATATATTGGGGCTGAGAATTATAAGTATAACTACTTATGACTCTATGTAAATCTCATCCTAATCGACTAGTGGTATTCAAAATACCTGACTGTCATGATCCTGTTAACCCCGCTCCTAATAGAGGGGTGAGTGTAGATCCCTTCTTGGTTGGAACTATCTAAAAATCCATGAAAAATGGATAACGATGGACTATCCTGTAAGAACCTCTATACTCAACTGGATCCTACAAGAATTAATTATTTTTGAGTGCTTTCTTCTTACACTGGTGACAGATCGAGAATATGTCAATGCAAGTTTCATGGATGTTGCTACCCCACCGAGTACACTTGAAGCGACACTTTAACACAAAATGTAAAGAACTACTAAATTTATGTGTCGAAACTCTTCGATATGTACCATCAAAACCCATCAAATTCATCTTTATATTATGGTTCATGATGAAAATTTCATAAATGAATGCCAACCTAAACACATTGAACTGTGACCAAATGGATCAAACAAGCCAATCCATGAATCACCTGGTGGTTATATGACCATCAATAACTATAGTCGGATTTAATATTTTTATCTCAATAAAAATGCATATTACTATATAACTGACATACTTCGCTGATGAAGGATCATGAATTATCTATATTTTTCTGCCTTTGGAGTCTCAGGAATGAATTAGTTTTTGGAGATGCACTGAATGTCCTCCCAAACCATATCACAATTTCAATATTCCTAGGTGATTACGTCCCACCACTTTTTCGATGAATCAAATAGAATATAAGATGAAATCATAACCCTCTACTCTGGAGGCATCTAAATATGCTCGATTATATATATGGTTTCATTAAGCCATGTCTCTGCATCATGTCCCCACCATCCCTCGAGAAGGTGGGAGGATGCTACTGCTAAAACTATATTGTCTATTATACCATACATAGGGTAGGTATAACTAATACTTACATAGATTAAAGAATACATCGAAACCCCTCTCATAAATGACCACCATGCAACGACTCTAGAATATGAATAAGTGCCACATGTGTCATTATAGTAGGAATTACTGGTAACTCAAGGATTTACACCTAATGTATATGGTCTTCATCGCCATCAGGGTGTACGGTAAGTGTTATTCAGAGAGTAATAATTATACCAGGAAACAAACACCACAAAATGATTTACGAAATTTAAAATATTTCATTTTAGTGACTAAGGAATGTATGAATCATCCCCATAAGAATAATCAAGCCTCTCTGAATACTTAAAAATCATCGTCTAAAAAGTTAGAAGGGACCATTACAACATAATAGATTACCATCACACACTACTAAGGTAGATATTGGGTCCATTTAAATTTTTATGAAATATATATGATTATTGTTTTCCATTTAAATGTAATATTTGTTTTAATTTTTCATTATTTAGTCATTTAAAACACATTGAATTGTTTAATCATATGGTTTACCAATTTCTGATCCATATGGGTTAATACTTGTTATAAATCAAAACAAGGCATCCACTTGATCCACACTATAAAACGTTCCATCTCATGAGGCCAATATCCCATATATCAATGTTCCATAATTTCCATCTTATGTTGTATTCTTTAAAAAATTCAAGAAAACACTATTAGGATAAGAAATTCACTTTAAGTATCAGTTATGTTTTCTAATCTATTTAATAATTTTCATCACAATTCAATATAATTCTGTCAATAATAACATGTGGAAGGAAAATTCATGCTAAAAATAAACATGAAATGGAAAATATGTACGATATATTAGTCATATTGTGCGTATTAATTATGCATGTTACAATATTCCTTTAGGAAATGTAATTAGGCCACAGATGAAATAAATCCTTAATTTATATAATAGTAATAACTACAACACAAAATGTTTATCACCCAATGGTTAAATGATATCATCTGTAATAGGAAATGAAGAAGAAAAATTATAATTCAAGAAACTTAGCATTTACCCTCAATAATGGTTCGTGATGACCATGAATGACTTATGACCATGTTCCATGCATTCCCAATATCTAATATTTTTTTCACAGATAGTAATTAAATACAATAACTTCCTTGATACCATAATGTAATGTAACGAACTGGGATCTGTATATCTTATTCCCCGAGCTCATATGTCACATGGAATCAATCACGCCTCCCTATATGGTAGATGGTACCGACTATAATAAAGGGTGTAAAGGTGGTATAATGGGGAGTCTATAACATCATGTCAGTCTAACATAGTGGATAAAACATAGAAAAACTGGTGGTGTAAGTTTATTATAAACATTCATAATCAATATAATATGGAAGCATAAAAAACATAAAAAATGTATAAGAAACATATAAATAAATAAACTAAACTACTAATAATATATTTGAAATCCTCTATTGAATTTTTAATATATGATGCATGGAATTCTAATAAAAAATTTATAAGATAAGAAAATGAATTAATTCATGCTATAAAAAAAGATTCTCAACTAACATCTCAAGTTTATGCTCGGTGCTTTACTCCTAATATCTAACAAAGTCAAGCGTGTAATCATCCTATAACACAAGCATTCCCTTATCAACTTTGACAAACATATAATATTCTCATATAACATTTATATTCAGTGTAGTGTCTCATATAAAAATTTTAGTTGGACACCATCAACGATATTTACGTGTAATACTAGTATTTCCCACAACTAGAATCATGTTATTTTATAAGGAGAATAGACAAATAATGTGGAAATGAATAACCATAACACTCATCTTACTATAGGACACTAATAAGATCAAACTTCTTGAGATCATGGAAGTAATGGATGTGTAAAATCATATCAATATATATACATATAGTAATAATAATTTATACTATTTAATTTTATATTACATCCACCTACATAAACCATGTATGTGTAAATGAATGTGGCTTTATTCCAGGAATAATTGTGTGGGATAGACCGAGGCATTACCGAAACATCCATGAACATTCAAATGAGCATATAATATCAAGCCATAGGTTACATATAATAAATCCTAATTGAGTGATAAAATTCATGCAACTACACTCGAGTTGGAGAGTGAGATATCATGGAAACACTCTAATCATGGAACATGATTCTTTATCCCAATGTTCATATAGTATCATTGGTGTGAGATTCCATACTACAAAACCAATGTATGTGAGTGTGATTTACCTCCTCGATCAACACCCCATACCACTATACACATCCAATATAAATGTCTATTCATTTATTTTATAACACCTGAGGAATAATCTCCCATTCAACATATTGATAAATACCTTTTACGTACATCAGTAAGGCATAATCACATATACAATTTCATACATGAGGAATTACCTCACATATTCCATGATATCTAATCCATTAAATAAAAATATGCAATATTCATGATTATGTTAGAAAACATAAGGAAATACATCTCACATTTTCCTTTAGTCTAGTTGAAATCCATTCGATTAAATACAATTCAGCATAAGCATTTAATATGATGTAATCAAAAGGCATGTTTTTATAATCCTCTATGCATCATTAAAATTAAACTAATTGATTAATTTTAATTGATGAAGTGAAAACCATATTCCGTAATTCATCGCAAGTGATCAATTCCATTTAACACATTAAATTTTCAAAAAAATTAGAAAATAATTTATAAGCTCAAAGGGTCTTTAAAAAGGTTACATTATCAAAATGGAAATTGAATACATGGTACATTCCAAGAGTAGGATGGCCAAACTCATGGATGTGACCCTTTGTTCAATCCACCATTCATATAATAAATGTTATTTAATTAAAAATCTAAGACAAATACTTAGATGTCAATTTGGGAATATAATTTTTTTACAAAAAGTGTAAACTTCACTTAGAAACCCATGGGGTGACCATATATGTTGTATTATCCCTATGATATTCTAAAAAGTGTCAATAGTTTTATAATAATCTACAATTTTGTATGGATTTGAGGAAACCAATTAAATGTTTATGCTAGACTAATGATGGTTTGTGGAAGAAAGTTTTATTTAAAAAATGTTAAAAATCATTTGAAAAACAACATGACCACTGACCACAATGATGTAGATGATTCCTAAATTAAAATTGGGGAATGATTCGAAGTAGTTAGTAATTTATTAGGGAACTATTACAATTCCCTAAAAAATGGAAAATGTGCCTATAACTAAATAGAACAAAGTATTCAATGATTATCATTAATAAGAGATGAGAGACTATGGTAGCTCGCCTTTAGAAATTAAATAATTTTGACAGAATGAAGAATCATAACTAATGGTAGAAGTTATATCAATCCTTATATTAGGGTGATTGGGAGCTCAAATGAGAAGGATTATCTTATTTCATCAGCTGGAGGAAGATTGAAATGTATGAAATGTTTAATAACTAATGTTGGGGAATTTTAGTATGTTTCACTAAAAATTATAAAAGCACACATTTTAGGATCACAGTTAGTCAATGTGACTCCCCACATATATTTATAGTTTTAAAATTTTTAATTTGATAGTTATCTTTATAAATGGTATTATTATTGTTTTCATTTGATTGATATTTGATCCATCAAATATAAATTCATGAAAAATAAAATAAGACACAATTAATTCCATTGAATCACTAAAACATTACATTACATTAAGTCCAAAAGATGATAACTATCTTAGAATACCAGCTCCAAGGCCTATCACAATCACCGATAGACCACCAAACACAACAACTAGACCAAATAGTGAATTTACATAGAGTACATCATAATTAAAAAAATTATAGAATTTATTATGAATAAATTATTATTCATTAAAGGAATATATTGATGGGGACAGAATTTGTGGAAGAAGTGGCTGAGAAAGTGGAGATGATCTAGCACCACATGAGGACAGCTCAGAGCAGGCAGAAAAGTTATGTAGATAATAGAAGGAAGACTTCTCTTTTGATGTAGGTGACCATGTTTACCTTAAAATATCTCCTCGGAAAAGTGTGATTCGTTTTGGTAAGAATGGATTGATAATTCCACGGTTCACTGGTCCTTTTGAAATCCTACAGAAATTTGGAACAGTTTCATACCACATAGGTCTTCCTCCAAGATTGATTCAGGCACACAATGTTTTCATGTTTCAATGTTGAGAAAGTATGTTCCAGATTCATCACATGTCTTGAGCCTAGAAGTAGTTCGGCTGGAAGAGAACCTTTCTTATGAAGAGAAACCAGTTCAAATTCTTGATCGAAGGGAACAAGTATTGCGGAATAAGGCAATCCACTAGGTTAAGGTTTTGTGGAGAAACTACATGGTTGAAGAAGAAACATGGGAGTCATAAAATTCTATGAGAAAAAAATACCCTTAGTTGTTTAATAGGTAAAGAAAATTGCGAGGACACAATTTCAAGAAGGTGGGGATACTGTAACACCCAAAGTTTTTCTAAAAATAAATAGAAATGCATGGAATTTTTTTAAGAATATATTTATAACTATCCTTTAAATATATTTTTTCCACTTCTATGTTTTGAATTTTCTAAAATTGTCATCTACAATTGTGTTCAGTATATTATTTGGAGTATATTGGAACCAGCTTGTTTTTTTGGTGAATAGTAACATACCCTTATGAATAGTAATATAAATAGTAATATGACCATAATGAAATGTAAATAGTATTATTATTTTATTTTCGTAATGCTTTAATATAATAACATCTTGAATTATTTTTCAACGTGATATAAAATAAGTTATAGTTTTTAAATAATTAATTTTTGAATTAAGTAGGATTTTATTTAAAAATTATATTAAAAATATTTTGAAAATTATATTCAAAAAATTGAATTCATTTATGAAATATATATGTTGATAAATGGTTAGGGTGTATTTTGGGAATATTTCTGAAACAGTTGATTTTTTAGTGAATAGTAAAAAAATACAGTTTTTTGCTTCTGTGTGTTAATGACATCATTAATGATGTAATAATGATGTCATAAATCTGGTCGACTTGTGTATAGTTAAATAAGATATGAGGTGTCCCATGATGCTTATACCATGGTCAAGACCATGGTTTTTCAAATACCACTCATGAGGTGTCACTTAAAAATTATTAAAATAATCCCTCACTTTCCTATAATCATTAACTCTTCCCTTCATTTAATTCATTAAAAATTATCTCTAAACGAATCTCTAGCCTCCTTAGCTTTATAGTAATCCTCTTAAGGTTTGATCAAGCCCCCATGTTCCCAAACATCTTGTTCTAAGGGTTACTCTACAAGGTAAGAAAATTCTCAATTCCATTCTTTTTCCATTCAAGTTCTCTTTTATGTGGTATATCATTCTTGTTTCCATACTATGTTATTATTTACATATTATTATGTATATATTATGTATTATGATTCATTTCTAGATGGGTGACCCTTTTCCCCTCTCTTCTTAATGTTTTCTAAAACCCTGTTGCATTGTCGTTTGGCTGCCAGATTTTTGTAAGAGATTTCTCACTTATTCTTTTATTTTGAGTTCCTTCCTTAATATTTCTTCATATATCCTTACCAAATAGGCATGAAATATCTATATATCATGTATATTCTATATATTATAACGTTTATTGAAAAATATTCATCATTATTATTATCCTCCCCCAATTATTTAAGGAATAAAAACATTGTCCGTTATGTGTCAAATTACGGACATCGTAGATGATGTGATTTCAATTTCCATTTATTCTTTCATGTCTGGTCATGAAATCATTTATATGGTTTAACCAAGTTATAATATATGTGATATTATTCACCAATGGTTATGGAATTCATTTGTACTCATGGTTCTAATCTATATGAGAAAACGAGGTTGTTATTGCCAATAAACCAATAAAATGATCTAAATGAACATCATTAATGTGTTAACTTATGAATCATCCTAATATTAAACATCAAAATGATAGATGGTATAAATTATGGTACTATTAATATATAAATATCTTTCTATTCCAATTCTATAAAATCACTTCAAATCTAAAAGAACATCCATCATGATCCAATCTTGGAAATCATGTAAAGAATTCACCTAAAAACAGTACAATGGAAAAATACTAACAATTAAATGGTGAGATGATGTTATGAAATGATCAAATAAGATGTTATAAACACAAAAGAATTTATGTAAAATATTAATAACACTATTATAACCATTATAAATGTGGTTTAAACAAGTTGGAAGATAGACAAACTGGTGGCAAAGGAATTCTTAACCAGATTTCAATTCATTGGGTAAACCATCTACTTCATTATTTATGTGCTATTTAAAATGTTTTTCTGATAGTTTATGTTTATATTATGGTTAATTATATGTATTTACAATATATATAAATAGTACATCCACTCTATTAAGTCTCTCTTCAATTTTATGATAATTATAATGGGATTTTCATTAAAAATCCCCTTTTTAAATTCAATTTTACAAAATTCAATAGCAATGTTTTTATGGAATTATTCATGTTTTATTATTATTTTTTGGTTCTTGGGAATTATTTATGATTAAGGGTGAGACCTATATCCCCTTCAATGCATTGGGTATGAGTATTTCGGAGGTCAAGCGTATGGTTACTCCAAGTCTAACTGTGATGGTTACACAAAGTAAGGTAGCCGTGAGGGCTAAAAATTATACGTTAGCCAAGAATGGTTGCATGATTATGTAATTAATGACCCAAGATAACTTTATTTTTATATTTATGTTCTCATGTCTGTGTGGATCTTGTTTAAATCTCATGTTACATAAAGTAAGTATATATTGGTTTCAAGCATGTCTTTTGAAAATGTTTTCATATGTTACAAGTATTCATTGGATTAATGTGCTCTTTCTTTCTTTTTTCATACCATATAGCTTTTTGGGTCATCCTAAGTTATTAAATGATTATCACAGGTTAATGGATGTGTAATACAAATAAGGATTCCATGTTAATGTTGAATAATTTTCATGAAGACATTTTTAAGTTTAAATGTTTTATTTTCTTGAAAAAAATGGAAATTGTTTTTATGGTATCCACTCTGTAATAATGTGTTACCTTATGAATGTATTGTCCCAATTATCTAAAGATATAATCTTTAAAAGATCCTCAATGTAAAAGGAGGTTTTTTTCTTGACTAAATTCTAGATTGTGTATTTAATAAGGTTGGGACTTTATAGTTGGTATTTGAGGATGGTTTAGATAACTTTAGGGATAAGTGTGATGTTTATAGAATACCATAAATGATTTTCACTCTACTTTTAATTTGAAATGTTATATCATTTAAATATTACCATGTTGATTCATCTAATAGATGTTTTTTCAGAATTGGTGTCCATAGAAGGAACCAGGATGCCGAAGAGGAGAGGCGCCAACAAAATGTCATCCTTCTGGAACTACAGCCCGGAATGGTATGGATTGGAACTGAGCAGTTTGTGAAAGTAATGGCTCAGCTAACACAGGAAATAAATGGTAGTGGAATCCATTCAATAGAACCAATAGAGGTACCACATTATAATATGAAAATAGTGGAACTATTTATGAGACACCATCCTCATGCATTCAATGGATCTTTTTACCCAGTAGCAGCTGAAGGACGGATCAAACCCATGAAAAGATATTCGATATTATTGGATGTTCAGACTATCAAAAGGTAAGTCTTTCCATTTATCTATTTAAAGGGGAAGTTGATCAGTGGTGGTATATGTTAAATAATATCAGGGGTAGAGAGGATTTTGATGCCTTAGAGTGGGGTGAATTTAAAATTCTTTTCCTGGAAAAATATTTTCCTAAGGTGGTGCGACTTAGAATGAAAGAGAAATTACATGAATTGAAATAGAAAGAGGAAGACATAGTGTCTGTGTATGAATCAAACATCACTCAACTGGGGAGGTATTCTCCAAATCTTATTCTGGATCTGGATATCAAAATGAACCACTTTTACTCAGGATTTAAGCCAAGGTATCGAAGGGTATTGGCCTCCCATGAATTCAAAAGTTATGAGAAACTTGTCCAATGTTCTATGAAGGTAGAGATGTATTTTTCTGATGATCATGTGCATTTTGGAATCAAATAGAAGATGAGGTCTAGTTGTATGAAATGGGTAAGAATCAACCAATGAAATATGATTGTAATAAAATCCAATATCTTGTTTGTGAAAAGTGTGGCAAGAAAAACCCTAAGGAATGTCGTAGAAAAACTAGGAAGTGTTTTATATGTTGTATGTTTGGACATATGGACCAAGATTTTAACAAAAATGATCCAAATAATAATCTCGTTAAGTAGAATGTAAAGTGTTTTAAATGTGGTGAAATGGGTCCTTATGAAAATGCCTGCCTAAAGAGAGATCAGAATGATGCAAAGAATCCAGAATACAAGAAGAAAGGTGTAGTGCGATACTTTTCTACTACATCAAGAGATTTCTATCCATCCAATGAAGTTTTATCAGAAACTTTGTTTGTTCACTTAGATTTTGATAAAGTTTTGTTATATAAGGGGTCTACACATTCCATCATTTCTGAGAAATTTTCTAGTAAATTGGAAATATAACCTCAAAAAATGAGACACAAACATGTTATTAAAACCCTAGGGGGAAATTTTATAGAAATGAAGAATTGTAAGGATCTATATATTGTGTTCTTTAGAAAGAAATAACCTGCAATACTTGTTGTTTTACCCTTAGTCGAGTTTGATGATATTATGGGGATGGATTGTCTTTCTAATTATCATGTTATGGTTGACTATTGAGATAAAAGAGATGTTTTTTCAGAAATAGTTTTAGTCTATATAAAATAATGAACCCATTCAATTGATAACATATCAGGAAGATGAGAAACTATTTAAATATGGTAATAAATGTTATCTTCCTCATATTGTTGAAATCAAGGGAAATATTCAAATTAATGATCTGCCAGTGGTAATTGAAAACTTTGATATTTTTTCTAATGAGTTACTTGGTGTCATACCAGATCGATAGGTCAAATTTTCAATTTACTTAGTTCCTAATACTAAGACAATTTCAAAACCCCCATATCGTATGTCTCCAATAGAACATCTTGAATTGAAAATTCAGTTGCAATATTTCATTAACAAAGGCATCATTCGTCCTAGCACTTCATCATGGGGAGACCCTATTTTGTTTGTTAAAAATAAAGATGGTTCCATGAGACTCTTCATTGATTATAGAGCCTTGAAAAAAATCACTGTTAAAAAAGTATCCTTTGCCTCAAATCGATGACATTTTTTATTAGCTCCAGGTAGCTCAATACTTTTCCATGATTGACTTGAGATCCAAATACCATTAGCTAAAGGTGAAGGAGGATGACATCCTAAAAATAGCCTTTCGTACTAGATATGGGAATTTTGAATTTATTGTTATACCATTTGGATTAACTAATGAGGCTGATGTATTCATGAATCTTATGAATAAATTATTTCATTAGTTCTTGGATAAGTTTTTGGTCGCATTTATTGATGACATTCTTGTTTTTTTAAAAAATAAAGAGGAGAATGAAAAACATCGAAGGGTTGTTTTTCAAACATTAAAAGAAAATAAACTATATGGAGAATTCAGCAAGTGTGATTTTTGGTTGCAACAGATTTCTTTTCATGGGAACATTATAAATAATGATGAAATAAAAATTGTTCCTACCAAAACCAAAGTAGTTGATGAATGGCCAAGACCTAGAAATGTTACATATATTCATAGTATTCTATGGTTAGTAGGTTATTACAGACGGTTTGTTAAGTAAATTTCACGATTACCTGTCCTAAAAACTATGTTACATGAAAATGGTTTAAATCTCCTTGGACAGAGGAAGGTGATGTTTGTTTTTAGTAACCGAAGATGAGGTTTGTTAATGGTCCAATTTTGGCCCGACCTTCATGAAATGGTGATTTTTTCATCTATGGTGTTGCTTCTTTGAAGGTACATCGTTGTGTTTTGATGTAGAATGATCGGGTAATTACATATAATTCAAGACAACTTAATCCTCACGAGCGATATTATCTCATGCATGATTGGGAATTGGCAGCTGTGGTTTTTTTCATTGAAAATATGGAGGCATCATCTATACGAAACCAAATTCCAAGTATTGGATGACCTTAACAGTCAAAAGTATATATTCAATAAAAAAGAATTAAACATGAGGTAGAGAATATGGATAGAACTAATAAAGGATTATGACTGCATGATCAATTACCATCCTGGGAAAGAATACAATTTAGTGGATGCCTTAAGTTAGAAACATCATGCATCATTAACAATGTTACGTTTGGGACATGATACCTTGATTAAAGATTTGATGAATTTTTTCTTAGACGTTTTTGGTGTAGGGAATACATCTGTTTTGTTTCATGTTTCAGTGCAGTATTTGTTGTCAGATAGAATTAAGCAAGTGCCGAAGGAAGACCGTGAGCTATAGAAAAAGGTATAATTCGTTAAAATGGGTGTGTTTCTAGAATTTAACATTGATAAAGATTGTGTTTTAAGATTTGGAAAAAGGTTGTGTGTGCCTAGTGATTCTCAGTTGATGAAAGATTTGTTGTGAGAAGCTCATAGTTCCCCATTTTCTATTCATCCTGGGAGTACTAAGATGTATAGAGACCTTCAGGAGTATTATTGGTGGGATGGAATGAAAAAAGATATTGCTAATTTTACCATGAAATGTTTGACGTGTCAACAGGTAATGAAATGAAGAAGTTACCAAAGTGGATGTTTCAGCCTTTTCCAGTGCCAAAGTGGAAATGGGAGATTGAATCCATGGAAATTGTGGTGGGACTACCATGGACTTCTCAAGGTTACAATGAGATTTTGGTTATTGTTGATCGGATAACAAAGTCTGTAGATTTTTTTTTGTATTCAAGATACAATGTCTTTGGATTAGTTTTCTCGATTGTGCCTCAGTGAGATTGTCAGGTTACATGGGGTTCCTCTTTCTATTGTATCTGAACGAGATCACATGTTCACTTTTAACCTTTGGAAGGTACTTCAGAAGTCGTTGGGCACATAGTCAAATTTCAGTGCAACTTTTCATCCTCTATCAGATAGGATGTAAGAACGAAAGATTCAAACTTTGTAGGATATGCTTCTAGATTTTTCAAAGGACTATCAGTGAAGTTGGGAAAACATCGTTCATTAGTTGAGTTTTCTGATAATAACAGTTTTCATTCTAGTATTCAGATGACACCTTTTGAGGCCTTGTATGGGAAGAGGTGACAAATTCAAGCATTTTGGGATGAATTCGGTGATAGAATGGTGATGGGGCCATAACATGTAGATGATGTGGCTAAGAATGTGGGGATTATCTAGCAGCACATGAGGACAGCTCAGAGTAGGCAGAAACGTTATGCAGATAACAGAAGGAAAGAAGTCTCTTTCGAGGTAGGTGACCATGTTTTCCTTAAAATCTCTCCTTGGAAAATTCTAATGCATTTCGGTCAGAAAGGGAAGTTAAGTCCACGGTTCATTTTTCCTTTTGAAATCTTGGATAAATTTGGAACAGTTTCATACCACATAGCTTTACCTCCAAGATTGTTTCAGGTACACAATGTTTGTCATTTTTCGATGTTGAGAAAGTATATGCCAGATTAATCACATGTCTTGAGCCCAGAAGCAGTTCAGCTGGAATAGAACATTTCTTATGAGGAGAAACCAGTTGATATTTTTGATCGAAGGGAACAGGTACTGCAGAATAAGGTAATACCCTAGGTAATGGTTTTGTGGAGAAACCACATGGTTGAAGAAACGATATGGTGGTCTGAAAATTCTATGAGAAAAAACTAACCTCAGTTGTTCAATATGTAAATAAAATTGTGAGGACACAATTTCAAGAAGGTGGGGTTAATGTAGCACCCCAAGTATTTCTAAAAATAAATATAAATTCATGGAACTTTGTTTTAAGTAGATATTTATATCTATCTTTTAAACATAATTTTTCCACTTCTATGTTTTTGAATTTCAAGAAACTATCATCTACAATTGTGTTCAGTATGTTATTTGTAGTATATTTGAACACACTCTTTTTTTGTAAAGACCCGCAAATTTCAAGGAAATTTTTTTTTTCTTAATTTTCGTTGGAATTTTACAAGGGCGCAGCTTCAGACGGCACCTGATTCCGAGGCCCGGTGTGCCCGGAATCAATTTCCGAAGTTTGGCTCGGGTACGTTCAGTGAACGGACGAGCGGGTTTTTCTATCTTTTGAACCGGTGCCCGGAATCGAATTCTGAGGGCACCGATGAAATCGCAGCGCCGGTATTTGCTTAGAAACGCCTCTTCCGGAGTTGCGTTTGCTCAAGACGTGGTTTTTAAATTTTGCGGCTTTAAGTCAGAATAAAATAAAGTTGTGCGACAACTTTATTTTATTTCACTTAAACTGCTTGGAAGCCACTTAAAGTCACTTAAAGGCGGCTTGAATTGAGTTGAACTGGATAGGATGCTATCCAGAAATATCCTACCCCTTGGTAGGATATTTGTGCGGTGGGACCCGCACGAGCCCCGCCGTTTCTTTCGCTAAGTAACGCACCCGCGAAAACCCGTCAAAGTAACTGAAAAGTCAACCGACGCGTTTTCTTTAATTCTTAACAGACCATTTAATTGGGCGGTTTATTTCGTAAATTAAATGGACTGTTTCTTCGTGAATTAAATGGGTCGTTTCTTTCGAATTGATGGATCGTTTCTTAACCGGTTTCGTGTTGGCATGTTTATAAAATAAGACCAACCTAAAAATCCTTGGAAAGGATTTGAGAGAATCTTCGTTCCTCCACCCTCTCCGCGAAGAACGCGAAGAACGCGAAGAACGCCGGAACCGGAATCCGACGACGCACGATCCGCGACGTCAACAGCTTTTCCGCGACCTTCTTCTTCTTCGGTGCCTCTTCTTCCGCGGCGAACCTGCGATCGGCGGTTAAAGGTGAGAATCGAAACTTCTAAATTCTCCCTTCTTAATTTCAATAACAACGGATTTAATTAATTAAATCCGTTTGTTCTTGATCCGGAGATTGGCGACGCGACGCCGGATACCGCGACGACGCGACGATCTCCTTCTTCCGCGACGAGCGATTCCGCGACGACCTCTCGTCCGACGACGACTTCGAGGTAGGGATTTATTTTGGAAAAGTTACCCCTTTTTAAATTTTCTCGTGAACGTTCTTGAAAATTTAAAAAGCCGGTTTCAAGCGAACAATTTTATCTTTAAATAAAATTGTTGGATCATGTGTTGATCATCTTATTCTTTTCTCCCGTTGTTTATGATTAACGCGGAGGGAGCGGGTCTAACGAACAAGACCTGGCAACCCTCCGCCGATCTTCCTTTTTGTGCGGATTTGGCGGGCGACGGCAAAAGCACGACGCAAGGGCCATTTGTTGATTCCGCAGTGGAGGACGCGTCCCGGGAGGAACAATGGCGCAGACGGGAGGCAAAACGGGCCACCGGAGCAACTCCGGCGGCCCGCGGAAGGAGGCGGCGGCGCGGGTCGCCGGCGCCGGCGACCGGTGGCGGCGGCGCACGGCGCGCCGCCGTGGAGATCTCCCGCCGCGGCTGAAGCCGCGGCGGCCCGGCCGCGTCCGCGTGACAGGCGGCCCCCCGCGGGGGCCGCGTTTCTCCAAATGCCGCGGGTCAAACCCGCGGCGGCGGCCTGCTCGGCCGCTCGGCCGAAGCCGAGCCGGCCGGTCCGGTCGGCCGGGCCGCGCCCAGGCCGGACCGGACCCGGCCGAGCCGGTTCGGGCCGGTTCGGGCCGACCCGGTTCGGCCGACCCAAGGGGGGGGGGGGGGGGGGGTTCGGGCCGGGTCGCCCCGGGCCCAGAACCCCCGTTTCGGGCCTTCTTCGGTCTTTCGCCCATATCTTGGGCCAGGGACCTCCGATTGATGAACCGTCAGCGGCTACACGATCCTTGGATCGAGACGGTCGTTTCGGTATATTACACTCAAGGTTTCGGAAGACTTTGGGTTCGGCCGGGTTGGTTCGTACACGAAACCAACCGGGCCCTCGGAGCGGAAACACTCATAACTTGAGCTACGGACATCCGATCGACGTACCGTCAGCTGTGGTAGTTTACTCTAAGTGAGACGGAACTTTTGGCATACTCCGCCCGAGGATCGGACACAGGCGGAGTACGGTCGGGTTGGTTTTGCCCTAAAAACCAACCGGGCCCCTGGGACGAAAATGCCAATAACTCTCAGACCGGGCGTCCGATTGACGCGCCGTCTGTTGCGTTGAGATCCTGTTGTCGATACGGAACTTTTGGATACATCAACTTCGGACTACGTGTCAGTTGATGTATCAGCCTCTCGGCTCGTGGAGCGGACCCTCCTAACGAGCTCGCTATGTGCGGGAACCCTAGTGCTGGCTGTGACTTCGACGGCAGAGCAGAGATCCTCCGTGGACTGCGACGACGGCAGAGCATAGATCCTCCGTGGACTGCGACGACGGCAGAGCAGAGATCCTTCGTGGACTGCGGCGACGACTGTGCAGAGATCCTCCGTGGACTGCGTCGACTACTGCACTCAGCGATCCTACGTGGAACAGTGCTACCGAACCTGTGTGAGCTGAATCTTCTTTTTACCTTGAGCGGTGGAGCGCTTGGGTGTAGCGGCGGACCCGTGGTACTTGACAGTGGTGGTGCGCTTGGATGCAGCAACAGACCCTTGGCGGTGGAGCGCTTGGTTGTAGCGGCAGACCCACGATACTCTACGGAGTGTGTGCGCTTGGTTGTAGCGGCAGACCCGCGATACTCTACGGAGTGTGTGCGCTTGGTTGTAGCGACAGACCCGCGACGGTGGAGACGTGCGTGCGGAGTACGGAGACCGTGTAGATGACTGAGACCTGACGACTGCTTGACCGACTCGACTTGGAGTGAGTCGACTAGCCCAGTGGACGGAGCGCCCGGTATTTGGCAGCAGACCCTCAGCGGACGGAGCGCCCGGTAGTTGGCAGCAGACCCGCGGTACTCGACAGGAGGAGTACTTCAGCAGTCTTAGGTTAGTGAGCAGTACCTCGGAGTCGTGACAGGACCACTGTACACTTTAGAGATGGGGCTCTTCAACATTTACGGTTTCGATAATGAAAATCCTGGTTGAGCTGAATCTTATGTTACTCTCCTTTGTAGATTGTGTTGAACTATCCTATGTGGATTTACTGTTACTCTCCTTTGTGGATTGTGTTGAACTATCCTATGTGGATTTACTGTTACTCTCCTTTGTGGATTGTGTTGAACTATCCTATGTGGATTTACTGTTACTCTCCTTTGTGGATTGTGTTGAACTATCCTATGTGGATTTACTGTTACTCTTCTTGTGGATTTGAGTCTTGCTTCCTTTGTGGGTTGAGTTGTTCTTGAGCTCGTGAGCAGAGCTAGAATTGGGGACTTAGGTATATGTATGGGCATATACCTAAGTCGAGTCAGATGTTACTTCGTGATTGCATCTTTCTTTTGTGCTATATCCTTTGTGGATTTCGGGAGACCTTCGGGGGTCTCGGGGTCCTTACTGAGTAGCTTGTACTCACCCCTGCATGGGCTATGCCCGCACCTTGTTGTGTTGGTTGCAGACGACGGACAGCGCTGATCGCGGTTGGGGCGTGGAGCAGGACGGTACCTGGAGGTGGACCACTGGGCGGGACGTGCTCGGAGCGGACGTGGGACCCGAGGAGCCTGGAGGCTATCTGTACCCACCCTTCAGGTGGGATTGCCAGTGGACGACACGAGGCCGCCGTCTTTTCTTCAGTTGCTGTACTTTACTTTTCAGTTGTACTTTACAGTTGGGCTTGTATTTCCGGACCCCTTTACTTTTCTGCACTTTACTTTCCGCTTGCTGACTCTGTGTGGTTGTTACTTATAAAGGCAATGCCTTCCCTTTTTACTGGGATTTTACGCCTTGGTGCTAGTCGCCAGCCCCTGGCCTATGGAAGGCGGGCTTGGGGTAGTCACGGCACGGGCCCCGAGGACGGGTCGTGACAAATTGGTATCAGAGGTTGTCGGTTCTACCGCAGACTCTGATCGTCCTTTCTTTCTATGTGAAGCAATAGTGTTTAGTGTATTGAGTGTGGTTATCAGTTCAGGGAGCCCAGTGTTGGTGCGGCGGCCGACGTATCCGTACACCAGGACCCTGACTTCTGATTTCCAACTTAATGCACGAAAACACTGATTGCGTGTGTGTTTCCCAAAAGGTTTAAAGTCAGCTCAAACCAGGTCAGCTCACCAGGTATAAATCGTTGACCGTGACACAACTGTTCAGGATGTCACCATGCAGATAGTTAGCTGGAGTTCCGAGAGAGTTCTCGATGATGGCCCACCGAGCAGCGAGACTCCGGTGCAGGGCCCTTTTTCAGTGTTGGCACCTTCGGGTGGTGTACCAGCAGCACCACCACCCGTTAGGCAGAGGATGCCACTAGCTGACAGTGCACGCTAGCAGAGCGCGATGCACGAGTTCCAGCAGTAGAGGCCTCTGAGGATACGAGGCGAGACAGTTTTCCCAGGCAGCAGTGGACTGGATGGAGGCGGTTGCTAGAGTTCTACGCCTAGCTTGGATACTAGTAGAGCGGATGATGATCTTAGATTCTGTTGTTTCCAGTGAGTGACCATGAGGTTGCTTCTTATAGTAATGAGGCTTCGGTACGCGAACCGATACCTGGGATAGTACCTACGGGTAGTGCGCCAGCTATGTCACTACCTGTTGGTCAGTAGACACTACCGGCGGTACCGGTAGCAGAGAATCACAGGCTTAGTGCCTTACATATGTTTTAGCACCAGATATCCCTCAAGTTTCGAGGTGAGCCTGACTCGTAGGCGGATGAGGACTGGCTTGAGGAGGTGGTTGTGAGTTTTCTGGAGCTAATACAGCTTCGACAGTACGACATGTCGGAAGCAGAGCACTCATCGTGGCTTACCAATCAATCGTAGTACTCGTTGGTTACGTTGTGATCAGTTCCTTAGACTCGAACTTCTGAGCGAAGTGTGTCTAAGGGAAATCCGAACCATTACTTTTCCTCTATGCATTTCTACCTATGCTAGGATGCTAGAGAGAACCTTTGTGGTTGTGAACGTTAGCAGTGAAAGGCAGGAAACTAGCGCCAGTCTCAGAGACTCGGGCGTGTAAAATGTTTCAGGAGGAGGAAGTGCTAAGGACAGATGAATCTGCAGGGTAGCAGACGTGGAAGCGGAGCTTAGAGAGCAGCATGTGGTGGTGTACATTTCGACATGTTACGACCACCCGACTTAGTAGTCCCCGCCAGGCTCAGGGAGCAGGAGGGCTGGGGAGGAGAGTAGCTGCATTGCGGTCAAGGAGTGTGACCCAGGAACTCTAAGAATGATTCGGGGTACGAATTATGTCTACTACGAGCTGCCATATCTATAGACATAGGAACCGATCATTCAACCCTTCCACGAATCATGTCCCAGACCTAGAGGTTCCGGGTAAGCCGTAGACTTGACCCTCACGTCTGGAGATACCTTTGGGAGGAGACTCGATAATCACACTTACGCCGACGGTGTGATTTGACCTCGAGGCGAGAGTTTCGGTTGGAATCTCTTGGTGGCAGCGTAGAGGCCTTACGACGTTGATTTGGGTATGATTCACAAATCATACCCCGGTTGACTGTTTTAGGCAAACGTCGGAATGGGTTTTCCTTGGTCGGCGAAAAGGAAACCCTGGGCAGCACATGTTAAACTCAGGCATAAGAGGGTGTGGCCGATCACTCTTGAGTTGGTCAACCCTACCCTTGTGGCAGCAGGAGTTTTGAGTTTCAGTTCTAACCTAAAAAGGGAAACCTCTTGAATTCGAGGGGGACGAACACGTTCTTATACGGTCTCAACCCGATGAGGTTTCGGAGATGTGGCCGAGGCGGCAGGTTATCTCCGAAGTTCGATGGGCCTTTCCAGGTCCTCAGTAGGATAGGAGAGGTGGCTTATCGCCTGGCTCTACCACCTCAGTTGCACCGGGTGCACGATGTCTTTCACGTGTCTCAGCTGAGGAGATACGTGCACGACCCGACGCACATCATCGACTTTGGGGAGCTGGACGTGGACGATGGGGCGACTTTTGCGGAGGTCCCAGTGGAGATCGAGGATCGACAGGAGAGGGTCCTACGTGGGCGGTCGATTCCTCTTGTGCGCGTCAGATGGCAGCACGGGAACCTCCAGGAGAGCACTTGGGAGCGGGAGGCTCAGATGCGTGCTCAGTACCCCCATTTGTTCCCCTAGTTTTTGATGTATCTTTACGGGGACGTAAAGCCCTGAGGTGGGAGTAATGTAAAGACCCGCAAATTTCAAGGAAATTTTTTTTTTCTTAATTTTCGTTGGAATTTTACAAGGGCGCAGCTTCAGACGGCACCTGATTCCGAGGCCCGGTGTGCCCGGAATCAATTTCCGAAGTTTGGCTCGGGTACGTTCAGTGAACGGACGAGCGGGTTTTTCTATCTTTTGAACCGGTGCCCGGAATCGAATTCTGAGGGCACCGATGAAATCGCAGCGCCGGTATTTGCTTAGAAACGCCTCTTCCAGAGTTGCGTTTGCTCAAGACGTGGTTTTTAAATTTTGCGGCTTTAAGTCAGAATAAAATAAAGTTGTGCGACAACTTTATTTTATTTCACTTAAACTGCTTGGAAGCCACTTAAAGTCACTTAAAGGCGGCTTGAATTGAGTTGAACTGGATAGGATGCTATCCAGAAATATCCTACCCCTTGGTAGGATATTTGTGCGGTGGGACCCGCACGAGCCCCGCCGTTTCTTTCGCTAAGTAACGCACCCGCGAAAACCCGTCAAAGTAACTGAAAAGTCAACCGACGCGTTTTCTTTAATTCTTAACAGACCATTTAATTGGGCGGTTTATTTCGTAAATTAAATGGACTGTTTCTTCGTGAATTAAATGGGTCGTTTCTTTCGAATTGATGGATCGTTTCTTAACCGGTTTCGTGTTGGCATGTTTATAAAATAAGACCAACCTAAAAATCCTTGGAAAGGATTTGAGAGAATCTTCGTTCCTCCACCCTCTCCGCGAAGAACGCGAAGAACGCGAAGAACGCCGGAACCGGAATCCGACGACGCACGATCCGCGACGTCAACAGCTTTTCCGCGACCTTCTTCTTCTTCGGTGCCTCTTCTTCCGCGGCGAACCTGCGATCGGCGGTTAAAGGTGAGAATCGAAACTTCTAAATTCTCCCTTCTTAATTTCAATAACAACGGATTTAATTAATTAAATCCGTTTGTTCTTGATCCGGAGATTGGCGACGCGACGCCGGATACCGCGACGACGCGACGATCTCCTTCTTCCGCGACGAGCGATTCCGCGACGACCTCTCGTCCGACGACGACTTCGAGGTAGGGATTTATTTTGGAAAAGTTACCCCTTTTTAAATTTTCTCGTGAACGTTCTTGAAAATTTAAAAAGCCGGTTTCAAGCGAACAATTTTATCTTTAAATAAAATTGTTGGATCATGTGTTGATCATCTTATTCTTTTCTCCCGTTGTTTATGATTAACGCGGAGGGAGCGGGTCTAACGAACAAGACCCGGCAACCCTCCGCCGATCTTCCTTTTTGTGCGGATTTGGCGGGCGACGGCAAAAGCACGACGCAAGGGCCATTTGTTGATTCCGCAGTGGAGGACGCGTCCCGGGAGGAACAATGGCGCAGACGGGAGGCAAAACGGGCCACCGGAGCAACTCCGGCGGCCCGCGGAAGGAGGCGGCGGCGCGGGTCGCCGGCGCCGGCGACCGGTGGCGGCGGCGCACGGCGTGCCGCCGTGGAGATCTCCCGCCGCGGCTGAAGCCGCGGCGGCCCGGCCGCGTCCGCGTGACAGGCGGCCCCCCGCGGGGGCCGCGTTTCTCCAAATGCCGCGGGTCAAACCCGCGGCGGCGGCCTGCTCGGCCGCTCGGCCGAAGCCGAGCCGGCCGGTCCGGTCGGCCGGGCCGCGCCCAGGCCGGACCGGACCCGGCCGAGCCGGTTCGGGCCGGTTCGGGCCGACCCGGTTCGGCCGACCCAAGGGGGGGGGGGGGGGGGGGGGGGGTTCGGGCCGGGTCGCCCCGGGCCCAGAACCCCCGTTTCGGGCCTTCTTCGGTCTTTCGCCCATATCTTGGGCCAGGGACCTCCGATTGAGGAACCGTCAGCGGCTACGCGATCCTTGGATCGAGACGGTCGTTTCGGTATATTACACTCAAGGTTTCGGAAGACTTTGGGTTCGGCCGGGTTGGTTCGTACACGAAACCAACCGGGCCCTCGGAGCGGAAACGCTCATAACTTGAGCTACGGACGTCCGATCGACGTACCGTCAGCTGTGGTAGTTTCCTCTAAGTGAGACGGAACTTTTGGCATACTCCGCCCGAGGATCGGACACAGGCGGAGTACGGTCGGGTTGGTTTTGCCCTAAAAACCAACCGGGCCCCTGGGACGAAAATGCCAATAACTCTCAGACCGGGCGTCCGATTGACGCGCCGTCTGTTGCGTTGAGATCCTGTTGTCGATACGGAACTTTTGGATACATCAACTTCGGACTACGTGTCAGTTGATGTATCAGCCTCTCGGCTCGTGGAGCGGACCCTCCTAACGAGCTCGCTATGTGCGGGAACCCTAGTGCTGGCTGTGACTTCGACGGCAGAGCAGAGATCCTCCGTGGACTGCGACGACGGCAGAGCAGAGATCCTCCGTGGACTGCGACGACGGCAGAGCAGAGATCCTTCGTGGACTGCGGCGACGACTGTGCAGAGATCCTCCGTGGACTGCGTCGACTACTGCACTCAGCGATCCTACGTGGAACAGTGCTACCGAACCTGTGTGAGCTGAATCTTCTTTTTACCTTGAGCGGTGGAGCGCTTGGGTGTAGCGGCGGACCCGTGGTACTTGACAGTGGTGGTGCGCTTGGATGCAGCAACAGACCCTTGGCGGTGGAGCGCTTGGTTGTAGCGGCAGACCCGCGATACTCTACGGAGTGTGTGCGCTTGGTTGTAGCGGTAGACCCGCGATACTCTACGGAGTGTGTGCGCTTGGTTGTAGCGACAGACCCGCGACGGTGGAGACGTGCGTGCGGAGTACGGAGACCGTGTAGATGACTGAGACCTAACGACTGCTTGACCGACTCGACATGGAGTGAGTCGACTAGCCCAGTGGACGGAGCGCCCGGTATTTGGCAGCAGACCCTCAGCGGACGGAGCGCCCGGTAGTTGGCAGCAGACCCGCGGTACTCGACAGGAGGAGTACTTCAGCAGTCTTAGGTTAGTGAGCAGTACCTCGGAGTCGTGACAGGACCACTGTACACTTCAGAGATGGGGCTCTTCAACATTTACGGTTTCGATAATGAAAATCCTGGTTGAGCTGAATCTTATGTTACTCTCCTTTGTGGATTGTGTTGAACTATCCTATGTGGATTTACTGTTACTCTCCTTTGTGGATTGTGTTGAACTATCCTATGTGGATTTACTGTTACTCTCCTTTGTGGATTGTGTTGAACTATCCTATGTGGATTTACTGTTACTCTCCTTTGTGGATTGTGTTGAACTATCCTATGTGGATTTACTGTTACTCTCCTTGTGGATTTGAGTCTTGCTTCTTTGTGGGTTGAGTTGTTCTTGAGCTCGTGAGCAGAGCTAGAATTGGGGACTTAGGTATATGTATGGGCATATACCTAAGTCGAGTCAGATGTTACTTCGTGATTGCATCTTTCTTTTGTGCTATATCCTTTGTGGATTTCGGGAGACCTTCGGGGGTCTCGGGGTCCTTACTGAGTAGCTTGTACTCACCCCTGCACGGGCTATGCCCGCACCTTGTTGTGTTGGTTGCAGACGACGGACAGCGCTGATCGCGGTTGGGGCGTGGAGCAGGACGGTACCTGGAGGTGGATCACTGGGCGGGACGTGCTCGGAGCGGACGTGGGACCCGAGGAGCCTGGAGGCTATCTGTACCCACCCTTCAGGTGGGATTGCCAGTGGACGACACGAGGCCACCGTCTTTTCTTCAGTTGCTGTACTTTACTTTTCAGTTGTACTTTACAGTTGGGCTTGTATTTCCGGCCCCCTTTACTTTTCTGCACTTTACTTTCCGCTTGCTGACTCTGTGTGGTTGTTACTTATAAAGGCAATGCCTTCCCTGTTTACTGGGATTTTACGCCTTGGTGCTAGTCGCCAGCCCCTGGCCTATGGAAGGCGGGCTTGGGGTAGTCACGGCACGGGCCCCGAGGACGGGTCGTGACATTTTTGGTGAATAGTAACATACCCATATGAATAGTATTGTGAATAGTAACATGAAAATAATGAATAGTAAATTATATTATTATTTTATTTTCATAAGGATTTATGATAATAATATATTGATTAATTTTTCAATGTGATATAAAAGAAGTTGTAGTTCTAAAATAATTACTTTTTGAATTAAGTAGGATTTTATTTAAATATTAAATTAAAATTATTTGGAAAATTATTTTAAAAAAATGGAATTAACTTTTTTAATCTACACGTCGATAAATGGTAAGGGTAATTTTTTTGAATTTTTCTGAAATAGTTGATTTTTTAGTGAATAGGAAAAAATACAGTTTTTAGTTTCTGTGTGTTAATGACATCATTAATGATGTAATAATGATGTCATAAACCTGGTAGACTTGTGTATAGTTTAATAATATGTGACGTTTCCCATGTGGATTAAAAAAATGGGCAAATACCATGGGCATGCCCATGGTTTTGTTAATACCACTCATGAGGTGTCACTTGAAAATTATTAAAATTATCTCTCACTTTTCTTATAAATACCAACTCTTACCTTCATTTAATTCATTCCTAATTCTCCATCAACTAAGATCTTTACTCCTTACCTTCATAGTAGTAATCCCACGGCTTTATCAAGCCCCAAAGGTTCCATCCATCATGTTCTAAGGGTTACTCTACAAGGTAAGAAAATTATCAATTTCTTTCTTTTTCCATTCAAGGTCTCTTTAATGTGGTATATCAATCATGATTCCATACTATGTTATTATTTATATTTTATTCATGATCTATTCTGTATTATTATTAATTTCTTTATGGGTGAACCTTATCCAATCTATTTTTAATATTTTCAAAAACCATGTTTCATAGGGGTTGGGCTGTCGAATTTTTGTAAGAGATTTCTCAATTATTCATTTATTTTGAGTTCCTTCCTTATTATTTCTTCATATCTCCTTACCCAATTGGCATGAAATCTCCCGAAATCATGTCTATTCTGGATTTTATCATTTTTATGGAAAATTAATCATCATTATTCTTCTGCTCTCCAACTTATTTAAGGAATAAAAACATTTTCCGTTATTTGTCGAATTACCGACCCCACAGATGATGTGATTTCAATTTCCATTAATTCTTTCAAGTCTGGTCATGAAATCATTTATATGGTTGAACCAGGTTATAATATATGTGTTATTACTCATCCATGGTTTTGAAATTCATTTTCACTCATGGACCTAATTTAGAAGACAAAATGAGGTTGTTATTATCAATGAACCAGTAAAATGATCTAAACGAACATCATTAATGTTTTCACTTATGAATCATACTCATATTAAACATAAAAAAGATAAATGGTATAAGTTATGGTACTAGGAATATGTAAATACCTTTCCATTTCAATTATGTAATTTCAATTCCAATCAACAAGAACATCCATCATGAACCAATCCTGGAAATCGTGTAATGAATTCAACCAAAAACAATGTAAGGGGAAAATACTAATAATTAAATGGTGAAATGATGTTATGAAATGATCATATAAGATGTTATAAACATGAAAATGTTTCTGAAAAATATTAAAAAACACTCTTTTAACCATTATATAGGAAGATTAAACATTTTGGATGAAAGACAAACCTGAGGTAAGGGAATTCATAACCCGATTTCCATTCTTTGGGTTAACCTTCTACATCATTATTTATGTGTGATTTAAAATGTTTTTGAGATGGGTTCTATTTATATTTTGTTTTATTATGTGTATTTAAGGAATATATACATACCCCATCCACTCTATTAAGTCTCTCTTCAATTGTAAGATATTTATAAGAGGCTTTTCATTAAAAATCCTCTTTTTAAATGCAATTTTTGGAAATTCCAGAGTAATGTTTTTATGGAATTATTCATGTTGTATGGTTATGTTTTGGTTCCTAGGAATTATTTATTATGATAGGTGGGAACTATATCTCCCTCCAATTCATTGGGTATGAGTATGTTGGAGGTCGGCTGTATGGTTACTCCATGTGTAACTACGATGGTTACACAAAGTAAGGTAGCCATGAGGGTTACTAATTATAAGGTAGATAAGAATGGTTATAAGATTATTTATGTAATGAAAAATGATTCCATTATGGTTGTATTTATGTTCTCATGTTTTTGTGTATCTTTTTTAAATATCATGTTACTCAAAGTAAGTATATATAGGTGACAAGCATTTTTTGTGAAAATGTTTTTATACGTTACAAGTATTCATCGGATTAATGTTCTCTTTACTTCTTTTTCATCCCTTACTAAGCTTTCATGCTCATCCCATGTTTTTAAATAATTTTCATAGGTTATTGTATGTGTAATAAATATAAGGAATCCATGTTTAATGTTGAAGAATTTTATATAAGTCATGTTTATGTTTTAATGATTTATTTTTTTGAAAAAAATAGAAACTAATTTTATGGTATCCACTCTATAATAATGTGTTACATTATGAATGTATTGTCCCAATTAAATATCTAAACATTAAAAGATCCTAAATGTAAAAGGAATTTTTTTCTTGACAAAATTAAATATTATGTATGTAATATGGTCAGGTCCTTATAATTCAATTCATAAAGTATCATTTATATTGATTATAAATCTATTTTCTTTCCTGAATATCTTGGAATATGACTATAAAGTGACTGTATAACAAAAAAATCCATTAAAATGTTAAATTTATTTTATATGTACTTTTTCCTCACAAAATATACATTTATATTGAAGATATAATTTCATTAATATTCTTAGAATCAAAATTTTCATTAGTTTTAGGACGCAACATGATTTGATCTTTCTTAATAATTACATTTTGTATACTTTTTATATTATTCTCTACATGGCTATCACACATCCCATATCCCAAAGGACAAAAAATGTTGTGTTTTTCTATAGTTTACATATCTGATTATAGATATAAATGGATTGAAATACATGTGTAAAATTTATATAAGAGGATTCTCCTCAATTTATTCAATATGGTTGAATCATTAATAATTTAACAATATCACCATATCGAGCACATGTATTTGTTCACATGAACAAAGAAGTCACCCATTGGTCCATCATCAATAATTATAATATATTGAATTCATTATTGTATGGTTTTAACAAAATCATATTACCCATCTTATCTCTTCCATAGATATCATTGATAATTCTTTATATCCCATTTCTTCATTCTATTAGTAATGTGAACTCTTCTAATGGGACATATGAATATAACCCATTAAACTCTACCCCTTAGTTACATTTATATCAATAAAATTGTTTCCCATCAAATAATTATATTAATTGACCCATTAATAGTGATATTAATTATTTTTATTACGATTGATTGATGAAATGGACACATTAAATCTATCAATCGATGGAATTCCACTACATCGAATACGGGAATTCCTTTTTTGTTGATTATATTCAAATAAACATTTTAATCCATTTATCATTGATTTAATAAATTTTATTAAAAAATTTGATCCATAAAAAACATACAATGTATTTTATAAAGAAACCCATGATAATAATTTTGAGGTATTTGATGGTCAAAGAGACCAAAAATTACTTCAATAATCATTTGTATTATAATAATTAAGAGGCCAATGAGACATTATAAAATTCCAATGAGGGGGGTTAGGGGTTAATGGATATTGAAAATGAAGAACTTATAACTATGAAATTCCTAGTATTAGATAATGAAAATGTATAACAATCATAATTATGGAATAATATTAGATTGGTCAAGATTGTGTAAACATAGACACATAGCTTTTCAAAATGTTAACTCACCTTTATTATAAGGATTCATATCCTTTATGTGTGGATGTTTCAATCCTAATAACCATTTTATAGTAGTTTATATTTGGTATAAGTAAATTAATATTATAATTAACATTAAAAAAATAACTGGATGATTAATTTGTTGTAATAAGTTGGAACGTTTTCACATATCATACATTAGTTTCCTTCCAAATTTTGACTTGGTGAGAACATTTGTTAATTTCCTCAATATACTCATAAATCCAACCATGTTATGATCGAATAAATTTTAATAACACACAAAAAGGAATTGACTCTATGCAAGTCAAAATTAATTTTTTGAGAAATAATGCATTGAGGCATGGTGAATTTCAATTTAACATGAAATTATGGTTTGAAAGATATGAATGGTTAAATAATTAATATGTTAGTTTTATTAGGTATATTATTTAATATGTTTATATCATGACATATATATTATATCTGACTACTGTAATGATTTCAAAAACAGAAATCCATAAAAATTGTTTTCTATACTCATTTATTTGGGGAACATACTTTGCATCATAGTGTTCATTAAATAGAAAGATCTATAAAATAATAAATACATTTTCATTGAGGTTTTAGAGTCATGGGTCATACTCATACAATAGTGTATTATATATATGAATACGACATGATATGTAAACACTATTTCAATGAATATGACTAATTAACTCCCAAACCATGGTGACACTAAATTCTCACTGGAATGGCTTCATATTTTATATTATCTCTTAATGAAAATTTATGATGAACCCCAATAATTACCATTGTTAAATTGTTCAGTTTTATTAATGATCATTATGACTTATTTTTAATACAGTATGTGTCGAAAGAATATCTTCATAATCATGACACAACCATTGCTCCCATTATGTGATCCTTACACAAGTAATATAAATCTATTTCTATATAAGGACAACTCATGTCACTTCCTTATGATGTAATATAACTTCTATCTATTGAGATATAAACATTATGATGACTTGACATGATTATCTATCATATTTTCATAGTTTTCTCAGCAAAAAAATAACTTTTTTCCTTAAATTCTAATGTGTCTCCACCAAACTCGAAGGAGTTTGTAGCTCATCCATGATCTTTTTTCTAATGAATAAAAAAAATCCTCAAATACTCAAGATTTTATTATATATTTAAATAAATAATCTCATTTCTATCTTGGGAATTTCATATAAACACCTCAATATTTTATTAAATAATTAATACAACAGAAATACTTCTTTTTTAGAAGGCAATTTTTTTGACCATGTCTAAATTGAGATAAATCAACTACCAGTAACCCAATATATTTTATTTTAATTTTTACATTATATAAATTTTCTATGTTTCATATATTTATTTATATGCAATATTTATCTTAAATGAACTCTAATGTACTGTACAAATATTATTTGAAATGTGATTATTATCACATACACCATTACAATGGAATGTATGAGATAGATTAAATAAATTAATAAATATATGTATATATTTTTTCCTATGAATATGTATTGATTTTTTACTAGGACATAGATACCCATATTTCATTATTAACATTAATATTTGTTTATGTTAGTATATCAATTTTTAAAAGTATTTTTTTCAATATATTATATTACTCATCCTTAACGCACATAGCGTTTTGTGAAATATAATGTTATTTAATATGATCTAATTAATAGTATGTCATAAATTTATTATATATTAGTATTATAAAAATTATAAAAATTAAATATTAAAATGAGATATATATTTTTCTAAAAACATATTTTATTTCATGAAAAGGATTATATCTTAGTTATTTTAATTAATCAATATTTTTGAATTGTTTTAATCTAAATTTTAGAAAATATATTAAATAAAATATATCAATAAATAAATAATATTTCTTACTATGATAGAAGAAATAATAAATTCATGATGATGCTTATAAATTAATTTATTTATAAAATATATGCGTTGAGTATAGAAAGATTATTTTAAAATGAATATCGTCAACCTATAAAAATAAATTTATGTAAGAAGGTTGGATAATTAATAATAATAATTTTTTATTTTTTTAAATATGTGCAGTTTTATTTTTTTTGGTCCCAATGATTTGATACTATGAGAAAAAGTAGTTTCGTCTTTTCAGATTTTTAAGGTATAAAGGGAATGCTAATCATAAACATATGGAATAAAATATCATAATAAACAATTTAAAATTTAATTTTATGAATATATTTTGACCCAAAATTTTTGTTTAATCTGTTTTTTGGTTTATTTATTGAAATCAATTTGAATTTGAATTTATTATATTTTAATGAATTTTCATTTACATGTTTTCGGAAAAAAATTATGAAATTTATTCTCATATACACACCTATACAGACACCATTAGCACTATAAATTAACAAATATATTCAAAAATACCCTATAAAACATTTAATAAATGACCTTGTTATTTTTCTCATTCCAAAATTTCCATCCAAATACCCATTAACAGGTTATTAAAGGAAGGTTCCCGAAGAAGATGTATCTGTTATTAATAAAAAATTTATTGTATCATTCTTATTAATTGTCACTAAAATATTATATGAGAATATAATGTTAATGGTCTAATTATAAATAAAATAATGGGATGTTTCTAACTTAATTTAATAATTTTTTACGATTTATATAACATTTATTATAAAATATTAATATCACTTGGGTGTATGTGTGGGCTACTAACTCTACATAGTTTTATATTTCATTTTCCTATTACATATTGAATGGATATTAATAAAGAAATAATTAATGAATATAAATATTATAAATATTATATTTTAATGATTATTTTTCATTTAAATAATTAATACCCTTTTGTTCCATCTATTAGAAAAGTAAAAAAAAACCTTTTCATACAGGGGGAATACCTTCCCAATAATGTGATGCACTTATTTTCATAGTGTTAAATGACCTTTTATAAATGGATATTTAATGAATAAATATTGTAAATATTTAATGATTAATATCCCTGATATTATGAATAAATGAACCATCAATAGGGAACAAAACCATCAAATAGAGATATGAATGGAAAAAGGACCATATTTCACCCTAATTTATATTTTAATAAATAATTATTAATAAAAGTGTAATGGGAAATTATTAAAGAATTAAATATAATAGTTTTTTTATTAATATTGTTTTGAAAATGAGTTATCATTAATCTTAAATTTTCTATTTGACGAATGAATGAGTAAGAAGAAATATGAGGCTTTATGTATGAGTTTATATTGAACTATCATTTTTTTTCTTAATTGGGCATGTTAAATTACCATTGAGGGAAATTATATGATCTTTATCCTTTAAACGATATATTTTTAGTTATCTAATGTATATTCATTTAATGTTTTAGTTTTTGTAACAAATTAATCTATTTTTTACTTAAAATGATCGATAACAACATCTTATTACAAACTAACCTAATTTCATATCTGGTCAATAAATTTTTTCATTCATATCCATTTACATCAAATTATTTTATACTTGTTTTTCATATATATATAAATTATTAAAAATATTATTTTTACTACATGTTATAATCATTATAAATTCCCACATATGTTCTTTTGAAATTTTTGATGCATGACTATCTTAATCCTTTTATTAGTGTTTGAAAAAAAATCACTTTAATATTCAAATCATGAATGTTTTTCCCACCATCATGACCATTATTCTCAATGAGGAATTTGTTACATGTTTTAATATATATACGAATCTAAAATACACATCTCATAATTCTTTGAAATTTTATATTTTATTAAAAATGAATGAAAATGTAATTTTCAGTATGTTCAAATAAATGATTATCTTTTAGTTTAATGGTTTTCTCAACTATTTAAACATCCATTAAGAAATATATTCTTTATTGGGGGTATGATATTTTGACGTCATTCAGGTTTATTTTCTATATGGAATTTTATGATGACATTTTAATGATGATTATATAAACTTGTAACTCTCCATTGGTTTAATTTTTCTTAGATGAATTAAGGATTTTTTATGATACCGTCAACAACATCACAATGGATCTATATGATTATGTCCTCATGAAATTTTTATGAAGCACATTTATTTTATATGGCTTATGTTATGATGAAATCATTTATATATTTATGATCTTATGTCCCACATATTTAATATTTTTTTTATTGTTTTAGGTCCCATTATAATATATCCCATTATTCATTTGTTAATAAATTCATATATACTGGGATAATGTGTACTAGAATGGTGGTGAAACAAAAATAATTTGATTCATTGTATAAATTTATAGTCGTGGGAGGGTTCCATGACATTGAAAATTATATAATGTTGGGTGAAAACAATCCACTATCATACTTTTTTCCACTATGAATATCTTTAGCATGAATCATGGATTGAGACATGATAGTACTGAGCATGAACCTAAGGAACTATGGTAATTTGTAAACTATGATACTTGTGTAAGTGATCCATAACTATGTACATAATTTTTAATTGATATTTCATTAATAAAGTGTTGTATTTTTATGCTATGTTTTCATGCCTCATGATAGATTCTTGAAATTTTTTCAATTGTAATAATTAATTATTTTTTATGAAAAATCATTACACAAAGCATCATGTTTAATAATCAATAACTTTTGGTTATGAAATTCATATATTATGAAAATTTTATCATCCCTAAATTTTTATCTAATTATCATTTTAGTTCATTTATTTATATATCATATATTTACCCTTATTGGGAATATTATCTCACATTTTTTAATTTATCCACAACCCAACGTTATGATAAATATTTTTATGTAGGGTATGATTATTAATGAGTCTTTGTGAGAATTTGTTTTAGAAAATGTTGTCAAAAAATCATGAAATGTGTAGTCAGTATATAAAGCCAGAAAATATTCTATTCCATTATAATTATGTTTCATGTATTGTTGTGATTTTTAATGATTATTCATATAATATAATGGACTTTTTCTTTATTTATTATCTGGATCACCATAGATGGTATCAGAGAACTGTTTATTTTTTAATAGAGTATAAAAATGATAAATTTGTTAAAACTAGTAGGATATGGTAAAATATAAGACAATATATAAATTCATTTAAAAATCATAGTTCTTATGGATTTCAAGATAATAAATCCATGTTTCCATTAAAAAAAATAATGTAATAACTAGAAAAGATGAGCTTATGAGTAATGAATATAAAAATTATGGGTGGGTATTAATTTTTTCCTACCTAATTAATATAAAAAGTGGAAAAACAATACAACATGTTTGAAACTCCCATAACATATACATTGGATAATTCTCATTTTCATTATGAACCATTAAAATGAATGAGAGTATAAAATCGATGATCCAATGAAATTTATGGATTCAGAAATCATACCCTCTCATTCACCCACTCCCATTTTCAGATCTGAGAGTGTTGTTGTCTCATATCATTTTCAGGATATGGGTGCGTTTATGGCTATAAAAAAAGGTGATGTCATTAAATGGTGCACTTTACGACATGAATTCTTCTTCTATTTCATTCTGTGGAATGATTTATTTATACTTTTTTCATGTTCCAATTATCGTGGTTGGCCCCATGGTTGCTTGTATGGTGTATGGTTATCAAGTAGTGTAGTTTATGGAGAATGATCTTTTGTATGTGACTTCTTTTCATGAACATCCATGAAGGCTTGGTTTGGCTATAACAAACCACCTCTAGGTGTGTTCATGGACTATGCCGCCTCTTTGGGTATTTGGATTCTGGTAGCTATTTTCTATTTTTATGGGTTGGCATTTTTCATCCATTGTACCTATTTTGAAGATTTTGTGATATCTTGGGAAAGGGATAAATTTCGTTGTTGGTCTTCGAGATTATCCCTATCTCGTTAGTATTGGGTTTTCCATTATGGCAAGGAGTCCTCCTTGAAGGCTATCTGGATCAGCATGCCTAACTTTCCTCTTCTATCCCATAACCCAGAGATTCTAAAATCATTGGGTAATTAAATTTGTTCATTTATTTGTTATGATGAAAGCAAGACTCATCTTAAAAAAATCGATTTTACTAGATTATGTGTGGAGATGGTTATCTCAATGATGTTTCCCACAAAATTTATGTAATCATTTGGGTATGGATTCTAGTGGGGGAAAAGGATTCTTTACATATCTCTTCTAATGTTTTTCATAGCATGTGTCCTTCAATTAAATTTAGCAGTGGCCTCTAAAAAGAGGAGGAGTGGTCCTAGATCCTCTATTTTGAGATTCCAAATTGATCACTGTGGTGGATCAGCAGAATTGGTAGTGGAGACAAAGGGGGATGTTACCATTGAGAGTCATTTTTCAAATTCAAATGGTGGTCCCCACATGCATATTGGGGTGTTTGGCCTGGCCGGACTACCTACGCCATAGGTCCTTTTTGTGGGACCTTCCCAACAAGATCTAATCACTCCATCACCTATCCACGTCGTTAGATAATCATATCGAGCCTTCTCATCCAACAATGCTGCAGGGGCCTCCGGGTAGTGAAATATTCTTGATTTTTACCTTCCATTACCACAAATGATTTTTCCTCCACCCTACAGACTATTTTGGTTATCATCTCAACATTATACATAATTTCATGAACAATCCTTTATTAGAATTTTTTCATCATCAACCTGAGGTCTATCTTAGAGGGATTTAGTTCTATCCAGTGGGATGAAAAAGAAAGATTCTATGTGGGGTTCTCCAATGTGCTTGCTTCTAGTTTCCATCCTTCAGGGGAAATTAGGGATGATCCCTATTACTCCATCCTCATTGGTATGTTATTTACATCTCGAGGATCCATAAAGGGCTTTCATGAGTATGATCCTTCTTCCAAGATTGTGTGAATTTCTTATGGGAGAATCTGGCCCAGTCACTCACTCTAAGTTGAATTAGGCTGGTATGTACATCCCTTTTTCATCACATGGTGATTCTGTAATAAGTCTATAAAACTCAAGGTGTATAGATTTTACTGATTATCTATAATGAACGAGGGATGGGGGAACTATTGAAGTGCATCCTCTTTGATATAGATAAAAGAAAGAATAATTCATCTATTCTTGTTATTATTGAATCTAAATAGAATACATGTATACTCCCCTCATTATAAAGAAAATCGGTTACCAATGGATTATTCATGAGTTCATAGATAACACTGATATTTGTAATTTTTCGAAGATGACTGTTAAAGTGGATGTTTTAGTTTTATGTAGTAGTTTAAACACTCTAATCACTGATATAATGGGGGTGAGGTGACATTATCATTTATTTATTATAATTATATCATTCATGGGGGTTGGATCTTTGCAAAATTTCTGGGATCCAATCAATCAAGTTCTCTTCCTTGTCTCGTGGGTGGTGGTTCCAAAGCGATTGTCGATCCATCTGAAAATAATGGATATTATTCCATGTTAAATGGTGGGATGTAGGACTTTTGTGATTTTACATCATCAGTGGGGATTTTTGAATTGGTTTTGAAAGGTAATCGACACACCTGGTTCAACAACCAGTGGGGACCTAACCGCATTGGTAGCCACCTTGATAAGTTCTTTTGGAATAATGAAGAACAATATTCCTTTGGTAGGACAATGGCCTCTCACTATCCTAGTTACATATCAGGTCATGCATAGTTTCTTGTGGATATTATGAATGAGGTGTCTCTGCACCAGGACATCCATTACTACACCAGCTGGCACCGGGCTGATAGTTTCATGAAAATGGTGATTTGTTCATGGGATTGTGATGAGGTCAGGTTGTCTTGGAATGCCTTTGATAATTGACTAAATCATACAAAAAAGGACATACTAAGAGTGTTGGATAACATACCAAATGATTCTTTTTGTGTGGGGATAATACATGATGACATTGGAAGGTTAGAGTTGGAACTCTAAAATGAATGGGATGAGAACAGTTTTTTCCTCAAAAAAAAACATTTCTCTTAGGAGAAGAATATGGTCGATAAGGAGATGTACTATAAATAGAGATGAAGGTTGAGATACTTGAAATAGGGAGACCATAATATATCCTATTTCCACGAATTTTTGAAGGATAAGAGTAGCATTATTCTTAACAATTTTTTTGGAAATGTAGTCTTTATTTATGATGTGGATGTAGTTGGAACTTTGGAATTGGAGCATTTTTAAGCCCTCTTGGATGGAGAATATCATGTTATTTATGGGGTTTCATGAGGTGGGGATGTGTTGGAGTTCATCTTGGAGGTATTCCAACAAATGGATTATAAGTTTTAAAATGAGATTCTGTTTTATATATTTAGTGAGGAGGAGATTATGGGCATGATGCTCGCAATGCAACATGATAGTGCATGTGATCCAACCAGATTTCGAAGAGATTTTTTCTTTCCTGAATGGGTCATTTTAGGATGTTAGGTAGTTGCATAAATTCATTATTTCTTCCAACAAGGATGTATTAATTGGTGTGACAGTGCCTCTAGGGTGGTTCCCATTCCTCGGGTCAACGGTCCAACTAGCTTTGGCAAGTATAGGCCAATCTTCTTATGTTACATTCACTACGAAATTATAGAGATCCTAATTGCACAGTGAATGAGCAGGGTTATTCTGATATTTGTGTTTGGGGAGCAGCACAGGTTCTTCAAGGGCTAAAAAATCCATGGGGTGGTTGGAATAGCTAGAGATCCAGTGAATGATATTAATATAATTGAATTTGGATAACATTTTGTATTCTATGTAGATATGGGTAAGGCATACGATAAGGTGGAATGGATCTTCATTTTTAGGGTGACACTGAATTTTGGGTTTTATTAATGGTTTGGAAACTATTTAATTTATCTCTTCTCATCCCCATGGAATTCAGTCTATCTTAGGAGGAAGTTCATTGGTTTCTTCAAACATTTGTGGGGAGTGTGGTTGGGAGACCAGTTGTCCCCATGTATTTTCAATTGGCCCCAGGATTCACTATCTTAGAATCTTCATAGATTCATGGCATGTAGAAGAATATTTTTATACACCATGAGGAAGGGTAGATAGGGAGTCTCCAATATGAGGTACATGGATGATGTGTTGATCTTCCTTATTGATAGGTGTTGATCCTTGTTTACCCTCATGGAGATTCTCTCTCTGTAGATTCATTTGAGTTGGAAGAGTATCCAAACAAGGAACAGTTACATTTTTATTACCAATAAATTTACAGAAATACACTGGACTGTTATCCAAGATATTTTGTGTTGTCAAAGAAGAATGGTTATTATGTTGTATCTTGGGGTTCTGCTCTTAATAGGATGTATTAGGAATCTATTCTTTGATGACATAACTTACTAACTATTTGGAAAAATATTTAATAGGATGAATATATTAATCTTTTTTGGGGGGGTGGGTAAAATTGATTAATATTATAATTAATTCTATACTCATGAATGTAATATCTTTTATCAAGCCTCCTCAATGAACCACTGAGCAGATGGAGATGTTACTGATGGATTTTCTATGGACTGCAAATAAATTGGACCACTTCTATTGGGATTCATTTGTAACATCCCAAGTATGTAATGAATAATAGATATTTTTATCTATGCCTATTAATGAATTAGATAGTGTTTTAGAGGCTTAAAATAAAAATAAATCCAATATTAAGCATGGAATACGCTAATATTTTTAAAAGATTGTTTTACTGCCTTTTGATGGAAAACCATTTTTAAATCTATCTTTTGACAATTTTATAAGCTATGTTTGTCAAAATAAACTTATTATTTATGATTGGTAAATCAAATTTACTTTGTGTGAATTTTTGTTATTTTTCTGACAATGTTCATTTTTAATGAATAGTGAAAAATACTGCATTTTACATCAAAACTTATTTTTAATATAATTTATTTATATGATTATATTATGTTTTAAATTGTTTTTGAAGTGAAATTAGAATATATTTTTACCATTTAATCCAATGGTGGTAATTGGAATCAATTTCACTTTGAAATTGGACTTAAACTGGTGTCAATCATTTGATACTTATTGTTTCATAAAAACACGATATTTGCTCTGACAACGGGAATTAATTATTAAATTAATTAATGTGGCTTATATGTTTTGAATTTTTTAAAATAGACTTCATTTTTTAATTCAGAATATCAAATATATCTTAGTGTGAATTTTTGGTATTTTTCTGAAAAACTTCAATTTTTGATGAATAGTGAAACCACTAAGTGGTACTTATAAAAACTGATTTTTCGTTTAAATGAAAATTTTCAACCTTTGTGTTTTGAATTTCAAAAATCCTACATACATGGATTTAATTAAGAAGTAAAATGTGGTTCAATGAGATTAAAATAATTTTTTTGGTGAATAGTATCTTCATAAGTTTTTAATCGCGATTAGTGGTAATTAGTATAGTTTAAGGTAAAAATAATGCTTTAATAATATAAAATGACCTAGACACATGTCCTACCCTTATTGGATGTGTCATGGCCGACCAAGAAAAGCCATGGGTCAACTTGGGGACCCCATGGAGCCACTTTGGTTGGGAAATGACATAAATAACTTTTTATTTAATGTAAAAGTAAAAATGACACAAACAAAATATGTTTTACGAAAACAATTTTTAAATGGGGTTATACAATTCAGATTTTTGATTATAAATATTCATTGGAAATACAAAACGATTTCCTACATAATAGTATTTTCTTTTATAATTTTTAGTCATTAAATAAATTAAATTATTTATGACATCATGATGATGCAGCGATGACCTCATTATTTAACGATTTAAATAAAATGGAAAGATAATGTAATATCTAAGACCTACACATGACCAAAACCTATTGGATGAGTGGATTTAGAACCCTTATCACCTTATCCTTGAATTATATCAATGTGGGACCTTTTGAATCCGAAAATCTTTTTAAAATAAAGTAACTTATCTTTACTTTCCAAGAGTGCCCCTCCTCTCCTCTTATAAAGGGCCCCCACCACTACCTTTTTTCCCACACTCCCAAAGCCTTTGTCTCGGAAAACCCCTACCCATTTTGTCTCTAAACTTCCCTATCTTACTCCTTGAAACCTCACTTTGGAAAGAAGTCTTCCCAAGAAAGCCTTTGAGCTCAAACCAAAGGGAGTTACCTGATTTTAAGGTAATGTCTTCTTTTAAGTCCTTTTGTTTTATTTTTCTTCTCCAACCCCCTAAAATATTTTTATTCTTTTCCTTTGTAACAAATACAGTATCCTCAATATACTAGGATTTTGTTATAATATGGATTCGAGATACACTTACAGACACCTACATCTAATGGTTAACGAATATTCTGTTTCCGTGGATGGTTAATTTATGCCTCCCGAAACGATGATTGTTCAACATTCTTTTAACACCTTAAAAGGTGGCCATTAAGATATCACTATATTTATATATGATATATAATATGTTTATGTTTTCCTTAGGCTTCTGTATTTTTCATTTTGGGTATACCTTTATGGTTTCCATTATGGGTAAACGTGATATCTTCATTCAAGGAAGTGCGGACTATCGCCCCCTTAAAGTGAGTTGATTAGTTAAATACCATATATGGGACGTATAAAGGATGGAAATATGATATTATATATGATATTATACTGGAATTATAATATACCTTTATATCATTATTATTCCATTCTATAAATACGAAATAGAAATGAAAGTAGCGTTCAGGCGTACGTAAGGCTTACCGTCTCCATGAACGGTGCATTTCATTTATTACCTCTAAATGATTATGTAATATTATAAATGCACGTATATACTGAATATATATGATATATATGATATATACATCATGATTAAAATCCTGGATATAATGGATACATGAACAACTTGTAATTATAAAGTGTTTATTTTTGACTCAAGTACCAATGATCGTTAAAACGACCGTTATTAACTTAAATAATTACATAGTGTTCATGACATGGAAATAAGTGATATAAAAGGAATAATGAACTTGAAAAAGGTTCTTAAACAAGTAGAAATTAACTCAAGTTTATTATTCAGGAGATTAAAGAATGACCGAATCAAGTCGGACCCGAGGTATGGGACTTCATCTCAATCTCCTTTCATTGAGGCATATTTTGTTTTACACACAACCTTCTTTTATACGGTGTATAAACCTCTTTGAATATTACATTTATTCAAAAGGAATCTTTTTTATACGAAGCGTTTACTAAACGATAAGATGGAACGTTTTTGTCGTACGTATGCGGGGACAACGACTTCTCCGCCGCTGTGACCATTATTTGAGTTTCGGCTTCCTCTACAAGCCATACATTTTTTTAAAAAGAAAAATAAATACCATGTTTTACTTTTCTTTTATTTTGGTATTGAAGATTGTTTTCATAATGTTTTTATATCAATGTGTTGTATTGATATCTAGTGATTGAAAGGTGGAAATTTTATGTTTCCTTTATGCATGTTTTATGTGATACGATTATGTTGAGGTTCTTGGGAATTATTATGAAGACGTGTGGTTCCGTGATAGACTAAGGGCGGGTGAGCCCGATATAGATCTCCAATGCATTGGGTAACGCGAAGGAGTGAAACGTTATGGTTTCTACGATGAGATTTAGGGAATATACTGTGATGGGTATTCCAAACATAACCAAGAGGGTTACTCCCTACGTAAGGATGTTATGAATGCCTCATGTTACCTTTATGTCTTATGATTTCAATGATTTATTCATGATTTGATGAGGTATGTTAAAGTGCTTATGTTTTACGGGTAAAGTATTATTTCATTCTTATGTATATATGTACCCATGTTTCCTTTCCATATTTTTATATCCCTTACTGAGCTTTTTATGCTCATCCCATGTATTTTTGAAATGTTTTTCACTGGTCAAGGGAAAGGTACAAGATATGACGATAGTGTCAAGGAAGTGTTAAGAAATAATCCATGTTTTATTTTAAATGTGTTTCCATTGATGGGAATGAAGAATACTATATTTATTTAACCACTTTGTTTATATGTGGAATGTAATGCAAGTTTTATGATCTAATTCTCTAAAACTCTAAACCCGAAAAGATCCTCAATGTGTAATCTTGTAATAACTCAAGATTAATTAAGACTTAAGGCTGGGGCCTTATAGTTGGTATCAGAGGTCGGTTTAGATAACCTTAGGAGTTATAATTCTATTAAATGATTATCCAAATTTTTATTTTTGAAATGATATATCATTTGAAGATTACCATGTTGCTTCATATAAGACATGTTTGTTCAGAATGGTTTTCCGTAGAGGAAACAGGTAAGTAGTGCTAGAAAGGCATACATAAGAAAATAAGCTTCCGAATCAGCATCCTGAGATGGTCAGAATTGGAACTGAATAGTTTGTTGCAGTGATGGCACAGTTGACTCAGGCTATAAATGGTGGTGGTATCCATGCACAAGATCAGCCAGATCAACCGCAGAGGAACATGTTAGTGGTGGAACATTTCATGAGGCAACATCCCCCATCATTCAGAAAATCATCTGACCCTGTGCTAGCTGAAGGATGGATTAAAGCACTGGAGAAGATTTTCGATGTCATGGGGTGTTCAGACAACCAAAAGTTCAGTCTTGCTATTTACCGTTTGGAGGGTGAAGTAGATCAATGGTGGTCGATGGTTAAAAATTTCCGGGACGCTGATGAGATTGATGCTCTCGACTGGGATGAATTCAAAGTTATGTTTCTTGAGAAGTATTTTCCTAAAGCTGTTCGACACAGGATGGAAAAGCAATTCTGGGAATTGAGGCAAGAGGAAGACTCAGTGGCTACCTCTGAAGAATGGTTCACTCGATTGGCAAGGTATGCTCCAAATTTTATCTGAGACCTTGATTGTAAAATCAATCGTTTTACTCAGGATTAAAGCCAAAATATCGACGGGAATTAGCTTCTCGTGATTTTAAAAGTTATGAAAATCTTGTTCGATGTTCTCAGAAGGTGGAAATGGAGTTTGTCGATGACCAAGTGTTCTATAACAACCAGCATAAGAAGAGACCGAGGTGGCAGGAGAAAGGTAAGAATTATTCAAAAAATTCTGATGGTAAGAAAACTAAGTTTCCAGTTTTTGATAAATGTGGAAAAAGGCATGCGGGGGAATGTCTTCTGAATTCTGGAAAGTGCTACTAATGTGGTAAGATGGGAAATAAGGCTCGTGATTGCACTGAAAAGGATCAAGGTGAAGGTAAGACCAAATTTGATTTACAGTTAGTAAAATGTTATAAGTGCAATGAGATGGGTCACTATGAAAACAAGTGTCCGACAAAGATCTTGAGTGATGGGAAGCAGTTAGACTACAAGCAGAAAGGGGTGGTGAAATTCTATGCAACTACTTCAGTAGATGTCGGGCCATCAAATGAAGTTGTATCAGGTACTTTGTTTGTTTTTTCAGATTATGCCAGTGTGTTGTTTGATTCGGGGTCTACACATTCTTTCATCTCTAAAACCTTTTCTAGTAAAATGGGAATACCATCTCAAGAAATGACTCATGAACTTGTGGTAAAAACACCTAGGGGAAATGTTGAGGCAAAAAGAATTTATAAGAATCTTCCTATCCTTATCTGTGGAAAGAAACTATTTGAAAACCTTATTGTTCTACCTCTAGTAGAGCTTGATGTTATCCTGGGTATGGATTGGATCTCTATTTACCATGCTAAGATTGACTATAGAGCTAAAGAAGTTTCTTTTCAGAAATACTTTCAGTTTGTGTACAAGAATGAACTCTTACTGTTGATAACTTATCAAGAGGCCGAGAAACATGTAAAATATGGAAATGAATGTTACCTTGCACACATAGTTGAAAATAAAGGAACTGTTCAGATTAATGATGTGCCAGTGGTAAATGAGTATCCTGATGTTTTTCCTGATGAGTTGCCTGGAATAATACCAGATCGGGAAGTTGAGTATACTATTGACTTAGTTCCTGATGCTAAGCCAATTTCAAAACCCCCTTATCGAAGGGCTCAAATTGATATTTTAGTGTTGAAGGAGCAATTGCAAGATTTATTAGAGAAAGTCTTCATTCGACCTAGCACATCTCCTTGGGGTGCTCCTGTTTTATTTGTTAAAAAGAAAGATGGTTCTATGAGACTCTACATTGATTATAGGGCCTTGAATAACATCACTGTTAAGAACAAATATCCTTTGCCTTATATCGATGATTTGTTTGATCAGCTCCAGGGAGCTCAGTTTTTTTCAAAGATTGACTTGAGATCGGGGTACCATCAGCTGAAGGTAAAGGAGGCAGATATTCCGAAAACCGCGTTCCATACTAGATATGGCCATTTTGAATTTGTAGTAATTCCTTTTGGGATAACCAATGCACCTGTTGTATTCATGGACTTAATGAATAGAATTTTCCATGAGTTCTTGGATAAGTTTTTGGTGGTTTTCATTGATGATATTTTGGTGTTTTCTAAAAGTAAAGTGGAGAATGAAAGACATTTAAGGGTTATCTTGCAAACCTTAGAAGAAAATAAACTGTATGGAAAATTCAGCGAGTGTGAGTTTTGGTTGCAACAAATTTCTTTCCTTGGTCATATTGTTTCTAAAGATGGAATAACTGTTGATCAGGCAAAAACAAAAGTTTTGGAAGAATGGCCAAGACCCACAATTGTAACCGAGATTCGTAGCTTCCTTGGTTTGGAAGGCTATTAACGAAGGTTTGTTAGAAATTTTTCACAGTTATCTAGTCCAATGACTTTGCTAACTCAGAAGGGTGTTAAGTTTGTCTGGACAAAATAATGTGATGATTATTTTCAGAAATTGAAAAGAATATTGATGAATGCTCCAGTTTTGGCACTACCTTCTAGGAATGATGAGTTTGTTATATAAAGTGATGCTTCATTGAAAGGACATGGTTGCGTCCTAATGCAGAATGATCAGGTAATTTCTTATTCTTCACAACAGTTGAGGAATCATGAGGTAAATTACCCTACACATGATCTGGAATTAGCTGCTATTGTTTTCGCTTTAAAAATCTGGAGGCATCATTTGTATGGATTAAAGTGTGAAATATATACCGATCACAAAAGTTTAAAGTATATATTCACTCAGAAAGAATTGAACATGAGACAAAGGAGATGGCTAGAGTTAATCAAGGATTATGATTGTACAATTCATTACCATCCAGGAAAATCAAATAAAGTGGCTGATGCTTTGAGTCGAAAAAGTAATGCTTCATTAGCAATGTTGCGTTTGGAACGTGATCCTTTGTTTAAGGATTTGATGAAATTTGGCATAGAAGTTGTTGGTGCAGGATGTTCTTCTGTTTTGATTCAGGTATCAGTGAGATCATCTCTATCAGACAGAATCAAGAAAGCACAAAAGCAAGACAATGAGTTGCATAAAAAGGTAGAGCTGGTTCAGAAAGGTAAGTTGCCTGAATTAAACATTGATAATGAATGTGTTTTGAGATTTGGTAAGAGATTGTGTGTGCCTTGTGATTCACAGTTGAAGAGAGAGTTGTTATGTGAAGCTCATAGTTCTCCGTTTTCAGTTCATCCAGGCAGTACTATGATGTATAGAGATCTGCGGGAGTATTACTGGTGGGATGGAATGAAAAGAGATATTGCTGATTTTACTGTGAAGTGTTTGACATGTCAACATGTTAAAGTAGAGCGGCAGTTACCGAAAGGGATGCTTCAGACTTTACTAGTGCCAGAGTGGAAATGAGAGAATATACCCATGGACTTTGTTGTGGGATTACCGAAGACATCTCGAGGTAATAATACAATCTGGTTTATTGTTGATCGCTTGACTAAATCTTCTCATTTCCTTTCTATACGAGATACTTTTTCCCTAGATCAACTTTCCCGTTTGTATCTTAAAGAGATAGTCAGGTTACATGGAGTTCCTCTCTCCATTGTATCTGATCGTGATCCCAGGTTCACTTCTAAATTTTGGAAAGGCCTTTAGAGGTCGTTGGGTACTGAATTAAGTTTTAGTACATATTTTCATCCTCAATCAGATGGGTAGTCAGAACAAACAATTCAGACATTGGAGGATATGCTACGTTCTTCCTCTATGGATTATCAGGGAAGTTGGGACCAACATCTTTCATTGGTTGAATTTTCATATAATAACAGTCTTCATTCTAGTATACAGATGGCACCATTTTAGGCATTATATGGGAAGCAGTGTCGAACTCCAGCTTTCTGGGATGAAGTTGGTGAAAGGAAGTTGATGGGACCAGAATTGGTAGAAGAGATGGCATAAAAAGTTCAACTAATTCAGAAGCACATGAGAACAGCTCAGAGTAGGCATAAGAGTTATGTGGATAACCGGAGGAAGGATCTATCTTTCGAGGTAGGTGATCATGTTTTTCTCAAGGTTTCTCCTTTGAAAAGTGTGATGAGATTTGGTAAGAAAGGAAAGCTGAGTCCAAGTTTTATTGAACCATATGAAATTCTGGAGAGAGTTGGATCAGTTTCTTACAAAGTGGGTTTACCTCCGAGTTTATCTCAGGTACACAATGATTTTCATGTTTCGATGTTGAGAAAGTATATTCCAGATCCATCTCATGTTTTGAGTCCAGAGGTAGTTCAGCTGGAAGAGAACCTATCTTATGAGGAACAACCGGTCCAGATTCTTGACCATAGGGAGAAAGTGTTACAGAATAAGGTGATTAATAAGGTAAAGGTTTTTTTGGAAAAACCACATGATGGAAGAGGCAACATGAGAATCTGAAAATGCAATGAGGGATAAGTACCCCCATTTATTCGATAAGTAAATAAATTGCGGGGACGCAATTTTCTAAAGGAGGGAAGGATGAAACATCCTAAGTTAGTAATTAATAATATATATTTTTATCTATTCCTATTAATGAATTAGATAGTGTTTTAGAGGCTTAAAATGAAAATAAATCCAATCTTAAGTAGGGAATACACTAATATTTTTAAAAGATTGTTTTACTGCCTTTTGATGGAAAACCATTTTCAAATCTATCTTTTGACAATTTTATAAGCTATTTTTGTCAAAATAAACTTATTCTTTATGATTGGGACATCAAAATTTACTTTTTGTGAATTTTTGGTATTTTTCTGACAATGTTCATTTTTTAATGAATAGTGAAAAATACTGCATTTTACATCAAAATTGCTTTTTAATCTAATTTATTTATATGATTATATTATGTTTTGAAATGGTTTTGAAGTGAAATTAGAATATATTTTTACCATTTAATCCAATGGTGGTCATTGGAATCAATTTCACTTTGAAATTGGACTTAAACTGGTGTCAATCTTTTGATACTTATTGTTTCATAAAAACACGCTCTTTGCTCTGACAGCGGGAATTAATTATTAAATTAATTAATGTGACTTATATGTTTTGAATTTTGTAAAATAAAAATCATTTTTGAATTCAGAGTATCAAATATATCTTAGGGTGAATTTTTGGTATTTTTCTGAAAAACATCAATTTTTGATGAATAGTGAAACCACTAAGTGGTACTTATAAAAAATGATTTTTCGTTTAAATGAAATTTTACGACCTTTGTATTTTGAATTTCAGAAATCTGACATACATGGTTGTCATTAAGAAGTAAAATGTGGTTCAATGAGATTAAAATAATTTTTGGTGAATAGTAACTTTTAAGTTTCATTTATCGCGATTAAGGGTAATTAGTGAAATTTAAGGTAAAAATAATGTTTTAATAATATGAAATGACCTATACACATGTCCTACACTCATTGGATATGTCATGGCCGACCAAGAAAATCCATGGGTCAACTTGGGGACCCAATGGAGCCACTTTGGTAGCAAAATGACATAAATAACTTTTTATTTAAGGTTAAAATAAAAATGCCACAAACATGAGTTGTTTTACTAAAACAATTTTTAAATGGAGTTATACATGTCATATTTTTTAATATAAATATTAATTATAAATATAAAAAGATTTCCTAAATCTTGATATATTTTTATAATTTCTAGACAATAAATAAATTAAATTATTTATGACATCATGATGATGCAGCGATGACCTCATTATTTAACGATTTAAATAAAATGGAAAGATAATGTAATATCTAAGACCTAAACCTATTGGATGAGTGGATTTCTAACCCTTATCACCTCATCCTCTAATTATATCAATGTGGGACTTTTTTAATCCTAAACGCTTTTTAAAATAAAGTAACTTATCTTTACTTTCCAGGAGTGCCCCTCCTCTCCTCTTATAAAAGGCCCCCACCTCTATCTCTTTTCTCACACTCCCAAAGCCTTTGGCTCGGCCAACCCCTGCCCATTTTGTCTCTACCCTTCCCTATCTTACTCCTTGAAGCCTCACATTGGGCAGAAGTCCTCCCAAGGAAGCCTTTGAGCTCAAACCAAAGGGGGTTACCCGATTTTAAGGTAATGTCTTCTTTTAAGTCCTTTTGTTTTATTTTGCTTCTCCAACCCCCTAAAATCTTTTTATTCTTTTATTTTGTAACAAATACAGTATCCTAAATATACTAGGTTGTTGTTATAATATGTATTAGAGCTACACTTACACACACCTACATCTAATGGTTATCTAACATACTATTTCCGTGGATGGTGAATTTATGCCTCCCGAAACGATGATTGTTCAACATTTTTTTACACCTTCATAGGTATCCATTAAGATATAACTATATTTATATATGATATATAATATGTTTATGTTTTCCTTAGGCTTCTGTATTTTTCATTTTGGGTATACCTTTATGGTTTCCATTATGGGTAAACGCGATATCTTCATTTAAGGAAGTGCGGACTACTGCCCCCTTAAAGTGAGTTGATTCGTTAAATAACATATGTGGGACGTATAAAGGATAGAACTATGATATTATATATGATATTATATTGGAATTATAATATACCTTTATATCATTATGATTCCATTTTATAAATACGAAATAGAAATGAAAGTAGCGTTCATGCGTACGTACGGCTTACCGTCTCCATGAACGGTGCATTTCATTTCTTACCTCTAATTGATTATGTAATATTATAAATGCACGTATATACTGAATATATATGATATATATTATATATACACCATGATTATAATCCTGGATATAATGGATACATGAACAACTTGTAATTATAAATGGTTTATATTTGACTTAAGTACCAATGATCGTTAAAACGACCGTTATTAACTTAAATAATTACATAGTGTTCATGACATGGTAATAAATGATATAAAAGGAATAATGAACTTGAAAAAGGTTATTAAACAAGTATAAATTAACTCATGTTTATTATTCAGGAGATTAAAGAATGACCGAATCAAGTCAGACCCGAGGTATGGGACTTCGTCTCAATCTCCTTTCATTGAGGCATATTTTGTTTTATACACAACCTTCTTTTATACGGTGTATAAAACCCTTTGACTTTTACGTTTATTAAAAAGGAATATTTTTTATACGAAGCATTTACTAAGCGACAAAAGGGAATGTTTTAGTCGTACGTATGCGGCGACAACGACTTCTCCGCTGCCGTGACCATTATTTGAGTTTCGGCTTCCTCTACAAGCCATACATTTTTTTAAAAAGAAAAATAAATACCATGTTTTACTTTTCTTTATTTTGGTATTGAAGACTGTTTTCATAATGTTTTTATATAAATGTGTTGTATTGATATCTTGTGATTGAAAGGTGGAAATGTTATGTTTCCTTTATGCATGTTTTATGTGATACGATTATGTTGAGGTTCTTGGGAATTATTATGAAGACTGGTGGTTCTGTGATAGACTAAGGGCGAGTGAGCCCGATATAGCTCTCCAATGCATTGTGTAACGCGAAGGAGTGAAACGTTAAGGTTTCTCCGAAGTGATTTAGGGAATATACTGTGATGGGTATTCCAAACATAACCAAGAGGGTTACTCCCTACGTAAGGATGTTATGAATGCCTCAAGTTACCTTTATGTCTTATGATTTTTATGATTTATTCATGATTTGATGAGGTATGTTAAAGTTCTTATGTTTTATGGGTAACATATGATTTCATTCTTATGTATATATGTACCCATTTTTCTTTTCCATATTTTTATATCCCTTACTGAGCTTTTTATTCTCATCCCAAGTTTTTTTGAAATGTTTTTCACAGGTCAAGGGAAAGGTACATGATCTGATGATAGTGTCAAGGAAGTGTCAAGAAATAATCCATGTTTTATTTTAAATGTGTTTCCATTGATGGGAAAGAAGAATACTATCTTTATGTAACCACTTTGTTTATATGTGGAATGTAATTCAAGTTTTATGATCTAATTCTCTAAAACTCTAAACCCGAAAAGATCCTCAATGTGTAATCTTGTAATTACTCAATATTAAGTAAGGATTAAGGCTGGGGACTTATATCATGGGCACCTATGGTGAGACCTATTGAGGATGTCAATGTGGGGCTTTATGAACATTCTTAAATCCATGTAGGGAAAATAAGCACTACTATCTTGAAATGAAATTGCTGGGAACATCGTGTGGAAATCATTTTTCATAGATAGGTGTGGGGAGCACTTGGATATTGTTTGATATCAAAGGATAATCCCTTCCAGACAGAAAAGGTGTATTTTCACACATCTCGGGGACCTCAAAGATTTATCTATGTGGATCATTATTATAGGGTTTATTTTCTTCTAGAAGGATTAATGACCATAAGAGAGTCCGTTTTTTCTAGGATATCCACCCCCCAATATTTCAATCAATGATTTGAGTTTGTATCTTGTGATTATTGAGTCAGTTCTCAATCAGGATCAGATTTCATCGTATGAAAGCATTAGCATGATTGATGAGGTTGATAGATACTGTTTCATGTGATCGAGCTCAGTAATGTTTTTCATTTGGAATTTTTAGAGGATGATACATATAGTAAGTGTTTTTTATGTGTGGTATATGAAGTCATTGTGCAAGGAGATACACACAAAAATGAAATTTCCCTTTTAGGGCATTAAAAACAATGCCTAACCGATGGACGAGAATATCCATTGTAGGAGAATTAACTTGTATTCTCTTTGTCACTACTATTTGAATTTGAGGGAGGAATCATCAGAGAATATTTTTTCTTAGCATTGAACAATCCTTACTCCAATAACTATTGACTTCTTGGATTCATGGTGTGGAGAGTAGGATTATGGAATGCAACGTTCATTCCATCATCCTCACTTCCATTTGCAGGATCATCTGGGTGGCCAATAATCATGAACGGAGGGGTTCTTATAGCTTATCAACTTTCTTTCATATGAGGAATAATATTATATTTATTAGTTGGTTTCATTATTGAAATAATGATATCATTCGTGTCCTAGTTTGTAATCTTCTCAACAAACCTTATGTGCATGTCGTCCTGGGAAGAAGACGAGACTGTAGGAATCATCCCGCACGTTTTTAAAGTTTTACGTGCATGGGTCCCTCGTGAACTATCTCATGAGATGTGGAGGGGTTCAATGAGATTTGTGGTGTTTGGTTCTTATGTCGTTCAGTATGTTTTATGGACAAGGTAGGTCCCTCGGGGCAGAGGCACATGTGCTTCTTTGTAGGTTCCATGTCTGAAGGGAGAATGGCTTTTAAGTGTTTGAGAACGAGTATAAATCCATTGTTCTGGTGAAAATGTTTTTGGGGATGTTCAAGGTGCCCTGGGACATGGATTATATTATTATAAGATTCTCATTTTAGGCTATTTATCAAAATATTGTACATCATAGTTGGAGGGAAGCCAACATTATTGTATATGAGCATGTAATGCATGGGAGATTGGGAGAGGGGATAGTCATATACGATAGTTTGGGTTCACATCATTAATAGTGTATGGACATTATTTAGGGGGTAATCCCTAGGGATTCATCATTTTCTCACCCTTGAGGGTTTCTTATTTTGGGTCGTGTTTAGACACCACTTTTAAATCATAATTAAAATGTAATTTTCAATTAGAATAAAATCTATGAAAATATATGACAAACCATAGTGATATTAGATGAAAATATTATGAAATGGGTTAAAATATGGTTCCAAAATTTTAATAATTATATGAATTATTTTTATTATTATATAATCTCCTACTCATAATAATATTTCTTTATAACACAATTATTCTATTCTTATATTAGTTAATGTCTAGATATTATAAAAATGTAATGTAAAATTAACGAGAAGAATGAAGCAATATCCTCTCCCTTGAGAAGGAAAATAATAGTATATGGAATATGAAATTTTATATCTATGCTCACCAATATCACTCAATAAATGAGTGGTAACAAGAAAGGTGATAGAAATTATATTGTTATATCAAAGAACAAGTCAACATTTAGTTTTTATGTGAAAAAATATACGATCCTTCTGTTGTTCCTCTAGTCCACTTATTACTGATAAATTAATAAATTATATAGGTTTCTTTTGCATTCCGTAGTGATGAGAATATCATATTGTTATTTTTTCTGTATCATTTGAATTTTGAAGTTGATCAATTATAGACTGTTATCAATAATACATTAACAGAAGATAAAATTGAATATGTGAAACCAGATGAGTTTAAGAGTCCTTATATCACTATAAAAATTCCCTAAAATCACCAATTGAAAACTGAAAATAAATTTTTATCAAATAGTATAAGGGTAAAAAATCAATTATAAAATATGAGGAACTTATTAAAATACATACAAGGTAAACATAATGTTTTATTCAAACCTCTAAAATAAATGTTCACTAATTCTATGATGAAATTGAAAAAATATTTTACAGACAATACATGTTAGAGACTTTGATATCTGGGAATAAAATTGATATTTTTTCAAGATAGAAATGTAGGTGTGTTACTCACATTTTTATTGTAGGTTTGTGGAAAAGAAGAAAAGAATCAAATTTACAAAAATTATGATAATAGGGCACATGGAGGGAATAAAAGTAATATTATTTCATAATAAGAGTGTGGCTGGATGTATGGGATGAATTTTGTTATGGGCAATGGTAAATGTTTTATGAATGGAAAAGACAGTCCAAATGGTAAATAATATTAATTTAATTTTAATTGTCAATTCAATGATTTGAATGGAGAGGAATATTGATAGAATGCTCCACATATACTCTAATACTATATTAGAAAGGATTTTGGGAAATATTATAATCAGTTTATTGAACTAAGTTGTATTTATGATAACATGCAATAAAATCCTCTTATTCCATGATACAAAATGAAATATCATTTGATCTAAACATCTGATGTTTGTTTAGAATAAAAATATTGATTGGTACACAAAACATAAAATACATTACTTACAATGTGTATAACGTATTTGGATCCTCTTACTATATTATATCTATAGAAGATTTGATGGATATCGCATCACTACCTAAAAAATTGGATGTTTAATTACTTGTAAAAACATTTAATTGTACGATGATCAGATATCATGTCTATTTCTACTCATAGATATAATTTTTTGGGAATATGAATCCTTAAAATCTTAAGATTCTACCTCATGATAAATATTATGTAATTTAAATAATTTTTTCTCTCATTATATAGATTCCATAACATAATTTCATGTTATTGAATTCACATTTGATATGTTGAATCATCCAAAGAGAATGTATTGATTGAAGGATGAATTCAAAATTGAAATAGAAACTCTATCCATTTAATGGGTTATAATACCAATTAAAGTGTGATATTAATATACAATGGTTGATGAGAAGCTAAATATTTTAGATATGATGATTTTTAGGGGTAAAAAATGAGTTTATATATAAATAAAAAATATTTCCCGAAATAATGAATTCTATTTTTCAATAGAACTCATTAATGTTGCTAATTTTTTTAAATACTACATATAGAATTAACCCTTTAAATTATATAAATTTAAAAAGTCACTAAAAAGATAAATATAAGGGATTCATACACACTTTTTCATTTACTTATGGTGTAAATGTTATATTTGATTAAGAAGAATGACAGGTAAATTTCTCTTTCAATTGATTTTGGGTAGACTAAGAAGATGACAACAAAGAACTAGTATCCACTACACTATATTGGTAATATTCTTATTAAATTATGAGGATCTCATTATAATTCAATTATTGTTTGTTATTTCGAATATCATCAATTAATGGTAAAAATGAAAGATATGCCCATGATTTCAATCAAGGTGATGTATGGTTGTTATGAATTTATATTGACTCAATTAAGAGTTACCAATTACCTTATGTTTTTAATGGATTTAATGAATAATTAATCTGCATATTACCTGGATATGTTTGTGTTAGTTTTATATATGAAATTCATATATATTCCTTGTTTTGGAAGAGAATGTACCTAATTTTTTGAATTTGTTTAAGACTATGAAAATAGAGAGTATGAATGAAACATTTAGCTTCTATGAGATATGGAACCTAATAGTTTATTACATAGGTCATATGATACTATAATAGGGTATACTAGTGGATCCATCAATGATGTCTATTAATGAGAAATTTCACTGACCGACCATGGTGACTGAGATTGGTAAATTTATGGTGTTTCATTATACTATTAACTTGTTGTGATAAATTTGAAACTACTATAAAATAAAATAACCATGTTGCCTTTGATATGAGTCATGATCCATTATATTAAAAATTTTAGGTAATACTAAAAGAACTAAAATGAATTTATTTAGGGAACATGTTGTAACAGTATTTCGTAGTTACATTTTTTATATGTAGTTTTGAATTATAGATGGTTCTATGATGTATTCATACAGTGACTCAATTTTTATTACATAAATTATATAGATATTGATAAATATTTTCATATAAATGAACTAAGACAACATGATATTCCATGTCCCAACGACATAATAATTTATATTATAAAAATATTAAATATATAAATATCACACAAACACAATTTTTGAAAAAAATGGAATATATCTGGATAAAAAACATAGATAATAAATCTGATACCATAGTTGAATTTGAAAAATAGGGTGAACCCTAGGTTTAACATATGGTTGTACTTCAGAAAATGTTTAGATATAGTTTTTATTGTTGGGTGTGATTGGAAATAACTAATATAATTAGTTTATTTGTTTACTATAACAATCATAATCATATATCAATTAATATGTAGAATTGCATATTTTAAAGGTTTATCCGTATAACCATGGATTGATCTGAGAGGAGGATGACATCATTCATTTTTGGATGATCTACATCAGATGAATAATAATTATCCTATATAGGTGGGTTGAGTGATAGTGAATACAATAGTAATTATCCATCTCTATTTAATGTGTTATTCACAGACAATCAATCCATTTGCTATTTTTGGATGAAAATCGAATATTACTTCTTATTTATTAAATTAATTATCCTAGAATAATTATCTACATTTAATATTGAATTTATTTATTCCTTATCCTTATCTATGTCACCTTATTTAAAAAGAGACATGTTAAACCCATTGTTTTTCTTTTAGTCACCCCTTTTATATTATGTGTTTTTAATATTTTTTTGGATAATGATTTTTAACATTGTTCATTTTGTTTTCTCCACTCCATTCATCAGTTATGTCCCTATGGGTCATGATTCTAATTTTTTCAGGGCATGTTCGAGCACATTCATACCCTAAGATTCAGTTATTTAGTATATGTGAAGAACAATTTAGTTATTAGATGATGGATTAGGAAATTTAACTAGTTTTGTGTGATGTATACATAGATAAAAATATTGATTTTGATTTCCATCGATTATGGTGGCCATATATCGTGGTCGAAGACTATCACAGTCTTAAGAGTGCCCAGAATCTAGCCACCGAAAACCAACTAGGAATGTGCTACAACGACTCCACACTCACAAGTATATTTTCATAAAGAATCTTTTTTTTGTGGTTAATAAAAGATGGGACATGAAGGAACTTTTATTTCATTGTAATTATTGAGAAAATAGGTCAATTCCATCAACAGTCACTCTGTATCCCCTGGAATCAGTGCTAGGTTTTTTTGGGATGTTAAGGATCATATGGTATCTGGAATGGTCCACATTCCTTTGGATCTCCCTAATTACCCATGACATGGTCCAACTAGAACACACCTCAGACTTCATTCAGGAAGACATGCAATGTTTTCTCGTGATACATGGGAATGGGATGGTACCATATCCTGACAAGGTATACGGGATGGGAATGAAAAACACTTGCATGACATAGAGGACACGACCATTCATCCCATGGATGAGACATGTTGTGTGAACCCCATAAAGGTGGGTATGTTTAAAAGGACTCTGATTCATGATTATAATAGAATACAATATAGGAATCCTTGCTAGACCACATGTCATGTACACCCCATACATTCCTGGTACCCACATGACAAACATACTCATTGAGTATGTATTTTGTCTAGACTCATCTTTAAGTATAAAATGTTTTATGTACTTATTATTATTTCCATGTTAATGATGGTTGATTCCTTTTTATAGAATTTCGAGATATGATGTGTAATTTCTAGAGATTGATTCTTGTTTAGGTGATGCATCATGATGGAACTGACCATGTGGAATAATTTGAGTGTTTCTATTGTTGGAAACCCATATATCGCACCCGTGTGATGGTAATTCAAACACCATACTATGACATCCCTCCTTTTATTTACATAACTTCACATTGAATTTTACAAATAGGGGATATATTAATGTATATTGTCTTGGAAATAAGGTATATAATACATGAAAACATTAAACAATAATTATAATCCACCTGAAAGGATTAATCGTGTGATTATCCTAAGTTAAATTAATACCTCTCATAGATGTGTTAAATACACCAAATGAATGGTTGAGCATAAGGCCCAGTATGAAAAAAGAGAAACAATTTAATTGTGATCTTGAGGAATACGAATAATAACTTGATGAAAAACATAAAGGAATGAGAAATATGCATATAATGAATATAAGAACAAAAATAATAACTTGAAAATTTGTAAAATACATTTATTTTACACCTTCATATTCAGATCTTCATGGTTTTTCTCTGATGCCTCTTGAAAATTGGTAAAATATATTTATTTTACACCTTCATATTCAGATCATCATGGGTTTTCTGCGATGTCTCATAAATATTACCACGAATATTCACCATGGTATCGTAAAACATGTCAATTTTAGAGATTAAATTCATTACCCACTGAATTGAATTATATTAGGGAACACCCTAAATATGTATACATTTTCATGTGATCCACATATATAATAATCAATAATATCATAAATAACCCATAGAGAATAAAATAAATGAGTTTCATATCTAAATAATAGAATTTTAAAAAGAGATTAAAACCTGATAATTATTCCATTTATAATCCACCGAATGGGAATGACAGTTTTATGTATGTCAATTGTAGACTAAAATAAATAATTATTTTATATTTGTGACTAAAAATGGATAATAATTTTTATTAGTAATTTTCATAATTAAAATAAAATAAATTCTTTTGAAAAAATAGAGAAATTCAAAGAAGAAAATATAGTAGCCTGGCATGTATGAAACGTAGTTTTAGAAAACATTAAAAAGAGACAGGGAAAAAATATAGCATTATTAAATGGATACTAATACAGTAAAGGGATAGAATATACTTGATATAAGAAAATAGTATGGAAATTTGAAATACATACCACATAAAAATATAACTGGAATGGAAAAAAGAGAAGTTGAGATTTCGCTTAGTAGGAATAGTATATCCTAAAACATGATGTTCGTGACCATGGGGGATTTAGGACACCTTAGGAAGACTCAGTGGGAGGTAATACTATCATTTAATCATGTTGAATGAATTTTTAATGAATGGAAACAAATCAATGGGGTTTTAATTATAGAAAAAGTGTGGTAGTTCTTTATTAATTTCATTGGAATCCTTAGTAGTGGTATTTGCAATACCATTGGATTTTCTTTGAAATAACAAAACCATGGGATTTCAAATGGGTTTTTCACATGGTATTGGACACTTGGGACACATATAACACTATTATAATACAAATGAGTCTTCCAGAATTTTATGATACTTAATACATTATTATGATGTCCTTAAATATATTGAAAACACACAATTGTATTTTTACTATTTACATAAAAACCAAATATATTATAAAATTATCATAAATTCACCAAAACGTAATATTAACATTATTTTTTAAAAATTACCTTTATTTTATCATATTGAATTTATAATTAAGATATTTATTTACATAAAAAAAATACTTATTTATTAAAAATAATAGATTAAAATAATGCATAGTATAATTTTCGACTATTGAAAAAAAATTATTTCATCATTAGTAATTAAATAAAAGATTTTTTATAACAACATTTCATTATAATAAACATTATTAATGAAAAATAGATATTAATTTAATTACAATCATTAAAAAAACATTTTTTTACTCTAAAATCAACTTATCAAATCTCATCTCAGTTTTTAAGATAAAATACACTTTTAAAGGAAATGATGAAATAAAAATATTAAGGAAATGATGAAAAAATTATTTACATAAAAATATTTCATTTTATGTAACTATTGAATCCAAAAATACCCCCTTTAACACCACCATATGAACTGAGTGTAATGTTTGCAATAATGATTTAGTCATGGGGCGATTAATCTAACATCACCCTAGTGGTAGTCTCTACTAACATGAACGGTCCCCATAGGCTATTTTGATCAAGATTAACATGTTTCATCTCATCTTGGCCTTTTTCATAAGTGAATCCCAACAATTTTACCTCCCTCAAATGTTATGATAAATGGGATTCATACCGCATGACTCTACTAGATGAGGCCACCTACTATTATTTCTGAATTTATTAACCATTATAATTTCTATTTATAATACTAATTATATTGTTAAAATTATTATTAAGATATTTTTTTGAATGATAATATTAACTAACTGTCATAGTTGATCAACTATCATAAAATGATTCAAATCCAATAGTAATATTTAATTATATTACCTTTTCTTTTTAAAGGATATAGATCTGTTGGGTGCAAAATAATATAAAACACATTTTCTAGAAAAAATTATCATTCACAATATTTGGGTCGTTATATTATAATCCCTATATGAAATTTCATCCCTGAAATTTCAACACATTGTTTTATTTGATAATATTTTAGGGTACTTCCACCTCATTGTCTTTTTCGGTTCCCACATTGTTTATTTATATTTTTGGTTTGTCAAAAACACATTCACGAGGTGGGAAAACTTTGTTGTAGAATAATCCATATATGCTCGATGATGACTACTGGATGCTCCTCAAAATATAGGTCATGTTCCTATCATATTAAATAACAATTTAGTACATGTTAAGGGACATGTATGTACATAATCATGAGAGATATGTCAAAAACATCAAGAACATAAGCTTGTTTGGTGTAAGGGAAAACAAATATTCCACTTCTCTTATGTGATCAATGATTTCAAAGGGGCCAATGTACCAGGCATAAGATTCCCTTTATTCCCACACTGCATGTATCTCTTCCATGGTTAAATTTGAAGGAAGAAATTATCACCATCATCAAACTCCGTGTTCCTTTGATGGGTTTTTGAATATCTTTTCTACCAAATATGAGTATAATTTATGGGTTTTTTGATTGCATGAATGTTTATTTTCATATCATTCATATGATCAGGGCTAGAAGACATCTATCACTATCTTTATCCCAACATGTGTGAGTTCTATATCATATCACATAAGATTATTTATAGGTTTTAATTTGATTACTTAGATGGGAGTTGTTATTTTATGTGAACTCCAATAATGGATGATATTGATTCAATCAACTTTTAAATTATATTTAGCATGTTCATATAATGTCCTCAAGTGTATGAATAGTCCATTTAGAATGTCCATATGTTTGAGATTGATAGAAAATACTGACATTCAATTCATCAAATAGATCATGTTGAAGACTTAACAATATTATTAATGTGAACATTGGATAATGATTAGAAATTATAGAATGTGGAACTCCATATATCCTTTCAACTTTTTAATGTATAATATAGAAAGTTGTTCAAGAGAGAAATCATTTCAAATTGAGATAAAATGGGTAGTATCTGTGAGATGGTCAACTATAACCTATATCACACAATTTCATTTAGATGTTTTAAGGAGACTAGTGAAAATGCAATCCTCTTCCATGGGGGTATAGGTAGTTGTTGTTTTACCGCATTAGGAAGATGTCTCTCAAGCGTCACATTTTTTCACTCCATGAACCTTGTATCATTGTTATAAATCACCATTTTCATGTTATCGCAATAATAAATATACTAAAGGTCCATATACATTTTCATACTTCCCTGATGTATAGAGGAAGTTGTGTTATGAGATTCATTCATCATCTCCTTCTATATTTCCATAATAGATGTAACACATAGACTTGTATGAAATTTAATTACACCTTTTTGTTCAACATTTAACTTAGAATAAATCACATTCTTCATAGTCTCTATCTTTTTGTACAATACTTTATCTTATATTTGATATTTATTAATCTTTTATAGTATTTATGGCTGTAAAATCATTTGGTATAGGGTTGATGATGTACCTTCCCTTACAATTCATAGGTCTAGTTTTAAAATGAATTTTATCAAATTATATCCATGAATCTTAATAAATACTAATACAAATTGGTCTCCCCAAATTAATACGTCATCAACGTTTTTCACTTCCAGGGTGACAATGATTCGAATGATGACAATCATTAAAATGTTCGAACCACATCCTCTATCTCATGTTCAATTCATTTTTCCTGAAGATATAATTCAAAAATTAATAGTCTATTTATATATCACATTTCTACCAATAATAGATAGTTCCTATATATTTTTAGAGAAAAAACAACCACCAGCATATCAATGTCATGCATAGGATAATTATTCCCCTGAGGCATGAACAGTCATGATGCAAAAGAAAGAACAGATTCATTTTGCAATAGTAAGCACTGAATACCTTTTGTAGATGAATTTAAAAATATAATGAATACTTCTCAAATAGTGGGTAGAGTTTACATAGGTGTAATAACAAACCACCTATCAAACTCTTGGAATAATTCTTGATACCCCATTGTCCATATCAACATGGCCCATTTTCTAGTTAACTTTCTTAGTTGATTAGAATGTTTGGAAATGTTTTCACGGACCATATATTATATACTACTAAAAAAAGGAAAATATGAAAATCAGTTATTGTTATAGGATGAGACCACTCCTCCATGACCTTTTCTTGAAAGAATAAACTAGGATTATTTCATTGGATACAGTGTCCCCCAACAAAGTAACCTGATTTGACCAAAATACACACTTTATAAATTTTTCAAATAACATATCCTATATTATGGATGTCATTATAACACTTATATGTTCCTCATACTCCTCAAATATTTTGGAATATGTTATAATATCATCAATAAAAACTACCACAATTTTATCAATGTATTCCTCAAAATAATATATTCATCAAATCCATAAATATAGCATGACCACTAGTCCTGTTGATGGTTTTAACCACAAAATCCAAATGCCCACATCCAAAGGGAAAGTTGGTTTTTGTAATATAATTTTTATTCACCCAAAATTGATGATAATAAAATCCATGATTAGTCTTTTAGAATAATTGAGACCCACATATCGTGTCATATAAATAATCAATTAATGGAAAATCACACTTGATCATCATTGTGATCCCATTAATATCACTTAAATAAATGAATATATTCAATGATCCATACTTATTACTCATAAGTAGAACATTTTATCCCCATGGTGACACACTTGGTCAGGAAAAATCATTCTCTAAATGATCCTAGAGTTGTTTCGTCAAATCCACATACTCTACATTTTCCATTCAATATATTGTCTTTGAAATAATATGGGAACAAATCATGAGCTCAATGGAGTAATCTAAATATATTTCTATTCGAGGTCCATTTAAATCCTCAAGAAATACAAAATTTTATTCCTAAATGATTAGGACATTCTATATTCAAAAAAAACTCATGTCCATATTCATCTTCAGTAACTATTTTCATAATGATGGCAATGATTTGTTCCTCTATAAAAATATCATATTAATATATTTCTTATTTGAAAAATATTTGTATGTTTCCAATTCATGCCTATTTATATTTCATTTCCTCTGAGTTAATCTAAGAATTATACTATGAAATCCAATTTATCCATAATATAATGTCATCTTTCACTATAAGAATGACTATTATATTTTTAATGATATTATTGATCACAAAATTTAATACTATAGTTTATATACACTTTTTATGCTTGGATGATCCATCAAGAGTCACAGCAAAATAATTACCTTTTTCCAACAATGGTATATCTTTTGGAAAAAGTGCATTTTATGTTGGTAAAATGTTTTACCAACGAAAATTGTCCTATCACTAAACTGTTGGTAAAAGCTTTATCGCTATATGTTATTGCGATAGATAAAATTATTCTGTCACAATTATCAGAATACCAACAGATAATATATATATTGGTAAATAGGTTTAGCAAAAAATTAATATGACTAATATATATATTGGTAATATTATTAATATTTATAAAAAATATCAATAATTAATATTTTTTTGTAAATTATACTCTAAATGTTGGTATTGCAATATTTATTCTCAAAATTTTATATTATATTTATAATATAACTATATATAGTATATAATTATATTTTTTTACATAATAATAACAAAACTAACTTATATAAAACACCGAAAAAAAACGTTATTTGGAAAAACACATTCTGATATAATTTAAAAAAATATTCAAACTTTATTTAAAGATAAAGATCCAAGAAACATATTAAAAACATATTTAAACATGTTCAAACACTAAGACACTTTACATTGAATTCAATGAAACATCTTTTTCAATCTATTTCTCACAAACATCAGACATCAGTATCGTATAATCCTCATAACATCACATGAGTTATTATGTACTATAGTAGATTAAGATAGGGAAAAATTCATTTTCATCCCATTAACTATAATGGACCAACCTTTTATTCTTGAATCATCACTTTTCCCCGCTCCCTCAACTTTAGACATGAACCTCCTCGCTCCCTCCACTTTAGACACGCACCATCTTGAGAAACTTTTTGATCACTCAAAAAAAATTGGAATATAGTTTTCATTTAAATGAAAGATATAAAAATAATAACACATGATATAAAACTATCAACCATTGATCACAATAAGAGGATATTCTAACCAGTGGGAACAATAAGCATAATATAATCTAACTAGATACCACAACAACCATAAAATTATTCATCATAACCAGAAAAAAATAATGAATACCAAAACAATTTCAATGGTGTGTGATATAAAATAACCAATGAACACAACATTAGAAAGATTCAGGATAAGCCATAGGATGAGATTATGAGAAAACTAGAAAACACCAAGATATGTGAATAAACTATTAGAAATAATCAGGGTCCATAGAGGTGAGGCTCGACACAAGAAATTATTCTTGGGGGAGCAAGGATGTTACAAGGAAAACTATAATTCTAATTGTGTTTTATAATGCATCTAACAATGAGCTGATGAGATCTAAATATTTGGTGAAGGTCACTACTATACAAGTTGATGATGCACCTCTCAAGAACTAATATCTCATGCACTATGGCATTGAAATATGTTGAAAAAAGAAGAGTGATGCTGCCAGGATGGAATAAGAAAGTGATTATGCTACTATAGAATTTAAGAATAGTAGATATGTACTAATAAATCTTGAGAAATGTCAACTGTCTCATAATCTTGAATAGCATATCAAAGACCAATTTGTAGGCGGCTGCTAGTTAGCTATCATCATCACAACCTGGCCAATGCGCTCATGTTGGTGGGTATATTCTTGAGGAAAGAAAGCTATATTTCTACATGAATAATATCACGAGGAAGAAGGGGTAGGTCACTACATAAATATTGTTAAATATATAGTCCTTTTATAGTAAGATATGAATTTTTTTTCTTGATGGAATTATATTAGATATTCATGTATTCTAACATAAAAATAATTGTGCCTTGATCGATTGTTTAAACAGAATACTTGTTGATTTTTGAGGTTACATTGTTCAATTTTGGTTCCATTTTGAAGTTCAACTAGAACTGATGGTTGCAAAAAGAAATATTACAAGTTACCACATTAACAGATGATATCCAATTACCAGAACAAATGAAAAAAATGCATAAGATAAAAATAAGAATAAAATTATCTAACATGCGACCACAAACCATTTATAATAGTTGGAGATAACCCAATAAAATAATTGGCCAATAGGTCCCAAGGATGGGAATAGTCATCATAAGAGGCCCTCATCCTATTTAATAATGCAGTATGGATTAGATAGAATTTACCTCGACTCAAATCTTGAGTATACGTGGAAATAATTCCTTTTGAAATTTAGCTTCCAAGCCATCACATTTTCTTCATCCTCGGAACAAATTAACCACCTACACATGATTCCAATTAACCCCATCTTAGAAAACATTGATTTTATGTTTCTTTTCCATAATTATGTTCATTATATTTCAACTATAATTTGGTTAAGCAGACCATGGCTGATTCTCCTCCTAAACAACATCCCAATTCAACATCATAAAAAATTAGAAATAACAATATGGAAATCCTTTTAAAACATCATTAGCTTCAGACCTCCAGTTTCAGGCTCAAGTACATCCATTTTTTAAAGGATATGCCAACATGTCATTATTTTGAAGATACAGTCATGAGTTTAGTCATGGATCCAAGAGAACCCATTATATCGTCTTCTTGTATATATTGTAAGCCATAGAAACGATTTCCATGTCTCTAATGACACCAAGGGCGGCAAAAACCTCACCTTTTCCCTAGGAGAATAGCAAAACCAACACTAACGCTACCCCCTTATGCGTCATTCCATTGATGTTGCATGGTGACTCGATGCCACCAAGGAAACCTAGCCTGCCTTCAAAGAGCTCCCTTTAATTGCTATCTTGTTTTTAATCAATGTTGTTCTCCCTTTTCCTACACCTCTGCCACCTCCTTCTCCAGGAGCATCACCCATCTTCCCATCCAGAGACATTATATAATCTCCCCCTTCCCAATTTGATGATCTAGAAATACACTGACATCACTTGGACACACTTAGACATAATAGTGACCTGTAATCTTTCCATCCTTATCTATACAAAATATAATCATGTTTCCAACATTATTTCACCCACTAATGTGTGATATGGCACTGATTAACACCATACCTTTCCACTATCCTCAAATTCAGTTTTGAATTTCTCAATAAGTGCTGCTCCACAAAGACCACAACATTGATCTCGATTACCATGGGAACACACAAACACATGTGAACTGATCGACACATCCTGAACCAAGGGATCTTCACATGAGAATCCAAAAACTGATCCTTAAGATAAACTTCTATTGATTGAAGCACATGAACAATAAATACTAGCACTAACTTGTCTCAAAAGAAACATAACAAATACAAATTTACAGATTACAAGACTCCAACACAGGATAGACGACTACTCATGGTGGTGGCCAACAACATAAAAAAGAATGTGAACCCCACTGAAGATCAAATCTCAATTATCTGAATTTGGATCTAATAAACCACAAAGAACTTGGCAACCTAAACCTCCTTGGATGAAACCCCAAATTTTCAATATCTCATGGCCTCCTAGATTAGCAGTAAGAGAGATCTCCAGAACCAGTTTGAACTTCCATACCTATAGCAGCTCCAATCCCTATCCTTATACGAACTAGATTAGCTTCTTTGAAATACTCATATTCATCTTTGATAAATAAGATGTGAAACATCACCTTATCCACAAAAAATTATCCAAGAATAAATAAGAATAACCAGCCCCAATTATTTCAATAGATCAGGAATAGAAATTGAAATAAAAAACAATCAATTCCTTTGATCCCTATCTTTGTATAAGATAACTAAAAATATTCAACCCCAGCCATCACACACAACTTCATACTCGGAACAAACCAAAAATGAAATATAATGTTATTACAAACGAAGAAGATTCTTCCTTTGAACATCAACGAACAAGAGAAGAAAATAATCCCCAGAAACATTAATGAATTCTTACTACAAGTAAAATTAACATCTCTTACCACTAATCTATAACCTTTATAAAGATAGATAACACACCCCTTTGATCATGTCATGGAAATTATCGATTCTAAGGTTCTTGGAATCTCCATAAAATCCTAGGGATTCATGTCGCCTCTAGTGATGTAAATCATTGAGGAAACACTGCTCTTCTGTGCATCATATTTACCATTTAGGAACACCTTCATCAAGGTCTGGGGAACGATAACACATCCAGGCGGTGGCGGCGAAGGCCGACACCAATGCTTGTATTCCACCGTTCGTGCCCCAGTTAGTCATTTTAGGGTTTGAGGGGTATCTAATTAGGGAGTATTTACTGCTAATTAGACGAGGAGTTAATTTTTTCATTGAGATTAATTTAATAAAGATAATAAATAAATACATATAATATAAAAATATTTAATTTTTTTAAAAAATACATATATAAATCATATGCATCTATTTGTTTTAAATTGAAAATTTGGAGTTGGTATTGTTCTTGAATCATTTATCAATAAATGTATATTATTTATATTTATTTCATGAATCATTGTTAAATTATTAATATTATAATTCAATAAATAAACATGTGTTTTTATCAAAAAAATATGTGGTAGTAGTAAGTAAATATTAAATAAATGATAAATAATTAGTAAAAGATTTGTTATTATTGGATGATTTATTACAACATATTATTCTAATTGAAATTTTTTAGTAATTATAATTCATATTATAGATTTATTTGTTTGTAAAACAATTGTGGGTATTAATATGATAAAACAACAGATTTGTCTGTTAGTAAGAAATGTGTTGGTATTGAGTGATGAATACCAACAGATACAGGTGATGGAATTTTTTTTGTCAAAACCTAAAAATAATACCAGCAACATTTGACATCTGTTGGAAATACTCATTTTTACAAACAAATATGTTATTTTTTATTCATTTTCTGTTGGTATATGTCAATTTTTTGGTAGTGAGTATTGAAAATATTTATACATCTAGAAATCCAGGGGTTGATTCTATATTATTTGAAAACTTATAGGAAATAAATGAATGAATATAAAAAATGAAATAATGTAAATGATAGGTGTGAGAGAGAAAACAGAGTACCTTCAACCAAATAATTTGGTGCATCAACACTGGTTTTTGTGATAGAAAAATAATTACCTTGGTCCCTTGGCCTATATAAAGGTTGATGGGGATTCTCCTACGTTAACATTGTTTTGGGATAGTGATTGGAATGAATCAATGGACTTCAGGTAGGGCATACACAATTTACCATTTAACATTTGTGTTGAAATGTTGAGGCTTCACCTCACTATGACAGTTTTCTGCAATATGGCTTTGTATTCCACATTTAAAACATTTATCTGTCTCAAGCACGAAATTCCATGAATTCTTTATCCCAAATTTTTTCATGTGGAATGTTTTACATTGTTTCTTACTATTACTTGATCAAATATCCTCCCCATATTTGGATCTAATGATCTCTTATATTCATTAAATCTATTGGGCCAATGAATCTAAACGAAATATAGTTTAACCATTATATCACTTCTTACTTTCTCCGTGTATTTTTCATAATCATACTTTGAAATATTCTTATATAGATGGGGTCACAGTCCAACGAATAATCTATATATTCTCAAATTAGGATCCTTGACAATGCAAGAGGTTTAATGGTAACATCTTGTGATGTTTATCTATTAGATTCGCATGGATTCATTTTACATTTGATGTAGATCTAAGAATTTCTGTCTATTTTTGTTCCCATAAAATATGGGAATTTTTTTTTAAAATGTTCCCATAAAATATACCCATTCTATAACATAAATCTTCCCACTTGTATTTCTGTTTTTAACATGTTTCCATCACTGATCATATTCTCCCTCTAAGTGGTAAAAATCCATGCTGAATTTCTATTATTTTAAATGAAAATATACAAAAAAGTTCTTATCAAAAGAGCGTCTCCATTATTTTTTAGTCAAGGGTTTGGTATATTAACTGAATGTTCATGTCAATTTACATATAATGGATTAAATATAAGGTTTTTCCATTCAAGTTTAATCTAGTATATCACATTGATTCACGTTGTTGATTATAACTCAAGTCAGTTGATTCATCATTCTCATGATGTTTTCCAATCAATATTCCATTTAGATACTGTCAGCACCTGTTATGTTATGATCTCCATTTATGTGTTTTTTGGACATTTTTTAATATAATAAAAACATATTGAGAAATGTTCTTCATTTAATTATATTATAAATATAATGGATATTGTTTTTCATAAAACATCATGATTAATCTGATTTTTCATTAAAAATGTATCTTTCTATTAATCTTTCCTAATAGATCTTAATAAAAAAATTTTTAACCAAACAAATCCCCTAGAGTTGTTAAAATAAGAATGAGGAAATTCTTGTTATTGTGTACTAGGTTATGCTGATTTAGTACCTACACACCTTGTCATAGTTGATACCCATAGGATCATCTATGATAGAGTTACATCCACCTGTTCATACCCAGATAAGGATTTATTTGTTCGAAAACTACTTACATAATATTTCACCCAAAAATATAAAGGTTTTCTTATAATTAAAAAATTCTCTTAGGTTCATCATAATGTTTTGAAATCCTAATTAATATAAATAACTAAAAATTCTTTAGATACAAACTTTGGCATCCTATTTTCAATTACATAACTATACATATCATTTTATAAATAAGGGATATTTTGAAGTTCAGTGTATTTGAAATAAAATACATATTACATGAAGACATAAAAAGTTTATATAATTAATATTAAAGGAATTATAATTTGATCATAATAAATTTAATTATCATATATCATTACATTGGGTCATACATAAAAGGATAGGGTGAGCATAGTACCCAGTAATGGGAAATAAGGGAGACATTTAACTTATAATCATGAGAATATTCAATAAGAAATCGATGAAATAAATAATGTCTTGATAAATAAAAATATCATAACAATAAGAACATCAATAATAAATACAATATGTGTCTATGAAATTTATTTTAAATATTCATAACCAAGACACAATGGTTTGTCACTGGTGTTTTATAAATACTACCATAGTTATGCAATAGTGTATCGTAAAACATGTTATCGCTGGGGATTAAATTGTTTACCCAATGCATTTGACTGATTTTAGGGAAACAATTATTGTGTATTAATTTTTATCTAATCCTAATATATCATAATCAAAATTATCATAAATAATCTGTGGATAATAAGTGAAACAAGTATAGTATCAAAATCAACACGTTTAATAAAGTGAATAAAAATGTGACCATTAAGTCATTTATAACAAACATAAATTAAATAAGAGTTTCATGAAAGTAAATTAATTACCCAGATATATAATTATAACATATTTTTTAATACCATATGAAATAAAAGTGTTTTGGGTATTTATATAAATAAAATAAAATAATTTCTTTAGAAAAATTGAAAAATAATAGAACAAAATTCAGCAACATAACATTTAAGATACATGGATTTAGAAAACTATAAAAATAGATAGGATATGATATTACCATTAATAAATGACTCTTAATATATTAAATCTATAGAATAAAATGGATAGAAGAACATGGTATTTAAAATTAAAAGGCATACAACCTAAAAATAGAACCTAAAAGGAAATAAGTAATTGATATTTTCATTACCATGACAAGTAACTCCTAAATCATGATGGTTGTGACATTAGGGGATGCATGGAAGCTAGATATGACATATTGGGAGATAATACTACAATATTTTCATGTATAATGAATTTTTAATGAATGGTACATATGAAATTGATATGTATTTATAGAAAATGTGGGGGAGTTTTTTTAATCTCATTAGATATCTTAATAGTGGTATTTGAAAACAAAATGGGATTTCGTGTGGTATATTCCAATGGTATTTGAAAATTAGGAAACCTATTAAATTATTTTAGTCCACAAGATCATATAATCATTTTATATTAATAATTATATAATTATTACATCATTAAACATACCGAAAACTCAATATAATATTTTTAATTTTCCTAGAAATAAATAATTTTTTAAAATTATAATGAATTTATCCTAAAATAATATTTTAGTAATGATATTAAAAATTATATTTATTATATCATAATAATAATATATATATGATAAATATTACTTTTAACTATAAAAATATTTATTTATTAAAAATAATAGTGGGCCAAAAAAGAACAATAAAGTGCAAGTAATTTTTTTGTTTCTTTGAAAAATAACATTAATTAATCATTTGTAATTAAAGAGTAGTGTCTTGATAATTCTATTTCATTACAATAAACACCATTAATAATACCTTATTTTAATATAATAATTTATATCTATATGAAAAGTATAGATTTTACCAATGAAATCAATTTATAAAATTTTATCTTAGTTTTTTAGAAAACTTTTCTTAAAATGGAAATAAGGAAAATATATTTATGGAAATGATAAAATAAGAATATTGTTTAATAAATGTACTTCATTTTAAGAATGTAGGGACTAAAAAAATAACCCATTTTGACACTTGTGTATGATATAAGGGAAATGTGATCAACTGTGACATACTCATGGGGTGGCTTGGCTTCCATCGCTCAAGTGGTAATCACTACTTACATTGACTTATCCATTTGGAAATTTAGATCATGTTTAACATGTTGAATTAGGGATTTGGATTATTCATGATAAAATCATTTTGACTATACATCCATCCCATGTTCTCATAAATGGAATTTGTAGGACATGACGTTACTAGATGAGGTTGTTGACTATTATTTCTTAGAAATTAACAATTAACATTTTATATATAATAATAATTATAATGGTAAAATTATTGTTAAGATAAATTTTTCCAATGTATATATTGACCAATGATCATATAACAATTGATACCCAATGGTCTCATTTAAATTATAATAACATAATTATTAATGGGATATAGATTTGTTGATTATGATATAACATTACACAAATTTTCATGAAATAATTGTCCTTAAAAAAGTTTTGTTCATTATGCTTACACTGGTAGTGTACCACCTCACCCATATGGAAATAAAGGGAAGGTCCTCTACAAAATGAGTGGAATACCCCTAGAACACAAGTATGTTGGTTCTCTTCCCACTAATTGGTATCCAATGACACACTATGGTGTTTCTACAGTATTGAAATCTTCCATGTTGAAATTCCTAGAGCATTAGGGTGTGTATCATCTATAATTTGAGAGTCCCCCATGATTCACTAGGGCATGTGCCCTCTATAAATATATACAATGGGGAACCTCTATCACACCAGGGTGTGGGTCCTCCATGCATTGAGTTTCATTCTCAAAATGTATTGAGGAAGAAGTACCCTTTATATCAACATATTAGACAACCAGTAACACACTATGGAGAATAGCCTTTATCCATCTACTGAGTTTAATCACCCTAAAATACCAGAGTATGTGTCCCCTTTGCTTAGTAGATTTTAACATCTCATGTGGTGGTGTTTTGGAGGGATGTGTTTCCTCCACATGACTTCTTCATTCAAGAATGTGAGATATTAGGTTTCAAAAAAATGTTTAGAGATCCAAGAACACTGATTATCATGGATAATGAGATAGTGATTACCATTCTCTCTCATACGGGGTTCTTAATTAGAACACACACACACACACACATATATATATATATATGTATGTATGTATGTATTGTGTGACCCTATTGTTGGGGATTGAGATGACTACTTCCATTATAGTATCTATTCCCTCCCCTTTTAATTTAGTGGAATCATTTGTGGTATATATATACTCATCCATGTAAATTATTTTAACATATATGTCTTGTATCTTCCATATGAAAAAATTAGAGGTAATTTGGGTGAATTATAGGGATATATAGTTGAATAGGTCATGTACAACTGTCGGGCATGGAGATCAGGATCCATGTTGTCTCATCTATTTTCTAATACAATTATACATGTTGGGACATCATTTTTGTCTAGGAATGTATTTTTTAACATTAAACTTTGGTTTTAATCTTCCAAACTATAATGAATTATGTAGAGTAATTTCCTGAATATTGTTCTCCTCTTGTTACTATCATTTAATATTATAAATATTCACTATTTCATGTAGATGGTTGGGTGAATCCGTATAGGCACACTAGTAAGAAGCATCCAGTTTACATTATTCATTCTTGGAACTAATCACTTTCCCAAGGGGTATTTGATCCATGATTAGGTTTTTTTAAGGATCAACCTTCTACAGTCTCGAAATACCATAGTGGGTTCTGTTTATTATAGTGTAATATCATTGGGTGGTTCATTCTCAGGCTAGGGTAGAGAAATACCCATGTTGAGGATTATTTGGAAACATATGGAAGTAATGTGAATGTCTCTTGAGAGATTATTTCAATTTAGGGAGCCTAGTATTAGTGTGGTGGGAAATTTATCCATACAATTGGACTGTGAATACCATATTTTAGACATGGCATACTAAGATAATATATTTGAGGGGAATAAATAATTTATTAAATTGGATTGACTACTTTAAATTTATTTCATGATTCTTCTACATATATATATATATATATATTCTCATCTTACCAAGGTAAATGTTGATCACATTTATAATTTCACCATGTTGAAATCTACCTTCGATACTGATTCAGGATTATAAATATAGTCCAATGAGTGATGTGGCCTCATTTTAGGGGTCATATCATTAAGAGAATCTACCTGGTGGAAAGATAGATTCACCACAACATATTTAGAAATAGTTAGTACCTACAAGGTTAGTTGAGGATGAAATCTCACCCAACATACTAAGAGAGTATCAATTCCAGAAGCTGTTGAGGTTCTAAATTTACTTTGATCCCCCGACATTGGAGTATTAAATTGAGTCAGTGATCTATGTCTTCACACTCATGGGAACCAATATTGATCAAATGGTTGTGCTAGAAGCTAGTCTTTTCCATGGACTAGTTGAGTGCCTCTGGAGTCTAGTTATATGGACCCATGAAAACAGAAATCTCTCATGGTACAACATCCATTAGCTGTTTCATGAAGAGTATTAAGCATTTTTATAATAATCAATTTGGATTTAGTATCATCTAGAGGTATAATAGGGTATTATAATAGATGAATAATATTAACTATGTATCACTATTGATGTGCATTAATCCATTGACATAGTGAATTATGGTCACTTCCAATCAAGGATGTTTGATAAGCGTCCCTATAGAGACAATCCAGCCATTGTGGTAACTCTGTGCATTCTAACCAATGATGTTGTGACAGAGTTGTAAATAGGTACATAGTGAATATATTCAATGGGAATACATGATATTGAACTAGTATTGAGTATCATCTTGATATGTATTTATTTTATTTTATATAAATTACTATTAATTTGGATCATGGTGTAAGAGACCTCCTTGAGGATAGTATCTGAGTCATGGACATGATGCGTAGGGTTTGAGTTGAGGACTAGGCCAGTTTAGGATGTATATATGTTTTCAATGTGATGATATATGTCATATTGAACACGAATTACTGACCTTATATACGAATGATAGTAGACGAGTGGTAGATGGAACACCATATCTGAGGTAATACCATGATCTGGATTATCCCAAGTATGACCTGGATTCCCCATGGGATTTGGTGCTAGAATATGAGTGGGTGGAGCCCTAGTAAGAATATCAATTGGTTAACGGTTATGTATTGGGATACTTCAAACACCACCACCACAGGAAATACCTTTCTAGTAATAGTGTGTGGGAAGATGGGGCCATGAGCAATTACATGTCCTGTATGATTATGACCATTCTACTCAAGGGATTGTATGAGGTATGATATTCCTTTATTTATCTATTGATGAAATAATTATAGAAAAAGTCGAGAGTCACTCCATTATCTCAATATTTATTATTTGAGTACTGAATATCCCTATTGAATCCTTATTATAAAAACATTATAAAGCGGTCATGAATGGGTGTGCTTCTTTAACATCTCTTATATGTCGGTAGTACACATTAGTTCTTAGTGGATAGAATTTTTTTTGATCTACATAATATAAAAATGAATCCTTATGGAATCTTATTGGTTAATGGTGTTTTATTTATTTTTTGGACCTTGATTGACTATCATAATTGGTGGATTAGATTTCCTAAGGTAGATATGATGTGATTAGATTTTTTAGTTGATGTAGATTTATTAGACTAGTTAGTGGGACTTCTAAGTCAAAGGATACACCCATCACCCCAAAAAGATAGATTATAACTTGTTGTAGTGGTTTCATCCGAAATATATATTCATTCATTAGTGCAGTAATTTTCACACAAAATCTATAAAATTATTTTTAGGCCACCTTCAGGGAAATATTTTCACTTCTACCTTGATTTTCACATCAGGGACAAAATTATAACTTCTATGGAATATCATATAACACCTATAGATCTCCAAAATCTGAATGTGAAGTTATATGACCTTCAATTAATATATTTTATTAGACCATGTTTGTCCCCATAAGAATTTCAATTTTTTATAAAAAAGATAGATTTGATTTTTCTCTTTTTACGTACTATCGTCCCATGAACATTGTAGATATAATGGAAATGTTCCTATTGACTAGGATTGATGACCACCCCATTCAGTTTTTAGGGGAGATATGATTCTCAATGAATGATCTCATGTCTGATTACCAAATATTGAGGGTTTCAGTGGGTTGTATTCTAAAGATGGAATTCTAATGTTACTATATACAATATGAGTTCTCTTTGATGAATTTTGGTGTGATGAATCCCCCCCCCACTATGATTATGTATATGATTATTATGATGTTTCATCAATACATGGAATCATTTAGTGATATATTCATTGATTACATACTCATTATATATTCATGGGAGGCAAAATTTGAGGTCACTATAGAAGGTTCATAGAAGAATTATCTAGGATTGAATCCCCTTTTACCACCATCACGTGGGAAGGGAAGTATATTACCTATACATATTAGTCCCATACGTCCTTCTTGATATGGATGATGAAGTTGAATAATTCTTCTATTTTGAGACTACTAATGGAGGGCATATATTATGAAGTGTATTGTGATTCCTCTAGAATTCTTTTTCTTTTGTGTTGATACCATGGAAAGAAATAATATCATATGGGTTGAGGAAATTGAGACCCAAAAAGTAGAAATATGTGAACCATGATCTTTATTTGGCATCATTAGTCTTCTCACTAAAGAAGTGTAGGAACTATATATTGGGATAGTGATTTGTTTTCCACTCATACAATAAGAGTCTCAGGTATATCATAATGATGAGTGATCTGATACTTAAATAGATGTAGTAGTTAGAGATCATGTAGGACTATGAATTCATTAGAGTATATACTTATGGGTAGAGATATTTTTTTTTATATTACCTTAGAAGGAAGTCATATTCTCATTTGCTGGAGGAGGAATTTGAGTAGGTGGATTCAATGTATTTGATTCTAATAGGTGATATTGGTGCATTGTATCTCAGTTGATGGTGTTGATGAATCCACTTCTTCATCATTTGAAGGATTATATGTTTACTAACATCAAATATGAGGTTCTTCATGATCAAATATCTTTTACATATTAACTATATGAACTTTATGAAGTAGGGGAATGCATCCTCCAATTCTAGGGATAAATGGTGGTTCCATCCGTGATGCAAGAGTGGGTGATGAGTGATACTTAAACATCCCATTTTATGTAAATATTATTATGGGGAAGATGTAAAAGAACCTTTGTAGGATTTATTGGAGGAGGTTAATGATTTGGAGCATAGAAAATTTCATCTCTTTTTGTCCCACTTGTATTGATGTGATGGTTATGAACCAGATTATGTAATGTTTCAGGTAGTCTCTTAAGACCCCAGAGTGGAAATGTAATTGTATATCCATACACTTTATGATTTATCAAATATGTATTATGGGACCACATGATGCATTCTAGGTGATTGTTGACCGATTCAAAAAATCTAGAGAAATTCATTTCAATAATGGATACGAGTTTCATAGAGTGGGTGAGGAATTTTTAGTTGTGTATGATCATCAGTTTGTATAGGGTACCCTTAATGATTGTCCTTTACCATGAAGCATGGTTCGTGAAATTAAGGTTTAATGGCCCCAACGAGGAATTTGGGACACAACTATAGATGCATAGAAATTTTCTATCCATGAAAAGTGCATGATTGGGCACACAATCTTATTATTAGACTATATGATGAGCTATTGTGTTTTGGAAATTGTACAGAGATTATAAAATCAATCTGTTTTGTTAAATTTCCTTTATAATAATGTCGTTCACTCTTTTATAGGCATGTATACATTGAATTAACTATATGGTAGACGATTCTTGTTACTCTTGTGATAGACTGACACTTGGGAGTCATCTCTTGTTAGGAACGATTTGGTTCACGACATAATGGATTAGGTTTAGGTGGACCTCATATGTATGAGGATATCCTAGAACCGATTGAATTATTACTCAAGTCAAATTCATAAGTGCACAGAGATTATGCATTTATAAAATGTTTTCCTAATATTCTCCCATTGATGAGGATTATAGAGGTCATTTAGGGAAGTAATACTCTATATATTTTCTTTTATGACTATTCATAAACTATGGAGGGTTGTAAATGTTTCTTATAACCTATAAATACCCCCACAGATCTAGTGGGAGGATTACATATTCCATGTGTCATGTCTTATTAGATACATGTATGATGATAAGATTTTCATTGAATGGGTTCGATGGATATAATGGATGGATCCATCAATATGGAGTACCTCATGGTGATCGTTTATTGATAAGATAGGATCCAATAAAGATGGAACATTCCCTTGGTTCAACTATTTTGGTAATATAAGATAATTTAGGAGTGATCCTTTAACTGGTTGATCTATATGTAGGCTCAGTACCCAAAATTTTTATAACATGTTCATTTTGAAGAAGAACCACCATTATGGACGGAAAATGTATTGACACATTATAATCTTTTTAATAATATGAATTATATTTTAAAAATAATTTTCGACCCAGGTGATGAGACTATGCAATGTTTTGAGCTCTAGTGAACCTAAAATATATATTTGACAAATATTAAATAAAATAGCATCACATGTGTGGTATTTTTAATAGATAATTTAATATCTCAGGAGTGTATTCAAATATCATAAATCTATGACCATAGTTGAATCCAACACACATATATTCCCCTATGTGCATCATAATGTTGGTCTGCGGTGGATGGTCAACTGAGGAACCCATTGGTGGGTGAGTAAGTTAAATATTGGATGAACAATGATGACATGATCATGGATGAATAGAAGGTAGTGGATGTATATGGTATTCACAAATGATCAATCCATTATTTTGGTATCCATATTCAATACTATATTTTTTATTTATAATTATATCATTGAACTAGAATTAATTATCTTCTTCTAAAATATGATTTATTTATTCATACTTATGTTCTTGACTTCCTTTTTGAAATTAATTTCTTAAACACCTTGTTTCCATTAATATGACACCATTTATGTAATCATTGGGAAACAAATTCTTCTAAAATGATGGTTTACAATTTTTTAGTATGTTCACCTATCTGATAATCATCTTCCACTAAAATATCACTTGTGGCCATTGTTCAATAATCTAAGGGTAGTTTGAGCATCATCGAACCCACAGATTCATTACCATAGTGAAAATGATGAATGATTTAGTGATTTGTTGATGGATTGGGATGTTTAAAAGGATGTGGGTTATTGGTAACCTAATTTTCAATACATTTCAATTAAATCATTATAAATGTTGACAATATAAATTTCTTACATAAATAGGATCCAAAATAATAGTGTATTGGGAAAATTTGGACAATACATAACTTTTAAAAAAAATTAGACACAAAATGTTATTTAATTCCATCTTCAGTAGCTTTTAATTTTCCCTTCTGTTCTTTTTAGTATAACTATTCACCAGATGATATAAATCAAATGAAGGAGAGAGATAAAATCCTAGAAAGAGGATGACTAATTACATGAAACTTGGGTGAGCATAATCATAATTATAATATTTTATAAAAATTTTCATCATCATAATCATGATATGAAACATTAGATAATGGCATGAAACGTGTCAATACCTAAAAATGAAACATCATGTAATAGTAGTCAAACACCATACTTAGCTAAGCACAAACTGAACCTAATATTCACATTTATTTCACTTTATATCATGAAATTCATTACATTACCCAGTGCATTGAAGCACTATATAATTCTATGCAAAACTATCCTATCATAACATTTACATGCACTATATAATTTTAGGTGCACCTGTCACATCATAACATTTACATTACCATCCATGCAACATAGAATGTAAATAAATATTGGATATAAAATAACCCATGGAATTGAATGGGTTTCATTTCATAATAAATTACATTCATAATGTTTGGATTTCCCTATATGGAAAGGTAATAATATGATTGGTTTCAATCATTATTAAATAAGAAACTATCTCATGAGAAGTAAGAGATGTGTTTTTTAAAAGAATTGTTAATTCAAAGATATATTTTTATTTTTCATAAAACAAATTTGTGAACATGTATAACCCAAAAAAATAAAAGGAAAATAAATATTAAATAATATTTATAAAAAATTAAAGTAATATGCCTACAAAAAATAGAGTAATTGTCTGAAAACCCAAAGAAATAGAGTTAGTTTCTAGAATCCCCTTATCATATGTCTGAATGATTTATTTGCATTAATATAATATATGAAATAATTATATTAATTTATTTACATATTCATAACTATTTATATTTTAATTTGATTTATTATTATTTTATTACATTCATTTTTGGTATCTTTGATGAGTCATAGAATTCAATTTCATTATTCAAGAGTGTTTTTTTTGTTTTCAATATTGGCTCGCTTGTATATGATTATGGAAGATCATGTAAAATGGTAATGATTTTCCATAATTTAACTTCTATGTTATTATTGAATGTAAATAAATGTATTTTTTAATATATTTCATTTTTTATATGTTATGTGGGTGAATCGTTAGATAAATAGATCAATGAAAATGATTTAATTTATTTTTTTTTCGGATTTTCAGACAATATGAGATAGTATCATTTTATTCGAATCCATTATTATTTTTTGGTTCTGGAACATTATATAATTTATAATATGTATTCTATAGTCTTATTTAACAATAATTATTGTATAATAACCATCATTTAATGTTTTAGTGAAAAAATTAAGCACATCATCCATAGTGGTAGTAAATCAACACACAATAGATGATATTTAATTTTTGGAATAAATGGAAAAGGGTAGTGACTAGAAGATTAATTATTCTATTAATATGATAAAATTATAATATATATTAAAGATACTGTTTTTATCATTCCTCTTGAATTATAGGAGTTGCGGAGAGGATAAAAATGAAATTGAAAATAAATTAAATGGAAAATAAAGAAGGGTTTACCTCTTCAATTTTTCCTCCATGAGGACGTGTTTAATGATATGGGTTTGGTATTTTGATGAGACCGAGGACTCCAAGAGATGTTATAAAGTCTTGGTAAGAGTATTGAATATAACATTGGAATATCTCAACGATTTTTATGCGTTAGGAGAATAGGTGGTGAGGGGTTTTATTTATAGGGGAGGAGAGTGGTCTTTTATCATTATTTTATTTATTAGTTTATTATTTTAGATAAAGACTGTGAATAGTTTTAGAATTATAACTAAATATATAAAAATAATTTTTTATATTTAGATATTTTGTTATTACATTCTCATTAAATAATCATTGTGTCAATAATTAATATATTTATATTTTATCATAAATTATCACGTCTTATAATTCAAAAAAAAATAATTTATTTCTTAAAAAACTCGAAAATCCACCCAAATTATTTTTCAACATATGAATTTCAAAATTTAACTCCATTTTATGAAAATATATTTCTATAAATGAGAAATTTAATTTATAATCAAAATGATGATTTATGTGGAAAACAACCCCATTAAAATTATATCTGATTTTATAATATTGTAAAATATAAATTAAGGTCTCATAAAATTATCATACAATCATAAGAAATAAAAATAATAATTTATAAATACATCTAATGAAAATAATTTTTCTTTTAAATAAATTGATTATTAATTAAAATTTTAATAAAATATTTATGTAATACTAAAATACAAATAATAAATTAATAATTTTTTATACATTTATTTTAATTACAATGTGATATAAATTTTTCATGTCGTAATTTTTATGTTGCATATATATTATTGTTTCATTCATTGGTGAGGTTACTATTATATTTATTAAATTACTTTTCCTAATAGTTAGGTAACTCATTAAGGGTTATGTTGAAATTTCATTAGGATATGTTCCTTATTTTTTAGAAATACCTTTATAACATTCGTTATTCATTTATACTATTTTTATTTTCTAAAAAATTAATATTATTTTGTTTAATATATGTGTAAAAATTAAAATAAGTGAATTTTCATTGATAAATTTTTTTCTTTTTAAATCCTTACCCTTATGAATTTTCACCCTTTCAATTCCATTTTACAAACTATTATGAAAACATATGTGGGTACATATCTTTATTATCTTCCTCCCATTCTCATGTTTACTCTTCTTACATATTGTTCCACCAAATTAATTTGTATAGGTGAGTATTATTGTGGAATAAAATGTTTTCTCAATGATCCATGTTCTTCACTATCTTTTCCTTAGAAGACATATAATTTTAAAACTATGACAACTCTGTATTTAGTAAATTAGAGGGTTATATTACGCAATTCCTCAAGTAGGATACATAGAATACATCTTGTACATGAGACATGTTCGGTGGAAGTGCACGTGGATTTGCCACAACTCCAACATGATTAAAAAGCCCGAACGAGACAATGTACCTGTGACTCATGTTTTTCTTTCATCCCAATTCTAATGATCGTCATCCATGGATCTATGAAGTGGAATAAAATGTATCCATGTTTAAACTAATTATCTCATAGATGATTTTATACATATCTCATTTGCCAATTTTGGGATACCTTGATGTGATCCTGAATGGTTTTCTCCTATTCCACCATTTCTTTGACCATTTCAGGTATAAGTAACTTATGTTAAATGACATTACCCCATCATGCTAGTTTTCTGCACATTTTCCAATAAAGGGCTTCATGTTGATACATATGGATTCTCAAGTGGAAATTCTTGTTGTAAGTGAACACATTCAAAGGAATATGATAGTTCCATCCACATTTGATGTAAATAAAACATTCCATAAACTTGTATTCTATTGTATGAATACTCTACTCAAATTGGAAATTAGTTTTAAGATGAAAATCGTATCTGAAATTGTTCTCAGTTTTTAGGGAATGTTTGTGGATTTTAAAGAATATAGAGGTGATTCTCAGATCATGATTAGATACAGTTGATATTGGTACTACATGTATACTTATAAATTATCTGATTCATATCCATGCAAGTAGATCTAGTGATAATTATTCTCATATTGTTATAAAGTATGTTTCCATTATAATATTATCAACAATAACCCCTATATAATTGTTTCCTTTATCATTCCTCAGATGTCGGGTGACAAAGTCCATGGTGATTTTTCCCATTTCAATGATGGTATGGGTAAATGACGTATCATCTCCTTATAATTTTTTCTTTTATCCTTCACTTGTTGACATACAAGTAAATTTTATCTATATTCAATGATCTTTTTATACATATTTCCCCACCAATAGTTCATTCTTAGTTATTAATATATCCTTATACATCCTATGTGAATAAAGAAAGTTGTCATATGTGCATCCTTTAAAATATCATTCCCTATATCTAGATCATATGGTACACATAATCGTGTCCCAATTATTTGGACTCCTTCCTCACCAATTTCAAACTATGAGTATTTCTCCATTATTATATCTTCTAATTTGTTTGGAATTTCAATATCATTTTTTGAGAGTCAATTATTTCTCAAATAGGTGTGGTTAAAAAATCAATTGAGAAAGGATTGATTGTGTTATTTCGTTAATTATTATTATATACCTACTTTTTAAATATAATATGAATGAATCCTTCGCAATTCACATCATTGATAAAGTTGTAGGATTAAATATACATATAGATTCCACCCCATTATTATTTTTTCAAAGATTGTTATGGGTTGAGATGTCATAATCCTGGATGATCTCTAAACATATTCATTGGTTCATATGAAGCACATTCTATAGGAATATATATTTTAATTTCTTACAAAAAATATATAGATCACACTTCTCTCCATAAAGACAATTTTTTAGATTTTCAATGTAAAGATCACAAATACCAACTCCAGATCATGCATAAGACAATTTTTCTCATGAATATTTAATATCCATGAAGAATAGGAAATTATATTATCATTTTTCATCATCCCATTGCCAAAACCCGTTATTTAAGCATTTGTTAATACTTCAAGGTGTTACATTCAATTAAGAAGTGTGAGTAATAGAGTAGTGATAATAATCTCTATAACTATATAAAGTCACCATCATATTTACCATTCTATAAATTTTTTTCTCCATTCTAGTTCAGCTTATTTAAGGGGTTCAATAAATTTTGAGATGTTCTTCACAAATCGATGGTAAAACCATCTAGAAACAGAAAACAAAACATCTCTATTATATATTTTTTCATTGGCCACTCCTTTATTAACTTTTCATTAAAGGGTCAATAGATATTCTTTTACTGATGAAATCATTTAATAAGAATGATATATTATTTATTCAGAACTCTCTTTTATAGTAATTTTCATCAATTTTCTCTCCTCTTAATGTCTTTAGCCGAGTATTAAAATTATCTACAAGTTCATCCTTTATCTCGAAGTATATTATAATATCATAAATAAAGACAATATTTTTGAGTTAATATTCAATGACTCTAATAATTATGTGCATGAATATTGCCAAAGAATTAGTGACTTGAAAAGGAATAACTATGACCTCACATTGTTTGTACCTCATTCGAAAGGAAGCCTTCAGATTATATTACATCCTCACAATTAATTGGTGATATACGAACTGAAGGTCAACTTTAAAAAAATATATTTCCCCACGTAATTGTTCAGACAAATCATTTATTATTATAAGGGGTTACTTATTTTTATAATGTATTTTAATGTTATGATAATCAATTCATATTCACCATGAAACATTCTTATTATTGATGAAGAGGACTAGTGAACCTCATGGTGAATTAGTCAGTATTATAAAACACTTGTATTGATTCGCTTGTAACTACTTATTTAGTTAATCCATATTAGTGGAGGCTATTATATAAGGTGTCTTGGATAAAAGTAGATATCTAGGAATAATTTAAATGGAGAACTAAACCTCTATTTTATGAGGAAGATAAACCATTTCATTGTGGAACACATCACTTTAGTCCCTCCAAATGGGAATTTCATTTACCATGATTCTCTCCTTTGACTCAATCATTTGATTTAGATGTACATACTGATAATGAAATAATATCCATACTTGAGATGATGGCTCTGAAGAAGATTCTTCACCCTCCCTATACTAGTATTGATTTAGAAAATACTTCTGGTTTTGAAGAGTGATCTCACTTTCATGATAGTTGATATTTTATTTTTGTAAAGATAGAATATTCATGGCCAAAAGAGCATAAACTCTACAAAAGTTTGTTTGAAAATTTTTCTTGGGAGGTTCAGTTAAAAAACATTAATAGGGTAGAAGTTATATACATTGGATGCAATAATTTTCCCAGTCTTTATTATCATAGATTACCCATCCTCCTTAATTTCCGATGGTGTTTGAATATTTCTTCTAAGCATGAAATGTTTGAACGAATGATTGAACATAGAATCAAATAGTGATTATGAGATTCATATAATAATAACTAGTTCACATGTCACCACGTCATTTTTTGGGTCAACCTCAGAAGTAGAGATGGCATAAGCCTTCTCTTGATCCTTTTGATTTAGTGGTTTATGATTCTGGTTACCCTTGAAGTCTCGGATTTTTGTGCATCATCATTAATAGTTATGTTGTTCCCTAATATTATTGAATTGCACCATTGGTGGTTCTCACTTTACTCCACCACATTTTCCTACATCATTAGTTCTCTTTGTCATTAATAAGATTAGTGGAAATATCTCTATCATAGATAGAATTTCGCCTTACCGTTGAGGAAATTACTTTGTTTCTTCTTACAAAATGTTTGATAAGTGGGTGGTTTATTTTTATTTCAACCTTTCTCATTAGATTATTCATCTTGAAAGTCATTCAATTTTTTCTTATCACCAATGTTGTGGTACCATTCAATTAATTCCATCTCCACTTTGAGATAACATCAAACAACTTCATCTTAACTCTCAATTTGTTTATTATATAGAGCCTTTCAAAGTTGTAGTTTTTTAGAGAGAAAAACTCTAACATATTTCAATATAATTTTCTATAAAAAAACAAGAATCGTACGTTGAAATCCTTGATAAATTTGATCCGTAGGTCATGAAATGTATACCTTCCTTTTTCTTTTTCTATATGAATTCTATATCCAACATTGTATGAAGATTTTGTGGGAAATACTAGCTAATAAAAATTATGTTTATGTCTTCCCACATAATATCATCAATTTCATCCTTCGTATATGTGTTCTTAATCATTTACCAACATTGGTCGACCAGCTCGTCTAGACGATAAATGTCTACAGTCACCTTACCCATCTCAGAACGTGTCACGAACCAGATGTGGTCTCCATGAAAACTGGCTCCCGAACCGGCCCGTGGCAAGGGTCGAAGGGTGTTCGCAATCCCCACGGTATGGATGAACTTCCCTAGTATCGTAAAATTAAAATTGGGAATGATATAATTGAGTTTATAAACATAAACCAACAACAAATCCAACAAAATGAATCTGGATTTTCCAATAAAAATCAACATTTAGAAAATTTCAAAATAGAAATAAATAGTTTCAAACAACCCTCAATGACTATAAGAAATAAATAATCCTAAATGGGAAGCCCTAGAATCTCAACATGGGGAGAGGAACCGCCCTTAAGCCATCTCTGCATCACCGTATCATGATGGACCACTGAAAATAAGATCAATTGGCACAACAGATGTACCCAAATCCGCAACAAGAAAACAACCAGATCTACTTACACCCAAAGGTGTATGTAGGGTGTGAGCCAAATCCTAGTATCAAACCACCAATAAGAGATTCCATGTGATATTCATTCAAATATGAAAATATTGTATGTTTTTTAAAAAAGAATTTCTATTTAAAATTTCAAAATGATTAATGATTAAATAATATCAAACAGTTTTCAAGTGGCCTATTTTAATGAATAAAAACATTAAAAAAAATGAAAACTCTACATAATTTTCCAGACAACCATACCATATGCCTATGTGAAGAAAAAAGTAATTAATGATCACAATAAATAGAAAAATATACCCTAGGAACGAGCTTACTGTGGGTCTCAGGTACCTCATATCTCGGTGAGAGTAACCATCCCAATAGCTATTCTCGTGCACGATCCACTTATATTAAACATAGCCATAACCAAGTGGTCCCCAATAATAATCATCTTCATAGTTTATTTAGTGTTGTAGATTTCAATCTTGCTATGTGAAACTAAGGCCATACCCCATTGGATCACTAGTATATTAGTACACGTCCACCCCCTAGATACCTGATTTTCCCTCTTGTGCTCAATCATGTTCAAAAATCCATGAAATATTATTTGCATATTAAAATAACACTTTCAAGTAACACATCAACCAAAAATCACACATGTACATCACACAATCACATCATCCCCTTTTTCATTCAAATTGATTTTGAAATCCATCTCACACCAAAATAACCCACAACACATTTTTCATATCATTCCAAATTCAACACATCAATTAAAAATTTTATAAAATCATTAACAAGATGCTAAAAATCCCATTATATCCCACTCACATGTTATACAATAACCTTTTCATAAAAAAACGATTTTTCAAATAACACTCACACAAAACTACCCAAATGACATTCACATTTTAGTACTTTGGTTAAAAAAATTTATAAAATATTTCCAAGAGGATACACATCACATGACTACCCCTTCCACATTTAAAATGGACCATTTTAAAATATACATGATACATAACAGTTTTCCAATATGGTTTCCCCACTTACATAAATAATTATACCATTAAAATCATTCATAAAACAATTCTATAGTGTATACCCAAGTAGGGCACATAAAATTACATTTCAAACCCATCTTTGAAGGACCAAATCAAAGAAATACCAATCTAAAACAGAAATTTAAGCACCAATTTTTTTTAATAAACCCCTCTCAAGTATTATAAAATCACCTAAAATAATACCACAAAAGATGCAGTTGAAAACAGACTGATTTTCATAAAACACTTTCAAGAGGCATAACTTGTTTTTACACATACTACTCATTCCAAAACCCTCTTTCAAAACCAATTTCACTCCAAGACCTTAAAGATTAATAATTTTCATACTAAAAAGGATTTAGTAAACTAATTTCATATGTTATAAAATACACCCAAATAATACCCCATGAGTTACACATGAAAACACTCAATTCAAAGATGAAATGCAACTAGGAAATTAAACAGTTAACCAAATCAATAATAAAAAGTTTTCACACCACACAAAACATATGAGGAATATTATAAATGGGTAAATAAAGAAATAAAATTCATCATAAAATGGTTACACTTTGAATCACCTTATATTTTTTGTCGAAACCCTCAAACCATGTTGTGAAACATAAACTGCACCATCACTGAACCATAAGGGGGTGAAAACAAACCCTAAAACTTATGATTTTGTAAAAATGACAACATGTCAAACCCAAGGTTATAACCATATCTTATGGAAATTTTATAACTTTAGGAAATAGGGAGGAAGCCTTATTAAAAATGTAAGAAACCAAGAAAAAATCAGATAATTTGAACAATCTTGAAAAAATCTCCCCAAATTCACCAATGGATGAATATTCAAGCAACCAAAACTAATATTTAGGATCTAATGAGGTTTAGTATGTTATTTGGGGATGGAAATGGGGAAAAAGAGTGAAAATTAAATGGTTTATGAAATAATGAAATTACATTCTCAAATCAGAACAATTTATGAATCCCTGACCAGTTTCACCAAAATTGACGATCCCAATGAGCTTCAAAGCAGATAAATTGATAAGGAGAGTTAGCCTCGGGTCATTGGCATTGGTTGGGAGGTATATTATCCAAATAAATTTATTTTTTTTGAGATTTTTAAAAATTAAAAAATAATATATTAATGTTGGAAATGAGATTCCGGGCTCACCCCACACCTTTATAAAACATCCAAATCGACCATTATTATAGATTCTTATGGGGTCCAAATTAATATGTTGCTTTTGATATAGTAGGTTATGGCAATTGGGAAGTGGAATGGGTTTAAAATTTAAAAAATGAAAATGTTATAAATGAATCAAAATTTATTTTTAAATTTGAAAAATGGGATCATGGTTTGGCTCTAGTTTTAAAAACCCACAATTTCCTCCAAAATGAATGTAAAATAAAAAAAACAAGGAAATAATGGAAATTAAATGAAAAATATCTTTAAATGGAGTCATGTATGTGACAATTATACCCACCATAAAACATTCCTCTAATGAAAATCAACAACAATGCCAAAGGAAAAAAACAAAACCCAATCTAAAGGAAAACATGGGCTCCTTTGCCAATTTCTGCCCGCCCCAAAAGGTCAAAACAACTCCAATTGATCAATCAAGGAAGGAATTCCCTCACCAACCAAAAAATACACTAAATCCTAATATTATCTAGTATATTCAGATTTTATCCCAAAAAATTATTCAATCATTATCCAGACAAGCTTCAAACAATTTACCCAAAAAAAAGAACAAATAACCAGGATTCACTTATCTTAATTTAACTAGACCATTGGGTATTCCCCACTCCAATTGTTTGCTAAAAGGATATGTAGGTAGTTAGATAGCTCTGAATTAGTCTAGCTTCCACTAATCCAAGAACATGGACCAATCTGAGTTACATGTATGGGGAGACACAAATGGGATTCACACCATAAGAGACAAATCTAGTTTTCCCAAGACAAGATTAGGACACAAATAGGGGGAGGAACGAATGGACTCCACAGTACAAGGGGTATACCACCATTAAAAATTACCAAAGGAACAAACATGAGAATAAATGTGTGTCTACCCACTATAACAACTGACCACTGTAACCCACCAGCATGGGCCGACACATGAAGAACACAAATTTAGGGAGTTAGATCAACTTCACAGTTAATTGTCATAGTTTGAGAAATTGTGCACTAACCATGTTGATAATTATACTTTCATGGTTTTATAGGGTATAGTTATTACTACCCATTAAAAATAACACTGCGCTTAACCTTTCTTGCGAAATTCCAAACCATACTCCAAAAAATAAATGCAAACTAAAGGTGAAAAGAATGTCTTTGGGTGATAACATGGGCACGAGGCCCTACACCTCTTTCTCTCGAATTGTAACAACAGAGGAAAGACGATGAAACTATAGGTTTAAATTATTCCCATATTTCATACTAAGGATAAGAAATTGTAAAGGGGTTTGGAAGTCCCTAGGATATCCCATAACTATATATCGGCTTCCCTCCGAGACTTGTGGCTGGAGCTCAATGTATTAAAGCATCTTCGGCCTCACAGTAAGGATTTGGAAAACCCTAAATGGAAATTATTCATCCAGTGCTACAAAAAACTACACTACAACCCCAAATAGGTATTCCAAGAAATAACACATTCCAAACTCATCTTCACTTAAACCGATATTTCACTGAAATAAGGGCTTAGAAGATTCTTTCACATCACCACTTGTTTCTTAAAATGAGAAAAGAAATGTTTAAATGATATATAGAAACACCATATTATAAAAAAAAAGATTCCATGATTTCCCAAAAGGAGACACGTTTATGAAAAAACAATTTCCCACAAAAGATTGTACAAAATTACCTTTATAGTCAAATGAGCACGCGACATCCCAACACGTCACCAAACATGAAAAATGAGATATATAGAATCATTAAATGGATATGGACCTCATGAAACATTCACAAACATCACCCAAATCTAGAACGTTTCCATAAAAGCATCTCATGACTAGATTTTCTAAACTGGTGGTTTAACATGAACCCCTTCTTTGAAGAGATAATGAAGGACCCAAAGGCCCTCTTAGACACCATCCACACAAACAACCCCATACCACTTACACCTTTGATGAATCAGGTTACCTAAAAAAATAATGTCTCATTCAACCTTCCATGAGAACACTCCCACAATATGAAGATCCAAAAAACCCAAAAGGAAAGGGTGTATGCTCATTTGACAATGCCAAGAGAAAATATCCCTTATATTGATCTGTTGGAGGATTTTCTAATAGAGAAACAATCTGGGTTTCACATCAGTAGAGAAATATCCCTTAATGGGGGCATACCTTATCCAACTAGATAATACAAGGAACTGACCATGCTATTCTATTGGTGATGACGAGCCACAAACTAGACCCAGACACATAAAGGGAACCACAATAATGGAATCCCAAAAACATTTCTCAGAATAGACCACTAATCGGCCCATCAACCCATCATACTGGCAAAAAACAAACCCAAAAAATTTTTAGACAAGAGGGGTTATTGGAATCAAAACATTCCAAAAAACAAACATTTTCAAAAACATATTATAAACCCCATACAAAAAAAGTCACCAAGAAATCCTGTTTTCCTTTAAAAATGATACTTTGAAAATAAAAGGTTCCGTAGTTAGTGTATCCACCATTGGTACTCCATGGGCCTCACACTTTCATATTTTTATACAACATCGGCCACCCATCTAATATCCATCCTGACACTCATCCAGTTGTTACATTAACCATCTATCAATCCTTATAACCCCATTAATGTGGTGTCTCAAGGAAATACCAAATGTTAAAACAAAAATTCGTTCCACTTTTCAAAACTAAAACAATAAAACAATAATTCATTTTTCTCCAGGCCTCCCACCACAAAATCCAAATCCCAATTATTCAAATCAATGATTATGTTCAAGTAATATAAATAAATTTGAAAACCACTCATCCAATTAAAATACCTTTCAATATTTTTGAAAACACGTTGGGAAACAGTTTTTAAAAACCAACATTAACATAATTTCATGTTTTTGAAAGATGTGTGATCACACCATTTTCCATTTCAAATAAATTATGAAAATTCCTTTCCTAAATTTCAAAAATCGTACCATTCAATATTTATTAGAAAATTATTTCAAAAAAATACTACGCTTCCTAAAACGATGTAATCTTTTCTGTAATAATGACCTTCCCTGATTTCAAAACTAATGAATAGAAGAAAATGCCAGTAGAAACTAGTTTTAGTGGGCGACATAGATATATTGTTAGTGTCCTTACGCCAATAAATTCACCATCACATAGAGTTTTATAGGTCAATATATCTAGCTATATAAGGATTTCCAAGCCCTACGAGCTCATTGAGGTAATTAATAAATCTCTCTTTTTATTTCCCCTAATCATCATCAAACCAAGAAAAAAAAATGACATAGATAAATACCAACATCCCCTGGAAACTCGAACCCCATAATGAGGTGTACAAGATAGGAACACTACCCATAAATAGAATGTCAATTCCTGGAAATCCTAGCATCATACTACCATGACTTTTCCCAAAATAACATGACCCAATGCGTGAACCTGAATATTTTCTAATAGAATTTTGTCACGAAATGAATCTGGTCACCATCAATACCATCACCCATCCGGCCTATACCAAGGCCTTAAGGGAGTTCCCAATCCCCATGGGATAGAAAAAGTGCCCAGGTATCATAAAATGAATATTTGGAATGATTTAACCATGTTTATAAACTTAAAACAGCAAAAATATCTATGAAAATGAATCTGTATTTTTCAAACAAAATCATCATTTAAAGAATTTCAGAATTAAACTACATAGTTCAAAAAAACTATCAAAGACTATAATAAATAAAAAAACTAAAAATGACAGCCCATGAATCTCCACATGGTGATAGGCACTGTCATCAAGTCGTATCCACAACACTGCATCACGATGGTCCGCTAAAAACTTGAACATGATGTGGTCTGTTTTGTGTTAGTGTGTCATGAAAAATTGATTTTGTTTATGTGAAAGTTGTTATTGGGATGTAATGTGATTTTTAGAATATTGGGATGTATTTTATCAAATTGTTAAATCATTTTAATAATTTTGAAATATATGAAAAATGTGTTGTGGGTTATTTTGGTGTGAGTTGGATTTCATAATAAATTTGAATGAAAAGGGGGATGATGTGCTTGTGTAATGTACATGTGGGATGTTTGGGTGATGTGTGTGTGGAAGTGGTATTATCATGTTCAAATTATATTTCATGGCTTGTTAAACTTGTTTGAGAACAAGAGTGATGCTCAGGTGTCTATACAGGAGGACATGTACTAGTATGCTAGTTATCCTGTGGGGATTGGCCGCTATTTAACATTCCAAGATTGACACTTAAAATACTAAATAAACAATGATTATGATGATTAATGGGGACCACTAGGATATGGGTATGTTCCATACTAGAGGATCATACATTAGAACATATATTGTAATGGTTACACTCACCGAGATACGAGGTACCTCGTCCAATCGTGAAGAAATCACCCAAAATCCACAAATGGGTGAATCTCCATGAATCCAAACTGATAGTTAGGATCGAATGAAGTTGAGTAGGTTATGAGTTTTATGAAATGGGGTAGAAAATATTAAAATTGAATGTTTTATGGATGAATCAAATTACCTTTTCAAATATGGACGATTTGAGAAACCCTGAGCAGTCTCTCCCAAATCTGTGATCCAAAATAGCTTCAAAGAGGAGAAATAGATAACCAGAGTGGGGATATGGTTTTTGGATTTGGTTGGGGGGTTAATCACCGATAAACAGTAAAAATGAATGATATAATAAAAAAATATAAAAAAAATTCAAGTAGTAAATGGGCTTTCATATTGGCCCCACACCATAATAAAAAACATAAATCCATAATTATTATGTATTCTTATGGGGTCCAAATTAATATTGTAGTTTTAGTATAAAAGGTCAAGATAACTGAGAATTGGAATGGGTATAAAATTTTGAAAATGAAATTGTTATAAAAGTAAATAAAATTATTTTTAAATCTGAAAAATGGGCCAACGGTTAGGCCTAAATTTTGAAAACCCACCATTTCCACGAAAATGAATAGGAAACCCCCCAAACAAAGAATTAATGGAAATTAAATGATAAATAACATAAAAGAAGTCATGTATGTGAAAATTCTCCCCACAATAAAAAATACGACCCTCAGAAAGTTAGAAGAAGGCCAAATGAAAAATACAAACCCAACCGAAAGACCCAATGAACTCCTTTTCCATGTTTCACCCACCCCCAAAAGGACAAAACACCTCCCATTGATCAATCAATGAATGAATAATCTCACCAACCAAAAAATACACTATTTCCTAAAATAATCAGGTATATTAATATTTTATCATAAAATAAAACTCTTCAATCACTATATGAACATGATTCCAACAATTTTCCCAAATAAAAAAAATAATGAACAAGGTTACACTTACCTTACTTAAACTGGAATGTTGTTCATTATGCACACTCAAAGATTACCCTAGTAAGATGTAGGTAGTTAGATAGCTCCGAACAAGGCTACCTACAGACAATCTAAGACCATGGACTAATCTGAGTTACTTGTAAGTGGAGACACAAATGGGATCTCCACCATAAGAGACAAATCAAATTTTCTGAAGACATTATCATAACATTAATATGGGAGGCCTGAACGGACTCCCAAGAAGAAGAGGTATACCTCCATTAGAAATTTAAAAACGAACATACATGAGAATCATAGTGGGTCTCTCCTCTATAAAAACCATCCCTAATAACATACCAGTATGGGCCAACACATGAGGAACCATAATTTAAAGAGTTGGGATGACCACACCATTAATCCTCACAGTTTGAGAAACATTGTGAAAACTATGTGGATAATTTTACATCCATGGCTTTCTAAGGAATGGTTCCTGCTAACCATGCAAAAATTGTACGCTCAACCTGTCTATCCAAATTCCCAACCATACTATAAAAACTAAATGGAAATAAAATGGAAAAATAATGACATGGGGTGATAAGATGGACAAGAGCCCCTCTACCTCTTTCCACAGAATGGGAACAACTGAAGAAAGATGATGAAACCAGATTTTTAAATAATTCCCATCTATAATACAAGGGATTTGACTTTGTAGAAGGGATTGAATGACTATCGGATTTCCCTTGACTACGTGCCTGCATCTCTCCAGGTCATATGGTTGTGTTTTAATGGATTTAATCATCTTTGGCCTTAGAGTTGGGCTTTGGAAACCCCTGAATGAAACATCTTCTTTTGGTGCTACAAAAAAAATACACAACAACCCAAATGGGTTTACCAAGACATAACATGTTAAAAACTCATCTTGTATTAACCCGAAATTTCACTAAAACAAGGCCTTAATAGATGCTTTCACATCACCCATTGGTTATTGGGATGAGAAACGGATGGAGGAAATTTGATATAAAAACTCATTCCTCTAAAAAAGGATGTCAATTCATCCTATAAGGATACCAACTTCTGACAAAATACATACCCATAGAATATTTTACAACTTCACCAATACAGTAAAATGAGCACGTGACATCACAATGCATCACTGAACATGAAAAATGAGACTGGTAGAAATATTACATGGAGAGGGACCTTATGAAATGTTCCCAAACATCACACAATTCTGGAAAGTAAAAATAACAACCTCTCATGACCAGATTACCCACACATGAGGCTTAATGTGGACCCCTCCTTTAAAAACACTATGAAGGAACCAATGGACCTCTTAGACACCATCAACACTAAAAAAACCAGACCGCATACACCTTCGATGAATCAGGTAACATAATAAACTATGGTCTGTTTTAACCTTCCAGAAGCACTATCTCGATTCAAATGGATCCAAAAAACCAAAAAATAATGTATACTGAATCTAAATAGCTCGAGAAATGATTCCTTATATTTATCAACTGTAGGATTCTCCAACAGCGAAACAATCAGTTTTTCACTTCAGTAGTGCACTAACCCTTAATGGGGGTGTACCATATCCAATGAGAAATCCCAACGACCCCACCAAGCTAATATATTGGTCAAGAAGTGCCACAAATTAGATTCAAACACATGAAGGGAACCACTGTAAAGGAATCCAGAAAAATTTCTTAAAAGAGACCACTAATCGACCCTTTATCCAAGCTTACCAACCAACCACATACACAAAACATGGTTCAAACAAGAGTGATTATTGAGCTCAAAACATCCCAAAACATCGAAATATTAAATTACACATAATACAGACCATCCCAAAAAATTTATAAAGATATCATTTTTTCCTTTAGAAACATTTCTTTGAAGAAAAAATCGACTCTGTGGTTAGTGCATCCACCAATGATACCCCATAGGACTCACACATGGATGATTCTACGCCACATTGTGACCCCTACACATATCCATCCTGGCACTCATCTAGTAATGAAATTAACAATCTTCCACCCCATATAACCCCATGTATGTGGTCACTCATGAAAATACCAATGGTTAAAAAAATATTCTTTTCACATTTCAAAACCAAAACAGTCAACCAATACATCATTTTCCTCAAGGCCTATAACCACAAAATCCAAATCCTAATCATTCAAATGAGTAATCACTTCCAAATCCTATACATAAATTTCCAAACATCTCATACCATTAATATACATTTATATAGTTTTGAAGACTCTATTGGAATCACATTTTCAAAACCAACATTAATATAATTTCATGCTTTTAAAAGAGTTGTGATGAAAAACTTTTTCTATTTCAAAAAACTTTTGAAAATTCAGTTCCAACATTTCAAAAACAAAACATTACCTCTTTATTAGAAAATAATTTCACATTAACTTTATGCTTCTTAAAACCATTTTATTTTTTCTTTAAAACCGAACTTAAAAGATTTCAAAACAAATGAACACAAGACAATGGGAGAAGAAACTAGTTTCAGTGGGTAACATGGACATACGGTTGGCGAATATACGGAAATCACATCACCATCACATAGAGTGTTATCAGTAAATATCCCCATATCCACATGGCTCTCATGGTCTTACAAGATCCCTGGTACCATTAAACAAACTATTTTTTCATTTCCCCTAATCATCATCAATCTACGAAAACATAAGGACTTAGATAAACCCATCTTCCCCTAGAGACTCAAATCCCATCATAAGGTGTACTGGCCATGTACACTACCCATAACCAGAATGTCATTTCTAGACAACCCTAGATCCATACAATCCAGACTCCATCCCAAATAAGATGACCCAACTAGTGAACTTGTAACTCCTTTGATACCATTTTGTCATGAACCAGATCGGGTCTCCATCAAAACTGGCACCCGACCCGGACTGTGGCTAGCCCCAAAGGGATTTCTCAATACCCACAGGTTGGTAAAAGTGTTTGTGAATCATAAAATGAAAATTTGGAACATTTTACCCATTTTTATAAACATAAAACCACAAAAAAATCCAAAAAATGCATCTGGATTTTTCAAACAAAATCTTCTTTTACAAAATTTTAGAATTGAATTTCAAAGTATAAAACAAATATCAAAGAAAATAAAAAATTAATATAACCAAAATGGGAAGCCCAATAATATTCACATGGTGAGAGACACCTCCCTCAATCCATATTCACAACACAACATCACATTGGATACCTAAAATCCTAAACCATTTGCACAATAATTGTACCCAAACGTGCGACAACAAAATAAGCCAGTCTACTTAATCCCAGAGGTTTATGTAGGGTGCGATACAAAGCATAGTCGGATACAACCACTAGGAGATTACTTCTGAAATACATTTGAAGGTGAAAAGCTTACTAGTTTTTGAAACAAGAAATAGTAGTTACAATTTCAAAAAAGGTAAACTATAAATAAAAACAAACAGTTTTCATGTGGGATATTTTAATGAAATAACACATTTAAAAATAATGAAAAAACTAATGAATTTTCCATTCAACCATACCATATGCCTATTGTACGCACAATGTAACTATTGAGCAGAAGCAATAGGAAAATATCCCCTAGGAACTAGTTCATTGTGGTTTCTAGGTATGTCATATCTCGGTGAGAGTAACAGTCACAATATCTGTTCTCGTGCTTGATCCACTAGTAGGTAACCTACCAATAAACTAGTGTTCCACCATCATAATCATAATTATTTTCTAGTTAGTGTTTTAAGATTCAAATATGTTATGTGAAACGGAGGCCAAAGCCCACTGGATAACAAGCGTACTAGTACACACCCACCCAACAAGATACCTGAGTTTCCCTGTTATTGTCAAACAAGTTCAATGAGCCATTGAATATAAATTTATCATGAAAATACCACTTCCACAACACACATAAACCAAATATCTCACATGTACATCAAACAATCACATCATCCCCCTTTTCATTTCAAATTATTTTGAAATCGAACTGACACCAAAAAACCCACAACACATTTTTCATATCTTTCATAACTCAACATTACCTTTACAAATTTTATAAATATTTTCCAAGATGATAAACATTACATAAAATACCAATCACATGTTAAAAACAACCCTTTGCATAAACAAATGATAGTTTTCATATCACGCTCACTCAAAACAGCCCACATCACGTCCACATTACTTTCACATTTTAGTAATTCCGTTAAATATTTTTAAAAAAAATTCCAAAAGGATACACATCACATGAAAGACCATATCACATTTAAAATTGACTATTTAAAAATATATACAATCTCAAATATTTTTCCATTATGGTTTAACCTCTTACATAAATCATTAAACCATTCAAATCTTTCCTAAAACCACTCTATAGAGTATACCCAAGATTTTCACATAAAAAAAATTTCAAAAATATCTGTCAAGGAAAAAATCACACTAAAACCAATCCAATTTTTTTTGAAGTCATAAAATGATTTAATAAACCACTCTTAGGTATTATAAAATCACCTCAAATGTGTCCAAAAAAGATGCACAATAAAACTCCCACTTTTTCAGAAAACACATTCAAGAGGCATAACATGGTAATGCACATAAAACCCATTCAAAAAATTTATTTCAAAACAAATGCATCTACAATACCATAGCCAATAAGAATTTTCATCCCAAATAAATATTTACTAATACAATTTCATATGTTATAAAATACACCAAAATTATACCACAACAGTCACACATAAAGAACACCAAATTTCAATATAAAATGAAACTATAAAATTAAACTCTTAACCATATAAATCATAAAAAAATTTCTGCACCATACAAAAAATATGAGGAATATGAAAAATGAGTAAATAGAGAGAGCTAAATAATCATAAAATGGATCCAAATGGAATCACATACCTTTTTTGTGTCGATACCCTCAAAACAGGGTGCAAATCATCAACAGCCCCATATCTGCACCATAAGCAGGTGAAAACCAACACTAAACCACAATATTTAATTAAAAAGGAAACAAATAAAACCCTTGGTTATAACCCTAACTTCTAGACATTTTATAACTTCATGAAATTGGGATGTAACCCTATGAAAAATGGATGAAACCAAGAAGGAATCACTTACCATGAACAATCTTGAAGAAATCACAAAAAATCCCCCAAAAGTTGAATCTCGATGAAACCAAAACCAGTATATAGGCTCAAATGTGGTTTAATAGGTTATATGGGGACTAAAATGGCATATAAAGAGTGAAAATCAAAATGTTTATGAAAAAATCAGATTACATTAACAAATATGGACGATTTGAAAAATCATGAGAAGTTTTTCCCAAATCGATAATCCAAATGAGCTTCAATGTGGAGAAATATATAAATATAGTGAGCCTTGGGTATTTAGAATTTTTTGGGAGGTGGAATCACCGAAAAATGTTAAAATGAATGAGATAATGAATTTTTTTAATATAATATTTTGTTATAGGAAATGGGATTTTGGGCTGGCCAAACACCATAATAAAAAACCCAAGTCTATCATTATTATGGATTATTTAGGGGTCCAAATTAATATAGTGGTTTTAATATAACATGTTATTCCATTAGTGAATTTTAGTGGGTATAAAATGATGAAAAATGAAGGATTTATTAAAGAAACAAAATTTATTTTAAAATATGAAAAATGGGCTCACTGTTTGCCCCAAATTTTGAAAACACCCCATTTACACCAAAATGCATGGGAAACCCCGAAAACAACTAAAAAATGGAAATTAAATTAATAATAACTTTAACGGAAGTCATGTATGTGGAAGAACTGAATATTACTGAAAATATCTTCATCTTTGAGTTTACATACTCTACCATGATTACTGCATTAGAAAATACACTAAATTTCAATGGAGGATGCTTCATAAAAGTCCCAACACCTAGTTTCTCCTTGATTTGTGAAAGGGGATATTCCTAATTATTCAAATTATTTTTCATAGCCTAAGACAACTAGGTAGGAATCACCGTGAAATTTTGAAGTCCACCTTCCTAGGAATTTGGGATGTCTTTCGAGCAAACCCCTGCATTTTCTGTCACATGGGATGTTGTCTTCTATTCTACTAGTTCTAACCATTTTCTAATATATAAAGGGTTATAAGAAACATAAGTAAAAAATCATGAATAAATATTTTATTTCATTGTGAAATTAATTCTAAAATTATATCTTATGGGATACCTGTATTTAGCATTTTATAAAATAAATATTCATTGGTGAAAAAATATATATAGTCTCATACTAAGGAATTTCACTACGGATTTCTAATCCTAATTACCAAATTAACTAAATCATTCTTTAATACATACTATATCCACCCTACATTTTCTTATTTTATTAGGATATCATTCTAAAGATAAAAAACATAAAATATTTACACTACCTGGATAAAAAAGTATATTGTCCTTGGAAAATGAGACTATTCATAACATTTATGTAATTAAAAATAATAATTTATTTAATTTAATATTATAAAGATTCTTATTATCCTAGTGTTCTCTTTAGTAGAATTATTCTCCTAAGGATGTAGATAAAAAAATGGGTGAGCTAAAATAATAGTACGAGCATGTCTATGATGCATGAAACCAGGGCTAGCATAATAAACATCATCATAATATATAACAAGTGTCATAATCATAATCATGAAAGGAATAAATATATTAATTAATGAAATCTAGAAATTCAAAAAAAATATCATTTCATAGTGGTCAAATACCAGACACAGTTGTAAACATAACTACTATCACGTTCATGAATATTTAATTTTTCACTTCACATTAATCAAATTAACCAATTCATTACAGTGATATATAATTCTAGACACACATATCACATCATAATATTTACAAGACCTATATAATCTATGGTGCACCCGTCAGATCATAACAATTTAATTATCATGCATTCCACATAAAATATATATTAATATTGGATATAAAATGTCCCATAGAATTAAATGGTTTACATCTTATAGAGTATAAATACATAATAATTTGAGTTCCAAATATTAAAATGTTATAATATGCTTATTAATAATCTTGACTGAAGAATAAACTATATCATGAGAAGTAAAAGATGTATTTTTAATGAATATTTACTTTGAAAAAAGAATTTAATTTAACATAAAACCAAATTTTAGACACGTATTTCCATGAAAATATAATGATAGGAAAATGTTAATGTATATTTATAGAATAATATAGTACCATACATACATATAAAAAATAGAATGAGATAAATCTCAATGAAATAGAGTTGGGTTAGAGAGTCCAATTACATTATGTATGGTTGTTTTCTTCACTTTATTACCCTTGATAATCAAATTAAATTCATTAATATAAAAATTAGGAACCATTTTACAGAATTATTTTATTTAATATTGTTTTATTATGTTCATTTATGGGCTTTTCAATGAGTTATATTGTTCAATTTCATCATTCAACAGACTTATTTTTCATGGTTTTTATGACCGGTTCTCTTGTATATGAGAATGGAAGTTCATGTAAAATGGTAATGACTATCCAAAATTTAAATTATATGCTATTAATGAAAATGAAAACGTTTTTTTTATTATATGTAATTTGTTTATATATTATTAAGACGAATCAATAGATAAATAGTGAATGAAAATGATTTAATTTATTTGGCGGGTTTTACGACAATTATGAACTTGTATCGTTTATTTAACATCATGATTATTTATTGGTTACAGAACATTATATAACATTTAAATATTGCAATAAAATATATTTTAACCCCAATGATTTTTTTATAACCACCCTAGAAGGTGAAAATGAAAAATGAAAATGCATCCTCCATAGTGTTGATTAACTGACAAACCACAGTCAATACTTACATTTTTAGAATAAATGGAAAAATAAATATATTAGAAAATAAATAATTCCATTAAAATTGTAAAATAAAAATAGTTAAAATATACATGTGTTATAATTACATTTGTATTGGTATAGGTGTGGAAAATTAATTAAATGTAAGGAAATTAAAAATAAATTAAATGGAAAAGGAAGAGGGTTTTACCTCTTGAATTTATATTCCTTGAGAGCCTCCTTACATAATAGGGATTGGAATTTTGATGAGAATAAGGTTTACAAGACCTGGGGGTGTCTTGGGAATATTTTTTTGATGAACTCAGGGAAGGCTCAAATTTGGAATTGTGTGAGTAAAATTGATAGCGAGGGGTGTTTTTTATAGTCAGTGAAAGGGGTGTTTTCTCATTTTTTTAATTCATTTGTTTATTATTTTGGGTCATGACATTGACTAGATGGACAATTATCACAATATATTTTCATATAATGAAGGATATTTCTTGATTTTGTTCTCACATAATCCAGACATCATTTATGTCTTAATAATTCATGAATTTATCTTTTATCGGAAATTATCATATTTTTAAACCCACTAAAAATTCAATTATATTAAGAAAACACTAAAAAATAACCATAATTTTTTTTAATATGTTGAATTCATAATGTACCTCTATTTTATGAAAATAATTTTGAAAATATGAGAAATATAATTATTAACTACAACCATCATATACATCGAAAATACCAATTTTATAATCATAACAGATTTTATAGGTCTTGTAGAAATTAATTAAGGTCTCCTAAAATTATCTTAAAATCATAATACATAAAAAATTAATTTATAAATACATTTTATGAAAATAGTATTTCATTTAAATCATTATATTAATTAAACAATTTAAATAAATATTCATTCCTTGAAAAAATACCAATACTAAATTAATTATCTTTAAAACATTTATTTAGTTATACTTTGATATAATTATATCATATTATAATGTAGCAGATTCATTGTTTTTTATACATTCATATGTTAGGTTACTATTTTATTGGCCTGATTAATATTTTTAATCGTCATGTAACTATTATATGGTGAAAGTTATTATTCTATCTCAATAAGTTCCTTATTTATTGAAATATCACTTATATCATTAATTAATAATGTATAAAGCTTGAAAAGTGTAATCAAATTTATTTTATATTCTTTATACTATAAAATATAATTATAAAAAGGTAATTTAAAATGGTATGTTTTTGGAGGTTACATGGGAGATGATGATAAGAAAATATTATATCATTCAATTTCATATATATGTGGAAGTGACATAGTGTGGTGGTAGAGTCTTATAGACATTTTTGTGCTCAAAATCCATCAAATGGAAACTGTTCGGGCATGAGATGCCTCGTATCCACATTACCATCATGATTGATGGGAGAATTGGTGGCATCTGAATCACAATTGTAATGAACAAAAAAATAGTTTCTATGGGAAGCTATACTAGATGTGGTGTAGTCCAAGAGAATCTGTTGTTTATCCTCTTATCTATGTTCCTAGGCTTTCAAGGATGATAAGGATAACACACCATATGGTTTTTTCCACATGTCATGTGGCCCTCCACTGGTGGCCAATACATTTTCTAGTAGTCACATACTTTGGGACCCTTGTTGGAGGACACAAACAATAGTATGGGAGTAAATGGGATATATATAGTACCATGGTAGGTACATTTACATGGTTAGGTAAATGGGAATTTCTAGAAAAAATAGGCAATTCTATTAGAAATCAAGTATGACATATTTCGTTAAGACATACCATTTGTCCCCCCATTTATGTTTGTTAGTATGAAATCATATTTGAGCCAGAAATATAAGAGAACACGACCCAGAAGTGGAGTGGGAAATATAGAATGTGGACCCCATAAATGCCATGTAACTAAAAGAGAAACTTTTACCTTTTATATTCCTTTCGTAAAGTCACATATTTTGGAAAACCAATTTCATTTCCTATGTACACAGCCATGTAGAAGTCAATGGTACCCTCCATATTTTATTTTAATATACTATGAGAAAATATTCATTAATGAATCATCTTTATGAATAACATAATAAAGAAAATGATTATTCATAATCAACTGAGAGAGGATTGTACTGGAAACCCCCATGTCACACAAAAAAGTGGGTTCCCTATACACCTTACACTTGTATACATTTACCCCCTTATATAGAATAACGGAATAGAAATTTCTCCCATAGTGTGTAAAAATTATGATGTACTAGGGACTATGTACACCAAAAACTAATGGGGACCCCCTAACACAATTTGGTGATGGTCCTCAACCAACATATACCGATTGGAACCTCCCCCTAATAAAATATTATGTAGTTCCACCATTCATTAAGGAAATTCAACATAGATCACTAGGGATTGGGTACATTATTGACATCTACCAAGTGGAACCACCTTATGATGCCATGGTTCATGTCCTCTATGTTTTTACTGTCATCATCATGACATATCAAGGAGTGGGTCCTCTATATTTCTATTGAGTGGCATCCCCATGATGCCCCGTGAATCGAGTTACGTATCAATCTCCGAAGTAGAATACCTATAAGGTAATCTAGTTCTAATATTATATCTATGTGAGATTAATACCCTTGGGTAATAAATAAATGATGATGTGTGGGTCCTCCTCAGGAATTATTCTTATAAGCATGCATGATGGTGACCATCGACACTGGGCATTTGAAGCTACATGTATAATCATTGTTTAGGGACACGAGGTAGATAACCCATTTCACTCTTCTTTTGGATTATTCATGAATATATATATATATATATATTGGTGGGATTTGAGTCCCTATATTTTTTGGTTGATATATACTCATATATTATTTATTCTATTTATCCCTCTTCGATTGTTGATGTTTCATACAAGGTTTGCATATAACCAACATGATATTTTCTTCCATGTGTTTTGTGTTATGCAAATGAAAAATATATCATTGATGAATTCAATAATGCATATGGAAACTCTGTGTATAAACAACATATTTTGGTTGCACATAAAGACTTGGAGTAATGATTTCTCAGCTATTTTCTATATCATTTGATGTGATCATGGGACACTAATTCCAGATGGTAGTTTATTTTACCCAATTACACATTGTTGTATTCTATCATACTCAGATGTATTCCCTAGTGGGGTGTTATTCATGGATTACTCTAGATGATATTGTTTTTTTATTATAAATATAAACTCTTTCATGGATAAGGTTGTGTAAATTCCTATATGTACATGAGAAAATGGAAACCTATTTATGGTATGCCTTCTCAATGCTTGTCACCACCCTTAACCAACGAGAGGCATGCTTGGTATTGTGATGACTCAACCTTCATGCATCTAGGTAGTCCATAAGGGGTTAGGTCATTACTAACATCATATATATATATATATATATATATATATCATAGGAATCAAAAAATTGATAATTCCTGAAAGAAATCTGATCATACAACTTTTTTATTTGTATGTCCTTTGAAATAAAACATTATTTATTCGATAGCTTGATTTCATGGAACCCTTATATTATTGAATAAGGATATTATTATCGACTATAACCTATCTTTAAACATAGAATGTATGAATAGTAATAAAAATTATATAAAAATTATTTGTAATGGTTTTTATTAATTAACATTTGTTCATTATTTATTAAAAAATTAAGAACTAAATTTTCACTAATTTTATTTTATGCTTCAAAAATATGTTTTAAAAAATAGTTATTGTAGAATTTTTACTCAGGAAAATTTTAATTAATTGTATCCTAACATGAAATTTTTTACTATTAAATTAATATCAATTTTAAAATAATATTGTTAATATTATCCTAGGATGAATTTTTTGGATTAATCAAAAAAGGTTCCTTTTAATGACTAGTGAAAAATAATAATTTATATAAAAATAATTAGTTCATTTCAAGTAAATTTCCCATTATTGTATGAGTTGTATAATAAAGTAAAAATTTTCCTTATTTAATTATAATTCATCAAAATAATTTCCAATGAGTCATCATTTTACATGATGATGGTATAAGTTAATTATTAGTTTATAGCCAATTTTTTAAAAACCTTCTTTTAGGTGTGTACTATGTTATTATTATAAAAAATTAATTTGTTATGTCTTTATTATTTCATTAGATAAAATTTATATATTAGAAATTCAATACAATATTTTATCATTCATTTTATACTTTTAAATGGAAAAAAGTATGTACATTAAGTTTGTTGCTGAAAATTTAAAATTTTTTAAAATAGATTTTCATTGTGTTTTTCATACATAATTAAAAAAAATTACACTAATTATAGAAAATAAATATAGTAAAATAAATTAATTGATTTTAATAATAATAATTAATTAAAATTAAAATAGACAAATTATCTTTGGTCAAATTGTATAATAAAAACTGTTATATAAAATTCCACGTTTAAGGATAAAATGTGTTTACCATGGGTTAAACCCTAATATTAGAATTTTATTTACAACAAATCAAGTCAAATTGTCATTTGTTGAATATATTAAATATTATATTGTCTTATAAATCCATACCACTCCATTTGGAGAAAATGTCTCATGAATTTGACCATAAATAAGTGAAATCTTTTATGAAATTCCATGATTGTCCCTCCCCACACATATAAAATAGAATCTATTCATCTTCCTTATTCACGTCGTTTGAACCATATAACATAATACAATTCATAATCCATGACCTTCATAGGATACATAAATTTAACATAGATATTCTATAATTATTCATAGTTGAATCCTTCAAGGATTACAGAGTAAGGCAAAGTATGTCTCTCAACCAATAACTATAGATTTTAACAAATATAATTAAATATTATTTCTTTTTATTCAAAATATATAACAAATATATCTATTAAAACATTATTTATTCTGTATAATTAATATATTGAGATTATATTATGATAATTTAACTACCATTTTCTTCTTCTTCTCAGTCTAATGAGAGAAGAAAGTATCACTCATGTGTACATGTGGACTACCTCCCCTATTCTGGAATAAAAATAATTCCCACCACAATCATTCATGATTTTTTATTATGATATATTTAATGTTTATATATTATTATTATGTTATAATAAATATTCTATAATTTATAATTAATATATACATGTCTTTCATTCCATCCATCAAAAAATGGAAATGTCACACCTGCATACATATAAAATGTTGTCTTCATGTACTGTTGTAAAAAAATTCATCGTCATTTTATAAGAATCATTATAATTATGTATATAATGAATATATTTTATATTTATATAATTATTCGTATTCTATATATAAATTTTCATTATCAATGTGTGATGAACATAACCACAAAATTAAAATCTTAATAAAATCAATGTAGTTAATATCGAAACGATGACGGTAATTACATATCATTAATAAACAAGTGATAAGATGTTTTAATTAAAAGAATTATTTAATTACAAGAATTAATAATCATTTTATAAAAAATTATAAAAAATATAAATTTATTATATAGGACTATAACGTTTTCATGGAGAACTATAAACTTGAGTTAATGGTGTTATGTAACAATATCATATTTATAGTGATTGTATACGGTATATTTTTTTGATGAAATGGTTGTTAGATACACCCCTAGAAATTCATATTTAATTTATAACACTCTAGTCATAAATATATATTTCTTTTTTCGTATTTTATTTTCATCTTCTTATGTTGCTACCGAATTCGAATTTTTTTTAGAAAACTGACCCTGTTTATCTCTTTGTTTGGGAATTTTTTCATCCGTGAATATATTTTCATAACCATGTTTCCATTATTGTTTTTAGAATAATAAAAATATATATTATTGTATTTTTTTAAAAAAATTATTACTGTCTAAAAAATAATTTAATAGAATAAACTTTTATTTTTTTTAAATGGATCTAATGACATTTTACCGATGATGTAAAAGAAATTTTGTTGACATAAACTATATAAGGGACATTATCCAGCATCATGAATACTATTTTATTATAAAATTTTATTAAAATTTTATTATTTCATTTCCATAAAAACATTCCCTCAAAATATAGACATTATTAAATTTTAAAATAAGAAAATTTGTATAAAATGATTTTTTTCTCCAGAAATGTTCTATGGACATATAAATGTATTTTTTTCTATAAAAACATCCTCTCATTTTCAATGTGATTTTATAAAGATATGATCGAATGTAACCATATTTAATACTTCTATGGAAGGTTTGTGATTTTTATGATGGAATGTTTTTTCATCCTACATCCTTTTCATGAGTTGTGATTTCATGATATCATGAATTTCGTAGGTTTTTGTGTAACAAACATATTTGGTTTTCATTATGTGAAATTTGAGAGTAGAATTAAATATCCCTACAATGTATTACGTAAAGGAGGATATCTTGTGAGATAATAACTACAAGATTTGGAGAGAACCAAAATCATTTAGAGAGTTTTTAAAATAATACAATCAAGGGAGTGAACAGTGGCTATAAATTTTTTTAGAAGAATAAGTGAAACCAATCATCAATGATAGAATTAGAATTAATATGTGTTTATGTAAATTATTTCCTCTTATTATGTCCAACCCTAAAACATATGACTTATGTTTATGATATTTTTTCTTGTATTGTGATTGACTATTTATGATTCCACATTCTCATGTATTGAATAATTTTTTATGGAAAAACCATAAAATATGATTAATGATTAAATATATTTAACTAACTGGGTATTATTATTATATATTTTTTTCACCCTAAATATCCTTATGGTTTTATTATACTCACTTATGAAAATTTATTTACGTCTTTTATGTTTACTCTTGCTGGCCATCTAAGCTAACACATTCTTATGTTTACATTCTAAATGTTATCTAGACTGGTTTTATGTATGGCATGTCTATTAAGGGTGAAAACTGTGAAGATAGTAATCCGAATGAATATAGTTCTATTATTTTTATAATTTGTTATGTATCGATGATTCCATAGGTATAGAAACCACTAGGTCCCACATATGTTTATTAATTTTAAATTTATCAAATACACATCAAAATGGATGCAATATTGAAATATAAAAATTATGGGTCACTATAATTGGTATTATAGAAAACTAGTAATAAATATTATAAATTACGATGCGGAAAATTAAGTGAGATTACTTAAGATAAGCCTAGAAATAAGGGAACTTCCAATGTTTTTGTAAATTAAGTAGAGTGGATTCTATTAGATAATGCATCATTTTTTGGATAATCCAAATTGAAATAAATTTAGCACGGATGTGTCTAGTTGTGATAACCTTGTGAATTGTAAGTCAAGTATATCATGGCCATAAATTTAGTGCATGTTGAATGGATCCTTACTGTGAATCCAGTCTAGAACTCATGGGGACATTCTTAGTTTAATTTATTTTTTCATTAATACCCATTTATAAGGAATTGAATAAATATGTTTCATGGATGAAATAGGTTAATCAAAAGCTATAACAGAAGGAAAATGTGATGCCATGATTTCAGAATCAAATATATCATTTTAATCATTACAGTATTTCTAGATATTTTTTTTGGTTCTTATATAATTCTATTTGGTTTTAGTCAATGTAATGAAAAAAAATTAACTTATTTAACCCTCAATGTAATTGGAAATGAAATTATTTTAACCATTACTAGTTGAATGTTGTTTGATCTGGAATTTAATGTCATTATTTTAATATATATACCATTTTCAAGACAGAAGTCATGTTGGGATTATAATTGTGAAATGGAAGAAAGAATTTACTAATGAGTCCTTCATGAAGCAATATCTGTCTTCTTTATTTTTTTCCAATACAATAATTACTCAATAATGTATCATTATGACTAAAGATATATTCTTTTCTCATGTTCTATGAAAATGAAAATGTTATCTTAGTGGGTTATCTAAAATAATTGGAAGACAGTCAATGATGGACAGATAATATGAATATGAGGTAATGACATAAGAATATCTCCATGAGGTGGGATATTTTTAGGATATTATTTTGGAATATCGACATTCCTCTTATTATTTTAACAAATAAAGAGAAGAAATTTTTGGATCATACTAGTAATTATTATTATTTCTTTGGTACCTATGGGAAAAAATTTTCATTACATGATTGGTATACTTATGGTTTTATTATTGAACTGGAAATTATTAATTATGAATTTTTTAGGTTCATAAAACCACCTCTCTAAATGGATTTATCCATAACAGAGTAGTGTAGTTGGGAATAATTCATTTGATGTGCTATCAAAGTGGAAATAGAAATTGTGTTAACCAATCAATATTAGGGATTTGAAAAGAACAAAAATATAATTCAAAAGAAATTTAAATAAGAAAAATAGTTAGTGTTATATGTTATATGTTCTTTTATGCATGAAGTTGGAAAAGAAGAATAAAAGAAATTTTATAAAGGGAACTCGTCAATATTATATTATTGAAAAATAAGATCATATAGAAATCAAATTTTCAATGTATTGGGAATATTTTTTATAATGATTAAAATATAGATCAACATCCATGGAATACATAAAACATAATCCAATGCTATAATTCCAAGATGTATATATATTATGTTAATTTTTAAATTAATCCATCTCTTAATGATGTTGATCGACATCTACAATATCTTAATCCCAAAGATAGTGGGAAGTATCATGTGATAACTATTAAAGATATGGGTAATGAAATCAAAATAAATAAAGGTACACAAACCATCAACTATAGAACCCCAAAAGACTTATTTAATCGTAGAAATATGAAAACTTTTATAAATATTTGTTAGTTATCACGTTATTAACTCATGACTAATTGATGACATAATAGTATAAAATTCAAATGTTATCATGATTGAATTTCACATCTATAAATACACCCCAATTGATGTTACTGGGAATTTTCTTCCTTTATAAATTTTTATTCTCCCTGTAGTGAAAATTTATGTGATTTGGGAAATGTATTATATTTCATTATTTTAATCCCCTTTATGTTACAAGATAAGAGAATTGATATTTTTCAATATAGAGCAAACTGTGATTTTCTATTAGTGGGAGGATAAATGTGAACATATAACATAAATAATATGCATTGAATTTTTCTTCACTCATATTCAATTTTGTGATCTATATAAAATATATTAGGAGAAACTTATTATTTATTATATTCAAATTTTATTAGATTTAGTTGAGTAATTTTATAATAGATTCATAGTCATCCTCTAAATCATAATGTTAGGTATTTAATATAACTCATACTGAGTGTTAAAAATAATTCAATGAAACAATATAAAATGATCATGATTGAGTTTTAGGAATTGAAGTATAAACTTTTAGAGAATATTTATAATGGATTCATTCAATAAATTCTCTCACCATGGATTGTACTAATATATTAATATATGAAGAAAGACAGATAAATGGGACAATGTATTGATTATCAGGATCAAAACATGATCACAATCGAGAATAATTATTCTTTTACTATATTGATGACGTTTTTGGTCAATTTCGATTAGTTCAGTATTTATATATGATAGATACAAGAACCAGAAACTAGAAATTAAGGGTTAAACATGAAGACATACCAAAGAAAAATTTTTATTTCAGGAAAGAGAACAATGAATTTATTGTTAATTTTTTTCTAACTAATTCACCCAAAACCATAAAGGGTTTTATGAGTGTTTTCTTTAGTAATTACATTTATTATTTTTTGGTAGTATTTATGGATGATATTCTTATATATTCAGGGTCATTTATGAGAATGAAGATAATTTGACGATTATACTAATGTCTATAATAAATGATATATTTTATTTAAATTTTAGGACGTGTTATTATCAGATACATAATCTTTATTTTTATGTTGTATAATATCAAGAGTGAGTATAACAGTATATTAATCAAAGATGGATTTTATAAATCATTAGACCATAATCTCGAATGTTGCAAAAATTTTATTTTTTCATAAATTTGATAGATATTATCGATGAATTGTGAAGGATTTTTCCATGATATTTAATAAAATAGACTCCTTAACTTGGAAGGTAGTTATGTTTTATTGGAATGATTATTAGTAATAAAATTACATGGATATGAATATATGGTTTGTTAGTGAACCATTTCTCATAATACCATACAATATAGACAATTTTTTATTTTTAGTGATGAATCAAAGAAAGGGAGTGGATGTGTTCTAAAAAATAATGATATGTTGATAAATTATTCTTCTTTATAATAGAATTTTCATGAGATAAATTACCCGACAAAAGTTTTTTTATTTTTTAGAAGTAATATTTTTATCAAAGATGTGGATGAATATTCTTAATCGATAAATTGGTTACATATATAATAATCATAAAATCTTAATGAATATATTTACCTATAAGTAGGATAATATGTGGTAAATAATATATATATAGTTGATTAACAATTAGGATTGTTAAATAAACATCATCCCTTGTAATGAAAACAATGTTTCAAATTCTTTATGTTGAAATGATGAGTTTACCTAATCCATGATGAGGATAACAATATATCTAGTATTTAATGATTTTAAAAGGATATACCATTAAATATTGAAGTAAAGAAATACATCTTATCTATATTTAATGTGTTTCCATCAATATATCCCTGAAATCAATAGATTGGACCAACAAGAGTATGAGGAAATATAAAATAATGTGAGAAATATTTCTTTGTTAAATAAATATTTCAATGGAATAATATAGTTTAGAAACATAGTTTGTGTCACTTTATTAGCATATTTGATGATGGGACTATTGGAATAAGTTTATATCTCCAAAATTATCTTTTTATCAAGGATGTAAAAATATGTATTGATGTTTGAAATGGTATTTCAAGTGGGGGAAAATGATGAAAAATATTTGGGACTATGTATCTCTATGATCATTATTCTAGAATTTTAAAATTTTAAAATTGAAGTCAAAGGGAGATATAATACCATTAACAATAAAATAATAGTATTGAGGAAACATCACAAAGGAAGTTGTAGTAAAACTTCCCAAAGAAATCTAAGATTCAGATTCTTATAGAATTATCATCGATGAACAAAAATCACACTTACATTCAATTAAATAATATTTCCCTCTTGATATTATATCTAGGATATACATCAATGAATTAGTTTTACCACATTCTATTTTATCTTATTAGGATGTAAGGACTACTATTATGTTCAATAAAAATATTCTTTAAGATCATGATTTAGAGTTTTGTTTCTGAAAAATTTATAACCTTCAATTAGATATTTAGTCTAGGAACATAATTCAATACATATATGATATTGTGAGATAATTTTATCTGTATATTAATTATAAATGGGAACAAAACTGTCCAATATGAAAATATTGTTACAAAAATATATTTCATTTGAAGATTCCAAAGGATCCTAATGAGTCCCTCTACAAAAGGAAAAATAGAACTCTAATATACAATGATGATGTTTGATAAATAAATCTGATTAGTCCTAAGCTATTTTGGGTAACATAAATATTAGTTAGAATCATTATATACAATATAATGTTATATCCCATTTTTCAGAAGATTTATGGTGGCAATCATCAAAGATATCTACAATTTTATATTGGTATGACTGATTTCTTGTTAATTTCTCCATGAAATAATTTTTTGATATTTTTAGAGAAGGTAAATCTCTTCCGTATTTATATTAGTACCATTGATATTATTTATTGAGTAGGGACTCTATATTTTCCCTATACACCCCCCAAAACTGTCATGTTCATGATATTTTCCTTGTATATCTCTAGAGTAAGTACATATGTGGTGCAAAACATGTACTGAATATAGAGTTTTTACAACAATATCATCATATTTCCCATGATTATAATACATTATGAATATTTCATAATTATGTTTTTGGTAAATTGAACTAGAGTACAAACATGGTTAAGGATAATTAGAGGAATTAAAAAATGGATGAAGCTATATTGGATATCAAGGATGTGATGAAGTACATATACCCTATTATTTGTACCAAAATTATTGAACTTATTTCAATAAATTCATTTCATATGGTTATAATATGTCACCCATAGATTTTATATATGTTTCCTTGGAAAAAAATATTGTGTTATATGATATATTTCCTTGGACGAAATATCAAATCTATACGAAACATTATATTATATACCATCTTAACCGAGTAATTTAATTAGATCATATGAATAATAATAAACAAATTATAAAAAATATTTTTAAATGTTTTCATAATTAGAAATATGCTTATTAATAAATTGAAAATAACTACTATAAAAATCATAATTTTTTATTGTATTTCTAATCTTGTGTACAATATGAGTACACATAATAAAAAATCCTGGAGGTATATTTTAATGAAACCATAGGGGTTCCCCTATAACTAAGTCCACACCTACAGGGTGGGGGAGCCTAAGCTTTAGGAATATGTAATCATCGAGTCATGTGTAGATTTGGAGGCAAGAAAGTGAGAAACATGTTTTCTTGAATTTAATGTTTTAATAAAATCAATGTGATTTTTGATTAAGCTTTTTTACATTCATATGAGTAGTCAAAAATACTAATTTTTTGGATTTTTATGGACATGTTTTTTCAATTCATAGTAAATAATACTTATTTTTCTAAAATGCCAAATTATTTTTGAGTAAATTTCACTTTTTTATTTTAATGTTACTATACATTTACCTAAATATATTTTTATAATATAAATTTTATGTAATGACATATTTTAAAATTATATACGTGATTTTGGTAAAAGATATAATAATAATAATAATATTTTTTTAAAATTATTTTCATAACAAAAATAACATTTAAATAAATTATTATTTTAATAAATATTAATTAATGACTGAAATATATTTTCTAATTACATATTGAATATTATATTTTGACATTAATTTTGTTGTTTTTAAGAGGCATATATTGGAATTAAATTGAATTTTATGATTATAAAATTACTTTTTTTAAAAATTTCTTTTGTTTTAGTTTACAACATTAATTAAAATTATTTTATCACATGTATAAATTTTGAATCCCATAAAATGGATACCATATTTTTAGAGATTATTATTATTATAATTAATAAGGTAAATATAAATATTTGGTCCTAGTGAATTTTTAAAATAGTAACAAATAATTACTATGGTATTAGTTAAAATGGGTTTACCTGGTGAGTTAAACCGTTGAATAAGGGTAGGATTTCCATCCACAAAATATAAATCCTTATTAAAGTTATATATATTTAAAATTATATAATCCTATAATCAAATACATTTCTTGTTGGATCCACAATAACATGAAAGTGGCCTTAAATAATGGAAATGATTTAATAAATTCCACATTATTCCCACCACTCATTAATAAATTATAATATATTCTTATCCATTATTCAATCCATTTGACACTTCTAGATTGGATAATAGAATTGATAAAAAATTTAATGGATCTTTTACATCATCATAGATCTTCTAGTATTCTAATATGTATAATCCATTAAGGCATAAGGATGAAGCCAAAGGTGGCCTCTGAAATAAGAGGGATACATAATAACCAATATAATTAATTTTTATTTCAAAATATACAAACATAAAATCTTGGTTTAAATAAAAACATAATGAAAAAATATAATAATTATATTGGCGATGTTATTATGAAAGTATTTCTCATGCATACATGTGGACTACATCCTCCATGTAGAAATATGAATCATTTTATACCACCATCAATAATGGTTGGTTATAAAGATAGATTTAATTTCTATATATGAGATATATATAATATTAATGATTATATAAAGTATAATTTTTATGTTCCTATCATTCCATAAATCCATCTAAAATGGAAAATTTCACTCGTGTGTGCATACAGACTATTGCCACCACATAAAGATGTTTTCCATTTCCCATCACGAATTTATTAGATTGAATGTAAATATATGTTTCATGAATATATATGATATTTATATCATGATTAAAACTATGGAGATAAAGAAACCCGGATCATATGTCATGCATAATAACCATGAAACAAAAACATACTTGAAAATTGAAGTAGTCTACACCTAAAATGATGATTATATTGAACGGTTGTCTATGACGTTCTATAAATATGATATATATTAAAATGGTATGATATTATAGGTATGATTATGGTTATTGAATAGAATTATAAAATATTTAAATCTATTATTGAGTAGTTTAGAGTTATTACGATCAAATAATGACTTATGGTAGGGTTTTTATGTAATAATCACATTTTTTATCTAATTAATTATGATTAAATTTTCAGATGATAAAATTATATGATATATCTATAAAAAATATTATTTATATTATTTTACACTAGGTAAATATTTTAATTTAATGTATTAATTTAATTTTTGGATCCCTATGATATCATTATATCATGATATCATAGGAATTTATTTAGGGAAATATATTACGCTTTTCTCTTCTATTGAGAATTTTTTTCCATGTACATATTTTGTATAAATTGTTTTAAATTAGTTTTTCAATATAATGCAATGATTTATTAAATTAAATTTTACCTATGGATGAAATTAAATATATGTTTTAGTATATTATTATTTTCATTTTCAGATCAAGGTGCATCTATCTTTTTACTAACAATGTGAAAGGATTTTTTTATTTAAATCTACATTAATGAAATTATATAAAATAATGAATGCAATACTATTTGAAGCATCCATTATAATTTTAAATGTATTATTTCAATGAAAATTGTTTCATTAATATTTTGTAAATGATAAAATTAAAATTAAATGGAATCAAATAATAATTGTATTTTTCTCAGGAAACGTTCTTGTGAGAATTTAAAGGTATTGTAATCAATAACAAAATTATTTTATGATTTATATGATTTATTCAGTATATAATCCAATTTTGGAAAATATTTTATTTTTCTAAATAGTTTATGATTATGATATTGAAATGATTACAAAACATTTATCCTTGAAATGGGTCAATATTTGATGGTATGATGAATGTTTTGTGATCTTTTAGTAAAAATGCATGTGGTTATCGTTATGTGTTTGGTGTGATATGAATTATATATCTCATAAATTTATTGGATAATTATTAATATCTCAAGAGATTATATGGAATAAAATTTGATGTTATCCCAACATAGCATGAGACATTTTCTAATATGCCAATCTTTGGAGTGATTCATCATAATGGAAATAATGGAATTTTGAGTTAACACAATCCATAATTATAGACATTGTAGTGGGACGTGACAATAAATGTTATTTTATATTTTACGTAAAATCGACGAACATATTTCTTATTTATGTAATATGATTTCACGATCATGATTTATTATTTATGATTTAACGCTCTTATGTATTATGGAATTTTATAAACAAAACCATAGTCCACATATCTTGAATAATGATCATTTTCTAATTGTTTATGTATAGGTGCAGTCTTTGTGGATCAGCCCTTTTTTTGTTTTAAGAGATCAAGGTGCCTAAAGGAGGCTCAAAGGATTTCTGGAGCTATTTGGTTGCTAGAAACTATATATAGGGAGGTTTCATGAAATGTGTTGTTTTTACATGACAAGATACTGGGTTTCACAACGTGTAATGAATCAAGGTTGAAAGTTAAAAAATAAATAAGAGACACTTTTTAGATGGAAATCAATAACTAAAAATTAAATGATGTGAAAGAGGATTAAATTTTGTGTAATTATCTACTATTTTAATATAATAAGAATTTTCATCCACCTATTTTATTCTTAACCCTTGGGATTCAAAAACTATCTACCTTATTATAGGACTCCAACAACCCACTCCTTTATAATTTTGTAATCCATTGAAGGGGGTTGATCATTGTGCTTCCATATTCAATCTTGTGTATCCTGAGTTGATCCAAGGTCTTCTTTTAATTAATTTTCTAGTATTTAATCTAGATTTGATCAATTTTACCACCAATTATTCCTTCTATGTAGTGACATCTGGTCTCTTTTGTATCTAATTGGGCTTCTCTTGATTGTTTTTTGTTCAGTTGTGCTACAGATTCTTCAGATGGATGCAGTTCATCTAGGAGGTGTGATCATAGAACCATTTCATGGTTTATTCACTTGGGAATAATGTCGATGAAGTTTTGAGGAAGGGTATTCTTTTATTCTTAATTTGTATGCCTGAAATCATAGATCTGTTATTATTTATCCGCATGGACTATAATTAAATTCACCTAATAATTACTTGTACTTGATTAAATAATTAGTATCAAGTGCATTACGATGTTTCTATTTGTACCATGATGATTGGTTGCCTCTTGATTTTCTATATAGTGACATATCTATTGATTTCATTGTTTTCCATGCAGTTGTTGATGAAAATTAGTAAAGAACCAAAATCCTAAAGGAGTTGATAATTAATTTTATAATGTTTTAAAGAGACTTGTTAAATTAATCCAATTGATGTGGTTATTTGATGATAATCAAATTAAGGAAATTAATCTTGTTTAATAGAACTGGTTAATGAAACCGAATCAAGTTGATTCATGTTGAGAAAAAAAATTAAATTCATCTTAAACTAATTATTTAATTGATTGATTGGGAATTTTATGTTATCGTGCTTGTTAGTATACCCATAGTTGGAACCTGTGAATTATAATTCAAATATTTTAAGATGTGATAATAATTAGTCATGTGAAAAATTGATAATAACTTGTAGGGATTGAGTTACCATATTTCATGTATAGTCCATGTTCCTTCTGATTTTGAGCATTGATATCTCAATGTGTGTGAAAGATGAATGCCTTGCTTAGGGCCTAGAGCTTGGTTACTGTGTTTTTTCATGCTTCTTTTGTCGTGATGTGTGCTTAGGATTGTAGATCCTAGATGAATATTATAGTATGTAGGGTGGGGATGCCATGATGTTGTGTAATATTGTGATGGTAGATCTTGGAGGGATTTAATGGTATGTGGGGCGAGGAAGCCAGATTGTTTTGGAAGTAGATGATTCATATGGTTGAAGGGTGTATCAGGGTATGCATGTGCATGTCTGGTTGGATACCGATGATGATGGAATAAGATGCTATTGTTTTTACCAAATGATATAAAATTTAGATTCAAGTTCGAACCCATGTTATGGATGAAAGACACATTGCTTATTTATTTGTTTTCATTTCCCCAATACTTGAGGATGATGGTTCTGGTTATACTCCTTCCAAGAGAGGTGAAGATGCATGGGGTATGCCATATGATTTCTGTGTCTATTATCAATTAGTGGAATGATTCTACATTACCACAATATTTTGAAAAGAATGAACAGTTGTTTCATATACTCACCATGTTTTCCCCCATGTGGTTTGTAGAATAGAATGTTTTTCAATAATACCTGGAATTATGGGTTGTGATAATGTTTTTAATAAATGATTAAATTTTTTAACCATGGGATTGGATCTTAGTGGGATGAAAGGATGATGTTATCAATCTACAATGTCATGAACTCGGTTTAGTTTTATCTTGATGGCATGTTCCATTTTTGTGATGGTAATGTAATGGGATTTGGAAAATGATAATGTTTTATTAATTTTAAATAAATAACTGATGTATTGTTAAACTAATTAAAAGGGAAAAATAATTTCATGTATCTCTTTAATTGGTTTCTTTCTCGGGGGATATCTAGTATTATCAATTGAAGATAGGAGTTATATAGAATGTAGATATAGGTATGGATGAGACTACGTTATTCCAAAGTGTGTTTGTGAGATATATTATATCATGCATGTTTCTATTTTTATATGATACTCTACACTACTAGTAAGGCAGACTGACAAATTGAGGATTCTAAGTGTTGGGAGTGTTTTCTCCCAATATCCTGATGGTATGATTGATGGATGACTACCCCCATTTTACCTATTATCTTATATTGGTTGTCACTTGTGTAGGTATGAATGATGGTTAGTTTTCAACATATTTGATTGTAGAGGGATATAATGGATTTTGGTTATTCCACAATAATTTATGTTACATATAGATTCTTATAGACTAATATATGTGTAATGTTTATATTCGACAATGGATTGACAACCCTTACTAAGTGTATGGGCTGTGAAAGCTTGAGGTATAATACCCAATGATTGATATAAGTTATGTGGGATGTTGTGACTCCTAAAAATTACATGTATACTTTTGGTTAAGTGGATATGGTGGTTTTTTGAACAATGTGCATATTTTGGTGCTTCACTGAGGTTTTTGTAGGATATCCTTTTTTGAGGGATATTCATAGGACATGTGACATTGGGGAAAAGAGTAAAAAAATTGGTGATGTGGTTACAAGGTACCCTAGATATTAATTATTATATTATTTTATCTTTTGTTGTATACTTGGTTGAAGTTTCCTTGGTTATTATAGGCACTTAGTATGCATGTTTATGTGTCAGGTTAAGTTTACTTGTTGTTAACTATGTTTCAGCATGCTTTATTTACCTTTGTATGAGAGGATCCATGGAAGATTCCACTGAGTATACTATTATAGTCACCAAATATTTATATAATTGTTTTCATGTTAGTAGGAGTAGGTTAGGGATTTGGATGGTAACTACTAAATTGGGTTTTCAGGAGCTATTTTGTATTTTTGGTTAGTTTAATCTTCACATTTCATTGGGTACGTGTAGTTTATTTTCAGTTGTAGTTGTTATTACATGATTTTATATATTTTTACTTGGGTTTTATTTTATATTTTTGTCTGATTAGGAGTTGGTTGGTGTCTATCATACCTATATCTTTTGCAAGTTTTCTTTTATAGGGCAATTCCTGACATCTGTGTGTTTACAATAACCTCAGTTCAAGATGCAAACTTGGATTCCACTAGAGATGGTACACAGATTTCACTATCTGTCTTCTCCCATTTATGCACTAGTGTAGAAAACGTTTTTTACGTCGGCTATTTTTCATTTTTTACGTCAGTTTCTAGCCGACGTTAATACGGGTGACATTATAAATAACATTTTTGACGTCAGTTATTTAAAAACCGATGTCAAAAACGTAAAATCGTAATGTTTATGACATCGGTTATTTTAGAACGGACGTGATAAATAAAATAGGAAGGGTTTATCACATCGGTTATTTAACAACTGAAGTGATAAAAGGCCTAGAAAATGGTTTATCACGTTGGTTATTAAAAAACCGTTGTGATAAAAGGACGGGGAAATGGTCTATCACGTCGGGTATTAAATAACCGATGTAATAAACCGGGGGGCGGGGGGTTTATCACGTCGGTTATTATAGAACCGTCGTGATAAACTGGGGGTGGGGGTTTATCACGTCCGTTATTATGGAACATACGTGATAAACTGGGGGCGGGGGTTTTATCACATCGGTTATTATATAACCGCCATGATAAACCAGCGTGCGGGGGGTTTATCGTGTCGGTTCTTATAGAACCACCGTGATAAATAGGGAGGGGGGGGGGGGGGTTTATCACGTCGGCTATTATGGAACCGACGTGATAAAATGGGGGAAGGGGGTTTATCACGTTGGTTATTATATAACCACCGTGATAAACCGGGGTGCGGGGGGTTTATCAGGTCAGTTTTTATATAACCGCCGTGCTAAACCGGGGGAGGTGGTTTATCACATCGGTTATTAAATAACCGACGTGATAAACCATTTTCCAGGCTTTTTATCAGGTCAGTTATTAAATAACCGACGTGATAAACCAGTTCCTAGGGCTTTAATCACGTTAGTTATTAAACAACCGACATGATAAACCATTTTCCATGCCTTTTATCACGTTGGTTATTAAATAAACAATGTGATAAACCATTTTCCTGGCCTTTTATCACGTCGGTATTTAAGTAACCGAAGTGATAAACACAATTTTTTTTAAAAATTGAATGTAGTCATCTTCTCTCCACCAGAATCAACCAGAAAACAAATCAATAAATCGTACCACAAAAAAAGAAGTAGATCAAAATTAAGCATGTACATTGATAACATATAAAACTTACCCCCTAGACAGCCGCCACCCTCATGTATACCCCATGTACAGCCCTCCCCCACCCCGTTGGAGCCCTCACCCTCATATATACCCCCTGGACAGCCCTCCCTCACCCCATTGGATCTCCCACCCTCATGTATACCCCTTGGACAGCCTTCCCCCACCCCATTGGAGCCCCCACCACACTCCTGGACTGCCCCCCGACCCCCAGACAGCCCCAAACACCCCTCGACAACCCCCACCCACCTGAATAGTACCCCCTCACCCCACTTGACAGCCCCCACCACACCCCTGGACAACCCCAAACACCCCTGGACAACCCCACCACCCTCATGTATACCCCCCACCCCTGGACATCACTCCCACACCCCTGGACTGCCTTCCCACACCCCTGGACAGCCCTGCCACCCCCTGGACTGTCCCCCCACCCCACCGAACAACCCTCCCAGACCGCTGGACACCCCCAACCCCACTGAACACACCCCCACACCCTTGGAACCCCTCCCCCACAGACCCAAATCCATACCAGAAAAACCATCTTAAGTAAACCAAAACAGGAATCCGAGCAAAATTAAACATTCACTTATATAACATTGAAAACATACACTGTCAACTTCAAAAAAAAACTAAATCCAACCTAAACAAATACCAAATACACAATTACAATGACAATATTAAAAATTACCTTTTACATTACAAACAACTAAAATTCAATCAAACCTATAAAATAATTTGACCACTCCACTTGTAAGTTTTTGATGTCTTCAGCAGTATAGGGTTTAGGGTCATCAAAAAGCTACAAATGAAAAAGAAAGTAGTTAACATGTATAATGAATAAATAAAATTGAAATATTATGGAAAAGTTTAAGTGGAAATCGTACCAGGTCAAAATTCACAACTGTCCCAGTTGTTATTATTTCATACATAAATCTTAACATATAATATCCGCATTCGATGAGGCCTTGTTTTTCATGACAATTATGTTTGAATGAGTGTAAATTCAATATATTATTTTTATGTAATAAATCAAAAAGTACAAATTATAAATGGATATTTACCATCGCATTTACATATTTGATCTTTTCACTTCATTTCATTGTGTTTTTTCGAAAGTAGGCCCATGCACTATTAGAAAATAATACGAATGGGGTAAATTTAAAATTCATTATAATATATAAAACTATTGAGAAATTGAAACATACTTTTCCAATATATTCTTAAAACTTTCCCGCAAATCACCATGGACAGAGCATATCCAATAAAGGTATTTCTCCCTTGGGAAAAAAACCCTAACATCCAATGATCACTGATAAAAGGAAATTTGACGTTAGTGGTTTTTTATGTTAAAAGATAATTAACTCTTTGAGAGAAATGTGTTTTGTACCTCTCACAAAAAGGCATCATCCAACATTGTGTGATTATATTCTTTTCAAATCTTTCATCAATATAAACCATTCTTTGTTCGTCATTCAATGCACATGCTTCAAGGGAAATCAATTGCGGGACCATGAATCCATATACTTCTATCAGCTCATTCCTCTCACAAATTTTATAAAGATACCTAATACAAAACATACATAAGTATAAATTTTTAATAAATATAACGCAGGGAAAATATTTTAAGACTTACATGGAAAAAAATTTCACCACGTTGATGCCTAACTTATCTCCAGTAACAAGCTCCATGATATCAGTTTTTATAATCCCCACTCTTATTTCACGTCCACAAACATGAGCTTCCATTGGAAAATCCTAATAACCCGACAAAAAATGTCAATATCATGACAATCTGTCAAGACCATTTGAATCTGTATCTGATGTCATAGCCATTTGTCTTTGTTGTTGTCTATACAGTATTTCTTTACCTTTGATGTATTCCAGTCAAACAATATTGAAAATTATATTTGTTTTCAAATGATAAAACAACTTTAATAAAAATATACAATAAAAGATATAACATTCATACCTCTATGGTAATGAGTCGAATAAGTCTGGATGGCCAAATTAAAAAATGGACGATATTATGTCCAACTGTCGCCACCTCATCTGTAGGTATTGGTACCCTATATGATCTATCTATAATATCTTGTATAGTGACCCTCTGATTCTCTACCTCTAATTGTTGATGATGAATTGTATCTCCTATACAATATACCAACCCATATGCTACTATATGATGTTGAGAATCATCAACATACAACTCACAATAAGTAGGAAGCTGCGACAGAGGCGTAGGATAAAAAATGGGGTCCGCCGGATGAGGTGGGGGAGTGGGAGCTACTGGCGGAGGTGGAGGACAAATAATGGGGTCTGCAGGGGGAGGTGGAGGAGTGGGAGCTGCAGTCTGAAATTGTCTTTTCATTTCTGCAAACATAGACTGCACCATCTCTTTAATCTTGTCCTCCATCGTCGCATTAATATTATGAACTTCAGGATCCAAGGATTCTATTTTTTTATAAACCCCCTCAATGATAGAAGTTGAAGAACGTGGCAACACTTTTCTTACCGATACACCTGTCAGATATCCTCTTACACAACCAGGATGTTCGGGCCTTCCCAATGCTGCAAAGAAAATATCTTCCCTCCCAGCAGCTGTAAATGTCCCCTCTGAACTATGCTCCTCAAGAGAGTCCTGTATTAATTAATTGTACATTTCTATAATTATTGAAATTATATGAAGAAAATAGTTAACTTAAATAAATTAAATAGATATCTTACAATCCTCTCAGCTACGATTCTCGATTACTCCGAAAGATATTTCCCTTTTTTCCCTTCTGAGCTCTCTGGCAATTTTCATGTCTAGATGGAGGGGATGGAGGGGCCACCTCTCCAGAGCTTGAAGACTTAGCTCTTAGTTGATGAAATTTTTCCTCCATCATTTGTTCTTCGAATAATGCATACCCTCCCCGAGAAAACTATGATGGTATACATTTTTAGATTGGATCTCTTGAAGAGATTTCCTTGTTTGCTGTAATTTAAGAATAAGAAATCATTAATAAAACATTAATAAAATCATTTATATAAGAAAGTTTATAAAAGTTTACATTTCCCATACCATAAATAATTCTTTTCTTCTACTTTCAAAAAACTGTCTCCATGTGTCTTCATTTATAAAATGATATATACGACATGGATTGTCATGACTCCTATGACCATAAATGAAATCAGATGAGATGGTTGATTTGAAATCCCTCCATCTCCTGGCAGCCAATGATAAGAATTTCTTCCTGACTCCTCCAGTGTCAGGAATATCAAATTTCATCTGATAAAGAAGAGGTTAAACATATTATATATACTAGAAACATTAAATGAATAGTAAAAAAATGACAAAAGGTCATACAAAAATTGTCTCCCGCAACTGAGAGATAATCGCTTTATCCACACTTCTCCAATCATCATATAGAATGCTTACGTTGCTCTTAGCCTGAGTTGCTACAAAACTCTTAAAATCTTTTACATTCCGACCTCTAGGAATATCATCATCATCAAACTCAACGACTATCCTCTGATCCTTCGTACGGGCAAGTGATAATTTTGGTAAACATGTGCACCCACATTTACCAACCCCTTGAACTCTTTGTCGTAATAGGAGCATGTGAATGTTCTCCCCCAGAGGTATGACCGGCAATATGCTCCTCTCCAGAATCATGTGGTTGATCATCCGAATGATCTGTCATTTTCCATCAAATCAAAAAAACAAACCTCAGTTCAAAAATATACAAATTCAAATATTTTAATACTACTGTAATCAGAAAATAGAAAAGTGTACTAAGTTACATAATAGTAAACATTGGTAACATGGTAAGCATGTTAAACAATGGTAATGATGGTAAGGATGGTCGAGATGGTCAAGATGGTCAAAATGGTAAACATGGTAAAAATGGTAAACCTGGTAAACAAGGTAAACATGGTAAAGTAATTGTCAGTGAACCAAAATAATAGATATATAATTCATGTAATGGTTATAACCATGATAAAGAAAACTAAAAAAACTTAAAACAAACAAAAACATATACTTATTTTGTTTTAAAACATGTTTTAATAAATAAAAAACATACAATATCTATCATTTATGGAAAAAATAAATGTAAACAAGAAATAAGAATATGTTACCTGTAATTTTAGGAATGTATAAATGGATTGTTTTCCCAAATTCCATCGTCGTGATTGTTCCGTATGGCACAAACTATTTCTTAAACATGATCATCATTATGTTCTGTTAATCTTTCCATGGAAGTAGGGATCTCACATAAATCAGCATATTCATCAATTTCATACTCACCAACATATTGTTTTTTCCCTTGTAAAACAACATCCCACTGAATATCTGATTGATCTACTACATAGAAAATTTGTTTTGCATGTGTTTCAATTATAAAAGAATCAGTTGTGTCTTCCAATCTATTCAGATTAACAAGTGTCATTCCAAATTCATCGTGTTTGACACTTTTGTTACAGTAAAACCTTTTACAGTTAAAAACGGGAACATTAATTTTAAAGTAATCAACCTCCCATATGTCTTCAATCACTCCATAATATGCACTTGATGCTGAAATTGGGTTTTTGTCCTTAGCACTCGAAAAATGCATTGCTTCTGCAAACACCAATAAACCACTATTCTGAACTGCACTTCTGCTGTCCTGAGCTTTCGTATGAAATGTATAACCATTAATGTAATAACCAGACCATGTTATCACATTTAAACATGGACCAACCACTATCCATTTTAATGTATCTGATACATCTGATCTACCAAGAAAAGTCTTTAATCCATGACAAAAAAAATTTGTTCTGCTCATTCAAAATCCACATTTCATTCTTCTTTGGATGACATTGTTTCAACTCATTAATATGCAATGTGATATACGGTTGAGCATCAGCTATGTTATTCAAGATGTATGATTCTAACTCTTTCATCTATTTAGCTAACAATGATTTGAATTTCAAGACGCGAATCCCCTTTCCCTCATTATTAACTCATTCATGGTGAGATGGAGGCCGACCTATGTGTTGCGCCACAGCCAAGTAGCTCGTACAAAACTCTGCTACCTCCTCAGAAATATACTTTTCAATAATGGAGGCATCAGGTCGATATATATTTTTAACAGACCCATTTAATATTTTTATATACCTTTCAAAATGATACATCCAACGAAGATATATAGGTCCACAAAGCTTTATTTCTCGAACCAGATGATTCATTAAATGCACCATTATATCAAAAAATGTTGGAGGAAAATACATTTCCAATTGACAAAGTATAAAAATTGCATCATTTTCCAAAATGGTAAAAGCATTCACATCAACCGCCTTGTTAAAAATTGAATTGAAAAAATAACACAACTTCATTATAGTCTTTCTGACACGAATGGGAAATATTCCACGCAATGCAACTGGTTGAATTTGTTGCATCAAGACATGACAATCATGTGATTTCATACCTATCAACTTCAAGTCCTTCAATGAGACAAAATTTTTTACATTAGAAGAATAACCTTGAGGCACTTTGGTATCATGAAGACACTGACAAGAGCTAATTTTCTCCCTCTTCGATAATGTATGACAAGCCGGGGGAAGAAATGTTCGTCTTCCTTTAAGAGTGGGAGCTAACTCCAAACGTATTCTCATTGATAGTAACTCTAATCTTTCTTTCAACCCATCTTTAGTCTTTCCTTTAATATCTAACAATGTTCCAATCAAAGAATCACAGATATTCTTCTCCACGTGCATGACATCAATATTATGTTTAACTTCATGATACCTCCAATATGGTATCTCAAAACAAATTGACATTTCCTTCCAAATATGTCTACCATTACCATATTTCTGTGTCTTTCCCAATGTCACATCAAGGTTTTTCAACCTCTCAAAATACAGATCAGGGGATAAAGGTTTTGGAGCAGTATAAAATTCATGTGAGCCATTGAATGCATTTTTTAGTCTTCTATAAGGGTGTTCCATAAGAAAAAACATTCAATGACCCATGTACACTATTTTCCTCCCATGATGCAATTGACAATATGAAGTCTGTTGTTCTCAAATTGGACATACTTTATGCCCTTTAACACTGTATCCAGACAAATTTCCATATGCTGGGAAGTCATTTATAGTGAACAGAACACTACATGCAGTTGAAAATATTCCATTTTATAAGAATCATACACCCTAATACCATCAGCCTATAACAGTTTCAAATCATCAATCAACAGTGACAAGTAAACATCAATATCATTACCGGGTTGCTTTGGACCAGATATCATTATACTCAACATGACATATTTTCACTTCATACAAACTTCAGGAGATAGGTTGTAAATTTCCAATAACACAGGCCATGAACTATGTGTGCTACTGAGGGTTCGGTATGGATTCATTCCATCTGTGCACAACCCTAGTTTGATATTTCTAATTTCATTTCCAAATGTATAATACTGCACATCAATTTTCATTCACTGTGTACAATCAGCTGGATGACGTATGTTTCCATCACATACCCGCTCTTCAGCATTCCATATTAACCTTTTTTCGTCATGTGAATTAGCAAATAAATGTTTGAAATGATTAATTATAGGAAGATACCAAAATACCTTTGAAGGGAGCTTTGTAATCTCTACAACAGCCTGTGATTTTTCTTTCACCTTATACCGTGATGTCCCACATTTAGGACACTCTAACAGAAATTCATATTCTTTCCTATATATAATGAAGTCATTCGGACAGGCATGTATTTTCTTGTATCCCAATCCCATCAGGCATAATATTTTCATGGCTTTGTAATATGAATCTGGAAGATCGTTATCTTTTGGAAGAATGTCTTTCATCAATTGTAGAAGCTCTGTAAAACTTTTGTCACTCCATCCATGTTTCACCTTCAGGTTAATAAATCTTAACACTGCCGACAAAACCGTAAAATCTATACAACTAGGATATAATGGTTTTTCACCATCACCATATAGACGTGCAACAGTCAGTTCTATCTCAATTTTTTCTCCTACAATATCACGAATCATTTCCTCAATTACATCAGAGTTACCATCTTGTGAATCATCATCATCAGTGACATTCCATCCAGTTTCACCATGCCAAATCCAAGGACAGTAACTCAGATTAAAACCATGACAAATCAGATTATCTTTTATCTCTCTACTTTTCAACTTCTTCATATTCAAACATTTCAGGCATGGACAGAAAAAAAATGACACTACATGGAACATTTAGTTTGGCAAATTCCAAAAATGCCTCAACAACTTCCTCAAATTCATTTCTCATTCGATGTGTCGTAATCCAGCATCGACTCATTATTAACTATTACAAATATCAACAAAAAAAATATATTTTTAAGATAAGACAAATATATGTTTATATGAAAAAAATCATAATTTGAATGTAAGACAATTCAAAATATAAAACAAATCTATGGGTATTTAAGAAAATATTCTTGAATATTATTTTTGAAATAAAATATAGTTAGATATAACAATTTTATATTTCATTGAATCAAAGAAAACCATGTCACCTACATAGTTGATAAAAAATTGGAGAAAATGGAGTAAACCTGAGAATCACCCTCCACCCCCCGGACAACCCCCAAAACCCTCTAGACAGGCCCCCACCACCTTGGATAGCACCCCACATCCACCCACCCCCTTGGACCACCCCTGGACACCCCCAACCCCCCGGATAGCCCCCCTCCCCTCTAGATAGCACCCCACCACCCCTCCTAGACACCACCCCCACCCCTACCCCTTGAACACCCCCCTGGACACCCCCAACCATCTGGACAACCCCCACCCCCCGGACAACCCCCAAACCCTCTAGACAGGCCCCCACCCCCATGGACATCCACTCACACCCACCCACCCTTTTGGACACTCCCCAGACACCACCTGTTTCCACATCATTGATATATCATATTTTTTTTAAACGTGAAATTATTAAAAACGTTTCATGAAATATGATGAAGAGTCCAATCGAATTTCTTATGAAATTTTTCTTACAATAAAGGGTCTTATTATTGGATAGAATAGTAAATAAAGTGGCATAAAACAGCAATATAATCCTAAAAAATGAAAATAATACAGCTTAAGTATTTGAATAAATATGTTTGTAATCAACCATAAAATCCAAAAGGTGTATGAGAGAACAATTAGAGAAAAACTGGCAATGAGAGATCATAGTCATTGAGGGGGGATGGTGTCAAAGGAAACAAAAAATCAAATGAACCGAGACCACTTTATGAAGTAATCCATGAAAAAGAAAAACCTACATGAAATAAAATCATGAAACATAAAAAAAAACAGATAACGATTTGAAATAGAATCTAGTATCTTGATTCAGAAACACTAAAAAATAAATAAATCACAATCTCATTGATTGAATCCTGAATTTCTAAAAAATAACAATACACTGGTTTCGCTTTGGTTGGTGGTGCAATTATTTTTTTTATTCGATCATCAATTAGTTTTGTGACATAAAATCAAAAAATATTGTGAAATACATATAAGTGACATTCGTTATTCAAGTTCACATTCTTTTTGTAAAATTACCCATGTCTATATTATCATTAATAAAAAAATTATCATTATTCTAAACTTAAATCATGAGAATTATGATATTCCCATTTTTATAAACATATATTAATGATGTTATGATAGAGTTTGTCATAACTAATAATATTAAAAATGGTATACTTATCAATAGTAGAGTCCTATAAGACAAAATGGATGCATGATATTTCTGTGACATTTAGATTTTTTAAAGGGATATAATGATGTTTAATACTTCCCAACAGGGTGAAATTATAAGGGAGTTTAGTGTCTTCTAAAAATACAAAGTAGGAAAAATTGAATTTGTTTCCATTAAAGAAAACAAATGGTTTATCATATATTTATTAGACTCTATGAGGGTGAATGATAAATATTTATTTTATTAGGTTCCATTAAAACTAATGTGTAAATATTTATTTTTGTTCAATTAATGAATGATAAATGGTTTACATTAATGGTTTCTCTTTTCTATAAAAATAACATCTTCAATATGGATGATTGATTCCTATTCTATGGTAATACACTCAACAAGGATGATTCACAATATATGATGATAATTTCTTTTCATTCTCTAATCCCATAAACATTATTGGTTATCAAACTACAAAATTGTTAGATGAACCTGTGCATTAAATGAAATATAGGATAAAAGGAATGGATGAATCAACCATACCTCAAATTTATTTTTGATAATGAAATTCAAACCGTTCTAATAAGGAAATATTCCAAATCATTCCTTAATCGCGCCATAGCCCTTAAATAAATAAACCCAAATATGTTTCCAACATAGGAGGATTTTGAGTCATTAAATACAAGGTAATATATCGAAAGGTGTTTTATAAATAAATAAAAAAACAAGAAACTCAAGATAAAAACAAATGTCCGGTGCCAACGATATTCAAAAAGATCTAATAGGGTTCGAAATGGAAGAATCGAACCTAGTTTAAACAAAAAAATCACAAATCATAAATATAGACTATCTGAAAAAAAAAGAACGAAATAAATCCGTGGAAGGCTTACTTGAGTATTGTGAGTTGAGGTGATAGATTTGAGGAGAGTAAAGATGTTAAACGATGAATCCAAAATGAGTTTGACGCAGGTCGATCGACGAGACGATTAGGGTTTACCGCGTGAGAGAGACGAGCCGACAGACTGTCGATCGAAAAATCGTAAATGATAGTCCACGGGTCTTTAGTTTTTTAAATGTTTTATAACGTCTTTTATTATATAACCGACGTTATAAACTATTTTTTAAATTTATAACATCGGTTATTTTAAAACCGACATAAAAACCCCCCTGCACTTTGGTTTTTTACGTTGGTTCTAAAACAACCGACGTAAAAAACCCATAAATATCTCATTTTTTACGTCGGTTATAAAATAACCGACGTAAAATACCTATAGATATCTCATTTTTTTCGTCGGTTATGTTATAACCGACGTAAAAAACCAAAGTGCGAGGGGGGGGGGGGGGTTTACGTCGGTTATTTTATAACCGACGTAAAAAAACCCGTAGATAACTCGTTTTTAACGTCGATTATTTTATAACCAATGTTAAACACCCCCCGTGCTTCGGTTTTTTACGTCGGTTATAAAATAACTGACCTAAAAAATGCATAGATGTCTCGTTTTTAGGTTGGTTATCAAATAACCAACTTAAAAACCCCATCGCTTTGAGTTTTTATGTATGTTAATTTAAAACCGACATAAAAACCGAACACACGCGATTTGTAACGTCGGTTATTAAAATAACCTACGTTACAAAAGCTACTCAACGTATTTTTTACGTCCGTTATAAAATAACCGACGTAAATAACCGCGTTTCACAGATTCTCACATCGGTTATATATAACCGACGTAAAAAATGGTGACGTAAAAAACGTTTTCTGCACTAGTGATGGTTGAAGAGTTATAAATTTTGTCGGGAGTGGGTCATGACATAGTGGTATCATTTTTATGGTAGAGGGATATGATATATTTTAGATTTAGTCATAGGTGAGGTTGATTTTGTTGGTAGGGAAATAGTGTCAACTATGTTTAACAGGCACTATAAACATGGGAGAATAGTAGAGACATAGGTATTTATGGACCCATTTGAACTGATGCATGAACGATTAAGCATACAGTATATATTAAATTGTGTGATAATGGTTTGATATTAGAGACCTAGTAAATGATCATGAATCATTATACACTATGACTATATTTGTATTGGGTAGAACAATGGGTAGGATAATCAAAAATGAGTAAAAAAATTAATTAATGTGAAACAATTAAATATTTAATTTTTAGGAGATCTTACTTTTTTATTTTGTAGTCATGGATCTAGGTCGACATCCTCATCAAGATTGAATAGAATATGTTAATTAGGTTGTGCCTAAAAATAGCCAAATGATAGATCAGGAAAATGATTTCACATAGAGGAGGAAACATTATGAGTTTCGTCACTAGTGACATTAAAAGTAAAAGGTATCTATTACATAATTAGTCACTATTGAATGGTTATAGGTGGGTGATATATACTTTAGTTTTATCTATGATAAGAAGGATCATAGTGTATCATTGGTTTTGGTTATATAGTTTTGGGAAGTGACGATGTGGTGGTTCTTGTTCCTTGGGGATCATGAGTAGTTGGCAGCCTCATTGGATAAGATCTAAGGCCAGTTCAAATACGACATTATTTCATTGACCGTAAAAACATCTAGTCACCCGAAGTAGATTAACCTTCAACAGAGAAACATTAATGTGTGTGAGTTTGAGATACATTTCATCAATGTTATATAATATGCTTCAGACCTATTTTTAAATGAGTATCCTACGGATAGGTATTTCTAGGAGCCTATGCACCTAGAGATCAAATGTCATTTCACACTATTTATGATGAAGATGTATCTTGTGGTGCTAGAAAATTAGTGGTTCATTGAGAAGAAATTATCCAAAACTATACCATCATAAGAGGGGAATAATCATGATTCTTCATGAAGTAGAGTTATGGTATGAGGATCCCAATTGTGAAGATAAGAGTGCTTTTGATCAGTCATGGGTAGGATATGGCCCTCAATTTCATGTTTCATTGAAGGTGGATTCCCCCAAGCCTATTCCATGTGATAGTATATTTCTTCCTATGGATGTCATGGTCATTAGCAAAAAGAGAACCAAACACATCTAAGTGGTCAGTATACACTAGTTGGTCAGCTTCAGGTTCTTATATTTCACCAGTTATAAATGAGTAAGTTACAATATATTTTTCTAGTTTGGGATCTATATAGAGTTTATGGGGAAGGAATAGTATATACTTGGGGTGCTCCACATCTTATGAGAATGGAGTGTGGGGATGGAGGTAGTTATCAACAAGGATAGGGAGGCTACTAATCTATTCTAGGTGAGCATCATTCGTTAGTGGTGACAGCACTGGGAAACCCATAAAACATTTTAGGTATATTTTTCTTTTTTTTTCTACATGTGTTCATGCCTAGTTTGATTTAAGAGAAACACTCTGCCATATCACATTACATTGGAAATGAATTCAAACAAGAGTTAAAGTGGTATCTAGTTCCCTTGTCATTAACTATTCTAGTGGGATGCTATGTTGGGATTTTTAAATTATATAGAGACTCTGAGTTTGTTCTAGGTAATATTCACTCCTAGGGATATTTCAAATTTTTATGGATAATACCACATAAAATCATTCCCATAATTGAATGGTTGTATTCAGTGCATCTTATAATGGATTCCTTTAGGAGTTATGTTGTTTTCTTCAATGCATATGGAGAGCCAGCAGTGTCTCTTTGTGATTAAGTCCCTTATATGGGTCAGAGGCGGTATCTTTAATTTTTATCCTTGTTTAATGAGATGATATTGAGTTCATCATAGATTCTTTAGTGGATAATTCCTAGGTTCTTAGAAGAGTATCTTGATGTCTTTTTATGTGATTTTGTTGTTTAACCCCTCAATGAGAGATCATATTCCGGAATGAACTACCACAATTTGTTCCTTCCATATAGATTTCACCAAATAGAATGTCACCTTATGTAAATAGAGTACTATGTATATAGGTCTGTGGTTTATTATGGTGTGGTCTTTTTCCTACAAGTGGGTTACTATCGAGTGCACCAATTTTTTTCATGAAGAAGGTTGTTGGTTGTTTACAGCTATGTATCAATTATCATCACATGAAATGAGTGACAGTGAATAAATTCTATACTATTACATGGATTTATGATTTATTCTATCCACTAATGGGAGAAAATTGGTTAATGAATATCAATTTGTATTCTGTTTATCATTACATGATTGTGTAAGACAAGGATATCATAAAATTTTTATTCCATTATCTTCATGTAAATTACGAGTGTGTTTGGATGAAATTTAGTGGGATGAATTATCTAGATGTGTTTATGGGGTTAATGAATATTGTGTTCCTTGATTTCCTGGAATATTTTGTATGGTTATCATTGATGAAATCCTTCTGTACTTTTTCACTGAGGTGGAGCATGCAGAGCAACTACGTATCATATCAGCCATTCTTTATCATGAATTAGAGATTATGAAGTTGTCAAAGTGTTAGTTTTTGGCTCTAGTTATCTTTTTCTTTGGGATTCTTTTATCACATTCAGAATTATATATGTATCAATCTAAGGTAGATGTAGTCTTTTCAAGGTAATCCTCGAAGATAGTGTAATAGGTATGATGTTTCCTTGGTTTTACAGTCCATTACAGGATGATCCAAGATGAATTCTATTGGATTTTGATTCCACTTATAGGGTTTACCTCAAAGGATCAAGCATCAGTGTGGACTGATAAGTGTCCAAAATATTTTTGGATTCTAAAAAAGAAGTTGGTTAGTGATTCTGATCCTTTTCTACCAATAGTAAGAGTTTCGTTTGGGGGTTCATGCAATGCTTCACATTTGGGGTTGGGTTGTGTTCTGATGAAAAAGAGATAATACATATCTTATTAGTCCTGAAAGATACGTCACAATGAACGTAACTAGGACACCCTTGATATTGTTTCAACAGATGTGGTGTTTTTCATAAAGTTGTGTATACATTACCTCATCAACGATAGTATTTTGTTCTTCACTGATCCATGAATACTGAGCATTGTTTTGTCCCAAAATAACATGAACATGTGATAGTGGAAGTGTATGGAGTTCATATAGGATTAAGACATTGAAATTTTAAATTCACATATAATGTGGAATTTTCTATATAATTCACTAAGGTGGAAATAACATAGTGATAAATCATTTAAATCTGGTGATTCCTAGAGAGTGATTGTTGAGAATTCAACATTATATATTGATAAGGGAGATGTTTGGGGTAGAGGTTGTCTTTTTTAGATGATAGTGTAGTCATATCTGGTGTACCAGGTAGAGGATTCCCTTGGAGGAATATAAGGTGGAGTTCTGGAGAGAATGAGTTTTTTCTAGAGAGTACTGTGAGGTTTGACTAATTATAAAAATATGAGTGTTGTTTTAGGGGATGTTTTTCATTCCTTTTTCAATTCACAAGGTGGTTCTCGGAGAGTTACCTAGATTTCCAGTGGCGGTAAATACAAGAATGAAACAAATGAATCGAGATTTGAGAGGAAAGTGTTAGTGGCATCAGTTGAAGTTTGAAGTATACGATTTTGTGTTTTGATTAGTGTTTTTCTATAATATGAAGGATGAACACCATACTGTTGATGATTTTCCACAGCCGTTAGAAGATTCCCAATGGAAGTGGGAGGATATCTTGATGGATTTTTTTTACCAATTTATCTCGTGCTCAGAGAGGCTATGACACCACATAGGTGGTACCTGATCATTTTAATAAATCATACAACTTTATAGATATCTTGTATTTGATCTTTGTAGAGGTTCTTTGGAGGTAGTATCTGGATGAGGTTGTTAAAAACCATGGCCTACCAAAAATTATCATTTTTGATAGAGATCCTTTATTTACCTCAAGGGGATAGGGAATCCTCTTCTATACTTATGGTTCTCATCAATTCCTTAGAACTAATTTTCATTTGTTAATTGATAGTTAAACATAGAAGACCATCCAAACTGATGAAGATATGTTTTTATTTTGTGTCATAGATTTTATAGGTTCGTGGATGAAGAAAATATCGTTATTAGTGTTCTATTACAAATACATTTTTACTCCACCATTGGTATGAATCTGTATGAAGCCTTGTATGGCCTGCCATTCCATTCTCCGTTGTACTGTTATGGGGTTGAAGAGTTAGAAATTCATTAGCTAGAACTAGTATAGAAAATAATGGAGATTGTTTAGGTGATTATTAAGAGGTTTATTTTAGTGAATTATCATCATATATCATATACTAATCATAGGAGGATACCTTTGGAATGTTATGTTGGGAATAATGTGTTCATAAAGGTGAACCATTATCATTGGATGTGATGTTGTGGTCATGGGAGTTATATTTATCTGTTGTTTATAGGCCTTTTTAGATGTTGGATCATGTTGGAGCCATGAAATATCAGACAGAACATCCCCGATAGATGATTCAAATACCCAATGTTTTCTACAATTCATAGATCTATCATTATCATCATGATGACTATAACTTCATCAATTGGGGAGATATTATTGTTAACATTGATGGGACTCTCGCAGAGTGGCCTATATGGAACTAGGTCTACCATGAGAAGGTTTTTTTCACGTGTTCTATTCTATTGGTTTGTGTCTTGAGGCATCACAATGATGTGGAGGAGAATACCAGAGAACGTGACTCACATACACACTCTTAGTACCCTAAACCATTTGGGGGTATAGATATTTTCTTGTAACACTATTATTTTAGAAGGTGATGTCCTTTTATGGTTTATGATATTAATTTCTCTTGTTTATTTTTTTGGCTTACTATATTTTGATAGGTATCACCCCTGAGAGAGTGTTTAAGAGATGGTTACGGGGGTTTCATGGTTTCACACTATTCATTTGATGAATTTTTCTATCCCTTTTGACGATAAGATGATTGATTGTTATCTCATAGGGTGTCTTTTTGGATGAACTCATTTGGATTCTCCCCTTGGTTGGTTTTGGATTCTTAAGGATGAGAGTATTTTGATAGATATCAAATGTAAGGGACCCGGTCTTCGTGGATCTACCCTTTGATTTTTTTGAAGTCCGAGGTGCTTGGAGGAGGGCGAGAGAAAGTCTGATGAATTTTGGTCTTGATAATCGAGAACTTGGGAGGCTTCTTGATGTGTGATGGTTTAACATGTACTAAAAGGGGGTGTCATGATGTGTAATGAATCAAGCATTAAAACATAAAAAATGAATTTGTGGCACATTTTTTTATGGAATCCAAAATTGGAAATTTACATTATGTGAAAGGGGATTATATTTTATTTAATTCCCTGTATAGTGTTGTATTAATTATTTTATGCTGCTTTCGGTTTTACATAACCCTGGTAATATTGTAACTCTCTTTTTTGTTCTAGGTGTTCGATGGCCCTTTCATTATGTTATTTGGATTCTCTTTTGGGGGTGGGGGTCTATAATCATGATTCTATCTCCAATATTCATTGACTCAGATTAATTTATTTTATTTTAATTTGTAGGAAATCATAGTGATAGAATGATTTATCCCATGGATCAGAATTATATTAACCTAATAATTTCTTTAATCAGATTAAATTTTTTTTACTGATTTCATAGAGATGTTTTTATTTGTACCGTGATTATGGGTGGACTCTTGATTTTCTAGATAGCGTGAAATTAATGTTTTTTGGATTATCTTATTATTACTGATAGAAATTGTTAATGAATATAAAGCCATAATTAATTTATAATTAAATTACTCAAGAATTAAAGAGACAAGTTTAATGAATCAGAGTGTTATTGTAATTTGATGGTAATAAAATTTATACAAGTAATCATGTTTAAGAGAATTGGTTATAAAACTATATAATTTTGATTCTAGTTGGTAAAATAATTAAAGGCATGTTAAATCAATTGTTGAATTATGTTACGACTTCTTGTGATAGCTTGCTACATAGGTTTTCCATATTTGGAGCCTATGAATAATGAATCGGTTAATTTAATTTGGGATAAGAGCTAGAAGTATGATAAAAACTAAATTTTTACAAGGAATGATTTCTTCTCTTTCTTGTAGAGGCCAGGTGCCTTGTTCATTGAAGACATGGGAGATCATTGTGTGTAAGCATTTAATACCACGCTTATGATAGAGACCCCAATTACTATGTTTATTTCCTGCTTAATGTGATGGGAAGGAAGCCTAGGATAGCTGAGCCTGGAGGCCTAGTGTGATATATTCGGTAGAGGATAGATGTGATGTGAGCATGGGATTGTTGATCCTAGAGGGAAGTAGTGGTTGTTGGGGAGTGGAACCCTAGTAGTTGTGGAAATATATGACACCTGTGATGGTAGAATGCATCAGGGTATTCATGTGGGTGTTGGGGAGGACACCGTATAAGAATAAATGGGTTGAATCTAACTTATCATTTATTATAAATGTTATATTCTTGTTTGAATAAGTTATTTGGCATGTGGCCTAAAAAAATTTTTATTTGTATTCTTCTCCCCACTATTTGAGGTAGATAGTTCGGGTTACTCTACTTCCATGGGATGTGAATATGCATGTGGTATGCCATGTGCTTTCCTTATTTAGCATATCATGGTTGGATGAGTCTACTCCTCTACTATAGGTGGTGGAGAATCAATGGTAGTCCATCTACACACCATATAAAGCCCCTTTTATTTGGTAGAATTGAATGTTTTCATAGAATACCCGTAAATATATAATGTGGTGTTGTTTTTAATAAATTTTTAACCCATGGGGTTGGATATTATTGGGATAAAATATTTATTTTATAATTCTAAGAAGATGTGGACCAAGTTTGGTTATTCCTAGAGGTCCTAGAACTTTATTTTGATAGAAATGTATGGAAATATAGAAAATGATAATTAATAACTAATTTAGTTAGAAAATTAATTATCATAATGTGAAACTAATAAAATGGGATAAATTATTTAATTTAGTTATTTAAATATTTGTGTTCTTACATGATATTTCTTCTTAGTAGTGGTAGCTGGGAGTAAGAGAGTTGTTCGATGTAGTTGAGTCTGAGAATAGTAAATTTCCATGGTGCTGTTTCGAGGTATATTTTATCATGTAATTTTCTGTTTCTATATGATGTTCCACCCAGTTGTTTATGGACATTGACACCGTATGTATTCCGAGCCATTGGGGAGGGGTTCCCTAACCTCCCAAATGGAGGATGGGTGGTAGGATACCCCCCATTAGTAAGGCTTTCTTCTCATGGTAGTTACTTGTGATACTTCTCACTATGGTTTGTTTTCCCCATATATGTGTGTATAGGGATGTAATGGCTTGTGTTTATTTAACACACATGTATTCTAGATCTATTTCCATAAATAAAACTATAGGTATAATATAAATAGGACGTTATGGCCCGATGATCCTTACTCAGTGTGTGGGATGTGTTGGCCTAAGGTATAATAACTAATGTATGATACATTATACGTTTATTGTGGTTGACCCTAGAAAATTACTGATTACATTTTATTATGTTTATGTGGTGGTTTGTTGCATGGGGTACCTTTTATGGTACTTTTTACAACAATATGTGGGATAACCTTTTTGGAGTGAGATTTTAAGGATATATGATGTTTGGAAAAATCAGAAAACCACTAGGAAAGTGGAAGTAGGGTACCCATGACATTTATTAATATATTTTTGTTTTATTTTTTATTCGAGACATGGTTAGAGTAGCTATAGTGAGGCTGGTAACATAATATACATGGTAAGAAGATGAGATTGTTTCACTTATTGTTCACCGTGATTTAACATGCTTTCATTACCTTTTTCACAAGATCCATTGGGGGATCCAACTGAGTATAGAACTACATTCTCCCAAAATTTATATAAATTGTTTTGAGGTCAGGTAGACCAGGTTTGAGATTAGTATTGTTAATACTAGATTAATGTTTTCAGGAGCTGTTTAGGCCTCATAGTCACTATTTTCTTCATTTCTCTTTTGATATATACTGTTCCCTTTACATTTTAGTATCTATTACATGCCATTACTGTAACACCCCAGGTAAATAAAGAATATGACATTTTCACATTTATCCATATTTGTGAATAAAATATTAATATTACTTTAAAGGGGACTCTATGCTCAATGGCGTACCCAATACGCAACAACGAGTTTCTTGGGAATCTTATGTTGCACTCCAATAATAAAATATTATTATTTTAAATGGTAGTTAATTCCTCGTCGTTGTAATGGCAGGAATGAACAGAACTAACTACAAAATGATTATATATGTTTGTCAAATATTTTTACTTTTTACAATAAATGTTAGAGGATTAAAAATGCGAATGAATCCAATTTTAAGCGTAAACATTTTAATATTCTTTAAAAGGTTGATTAACCACCTTTTGATGGCGAACCTCTATTAAATCCACTTTTTGACAATTTTATGTATTATATTTGAGAAAATAAAATTCTTATTTAGAATCGGGACATCCAAATTTATTTTGTGTAAATTTTTGTTATTTTTCCGATAATGTTCATTTCTTTAAAGAATATTGAAAAATGTTGTATTTTAATTCAAAACCTCTTTTTAATCTAATTTATTTATATGATTAGATTATCTTGTGAATTGGTTTTAAAGTGAAAATAGAATATATTTTTACCATTTAATCCAATATTAGTCTTTGTAATTATTTTCACTTTGAAATTGGACTTAAACTTGTCTCAATCTTTTGATATATATTGTTTCATAAAAACAAGCTATTTGTTCTAACAGCAGAAATTAATTATTAAATTAATTAATGAAAATTTTATGTTTTTAATTTTTTAAAATAGAAATCATTTTTGAATTTGAAATATCAAATATATCTTAGGGTGAATTTTTGGTATTTTTCTGAAAAACTTCAATTTTTGCGGAATAGTGAAACCACTAAGTGGTAGTTAAAGAAACTGATTTTTCGTTTAAATGTAACATTTCCACTTCTGTGATTTGATTTTCAAAAATCCGACATACAGGGTTGTCATTAAGAAGTAAAATGTGGTACAATGAGATTAAAATAGTTTTTGATGAATAGTAACTTTTATGTTTCATTAATCGAGATTAAGGGTAATTAGTGTAATTTAAGGTAAAACTAATGTTTTAATAATATGAAATGACCTAGACACATGTCCTACCCTCATTTTATGTTTCATTTCCGACCAAGACAATCCATGGGTCAACATGGGGACCCTATATAGCCACTTGGGTATGAAAATGACATAAATAACTTTTTATTTAAAGTTAAAATAAAAATGAAACAAACATGAGTTGTTTTACTAAATCAATTTTTAAATGGGGTTATACAAGTCATATTTTTGACTATAAATATTAATTAGAAATTTAAAAATATTACCTACATAATGATATTTGTTTTATAATTTTTAGACATTAAATAAAATAGATTATTTATGACACCATGATGAGGCAGTGATTACCTCAATATTTAACGATTTAAAAAAATGAAAAGATAATGAAAAATATAAGACCTACACATGTAAAAAACCTATTGTATGGGTGTATTTATAACACTTATCAATTTAAACTTGAAATATATCAATTTGGGACCTTTAAAATCTGAAAATCATTCGAAAATAATGTAACATTTTTTGACACTCCAAAAGTGCCCCTCCTATCCTCTTATAAAAGGCCCCCACCTCTACCAGCTTACACACACCTCTCAAGATTTTGGATCGGCCAAACCCTTCACATTTAATCTATAAAAATCACTATCTTCATAATTGAATCCTCACATTGGGCATAATCCTTTCCAAGGAATCTTTTGAGCTCAAATCAAACAGAGTTACCCGATTTAAATGTAATGTCTTCCCTTGTGGTCTTTTGTTTTATTTTGCTTCTCCAAACCCCTAAACTCTTTTTATTAATTATTTTTTAACAAAACCAGTATCTTAAATATACTATTATTTTTTTATAATATGGATTCGAGCTACAATTTCACACACCTCCGTCTAATGGTTAAAGAACATACTGTTTCTGTGGATGGAGAATTACTGCCTCACGAAACGATGATTGTTCAATATTCTTTTAACACCTTCAATGGTGGACATTAAGATGTCACTATATTTATATATGATATATTATATGTTTATTTTTTCATTATGCTTCTGTATTTTTCATTTATGTCATAGCTTTATGGTTTCCATTATGGGTAAATGCGATATCTTCATTTTAGGAAGTGTGGACTACCGCCCCCTCAAAGTGATTTGATTCGTTAATTCCATATATGGGACGTATAAAGGATGGAATTAATGGTATTACATATTATATCCTACTGTAATTATAATATACCTTTATATAATTATTATTACATTCCATTTAATACAAAAAAAATAAATGAAAGTAGCGTTCATGCGTACATATGGCTTACCGTCTCCATGAATGGTACATTTCATTTCTTATCTCCAAATGTTATGTACTATTATAAGTACATAAATATAATGGATATATATGTAATATATTACATCTAAATTATGGATATAATTATGGATTTATAACATATATATCTCTCATTTTGTTTTAATTCCATTAATATGACAAAAAAATGAATGTAGCGTTCATGCGTACGTAAGACCTACCGTCTCCATGAACGGTGATTTTAATTTTTTTATCACCAAATGCTATGAAATAGTATAAAATGAATATTTAATGGATATATATGATATTTAAAACATCAATTATATTCTGGATATGATGTACCTATAACTACATGGAAAAATCTGTTCCAACAAGTTCAATTTTAACTCATGTACTGAACATTGACAAAAATGTCTGATACGAACTCACTTTATTAAAATATTATTATAACATTATAATATGTGATATGAACTGAATAAAATTTTTTAAAGGAGGTCCTTAAGCAATTATAAATTGACCAGATTTTATTATTCAGGAGATTAAAGAACGAACAAGACAAGTCGAAGTTGAGGTAAGGGATCCTACCCCTCTCCTTCTTTTTAAGTACACTCTTTTATATCATTCATTTTAAGCTCATCTTTATTATGATGGGTATGTTATTTTATATTAATATATCTGTATTTTTTTTATGTTCATATGATGAGAGACCCTATTTTCTCTCATAAATCCATTTTTGATGTTTTGAGTGGCGCTGTTAGGCTGCCGAATTTTCATAAGAGATCCAACCTATCTCATTCTTTTTAAGTACTATCCTTTATGTCACTTCTTTTAAGCTCAAGTTTGTTATTCTGGGGGATGTTATTTTGTAATAATCTTGATTTAAATTTTATTTTAATATTATGAGAGACCCTATTTGATCTCATCAATCCATTTTTGGATGTTTTTAAGTGGCGTCGTTAGGCTGTCGAGTTTTCATAAGGGATTTTTCATCTCACTTTTATTCTCGTGAGATTTATGCTACATTTTCTACCATTTCCACTGAGTGGTATATATACTGCCATTATTCTAATATTTATGTAATATAATTTCTTTTATGAGTATTTAAATCATTTTTGTATTGTCCTACTTTCATGGGGTGTATGTTTCGAATGATACACAAGTCGGTAAGGGAACCTTTCACCCTCCTCTTTTTAAAAGACTTCTTTTGTTGGGTCTTTTAATTAACATATTTTTATGTTGGGATATGTTCTTCTATATCCTTATTGATGTAAATTTTATGTCCAAGTGATGAAATACCCTTTTTATCTCTCATCAACTCATATTCTCAACTTTGAAGTGACGCCGTTAGGCTGTCGAGTTTTTGCAAGGGAACTTCTTAAGACAATTTTTATTCATTGGGATAAAATTTCACTCCTTGAATATGTCATTCTATGAATATGTGTGAATAAAATCTGATTTTTTACACTTAATATCCACGTATATGTAGTGTATTCATTTGTCACTCATAATTATATAATTGATTTATCCTTAATCTAAGGATACTGTCTTTGTAAGGGAATTCGTCTCGATCTCCTTTCATTGAGGCATATATTGTTTTATACGCAACTTTCTTTTATACGGTGTATAAACCCCTTTGAATTTTTCGATTATTCAAAAGGAATTTTTTATACGAAGTGGTTTAATAAACGAAAAATGGGAATGTTTTTGTTGTACGTATGCTGAGACAACGACTTCTATGCCGCAATGACCATTATTTGAGATTTGGCTTCCTCTAAAAGCCTTACATTTTTTTCAAAAATGAAAAATAAATACCATGTTTTACTTTTCTTTTATTTTGGTATTGAAAATGGTTTTCACAATGTTTTTATATCAATGGGTTGTATTGATATCTTTTTATTGAAAAGTGGAAATGTTATGTTTCATTTATGCATGTTTTATATAATATGATTATGTTATGGTTCTTGGGCATTATTATGAAGACGGGTGGTTCCGTGATAAAATAAGGGCGGTTGAGCCCGATATAGCTCTCCAATGCATTGGGTAAGGTGAAGGAGTTAAACGTTAAGTTTTTATCCGAAGAGATTTATGGAATATACTGTGATGGGTATTCCAAACGTAAACAAGAGGGTTACTCCCTACGTAAGAATGTTATGAATGCTTCAAGTTACCTTTATGGCTCATGATTTCTATGATTTATTCATGATTTGATGAGGTATGTTAAAATAATTATGTTTTATGAGTAAAGTATGATTTCATATATGGAATAATGTTTTCTTTTTGTACTTTTATATCCTTTACTGAGCTTTTTATGCCCATCCCATGTTTTTGAAATGTTTTTCATAGGTCAAGGGATAGGTGCATGATATGATGATAGTGTCAATGAAGTGTCAAGAAAGAATCCATGTTTTATTTAAAATTTGTTTCCGTTTATGGGAAAAAATGAATACTATATTTTATGTAACCACTTTCCTTAAATGTGAAATGTAATACATGATTTATGATCTAATTCACTAAAACTCTAAACCTGAAAATATCCCCAATGTGAATTATTCATTTAATTCAATATTAAGTAAGGTTTAAGGATGGGGCCGTATAGTTGGTATCAAAGGTCGGATTAGATAACTTTAGAGGTTTGGGTATTCTGTAAGCATAAGTGACAGTACCATAATGGTTAGGATTTTAGAAAGAGTCCTAGTTTTAGATAAAGTAAATGAGTAAGTATATCTTAGTGTTTATCTTACTCATTAGTACATGATGGTTTTGTTGATATACTGACACTGAAATTTCTGTTTTAGTGAATGGATGGATCTTGCAGGCACCAAAGTGACAATAGGTTTGAAGGAAACCGTGGTGGTTCTCTGATTAAGATACTTGATGAAATGGGGGATACAATAAGGATACTCGCGGATGTTATAAACCAACTTTCAAGGAGTCATGACCAACCACTTGAACCATGGTATGTTCTGTAATGCATCATGTACGAGATGACCAATCGATGTGGATGTTCAGGTAATAATTATAAAGGTAACCATTGGAGTTTATATGATCCTTACATTTGAGGTAATTATGGGTTATTATATGTTATGATGGAAAATGAAAGGCATGAGATAACCTTGAGGTTAAAATATGTTATGATTATTTTTGAAGATTTTATCTATTTTTGGTGAATGTTTTAAGAATTATATATTTTTGGAAAAAGGACAACACATAGACCGTGTGACAACCCGTCGCGTCTGAAAAAGCTACGGGAATCAAACCCACAACCAAAGTGCGACTGGTATTTATCGCCTACCACTGGACTACATGAAGTCTCTGGTTAGTTTGACTAATTCTTTATAGTTAGATGATTTTATGAATCAATAGTAAGTTTATTTTTTGTTATCTATGGAAATGATTAACCTATAATGGAGGATATGTGATTATGTTAATTACATTTCAATATGATAATTTATGAGAAACTGATGTTATTTGGAGATAAAAGTTAATTTGTACCTTGGAAGTCTATGTGATTAAATCCTTCAAATATTTGTGTTTCAATCTTATTTTGGTTTACTTTGAAGATTTTAATGGACAATTGTTTATCGAATGGTCTTCGTTGAACTTTGGGTTTTTTTGGACAAATTTTGGAGATTAAGAATAGATATTCTTTTTATAAAGGATTATACTTTGGTGGATTATCTGATCTCATACTAACAATTTTGGTTTTTGTTTTTGCCTAACAACATGGGATATATATAGTTCTCTTTTGTGGATTAGGTGATTCTCATGAAGTTGATTACAGTATTCTTAATGCGAAGAAGTCTTCCTAAATACGCGTCTTTTGGAGAAAATGTGTGTTTGATTAAGGAATCTGGTAAAAGTTGAATGTCTACATGAAAATTAAGTATGTTTCATTATGATTTAGTTAATCTAAAAAATAAATTCCTCAATGAAGAGTAACTTAAAACAAAAAAAATTTCCTGTTAACTTTTCCTACTGGGGAATCGAATATCGTTTAACCCATCACAAGTTTGTGATTTTATTATGGTAAAATTTCTCCTAGACATGTTTACTATCACTCTCCCTCAGAAAATTACCCTTTGTTTTTTTCTACATGTACATGTTTTCCTACATCGAATCCTAGTATGGGTTAACTCGGGTGACCTTTTTACTTCTCTTTCATTATTTTAAAGTGATTGTTTTACTGTCTCTTGTTCCAAGGTGGGATTTTCAATGAAGTTTCCAAGTGCAATTTTAAAATTGCGAGGACACAATTCCCAAAAGGGGGGAAGTATGTAACACCCCGAGTAAATAAAGAATATGACATTTTCACATTTATCCATATTTGTGAATAAAATATTAATATTACTTTAAATGGAACGCTATGCTCGATGGTGTACCCAATATGAAACAACGAGTTTCTTGGGAATCTTATGTTGCACTCCAATAATAAAATAATATTATTTTAAATGGTAGTTAATGCCTAGTCGTTGTAATGGCAGGAATGAATAGAACTAACTACAAAATGCTTATATATGTTTGTCAAATATTTTTACTTTTTACAATAAATGTTAGAGGATTAAAAATGCGAATGAATCCAATTTTAAGCGTAAACATTCTAATATTCTTTAAAAGGTCTATTAACAAGATTTTGATGGAGAAACTTCTTTAAATACAATTTTTTACAATTTTATGTTTTATATTTGAAAAAATAAAATTATTCTTTAGAATCGGGACATCAAAATTTACTTTGTGTAAATTTTTGGTATTTTTCCGATAATGTTCATTTTTTTAATGAATAGTGAAAAATGTTGTATTTTAATTCAAAACCTCTTTTTAATCTAATTTATTTATATGATTATATTATCTTGTTAATTGGTTTTAAAGTTGAATTAGAATATATTTTTACCATTTAATCCAATAGTAGTCTTTGGAATTAATTTCACTTTGAAATTGGAGTTAAACTAGTGTCAATCTGTTGATATACATTGTTTCATAAAAACATGCTATTTGTTCTAATAGTGGGAATTAATTATTAAATTAATTAATGAAATTTTTATATTTTTTAATTTTTTAAAATAGGCATCATTTTTGAATTTGGAATATCAAATATAACTTAGGGTTAATTTTTGGTATTTTTCTGAAAAACTACAATTTTTGATGAATAGTGAAACCACTAAGTAGTAGTTAAAGAAACTGATTTTTCATTTAAATGTAACTTTTCCACTTCTATGATTTGATTTTCAATAATCCGACATACAGGGTTGTCATTATGAAGTAAAATGTGGTTCAATGAGATTAAAATAATTTTTGGTGTATAGTAACTTTTAAGTTTCATTAATTGCGATTAAGGGTAATTAGTGAAATTTAAGGTAAAAATAATGTTTTAATAATATTAAATGACCTAGACACATTTCCTACACTCATTGGATGTGTCATGGCCGACTAATAAAATCCATGGGTCAACTTGGGGACCCCATGAAGCCACTTTGGTAGGAAAATGACATAAATAACTTTTTATTTAAAGTTAAAATAAAAATGCCACAAACATGAGTTGTTTTGCTAAAACAATTTTTAAATGGAGTTATAGAAGTCATATTTTTGACTATAAATATTAATTATAAAGATAAAAATATTTCATAAATCTTGATATATTTTTATAATTTTTAGACATTAAATAAATTAAATTATTTATGACACCATGATGATGCAGTAATTACCTCATTATTTAACGATTTAAATAAAATGAAATGATAATGTAAAATCTAAGAACTAAACATGTCAAAAACCTATTGGATGGCTGTATATAGAACCCTTATCACCTTATCCTTTAAATATATCATCATGGGACCTTTATAATCCGAAAATCATTTGAAAATAATGTAACTACTTTTGACTTTCCAAAAGTGCCCCTCCTATCCTCTTATAAAAGGCCCCCACCGCTACCACCTTACACACACCTATGAAGCCTTTGTCTCAGCCAAACCCTACCCATTTCATCTCTACAAATCCCTCTATTCATAATTTAATCCTTAAATTGGGCATAATCGTTTCCAAGGAAGCCTTTGAGCTCAAATCAAAGAGAGTTACCCGATTTAAAGGTAATGTATTCCCTTGTGGTCTTTTGTTTTATTTTGCTTCTCCAAACCCCTAAACTCTTTTTATTAATTTTTTTTGTAACCAAACCATTATATTAAATATATTAGGATTTTTTATAACATGGAGTTGATCTACACTTTCACACACCTCTATCTAATGGTTAAAGAACATACTGTTTCTGTGGATGGCGAATTACTGCCTAACGAAACGATGATTGTTCAATATTAATTTAACACCTTAAAAGCTGGCCATTAAGATGTCACTATATTTATATATGATATATAATATATTTATGTTTTCCTTATGCTTCTGTATTTTTCATTTATGGAATACCTTTATGGTTTATATTACGGGTTAACGCGATATCTTCATTTTAGGAAGTGCGGACTACCACCCCTTCAACGTGATTTGATTCATTAATGCCATATGTGGGACGTATAAAGGAAGGAATTAATGGTATTACATATGATATCCTACTAGAATTATAATATAACTTTATATAATTATTATTTCATTCCATTTAATACCAAAAAAAGAAATGAAAGTAGCGTTCATGCGTACGTACGGATTACCATCTCCATGAACGGTACATTTCATTTTTTATCTCCAAATGTTATGTACTATTATAACTACATATATATAATGGATATATATATAATATATTACATCTAAATTATGGATATAATTATGGAATTATAATATATATATATATATCTCATTTTGTTTTAATTCCATTAATATGACAAAAAAATGAAAGTAGCATTCATGCGTATGTACGACCTACCGTCTCCATGAACGATGATTTTAATATTTTTATCTCCATATGATATGGAATAATATAAAATGAATATATACTGGATATATATGATATTTAAAACATAAATACTATTCTGTATATGATGTACCTATAACTAAAGGGAAAAATATGTTCCAACAAGTTCAATTTTTTACTCATGTACTGAACATTGACAAAAACATCTGATATGAACTCACCTTATTAACCAATTATTATAAAATTATAATACGTTATATGAGCTGAATAATAATATTTAAAGTAGGTCCTTAAGAAATTATAAATTGACCAAATTTTATTATTCAGGAGATTAAAGAAAGAACAAGACAAGTCGGAGTTAATGTAAGGGATCCTACCCCTCTCTTCCTTTTTAAGTACACTCTTTTATGTCATTCATTTTAATCTCAACTTTATTATTATTGGGAAGTTATTTTATATTACTCATACTATAAGTTTTTATGTTCATATGATGAGAGACCCTATTTTCTCTCATCAATCCATTTTTTATGTTTTGAGTGGCGCCGTTAGGCTGCCGAATTTTCGTAAGAGATCCAACCTCTCTCCTTCTTTTTAAGTACTCTCATTTATGTAAATTATTTTAAGCTCCAATTTGTTATGATGGGGGATGTTATTTTATATTCCTCTTGATTTAAATTTTATTTTAATAGTATGAGAGACCCTATTTTATCTCATCAATCCATATTTGTATGTTTTAGGTGGCATCATTAGGCTGCCGAGTTTTCATAAGTGATTTTTCATCTCACTTTTATTCCCGTGAGATTTATGCTACATTTTCTAATATTTCAATTGAGTGGTCTATATACTACCATTATTCTACTCTTTGTGTAATATAATTTTTTTTATGATTATTTACATCAATGTTGTATTGTCCTTCTTTTATGGGGTGTATGTTTCGAAAGATACCCAAGTCGGTAAGGGAACTTTTCACCCTCCTCTTTTTAAAAGACTTCTTTTGTTGGGTCTTTTAATTTACATTTTGTTATGTTGGGATATGTTCTTCTATATCCTTATTGATGAAAATTTTATGTCCAAGTGATGAGATACCCTTTTTATCTCTCATCAACTCATTTTCTGAACTTTGAAGTGACGTCGTTAGGCTGTTGAATTTTTGCAAGGTAACTTCTTAACCCAATTTTGATTCTTTTGGATAAACTTTCACTCCTTGAATATGTCGTTCTATGAATATGTGTTAGTAACCTCTGATTGTTTTACACTTAATATCCACTTATATCTGGTGTATTCATTTGTCACACATAATTATGTAATTAATTTATCCTTAATCCAAGGATACCGTCTTTGTAAGGGAATCCGTCTCAATCTCCTTTCATTGAGGCATATTTTGTTTTATACACAACTTTCTTTTATACAGTGTATAAAACCCTTTGAATTTTATTATTATTCTATGGGAATTTTTTTTATACAATATGTTTTACTACACGAAAAAAGGGAATGTTTTTGTCGTACGTGTGCAGCGACAACGACATCTCCGCCACCGTGACCATTATTTGAGTTTCGTCTTTCTCTACAAGCCTTACTTTTTTTAAAAATGAAAAATAAATTCCATGTTTTACTTTTCTTTTATTTTGGTATTGAAAATGGTTTTCATAATTTTTTTATATCAATGTGTTGTATTGATATCTTGTGATTGAAAAGTGGAAATGTTATGTTTCCTATTTTCATGTTTTATATGATACGATTATGTTATGGTTCTTGGGCATTATTATGAAGACGGGTGGTTCCGTGAAAAACTAATGGCGGGTGAGCCCGATACAGCTCTCCAATGCATTGGGTAACGCGAAGGAGTTAAACGTTAAGGTTTCTCCAAAGAGATTTAGGGAATATACTGTGATGGGTATTCCAAACGTAACCAAGAGGGTTACTACCTACGTAGAATGTTATGAATGCCTCATGTTAACTTTATGTCTCATGATTTCTATGATTTATTCATGATTTGATGAGGTATATTAAAATGCTTATGTTTTTTGAGTAAAGTATGATTTCATACATGGACTAATGTTTTCTTTTTGTACTTTTATATCCCTTACTAATATTTTTATGCTCATCCCATGTTTTTGATATGTTTTTCACAGGTCAAGGGATAGGTTCATGATATGATGATAGTTTCAAGGAAGATTCAAGAAAGAATCCATGTTTTATTTTAAATATGTTTCCGTTGATGGGAGAAAATCAATAGTATCTTTTATGTAACCACTTTTCTTAAATTTGGAATGTAATTCATGATTTATGATCTAATTATCTAAAACTATAAACCTGAAAATATCCTCAATGTGAATTATTCATTTAATTCAATATTCAGTAAGGTTTAAGGTTGGGGCATTATAATTACATTTTTTGTACTTAAGTTTTATTTTTTATTGATTTTTGAGTAGGAGTTGGATGGTGGTTTTATTATATCTCTCTTTTTCATGTGTTCTCATATAGTGTAATGGCCCAAAAATATATGTTTTTTCTATACCCTTAGTGCTAGTATCCAACCTGAAGACAACAAGAGGAGGTACAAAAGTTTTAGTATCTTTGTTCTCCCATTTTCGGCCTAGGAGGGGTACAATTTGTGGGGAGGTTTATGACAATGTATGACTACTGTATATATTGATCTTAAACTAATACCCTTATACAAATATTATTCAAACATATTATCATAGATTAATATCTCTTTTTTTTACATTGATTGGGTCATGAATTATTTTATATGTGATTTGTATAATAACGGATCTAGGATTGAGGAACATAACAAGAAATGATGTTGGCATTTTATGTACATGTTGTTTGCATATCCATGATTCCAAAGAAACTAATTTTCTATGTTACATAGGAATTTATTATTGTGAAATGAATTTAATATTCATATAAAAAATGTAATATTTTAGTATTAATATATGGGTGATTTTAATAATTAACCTACTAATGATCTATAGTTAGTAGTAGTAATAATTGGTATTGAACATATTGTTGAATTGTTTTATGGGAAATGGTGTCATATATACATAGATTAAAAAATATTTAATTGTATATCAATATCAAAAGAAATTAATATATTCTCAATTATTTTTTTGGATTTTATTGATAATTATAAATATTCAACATATTAGAACCATTGCAAATACAACTAGTTTATTGAGGATTTGAGTCTAAGTGACCATGATTTTTTTCATGAAGTGATTTTAAAATGATCATATAGATATCTATTTTCAAAATATTGATCTTAAAATCATTTTTAATGGGTCATGTCATATCTTTGTTTGATAAATATTCAAATATCTATCTTTTTTATCAATAAAGAGGCTCATAAAAGAAGATATTGAACAATATTATAATATGAGGAATATTATTGAGTTCAACCATAACATTGAGAGAGTTATAATATTCAAGACTATTAATGTGTCACCTAAATACCAGATTTAATGAATGAAAACATGGTGGAAGAACATATATGTTCATTCTATATTAACATTATAAGTGACAAGATTTATAAATATCATCATATGTATTTATGTTCAGACAAAATCAAAATTTATTTTATAAAGACAGTAAATCTATGCTTGATATATTAAAAATTCAAGGTTAGCAAAACTAAATAGAAGTGGATTCTACAACCATTACACCTATAATGAAGAAAATTGGAAAATATAACCATGGATTTCATATTCATAATTCCAAATAAAAACTTATATTCAATAATACTATTTGGGTTGTATTTTATCACCTTATTAAGTCAATACATTTCACTATAATCAGTTAATATTTCTCCTTTGATCTGCTTTTGAAGGTAAATATTATGGAAGTGGTGAGGTTAAATATAGTAACACAATCAATTTTATCTTATCAGTTTATGGTGTTTACCATGAATTTCAAGATAAATTTCTAAGAAGTATTGAATATTGATTTGAACAAATGTATTATAAATTACCCACTACCATACGGTTAGTCTATAAGGACCACTCAAAACCTATAAGATATAATAAATGATTTTTTATGGATTTAAATGGTGGAAATAGTAAAATAATTATATCGTAACTTTTTCATATAATAATATCTTCCATTAAATTATTTTGGGGTTTTATTGAGAATTAATACATGGAATTAAATGAAAAAAATCAAAAATGAAAACATCTCGACCAAGAGGAAACTTGATGGGTACCTCAAACTGGAGCTGCACATTACCTGACGAACACCTCACCATATTCTATATGCTATCAAATATCTATGGGTTTCTAAAATAGTGTTGAGGGAAGACTATACTATCATATTTAATAGTGAAATTGATTTCCAAAAATTTTACTCTAGGGTAAAGAAGTCTCCTAAAACATTTAAGTGATTATTGAATTATCGTTGACCTAAGAAAAACAAACAAATGGTCATTTTATGTAATTTTTGGATATGATTTAGAGAGCATTGGTTTCATTTTATATGGTTTAAATTAACACTAAGAGATGTTGGCGATCTCAATTTGGATGAATAAGTTGAAATTTGGTTGTTAGTAGTGGTTGACATGAATTGGATATGGGGATGTCTATATTAGACTTGTTTAATTTTGATGTTATTATATGTTGGGAGTCATTGAAGATTATAGGGGTTTGTTCCATGTGGATGTGTTGGTTTTCATATGGGGTTTTTTATTATATTTATATCCAAATCCTAGATGGTTATTGTACATTCTATTGAATGTTTTTTTGGTAAGGTGGATTACGAAAGCCCAGATCATTGAATTTGGAAGGTCCAAAAATATCATCCTTCATTTATGATATGGTAGAGAATTTATCATTCCCTCTGCCAATATTGTCACGGATTCTTCAAATTGGGTCAAAACATGGAATTATTCGTCATTTATATGATTAATCTCATTGACCATCCAATTTATGGAAATTATTTTAACACAAAAACCGTCATCATCAAAAACAGATTTCATTACACAATATAGTATAAATTAACACCAAGAAACCTAAGTGAATTAAATTAGGTATAATCAGTTAAACCTAGGATTTATCCCGAGTTTTTTTGATGAATTTGATAATATAGTTTCAATGATTTAAATTTGACTGTGTTTATTTAAAAAAAATGTGAACTTTCCAAATCAGTAATTAATTTAGTTACTTAAAATTCTAAATTTTAATCAAAATTAAACATAGAAGATAATTTTCATGATAACCCAAATTAACAAGATCACTATATCACTTGCAACATGTAACCAAAATAATTAGTGAGGTCAAAGTGGAAGGTAGATCTATGAATGATAATATCTTATAAAATAATTATTTATGACTAATTAAATTGAGAAAAAATATCCAATATATCCCCATTAAATATCAATGGATCATAACATAAAAGATTTAACCCTCTATTGTTGAAAATATTTCAATGTAAGGATAACATATTCTCATTATGGTGGAATTTAGGATGTGAAAAACAATGAAATATTGAACGCTCAACTATTTTTTTAGAATGGTGAGCACATGGAACATTCATTGAAGCTAAAAATTACAATAGATTGAACGGTGTAAAACAACATTTTTCTCTTTTAAACATTATAATAAGTTCATTAGTATGAATAATAGATGAAAATAAATCCCCACTAGAAATAGATTTATTTGGAGGTCTATCCTCCAGAGAAATGACTTCTCCAAATACATGTGCAATAATGATGTTCATTGACGGATGTTGTGGTAGGTAGTCAGTCCACTTCACAGTCAATTTATAGGATATGTTTACACTGCTAATTCTCACATCCTAAATAATGGTTATGGAATATGTCTCAAAAAATATATTGTTCAAGTTATTCTGATTCTACTTTTACACTGCAGTTATCATCCCATGGAATTAATATCCAAGTGTTGAGGAGTTTCCACAAGGACCATAGAGATACTCAATGACATCTCAAGCTACATCCCTGAACAGAAATACAAATATTATAAGATTAGGGTTTCCATAAGAGGCAATGTACTAGTTGAATTTGGTCCATATGGTGAAATGAATTATCCAAGACACCACTATTGTGTTGCGTGGTGGATGGTACATTCCCTTAAATTTCAATCTCCTAAGTACGTTGAGGTCAGGAAATGAGTTACTAAAATGTTCTGTGTGATGTGTATTTTCATATTGTACCACCATCACACCTTCAGAAATGGTTGAATTTTAACTGAATCAGGCCTTACCAGGTATAATATTATTTCACCCCTCCTGATAACATGAAACAACTATACACATACAGTCCTAAACAGGATGAAAATTTGTTTACACAAAGGAATATCAAGCATGGAAGGTAAATTCTCGCCGATGTTGTCTTATTTTGGTGATCGAACATAGAAAATGAAGAATGCATCATTACATAATGAAGATATAACATACAACTAAGGAAGAGGTGATCGATATCCTTGTGGTTTTTATTGAAAAAAAATTATATAAGATGATATGAATAAGTTTTTTTATTAAGAGGCTAAGGGGATTCAAGAAACATATAATTATTAAAATTTGATTACACCTCAAATAGGTAACATAAAATTATAATGAAAACACATACCACATCAATCTAAATTCACCATAACGAGTGCCATAAATTAGAAGATTCGAAACCATTGGTCAAGACCTAAATAGTTTGTGTCATACCAATGTAATATTGTAGTCCTAGGGTTATTGAATGTGGATATTTGAACCCTTGAACTAAAATAGAAAAAAGTTGAATCGACCCAATAAAGGACCCAAAATGATATTTTATATGGATATATTATTTTTATTAATAGAAGAAGAAATTTAACATAAAAATTTCATATAAAATATATAATTATTTCGTACCATTTGGATTCATAATAGAGGAGTTCTTCAAAAAATGGTAGGCTATTATTCTAGGTCACAGATGTTGTAATAGAATATCCTATTCCATTTTTTTCAACTAGAAAAACCATAAATCCTTTGTTATTTCCTTGGAAATAGTTTAATGAAATATTAAAAAATCATTCCTCTATCTCCAGTTCAAATTTGATTATCATTTGGATTCGATCATGGATGCTACAACAATATTATTATGATGATATCCAGTTCACTCCACCATTATTTTTTTGGTTGAATGTACAAAATGGTGGTCTTAAATTGTGATTCACCAAGCGATATAGAAGGATGATTTTGTCCTAACATAATAAGAAAACTGATAATTTAAAATAAAATTCATTTCAACAAAAAATGGTGGATTTACAACCTGTCTCAAAATGTACCATGTAATATTGAAATATAATGCATAATTACAAACATGATGAAATATAATAATAATATGATAAAATTTTATAAATATAGTGTTTTTAAATAATGAATCAGATTCATATTATAATATAAATAATTCATATTGTACTCATTCAGTGGAAAATCATACCCACCAACCTGAGTTTTTTTAGTTCCGAGAAAAAAAACTTTATGAAAAATATGAAATTGAATTCCACTTTCAAAAAACATATTAATATAAACCAATAAGAAGGATAAATGATTAAAAAATAATTAAATCTTTCAAAATAATTTAACAAAAATATAGATTCACAATTTCATCTTAATACTGACACGATTCTATTGTTTAAATTCATTTCCACATTTCAACCAATTTTAATTAAGAAAGATGATGTTTTTTGCATCCCAATAATGTGGGGGTTTATTTTAATTCATTGGAAAATGATATAAATGTTACATCCCAAGTATGTAATGAATAATAGATATTTTTATCTATGCCTATTAATGAACTAGATAGTGTTTTAGAGGCTTAAAATGAAAATAAATCCAATCTTAAGCATGGAATACACTAATATTTTGAAAAGATTGTTTTACTTCCTTTTGATGGAAAACCATTTTTGAATATATGTTTTGAAAATTTTATAAACTATGTTTGTCAAAATAAACTTATTCTTTATGATTGGGACATCAAAATTTACTTTGTGTCAATTTTTGGTATTTTTCTGACAATGTTCATTTTTTAATGAATAGTGAAAAATACTGCATTTTACATCAAAACTGCTTTTTAATCTAATTTATTTATATGATTAGATTATGTTTTGAATTGGTTTTGAAGTTAAATTAGAATATATTTTTACCATTGAATCCAATGGTGGTCATTGGAATCAATTTCACTTTGAAATTGGACATAAACTAGTGTCAATCTTTTGATACTTATTGTTTCATAAAACACACTATTTGCTCTGACAGCGGGAATTAATTATTAAATTAATTAATGTCACTTATATGTTTTGAATTTTGTAAAATAGACTACATTTTTGAATTTGGAATATCAAATATAGCTTAGGGTGAATTTTTGGTAATTTTCTGAAAAACTTCAATTTTTGATGAATAGTGAAACCACTAAGTGGTACTTATAAAAACTGATTTTTTGGTTTAAATGAAATTTTTCCATAATTGTGCTTTTAATTTGAAAAATCCGACATACATGGTTTTCATTAAGAAGTAAAATGTGGTTCAATGGGATTAAAATAATTTTTTGGTGAATAGTAACTTCTTAATTTCTTAATCGCGATTAGTGGTAATTAGTGTAGTTTAAGGTAAAAATAATGTTTTAATAGTATGAGATGAGCTTGACACATGTACTACACTCATTGGATGTGTCATGGCCGACAATGACAAGCCATGGGTCAACTTGGGGACCCCATGGAGCCACTTTGGTCGGTAAATGTCATAAATAACTTTTTAATAAATGTTAATGTAAAAATGACACACACATGAGGTGTTTTACTAAAACAATTTTTACATGGGGTTATACAAGTCATATTTTTTACTATAAATATTAATTGGAATGATAAAAAGATTTAATACATCATATTATTTTTTTAGAATTTTTAGACATTAAATAAATTAAACTATTTATGACATCATGATGATGTAGCGATGACCTCATTATTTAACGATTTAAATAAAATGGAAAGATAATGTAATATCTAAGACCTACACATGTACAAAACCTATTGGATGAGAGGATTTTGAACCCTTATCACCTTATCCTAGAATTATATGAATGTGGGGCCTTTTTAATCCGAAAATCATTTTAAAATAAAGTAACTTATCTTTACTTTCCAAGAGTGCCCCTCCTCTCCTCTTATAAAAGGCCCCCACCTCTACCTCTTTTCCCACACTCCCAAAGCATTTGGCTCAACCAACCCCTGCCCATTTTGTCTCTCCAATTCCCTCTCTTACTCCTTTAAGACTCACTTTGGGCAGAAGACTTTCCAAGGAAGCCTTTGAGCTCAAACCAAAGGGAGTTACCCGATTTTAAGGTAATGTCTTCACTTGAGTCCTTTTGTTTTATTTTGCTTCTCCAACCCCATAAAATCTTTTTATTTATTTCTTTTGTAACAACTCCAGTATCTTAAATATACTAGGGTTTTTTTATAAGAAGCATTAAAGCTACACTTACACACACCTACTTCTAATGGTTAAAGAACATACGGTTTCCGTGGATGGTGAATTTATGCCTCCCGAAATGATGATTGTTCAACATTCTTTTAACACCTTAAAAGGTGGCTATTAAGTTGTCACTATATTTATATATGATATATAATATGTTTATGTTTTACTTAAGCTTATGTATTTTTCATTTTGGGTATACCTTTATGGTTTCCATTATGGGTAAACGCGATATCTTCATTTAAGGAAGTGCGGACTACAGCCCCCTTAAAGTGAGTTGATTCGTTAAATACCATATGTGGGATGTATAAAGGATGGAACTATGATATTATATATGATATTATATTGGAATTATAATATACCTTTATATCATTATGATTCCATTTTATAAAATACGAAATAGAAATGGATGTAGCGTTCATGCGTACGTACGGCTTACCGTATCCATGAACGGTGCATTTCATTTCGTACCTATAAATGATTATGTAATGTTATAAATTCACGTATATACTGAATATATATGATATATATGATATATATATCATGATATAATAGATACAATAACAACTTGTAATTATAACGGGCTTATTTTTTAATCAAGTACCAATGATCGTTAAAACGACCGTTATTAACTTAAATAATTACATAATGTTCATGACATGGCAATAAGTTATATAAAAGGAATAATGAACTTGTAAAAGGTTATTAAACAAGTAGAAATTAACTCAAGTTTATTATTCAGGACATTAAAGAACGATCGAGTCAGGTCGGACCCACGGTATGGGACTTCGTCTCAATCTCCTTTCATTGAGGCATATTTTGTTTTATACACAACCTTATTTTATATGGTGTATAAACCCCTTTGACTTTTACGTTTATCCAAAAGGATTATTTTTTATACGAAGCGTTTTAATAAACTACAAAAGGGAATGTTTTTGTCATACGTATGCGGCGACAATGACTTCTCTGCCGCCGTGACAGTTATTTGAGTTTCGGCTTCCTCTACAAGCCATACCTTCATTTAAAAAAAAATAAATACCATGTTTTACTTTTCTTTTATTTTGGTAATGAAAATGGTTTTCAAAATGTTTTTATATCAATGTGTTGTATTGATATCTTGTTATTGAAAGGTGGAAATGTTATGTTTCCTTTATGCATGTTTTATGTGATACGATTATGTTGAGGTTCTTGGGAATTATTATGAAGACGGGTTGTTCCATGATAAACTAAGGGCGGGTGAGCCCGATATAGTTCCCCAATTCATTGGGTAATGCGAAAGAGTGAAACGTCAAGGTTTCTCCGAAGAGATTTAGGGAATATACTGTGATGGGTATTCCAAACGTAACCAAGAGGGTAACTTCCTATGTAAGGATGTTATTAATGCCTCAAGTTACCTTTATGTCTTATGATTTCTATGATTTATTCCTGATTTGATGAGGTATGTTAAAGTGCTTATGTTTTATGGGTAAAGTATGGTTTCATTCTTATGTATATATGTACCCATTTTTCCTTTCCATATATTTTTATATCCCTTACTGAGCTTTTTATGCTCATCCCATGTTTTTTTGAAATGTTTCTCACAGGTCAAGGGAAAGGTATATGATATGATGATAGTGTCAAGGAAGTTTCAAGAAAGAATCCATGTTTTATTTTAAATCTGTTTCCATTGATGGGAATGAAGAATACTATCTTTATGTAACCACTTTGTTTATATGTGGAATGTAATGCATGTTTTATGATCTAATTCTCTAAAACTCTAAACCCGAAAAGATCCTCAATGTGTAATCTTGTAATAACTCAAGATTAAGTATGGTTTAAAGCTTGGGTCTTATAGTTGGTATCAAAGGTCGGTTTAGATAACTTTTTGAGTTAGAATTCTATTAAATGATTACCCAAAAATATTTTTTTTGAAATGATATAGCACTTGAAGATTACCATTTTGCTTCATGTAAGAAATGTTTGTTCAAAATGGTTTTCCGCAGAGGAAACGGGGAAGCAGTGCTAGGAAGGCATGCATAAGGAAATAACCTTCCGAATCAGCATCCTGAGATGGTCGGAATTGGAACTGAACAGTTTGTTGCAGTAATGGCACAGTTGACTCAAGCGATAAATGGTGGTGGTATCCATGCACGAGATCAGCCAGATCAACCACAGAGGAACATGTCAGTGGTGGAACATTTCATGAGGCAACATCCCCCATCATTCAGAGGATCATCTGACCTTGTTTGAGCTAAAGGGTGGATTAAAGCACTGTAGAATATTTTTGATGTCATGGGGTGTTCAGAAAATCAAAAGGTTAGTCTTGCTATTTACCGTTTGGAGGGTGAGGCAGATCAGTGGTGGTCGATGGTTAAAAATATCAGGGACGCTGATGAGATTGATGCTCTCGAATGGGATGAACTCAAAGGTATGTTTCTTGAGAAGTATTTTCCTAAGGCTGTTCTACTTAGGATGGAAAATCAATTCTTGGAATTGAGGCAAGAGGAAGACTCAGTGGCTGCCTATGAAGAAAGGTTCACTCGATTGGCAAGGTATGCTCCAAATTTTATCTGAGACCATTATAGTAAAATCAATCGTTTTTACTCTGGATTAAAGCCAAAATATCGAAGAGCATTAGCTTCTCGTAAGTTTAAAAGTTATGAAAAGCTTTTTCGATGTGCTGAGAAGGTGGAAATGGAGTTTTCCAATGATCAAGTGTTCTATAACAACCAACAGAAGAAGAGACCAAGGTGGCAGGAGAAAGGTAAGAATTCTTCAAAAAAGTCTGATGGAAAGAAAACTATGTTTCCAGTTTGTGATAAATGTGGAAAAAGGCATGATGGGGAATGCCTTCTGAATTCTGAAAAGTGCTACCGATGTTGTAAGATGGGACATAAGGCTCGTGATTGCACTGAAAAGGATCAAGGTGAAGGTAAGACCAAATTTGATTTACAGTTAGTAAAATGTTATAAGTGCAATGAGATGGGTCACTATGAAAACAAGTGTCCGACAAAGATCTTGAGTGATGGGAAGCAGTTAGACTACAAGCAGAAAGGGGTGGTGAAATTCTATGCAACTACTTCAGTAGATGTCGGGCCATCAAATGAAGTTGTATCAGGTACTTTGTTTGTTTTTCAGATTATGCCAGTGTGTTGTTTGATTCGGGGTCTACACATTCTTTCATCTCTAAAACCTTTTCTAGTAAAATGGGAATACCATCTCAAGAAATGACTCCTGAACTTTTGGTAAAAACACCTGGGGGAAATGTTGAGGCAAAAAGAATTTATAAGAATCTTCCTATCCTTATCTGTGGAAAGAACCTATTTGCAAACCTTATTGTTCTACCTATAGTAGAGTTTGATGTTATCCTGGGTATGGATTGAATCTCTATTTACCATGCTAAGATTGATTGTAGAGCTAAAGAAGTTTCTTTTCAGAAAGACTTTCAGTTTGTGTACTATAATGAACCCTTACTGTTGATAACTTATCAAGAGGTCGAGAAACTTGTAAAAGATGGAAATGAATGTTACCTTGCACACATCATTGAAAATAAAGGAACTGTTGAAATTAATGATGTGCCAGTGGTAAATGAGTATCCTGATGTTTTTTCTGATGAGTTCCCTGGAATAATACCAGATCGGGAAGTTGAGTTTACTGTTGAATTAGTTCCTGATGCTAAGACAATTTCGAAACCCCCTTATCGAATGGCTCAAATTGAACTTTTAGAGTTGAAGTAGAAATTGCAATATTTATTAGAGAATGGTTTCATTAGACCTAGCACATCACCTTGGGGTGATCCTATTTTATTTTTTAAAAAGAATGATGGTTCTATGAGACTTTGAATTGATTATAGAGCCTTGAATAACATCACTGTTAAGAACATATATTCTTTGCCTTATATCGATGATTTGTTTTATCAGCTCCAGGGAGCTCAGTTTTTTTCATAGATTGACTTCAGATCGGGGTACCATCAACTGAAGGTAAAGGAGGCAGATATTTCGAAGACCGTGTTCCGTACGAGATATGGCCATTATGAATTTGTAGTAATGCCTTTTGGGCTAACCAATGCACCTGCGGTATTCATGGACTTAATGAATAGAATTTTCCATGAGTTCTTGGATAAGTTTTGGTGGTTTTCATTGATGATATTTTGGTGTTTTCTAAAAGTAAAGAGGAGCATTAAAGAAATTTAAGGGTTATCTTGAAAACCTTAAATGAAAAGAAACTGTATGGAAAATTCAGCAACTGTGAGTTTTGGTTGCAACAAATTTCTTTCCATGGTCATATTGTTTCTAAAGATGGAATGACTATTGATCCTGCAAAAACAAAAGTTGTGGAAGAATGGCCAAGACCCACAAATGTAACTGATATTCGTAGCTTCCTTGGTTTGGCAGGCTATTACCAAAGGTTTGTTAGAAATTTTTCACGGTTATCTAGTCCAATGACTAAGCTAACTCGGAAGGGTGTTAAGTTTATCTGGACAATAGAATGTGATGATTGTTTTCAGGATTTGAAAAGAAGATTGGTCAATGCTCCAGTTATGGAACTGCCTTCCAGGAATGGTGAGTTTGTTATATACAGTGATGCTTCATTGAAAGGACTTGGTTGCGTCCTAATGCAGAATGATCAGGTAATTGCTTATGCTTCACGACAGTTGAAAAATCATGAGGTAAATTACCCTACACCTGATTTGGAATTAGCTGCTGTTGTTTTTTGCTTTAAAAATTTGGAGGCATCATTTGTATGGAGTAAAGTGTGAAATATATACCAATAACAAAAGTTTGAAGTATATATTCACTCAGAAAGAGTTAAACATGGGGCAGAGGACATGTCTGGAATTTATCAAGGATTATGATTGTACAATTCATTACCATCTGGGAAAAGAAAATAAATTGGCTCATGCTTTGAGTCGAAAAGGTAATGCTTCTTTAGAAATATTGTTTTTGGAACGTAATCCTTTGAATTCGGAATTTCAAATATAGCTTAAGGTGAATTTTTGGTAATTTTCTGAAAAACATCAATTTTTGATGAATAGTGAAACCACTAAGTGGTACTTATAAAAACTGATTTTTCCATTTAAATAAAATTTTGCCATAATTGTGTTTTGAATTTCAAAAATACGACATACATGGTTCTCATTAAGAAGTAAAATGTGGTTCAATGGGATTAAAATAAATTTTTGGTGAATAGTAACTTATTAAGTTCTTAATCACGATTAGTGGTAATTAGTGTAGTTTAAGGTAAAAATAATGTTTTAATAGTATGAGATGAGCTTGAAACATGTCCTATCGTCATTTTATGTGTCATGGCCGACCAATAAAAGCCATGGGTGAACTTGGAGACCCCATGGAGCCACTTTGGTTGGAAAATGACATAAATAACTTTTTATTAAATGTTAAAGTAAAAATGACACACAGATGAAGTGTTTTACAAAAACAATTTTTAAATGGGGTTATACAAGTCAAATTTTTGACTGTAAATATTAATTGGAAATATAAAAAGATTTCCTACATCATAGTTTTTCTTTTATAATTTTTAGACATTAAATAATATAAATTATTTATGAAATCATGATGATGCAGCGATGACCTCATTATTTAACGATTTAAATAAAATGGAAAGATAATGTAATATCTAAGACCTACACATGTACAAAACCTATTGGATGAGTGTATTTAGAACCCTTATCACCTTATACTCGAATTATATCAATGTGGGACCTTTTTAATCCGAAACTCATTTTAAAATAAAGTAACTTCTCTTTACTTTCCATGAGTGCCCCTCCTCTCCTCTTATAAAAGGCCCCCACCTCTACCTCTTTTACCACACTCCCAAAGCCTTTTTCTCGGCCAACCCCTGCCCATTTTGTCTCTCCAATTCCCTCTCTTACTACTTGAAGCCTCACTTTGGGCAGAAGACTTCCCAAGGAATCCTTTGGGCTCAAACTAAAGGGAGTTACCCGATTTTATGGTAATGTCTTCACTGGAGTCCTTTTGTTTTATTTTGCTTCTCCAACCCCCTAAATTTTTTTTATTTATTTCTTTTGTAACAACTCCAGTATCTTAAATATACTAGGGTGTTGTTGTAATAAGGATTCAAGCTACACTTACACACACCTACATCTAATGGTTAAATAACATACGGTTTCCGTGGATGGTGAATTTATGCCTCCCGAAACGATGATTGTTCAACATTCTTTTAAAAACTTAAAATGTGGCCATTAATATGTCAATATATTTATATATGATATATAATATGTTTATGTTTTACTTAAGCTTCTGTATTTTTCATTTTGGCTATACCTTTATGGTATCCATTATGGGTAAACGCGATATCTTCATTTAAGGAAGTGCGGACTACCGCCCCCTTAAAGTGAGTTGATTCGTTAAATACCATATGTGGGATGTATAAATGATGGAACTATGATATTATATATTATATTATACTGGAATTATAATATACCTTTATATCATTATGATTCCATTCTATAAAATACGAAATAGAAATGGAAGTAGCGTTCATGCGTACGTACGGCTTACCGTCTCCATGAACGGTGCATTTCATTTCTTACCTCTAAATGATTATGTAATATTATAAATGCACGTATATACTGATTATATATGATATATATGATATATACATCATGATTATAATCCTTGATATAATGGATACAACAACAACTTGTAATTATAAAGGGCTTATTTTTGACTCAAGTACCAATGATCGTTAAAACGACCGTTATTAACTTAAATAATTAGATAATGTTCATGACATGGAAATAAGTGATATAAAAGGAATAATGAACTTGAAAAAGGTTCTTAAACAAGTATAAATTAACTCAAGTTTATTATTCAGGACATTAAAGAACGATCGAGTCAAGTCGGACCCGAGGTATGGGACTTCGTCTCAATCTCCTTTCATTGAGGCGTATTTTGTTTTATACACAACCTTCTTTTATATGGTGTATAAACCCCTTTTACATTTATATTTATCCAAAAGGAATCTTTTTTATATGAAGCATTTTACTAAACGACAAAAGGGAATGTTTTTGTCGTACGTATGCGGCGACAACGACTTCTCCGCCACCGTGACCGTTATTTGAGTTTCGGCTTCCTCTACAAGCCATACCTTCTTTTTGAAAGAAAAATAAATACCATGTTTTAATTTTATTTTATTTTGGTATTGAAAATGGTTTTCATAATGTTTTTATATCAAGGTGTTGTTTTTATATCTTCTGATTGAAAGGTGGAAATGTTATGTTTCCTTTATGCATGTTTTATGTGATATGATTATGTTGAGGTTCTTGGTCATTATTATGAAGACGGGTGGTTCCGTGATAAACTAAGGGCGGGTGAGCCCGATATAGCTCTCCAATGCATTGGGTAACGCGAAGGAGTGAAAAGTTAAGGTTTCTCCGAAGAGATTTAGGGAATATACTGTGATGGGTATTCCAAACGTAACCAAGAGGGTTACTACCTACGTAAGGATGTTATGAATGCCTCAAGTTACCTTTATGTATTAGGATTTCTATGATTTATTCATGATTTGATGAGGTATGTTAAAGTGCTTATGTTTTATGGGTAAAGTATGGTTTCATTCTTATGTATATATGTACCCATGTTTCCTTTCCATATATTTTTATATCCCTTACTGAGATTTTTATGCTCATCCCAAGTTTTTTTGAAATGTTTTTCACAGGTCAAGGGAAACGTGCATGATATGATGATAGTGTCAAGGAAGTGTCAAGAACGAATCAATGTTTTATTTTAAATATGTTTCCATTGACCGGAATGAAGAATACTATATTTATGTAACCACTTTGTTTATATGTGGAATGTAATGCAAGTTTTATGATCTAATTCCCTAAAACTCTAAACCCGAAAAGATCCTTAATGTGTAATCTTGTAATAACTCAAGATTAAGTAAGGTTTAAGGCTGGGGCCTTATAATAAATGTTGGTGGGTTAAAATTTTATCCTCAAGACGAGTTCTTGTGTTTTTTATGTTATTATTCAATGGTAACTGAAATTTCAGTCTTCCAAGTCAACACATATAGTGATATTTTGTTGATGACACATATGCTCAAGGAAATTAAGGATCCGAGTAAAAGTCACATACTCAAGCATAATATTGAGTTAACTAAATCAAAAAATATCAAATTACAGATAATTGAGATATAATTACCTACTCATTTCCCAAAAAACTGGTGAGTCATATTCAACAAGTGTCTACAGCCATACAATAGGTTAATCCATTCCACTATGTACAAATTTATATTTATATTTTTACTAGTTTTTTATGTACTCATGTTAAAATTAAAATGATCTCAAATATTATACTTTTTATTATAGTTACTCAAGTACAAAAACAAATATCCCATAATCCAATGGATGTACATTTGTATACATTGATAAAATATGATGAAAAACTTATCGGTGATAAATCACATCAGAAAATTTCACCTTACAAAAGCAATTCTTGTGTAGATAAAAAAGTGATGAAAATTGACTCAATGGATTTAAAACCTTATTATATTTAGTTTTGATTTTTGAAAAATATATTATCATTTAAATGGTTAGTGATATTATATATTCCTTTCACACACATTGTGTCACTTTTTCCGTTAATAATTTTTCTGCACAAAAAATAAACATTTTATAATATAATGTCCCCCTAAAATTGAAAAATAGTAACCCAATGTTTTATGAAATGAAAATTCAGAAGGGTAAAGTTATAAGAGGGGATATTTAAAATTAATTTTATTGAAAAATAGAAAAAAGTAACATGTAAATTGAATTTTAGTTTAGCGTTTCTATGAATTACTAATTTAATCTCTATGTCACTTAGAGATTCAACATTAATGTTGATATATTTGGGAGGAGTTTCTTGATGAATGATACTTATGAGGAATAAAGTTCTACCCAATTTTTTTCTTCTTAAAAAAAGAATAATTAGAACCCATTAAAAATACTATTAGTTCAACTTAATAAGAAAAAATATAAAACACTGAACAAAATATTCCAATTTCATTTTTTCATAACAAAGACTGATACCAAGAATATGAATAAGAAATAAAAATAAATATATTTATATAAATTATGAAATATAATTAATTGTAAAGAAGAAAATATTATAAGGAATATGTATAGGTCATATTTTAGGGGAAGGTGAACTCCCACGTATCTCTTCGGTAACAGGTTCGAGTCACGAAGCATGACTTCTACTAATGGGGTTTTTCGCATGACCTATGGTGTTCTATTTTGATAAATTTTAATTGTGGGATAATATATATTTCAATTTTGTTATATACTGATTTTTAGAAGATAATAACACATAATAAAATCAATATATATATATATATATAATAGATAAGAGAAGAAAGTTGAAAAAAATTGTAAAAAAGTGAAATAATAATCCAATTTTTTTCTAGTTCTTATAAATAAATATGAAGTTAAATTAAATAAAATTCATTGTGATGCTAGGTTTCTAGGAATAATAGAAATATATTAACATAATTAACTTGACTTGGACCCCCCATTACATACCCAGTACAAGTTTTTAACACATTAATGATTTTATACTCAACAAATTCAATTATATTGAGATTAAATATAAAAATTTAATTTTGGAATGGTTTAGGATATAATTTTAAAAAAATTGAGTCTCAAGTATTCGTATAATCCATTAGAAAATAGCAACTATCCATAAAATTTATTTATTATTTTTTCATACCACAATAAGTTGAATTCCCTCATCATTGTATTTCAGTTATGATAGAATTAGAATAATATGTTCCTTGTAATACCCAATGAATAAATACATAAGTGTAGTTGGTACGATACTGATTCAGGAATGGGATGGTTGGTTTTTCGTAACACATAATGGGATCTTGAATCAAAGTCAATTTACTCATATAAAATTTAAAATGGAATTGATTATTATGGAAAATATGTTTCAATATCCAAATTTTCTATTTTTGTAATAGAGGATTGCACAAACTCATAGTTTAAGATTTATCTGAATGGTTCAGTGATTTTTTGTTTCAAAAAATGAATATTGGTTAAATAGTCAAGCCACATATTCCAAGATGTTAAATTACCTTTATTATATAAATTATAAACCCATTTCCTCCCAATTTAAACACACATTAGTATTTTTATCAGGATCCTTATGATCACATTCAACATTCCGTAACCAATTCACCACATTTTCCACCAATGATTTCATTGATTCTAAATATTTTCTTTTCTATTTTCTATTTATTTTGATGTCTGCAATGGTTTGGGAATCAGTTGTTCTGGTTATTCATTATTTTCCCCAATATTGGAAATATAAATTGTGTGTAAGTGCTCATGTGATGTGTGTGAGGAACAAAATTCTTATATCAATGTTGAGCAAGGGATATCCTAAGTGGAGATGAGTTTCAAAATTAGTTATACGGAATGTAGTTCCAATATTACTGATAAAACTACATAATTTATAAGAACCTTTTATTAACCCAATATACCATGTAATGGATATGTATCATGATATAATAGGTGTTTATCTATATGATATATTCTAGGAGGATAATAATGTTTTTATAATTCCACATAAAGATGATTACATTGGCCTTACTGGGAATGGAATTCATTATATGTTGGAATATTTAGTATATATTAGGTGTTAAAACACTGTTGTTTATTGGGTTTCTGGTAATCCCTTATTTATAATGTAGTATGGTCATTTTAATTTACACATGATTTATACTAGTAGATGTGGATAGTGGTTTACTATGTTTTGATCTATTAATAATGTTGAATCCATAAATGTGATATTCGGGGTGAGAATAGAGAACTTGTGTGAGAATATAGAATTGGTTTGAGAATATGATGTGTGTGCCTAGGATAACATAATCATGTATCCAATAATGGTGCCAAAATTATTTCGTGCCCAAATTTACCCAATGGTACCAATAGTTTCTTATAGCATTGAATTATATGATGAATGCATAGAGAATTATAAAGAACCTACAGAAAGTTATTCTGTTGGTTTTTTCCTATGAGCTGGGAATATTTGATATCATTTTACATGGATATAAAAAAACTAATAGACCAAAGTTAATTCAATTTGGAAGAATTATTTCATCACATGTTGTTTCATGGGGTTTAATAGAATTAGACAAGTGGATATTGGAATTAAACAAGTTGTGGTTGGATGTAATTTTAGTATGGAATGTTTTATTGAATATGGGGTTTTTAATTGAGGAAATATGTTTTGTTGGATGAAATTTTTGTTAGTTTTCCAATGGAATCTTAGATTGTCATTGTTCCATGTATTTAATGTGTTTTTATTTTGGGGATTAAAATTGATCAATGAGTTTACATTCTATGGTGGTCCACAAAAAATAAAATACTTTATAGAAGTAATGGTTGGGTATTTTCAGGATTATGGATACAATTTTTATAATAAATGAAATAGTTTCATGAGTTTGGATTCTATGGAACTTATTAAGAAAAATCTCCTCGACATACCTAGTGATGAAATCATGTTTATTCCTAAGTATTTCATCATCCAAATGTGTCTTGATTTCTCTATATGGTTGTAGTTAACATCAAGATACCTATGATAAATAATTTTGGTAAAATTATTTATTCCTCGATTTTTTTATGGGTTTATTTGATTAAATTATTTAAATGGATGAAATTTATTAAACTCATGAGTGTTTCCCTCAAAAAAATGATAAAATAATAAATAACATGATGATTTATTTATTTACCTCTCTATCAATGATAATCACCTATAAACATGGGGGATAATGTTCATGACAACTCAACGGTATAGGGTCATTCTAAAAGACAGAATGTGTAACTTAACATTTAGTGAGGTTGATGGAGAAGGTTGAACGTTGAAAAAAAATATCAATTAAAATTATTTTTATGAATTATTAGAATTATAAGTAATATATAATTCAATCCCATGAATCTTCCACTAGTAAATCCATATAAAATTAAAAAATTTAATGATTAAAATATTTTATTTTAAAATAGATGTATATTCATTAAGGCGGAGTTGAAGAAGTGATAAAAATGAAAATAATGAACAATCTACAATTGTGAGAAGTATTTCTCCCTTAGTTATGTGAATAAATTCACACCATAAAGAGATAGTATGAAATTGAATAAAAATAATATATAATGATTTGAATAACATGTTTTATTATTATAATAGGGGGATTGATGAAACATAAAATTGATTAAATGTCATTACAACATCAAATTGGTATCATAACATTATATTGAAAATCTTAAACAAATCCTTATAAATAATTCATCATCACTACATGAAATTTGAGATTCGTAAGATATTGGTTTTATCTAATATATTACATTTTTTCCTTATTGATTATGTTTGGTCTAGGGTGTGGAGAGTTTGTAGAATGTGTACTTTTCCATTTTGGGCCCCAAATTAGAGCCATCATGGATCCACCAAACAGAGGTGCTGAAATGAGATTTCTTGATTTCTGAAATATTTTGTTCCAAAAATGATGATATTTATTCTATGAATACACAAAAATTTACTCCAAAGTGTCATCACATTTGGAATTATATAATATAAGTCAAGGAAAATGTTTTGGGATGTTATTCCGGGCCATTGAATCTGGTCAAGATTTTCATCTTCCACATGGGCCTCCTATAACTCCCTTTAATCCTCTAAATTAGATCTAGATATTGTTTAAATGAAATTTCCTAATAAATAGCATATATTATTTGGTTAAACATGATCTTTAATGGCTTTGGATAATGTTCGTTATAGTCATTTTATTTATTGTTTTCTAGTTCACTTCGTCCAAAATTTTTTATGTTGAATGTTCCAAATAGAGGTATTCTAATGTGAATATACATGTTCTCCAAAAGGGTGAATTTTTACATTTGGAATGGAAATCCCGGAAATTAACTATCAAATTCAGATCAATAACAATGGGTTATTTAAAATTTGTCTCAAAATGCACCATATAATAGTTCAGTTTATGTAGAAATTACAATAATGATGTGAAATATTGGTGAATTTATAAACTAATTTAAAAATAATTTAATGAAAAGGGGCGAACATAAAAATATATAAAATAAACAATTAATATTTGCATCATTTTGTGGGAAAATGAAAATTATAATTATGTAACTAATATCTATCATAACAAAGTACATGACAGAAATAATCATATCTGATAATAATAAATGAATCCCTAACCTATATTGAACCAATGATTCTTTGATATATACAAGATCAATATACATGTTGACCAATAAAATGTAATATGTAAATAAATAAATTAAACAAATCCTGATATGTGGTCCTTCCCAAAAACCCAAGTCCTCACCTCTAGTATCATGATCTTACTAATTATTCTACTAAATAATCACATTCCATTTATCAATTAGACAATTTTTACCTAAAACCAATTGAGTATCGACTTGGGTAGAAAAGTGAAATTTCAACTTCTGTAGTGTGTGATTACAAAACTCAGTAGGGAACCACCAATAAAATTATTTAAATACTGGAAAAACTATTATATTATTATGATATATTGTATGCTATATTAAATAAATTGGTTATATGAAATAAATAATTAAATAAACTAATATTGTATCTCATTTCCATGATCTCGATCATATATATAATATTAGTTCATTTTGGGTGTGTCTTTGAGTAAGTCATGATTTCAAGACCACTATATACATACACTGTTCTATGTTGTAACATTGTATTGACTATTTCGTTGTCCAAAAGGCTCATAATTCATTAATAATTTTTCACGATTAGGACCCCCCAAATAATTGTAATATATTTGAAATCCATGTACAATTAATGTATTGAAGATGATTCTATGGTCTCCCATTCAATCAGTTTATAAAACCACATACATATGATAATGAAATATGGTCATATCCTAGATATTATGGGAATTTCAGTCCAAAACATACAACATCATCTGGCTGAACAGATCGTATTCTATGGATTACCTATAAAAATAATAATAATTATTATAATAATAGAAATTACAATCCTCAAGAATGAGTAGTGAATTGAAGTCTTGTGAGGATTCCCTACGACCTTTGGCATCAAGGATTTTATATAGAAACTGAGGTCAAATCCAAGGAATCTTGAAAATTCTTATGTAGATCAACCAATGATTCCCATGAATCCCATATATGTATTTAGGATGACATAATCTCATCAGTATTACCACACTTTTATCTCACAAGGCTCATAATAAACATCCTAATAACCAAATCTGAGAATTTTCAACATCTTAAAGAAATTACGTCAGACCCATATTCTTGGTCCTAAGAATATTCCCTGGGAATCTATAACATCATAAAAAATAAATATTATAATGAATATATGAATTTTTTTTCCTGATATTAATCATAACCATCTCAACTCTATCTAAATCCTCCCAAGATCACAACATCGGAATGAGTTCTATAGATACACTTTTTACCATATCTACCCTATTTCATACTCACCCACATCGGGTTTTCCTATCATAAGAGTTCCTAATGGGGTCCCCAAGGACACTGTATTGGAAGTATACACTTTAAGGGATTGATGGGGTCAATATGAAGCAAATACTCACAATTTTTATTTTTTAGGACATCACAACGTAGGGTGTATGATACATGGGGTCCCAAGTAGAACAATTCAAATTATGGTCAAAACCAAGGACATAAGGGTAACACTTCAAACAACCATGTCCATAATATATTATGGCCTCAACGATCTAATATTGAATGTTATATATGATACACATTAGATATAACACACACTCCATCTTTATTTCCTAAGGGTAACTATGACAGTAGAGTCACTCAACCTAGCTATATGATCCAGTTGACATTATAGTTTCCCAAGGGTAAACTAAAATGACCAAATCAGGCCACTATGTTCATGTAATATAAACACACCCTCTCTTATAAGATTTAATGAATTTATATGGAAGGGATACTAGAGATAATATAATTCAAAAATTTATTAAACACCACTCTAATAGATTAAGTTCCAAAGCCTTATTAATATTTCATTTCTCAACCATCAATGGAAGATGTGTTAAACAAGTGCATTATTTCCATTGTTTCCTAGGTATATGAGTCTAATATCTCTTAATTGGCCATGTAAATTTTCAAATTCAATATAAAATTAAACTAATTAAATTAAATTAACCTATTAAATTAATTAAATATCCTTGTTTTTTTAGTGCTGAGACTATTGTGACCCATAGTTTTAATATATAGATATTACATATTATTTGGTGAATATCCAACACATATCATTATTCTAAATAAAATAATTCTAATGTTCTAGTTTCATTGGAATAATGTATATAGAAATTACTATTCAATAATAGAATCTAATTATGTTCTTCATAACATGCTCTCTATATATTCATATCATTCGTAAAACTATTCATCATAACATGGGGAATGAAAACAAAACAACGAGTTATCTTGGAATCTCATTCTGGGTAAAAATAGATATATTAATTATTACATAAGCACAAGATGGGAATAATGGTATGAGTACTTGAGTTTATCATTTGAAATTCATACCCTACATATTTGTTATCATAAAACTTTGTCATGGAAGAATTTTTTTAATTTCCGGAAAAATGAATCATAAATTATTTTAAGACTATGATCCATTAGATCATAAAATTTTCTTATTATTTGGAAATGTTTAATACACATAATCGTAGAAAATAAAAAACAATAATAGATAATTTTTCACTCTAAAAACTGTCATTATATATTAGGTTAAGTCCTTAATCCATCGTAGTTATCATTGATCACTCCCAAGACTACAATAGTTCATGGAGTACGTCACTTACTAGTTTCACTCCCCATTATCGTCTTATGTATCTAATGGGTTACCAATTTTATCCCAATGAATTAGATTATTATTGATTTCCATGTCCACCCAACCATGGTATATACATAATCCCCATAAATGGTTAAAAAATTACCATAATCATTAGTTATAGCATTACCACCATCAATAGTATTAATGTAACCAAATTAATGTAATAAAAAATCATAAATTGTTTAGTCACAAAAAAAAACAATTATCACATCATCATATCATAACCATGAAAAAAAGGAAATATGATTTATAAATATTTCTTATATTCATCATAGAATAACTCGTGTAAAATAAAAGGGATTCATATATATATAATCAATATATAAAATAACCATATCGGAAAAGAGTATGGATTCTATCATTGGATTATATCTTCCAAAAAACATAATTAACAAAAAAAACATTCCATCATATATGAAAATTCTTTTAAAGGATCACTGATTTTTTTATGAAAATATCATCCTTACATTAAGAAAATAAATTGTAAAATTTATATATTTTACAAAGTATTGTGGAAATAAGTTTCATGGAAAATATAATTTTTTTATTTTAAAATATTATTCAAAAAATAATTATTTTAGGTAAGTGTACCATTTATTTCATGTTTTAAAAGTTAAAGAAAAACATAGTTAAATTTTTTGGTAGAAATATGTAAAAATTACCTTATTTTAAAATTATAGGAATAATCATATGAAAAAAATTTATATAAGGCTAATGATGTATAAAAATTACTATTTAGAATAACAGGATAATTTTTATGAAATATATAAATTAGTTTTAATCATCATATATATGGTTGAAAATTGTTATTTGATTGAGGACAGAAATACAATACATTATATATAAAAAAATATTTTATCTCTCTTTTGTGAATAAGGTGGTGAAATGAAAAGGAAATATTATATTTTACTGAATATAAAAATGATTATAAAAAATTAATTGGTTTACTTAGATATGTATAATATAATATATTCAAATGTAAAATTGACCGTAAACCTTCCCAATTAAAATAAGATTGAAACATAAATCTATTGCTACTTTTAGTAACATTTTAAACATAAGACTAATGAATGAATTAATATAACATGAAATCATAAATCCCATTAAAATTTATTGTAATAATAATAAAATAAATTCTTGTAAATTATATACACTATATAAAATAAAATAGTGGGGAATTTGCCACGTGTAAGACATAAATAAATGTTTGATGACAACCCTTTACCTAAGCTAAAAAATACATATCACACATTGGAAGATGTAATATAATTAATATTTATTATAAATATTTGACATAAAAAAATAATATATACCATAACATATAGTATTTTATTATAACCTTTTATCTCCAGTTTTTTATGAATTCTTTTTTAAAAATACTTGTTTAGGTGATAGCTACTTTGAGTTTTACATATCGTTGGGTATAAGAGTTTTCCTCCATGTACACTAATAAGTGAAAAATAATATATATAATTTTAATAATGGTATAATTATCATATATAATAAATATATATTTGTTTATATTCATTCATAAAATGTGAGATATAATATTGAATTAAACTGATAATGAAGATGATAGGTCATACATACACATGAACACTATATTCATATTTTGTCTGATTGATAAAAGAAATTTAAATAATAATTAGCAGTTAAATAATAATTATTATATCACATATATCATAAATATTCAATAAATAAATCCATAATACCAAATTAGTAAAATATGAAAAATGAATCACATTTATTCAAACATGTTGTAGCCTACACATACACCCATGAAAAGTTATCATTTTCAGAATGCTTGGTATATAAGACAGTAGATATGATATTATCATTAAATGGGTACAATTATTTCATAATAATAAAATAAATTCATTAAACATCATTATTTCCTCTAATAAAAAATGGTAATATCGATTAAATTGAGTCTTTTTGTGGAGGTAATGAGTAATACGTACATCGAATTGATACATTCAAATAACCATTTATGTAAATAGGTTGAATGAATATGATTTAATACTCATACAAAAAATAGTAACATTATGGAAAATGTATTAATTATTTATCATTTAATATAATATATTTATATGAGGTAGAAGAATAAGAAAAATTAATGTGATTTGATAATGCGATTAGCGGTACTTTGAATGAAATCCATTATATATCATCATAAGAATACTAGGATTAGTATTTTTTAAATACACACATATATAAAATGATTATAAAGATTTTTAAATTATATTTTTAGGTTATGGTCTAGCTAGAAGGATCAATATTTTATAAATGATAGAATGTATCGTTTCCCTTTTAAATAAATTTCCTTTTTGGATAAAGAGTATTGGTTTAAAAGAATATGTGTACTTATTTACTATCAATTAATCAATATATTAATATATAATATGAATTTTTTTTTTATATTTCATTAATTAGATAATCTTATTCATATATTCTAATTTAATGGTTTGGTTACCATACTCATATGGAAATAAAAATATTCTATGGTTTGTTTAGGTTCATTTTTTTATCATATATATAATTAGATATAGTGTTATCATAAAATAATGGTTGATTAATTCTCCTCCAACCCCATTTAATAAATTCCATCCTTGATATTTTATCATTCTATTTATAATCATGTTTTTGATATTTTGATTTTTTTAAAACCCACATGATAACAAGGATAAAAAAAAATCATCCTAAAAGTAGGTAAACAGAAATAAAATGATCAACCAAAAACTATGTTTATATATTGGACAAAATAAGTTGGATTTGAAAATATAGTCCTGGAAGAGAATACTAACTTACAAGTACTAACAGTGAGTGAGAATGAATATAGAAAAGAGAATGTTAAAAATAAATAATTTTGGAATCAATTAAGGGTAAAAATACATTGAATTCATCAAAATAGATGGTTATACGATAGAATTATTGGATCAAGATCATATTATTAGAGATTAAGAAATAATTTAACATCTAGATTAATCATAAATGGAAATAAAATTACATTGAAATTGTAATTTCATTTCATAATAAATTTCCACCATATTATAATCTATTTCTCCAAGAGATGACTATTCGGGATGAATTTTTCATTCTTCATGCACTGAAAATTACTTCTAATGAATAAAAATAATATAAATTATATTTTCCAATCCTTATACATTAACCAAAAATAATTTTTTTTTTCACATTGTATGCTAATTTGAAAATTAATAGGCCATTAAATAATGTAAATAAATACAAAATATTCTATAATCACAATTAAGGTTCGACATATAATTTTTTATAAATAACCCTTCATCCTAAATTATATTAGAACATTAACATTGTAAAATGTTTTATCCTCAAAAGTAATCTCAAACATTTTATCTTACATCTCCAAAAATTTTATTTTATTTATACAATGTAATTATTTCATGTTAAATAAGTTGTTGAAAATAAATGATACATATACCCCAACCCAGTGAAACATATCTGAAATATTAATAATTATAATGATAAATCATATTATAGAGTTTTAATATACTGAATTACACTATGATTTCATAAATAAAATTTATATACTAACCTAAAAGCTAATTTTTATCATGATTGGAAATAAAACTTAAAATATAAAATTTCCAATGGATCAATTTTTTTCCTTAATTACTATAAAAATACCACCACCAAATATTCTATAATTAACATAATAAAAAATTATATAAAAACCCCAAAGGATTATTTAAAACTAAATAGAGTATTCTACAAAATACCTCACAAAATACTCAAATCACCAGAAAATATAATCATGAAAAATGTTATTTTGTGGCTTATAATCATATAATCAAACATAGAATTATAAACTCAATATTGTGCACATAACATCCATGTTTACCAAAAAAACATATATTCATCAAAAAATTATTAAATTTTTGATTTCTAATACAAATTCACATGCTACTGAATATATTCCCTAAAAATTGAAATTCAATAACCATCATCAATGATAACCTAAATCACTTTTTAATAAATTAATAAATATCAGGGTCACAAATACTATCATTCCAATGAGAATCATATATTATTACAACTAAAATTATTTTTTACAATTGAAATTTAAACATACGTAGTCATTTCATGACATAAAATAACTTTTTAAAACAAAAATATAAAACAATTCACATTATTTTTCCTTCGTTGGCCTAGGACATAACCATAAAATTTGGGATTTGGCATTGATAATTCCCATATTCCCCACATTTGAGATAGTAAACTATAAACTGTACCTTAGGATGATATTCATTTCCATTCATTAATCACTTCATTTTCACTCAAAATTACTTTCTCTATTCCCTTTAATTTCAAAAAATAAATATACTTTTTATTTGTAAAATAAATTTAATTCAGTGTTTTTCACTAAATTCTCTTTATATGTGATGCTGAATATTATTTCAATAATGTTCTCCTCCTAAGAAACATAAAGGAACTATATTTTACTATACATTGGTTTTTCTAATATTTTGTCAAGTTTTATGTTTTAAATCATATATCATGCTTAATGAATATGGATAATCAAAATATGTCACATTCTAAATATCATTTCATTTAGTTACTCAAGAGAAAACTAATTCAATAATCATTTAGTTTTAAAATTAATCCTCTTAGATTAAATAATTAACTAAAACAAAAAATAATATTTTGATAATAAATAATCACAAAGAAGAATCTTGTAAGGTCATTTTTTAGATGTCCAAATCCGTACACACCCTTTTCAATCTATGACATCATTGGTTTAACATACCATATTTATGATAATTATGAATAACATTATGATGTTATCTTATACATATACTTATCCAAGGGAATCTCACTAATGTAATCTCATCTGAGTATCCAAATTAACTGAACCTTACTTTGATACCAAATAAAGAGACACATAACTATCATATATAGATAATATTTATCTTCAGATGAATATTAATTACCTATATTTATTATTAGTGAAGTAATAATATAGGTATAGTATCATTTAAATCATATTCATATAAAAAACTAGTTTATAAGTGTATCACATTATGATATTCATATATATCCCCATTCTTGAACATATAATTCCTAAAAACATTCTTCATACAATGGAGAATGGAAAAATAATATAGGGTCACTAATGAATGATGTTCATTTACTAATTTAGGATTAATTTATTATAAATAGTAAAAAATTATTACAGGACTACAGTTTAAGCTAATAATTTTAATAAAATTAACTATAATTGAAATTTTACGGTAAATAATCCTGACTAAATTCGGTTAGAATCATAAATAACTTTTCACTTACGTAATATTTGAATTTTAAGACTCATTAATAATAAATTTTGATGGATATATATATACCAATAAAATTCTTAAGAATAATCATAAATTAAATTCATTGGTAGTATTTATACAACATAAATGAAACAAGGTGTCAATATGACTTGTTGAATATTGTAAAAAAAGAGATTGAAATACCTTGAATTAGGTCCTAATTCCATCTAACATATTACATCCTCCTAAACAAATACATAATCTGTATATATACCTTAATGATCTATAATAATTGATTTCATATAATATGTTATTTTATTAAATAATTTTATGAAATGTTTTATAAAATTTCATTATTAAAATTACATTCTCATGTGATATCTACCTAATTTTTTTGTATGTTTTGGTTTGATAGTATTAGCCCTTTTACATTACTCAGGGTTCTATAAGCTCCAATATAGTATAAATGATATAAATATAATTAATATATTCAATATATAATTTAATTTAGTCATTCATAGAGGTGGTAGTCCACACTCCCACATGAGCAATGTTTTCATTTTCCAATGAAATTATGGTACAATGGTAGATATAATATTATAATTATAAATTATTATAATATCAAAATATTAGTATATAAACCATAAACACATTCATTAATGATTTTGACGGGTAATGAATTTCATCAATACATTGATCTAGTAAGTCGGATGAATGCACAAGCATTACATTCACTTCTCATTTGATGGATAGAAGATGAATATATGTTTTATAATAATCAATATATATATAGGATAATGATTTTTTATTTCCAAATAATTTTATCATATTTATTGAAGGTAAATGATAATTTTTACTGAATTTTATATTTGAATTATCTTTCAAAATCATGGAATGAAATCCTTTAGCTCTCTTATTAAGGATCATAGAGTCTCTATTTTCAGAGAAACCAAAAATATATAATGTGGAAAGGGAGGATTAGAACAGACTGTGTTTTGTGATGTTCGATCTAGTCTGCTCATTTTGGTGTAATGAATACAAAGGAGGAGATCCCAATTATATATGTGGGGAGGGAACATCTTTAATTTCATAAAATAATTATTTAATATAAATTAATATTGATTCCCAAATGTAACGAAATTAATATGAGGACAATATTATATAGGTATGTCTCAACATACTCTCGTAAAATATATATGGGGCATGTTTTGATCATTGTTTTTCCTTGTAAATTTTTTTAATGCTTTGATATCTCTTTTGACTATTATAGTGAAATGCGTTTTTTTCACTTAAGGGGTTAATACAGTTACAATAAAAAAAATGGCCCATAAATGGACTATTAAAAAAATTCAATACCATATATCATTATTTTTTATGAATATAATATTTTTATGAATTTTAAATCATTTAAAGAAATCTTATTTATTATTAAATATAATTAATGTCATTGTAAACACTATTTATTTAAATTTACATTAAATATATAAAGGCGATGGGTGAATTGGAATGTAATTATTTAAAACATCTCTAATATTTAACATATATCATTAATGTTCTTGGGATATATTATCAATTTCTTATTATATTATCTTCAATAATGTTTAATCCTTTAATTTATTTTCTCCTTAATTAAATAATTACATAGTTAGGATTTCAAATGCATTTATGGTAATTATATTTTTACTAAAAATTAAATAAGTTGACTAATTAAAAATGAAATGTATATTTAAAATTACTATTTAAAATTGAACGTATACACTACTTATTCATATATTTAAAATATCATAGTTATTAAATGAGTGACCAAGATATTTTTGGCTTTATATTCAAGTAATTACAATAATGTCTATAATCCTAACCAAATGTAAATAAGTAAACATACTAGAATTATGGATGACATTGGGAGGGATATAATAATAAAATAAAATAAATTCAAGGGTTTTTTCTTTATTTAGACAATATAATTTTAATTTTCAACTTATTTATATTATTTACCCTTTTACAATGAAAACAAAATTATTAATTGTGTTATTCATAATGTCTAAAAATAGAAGGGTAGAACATAAAAAATTTCCCCCTAATTACTTATACTAAATTAATTTTTTATTTCTAAATTTTATTATTTTTGTAAAATTACATTTAATAAAAATGATTGAGATTTAATGAATAATTGTTTTTGGAAAAAAATATGTTTTGTACCAAAAATTGTAATTATACCAATGTCAAATTTAATTTTGATTAAAAATAGGATTATAAAATTATATCCTATTAATTTATATTTATTTGTCTTAATTATCAAATTGAAATCATAATGAGTGTGTTTAATGAATATAAAATGTCATTTCTGGAAAAATCAATATCTTTTAGTTTTGGATAAAAATCACTCGAGTCAGAAACATACCATAGTTTCACCCATAAATATTAATAGTATGATTGTATGAATAAGGATATCCATTTTATCAATCAATATTTATAAGTTTCCAAGAATATTATTATAATAATTTTCTAATAGGGGATATAAAACCATTTTTGTGGAAAACATCTTCTTTGAAGTGTAAAACTATTTTACTAAAAATTGATATTTCATTTACTAATAATTAAATTGTCAAATTGATTGAGTATGAAATTTATATATAATTAATAAATCAGTTATTTTTATTTAATCCATCAAATATAATTTTTAGGTTATAATTATCTTATTTAAAAATAATATATCATTTTTTTATTAGGCATCATATTCTGTATCTTGTATTATATCAATAAAAAACTTTTTTTATAATCACATGGTGATAAAATGAATTAAAATTCACATAACTATTAAATAATTAATAATTATATATAGCTCATATAATCACTACCTACCTCAAAAAAATACAAACACCACTTTTAATTGTAGCTTTAAATACATTCATGTGGTTATCAAAGTCTGTCAACAAAAATCAGAAACGTACGAGGCACTAAAAAATATAAAAAATAATACCATTAATTGTAAAATTATTATAATTTATTTGTTTACTTTATATAATAAATGAAAATTATTTTTACATTTAATTTAATTTGGCATGAAATCCAAAAATATCACATAGTCATCCCATCCGGTTGAAACCTCTTGTGGCGTGGTGTGGTTGAATTTTGGTACTCCCTATGTCTAATCAATAACTAGATCACCTATCCTTAAAGTAGTTTATGGGGATAAATTATCCCAAATAACTGACTTGAGGAAAAAATATATGAGGATGTACATTCAAATAATTAATGTATGATGACATACATACGTTGACTAGTGTTCATATCTATGAAATATGAGAAAAATTCAATTCAATTTGGATGATTTATGTAAAAAAAAAACTAATGGAAATATATAAAATAACTATATTGTAATCACCCAAAATTTAGGGTGATGGATGGGAAACCACAATAAATGTTGATGAAGTAAGTACCTTACCTATGATTCCATTGAAATACATCCACAAACACCATAAATTGAGGAGATAAAGTGGAGGGGAGGTCATTTAAACGCTCTCCACGTATTCATGGTTTATAGAAAGTATAAATGGGGGTTGAGTTATCATTAAATTAAAAAATATCCCATCATGAATATTTCCTATCATGGCCATAAGGGTCACACTAGAAATATTTTGGTAGTGACCACATATACCATATCCAACACAATTTAATACATTTAATAATCCCCTAAACCATTTCATAGTGTCAATAATTATTTCATTTCGTTACCATGCTATTGCAGCAGTTTTTTTGGAAAACATGAGCTCCTTACTTATCTTTAATGTTCACCCCGAAACATAGGACTTTAAGTAAACAAAAAAAATTCCTAGAAACACTAATTATTTATGTTAAAAACCCATGGAACCTTGTTCTGATTTATTTTTTTAAATATAAACATGTCAACATATAAATTTTTTAAAATTATCAAAATTTCTTTAATCCTATCTAGAGATGAGGTATTATAGTCCCATAAATAGAACAATTCTCTACCATGAATAGTATCATTGACCATTTATCCAAAAAAACTCATATTTGGGTCTTCAAATAATTCTCAATTCACTGTGTTCTACTCTAGAATTCAAAATAATATTACATTGTAAAAACCAAAATATAAGGATTAAAATTCTTAAAAACAAATTCCACCACTCATTGTCATTACAAAACCTCTATATGATGCTCAAATTTTTTTGTCTAGTCCATAAACCCATTTTTTACCAGTAAACTCATCTACCAGATTATACTGACATTCACCATGTGTCTCAACTCAGAATAGTATTTTTATCACAATACAAACCATGATTATAATTACATATAAAATAATTTATAGTTTTCCAACAAAACACTCAGTATAGTTTCGATCTCACAACACACAAATACATAATAAAATGAATTTTATAAAATGTAACAACTAAAAAAATCTTATTCCTGAACGAATTATATGAGTATCCACACACCATTAATAGGGCACCAATTCAATGTCCTTTTGTAGAAAAATCTCATCTCAACCATCAAATACCCCCATCACTCAAAACATAATGAATCAAGTAAATATTACCATCATTCATTGATATAAATTGATCATTATTCTAAAAAACTAGTTTTGTCATCTAATTAACTCCTCAAATATCATTAAGAAAAAGATTACCCCTAAAGCATGTCACCAAATTACTTCACCTAGGAAAAACATCACAAATCACTGGTTCTCCACTTAAAAAATTCGATGAAACTGGTTCACCAAATATCCATTGTCAGGAACAACATTTAACCTCATGAACTAATATTTGATCATACCCAAAAAATTGATATCATTGTAAAGGCGTTAACATATCATATATTTCATATAAATTTGAAATATGTTTTTTATTTTTGATTGAGGTAAAATCATATTAACTTATCTGTATACACTTTACAATTACTCATCCTATCACAATGATAAGACTATTATCCTAGGGCTATTTTATATTTACTCATTATCTATCAATTTTTGCACATAATAGATATATTTGAGAGTATATCATATACATGGGATCCATAATGAAACATCTATTATAACATGTTCATGTCCCATGAAAACATAATCCTTAGAATATTAAAAGAAATACAATCAAAATGGCAGTCAAACCCTCTAATAGATAATTGTGAACTTCCTAACCCATTTCATCACCTTGACTTCTACTTGTCCACCATCTCAATATATTCCATCACTACGAATGTGTTCCCCCTCATGAACCATGATCATATATAAAATGAAACCCATATCTTTTATTATCCTGAATCGACCATGACGCCACACTTAATCCACATTCGGTGTGTCCTCTACCATTTACGAAATTTTCACATTTCATCATAACACCTAGGAAAAATTTATCATAACATTTATTTAATATCATTTATCCATTTCTCAAACATATCTTAATAAAATTTAAAAAATGGTATCATCACACAAATATAGTGTGTTCTATAACTATCTTATAAAAATTAATTGGTTTTTTCTCTCATACCACCCAATAACATAACCCAACACATGATCCCAAAATTCATTCTATTCAAAACTAGTCTCCAAATCCCATAAAACTAATATTCCCTTAATCATATTATTATCCTGAATCACCATTCATATATCTCATACTCATTATCACATATCATGCATCAAAATCAAACCAAACCCATAATAACTATTGGATCACTTTTGGAACTCACAAGGGCATGTGAACCCATCTTATGTTCTACACATGTATTTCAAATCATAACAAAATTAGGTTAAAACGTCCTACTTCTCAATAATACCACAAGGCTTGATAATCATTTTTAAATCATAAAAATGGTAGGATAACTGATATAACCCATAAATCCTTCCCCACTGTGACATTTCTAATATGAAACAGCTTAGTATTTATTTCTAGAAGATCCCAATAAATCTTCTGGAAAAAATACGCTCTCTAGGGTCTCACATATACATACATTATGAATGTCATTTAGAGTCATTATCCACCTATAGATATGATTTCAAAAAAGAATCCATTCTTAGGAAGTCATCTAAAAAATTATAATCCTTGAATTCATAATTTTTATATATAAAAAGATTATCTAGAATGATAAATGAATGGATAATCGCAATAAAAAAGGCTCAATTAAGTAATTTTTATTCCAATCTATATAGGGAAACACCATAGAGATTTTTACATACAGTGATAATACCCAAACCGAAAATATATAAACCTAATTGGGGTTTCTTACATTGGAATCAAGTTTCTCACCAACCAATTTGGTTCAATGAACATTTTATAAACATGTTAATGTATCTCCAAAACATTCTTCTTGTATCTCAACAAATATAAACATGAACTAAAATCACATGAACCTTTATATACATGTCAGTCATGATCAGTACAATTCCTTCATGAATATATATAACAATTCCATATGTATTATCAATGACAAATGAAACAACCAGGCCACTCTATAGTGATAGACACACATAGGTAGGTACATATGTCATGTGAATCCAATGTGTATAATTATGATTCATGAAAAGAATAATTACTATATGAGACTAATGGAAAAATGTAAAACATAAGTAATAATATTCAAACATTATGGGTGTCACATGAAGGTAAACAAATATAATTTTATCGTCTTGTATCAAGAATGTATATATATATAGAACATGGTAACCTAAAAATCATATCAAAAAAATCATTCTGATGGTCCTTCCTAGTATCCCTTGTAGTTTCTTACACATTTCAGTATCACAAAGGTACCATATAGTAAATAATAATATAAATGAAAATTATTTTAGTAATACAACTTTAAAAAATATCATCGTATATGCTACTCAAATGATGCCATATTATAGAATTATAAATGTCCTCATGTATTCCACCTTCCATTATATAGGCTACTGACTGGGAGTACATGTCAATGGTTATGTTACGAGGATAAGTTACCATCATATCAAAATTAAGAGTCATTCTTCAAAAAAAATCATGAAATGTAATTTATTATGTTGAATAAAAAAATATATCCAATATTAATAAGTTAATATATATGATATATTGACTACAAAATTCACAATGTAAAACAAAACGAATTACCAAATTGGACAATCATATATACAATATAAATAGAAACAAAAATAGAAGACAATATCATCCCAAAACCCAATTTATATCCTTAAATCACCTAATACCATTGATGAATCTCTAACTTAAAAAAATAAATCAATCCCTCGTATAAATCTATAGAAACAATTATGCGAGATTATTCTCTGGTAACAGATTAAAGTAGCATCTCAAAAAGGTTTTCATTACAAAAATCAATAGGGATAAACCATTTCAGTTTCATACATGATGATATCAAAAGGAATGAGATCATGTGATATTCATAATTGAAATACATAAAATAATTTTAAAACAAAATAAAAAATTAGCATCATCAGTCATCGGGTCCAAGACCTAGATATACAATACCTATTTGGGCCAATGATATGGTTCCTATGAGAATTTCCTGATATCATCCTAACAAAAAAATATAGGATTATAGGGTGAAAAACATAGGTTTAATTTTGATTTGCTGAAAAACCACAAAACATATAATGAATAGATATATTTCTAGATCAGTTGCTTCACGAGAATATATCCTAACTCCATGTATAATGAATGGATCCTATATATTTATCAGGGGTCCTTAGAATTCACATAATAAAAATACTGTTATATCACCATTCCAAAACAGCTAGATCTAATGTACCACAAGATTCACGATGTAGAACATGTAATATCATGAATATATGTTAGAAATATTTCAACACTCAGTCTTTTTAAATGAAACATTTGTTTGATAGGGTATACAGAATGTAACAATAACACTATATAGACCATAAAATATTATTATTTAAATATTAATGTCACAACCATGTCATTAAGATTGAGGATATGGATAGGGTTGAATACATTACGAAATATATATATAATTCTCTTACTCAGTATAAATATACTGATAAATTCTTAGTAAATATTTTCCCATTATTTTTAATAAATTCTTAAAAAAGAACATTTTATCCAGAAATGTGATTTATTTATTTTTTATAGAAAATATTATTATTAATTTATATAAAATTTAAAAATCCATATATTTTAAAATTAATTTCTCTTTTAAAATTATCACATCACAAATAAATTGTTGAAACATATATAAATGTTTTTTTTGAGAAGTTTGATTTTTCAACGAAAAGTATAAAATACTGATTATTATAGGAAGGTAAATTTCATTATAGTATTTAAATATATATATATATATATATATATATATTATTGTTAAAATTTAATTATATCATTTTCATTTAAAAAAACAAAATTGTGGTCATTTGAATTAATTTTATCCTTGAATGTTATATGAAATAATATTTTTACATAAAAACACTTATTTCTCCTAAACATTTTTTATTGGGAAATTAATTTTAACAAAGATTAATTTTTACAATACTAGAAATATAATATAGAAAATAGATTATATGTAAATTAATGTGACCAAAATTAGTTAAATAAGACAATTTTATTTTTTTCGTTGTTAATACTAACCATAATAAATAATTATCACGATAGTTTGGGTAAATTATGTATTTATGGTTTAAAATAATATGTTATTGACTAAATATTTCCCTAACACTATACATAATCCAATATAATGAGTTTAGTTATGCCATTACCATCATGTTTTTTAAAAATTGAAATTTGGTTCTAAATTTCTTTTTTTTCCTTTTTATTATTTTTGGTAAAGTAATAATAATCTTTCTCTATGTGTTATTAAATATAAACATTTCAATTAGGGATAAACATAGGACATTATAATATATATAATGAATATATGGAAGTTACATTATATTTATAAATATTATTTAATTATAATATTTATTTATCACTTAACTCCCTTAAATGATTAAGCAACATCAATACAATATTAATTCATTTTACAAAAATATTTTTTTAAGAAAATATTTTTTATATAATTTGAATTAATTATTTTTTTCCATGATTGTTTTAGATAATAATAATATGTGATTAATTTCTGAAATGTGAATATCTAATTTGTTTTTAATTAATGTTGTAACTACTGTCTAATTATATTTATATTATAAAATATTTTTTTAATGGAATTTTATGTTACAAAATATTTTATTATTTGAACTAAATTTACTAAAAATACAATAATACAAAAAGTTATTTGAATATAATGTAAATATACACCATGTACCATTTATTTTATAATTATTCAATTATTATAACTGTAATTACCCCTAAAGCGTAAAAACATTATAATCACAGTGATTATTAAAAACGTTAAACATGGATTAATACATAGTAATAAGGGTAAACCCCTAATGCCTATCAAATTTTTTTATTATATGATATTTTCTGATACCTTACTCATCATATCATATAAATATTTTTGTTTTTGAAAACAATATCCTGGAAAATTAATGTATATTTATTTTATATTTTAATAAATTTGAAATGTTCCCCCAACATCACATAAAAAAGAAAACATTTTTCCATAATTTATTGATTTTTATATATAATTTACTATATGAAAATTAATACCCAACCACCTTGTTAAAATACATTCCAATATTCAATAACACCAATTTTATTAAAAATAATATACATACATGGAAAAATTTATAAAGTAAAGAAATTTGTTTGAAGAAGACGTATAATCATTAACTAAATATTATAAATTTATATATTCATCTACAAACATAATAGACTGCTAAAAATGATGAAAAAGTATCAAAATTATATTAAATATACTGATATTTCATTATGATGATGGTATAATGTACATCCAATTAATCTTTAATCAAATGGGGTAATAAGTTATCCTTTGTCTGTGTGGTGTCTTACTGCCCCATAAACATATATAGTTCATTTTTTATTCAACTCATAACATTGATGGTTCAAATGAATAATATATTAATAATTATTAAATTTTTGATATTAATGCGATTACTTAATTTTGAATTATTTTTTACCTTTCTTTTTACTCATCCATAAAAAATGTAATAAATTTTAATGTGTACGTATGCCCAACCTTCTATATGAATGACGCAATTCGTTTCTATTTTCACTATAATTAATGGATGAATCAATATAAATTTATAACGATTATATATGATATTGTGATAATGTAAATCAATATTTATATCATTGAAAATTTATAAATTTATAATGATATATATTACCCACTAAAAGATGTTTAATAAACAGAATTATCACCCACAACAACGATTTTCATAAATAATTATTAATAAGGGGTGTAAAGATGTTAAAAGAAAACCATATATGGTATGAAATATATATATATAAATATTATTAATAAATTTATAATAAATTTATATTAATTATATAGTATTTTCTAAAACATTTAAAGAGATACATTACATAAGGTATTATATCTATCCGAATCAGCCTTTTTCATAAGGTTATGAACATTTTACCAGTAACGAACGTTCCACCTAACATTACTGTCATTTAATAATTATTAATTATTTAAAAATTTATCTAGAATTTATACCTATGTTATTACCCCTTATATTTATTGTGTGATATGTTCATTATGTTTCTTTATAAAATTATTTCATTATGGAATACATATTGATTATGATAGTAGACTTGATTACGAAATGTAGGTCTCTCTATGGTTAATTCATATGTTTATTCACAAAGAATGATTTCATTTGTGGGAACAGATAAACATGATTATTTTTTTCTTATATAATGATCCATGCATTGGGTGATGTTTATTATCTCCTGAGACCTTATATATGGGATTTTGGAGTAAACTGAATCCACTAAGGGAATCTTCTCACCATGTGATTTTTCATTAAAGATTCCTCTTACTTATTCAAATGTCATATTTTGTGTTTTTTGATAATCATTTTATTTATATGATCTTATGATACCATGTTCATTATGATATTTTATTATGTGGTAAATCATGATATTTTTATATCCTAATATAATGTTATAAAAGTAACTCACATGTTATGATTCCTATTATCTTTTATTAACTTATTTAGATTTATAAAACACATAATTATTTAATGTATTACCCAAGTAAATTGATGCATTTTAAGGTTCAAAATGGGATTTAATAACTCATTATAGAGATCAAACAAAAGTAGTAATACTTTAGCGTAATGATTTTGTTTAATGTAGCTTGTATTCTAATGAAAATAGGCATATCAATCCATTAATTGTAATTAATTTATATTTATATTAAAAATAATGTAATAATATGTGTCAATATCGTTTTTCACTATATTTGTAATCAAATGGAAATGTAGTTATTTTTATGGATTATGACTATGGCACAATTTTATCAGGATAATGTATTAGTCTGTTTATATGAAAATATCCTAGAAATTTGATAATGAATAGAATATTTTGTGTCCAAGAATATACATCCATGTATGGATAATACATGTGTGTGTGGTTTTGGACGAGAGGAATATAAGTGTTACAACCCTGAAAATTGTTTTTTATGTATATCATGGCAATTATTATGTTTTACAGTGATTGTGCACACATGAAACACCAGGTTTTACACTGATAGGGGAATACACTTTGTAAAACTAAAAAATATTTTATAAAACATTATGATTTTATTGAAAAAAATGATGTTATAAAAAATTATAATGAAATTACCATGTATCTATAATATTAAGTTTGAGAGAGTCATATGTAATGTTACTATTATAATTATTGTTTATGTCATTCTATGTTCATAAATATTCCACTTTTATGTTTAATATTTTAAATATTCTCATAGTATTTTATTTAATAGTGTGAAATAGAAGTAACCAAGACTACAACCAAAGTGACAAGAAATGTGAAGATTTCCATAATGATATTCCTAACCCTATAAGAGTGTTAGATATTTACTTAATTAAAGTACATTATTAGTTGACTCATGTAATTAATTTTATCTTAAATTAGGTGGAATTCCATTCTTATCTTAATAAAGATAATGTTTTTATCGATTCGTTAACGTGATAATGTCTTCCAACCATTACTATATCTTATAATCCCATTACTATGTAATTAGAGATTAACTCTATTAATAAGATACACCCTATCCTCTAATGAAATAATTAATAAATAAGTGGAATATAATTTTATCACAATGTTGGGGAATTTTGTTAGTTGTAGAGAATGTCCCAAATCAAGAACTCCCAAGTGGACACTATATCATTGATATGGGAAGAATTCAATAAAATACGTATCAATAAATTTTGATATCAAACAATCCAAAATAATATTAAGAGTGAGTTACAAAAACTAATTAATAAAAAAGATGTTTATATAAGTTATTTAAATAAAAATGTCATAATTATATCATGAAATGGGTATGTTTTTATCATCATCACCTATCTTAAGGTGGACCAATTAATTATATGATTAATGATATATTTATAAAATTATTCAGTGATTCACGAATTTGGTAGCTGAAATGATATTATTCATTATAACTTTATAGTAGATATGAAGATTGGTGAATCATAGTTTTATTATGGAAATATAGATTAAAATTGTTTAATACATTTCTCGTGAGTTAGTCAATAGAAAATACTCATGTTTGAATAAAATCCCAATATCCCAAGAGGGAATGTTTTTGAAAGATGCATCCTGAAAACTAAAAATGGGACATGGGGTATGTCTCTAATGTGATAAGTGGGGAATCAATATAATAAATATATATGTAATATGAATAATCTCACTAATTTTATGGTGGAAAATAAGTTTTTGATAAACTCTTAGAATATGGTAAAGAGTTTAATCATCAGGGAACACGATAATTATGCATTCCAATTCATTATGACAAGGGATATAAAATAAAATTAATGAAAAAAAACTCTATGGACATGTGAAAATGGTAATATGATATATCAAATAGTGAGGTGGATTCATGAAATTATGATATGATAGGTATCAAAGTTATTTATTCAATAATAAGTAAGATTTTTTATTATGGTTAATTTAATTATTTCATATATTTTCAAATTTTTACATTTATTGAAACACAACCTCAAAACAATGTGGTTTATCTATCTTTGATGGTAGAAAATAGAGAAATTTTTACATAATTTAATTATAACTCCTCTATAGTAAATGATTTTGTACCGAATTTCTAAAAAAAATTATACAATTTAATGGAGTTTGATGATGTATTGTTCCTATATTTTCTATATTTATGTAATTTCAACAAAAGATGTTGGTAGAGTGAGATCACTATTCACATCAATAGTCATTCCTTGAATAAATACATCTATAATGAGGAGATTGAATATCACTGGGAATAATATGATCAACCTTCAATAATATTACATTATGAGAAATCATATCGAGCTACCATGATTCATACAATTCAGAGAATCATTCTAAATATCATGTTAATTATGAGGGATAAAAATGATTTGTTCCCCTATGAGTTGACTATTCTTCCTCCTAACTATGAGAATAATATCAAAATTGTTCATATTAACAGATCACTTCCGATATCCAAGACACCATACAGAAATACCAATGTTGATTTGGAGTAATTGAGAAAGAAGTTCTAAGAAAATGTATAAAACGGTTTTCCAGTCTAGATTTCTTCATACCGGGGTGACTGATACTCTCCTTAAAGAAGAATTACGAGTCAATGTTCCTTCGTTTTAATTATGGTAAACACAAAAAAACTGGATAAATAAAATTTGACCCCTAAAAAAGAAATTTTATTAGTTAAATCATCTAAATTGGGACCAATATTATATTACGGTGTACCTTCGGTTGGGAAATCCCCAATTAAATTTTAATAAAAATGATAATCCAAATTTTTTTTAACTATTGGTGGACACTTTGTGATCATAGTTATTCCCTTCGAACTCACTAATTCTCAAACCATCATTATGAACACAATTAACAAATCTATTTTATAATACCTCAATAAATTCAATTTATTCATTACAGATAATTTTCTGATATACTCCAAAATAATTAAGGATAATGAGAATCATTTTAATACAGTGCTAAATAAATTTTGCAGGGATAGTGCATATTAAAATTATAGTAAATGTGTGTTCGGGATAAAGGATTTATGATTATTGGGAAATGTTATAACCTATGAAGACATATAAAAGGTCCCTTCTAAAAAAATTACAATTGCGGTCTATCCTAGACCCATATATGTAAATAGATCCATAGTTTCCTTGGAATAGAAGGGTATTATAAATGATTTTTGATAATATTATGTTGATTTTGAAAAATTATAATAATGATTATTATGAAGGGAGTAATGTTTTTTCATAAAAAGGAATTCAAAGAGTTCTTCAAAGAATTTAGAATGGGTCTTATCACATTAAATTTAATTAACAAACCACAAGTGGTGAATATTCTATGGAATATTGTGATTAATAAAAAAAGGGTCTCAGATATATGATAATGAAAAATGATATATTTATTGCCTATTCCATACAGAAGTATAATTTTCCGGAGAAAAATAATGATATACAACATCTAGTGTTTCATAGAGTGATATTTTCATTGAAAATATGGATGAAATATCTATCGGGGAGAATATATAAAGATATATAGATTGAAATTTATAGAAATAATACCTGATAAATTACCATAGTATTAGATAATATAATGTCGTAGATGATATATATAGAATGGATGAGCGAACTGTATCATTAATGGGAATTGTTTGGGATCCAATAATCGTAGATATTCCACCAATTAAAAATGGATTTACAATAGAAGGAATGTTAGTATTCTTTTCAAAAATGATTTTTCAAGCATAACCTTTTAATAAAATAAAAATTCAATAAAGAGGTGATTTATAATGTTAGATGATCATGGAAGATAAAATGAAATTGAAATAAATTTAGTATAATATTTTTGAATAAATGGATGTATTATGTGGGTAATGACTAATTATAATATAACACTCTTAGTAAAATATGGAGTTACTTAATGATGAACATAGCCTGATCTTATCAATAATAAAAAAGAACATGATAATGTATCATGATCTATAATTGTAATATTTGTGGGAAAATATATAGAAGGAATCATACATAATAAAAAAATGTGTATGGTATTTCAAAAATTTAATAATGAAAGATAAAATTCCAAGGGGATGATGCAACCACTACTCAAACATATATAGAATTCAGAAAAATCACCATATAATTTTTCAATGACAATTTAAATACTTGAAGATGAAATAATAATATATGGGATATGGTGGATAATCACATAAGGATTACTCAAATCATTACAAGTCAAATTTACTTTTCACTCTTGAGTATTTATAGTACATACTTCAGAGAGGTGGTGAGAATTCATGAAACAACAATATTAATAATATATGACCAATATAAATGATTAAAAACCATGTTTTGGAAGATTCTAAAGAATTTCATAAACACTTATTTGAACATAAATAAACTGGTCACACCCCAACTAATGTAAAATATTTTCAGAATACCCAAAATATGGAATACATATTGAGAATATGATCGATAGACTACAAAAAAGGATGTGATCAATAAAACCTCCATTAGATGAGATCTCATACAATTATAACATTCAATAATGTACAAAAATGGATCCTTATAAATCCCTATAAGGGATAATATGTAGAAAACATACATGTTGGGATTAAGTTGATGAATAAATAATATTCAACACTAAAAATGATTAGGAAATTTTAGAAGAGATCATGATCAATAATGAAACACAATAGAGCTACTCATAGTCGGTATAAGAGATATGCTCCCAATCTGGGCTGAGACATGTATTTTGATGTAAGGTATACTGTTTTTCTCTATACATATCAATGTATGATGTTAATAGTATTTTTGAAAAGGTATATGGTATGAACCATGTACATTATCCTATTTGAGATTATCGATCACATCAGATTTTTGGCTGATCAACTAGCCCTCCCAAAAGCCCAATATAAATGATAGGAAGTATTACAAGTATCCCTAATAAATAATTACATAATAGGATCCTCACATATATGGAATTACATGGTATTAATGTTATAAAATGATATCTATTATGAGGAATATACACTGAATGTATTAGAAACTTTCGATAATGTTCTACATAATAATACTACTCATGTAGTCAAGTTTTTATGATGAAAACAATATTACGAGGTGGTGAGATTGAAATTTGAGGAAGAAATGAAGGATAAGAACCATGAGTACAAAATATTAAATAAGATGTTTCCTTAGATAATTTTCCAATTTTGTGAATAATGTAACAATATAAGTTTTTAGAAAATCAAACCACGTCTAACAGCCTATATGACACAAAAAATGGAGCAAAAACGAAAAACCAAAATATTTTTTAGATGAATATTTTAACCAAACCATTAAATAATTATATATATAAATGATATATAGATTTATGAATTATATATATTGGGTTGTCTCAAAAAAAAATATATATAGTAAAAAATCTTTTATTTTTTAGTACATTAATTAATATTGCATTATCATCATAAATAGTTATTATTTTAAAAAAATTAAAATTTATTTATTAATGAATTAGATAATTATTATGATAAAATGAACATATTTTTGGAATTGATCATGTCAAAAATATTCCATGGTAAAATTGTGAGTTTCATGTAATAGATTGATTTTTAAAAGTGTAATAAAAATAATGATTTTTATTGAAAACTTTTTCTATTTTTAACGTACATAGAAAAGAAAAATTATATTTTGGATTTGTTTTGAAATATAATAATAAAATACATTTATAAAATAGTTTAATAATATTCATGGGAATTAATTTTATACATGAATTTTTTTAATGACATTTGTATTATGAAAAAATGCATTTTTTTGGAAACTATTTTTTATTTAATTTTGAATTTAATTAGAACATAATTTTTTCTACTTATAGATTATTAATATAGAATAAATATTCCATATTTTTAATTAAGAAGATGAAATTTCATAAATATTCCCATTTAATATTTAATCATTATGAATAGTGACCTTATAAATTAATTATCACCATAATAAGGGTACATTGAGAAATTAACATTCTAAAAAATAAAATATGAACTAAAAAATCATGTTACCAGTTTTTCGTATCCTACTAGATTAATGGAATTGGGTTACATCCAACTATATTGAAATTATTTGGCAACATGGGGCAATATTTTATTTATTTTTACCATTACATTATTTTATATAAGCAAAAGAAAAAATATCATTCTCTTAATTTTATTATAGATATTTGATATAATTGTAAAAGATAGTGAATTTTTGTAATAAAAAGATATTCTCGAAAGAAAATAGATTTTATAATCTTGGGAATTTTTTCTGATTTTTATTTATGAAATTACCAACGTGAATTATTACATAATCCAAAAATAGTATTTAATCAATTTATAGGAAAATAAAATACATGATTTTTATAATTGTAAAAGTAATATAATTTGAATTAATTAATTTTTTAGAAAAAAACCAGTTATATAAAAAATTATATTAATATGTGATTTTATTATAATCTAATTGTCTTTTTCCATATGGTTTTCCAATTCAAATTAAGTTAATAGTGTCTAAAATAACATTAATGATATTTTTAGGGAAAAAATATTTTATTATATGATTAAATATACTGAAAAATATATTATTTATCAGTTTAATTTTTATATTTCTGAAAATATCATCCATGATCCATTAATTGGATATTTTTTCTCTTACAATAACTATAATGACCCCAAAATAGTATAATATCTCTATCCTATAAATTATCAAAAAAAATGGTGACATATTTAAAAAAACATTAGATAATGGTATAAACATAATATAAAATTAAATGAAGTTATTAAATTAATATATATAGATACATAATTGTCCTAAATTCATAATAATATTAGTTTATATCCTTTTTTCTAAGAAAAGTTATTTATATTAGAATAATTTTTTATGTAATTCCATGAGTGTCTCTCCCCTTAAAAATAAAGGGGAACCTCGTGTCTTATTTTTGTTTCCAATAAAAATAATTTTAATTAATCTAATACCTACCCAAGTACTTTCATAACATATCTCCTCAAATTTTTTAGTCCTTTTCTTATGTAGAAAGTAATCATTCAAGAGTTAATGATGTAGTGAAAATGACGTTGTCTGAAGAGGTCGAATAATATTCATCATACTTTTTTAGTATTTTTTAAGAAGAAACAACGATAAATATTTATTCAATAATCATAAAATAATATGAAAAATATATTATATATTAATAAATATTATTATACTAATCACACAAAAAATATCCATTTCCTATTTCATTAAATGGGGAATAAAATAATCATTTGTGGGTAAGGTGGACTACTATCTAACAAACCAATGTGGTTCCACTTCTATCATTTCCTCTCATGGATGATTAAAATGATGAATTTAATAACTATAAATGTTATTTAAAATAATATTAATATTATTTAATTGTAAAATATTATTGACCTTAATTTTTTTTCCTTCGATCAAAAATAAAAATAAAAATCCAACATATGTATAATCAACTATATAATTGAATGGTGTAATTCAATTCTCTTATATCTACATTTTATCGAGGAATATATATATATAAAGAGATTATATATGATATTATTATAATTATTAACATATTTTATATAAATTAAACAGGATTAATTTATAAATACAATGAGTAATGACTTAAAAATGCACGAGAATTGAAGCAGTTATCCCCCAGAACAATGATTTTAATGTTGAAATGTTAATAAATGGGTAATAATTTGATTTAACACCCCAACCAAATAAATGATGAGTCATAACATTATTTTATTACATTGGAATATGTACATGTAATATTTATCTGGAAGGAATGATCAGTTTGGTAGTTATGGAAACAAGATACATACATGAGAACAATATTAGAACCTAAAACAAATAATAACATAATATCATTAACAAAAAAATCCCATGATCTCTTAGATTAACCATTCATTTCATTGATATTATAATCATCATTATAACCTATATGGATAATATATAAGAAATGTGTGAGCTTAGATGCTCATTAAGTATAAGAAATACATCAGAAGATATAATAAACATAAACATTAGTCTTGGTGAAAAACTAAAAACACATTATAGTAAGAATACGAGTCGAATACGTAATGAAATAATAAATAATAATTATGGGTATAATAGTACTCAAATAACCAACTTAACTATCAATACTTTTTTCATAAATAGGTAATGAATGATGCAGGACATCAAAGCTATATTGTCAATTCCTTATTCAAGACCATAAATATTCATTTTTTAAGGCTTCATGCCAAGACCATAGTTTGTCTCAAGAGACATACTGATGCATTGAGGGGATATACTAGTCCTCACTAGACACTTACTAAGTATAATTTATTTCTGATATGAATGGGAATAAAAATATAAAACATATACATTCATAATAAAACTAACAAAATACACATAAATAACATTCCTCTTCCATTAAACATAAACACTAACCATTTAGAGTAAATTTTTTAATGGTTTCGAGATTGTAAATACATAGTCAATCTAATAATTAAGCATTAAATATCAAATGGAGGATGATATCATAGGATATAAACCTTAATTAATTACAATATTCAAAATTTTTTTGATATATATGGTGATACAATTAAATAAGACCATTGAAATTCCTTGAAGAAATAATCCTTAAAAATTACAAAGTGTCGCATACCACCTTGAAACATTCAAATAATAATCTCATAGAATATCATAACAAATATGGGACCCTTGATATCAGGTATCAAAGGGAATTAAATACACCATAATTAAGAAATAATTTGTGAACATGTCATATATCTCATAAAATTTAATGTGAGATGGGAAAATTCATATTAAAATTAAAAATAGGAGTTCTTTTTGACAATAATTTTTATTCATCAGGAAATATAATAGTAATCCAGTACATTATAGAATATAAAATAGAATGTCATAGATATTATATCATAGGAACATATTAAGTATTATTTTGGTTAAATCATTTGAAAATATTATTTAAATAAGCATTTGAAATAAAACATTTTAGGGAGGTTTTTTGATAGATATTAATGTAATTTAAAGCACAAAGCCATGTTTGCTTTCCTAAAGAAAGAAATAAAAACAATACAGGGTATTAATGTTAAATTTTTTTATATTATAAAGATAAATATGTCTTAAAATATATTATATAGTGATCTTAAAAATAGGTAAGAATTTGGTGAACATCCTAGAATCAGCTTGCATTTTGGATTTTTTTAAAGATTCTTTTAAATTAATTAACTCACCATAAAATAAAGGAAACTGAGTAGTACACATATATAGAAAATTCATACAATATTTATGAGTATTAAATATGAATAAATAATAATTTCATTTAGGTGAGAATAGAATAAGAGCAACCGGAATGAAAATGGAGGCTCAGGTAGATAACACTTAATAGTTTTTAATCAATTGAATCGTAAGCCTCCAAATTAATAATAATCAAATTATAAATTTATTAACATGGAAATAAATAGATTAATGATATGATAAATAAATCGGATTTTTACATATACCATACACTTTTTGAAGTAGTTAATACATAATATCTGACAAAAATTGGTGTGAGATGAAGAAACCCCTTAGCTTAAGTCTGAAGGTGTTATCCACTTGATCTTAATAATCAAAATAATGACATTTAGATTAATTAATTAAAATTTACAGAACCTCATATACATGTAATTGATATATTATAACCATATTTTTTCTCTAATATGATTTTTATGTGTTAAGACGTTCAATTTCATTGTACGAGTTCATTAGATTCATGATCGATATACTTATATACACAAACAAATAATCATATAAAATGAAGATGCCGATATAGAATTGATGTTAAATGTTATTATTGAATAAAAATATGGTTAAATGGTTTAAAATTTCATTTGGTTACTTTATGTGATGAATAATAATATTATAAATCATTTAATGATAACGGTTGGGTTAATTAGTAGTTTTTTAATACAACCAACTCATTTTTATTTATAAATAAAAAACATGTGTACAAAATGATTCTTGAACCATGTATGAGAAAAATAAAATATATTATGATATGTTTAAACCATAATAATGGATTCATGACCATATTTGAATACTTGAATTGAAATTGAAAACTCATCATCCTTGAAAGTGGTAATTTAGCACATCTCGGAAGGTGTTTTTTACTGCTGTAATAAAAGAAGTGTAAAAGAGATATGATAATAAATTTTTCAATAATCATAAAAACATTAAAGTACATTTATGTTTTGAGAGTTTTCATTACATTTGGATGAGGTGAGGGGAGGATAAGAAAGAAAGCAAAGGAATATTAAAAGAAATTAAAAAATTGAAAAGAAGAACTTACCTCTTGAATTAATCATCTTTGAGAGCCCATTTAGGGGGGATGGGCATTTGACATTTTAGTATATCAGGGACTCATATATGTGCAGTAGGATATTGTAAGGATATTTGGACTAATTTTTTCAAGGAACAAGGATTGCGAGAATTCATGAGATGAGGGTGTGAGTGAAGAATTTTATAATTAATGAAAAGGGTGAATTTTTTATATTTTATTATTTTCCATGTGATAATAAATAATGTTTGATTTATTTGACCCAAAATAGTAATAAAACCTTGTGATTTCGAACCATGTTTTCATACATCAGCCTTACATCACACATGACTCAATAAATCATGTAATAATCAATTATCACAAATTATCATATTTTTCTATTCACCTAAAATTCAAGTGTTTCTAAAAAATAACAAATATTCACCCCAAATATTTCTAAAAGTTTATTATTAAAAATTGAAATCAAATTTTTGACAATAATTTTCAGAATATTTTTATAAATATTTTTAATATTATTTTTATACAAATTAATAATTTATTCCAAAAAAATAATTAAAACTATAACTCATTTTATAGCACCTAGAAAAATTAATCAATGCCTCATTCCATTAACTTATAACCATATGAAAATAAAATAAAAATTTATGATTACATTTTATGAATATTCATTTCCATTTAAAATCTGTAAATTAGTCATAAAATTGTAATTAAAATATTTACGACTTACAAAAATACCAATACTTATAAAATGAAAATTTATGTAGTGTCTAAATTGTATTTATACATTCTTGGGTAATTTTTCTATTGTTTCTGGCTGATTTACTATTCATTTTTATTGATATTTTTAATAATACTATTTTTAAAGGTATTTTTCTATTTATAAGCGTATGTTACAATTCACCAAAAAAACTATGTTGATTCTATCAGAATCAAAATATCATACTGAACGCAACTGTGGATGTTATTTTATAAAAATTCAAATTAAAGATGTTGCAAAAATTTGTTTATAGGTTAGGTTATAGTAATTTTTTTTAAAGACTGAGTGTTTCATCCATTCTATGTTAAATCTATTATAAAATTATTGGGGTATCATATTATACTCCCCTAAACAAATTCTATTATAGAAATTTGAAATTTAACATTGTATGAAAATGATCGATATGTGAAAATTCCTTTTGGGAAACCCACACCAGGAATATGGTTTAAATATACCTTTAATAATAGGAAAGATAAATGCATCGGTTAATAAAAATTGTAGTTTAATTGAAAAAATGGTCATAGAAGAATATTCAAACCATCATGTTCTAATGGAAACTGATAGATATAATTCTCAGATGAAATGTCATTACCACAAAACCCAAAACTACCGTTATGAAATAATTCTTTGGTAAAATTACTAAAATAAAATCATTATTTATCCATTAATTCTTATAAGGAGTGAATTGACGATAAAAAATGATAGTACTTGTTTATTTTCATGGAATATTAATCATTCCACTTCATCTGTGGTAGTATCATAACATGATCTTCAACATGTATCATAATTTGGGGTATATTCCCTTACGGCTTGGGGCATTGATTCACTTATTATCTCATCTCCTTGTATTTATAGAATTATACATTGAAAACCATTTACATACCTTAGTAATCAAGAACATGGTTTCATTTTTCTCTACACTTATAACCAACTCACATTCCCATCATGAGTTTACCATTTTGATTATTTTCACAGTTATCACATGTTGGAAAACCCTTCGTTACCTTTTTTCCATTATCTATGTTTTTCTCTACCATCCACTTCTTAATTTTCTTCCCTTCAAATCCATTTGACTCGTATTAATCATTACATACCATGTTAACACATGATAATATTTATTCATATAATGAGGATACTTGGGATACTATATTCCTTTCAAACAATGGGTTAAGTCCATTATACATATTATCATTCACACTCTTTGCATCATGTGCATTGGTGAAGTTCTCATTATTTATTATAGGAGAAATTTTTAAATAATTCCATAAAATATAATATCTCATGAAATTATAATCTCTCTATATCTATAATCTTGTTATAACATGTAACATAAATTTACGCTTCATAAATACTAGAACCGTATAATATGGTTACATTGGGGGCATAAATACTTATTAATGGTTTGAAATAAGATTATGAATTTATGATGGAATATCCCTCGAGAGTTTCAAACCAATTGTGTAGTGATACATTTGGTTTTCAACCAATTCTCATTTGAGTGTAGCTCAATGTAGTGATTTCATGTTTTACCCCCATATACATATGTTCTAGTGCCACCTCGACATGTTCATATACAAACTGATATATATTTTCTTGATTAAACACATAATTTATTCCTTACACAAATTCAAGGATGTCCTTGTATTCTTATCTCCAATGTCTATATTTGGGTTTTGTTCAGTAATATAACTATTCTATATATTGTTTCAATTTTATATACTAAACTTCCCTTGATACCAACTATGATGCCCCGACCCTAGAAGAACAAGGTCGGTGACTTTTTTTTCAGAATATGCACAATGAAGATTCATCACAAAGGACTGACTAGATTAGTATTTTGGGAAACAATATATATACAAGAGTGCAAAATTACAACTTGAAACTAAAAATAACATAATAACTACATTATGAAAGCCCATGATCTCTTAGCTTAAACCTGAAATTCATTAATAGAATAATCATTCCAAAAAAACTGGAAAGATGAAATATAAGAATGAGGTTAACTTAGATGAATATAAAGGGTATGAAAAACAACATAAGATATCATAATCACAAACATTAATCATTATTAATATCTAAAAACATAGTCCTTAAATAAAGAACCTGAACACATTTTGGTTGGAATTTCAGTTGAATAAATAATTTCATAATATAAAAATAATAATGGATTTTATACTAGTCAAATAACCACATAGACTATCAATAATATTTTATAGAGAAGGAATGCATAATGTGGGGAATCATCACTATACCATCAAGGCCTTGTTCCATGTCCAAAAATATCCATTTTGTCAAGGATTCGTTCCAAGACCATATTTTGTCTCATTAGACCTACCGATGCACCAAGGAGATATTGAGGGCCCCAATATACACATACTATGTCCATTTAATTCCTCATATGAATGGGTATAAACATAAAAAATATGAATTCATATTGAAACTATGATATGAAACATAAATATTATTCCCCAAACATTAAACATAAACCCTTACCAGTCTGGGTAAATTAGTGAATTGTTTCAAAATAACACATCCATTGTCAAAATAAACATAATCCAATGATTATATCCTGGTGGATGATATCATAAGAGATAAACTGCAATTAATTACAATATTAAACAATGGATTTTGAAATAGATGACGATACTTTTAAATGATACTATTAAAAATCCTTGAATAAATAATCCTTAAACATTCCAAAGTGTCCCATACCACAATGAAATATTGAAATCATAATGATACATAATAAAATAATAATAAAATGACTCTTGATATGAAATACTGACAGAAATTACATAAACCACCAGAATGAAATATGTGGTGAACAAGGAATATATCTCATAAATGTAAAACTGAGATAAGAACAAGCATTGTTTACATTGGAAAGAAGAGTTCTTTTGGAAAATCATTTTTATTTTTCCTGAAATCAGATTGTAAATATGTACAACCACAAAAATAAAATTGAAATCCATTGAAATTATATTTGTGTCATAAATAAAGACTTTTTGAGTTGAAATTATTTGAAAATATTTTTTAATGAATCTTTATAAAGAAAACACATTTGTACGGTTCAAGGTAGATGTTAATGGATTTTAAAGCGCAAATGCATGTTTTCAATCATAAATCTAGAAATGAACCGAAATATTTTTTTCTTGTAAATTTTTTGGATTTTAACATGATAATTTTGGATTTAAATTTTTTATATTGTGATCATCAAAATAGTTATGAATTTCTAGATTTTCCTTGAACCGGCGTGCACTTCAAAATAATTGTTTTGAACAATTATTTTAAATAAATGAGACGTTGCATTAAATAAAGAAGGTCTATGGTTAGTACACATATATATATATATATATAACATTGAAAATGAATTTATGAGGAGTTCATAGTAATTAATATTAATTTCATAGCGGTTATTAGAGAATAAGAGCATCCCGAATAAAAATAGAGGCTCGGGTAGAAAAACATATAACTTTGTAATCATTTCAATCGTTTTCCCCAAAATAACTAATTGAAGAATGATAAATTTATTATCATGAGAATTAATAGATTAATGATATGATAAATCAATGTAATGTATACATACGTTATAAAATATTAGTAGTAATGAATATAGAATATCATACCAAAATATAAGTGAGAAGAAGAAACCCCTTACAGTAAGTTCGAAGGTGTTCTCTACATGATCTTAACGACCTGAATAATAAATTTTAGGTATATTAATTAAATATTATATAAGATCATATTCATGAAATTGAATTATTATAACCTTATTATGTTCAATCATCGACTTTTTCATGGGTTAATAGGTACAATTTCATTGTTCAAGTTCGTTTGTTTCATGATCGACATACTTATATATATGAATAAAGAATAATGTAATATGAGGACAGTTATATTGAATTAAAGTTATAGTTTATTAATGAACATAAATATTGTTAGATGTTCATAAATTTCAATTTATTACTTGGGGAGAATATTAATAATTATATAAATTATTTAATGATAACCATTTGGGTTAATTGGTCATTTTTTAACACAACAAACTCATTTTTCGTTATAAATAAAAACCATGTGTAAAAAATGATTCCCAAACCATAGATGAGTAATAAAAATATAATATATTCTGTTTCAACCCAAATAATGTTTTTCAGACCATAATTGAAGATGTTAATAGAAATTTAAAACCCATCATCCTTGAATGTGGTAAATTTGCTCATCTCAAGTAGTTTATTTTTACTAATAGAATAAAAGTAGGGTAAATGAGAGATGATAATAAAATATTATATCATGATATCAAAATTAATGTACCTTAATTTTACTGTATATTTCATAACATTAGGATGCAGTGAGTTTTGGATAGAATATAATACAAAAGAAGTTGAAAAGAATGTAAAAGAATTGAAAATTGGAATTTGGGGTTTTAATTAATCTTCCATGAGAGCCTATTTAGGGAAGTGTATTTTGTATTTTGTGGAGACCAATGGATTTTTGATGTGTGGGATGATATTGGGAGGATATTTGGGAATAATTTAAATATGTCACAAGGCTTGAGATCAGTGAAAAGAAGAGGGAGTGAGTTTTGGTTTTTATAGTGGGGGAGATGAGAAAATTTTGAATATTTAATTAATTATATTATTATTTTCTTCAAGACATTAAAATAGTGTTTGATTCATGTGAAAAAAGATAGTAATAAGTCCATGTGATTTTGAACCATTTTTTCATCAATCATCCATACATCAATTATGACTCAATAAATCATTTATTTTGTATTTATCATAAATTAATGTATTTTACTATTCACTTAAAATTCACGTATTTTAGAAAAATCCCAAAATTTCACAGCACTGATTATTTAATGTGTAGAATTAAAAAATTAAATATATTTTCACAGGAAAACAGTTTTCTAAATATTTTTTAATTTAATTTTTTAGTAATATCATAATTTATTACAAAAAACAACTTAAAAAATATACCATGTTCTATTGCACCTAGAAAAATCTATCTGGGTCTCATAAAATTATCTTATAACAATAAAAAAGTAATATGAAATTTTGTGATTAAATTTTATTAAATTACATTCCCATTTTAAATTATTAAATTAATCATAAAATTAAAATAAAAATATTTATGACTTACAAAAATAATTATACTTATACTATGATCATTATTTCACTTAAAAGATGTTTAAATTGTATTTATACATTCATGGGTGATGTTTCAATTTTTTTGGATGATTGAATATTCATTACTATTCAAAATATAAATAATACAATTCATAATGGTTTGTTACTATTCATAAGGGTATGTTACTGTTTTTAAAAAATTAGTTGATTCTATTAGGCTCATAATATATTCTTAAACGCAACCTGGTATGTCATTTTTTTAAAATTAAAAATACCAATGTAGGATAATTATTGTAATGGTTATTGTTAGAATAGAGTTTAGTTTTGTAAAGACTTGGTGTTTTATGAATTCTATGTCAAACCTATTTTTAAATTCATATGGTGTTACAGATGTTATGAAGAAATCATATATGGTATGATATATATTATTATTGTTTTTTAATTCTAACACAATAAATATATATTTATTATACAATATTTCTATATTAATGTGAAGAGGCTTAAGGAAAGGGGTCTCTCCGAATAACCCATTTTCATTAGATTGTGACCATTTACACCATAACATATTTTAATTTTATCTTTAATATAATTAAATTAATCTATATTATTTATATTAGTACCACACATATATACCTATCTTAGTATCCATTGTTTTTTTGGGTAATACATTCTTCATTGTAATTAATACTTTTTATACATTATGAAATATCATTTGATTATTATGTGAGTCAATATTATACATTCCATTTCGTTACATGAGTAATTTATATGATTATTAATTATGATTGACTTCATTTTTATGCCTCATAAACAATAACATGTATGGATGGGTTCTCCAACATATCACTCCAAAGAATTAGGTATTTTTTTTATTAAGATGTTATGATTGGGAATATGAAGTAAGAACAATCCAGTATCAGACATCACCCACCATGCAATATTATATAAAAAGTTACCCTTGTTTTACACATATATCATGTTTTATATTTCTAGCATATTTCCATTATTTTTGGAACTTATTAATAAATTTATTTATGTTATTCACTCATATGATTACTCATTATCATTTTATTTTATTATATTTATTATACCTTTAAATCACACATTGTGATTTATTATCGTTTTTATTCCCATTCTATGATTTAATGTCGACCAATTTATAGTATGATTTACATCATTTAACATATATAGTAATAGGATATGAATGCAATTTCGGATCATATTTAATAAATAAGTTCTATTTTTATATCATTTCTATGTTTTATATAACTAGTATTCCAATGACGCTAGGCCTCTATATCATTTAGTATTAACTAATGGATGATAATGTTATAAAATATTTTATAATATTTTTTATTTCTATGGTTCATTATAATGATTCCTATGGAAAACTATGTAACTAATAATAATAGTAACAAAAATAATAATAATAATCCCAAGGCATAATAGGCTTAATCCAAGATGTTTGAGGCCTCATAAGGACACATAGAATAGTTGGATTCGCATATAGATCGGAGGTTGAATATTGAAATCCTCATATATCATAAATTTATCTATAGGTATATCCCTAGAATAAATTACATGAATCTGTGATGATTAAATCTCATCAATCATATCATACTACTATCAGATGTGGATTTAATGTCTGATATCAGGTGCCCTCTAATGAATATTCACTTTCAGCATTAAAATTCACCATGAAAATAGTTTCGGACTGAGGTAACAAGATTTTAAATATATACAATTATCTCAAAATTAATTATGTTAAATCATAAAAATATTGTAGGTGGTTTTTGAATCCATAATCTATCACCACTATCCACAAATCCTCAGTCTGACATCATCTGTATGGTTTCTAAGGTGACACCAATTACCATATTTACCAAATTCAATATGAACCAACTCATGATTGTTATATTATAGGAGTACCTACTAAGGTCCTTATGGACACCTCATAGTAATGGTATGATACATGGTGTCATTAGGGTAAATAAACAATAATGGGACCCTTCGTAGAGTCTTTTTGGTCATTACATTATAAGTCGTACCCTACTAGTGGTATCATTTAGAACAACTCAAATTAGGGTCAAAACCAACAAATCTGTGGCGGAACCTCCCATAACATATTATCTAACATTCTAGGGGTTTATGAGAGAAACATGAAAATTATTATAGTCAACACACTAGATATGAACTAAGGATCATATTTATTTCCTTTGGAATACTAGGATGGTTGACTCACCCAACTCATCCAATCTATCGAAATGTCTATAAGGTGTCACATGCTTAGGGGATAATAGGATGGTTTACCAACACAACAAATAAAAACTCAACAGCTATATCTATGGTGTCCCGAGGTTCCTCAAATAGACTACTCAGGCCACATCACTCATGTAATCTTACAACCTCCTCTATAGGAGGTGTTAATGAATTTATAGTTAATTAAAAATAAGTACTATCTAATTAAAATAAATTATTAAACTAACATTAAAAGAATTTTGTGGGAATGTTTTTGTATTAGTTTTTGACTCAGTAATAACTGACTAAGGAGGTAATCCAACAAAGACAATCTATACTGGATAACACAATTGGTTGCATTCTCTCATAGGTGGTCATGTAGAAATAAAAATTTAAATTAAATTTAAAAAAACAAATTAAAAAAATAAATTCATTTATTTAAATGATAGCACCAAATTATTAGACCTATAATACATACACATTCCTATAACGGTATTTAAAATACCATAGGTCATGTATAATGACCTCCTTGCTCAAAAAAAGCTAAAAATCTCTTTATTTTTGACATAAAAAATCATTCGGGTTCTCATCCGTGGACATCAACAACCATCAACAAAACATAGTTCCCTATATCACATTGATACATAAATTTTTTAATTATAAATAATTAATAATTAATTATTTAATTTATAAGAAAAATTAACAATTAATTTTCCATTTAATTTAATTAATCATAAATGAGTTAAATTCAATTGGGTGATCCAATCACACCAAAACCATAGAAAATGTATTGTGCTCAAGTCCTAAGACACCATATACCATAAGCATCATGAAAAAAACAATTAAAATGTAAATTAACCTATAAATTTTAACAAAAAAATTTAAATAAAACTTTGTAAAGACCATATAGAGAGGTACATTTTATAAAATGATGTGATACAGTGTGCAGAAAATATCATAGGTCCTACACTATTCAAGCCTTGAAGACTCCCTTTATATGTGTTGATTTAAACCATGTTTCAAATAAATCCATCTAAAAACTAAAACTAAATCTGTAACACCCCAGGTAAATAAAGAATATGACATTTTTATATATATCCATATTTGTGAATAAAATATTAATATTACTTTAAAGGGTTTCTATGTTCGATAGCGTACCTGATACGCAACAAATAGTTTCATTGAAATCTTACGTTGCACACTAGTAATAAAATAATATTATTTTAAATGGTAGTTAACACATAGCCGATGTATTGGCGGGAAAGGATAGAAATAACTAAAATATGATTATATATGTTTTTTAAATGTTTTTTCTTTTATCTACTAAAAGATAAAGGCCTAAAATGTTGAAAGAATTCAATTTTAGGCATTTATACCCTAATTTTCACTAAAGGTTCACTTATCACCTTTTGATGGTGAACCGTCATTAAATATTGTTTTGATCACTCTTATACATTCTATTGGACCAAATATAACTCTTTTTTTAGAATCGGGGCATCAAAATTTACTTTGTGTAAATTTTTGGTATTTTTCCGATAAAGTTCATTTTTTTTAATGAATAGTGTAAAATTTTGTATTTTAAATCAAAACCTCATTTTAATCTAATTTATTTATAAGATTATATTATCTTTTGAATTGGTTTTAATGTGAAAATAGAATATATTTTTACCATTAAATTCAATAGTGGTCATTGGAATTAATTTCACTTTGAAATCGGACTTAAACTAGTGTTAATCTTTTGATACTTATTGTTTCATAAGAACACGCTATTTGTTCTGACAGTGGGAATTAATTATTAAATTAATTAATGCAACTTATATGTTGTGAATTTTGAAAAATGGACTTCGTTTTTTAATTCGTAATATCAAATATATCTTAGTGTAATGTTTTGGTATTTTTCTGAAAAACTTTAATTTTTGATGAATAGTGAAACCACTAAGTGGTACTTAAAAAACTGATTTTTCGTTTAATTGAAATATTACCGCCTCTGTGTTTTGAATTTAAAAAATCCGACATACATGGTTGTCATTAATAAGTAAAATGTGGTTCAATGGGATTAAAATAATTTTTTGGTGAATAGTAACTTATTATGTTTTTAATCGTGATTAGAGGTAATTAGTGTAGTTTAAGGTAAAAATAATGTTTTAATGAAATGAGAAGAGCATTAAACATGTCCTACCCTCATTGGATGTGTCATGGCCGACCAAGACAATCCATGGGTCATCTTGGGGACCCCATGGAGCCACTGTATTTGGAAAATGACATTAATACCTTTTTATTAAATGTTAAAATAAAAATGACACAAACATGAAATGTTTTACTAAAACAATTTTTACATGGGGTTATACAAGTCAGAGTTTTGACTATAAATAGTAATTGGAAAGATAAAAAGATTTCCTAAATCACAGTATTTTTTTATAAATTTTAGACATTATATAAATTAAATTATTTATGACATCATTTTGATGCAGCGGTGACCTCATTATTTAACGATTTAAATAAAATGGAATGATAATGTGAAATCTAAGACCTAAACATGTCCAAAACCTATTGGATGGGTGTATTTATAACCCTTATCACCTTATCCTCGATTCAAATCAATTTGGGACCATTAAAATCCAAAACTCATTCTAAATAAAGTAACATTTCTTTGCTTTCCAAGAGTGCCTTTCCTCTCCTCTTATAAAAGGCCCCCACACCTACCTCCTTACCCACAATTACAAAGCCTTTGGCTTGGCCAAAACCTACCCATTTTGTCTATCCAAATCCCTCTCTTACTCCCTGAAGCCCCACATTGGGCAGAAGTATTCCCAAGGAAGCCTTTAAGCTCAAACCAAAGAAGTTACCCGATTTTAAGGTAATGTCTTCACTTGAGTCCTTTTGTTTTATTTTTCTTCACAAACCCCCTAAACTCTTTTTATTCATTTATTTTGTAACAAATAAAATATCATCAATATAGTAGGATGTTCTTATAAGAAAGATTCTATCTACACTTACACACACCTACATCTAATGGTTAAAGAACATATTGTTTCTGTGGATGGAGAATTTCTGCCTCACGAAACGATGATTGTTCAACATTATTCTAACACCTTCAAAGGTGGCCATTAATATGAAAATATATTTATATATGATATATAATATGTATATGTTTTACTTAAGATTCTGTATTCTTCATTTATGGCATACCATTATGGTTTCCATTATGGGTAAACGCGATATCTTCATTTAAGGAAGTGCAGACTACCGCCCCCTCAAAGTGATTTGATTCGTTAATACCATATGTGGTACGTATAAAGGATATATTTAATGATATTATATATGATACCATACTGGAATTAAAATATTATTATGTATCATTATGTTTTAATTCCATTAAATATGAAATAGAAATTGATGTAGCGTTCATGGGTACATACGGCTTACCGTCTCCATGAACGGTACATTTCATTTCTTATCTCAAAATGTTATGTACAATCATAAGTACATATATATAATGGATAAATATGTAATATATTACATCTAAATGATTGATATCATTCTTTAATTATAACATATATATATATATATATATCTCATTTTGTTTTAATTCCATTAATATGACAAAAAAATGAAAGTAGCGTTCATGCGTATGTACGGCCTACCGTCCTCATGAACGGTGCTTTTAATTTTTATCTCCAAATGCTATGGAATAGTATAAAATGAATATATAATGGATATATATTATATTTAAAACATCAATACTATTCTGGCTATTATGTACCTATAACAACATGGAAGATTATTTTCCAACAAGTTAAATTTTTTACTCATGTACCAAACATCGACAAAAACGTCTGATTTGAACTCATATTATTAACCAATTATTATAGAATTAAAATATGTTATATGAACTGAATAATAATATTTATATGAGGTCATTAAGAAATTATAATTTGACCAAAGATTATTATTCAGGAATATAATGAAACAAACAAGACAAGTTGGACTTGAGGTAAGGGATCCTACTCCTCTCTTTCTTTTTAAGTACGCTCTTTTATGTCAATCCATTTAAAGCTCATATTGCTTGTTATTGGGATGTTATTTTATATTACTCTTACTGTAATTTTTTATTGTTCATATAATGAGAGACCCTATTCTCTCTCATCAATCCATTTTGGATGTTTTGGGTGGCGCCGTTAGGCTGCCGAATTTTCGTAAGAGATCTAACCTCTCTCTTTGTTTTTAAGTACCCTCCTTTTTGTCACATCTTTTAAGATCCACTTTGTTATGTTGGGGGATGTTATATTATATTCCTCTTTCAGTAAACATTATGTTAATATGATGACAGACCCTACTTTATCTCATCAATCCATTTTGTAAGTTTTAAGTGGCGTCGTTAGGCTGCCGAGTTTTTGTAAGGGATTTTTCGTCTCACTTTTATTCCCGTGAGATTTATGCTACATTTTCCAGAATTTCCTTTGAGTGGTGTATGTACTTCCCATTATTCTACTCTTTGTGTAATATACTTTCTTTTATTAGTATTTACATCAATTATGTATTGTCTTTCATTCATGGGGTGTATGTTTCGAAAGATACCCAAGTCGGTAAGGGAACCTTTCACCCTCCTTTTTTTAAAAGACTTCTTTTGTTATGTCTTTTAATTCACATACTATTATGTTGGGATACGTTCTTCTATATCCTTATTTATGTAAATTTTATGTCCGAGTGATGATATCCCCTTTATCTCTCTCATCAACCCTTTTTGTAAAATATTATGTGACGCCATTAGGCTGTCGAATTTTACCAAGGGAACTTCTTAACCCAATTTCGATTTCTTTGGGTTCAACATGTAGTTATTGAATATGTCATCCTTTGATTATGTGTGAATAACCTTTGATTGTTTTACAATTAATATCCACTTATATTTGGTGTATTTATATTTTTCACACATAATTATGAGATTGATTTATCCTAAATTTAAGGATACCTTCTTTATAATGGATTTCATCTCATTTTACATTTCTTTTGAGACTTCATTGTTGTTATGCACCAATTCACTCTTATATGGTGTGTATACTATCCTTTGACATATTATATCTTAAATCCGTTTATTCTCATGATATTATAATGTTCGGATTAAATGTTATTCCGCTATTATTTTTATTCTAGAGTGTCTCATTTTGTTAAAAACTATTTAACAAAAATATCGTTTTAATTTTTTTAAAGATTTATTATTATAAATATTTATCATTAATTTCCATGTTTTGAAAATGGTTTTCAGTATTTATTTATATGGACATTAATGTTTTAAAATTATAATTTCATTAAAAGCATCAAAGTGGTATGAGACACTTTGATTCAAAAATTACTTTTAAATGGTTTTTTGAAAATGGATTGATTAATTAAATGTCTGGGAATTACTTATTGTTATTGAAAATGAAATGTTGTTATTGAAATGTTTATATTTTAAATAGTTAATGTGTAATTATGGTAATTGGACATTTTACGGGTGGTTACGTGATAAACCATATGACGGGTGGTGCCGTGAATACTAGGATGGGTGGTTACGTTATAACCTCCAGTGCATTGGGTATGGAAGTCGGCCGTAAGGCTATTCTATTAATTATGTGTGGAAGTCGGCCATATGGATATTCCATTAAGAATGTGTGGAAGTCGAAAGTATGGTTATTCCACTTAAGTATGTTTATGTCCCAAGTTACCTTTATATGTTATGTGATCTTTATATGGGTTTTATGGTAATATTTTGGTTGCAAAAGGGTAAGTAATGGTCTTTTATTCAGTGAAGAGTTTTTACTACTTCATAATGGTGAAAAGTATTACTTTGGTAAATTATACATGGTTTACTTGTTGTTTTGAAAAAATAACAGTTTTCCTTCATTATGTATCTTTTACTAGGCTTTTTATGCTCATCCCATGTTTTTTTAAATGTTTTCCACGGGACATAAAGACGAATATGGTCAAGGAGGGGATCATGGAAAGACATGCTATCTAAAACATGGAACTAGACATGTTTATTTTTATGTTTTTTTCTGTTATGGAAACTTAGTAGAAGTGTCTACTATGTAATCTTTTGAGATGTAATAGTTTTGACCTAATTCTCTAAAACTCTAAACCTTAAAAGATCCTCAATGTGAATTGTTCATTTAATTCAATAATTAAGTAAGGTTTAAGGTCGGGTCCTTATCGTTGGTATCAAAGGTCAGTTTAGATAACATTAGAGGTTAGGGTATTTTCTAAGCATATGTGACATTACCATAATGGATAGGATTTCAGAAAGAGTCCTAGTTTTAGATAAAGTGAATGAGTAAGTATATCTTAGTGTTTACCTTCCTCATTAGTACATTATGGTTTTGTTGATATACTCACACTGACATTTCTGTTTTTAGTGAATGGATGGATCTAGCAGGCACCAAAGAGACAACAGGTTTGAAGGAAACTGTGGTGGTTCTCTAATTAAGATACTAGAGAAAATGGGGGATTCAATGAGGAATCTCGTGGTTGTTCCAAACCAACTATCAAGGAGTCGTGATCAACCACTTGAACCTTGGTATGTTCTGTAATGCATCATGTATGAGATGACCAATCGATGTGGAAGTTCAGGTAATAATTATAAAGGTAACCATTATAGTTTATATGGTCCTTACTTTTGAGGTAATTATGGGTTATTAAATGATATGATGGAAAATGAAAAGCATGAGATAAAATTGAGGTTAAAATATGTTATGATTACTTTTGAAGATTTTATCTCGTTTTGGGGAATGTTTTATGAATTATATAGTTTTGGAAAAAGGACAACACGTAGACCGTGTGACAACCCGTCGCGTCGGACAAAGCTACGAGAATCGAACCCACAACCAAAGTGCGACTGGTATTTATCGCCTGCCACTGGACTACGTGAAGTCCCTGGTTAGTTTTACTGATTATTTTTAGATAGATGATTTTATGAAGTAAGATTAAGTTGATTTTGGGTTATTTATGAAAATGATTAACCTATCATGGAGGAAATGTGATTAGGTTAATTACTTTTCAATATGAGACTTTAAGAGCAACTAATGTAGTTTGGAGATAAATGTTACGATTTAACTTGGAAGACTGTGGGAATAAATCCTTCAAAAATTTGGGTTTCAATCTTAGATTGGTTCACTTTGATGAATTTTATGGAAAAATTGTTTATCGAATGGTCCTCGTTGAACTTTGGGTTTTGTTGGACAAATTTTGGAGATTAAGAATTGATTTTCTTTTTATAAAGGGTTATTCTTTTCTGGATTATCTAATCTTGTAATAAACTTTTTGGTTTTGGTTTTGAATTTTCTCTAAAGACATGGGAAATATATAGTTCTCTTTTGTAGATTAGGTGATTCTCTTGAAGTTTATTATAGTACTCTTAATGTGAACAAGTCTTCCTAAATACTCGTCTTTTGGAGAAAATATGAGTTCGTGTAAGAAATCTAGTAAAAGTTGAAAGTCAACATGATAAGTGATTATGTTTCCTTATGAATAAATTCCTCAATAAAAAGTAACTTAAAACATAAATGTTGTCTATTAACTTTTCCAACTGGGGAATCAAATACTGTATAACCCATCACAAGTTTGTGATTTTCTTATGGTTAACTTTCTCATAGACATGTTTACTATCACTCTCCATCAGAACATGAACCTTTGTTTTTTCTTCCATATCCATATTTTCCTACTTGGAATCATAGTATGGGTTAACTTGGGTGACCTCTGTACTTCTCTCACTTTATTTTAAAGTGATTGTTTTACCGACTCTTGTTCCGATGTGGGACTTTCAAGGATGTTTCTGAGCCCAATGTTAAAATTGTGAGGACGCAATTCCCAAAAGGGGGGAAGGATGTAACACCCCAGGTAAAAAAAGAATATAACATTTTTATATTTATCCATATTTGTGAATAGAATATTAATATTACTTTAAAGGGTTTCTATGTTTGATAGCGTACCCGATACGAAACAAAGAGTTTCATTGAAATCTTACGTTGCACACTAGTAATAAAATAATATTATTTTAAATGGTAGTTAACACATAGCCGATGTATTGGCGAGAAAGGATAGAAATAAATAAAATATGATTATATATGTTTTTTAAATGTTTTTACTTTTATCTAATAAAAGATAAAGGATTAAAATACGGAAAGAATTCAATTTTAGTCATATATACCCCAATTTCCACTAAAGGTTCACTTATCACCTTTTGATGTCAAACCATCATTAAATATAGTTTTTATCACTCTTATACATTCTATTGGACCACATATAACTCTTTTTTTAGAATCGGGACATCAAAATTTACTTTCTGTAAATTTTTGGTATTTTTCCGATAAAGTTCATTTTTTTAATGAATAGTTTAAAATGTTCTATTTTAATTCAAAACCTATTTTTAATCTAATTTTTTATATGATTAGATTATATTTTGAATTGGTTTTAAAGTGAAATTAGAATACATTTTTACCATTAAATCCAATAGTAGTCGTTGGAATTAATTTCACTTTGAAATTGGACTTAAACTAGTGTCAATCTTTTGATACTTATTGTTTCATAAAAACACGCTATTTGCTCTGACAGCGGGAATTATGTATTAAATTAATTAATTCAACTTATATGTTGTGAATTTTGTAAAATGTACTTCATTTTTGAATTCGGAATATCAAATATAGCTTAGTGTGAAGTTTTGGTATTTTTCTAAAAAACTTCAATTTTTGATGAATAGTGAAACAACTAAGTGGTACTTAAAAAACTGATTTTTCATTTAAATGAAATTTTACCACCTCTTTGTTTTAAATTTCAAAAATCTGACATACATGGTTGTCATTAAGAAGTAAAATTTGGATCAATGGGATTAAAATAATTTTTTGGTGAATAGTAACTTATTAAGTTTTTAATCGCGATTAGAGGTAATTAGTGTAGTTTAAGGTAAAAATAATGTTCTAATGAAATGAGATGAGATTAAAACATGTACTACCCTCATTGGATGTGTCATTTCCGACCATGAAAATCCATGGGTCAACTTGGGGACCCCATGGAGCCACTTTAGTTGGAAAATGACATTAATACATTTTTATTTAATGTTAAAATAAAAATGACACAATCATTAGATGTTTTACTAAAACAAATTTTAAATGGGGTTATAAAAGTACGATTTTTGACTATAAATAGTCATTGGAAAGATAAAAATATTTCCTACATCATAGTATTGTTTTTATAATTTTTAGACATTATATAAATTAAATTATTTATGACATCATGATGATGAAGTGATGAGCTCATTATTTAATGATTTAAATAAAATGGAATGATAATGTAAAATATAAGACCTACACATGTCAAAAACCTATTGTATGGGTGGATTTCTAACCCTTATCACCTTATCCTAGAAACACATCAATGTAGGACCATTAAAATCCGAAACTCATTCTAAATAAAGTAACATTTCTTTGCTTTCCAAGAGTGCCCCTCCTCTCCTCTTATAAAAGGCCCCCACCCCTACCTCCTTACCCACACTTCCAAAGCCTTTGGCTCGGCCAAACCCTGCCCATTTTGTCTCTCCACATCCATATATTACTCCTTTAAGCCTCACATTGGGCATAAGGCTTTCCAAGGAAACATTTGAGCTCAAACCAAAGGAAGTTACCCGATTTTAAGGTAATGTCTTCATTTGAGTCCTTTTGTTTTATTTTGCTTCTCCAACCCCCTAAACTCTTTTTATTCATTTCTTTTGTAACAACTCCAGTATAATAAATATACTAGGATGTTGTTATAAGAATTATTCGAGCTAAAATTACACACACCTACTTATAATGGTTAAAGAACATACTGTTTCTGTGGATTGCGAATTTCTGCCTCACGAAACGATGATTGTTCAACATTCTTCTAAAACCTTCAAAGGAGGCCATTAAGATGACACTATATTTATATATGATATATAATATGTTTATGTTTTACTTAAGCTTCTGTATTCTTTATTTATGGCATACCTTTATGGTTTCCATTATGGGTAAACGTGATATCTTCATTTAAGGAAGTGCGGACTACCACCCCATCAAAGTGATTTGATTCGTTAATACCATATGTGGTACATATAAAGGATATATTTAATGACATTATATATGATACCATACTGGAATTAAAATAATATTATGTATCATTGTGTTTTAATTCCATTAAATATGAAATAGAAATGGAAGTAGCGTTCATGCTTACGTACGGCTTACCGTCTCCATGAACGGTAAATTTCATTTCTTACCTCAAAATGGTATGTACTATTATAAGTACATATATATAATGGATATATATGTAATCTATTACATCTAAATTATTTATATCATTCTGGAATTATAACATGTATATATATCTCTCATTTTTTTTAATTCCATTAATATGACAAAAAAATGAAAGTAGCGTTCATGCGTACGTACGACCTACCGTCTCCATGAACGGTGATTTTAATTTTTATCTCCAAATTCTATGGGATAGTATAAAATGAATATATACTGGATATATATGATATTTAAAACATCAATACTATTCTGGATATTATGTACCTATAACTACATGGAAAATTATTTTCCAACAAGTTCAATTTTTGACTCATGTACCAAACATCGACAAAAACGTCTGATATGAACTCATATTATTAACCAATTATTATAACATTAAAATATGTGATATGAACTGAATAATAATCTTTATAGGAGGTCCTTAAGAAATTATAAATTTAACAAAGTTTATTATTCAGGAATATAAAGAAACGAACAAGACAAGTTGGACTTGAGGTAAGGGATCCTACTCATCTCTTTCTTTTTAAGTACGCTCTTTTATTTAATTCCTTTTAAAGCTCATCTTGCTTGTTATTAGGATGTTCTTTTATATTAATCTTACTGTAATTTTTTATTGTTCATATGATTAGAGACCATATGCCCTCTCATCAATCCATTTTGGATGTTTTGGGTGGTGCTGTTAGGCTGCCGAATTTTCATAAGAGATCTAACCTCTCTCATTCTTTTTAAGTACACTCCTTTTTGTCACTTCTTTTAAGATCCTCTTTGTTATGTTGGGGGATGTTCTTTTATATTCTTCTTTCTTTAAACTTTATGTTAATATTATGAGAGACCCTACTTTCTCTAATCAATCCATTTTTGAAGTTTTAAGTGGTGACGTTAGGCTGCCGAGTTTTCATAAGGGATTTTTCATCTCACTTTTATTCCCATGCGATTTATGCTACATTTTCCACAATTTCCTTTGAGTGGTGTATGTACTTCACATTATTCCACTCTTTGTGTAATATAATTTCTATTATGAGTTTTTTAGATCAATGATGTATTTTCTTTCTTTCATGGGGTGTAGGTTTCGAAAGATACCAAAGTCGGTAAGGGAACCATTCACCCTCTTTTTTTAAGACTTCTTTTGTTATGTCTTTTAATACACATACTATTATGTTGGGATATGTTCTTATATATCCTTATTTATGTAAATTTTATGTCCAAGTGATGATATCCCCTTTATCTCTCTCATCAACCCTTTTTGTAAAATTTTATGTGACGCCGTTAGGCTGTCGAATTTTACCAAGGGAACTTCTTAACCCAATTTTGATTTCTTTGGGTTCAACATGTAGTTATTGAATATGTCATCCTTTGAATATGTGTGAATAACCTTTGATTGTTTTACACTTAATATCCCCTTATATTGGGTGTATTTATATTTGTCACACATAATTATGAGATTGATTTATCCTTAATTGAAGGATACCTTCTTTATAATGGATTTCATCTCATTTTACATTTCTTTTGAGACTTCATTGTTGTTATGCACCAATTCACTCTTATATGGTGTGTATACTATCCTTTGACATATTATATCATGAATCCCTTTATTCTCATGATATTATAATGTTCTAATTAAATGTTATTCCGCTATTAATTGTATTCTAGAGTCTCTCATTTTGTTAAAAACTATTTAACAAAAATATCGTTTTAAATGTTTTAAAGATTTATTATTCTAAATACATATCTTTAATGTCCATGTTTTGAAAATGGTTTTCAGTATTTAATTATATGGACATTAATGTTTTGAAATTATAATTACATTAAAATAAACAAATTGGTATGGGACACTTTGATTCAAAAATCTCTTTTAAATGGTTTTTGGAAAATGGAGTGATTAATTCAATATCTTGGAATTAGTTATTGTGATTGAAAATGAAATGTTGTTATTGAAATGTTTATATTTTCAATATTTTATGTGTATTGATGGTACTTGGACATTTTACGGGTGGTTACATGATAAACCATATGACGGGTGGTGCCGTGAATACCAGGACTGGTGGATACATTATAACCTCCAATGCATTGGGTATGGAAGTCGTCCGTATGGCTATTCCATTAACTATGTGTGGAAGTCAGCCATATGGCTATTCCATTAAGTATGTGTGGAAGTCGACCGTATGGTTATTCCACTTAAGTATGTTTATGTCCCAAGTTACCTTTATAAGTTATGTGATCTTTATATGGGTTTTATGGTAATCTTTTGGTTGCAAAAGGGTAAGTAATGGTCTTTTATTCAGTGAAGAGTTTTTACTACTTCATAATGGTGAAATGTATTACTTTGGTAATTTATACATGGTTTACTAGTTGTTTTGAAAAACTAACAGTTTTCCTTCTTTGTGTATCCTTTACTGGGCTTTTTATGCTCATCCCAAGTTTTTGAATTGTTTTCTACAGGACATAAAGATGAATAGGGTCAAGGATGTGATCAAGGAAAGACATTCTATCTAAAAAATGGAACTAGACATGTTTATTTTTATGTTTTTTATGTTATGGAAACTTAGTAGAAGTGTCTACTATGTAATCTTTTGAGATGTAATAGTTTTGACCTAATTCTCTAAAACTCTAAACCTGAAAAGATCCTCAATGTGAATTATTCATTTAATTCAATAATAAATAAGGTTTAAGTCTGGGGCCTTATAAAATCACATTATATTTATTTATTATGGAGGGGTGGGATAATTAAGGAACAAGGGGGAAGAACATTCCATATTCTACCATCGAAAAGTATCCAAACGTACTTAAACATAGAACGAAGTTTGAAGGTGGAGGTCTAGTAGAGACCATCCCCATAAACCTGGTTTTTCCCTCAAATAAATTTTAGCGGAACCCACTTTTAATATTTAAAAAATTACACACTATGCTTCTATAATATAACGAACACAAGGGTGATTATGTCAATAATAGGAAATTTTCCCTGTAATCACTAATGAACAATGTTTAACTTCATATATTATACCCAAAAAACCATTTCTAGGTATGAATCCCCCATAAAAATAAATAATGGGTTGATTTTGTGATTTTTAGCCGATTCAACCCTCGACCCTTCACCAAAATTTACCAGGACCCTTCTGATATCATAAAAAAATGAACCAGAACAAATAACACTATTTATGGATTTTCAAACCCACATAACCTCTTTTTTCCTTTAAAATTAACAAAATAAAACACCCAACATATAAAATATATTTCCATTTCACCCAGATTATAAGTAAGCTTCCTAGTAATAGGGTATAATAATCATGTTGGAATGATTTTGGAGAAATAGATCTATTATGAAATGAGATAGATGATGAAATTATAGACAATGATAAATCCAATATTGAGAAAATTTAGAAAACACTACATTGATATAATGTTAACCATGATAATGATCAATGATCACAATATTTATATGTTAGTGTTAACGTATTCTTGTTTATATCTTCACAAAAGAAGGATACACAATTTAGAAGGAAGGGAGTTTGTTAACTCAGACACATCAACCGTTATAAAATTATTAATCATATCAGGGTTGTTACTAATAAAATTATGATACTAATTGACCTCCTATATTCATGATGTGTTCTATATTTTTTTATGAAGAACACATGTGATTATTCCCCTGTATTGAAAATTGAGTTTATACAGTTAGAGTAAGATATTTATGATTTAGAAGAAATATAGGAAATCATATATAATAGAGATATTGTTATATAAAAGAATAACTATAACATGGTTATAGTTACTAGAGGAATCGTATATTAGAGGATTCTACAAATTAACACATTGATGGGTTGTGTTAGAAGTATCTCAAACAGTTTGTATAAAAGTGATGAAATTTCATGTCATAAATATTTATTAGGAGGAATAATGTAACACTCTGATGTTTAATTCTATATTTGTCATTAAATATATTTGATAAATTTTGGATTTCAAATTACAGATAACAGTAATCATTTTTTAATAATGATATGACATCAAGATATTATTATAACACGTGATAGAAACTGAACATAATTTAATCGCAATATATTATTTTAGTATTATTAAAAAATATGATAGTGATAGCCTAGACTATTGTATTGGAAGGTATGAATGTGATTTAGTAGATAATTTAATTTATTTATAAATCTTTTCCATTATTAATAATTATTTTTTATTTGCACGGATGTACCTACTCCATTTTAAAATATAAGAGTAATATAGTTATATGTTAATGACCTGTGTTTCAATGAAATGTTTTTTAATTGATATTTTGTGTGTTGATAACAAATAAAATAGTATATTGATAAATTATATTTGAAATAAATTAGAAAAAAACAATTATCATACTTATATTTAATATCGTTTTCCTAGATATAAGGATAATTTCATTTGAATGTAAATAAAGAATTTTCTTCTAGAAAATTATTTTTGTTATTCATAATTAATTTTCATCTTAATAAATTGAATTAATTAGTATTGGTAATGTTTTTTAATAAATGGTATATATAATATGTTTAATAAAATTTATTAATATTCATTTCACAATTTCAATGGGCCTTAAATAGTAACAAATTCAATGTCACTTTAAAAAATCTATTTTTTCCAGAAAACGTTTTATTTGATTTTTCATGATGCTGGAATAATGAATATAATCTACATGTAGAAACATAAATAGTTAAAAGGGTTTAAAAATATGGATCCAATAATAAGAAATTTATTAAATAATTCAATTTTATATTGTTTCATAATTAATTTTAATAATTGTGAAAATATATTCTAATGATTTATTTTTAAATGGGTCAATGAGGGTTAAACGTACTCATAAGGTTTATAACATCACACAAACACGTATAAAATTTATTGAACATATTTAAACCCAAAAATATATTATCTCACAAAATTTAATATCTTGTTTACTTTCCTACTTAAAAATTAATTTATTATTTTTTAGTGGTCACTTTATTTAAATGTTTTCCCAAAACATCACTTGTCTTAGGGAATCTACCCTCCTCTAATATCAACACCACATAATCCAATTATCCATGGAAAATATAATTTCTCATACTCCACCAAAATAATAATACATTAACGTGTGTTTTTGATCATTCAAATATATGAAACCAATAATCCATAATGTTCATTTCAATTGAAGATACCAATAGTATAGGTATATGTTCATAATGACCATTTCCAAATTTCATTAATCTTAAAAATATTCTAAATGATTTATAACCATAATAACATGATGGTATAATTATATATATCATTTTTAGATGTTTTTATGTTAATAGTGTAAGCATTTTCATTATCCTTCCATTAATATAGAAAATGATAACATCACGGTCACATATTTGTGAACTACCACCTCTATGGAGTGATGTGAATTATTTTTGATCTCATCATTAAATGGATGGTAAAATAATGTATTTAAAATTATATATTAAATTAATTATTAAATTGATAGTTTTTAAAGGTGAAATATTTATTTCATGTCAATCATTTTATCTATTGAGATGTGGAAACGTCACCCATGATTACATATAAACTACCATCATCACAATATGATGTTCATAAATTTTCGTCCAAAAATTATTTGGATTGTTATAAAAGTGCATATAATGAATAAATATTTTTATTATGAAATAAATAAGATTATAGAGTAAATAAATAAAATTTCATGGTGTAAGGAACAATATAATCTATAAAATCATGGTTGAAAAAATACTTATTTTATCATAAATTTTTATATTAATAAAAAATTGCAATGTCAAATTTTTAATTTGAATGCAATTATATAATGTTATATTTTTAATTTGGTATAATGATATATTTATCCAACTCATGTATTTAATATAATATTTTCTTACTGAACTATAATTAATGACTAAACCTATAATTATGGTTTATGTTAAAATTTTATTTCCTTTCATAATTATCATTGATAAATTCCAATTAACTGATTTATAAAATACATATATTGTTAACCCATATATTATAGTCCAAATTGGTTATTCCAGGGTTTTTAAAAAATTATTTCCATTTGTTCTCTCCTTAGAAATTAATATTATTGGGAAAATATTTTTAAGAAAAACTGACATTCTTTCATATTTCATTGACTAGAATTTTATTTTTTGCCCATGTTCTTAAAAAATTATCATATTTGATTTTATATTATTAAGATATTTTCCGATATATTATTTTCAATACCATTTAATTTTTAAAACAAAAGATAAAATAGAATCATTCCAACTCTTTTACATAATTTTTTTTGAATTTTTTAAAAAATTTAATGTAAATGTCCTTATTTAATTTGTATGTATAGAAAACCATTACCATGTGTCATGAAAATTAATTATATTTAATATTATATTATAATATTCCATATTGTTTTCAAAAAAAACTATTCCCCTAAATATATTTATATATACTTTTTAATGATTCTTCATGAAAATGTAATTTTTTATGATTATAAATTGATTTCAAAATTCCATTTTGAATATAATTTTCATCAATGTCATTATCTATTAAATATCGGTATTCCTTAATAGTGATATGACAATATAATATGATCCAATGTATTTCAATTATTGGCTTTTTGTCAATATGTTTTATATTTTATTCTATGAAACTTGTTAGTTTTCAATTTCATAATTTATCAATGATAAAATACGGATTTTTTATGTGATATCATCCAATCGTTTATTTGGATAAATATGATTATTGGATAAAAAAATATTTATAAATATCATTAAATTGTTTTAGGTCATTATATGATGAAATGATGACTATTTCTATGATCATGTGAAAAATATTTTTTATATATATAATTAGTAATATTTGTTTTCTATATCCTGTAATGGAATTAGGTAGTGATTGAAATGTCATAAGATAATATTTAATGGAAAGGGTAGTGAAGATAGTTTAGTAAGGGTCTTTATCTACCATGATATTCATGGGCGTGAATCAAAAAAATGTAAATGGTTAAATAGGATGTAAACCAAATCATATACATGACTTTTCAACTATGATGCTCTTGTTATTTTACATTGACCAAGAAAATTAGAGAAATGGGAGTGAACCCGGTCCACTATGGGTCATAATCCCCAATGATATTCATATAAAGGATCCTTTTAAAAAGTAATGTTTTTCAGTTATTATGCATATTTCGTGATCATATTTAACATGTTTATTATATTTTCTCATTTGTCATTATTAGATATCATTGACTTCTCACACTATAGATTTATATTATTAATATTAATAATCCTAATGAAATGTTTGATGATTGAGGATCTTTGACCAATTGGGTATAAATTTTATAATTTATAATCATTCTCCCATACATATATTATTATCTTATTCTATATTATTACCATTGATTGATATATTATATGTTTAGACATACAAACCATAAAAACCCATCCATTTATGTTTTTAAATTTCCCCACATTATGAAAATGGATTCTAGTATGGTATATCTTTTAATCATTCTATTTGGGGGAACATAGTCCAACTGAGTGTCTATCCTTCATTAAGGTTGTTTATATATATATTATCCAATGAATCTAATACTTTTTTATTATAGGTAATATATTTTTATGATAAGTATTTAATTTAAATAAAAAAATTTATAATGTTAACGTTATTAATTCATGTGTCACCCCAGTTCCCCCATTTTGAATTCAGAGCATTGGGAATTCATTATCCCCTAATGGAATTCTCACAATTTCATTAAATCATAATTATCTCAAATTATTATTATTATGTTTGGTCAAGAGAATGAGTGGTGGCCTCCCCCATAATGGTTAGGTGGAATTCGAAATTCAAAACATGATATGTCAATCAAAATAAAACATGTGTTAATCCCACTAACTAAACAAATTCCCTCAATAAATGTGAATCCCTGAATCACATTTCATATAAAATTTCCATCAATCCATTTTCTCTCTATAGAATTCGAAAATACCTCTAGATAACCCCTTATAATTTATTATTAAATAAAATATAAAATTTATCGCACTGACTCTTGGGGAAAAATAAACTCATAAATTAACTGTAATTTACAAATACTGTGAAATGGGAGGGTTTCCATTTCCTTTTATAATTATTTATAGACATATTATTGAATTTTAAATATTTTAAATATTAACATAATGATTTTTTGTGAATATAGAATATTACTATTACAATTTTATTCATTTTATTATGTAACAAATGATATCATTATCTTTGTAATTTGAATCAATTATAAAGTTATTTTAATTAAATATGATTTATTAAATGGTTATTTTTTATTCTTGTCCTATGATATTTGTTAATGATATAATTATATATTAATATTGATGATTCAGTAAAACATGATTTTTGATGGCATTACTCCCCATGAAGGATACTAATATACATGTAAATAATTCATCATGATATGTAACACTAGTGAATATCATTATAAAAGAACAAATTGTTTTTGAATTTTCAGTTGAATATCATGATTCTAAGTGGTAGTTTGAATTTTAATATGATTAACCCACCTTTTCATTTCAACAAGAAAATATTATAGATAATGTTTTCATCAATGATAGTTTTGAAATTATAAAATTATTTATTGTCTAAATTTATTTGGATAAATAACATTTAATTAAAACATTTATTTTATGTATTAAACTAAGATGATTAATTATAATTATTTTCCTACATATTAAAAAATATAGATACACCCATGCACATCGAGAGGCTTCTTTAAAAAGAATATTATTATCTAGAGTGATGATACTCAAATGAATCTATAAAATTTGGATAAAAAATGTTGATAATAAATATAGACATTTAAACAACATTATTTACTCCATTCTTATGTATTAGAAGGACTAGTTTTATAGGTTTCTCCTTTACATGAGACAATTCACTATTTTATCAGGTGATCCAGAGGTCTAATATTTTAATATAGCTTTTTAATATATGATAATATATTATATAAGGGATTTTGGAACAAAAATAATATCCATATAAACCCCTTAGTATAGTTACAAAGGCATGTCATTTTTATAATAATGTCAAAGGTTCTCATTGCCACACTAAAATCGACAACCATCCATAACATTTAGGTGACTGATCGTATACACACACATTCGACCAATATGACAAAATTGACTCTTAATAGTAATATATTCATCTTTTTAATATTATATTTAACCAAATTAATTTTCATTTTCAATTGGTCTCCCTATTTATATTTCTCTTAATGATAGTTTATATAAAATGTTCAATAAAAAATCTTGAATTAAGAAAATGGGATATATTACAGATTTTCAATGGGTCTTCATAATCTTATAAATAAAATTCAATTCCTTGATTTTTGGTATATTATAGAGTACAATCATTGTAATTTTATTAACCACTATGAAACACATTAGTTTTGGAATTTGAACTAAAACCCATCATTTTATATTCTTAATATGGATCATACAAATTAAGAGAATTTTTATAGTTTGGACAACTCATGTTCTCTAATGACATCCTGAAAACTATAATACACACTTCTTACAATCATTTGTATCCAATTTTTTTTAAACTATTGGATTTTATTAGTCTAATTATTTCCCTTACACTTCACCCTTATTTTTGACCACAATTAATTTTTATGGGCATGTCAATAATGAGTCTCTTAGGTTTGGACCCCACCCAATATAAACAGGGAAAACAAAGATACAAATGATACAAATTAAATTTTATAATTCTGAGATCAAAAAACATCTTCAAATTTATTCCATGGAACTTTTCACCCCACATTGAAATAGAAATTCAAGTTTAATGTAAATCAGACGTGAACGAACAAGGGAAAATATCAAATAACCAAAATAATAAACCTTCTTCATGCTAATTATAATATTAAATACAATAACTTTTCTATGTGGGTGCATGAATCTTTTCATAAAGCGTCGATAATTTCTCAATAAATCGTCTACCAAATATAACCTAGTTTCTACTACATGAAAAATCAATTATCCTAATCAGAGAACTCTATATCAAGAGCCTAAATAAAATTCTAGAATTATATCCACTCATTAATATACTATTTGAAACATACTAGTATTTTTGTGATTTTTCTTCAGTGGGGACATTGATCCCACGAACCATATGGAAATACTACAAAACATATCTCTTTGAATATAAGCATTGTATTCCCCATCATGAACGATAACCATATCTACAGTGAGATGAGATCTATCTATGATATTTATTCTATATGAAAAGAAGTAGTAGAGTTCCCATTTAATTTATTGGTTCAAAACACCCCACTATATCATCACATAAGACTTATTTATATAATAAATTTTCATTAGTGACATCAATTTAAATTAAATATTGATGATGGTTCAACATGTCATGCTCAAAAAATAACTATGAAAAAATAGTATTCGATAAAGATTTGGTATGTTCATCCCAAAATGATAATTGATCACAAGATTTACTAATAATATTTAAAAAAAATTGATTGGAAAGGAATGAGGGATAATAATTATGATCCTCCACACTAAGAAAATTATAGATTTTAATCCATATAAAATCCACATGACCTATATAATGGTAAATATTAGAATGATCCAAATTGATTAGTAGAGACTGGTCACACTATAGAATATTATAATATAAGGAATTTAATATTGGAACATTAATCTCACCATTTCATAGGAAATTTTATGATGAGACAGTAATGATTTTAATACACTTAACAACATATAAGAGTACACAATGATTGTTGAGCTAATGGTTTTATCCTAGAGGGTGATTCTAGGTATAGATTATCTGTAGAGACCCAAAAATGACGTACATGGACATTAAATTACTTTTTCGGAATATTTAATACATAAAAAAAATAGAAACACAAGGACCGTAATAGTTTAGTGTCTTTGGAAACTCAGAATATAATCTTCTAATCGTGGTGAATGATCTTCAACATCTCTCATAAATAACACCCCCTTTTGTTTTTTACCTAATACCTTTCCTCAAATCCTGGGGAAAAGTAAACATACAAAAGGGTGAGCTCAAATTCTCAGTAAGGGTAAGCATGGATAAAATATATCAAATCATATACATTTGATCTAAAAAAACATTACCATAATGTTTAAATATCAAAATCTTGAGCAATGACATACAAAATGGAAGTATACAAGGCATAGATCATAAAGAAACATTAATCAAGATAAAATAGCATGGGAATAAAACATGTAATTGTGGAAACCATTAACTATATGATATGATTTTTATAGTACCAGAGGCATTGCTTCCAAGACCATCTTAGTGGCCAATGTCCCTTTCTAAATCGAGTTCACTCCTCGTTCCAGTCCTGTATCACTGAACCAGATTAACATACCATTCCAGAAATGTCTATTTCATGAGATATAAATGATTACCCAATGCATTGGAGGGAGATATATGTCCCACCCATCTCATAATGAAATCATTCTTTTGTGTGCCACAAAATAAACATACATCATTCATAATAACCCAACAAATAAAATGGGTTTCATAAACATTATCCCATCATAACATAATCCATATAAAAGAAATGGATATAATTTCATCATAAGAAAAATAACACTACGTAAATAATATAGACATTATACTTGAAATATAAGCATGCTAAATAATTTCATCTTAGATGGAAAATAGTTCTGATAAAAAACATGAAATGAATTTTTGAGGAAAATTTCCAATCTTCATTAAAATCAATTTATTTTCAAAAAAATGCAATGAAATTTTAAAATAAAATGCTCTTTTTGAAAATATTCATTAAATATTATAGAGTAAGCTTCATGAAAATAATGCGTTATGAAACCATAAATTTTTTTTATGCCGTATAAGATAGAAAAACATTTTTCTCGTACTTTTGCCGGAAATGTCAAAAAGTACCTCATAACGTAAACAAAAGAATGATTCCATACATACCATGTAGTAGAAGTCAAAAATGGGTAAAAAAAATAAACATACATGAAACCATTATTATAAAATAGGGACATGGATGAAAAATATAACCCCAGCAAATACTTACGAATAAACAATCTCAGATAAAAATGAGATTGGAAAAGTTATCCCTTTCCTTAGGTTTGATATGTTTCGTACATATCTGAAACTCCTGTAAAATTATTTAAGTAATGTCATTTACTTATTACAGGATCATATTAATTGTTATGATATCATATATGGTTCACTTATGACTTTATATTACCCGTTCTTTTGTAAATTCCATGTTAAAGCACCGTTTTTGGTAAAATCGTTTTATTTATCGTACGTGTTTGGACTTATTATTATTGATGTAATTATTACTTATATCATGTTTTAATTACATAAATAATTTAAATAATGATTTATATATCATATATATTCAGTATATACATATAATAGATGGATAAATGAAATGAAATACACCGTTCATGGAGACGGTAGGTCGTACGTACACATGAAAGCTGTTTTCATTTCCTTATTGACTGGAATTGAAGTAAGTAGATGAAAAATATATTTATATATACATAAATCCTCTATATTTATAATGTCATATATTTATTTATTATTCATTATATATACTTTGTAATCATTCTAGAGTGGTTATCACGGAGAATGAATCTCATCGCGTCGTGGAGATGGTAATCCATACGTAGGCACAAGCGATGATATCGTTCCCATAATTATTGAATTGAATTGGAGTGGATTATATAATATCTCAGAATCAGTATGATATTATAATAATCATATATAGTTATTCTTTACAGCAATATACCAATCTATGTAAGGTGGTGGTGGAAAAACTGATTACACCACAGCGTGGAGATGGTATTCTGTACGTACGCACGCGCAGTGATTTCATTTTCCATAGGATGGATAGAAGGATAAATAGAGTTGTTTAATATTTATAATGAAAAATCAGTATATAATTAATACTGATGTTATTAATTTATAATTAAACAACTAAATAATATGAAGCAGAAGAAGAAAAAAATATAAAAGAGTCGGTAGAAGAGATTACCTCTTCCTCGACGCACCTCCTTTAAAATCCTTCTTAGGGCACTAGAGTTGGTCTTTTGAGAAGACCATAACCTCTATGATATAACTAGATAGGTTGAGAAGAGTAATTGGCCGGGTTTTTCCAAGCTATAAGGCTGAAAAGGGTGTGAATAGTAGAGGGAGGTGGTGCTCTTTTATAAGGGATGAGAGGGGAACCTTTGGAAACTATGAAAATATTATTTTATTATAAACTAATATTTGGTTTTAAATGGTTTAAAAATCATGAAAGATGAATATGAGAGGACTCATGGTCGAAATAAAATCATACAATCAGAATTGGAGATGTTTTGGACAATATTTTACTCATTATAATCTTATTTATTTAAATCATTTATTAATGAGGTAAATACTACATCATTATTGTGTCATAAATAATTTAATTTATTTTATGTCTAAAAATTATATAAAAACACCACCATGTGGGAAATATTATTAGGTTTTCAAGGAATAGTTATAGTCTAAAATATAATTTATAAAAACCCTTCTAAAAATTAATTACTAAAATATTTTTGTTAATGTCAATATTGTCTTAACATTAAATTAATTAATCCAACTTGTCATTATCACTACCAAGTGTCTCAATGGGGTCCCAAAATCGACCCAAAAATGTCCATGGTTGGCCACTACCCATCCAATAATTCTAGGATAAGTGTTAAGGTAATTTTGAATTATTATAATAATTTTTTTAACCTTGAATTACTCTATTTACCTTTAACCGCAGTAAATAAAAGTCAAAAGTTACTATTCACCAAAAATTATTTTCATCATGTTGAACAAAATTTTTCTTCTTCATAACAACCATGTATGTCGGATTCAAGAAAATAAATTCATAAAAGTGGTAAAATTTCATTTAAATGAAAGAGTAAATTTTTTAACTACCAGTAAGTTGTTTCACTATTCATCAAAAATTGAAGTTTTCCAGAAAAATACCATAAATTCAGCCTAATCTATATTTGATATTCAGAATTCAAAAATGATGTCTATTTTACAAAATTCGAAAAATAGAAGTGGAATTAATTAATTTTAAAATTAATTCTTGTTGTCAAAACAAATAGCGTGTTTTTAAGAAATAATAACTATCAAAATATCGACACTTGTTTATGTCCAAATTCAAAGTGAAATTAATTCCAATAACCAAGATTGGATTAAATGGTAAAAATATAATCTAATAACACTTTAAAACCAATTAAAAACATAATCTAACCATATAAATTATTTTGATGAAAAAAATTGTTTTTAATTAAAATATAGCGGGTTTTTACTATTCATTAAAATATTAAAGTTAACAGTATAATATGAAAAATTTATCCAAATTAAATTTTTATATCCTGATTCCAAATCATAATTTTATTTTGTCAAATTGAACTTATAAAAATTTCATAAACTAGATTTAATGTGGGTGCGCCATCAAAAGACGGCAAAACTGCATTTTTTTAAAAATACTTATTTTACCAACATAATTTATTTACTTCGCATACCATGTTCTAAAAAAGTTGTAAGATGAATAATAATGTTATAAAATTAAAAATGTAGTTAATAATATTCAAAAAGGTTAGTCTATATTAATATTATAACAATATATCGTTGTTTAGTGAAACCTTGTATTGCGTACTACACACGCTATCGTGGAAGGTCGTGATTGCGTGTAGTACAAGCCATGTCAGGGCTGCGTGTAGTGAAAACTCCATTTGGTGTTGTGTATAACATAATCAAAACTTTTTTTCATTTATAAATTAAACAAAATCTATACTTAATGTTGCGTAGAATAATTTCCACGAATTGAACTTGAAATTGTGTGTAACACGAGCCAAGAATAGTGTTGCGTATACTGCAAGAAAATATGGTGTTATGTATTGTACAAGTTAATCTTGGTTTAGTGTATAATAAAATCCATCAATGATATTAAAAATAATATATCTCATAAAATCTCGGGGTGTTACATTCTAACTCTCTAAAAAGGAATTTAAGCCTCGAAATTCGTCAGGGTTATAAATCATTTAGTACTTGAATGTTTCATTCATAGAAACCCACATTGTAAAAATGAATACTAAATCATCATTTTAAAAAGGAAAGTTAGAAACAAAACAAATACCCAGAGTAACTCATCACTTGGGTTCCCACATAAGAGTATATAGGTGAAAATATGGATTTGGAAGGGAAATCTATCTGTCATGTTATGATGGGGAGTGGTAGAGAACATGGCTATGAAAAAGACAGAAATCGAAAATCCATTAATTTTTTAGGATCTAAGGTACCATCTGATTCATCAGATATGAGAGTACTAGGAAAACATTTTTTGTTTCCAAGATCATTTCACTAACATTGATGAACTTTTACAAAAGGAGAAATACTTACTTGATTTCAATGTAATATCATCATTGGTCATTCAATGAACAATTTCCACTTCATCTATATTTAAATAAATGAAGCTGAATTTTTCATTTATGAGGTGTTAGCAGATCATGCAATAGAATTATAAGTAATCCCTTATGTTTCTATCACAAAAAGGTTAGCATAAATTATTAAATATCCATAAGTCCATCTATGGTGAGATTAATCATATATGATTCCATAAATGGACTTATACTTCATATATCATACGACTTAATAAAATAAAACATGTTCCTACTATCCAGGGACTTCCTGTAGGCCATTGGTAGGAAATAAAGGCCTATCACACTTCGGTTGTGGATTCGATTCCCAAAACCTTGTCTGACACAACAGGTTGTCACCCATCCTACAGGTTGTCCTTTTTCTAAAACTATACTATTATAACATTCAAAAAATAATATCAAAAAGTTCTGACCTTAAATATTACTATCTAATGTTTAACATAATCTATTATAGTCTTTAGACTTATCCCAAATAAATATGTCTCATCTCATAGTATAAAGAAAACGATTACTAGAAATGTCATTGACCAAGCATGTGAATACCATCATTTATCCCCCATATATCATAAGATATATCTTGTTGATCATATTCTATACCTGTGAATACCTTAATCTTGTATTCTGTTGCAACATGAATTACCATTGTACCATAGTGAAAACATGAATGTTGTCAAATGGTAACTCATTCCACATACCAAAATCCCGAAATTTCAATATACTCAATCCATGATATCACATTGTCCTTATATCAGTCATGAGCTCATTAATATTATTTTCTCCTTATCCTTTCATTATGCACATATCATCTTCTTTCCAAAAATATGTCAATAAATTCTTATCTTTACCAGAACCATATAATTATTGAAAACCAATACATAGATATTCCAATATTCCAAGATACCATAAATGAGATTCCATGATACTATTTTGAAATCCCATTACATAAACACTTAATCATTACAAAACATCATTGTCATACTCAGCATCACAAATAGTGATCGCATGTGACTTCCCTTTATCCTTTTCCTTAATAGGTTTCTCACGTTGATCATCATTCACCCTTGGATTTGGGAATTGATTAGTATAATGACCCATTTCCTTGCACATGAAGAATTGAAGTGTTGGTGGTGCATTCTCTACAGCCTATTATTTATTCACATCATTAGAAACCCTTTTTATATTACTTTGACACTAAGTTGCTTGATGACCTAATTTTCCACACTAAAAACATTTTCTAGTCCATTATGACAATCTCCACCATGCTTCTTTCCACAATTTGAGCATAATTATACATTCATCTTCTTTTCACCATTATTCTAAGATTTCTCATGGAACTCCATCATTTGTTTCTTTTCAGAACCATGTGATAGATTTGTAACACCATCTTCCATTTCTACCTTGATATCACAACACACAATATCTTCATAGCTAATGAAGTCTCTCATAGATAATGCCCTCCGAAGTTTTGGTTTTAAGCCACTGAAGAATCGATCGTATTTGCTTTCAGGTTGGATGATAAAGCCTGATGCATACCTTGCAATCCTTGTAAAATTAACTTTGTATATACCAACAGATTCATCATCCTTTTTATTAAACTCAACTAAATCCTTTTCCATCTTTGTTCGAAGAATACGGGGGAAGTACTTATTGAAAAATAAGTTCTGAAACTCATCCCATTCCATGGATTCAATTTAATCTCTGGGTCTCATATTTTTAATTATAGTACACCATTGATCTACTTCACCTTCTAAATGGTAAATATCTAGAATGAAGTTTTCATTTTCCGAACAGTGAAGTATGGAAAATATCTTTTCAATGGTATAGATGCATTGTTCAGTAACAAGTGGATCAGAAGACCCATTGAAAGAAGAAGGGTGTTTCCTCATGAAGGACTCAATAGAATATTGTTACCTTCTCTTCTCAGTTGAAAGTCCAGAATGATTCATAGCTTGTATAAGTATAGAAATGAGATATTTCACTCCATCTCCCATAAAATTGGTTTGTTCAGTAGGAAAATCATTGCATTGTCCATTACATTGATCAAAATGGTTCCTTCAGGTTCTCGCCATCGTCTAAACCCCAAAAAGAATAGTGTGAGATGAAAAAATCATGCTAGGGAGAACAATATAATAAATGTGGAGTACCTCCAATATCTAACATCATAGGTTTAATTCTAAAATCATTACCGTAATTCAAGGACGATAATATATACTTATACATAACCTTAGGGACATCCCTAGACATACCTTATAAATATCTCTAGGGATCTCACTAAAGTTTTTGCATCCTAGTTTCCAAAGGTTAACTAAACCTTTCATCTAATACCAACTATAGAAACCCATGCTTGACGTACATGGGAATTGCATTACTTTTCCAGAATACTTAATACATAACAAAAACAAACAAATAAGGACCGTAATAGTTTAGTGTCATTGGATATCGGAATATAATCTTCTAATCATGGTGAAATATCTTCAGCATATCCTATAAATATCTTCCCATTTTTTTTCTTACCTAAAACCTTTCATTAAATCCTAGGGAAAAGAAAAAATACAAAAGGGTGAGCTCAAATTCTCAGTAAGGGTATGCATTGATAAAATATAACAAATCATATACATTTGACCATAAAAAACCTGAACATAATGTTTAAACATCAAATTCTTGAGAAATGACATAAAACATGGTAGTACGTAAGGCATAGATCATAAAGAATCATTAATCATGATAAAATAGACTAGGAATAAAACATGTAATTGTGGAAAACATTAAGCACATGATATGATTTCTATAGTAGCCAAGGCATTTCTGCCAAAACAATGTTAGTGGAGAAAGTCCCTCTCTGAATCAAGTTCACTCCTCAATCCAGTCTTGTATCACTGAACCCGATTAACTTACCATTCCAGCCATGTCTATCTCATGAGATATAAATCATTACCCAATTCATTGGAGGTAGATTTAGTTTCCACCCATCTCATAATGAAATCATTATTTCATGTTCCACAAAATAAACATACATCATTCATAATAACCCAACAAATAAAATGGGTTTCATAAACATAATCCCATCATAACATAATCCATATAAAAGAAATGGATATCATTTCATGATAAGAAAAATACCAATATTTAAATAATAGATACATTATACTTGAAATATTAACATGCTAAATTATGTCATCTTATATGGAAATAGTTTTGATAAAACACATGAAATTAATTCTTGAGGAAAATATCCTTTATTCTTTAAAATGATTTTCTATTCAAAAAATGACATGAAATTTTAAAAGAATAGGATTTTTTTGAAAATAGTCATTAAATCATGAAGAGCAAGCTTCATGAAAATTTGGCATTATAAAACCGTAAAAATCCATTATTTCCATAAAAGTTAAAAAAATATTCTTCTCGTACTTTTACCAGAAAAGTCAAAAAATACCTTGTAACCTAAACAAAAGAAATATTCCTTGCATACCATGTAATAAAAGTCAAAAAACGGGTAAAAATATTTAAACATACATGAAACCATTTTTATAAAATAGGGACATGGATGATAAATATAACCACAATAAATACTTACGAATAAATAATCTCAGATAAAAACGAGTTTGGAAAAGTTATCCCTTACCTTAGGTCTGATATGCTTCGTGTGTGTCCGAACCTCCTGTATAATGATTTAAATAATGTCATTGACATATTAAACAATCATATTCATGGTTATGATATCATATATGGTTCAATTATGAATTTATATTACCCGTTCTTTTGTAAATTCCATGTTAAAGAAGCGATTTGGGTAAAATTATTTTATTTATCGTACGTGTTTGGACTTGTTGTTCATGATATTATTATTACTTATATCATGTTTTACTTACTTCCTTTATGTAAATAATGATTTATATATCATATATATTCAGTATATATATATAATATATAGATAAATGAGATGAAATGCACTGTTCATGGAGACGATTGGTCGTATGTACGCATGAACAATTTTTTCCTTTCTTTATTGACTTGAATTGAAGTATGTATATGACACATATATATATATATATATACAAAAATAAATTATCTTTATCATGTCATATATTTCATTGTTATTCAATATATATACTTTATAATCATTCTAGTGTGGTTAACAGGGAGAATGAATCTCATCGCGTCATGGAGACGGTAATCCGTACGTACAGACGAGCGATGATATCATTCTCATAATTATTGAATTGAAATGGAGTAGATGATATAATATATCAGAATCAGTATGATGTTATAATAACATATTTAGTTTTTATTTACACCGTTATACCTATTCAAGTATGGTGGGGGTGGAAAAAATGATTACACCACGGCATGGAGATGGTATTCCATACATACGCACGCGCGGTGAATTCATTTTCCATAGGATGGATAGAATGTGAAATAGGGTTATTTCATATTTATAATAACATAAAATTGTATAAGTAATACTTATGTTATTACATTGTAATGAAACAACTAAATAAGGGGAACTAGAAGAAGAAATAAACTTGAAAGAGTTGGTAGAAGAGATTACCTCTTCCTCGATGCACCTCCTTTAAACTCTTTCTTAGGGCAATAGAGTTGGTCTTTTGAGAATACCAGAACCACAATGATATAACTAGAGAGGTTTAGAAAAGGAATTGGTCGGGGTTGGATGATCTTTAAGGCTCAAAAGTGTGTGAAGAGAAGTGGGAGGAGATGCCCTATTATAAGGTAGTAGAGGGGCACCTTTGGAAAGTGTGAAATTATTATTTTATTATAAACTTATCTTCGGTTTCAAAAGGCCCAAAAATCATTAAATATGAAGAGAAGATGACTAATGGTCTAAATAATATCATCTAATCCGAATTGGACATGTTTTGGATAATATTATAATCATTTTAATCTTATTTATTTTAATCATTTATTAATGAGGTAAATACTGCATCATTATTGTGTCATAAATAATTTAATTTATTTGATATCTAAAAATTATAAAAAAACACCACCATGTAGGAAATTTTTTTATATTTCAAATAAATATTTATAGTCTAAATGATAATTTATAGACCTTCCTATAAAAATTAATTACTAAAATATTTCTCTTAATGTCAATTATGTCTTTACATTAAACTAATTAATCCAAATTGACATTATCACTACCAAGTGGCTCAATGGGGTCCCAAATTCGATGTAAGGATGCCCATGGTTGTACACTATTCATCAAATAAGCAATGGACAATTTTTAAGCTAATTTCTGAATTATTATAATATTCTTTTAAACTTGAATTACCCTATTTAACTTCAACCGCAGTAAATAAGTAAAAAGATTCTATTCACAAAAAATTATTTTCATCTTATTGAACCACATTTTACTTCTTGATAACAACCATATATATCAGATTTTTTAAGTTCAATTCACAAAAGTGGTAAAATTTCATTTAAATGAAAGAGTCAATTTTTAACTACCACAAAGTGGTTTCACTATTCATAAAAAATTGAAGATTTTCAGAAAAAAATCAAAAATTCAGCCTCAGATATATTTTATATTCCTAATTAAAAAATAATGTATATTTTTTCAAATTCAAAACATATAAGTGGAATTAATTAATTTTAAAATTAATTCCCGTTATCAAAATTTATAGCGTGTTTTTAAGAAACAATAACTATCAAAATATCGACACTTATATATGTCCAAATTCAAAGTGAAATTAATTCCAATAAAAATCATTGGATTAAATGTTAAAAATATATTATAATTACACTTTAAAACCAATTAAAAAGATAATATAACCATATAAATTAATGCGATGAAAAAAGTTGTTTTTAATTAAAATATAACGTATTTTTACTATTCATTAAAATATGAAATTTATCAGAATAATATGAAAAATTTATCCAAATTAAAATTTTATATCCTGATTCCAAAAATGTATTTTATATTGTGAAGTTGATCTTATAAACATGTCAAAAACTAGATTTAAAGTGGGTGCACCATCAAAAGGCCGCAAAACAGCATTTTATGAAAAATACTTATTTTACCTGAAACATTTATTTAGTTCTCATACCATGTTATAGAATATATGTAAAATGAATTATAATGTTATAAAATTCATAATTTAGTTAATACTATTCATAACGGCTATTCCATAAAAATATTATAAAAAATATTGTTGTTTAGTAAAACCAGGTATTGCGTACTACACACGCTTTTGAGGAAGGTCATGATTGCATGTAATGAAAGCCAAGTCAGGGTTCTTTGTAGTGAAAACTCCATTTGGTTTTGTGTATAATATAATCAAAACTTATTTCATTTATACATTAAACAATATCTATATGTAATTTTGCGTAGAATAATTTCCAATAAATGAACTTGAAATTGTGTGTTACACGAGCCAAGAATAGTGTTTCATATATTGCAAGCTAATACTGTGTTGCATATAGTACAAGCTAATCTTGGTGTAGTATATAATAGAAGACACCAATGAAATTAAAAATAATATATCTCATAAAATCTCGGGGTGTTACATTATCTTATGTGAATTGGAAGGGTTCTGAAAAAATTATTTATACTAGAAAAAGAATAAGGAAACATGAATCCCATATAGGGGTTCTTCAATGAGATGAGATTATAAAATAATTTAAAAAATATATACCCCACTTTCTATGCTAAATCCCTCAATATCATTTATTTTACTATGATCCTACAAAAAAACCAATGGGTACATAGCTATAATAGCATTCTATGCAGAGTAGAATCATCCAAAACATTAAAAGAAATACTTTTCCTCCCATTGGTATTATAGAAAATAAATTATAATATAAATGATAGATAATATAATTATATCTTAGTTATAATTATTGTATATAATATATTACCATTTTAAATATATAAATTATCGCTATGATAATTATTTATATAGATCTATCAGTGAATGAATAGTATTTTATCATCCATACATGTTATATTTAATGTAATTTGAAACAATATTGATACTATTTTAATTCCTTCAAAATATCCACATATATATATTTAACATTAAAGACCCTCAATTAAATAATACATTATGTCAACATCATTAGATAATGGGAAAAAAATAATATCTTAGTCACTATAATATTGTTTGTAAAAAATTTAAAATATCATTCGCAATATACAAAATGTTGTCATTTGAAGAGATAATATATGAAAAAAAATCAACGCATGGTGACCCCTACCACATAATGGTTTATAAAATAGTTAATATTTTCAAAACTATCACTTCTTATAAATCCATAATAAATTTTTATACATCTTCTCAACACATTTTTTATTCATAATTATTATTTTTGATATTACTATCATATATATATTATAAAATTATGATAAAATAAATATTATAAATTACTATTTATTCCATGGGAGACAATATGACCAAAATGTATTTTGTATAATTGAATTATATTATAAATTCAATAATTCATAGTTATTAGAAATTATAATCCTATAGTTAAATGTTATTATTACCAAATATTCAGTGGGATTATTCCCTACAGAATAAAACAAGATCGTACCATATTATGTAACTCTATAAATATTATTAATTCACAAATAACACATTTACCCTGGTTATCATGTGTCTAGTATATATTTATAATGTAAAACTAGTATAGTATAACTCAAAAAATAATGTATTTCTGAAATAAAATTAACATTATGAATAAATATCATATTTCAATCCATCTAAATAGAGGATCACATCACATATCCCTCAGTACAAAAATTCCCTGAATATCTTTATGAAAATTTAATTAAGGACCCATATGTTATACTTTCACAAAAATAAGTTAAATATCATATTGGTTAAATTCAAATAATTACTCAATTAATATCATACACAAGAACCACTTAATTAATTAATAACACATATTTCTATTAGAAAATTATCAAAAGATAAAGGATTACATGTTTTTTATATTTTCAAGCACTTATAAAGATGATTTACAAAAATCATACATCCCTAAGTGTATCAATCTATATATAATATTCCATTTGAAATAATTTTATGGAATAGTTTAAATAATAATTCATTATTTTTTAAAGTCAAGAATCTATAATGTATCATATATAATATTCTAAAAAATAAAATAGTTATATGTCATAACACCCAATAACAATTCAAGAAGATAACTATTTAATAAAAAAAATTGTGTCATACTTTAACATGGTTTTACAATTTAACAGTTCTTATGAAATATGAAACACATTGAAATTATAAATAGTGATTTAATATAGTATTAAACTGTGATACATTTATTTTCTAAATAACCATACCATATATTCCCAAACATATATAATTCCCTTTGACTTTCTATGGACCATTTGATTCTAATAAGTTAATGGATGTGTTTAAAGATAAATTACCATCAAATTTATATCTACACACCTGATTAGTACACCACCCTTCATAATAAATTTTAAAATTATAACATATTATTGATGGGTTTTTTTTCCTATTTAGCTAATCTATGATTCCATATCATGAGAAATTGATCAATAATTGTGTTAGAAATTTGTAATTGCATAAAACAAATTTTGGAACTACCCCATGTGTTGTAATAGACATCCCAATATAAAACAAATCCCACTGAGTTATTAATATTTCAGAAATTGGGTAAAATATAAAACCATATTGAGAAGTCATATCTTCATTGTAAATTGTTAATCTAAAATCATGGTAGCCAGTTATAGAATGTTTATTCATTCCTTCAATGGTCAAGGACATATCCCTATTTAACTTCAAATAATCAATTTAGTTCATCAATTTAATATGAATAATTATACAATGGTTAGATTCATATCTACTAGTCATTATCATAGTATATGATTCATTAGGTTAAATAAATTACACAACATACGTGATAGAACCTTTGAAAAAAAGAAAATTAATTATATCCATCTTTCACTTTTTAAAACATTTAATGAAATTTAGTTTTTTGTTAAATATAACATTCCCCAGTTGTAGAGGCACATTACAGTGCTCACTAAGTAAAACTACATTATAACATATAAAATATATGTATCATATTGGTCTGTCTATGAATTTACATTTGTCATATATATATTCATACAACGTTTGTAAGAATACCATCCCATGTATTTCAATAGGAATCATTTCCCAACCATAAAATTATAAAATGGAATGTTTAGATACCTTTTCATTATAATTATATACCATTGAAATCACACTATTATTATTGTATGCAGAAGAACTATCTTCATAGTTTGTTAAACCAATCTATTTGACTAAGTTACTAGTTATTCCAATTCAAAGAAGCATCCTTCAATCAATAAATACATTATCTCAAAATTCATAAATAAAAATTATTACTTTGAACATGAAATCATTATATTTGTATCATATTAAAATTCAAACCTAAATTCAAAATAGAAAAATATATCTTGATAACTAATTGAAATATATTCCAGGCATAATGAAATACCATGGAAATAAATATTTGAATTGACATTATTATCACTATTGGTATAAATTTTCAATCAATATCAACTGGATGAATTTATTTATGGCCATTTGAAAACATGTTTGATTTTTTGGTCGATATGTTACCATCCATATCATTTTTCATCTAGAGAACCATATTTTAATATATGAGTCTCATCCCATTATGTAAATCCATATTGTTCAAAAAATGATTGATATATATTTAGTATATCAAAAACCCTATGGTCTTAAAACATTTATAAGAATCAAAACCCTTAATGACCATTAAATAGTCGATGGAAAAAATTACAGTTTTTTATATTATATTAATTTCCAATATATTCTTATTTTATCATATATATTGGGTACTTTCTAGGTGATATATTTTTTGGTGTGTTTTGGTTACAATTTAAAATTGTAATAATACAATTATTTAATAAAATTAAATATTATTTTTGATTATTTTCAATGGATGAACATTGATTCTGGAATATTTATATGAGTCACATATGTCTATAAATGAATAAAATATCATTATGTAGCCTCATATTTGTATATATGTTATATATAACTACATTAACAACCGGTTTTTTGATTATCTGTGATCGACTATTCATGAAGGAATCCCTCTTAAAAATTTATTTGCAACAGGAGTACATCGCCAAAACTAGGTCATAAAAAATGGCATCACAATACAAGTTATTTTTTACAGATTTACCATTTGAAAAAAATAAATTTCTTAATATTTTTAAATAATCAATTGCCACTGTTCGTAATAAATAATTAATTCCAACAGAAAATTAATCCCCAAAAAATAATAGTTTCTTTATAATTTTTTTTAAAATTAATATTTTGAAATTAATTAATATTAAATAGAATATTCAAAAAATGATATCTTAAAATAAATAACCAAATTATTAAATATCTAAATTAATAAAAATAATATAAATAAAATTAATTTAAACAAATAAACATGTTAGAATATTTTTTTAGAAAATATTAATTATTTAAAAAATTAAATATATTTTAAAATAATAAAATTAATTAAAAAATTATATATATATAAAAATAATTAAATAAATTAAAATTAAATAAAAAAATGTTAAATTTTTTAATATTAATAATTATATTATAAATTATTTAAAATTTAATTTAAAATATTAATTTTTTAAAGAAAATTAAAATAGGAATCAAAGTAAAAAATCATTTAAAACAAGATTGGTTTGTCCTAAAAAAATTAAAAAAAAATGTTATAAAAATCAGAAATGACAAATTACCATCATGTTAAGGAAGATCTCTCAAAGGACCAGTGGAGGATCACTCAAAAAACCATGGTGGAAATCCATGCTGACACGACATGCAATTCGTCACATATACTCCACCATCTTCTCATTTCTCAGACGTTTATGCTTTCACTCCTCTTCCATCTCTTTTTTACATCATCTTTATCATCTCATCTGGAGCTCTCAACCTCTCTTCAAAGTGTCTACCAGACGATGACATCGATGTCGACACTCTAATATCTCCCTTCCCATTTACGGATGCCATAAAAAAATTAACATAACAATACTTTGGTGTCATTTGAGAACCATTACCGATCACCCAACCTTTTTCAACACCCTATAATTTCACCTATATCTAGCCCCCTAATCAAAACAATAATCAATAGAGACATCTGGTTAACTCTCACCTTGACTCTATCATGATTTGAAAGTCACAGCCCCAAACACTTCCTTTCAATATAATAAAAAAATGAATACTAACAAAATTAATTTCAATTAACATTTTCTAAAAAATTACTAACCCAAATATGTGCATTATCAGTCTCATGAAACATCTCTTGTATGGGTATCAACATAAATTTTCTTCTAAACATATAAATATATAATATATGGGACATTAACGGTCTATATAATATGAAAAAACATGATATTCGTATAGTACATATACATTATTTATTATTATCAATTACCATATATCTTCAATGTATTCCATATATATCAGTTTTGACCCTTTTTGTGACCTCTTGCGTCCCCTGGATCTATTGAATAGATGTGCAACTCCTCCTAAACGATTCTCATAAGAAGAAGGAGAAAACTCCATCTCATACCTGAGTTGATATATAGTCGGGTTGATGGAAGACTGAAGAATAGTATAAAATATTATCATAATATTTATCCATAACTCACTTTCTATGGTTCTTTATAAACTGATGAATATTATCACGTATACAAATATCCCATGCCTCTCGGATAAGTCCTCAGTGGATATGTGAAATTTTATAATGAAAATTCTTCAAGAAATTAGAATAAAATAAGTTATAAATTAAATAAATTTTTAAAAGTATGTATTATTTAATATTGTACAATCATGGGTCGAAAATCTGGGGATGTACCATGATAGGAACCAGGTCCCCTGAAATCTATGGCTCAGAAAAACAATTTATTAGAATCACACCAACCTACCTAACATATAAATACGATGAAATTTGAAAAAAAATTATCATTAAATTATTACGGAAAACTAATTCCCCATGTAAATATAACATAAATATCATAAAGAAATTAACATACCTCATTAAATGTTGATCATAAACATCAAATAATCATCTCTCTAGAATTGGATCAAGAACCATCAATCAAGCATGAGCATGCCCCATCCTAATTGTCTAATGAGCCTGTGGCTCAGCTGAATCGGACTCATCAGTTGGATGTCTATAATTAGTGAGGTAATGAAATATTGTCTTGAGGATCATCCCCATCCATCTGACATAAATATTCATACATGTAATAAATTATTAATATCTATATAAAATAAAAAAACAAATAAATTTTAATTTAGAATAATCATATATGTAAAAATTATTCATACAATTATGGAATATAAAAAACTAATAAATATTAGAATATAATAATTTCCTATAACTAAAGACATTAATGTATTAAATCAATCGATTTCTTATTCATCATATTAATCAAGATAAATGAACTAATTCTCTTCTTTATCATCATCGACTTACATATGACTTTATTTTCATTGTCCCTTATTATATCATCAACATGATCTACATCAACATCTAGTAACTGATGGGTTTAATCATTGAACTTTTTAACTAGTCGAGTAAGAGATATATTTTGGGATGTTTCTTGAAAAATTTCAATATGTATCACATCAACAAAAAAATATTTTCAGAAAAATTATTTTCAGGTCATTTATTTATTTTCACACTCCACAAGTAATTGAAATTTATAAAAATAGTACAATAATTTGAATAATAAATGTGAATTTCATGATGTTCCAACATAAATGGTTATTTCGAGGCCAGAAGATAGTTATATTTAATGTCAAAAATTCCATTTCATGGATGAACTCTCAACCTTGATTTTTATCAAACCAATCACATTTAAAAATTCATACATAATTTGGTTCTATATAACCAAAAAAAATTATTTCATCCAATATAGAATAAAAGTCAACTACACTTTCCATATGATGGTATCAATTCAATAAAACAACAATATTCATTGATTTATTTGATTCACCACATATGCGTGTATTAAATCAAATTCCATTAACCAAATACATATTACAAGATTTTACCAATTTTGATTAAGGTTTTTTATCACAAAAAATCAACTATAAATTTTTCTATCAGGATTTGTTTCATGTTGAAGAAACCCAGTTTTAGACCAGAAAGACTTTGGAATATTTCTATATATAATTCCAGAGATAGGCACGAAGACGGCGTGCGATTCCGAGGCCCGGTGGGCCCGGAATAAATTTTATAAAAATGTTATGTGTTTTTATACTACGCACATCATTGGGCTGTTTTTTATCCTAAACGGTAGCTCGGATAAAAAATCTGAGGGAATAGTTGTTTCCAGAGCTTGATGTTTACCCTAGGGGTGGTTTATATGTTGTGGACACAGGCATGCTGTGAGAGATGTCAAACAGGGGAAAAACTGTCTTTTTGAGTTATTGATTTAGTGATTTTTTATCACTGAAACTCTTTTCAAATAACACTCGAACAAAGCCTCAGAATAGAAATATGATACTTCCATTGAGTTTCAAATATGGTATTTTTCTTGGGCGCAACATATAATGGGCGGGCGCGGAGGTTTTGGAATTCACGCCCGTCAGCAGAGTCTCCAAGAGTTATAAAGTCCATGTGTTGGATCTAAGGGAGGGGACCCATTTTCCCCTTCGCTCTCTCTCTCCCTCTCTCTCACTCATCCATTCTTCAGTGTTTTTCATCGTTCTTTGTCAGATCATGGTTCAGAATTCACCAAAACACTGGCGAATCAAGGAAGGAGCCTCACAGATGCATCAGCTACGACGTGCATTGGAAACGAAGTAGCATTTCTTCTACATTTACGTTCCAATTCATGTTTTAAAATTAAATATCCTTTGTTTTCCATTTGTTTCATCATTTAAATTATCTTCATTGATGGATTCCTGAACACGACCATCGATCTATGTTTGGAACCCCGTTCTTGGTTCTTTTCTTTGCGAACACCCACTATAATTTGCGAATGTGTCAACCAACTATCGAATCATCGATCAGAGGTATGCACTACGAAGGTCTCATCGCATCGATCACAAAAACGTTCTTGAATTTGGAATCAGGTGTCCGATCAAGTCACGATGATCCACCGAAGTGACCATCAGAGTTCAGCCGCCAGTGGAGGCGGAGAGCGGGAATCTTTCCGGGAGGTGTGGCTGAGGGGATGGTGGCCAAGGAGGAGGCGTCGCACAGCATAGGGAAGCATGTTCAAGTGGGAGTGGGGGCCCGAGCCGGTGTGGAGAAGGCCACGGCGGGGCGCTGTTGGCATTGTTCGACGATGGGGAACCAGTGGGGTAGACAATGTAGATAGGAGTCATGCGGCACGCAGAGGAAGGAAAGACCAAGGCCAGTGGAGCTCGGAGACGGTGTGGCAGACCATTCGAAGGAAGTACGAGGAGTCCAGGAGGCCGCAGTACTGGTGTCCGGCGTCGCGGCGTGCCGCTGTAGGAGGCGACGTCGTCCAGCGGGCCGTCGCGGTCGAAGGGGATATCGGCGGAGGCGTCGAGCTGAGGAGGCTCCAGAGCTTGGCGTTCATAGGCGTTGGCAGGTCCTAGCAGAGCGGTGCGGGAGTCGGTCGGAGCTGGCGCGACGGTGTACTACCGGATGCCAAGGTATCCAGCCTGTCACGCCTGACATAGGGAAGCCCGAGTCTTGACCTTGGGTGTGTGGAGGAAGAAAGGACCTGCAATTAGCGGGTCCTTCTGGTTTGCTGAGAGAGACCGGTCAAAGGTCGGTCTGCTGGGAGACGACGAACCGCCCATTGCGGGTCCTGCTAGGTGACGCGGCGGAGACCAACCAACTGGCCGGTCTAATTCAGAAACAAAATTGGACCCAGGGGAGGGGGTCTAGTGTGGCTGGAGGTGGCTGTGACCAACGGGTTGTGGGCTGGTGGTTGGGCCCCTTTGCATTCGAGGGGAGGGGGTATCTTCTAAACGGCGCGTCTGTTTGAGGCGCTATCTATGGAAGAAGGTTCGTGTCAGTGAGACAGACTATTTAAAATAGCTTCTTGGGATTTTGGGTTCTGCTCCCAATGGAGGGTAACCTGGAACATTCTAACTAAATAATATTAAATTATTATTAAAGTTGCGAAGGACGTGACTCATGAACCAGACGTCTGTTTGACATGCTGTCAGAGGAACGATGACACTAGAGTTGAGATGGTCCTTCTAAATTTGTTTCAGAACCTTTGGGTGTTGGTTTCGTTGCTCAGTGGCATGAAACACTAAATGTGAGTAATTAATTAAATATTTATTCAATTATTTAATTGTTGCATCAGACCTAACTCCTGCTTGGGATGTTCGATTGATATGCTGACAGCAGCAGCGTGACCCCAGTCCTTGTGAGAACTTTTTGAGATGCTCTCCGAAGCATTCGTGTCGGAGACAAGGTGAGGGCCTCACAGGGCCTAGTTCGTACGTTTTACGGTGAAACACCACTTTTTCACCCCACTTTTTTTAGGTGTTTTATTACTCATTTCTAAGTGTCTTTCCGAGGGGATTGCAATGGCGCTATCCAGCGGCCTAAATTCGGGCCTGAGGCGTGGGCCCCATGAGGTGGATTTCAGACGTATGTTGCGTTTTTATGACTTATGCATCAAAAGTACATTAAGGGCAAACTAATAGCCTATTCCGTGTGGTTATCTAAAAGGAACACAATGGTACAATCAGTGTGACATGTTTTGGGGTCGAGTAGTGGGCCCCATAGGGCCCCGTTTGCATAACACGAGGAGTTACACCTTCCTCATCCGGAGTCCATTTTAGGCACCGTCTGCGGCGTTGTGCCCCTGGCACCGAGATGATGTGGTTAGGGTGGTTTTAGGCGTTGAATCCAGAGTTGAGGCATGGGCCCCATGTGCTTTATTTTGAGATATGTTTAGCATACCAAGCATTTTTCATCAAACGTCTATTTGGGGAGAATGAGTAGTCTTTTTGGTGTGTTTTTTTTTCTGAAAGAATCATGATGGCGTAGTTCTCCTAACCTTTTTCGGGTCCAAGGTGCATTCCCCATGAGGCGTCATATGATCTTAAAGCGGTGTTGAATATCTTTTTCACCAGGAGCCCGTTTCGAGTGAGTAAGTAGTCTCTCTCGCGTTTTTTCCATGTGAATTACAATGGTGTAATATTTTTAGGCCTGTGAAGCTTCTTTCGAGATCTCATTAAATGTGGAAACAAAAAATAGAATTGGAAGTAGTTTCCATTTATGTAATCCAAACCCATACACGGTAGCTGTGTTAGTGACACCCAGTGGTGGCATGGGTAGTGCAGAGTTATCAGACTAGTTCCAGGTTTACCCATCAATAGGGTTGGGCAGTGGGTTACCCATCGACATTAGGGTTTAGCCTCTAGTGGGGCTGGGCCATGGGTTACCCGTTGACTTTAGGGTTTACCCTCCAGTAGGGCTCGACAGTGGGTTACCCGATGACCTCTTGTGGTTTACCCTCCAGCAAGGCTCAATAGTGGGTTTCTCGTTGACTTTAGGGTTTACCCTCTAGCGGGGATTGGAAGTGGGTTACCCAAAGACCTTTTTTTGTTTACCATCTAGCGGGGTTGGACAGTGGGCTACCTGAAGACTTCATTCATACTCATCCATTTCTATGAGTCTAGTCAGTGAACTTTGTCCGTGATTACCATTGCGGGACCCTCGGTTGTATGGTTTAGCGTTGAGGCTGCATGACATGTGGGGTTTTTGGGCATCCGTGATGGATATCCTTTGAACTGTTGGAGACATCTCTTGGGCTGAGATTGGAGATAGAGATCCCCTTAAGCACTCATTTGGAGTTTTTTGAGCATATATATATATACACCCTACTATGGTTCCCACTCTTTGGGATCAGTTACTATCCTTCTAGGAGGGGTGAAGACATGCGGGTAATGCCACATGCTTTCTGTGTCTAGCTACTCTTGGATTGGACATGTCCACTTCCTTTCTTATGCTGAGTTAAGATATACTCTCTCTTTCATACTCTTTCACTGTTCTTGTTCTGTCTACTGCTCACCATTTTATTACCTCCTTTGTTTCTCCCTGGAGCGTTCGGGGCATCCTATGGAGTATCTTCATATTCACACCAGCTAGGGCTTTGCCTGTACTTGGTGTTCCCTTGTAGATGACGGAGAGGTCGGTCGAGACTATGGCGGATCATAGAGGATATAAGAGCTTGGGTGGCGTTCAATGGTTGTATGAGGATTTCCAGGTGTGAGACTCACCAGTTGTTTACTTTTTCTTACCTATTGCTGGTTTGTGGCACCTTTCTAGTTGGGCGTGTTTTTTTACCCTTTTTCTGTTCATTTTACTTGTCAGTCTAATTTTCAGCACTTTACTCATAATGGTTAGAGGTCGATGCATGTATGTTGCTGTCCCTTTTTTAGAAGTGTGATATCTTGATTTCTTTTATCTGTACCTTTTCATTATGTTAGTTGCGTGTGTGTGTGTGTAAAGTATCTTAGGAAAAGGCCTCCCCTAGTTTTTTGTGCCTTCAGCGCTAGTCGCCATCCCCTGGCCTATGAAGGCGGGCTTGGGGTAGTTGCGACTCGAGCCCGGTATGGGTTAGGTCGTGAAACATGTGTTCAATAAAAATTATTAATAAAATATATCATTAATAAATTTATTTTTTATTCTATTTAACAAAATATATCATACCAGTCTTTGAAACCAATATAGAAAATATCATTAATGAAATTCTTCAAGAGTAGCATAAAAAATTTGTATAATTATATTTTCTTATATGGTGATGATATAGACTAAAAAATTAATGTAAATAAAAAATATTTTATAAATATTTAACCAAATAATAATAATAAGTACTTATAAAAATAATCATGTCATATCTCTACAATTAAGTAGAACATATGTATAATCATGGTGGAGTTTTCATCTGTAAGACTTATTTCATGATGATAACCCACACCATGTTTGGTGTGATTAAAATTTGACAACTAATGGTCTGTTACATCATCAACAAAATTCATTGTGACCATTGTGATTATTTTTTAATGGATATTATGACTACAAATAATAAGATAATACATTTAAAATTTCATCCAATATGTATGCTTCTACCATCAACCCTTCAACAGATGCTTTGTTACGTACATTTTTATTAATTTATCCATACATCTCTCAAATAGCTACTTCCACCTGAATTGTTTTCGACCTACACATTTAGCTTCATAAAACCAATAAATTTTCGAATGTTCCATAGAATCAATGAAAACTGATGGGGTTATTTTCTCCAATTTAAATAGAAATAAAAAAAATCATTTTCCAGTAAAAAAAATGTTTCACAATACAATGTTTCTGTACAACTTTCTCAGAAAAAATATGATATTTTAGCTAACACATCTGATATTGAAGAATTAATCATCTCTATAATACCAATAGGTAGTAATCATTCAATTTTGACATGACGATCATGTAATTCTAAAGCTATAATATTCTTATTTCTAACCAAATAAAAAAAATTAGAAGCATAAACATCTGATATCCAGATATCATTAATCCATTGGTAATATAATAAATAGTTTTCTTTAGTAAGTTATTATTTAGCTTTTAGATTCATTGAATTTTGGATCTTTCCTCTTAAAATAAGTGATGTTCCTTGCGTCTGTAAATATGGGAAAGATCAAACAATTCCATTTAATTATCTTTGGTCTTACCACATGTTTATAATACATTTTAAAATATATTTTCAAAAATATTATTCTCAATATTCATTGCTTCTAACATATAAAAAACCATCAAATCAATCCAATATGGATGATAACAAAAAAATTCAACATTATCCAATTATGATCTCACCAAGAACGATTTATTTTATATTGTTTATGGTTAGTCCAAAAGTGACATGATAGAATGCATAAAAAATAGATTTTTTATAATTACATAAGAAAACCATTTGATGTTTGTCTGTTTCAATTATAAATTTTGTAAAATTATTTATGTTCCACCGAAAAGGGTTATCCACATGGAGAAATAACCGAGGATAGTCAAAATAACTAACCATTATTTAATTAACAAAAATAGACACAATGTTCTTTTCCATGCATAATGAAAATGTTTTTAGGCCTTGTGTACTCAATCCAGATAACATAAAATCCCTCAGAATGTCTTTGATCGTCCATAATAATAAATCTATCACTATAAAATTCAGATTTTCAACTATATTAAATATATCCAAACCATTGTTCCATAATAAAATTTATTAATCAATTAGTGTCCTAAAATTAAACTAAATGTTATTCTTTGGATGTATAGAAAATAATAGATCCATATATATATATATATATATATATACTTAATTAAAATCTAATAAGTTATTTTTTATGGATTAATGAAAACTGGAAAAAAGGAATATTAATTATAATAATTACCAAATGGACAAAAACCATCAGTAGAAAGGAAAAACCATATGTTATGAGGTCATGAAGATAAATCAGGATGCATCTAATAATAGTATTTCATGAATAACCCTCAGATGAATGAGTTTAGCTATTACTAGTCGAAATACTTGATTTAGGCCATGTCATTAATCCATCTACGTTGTGAGATATAAATAAACACTGTAAATGAGATATAATTTGAAAAAACATCAACTCTTTCATTGAAACTTGGTAATTTTCCTATTATGCCTCATTATACATTGATTATCCAAATGTTGGACAACTTTACAAGGATTCTTAATCATCATAATATAATAATCAAGCATTTGAACATGCATGAATTTTCTAATAACTAATTACCAAATTATAAACCAATCACAAACTTTCATAGAAACATGCATGTAATTTATTTTTATCAAATAATAGGGAATAAATCAATTATAAAATATATTTCAAACAAATATTTAACATTTGAATATATGATTTAATATCAACAAATATTATCATAACTTCATGTTTTCTCATCTAGCATCCCAAAATATAAAGCCTCCACCACAGATTTAAATAAATTGTTAAACTGAGAAGGTTCTAATTCTAGAATTGGAATATCATTATAAGATGTTGTTTTTGAAATAGATGGTCTAGTGGCCTCATGTACTAAATTCAGAAATGATGGTTCAAAATCCAAAATAATTGTATTTTCTAATAATTTATGATCCTAATGATGAAACAAAAAATATAATATTTCAGAAAAACAAAATTTAAAAGTAAAAGTCCAACATTATAAAACATAACAAATATACTAAGATCATATTTCTCACATAGACAATTAAATTTATACATTTAAAACAATATTTGAATTTGAGTATAAAAATTATATAAAGGTTTCAACACCTTCTATTTAGAAATGATTTATAAAATATCCATTTATATTTTTTAATTATTTATCTTATCATGAACATGTAATAGAAACCAATGTCTAATTTATGAGTTAATGGTTATCTAATAAAACAATAGAAATATGAACAATTATTACCAATCACTTTGATGAGTTTCATATTATTATAATATTTTCATAGTTTGAAATATTATATGAAGTATAATCAAAGTGTGGGGATGGATTAGCACTAGATTACAAGGCCCATAGAATCTCGATACATATAGAATAAAAATATTAAATATATTATATAAGACACACACTACTTTTTGAATATATTATAATATATCTCGAAGGGTGTCTCTTATGACAAATTGGATACCACCGTTGGGTCAGAGAGGTGGTGTTTTCCCTTAGTGAGACATGAAATTTCCAAGCATAGGGAATATCATGGGAGGGTAATTTATTTAATAATATTATTATAATTTATTATTAGAATTTAAATTATATATCAAAATACTTATCTTATGAAGAATCTGATACCACTTTTAGGTCAGGGATTTGGGGTACACACTAGTTGTGACATAAAATTTGGTTGGTAACATCGCATGTGTGGGTAATTCATTTAGTATTTTTATTATAATTTCATATTAATATTTAATGTATCCCCAAACTATTTAACGTATGAAAAAAAGGTGCTTGTCTTAGAGTATGGAATGTGGGGATTACCCTAGGTGCTATATTACATTTGTGTTTGTTAGATACTTTTTAACCTCGCACGCGTGGTTAATTCATTTAATTTTTTTATTATAATTTATTATTAAAATATAATTTATCTCCAAAAAATTATCATATGCAAAACTGGAGACTGTTGTTGGGTCTCGGATGTGGATTTTACCAGAGGCTTGACCTAATAGTTGTGAGTGTTGAGTGTTTTGTCACACTGCACACGAGGGTACTTCATTCAATATTTTAATTTCAATTTATTTTTAAAATTTAATGTACCTTTCTATGTGTGTATCATATGGAATATTAGAGAGCACCATTGATTGTGGAATGTGGACATCACCCTAGATACGACATAACATTTGTGAGCATTGGGTATTTAGTTACATTGCACATGATGGTGTCATCATTAATCTTTTATTAATATTATTTAAGTAATTATTTATTTATATATATAAATATATATTACAATGATTATAAAAAGTAATAATATATATTATTTATATTAATATAACATTTCTATAAAATTAATATTAATTAATTAATATATATATATATTTAAATCAATTATAAATTTTATAATCAATATTATTAATTATGTAATGATTATTATTACATATTATATAATGATTATTATTAATTATTAAAAAATTAATCAAAATTTTGTAATTATTATTATATTATTATTATTATTAATTAATTTTATTATTATAATTTTTTAAGTATTATATATATAAATAATAATTTCATAAAATAATATTAGGTATTTATTATTAAAATTTTATTATTAAATGATTATTATTGTTACCATTTCCTATATAGATTAAAACAATATAAATTATCTAAATATTATTAGTAATTATTTAAATTATTATCACATATTCAATATTAACTATATATATATATCACAATTTCATAATAAATATAAACACCTCAAATATATTTTAATTCATTTTAAATAAATATTATAATATCAAATATATATAAATATATATATATATTATAAATATTTTTTAATGATAATTTTTATTAATAATAAATTTAAATATCATGAATTTATAATTCATATAAATAATGTATAAATAAATTTGAATGCATATTTTTCAAATAATAAATAATTTTTATTCATAATTTTTATGAATTAATAAATATTTAATTCATAATTTTTACATGAGATCTATTATAATAGTGTTGGAGTTCGACTCTTTTTATAAAATTTTTTCGAAATTTTAATACGAATTAATTTTATTAATACATCATATATACCAATTATTGTGAAATTTTAATAGTTTTTTTATTTTATTATAATGTTTTTAAATAATAATAAATAATAATTTTTTAATTACAACTAATATTTACAATTATTTATTTTGAAATACTCATGAAAAATTAAAAATTAAAAATTATTTAATTATTAAGACTTATTATTAAAATTAAATATATATTTTTAATAATTAATATATTTTCAGAATTATTAATAATTACTTTTATTTTTTATATTTTTTATTCAGAATGATACAAAACAATTATTCTAATAACTATTTATTATATATTAATAAATACTAAAAAAATTCATTATCTTTATTTTTTATTGACTATATTTTTAACAACATTAAAATATTATTATAGAATATGGTTTATAAAAAAATTCTTAAAATTAATTTTCCTATAAAAATTTAAAGAAAATAATTTATATTTATTTCATATGTAATATATGTATATATATTACATAATTTCATAATAAAATCAATTAATTTCAAATTTAATATTACCCTTTTTCTAGTAGATTAACATAGAAAATATTTAGTCATATATACATGCACGTACACACAAAATAAATATTAAATGAGACACAAATAAAACAAATTCTAAAAAAAGAAAATAAGCAATAATTTAATCTGTAAAATTTTAATAAACCTCCACTAGGCCAAAAAGTTGAGAAAATTAAAATAAACCTTTGGGTTGAAGAAACCATCATATTTCCAAACAAATACAAACATTCAGCATATTTCAATAATCATCAAATTTCAAAAAATAATATAAAATAATAACATTTCACTAACCTAAAACACCTAAAATAAAACAAATTTAAAGGCTAAACAATGTGATTTTTTTGAAAATTAAATTAAAACAAATAGTGCAGAACTAATACAATCAAATCCGGAATTACAAATTAAGATTAACCCTACATGTAAAATATATTATCAAAAGAGGGTAAATATCTAAACCTATGCTTTTTCAAAAAATTATTTATTAAATAATAAAAAATATGATAAAAATATGGAGGATAGAACAAAAGTCTATAACAGACATATTCATTGTCAAATAAATCAATAATTGGAAGAAACAAATGTTTTTGGTGTTGCATGAAGCGGGGTAGGCAGTGGGGTTCCAACACATGGTGGATAGAGACAAAATAGAAGGGATGAGAGGGTGAATAAAAGTGTGTTTCATATAGTTATGTCATTATACTTTTTTTAGTGATGTAATTGAGGTGGAATAATTTTTCAAACAAAACTTTTATTATCAAATAATTTTTAATATGTGCGTTGAATTCTATTGAAAATACTCTCAAATCAATGGAAATTGCGATTGACTGCTTAGTCCATCACAAATTTTCAGTGTGACTAATTTTTGTTGTGGGTGGAAAAAAATACCACCATAACCATTTCAGATGGACGATGGATTCCCTCATAAATATTGAATTTTGGTTATATAGTACTATATCCATCGCAAATATTCCATTCATAGAGACTATTTTTGAAGGAGAATTTTTCCATCACAAATTCCTCATCGAAAAGTCCCCATCGCAAAAACCTGATATTTTAGCAGAGTTTAAAAATATTCAATAACATTTAATTATTAATTTTGAATGTCATATTGTATTAAATGAAAAAAATAAATTTCATTTGTATGAATTATTTGAAAAATTTGAATTCCATATATGATTAATGAATGACTCTATTAATGTAATGGTGTTAAATATAATAAGGATTCATTGAAACATATGAAATAAAGGACTGGAAAATATGCGAGTGAGGTGATCAATATAGAAATAAATAGATAAATCATATAATTTATTGTCAAAGATAGAAATTAAACACAGTTTTCTATTTACAATAGTTGAAAATGGTTATTCATTACCATCCAAAAGAATATTCTCTTTTTAAATTATAATATAAATTATAATATATTAAAACAATAAGGATATGTGATACTAGATATGTGATGGAATTACAGGATGGTGTGTACTAAAACTCAAGAGGGATAATTATTATCTTGAATGAAATAATTCATAAGATATTTTATATCCATATGAGTGAATCAATCCAATCCCCATTTAATGTGATGATTTCACATGTAACCTAAGATGAGAAATATTCCTATTAATAAAACTGAAGGGTTTTATTAATATGATTTTTTGGATTCATAACCTCTGATATATAGTTTGTATCTATATCTATATTTTCAAAAAAAAAATACAATCATGATTCATTCTTTGTGTCAAAATGTCTATAAGGAATAATGGACACACCTATGGTTCATCTAAAATATGTGAAGAAATAACATCATTATTAGAATAAAATTCATGTATATTATAATTCCATAACATTATTATGTTCAATTGTTTTTTTGTATTGCATGTAAATAAATATTAGATTTTGAAAAAGAAAAATGTATTTATAATTTTCCTAATCTATATCAGTATATATAAAATTGAATAGTGTGACTTTGGTTGTGATGTATCATTTGATCATGATAGAATCAGTGATCAATGAATATAAGGCGATTAACTATTGAGTAATTTTCATACCATTATTAAAAGGTTTGTAGGATTTGAAATCAATAAGGCATATTTAACTCCATGAAAATAAATAGATAACTCTCTCATTCACAATTCAACATGAATAAATGAACTGAGATCATAATGTTCTGGTCCTAAATCATTACCCTATTTTACTTGTAAGATATAAATGATCATAGACTTATTTATCGAGTAAGGATCCGAGTATGAATTTCCATATTATTAGAAGTGAAGGAATGATGTTTCAAAAATCCAAAGGACTTTCAATAAGTCTATATTAATTAATTCTATCTACAATTTTGTTTATATTCCATTATAACTCATAAAAACACTCATAAAAATAAAAATAAAAAACTATTATTTATTCATTTAAAGAATGAAAATAAAAATTTATATACATGAAAGTAAGAATGGTGATCAATTTGACGGATAGTTTCATAAAAATTGTAGTTAGATCCCTAATCATATCCATAAGAATATAAAAATCTATTTGAAATAATGAAATTTAAAAAAAGAAATCATTCCTAAAAATTAACATTATTATTATAGAGGACATCTACAGTTTACAAATGTTATGATATATTATAACTAAATAGTTAGGCTTTATCTATTTTCTTTTTCCATAATTTCTATTTGGATATTACTTTAGTTCTTCTCATAATTCGTAAATGGATAATGAAAATATAACTTTTGTCTAGAATATTTTATGGGATGATCTCATATAGGTAGAATTAAAACATAAATAATAATAAAATAACCGTAATAGATAACTAATGAAATAGAAAGAACAATATTAATTCTAATTGTAGCTACAATATTTTACCTTTAATGTTTAATAATTGAGTTAGGAAATATTAGTTTAGGCTTGCGTATTATAATAATTAGTTGATTTATAAACCATTAACATAGAGAAGGTTAAGGCAATATTGAAGATTACATACACTAAAAAATTCATGATCCCTTTACGACTAATTATATGATAAATAATAAATTCAATTTGAGTCAGTTAATTGAGATGAATTAGAATTGGGTTCAATTTTTTTTATAAAAACAACACCTTAATAAAGTCCCATAGTTTTATAATTATTATCAATAATATGTTTTATTATATCCATTAAATATGACCAAAATTTTGCATGAGTTGGTAAAATAAGAAGAAAAATCTGTGTGTATTATAATTTTGCCCATAAGTGGGTTTTCAGTGGAATATATTATAAATAACTAGTTTTATACTAATATAATTTATAAATATTAAAATAATTGAAATAATTTATAATAACTACAAAATTAATATTATAATATTATATTCATATTTAATTATTTATATTCATTGAAAATTATTATTTAGTTTGAGGATGATCACGAAAAACCCATAAAAGGCATCATTTCTGACGATTTTTTAAAAGAGTCTCTATAAATATCTACTATATTTGTATAGGAATATGGTGTATCTAATGTATAAATAATACCATATTCAATAATAAAATAATTTTGCATCTATTATAACTATGTAAATGAAATAATAAAGTGATATAAAAACTTTCAATGTTGATGTGGAGGACCATTAGCTTATCCTACAACAATAATTTACCAATTGATCATTAAACATGTCATATAAACGTATCAAATCCATAAATCTTTCATTAATTAATGTATATATTTTAAAATAGTAACAAAAATAATATTTCATTATTTTTGAAATAAATATATGTTTTTATTGTAAATAATGAGCTAAATAATGCATTATCGTATGTTCTGATTTTTTTTATTTAGTTTAAAGAATTTAATTTTAATTGAGGGAAATTGAAATTGCAATTTTCTTAATTTTTATTTTATTAAATTTTAATATAACATGTGAATGTGATTCTTGTGATTAAACTAACCCACATCAGAATAAATGAAAAATCTAGTATCTACTTGAGGAGAACACAATTGAGTAATCTTGGGCGGCATGTGATTAAAACAAGAATGGAATACAATAAAATTTCAAAATAAAATTTATCCCAAAATACCCATTTTAGAGGAATGAATATGTCATGGTTAGGGATTTCTTTATAAATAAAAACAACACCAATATTCTCATTTTAGGATAAACACTACTAATATTAGGTTTTTGTAACTAGTGATCAATATTTGAATCAATAGTTCACTCCATATATCACCTGATATATACACCATGTGACCCATGTATGAATGAACCATGATCATATAACTAAATCATATTCAAGTAGTCAGTCTATAAAATAAATTGGCATAAAATATCTGTCTAATAAGATTAAGCATCAAGAATCCCATAATTATTAAATTCAAAACAAATTTGGGACACTATATCACCATAGAAATGTCACAATATGATTGGTCAAGACACCACTAATATATGAAAAATAATTTATTATGATTCAAGCATTTGATCACTACTAACTCTTGAATCATTGTTCTTGGGTTCCCTAGAACACCCTTTAATCACATTAAATGATATAAACACATAAGAAATCAATTATATTTTTATCTACAAACATTTTCATCACCCTTAAAAGAAATGATAAAACATGTGAATAACCCATGTATAGAATGTCACTCAATTTTTTTGGAACAATGTGATGAATTAAAAGCACATGTAAAAAATTGAAGGCTAGAAAATTTAATGCTTTTAGGGATGTTGGTAGAATATATTAGCGTGGTGGGAAAATAATATATACAAATCTAGGAAGAACTACATGTTAGTGGTGTGGAATAAATATTTATCTACACATGGAGTGACCTCTTGATTCAATGGAAAAGATATAAATTTTCAATATGGTTTTAACAATATAAAATTATTATTGAGATTAGTGGATTTTCTCTCAATCTTCTATTTTTTATCCTTTTTTGGATTATGTAATGAACTCATGAAACCATATATTAGGAGAAACCTCATAATTATTCTTGAATTATTTTATTTTCATTTTACATTCATATATGATACCAAATTTCACTGGTAAACTATTTTCATGTAAGAGATAATTATGTCCATTACAATCCCCACATATATATCTGTATATTACACTTCTTTTCAATAGTTTGTAAAAAATAACCCCACGGTTCCTTTCATTTACTAATGGGTGGAATTTTTTTATGTTGAAAGTGGTGTTTTGGACTATTTTAAACCCATAAGAAATGATGATTTATATGTATGTACTGGTAACTACATGATATTGTCCTACCCAAATCCACTATAGAGAGTGGTGTGTTGTTCATGGCCACTAATCAATTATTTAGTGCTTTTAAGTGGGAGGAATAATTAATTTGTGAATTTATTTAGTGTTTTGGGAGGGAACTCAAATAATTAACACACACCCATCCTCTTTATATATTATGTAAATATTTATTTTATTTAAAATAAATGTGTGACGGATGGATGTGTAACTTCTCTTCTATAGAATTGAACATGTCCCCCTTCCATATATACATTATTTGGAATATAAAAACTCTCTATTTGGCATGTGTTATTTGGCTAACCTGAATCATGGGCACCATTGATTGTGATTTTAGGTGCCTTATTTCATTGTATCTCTAAATTATAATCATTCTATCTCACTCTATTATTTATACAATTCGGTGTTAATTTCTATTATTCTTGCATAACTGATTTTAATATAGTAAATATTAATTTACTTAATTGATTATTATTGTAAAAATAATTATATATATAAGCTTAATGTGTTCATCAAATTTTTTTGATAAATAATAAATAATAATGTTACAAATCAATATATTCACCTTCTTTTGGAAACTTTTAATGGTAAACAAGTATTAGGTCCTAATAAACTATGGAAAATTTTATATAAATCCATTTCAATTTTTAATAGCCAAAGAGTCTATGATTATAACAATATTAGGTGGAATTAGAAGAGTAACCATATCTTGATCCTCTTATCCACTCAACTCTAAAGCTGAAAAAATATATTGGTTAATAAAATCCACTACCCCTCACTCTTGTTGATGATCTTCCATTATACATTCATTTATAATAATAATGATAATTTTTATAAAATTAAGAGGATAAATCATTATTTAATATATTATATCTATATTTTAGTGAATCTTTTTTTGAATACAAACTCCCCCTTTACATCATGAATATAATTAGAATAAACACTTTGTGCCAAAGAAAAATTATACATGATAGATGTAATTTACATCAATTATAAATTCTGGACCTACATTCCCTGATAATATTTAGTTATTTCCCTTGGTTATTCCATTATCATCAAGAGAAATATTAATGATAAACAAGTTATAATTATTTTTATTTAATATAAACAATTATTAATATGTTTACTATGAAATAATTTCTAATGTATCTTATTATAACTTTGTAGATTCAATGATAGATGTGTATTAATTGGGAAATAAATATTACAATGGCCTAGAAGAAGTGAAAAATTTAATGATATAATTTAAGACCAGATTCTACTACGTAGTAAATTATATATATATATATATATATGTGGACACTATAATTTATCAACATCATTAAGAATCTACTAATTTGGTTTATGTAGAAGATGAAGCACATGCAGATCAATACGTTGAAGTGACCAATCACGTATACTAAGATGATGAAATAAAGGGATGAATTGAAGAATAAGAATAGGAACACTAAATACAACATACCCCGGTATAATATATATTTAACACTGACATCATACATAACATTTTCTTTGTAGCCAAATAGTATATCAAGAAAGGGAAATTAGCAAAAAAGTGATCCACATTGATTTCGTGGTTCTAATAAAAATATAATAATTTATATGAATAGTGTGCCAACAATCTTATCATAATTTACTCTTTTAATATTTACATTATTTTTTAATAATAATAAATTTTGTATTATACTTTTTCATGTTGAATTAAATAAGTGGAATTAATTAAATAAAAAATTTAGAATGATTTTTTTCAATATAAATAATTTTGTTTTATTTATTATTATTTATCTTTTAAAATCCTTTGCAATTTCATTCATTCCAAAAATATTTCATAAATAAAATCGTTATGGTGGGGTAGTTAAATTAATATGTGGGATAGAGTGGACATATTGGAGTATATTATAAAAAAATTTCATTGTTTTGGGATTTTTATGAATGTTTTTGGTGTGTTTGTGGACTTTTTCATTACTAAAATCATAATTGAAATTTTACCTCAAATCCATGTGAAATAAAAGTAAATTTTGAACATTGTAAACAATATAATTATAATACTGTAAGTAAATATTTTTAATGAATAATTTATTATATATTAATTGAAACACGTAAAAATTGTATTTTTTATGGTAATCTTCTCAATATTTTCCTTCATGGAAAATAACAACACAGGGATCCAACCTAATTTTTTATCCTATATTAAATAAAAATAAATAGTAAAATTTGAAATTGTAATCCCAAATAATGTACTATGGTGCCTATCCATAATGACTGTTATTGAAAATAAAATCAATTTATAAATTCAATATGTTCATAACACATGAAATGAAAAAAAATAGTGAATTTTTTTTTCAAATAGATTTGTTTCAAGAGACTAAAACATTGATCCAAGAAGAGGAAAGTGGAAATTGGGAAATAATAATTTTATTTAGGTTTTAAAAATGATGTATGAAATGGAAAATTTCTACGAGAAACAAATTAGAGATAAATAAATGAAGAATCAACTTTTTTGGACTTTTATTCCAATAATTTATATTCTCTTAATAATCATGGAATGTGGACATTATCTTGAGGAGATGTAGAACCACAATGAACTTTTGGAAAATTTTATATTCATATATGATAGAGTTATCATGTATTAATTTTCCATTAATTTTTTAATTAATATAAATATTATTTTCAATAGTGCTGCGATAATAATTTTATTTTTTATGTGAAATATCCTATATCTGAAAAATAGTTCTAAATTTTAATTTTTTGAGATAATTTAAAGGATTGTGAATTTAATTTTAAACTCAAAATTTTTATACTATTTATGTTAATTTTTTAATATTTAAAAATATTAATCAAATATATAGTATGCCATGTCCGATTTAATCTTCCCAATGTCAGAATAAATGGAAAACTCACATTTCTAGTTCGAGTTTTATTATGTCATCCATATATTAAATAGTTCATATATTTTTATCATGAAAAGTTCTATAAATGTTACTTTTTTCTAACTTATGAATATTTATTATTATCAAGATGAATTAAATTTTTATTTAGTTATTCATTTTTTTACACTAAATTAAAGATGTTATATTCTCCCCACCATACCAAAACTCTCCATTGTTTTTTCAACAACCTCAAGTATATTTGAAGGATCTCTCCAGGCCTTATTTCCAACAAAACTAGTCACTTATCTATGATGTAAGTCAGGGACAACACACATTGTTAGATGTAGGAAAACTAATCATTAGAAACCCACACATGAGATTTACATATCATATATCACCTTTCAATAGATCAGATCCATATTGTTTTATGTCATTGAAATACATGGTCTATATTTTTTGATAGAATAAACTTTACATCATATAGGATAAAATACCGTGCTCTATAAATTGAACCACTTCCTATTAACATGGTGATATCCCATTTGTGTAGGAATGACCCAATATTTCTTAGGATTTCTCCATGTGTCTAATAAATTATAATTCTCAAACTCTAAGGATCTTATCTCTAGAATCTATTGAACTATTTTGAATGGTTTTATATAAAAATGTAGATGAAATTGGAATGATTTAAATACCCAATCAAATCAATTGGATTACTAAATTAACATGTATTTATCATAATGGATAGATATGAGAAAATAATGGAATAAACCAACTATAAAATTTCTCATAACTTTTGGAATGTTTTTTGGATGTATTAATAAATTCGGATCATAAAAAAATGTAATTAAATTCACAATGTGATTTTTAGAAGACATATTAGAGGAAATACATAAGAAGATGAAAATAGTAGTACATATTAGAAACAAATAACTTAAATGAATCATCTCTCACACACACATTGATCCTGTTATTGAATAAGTATTTCACGAGTTCTTATGAATCCATTAATAGGAGGTTAAAATCCATTGGATCAAGGGATGAAACATATGATTTCATTTTTATTCTTTTATTTACTCTACATTTATAACATTATAGTCTCATACAGTCTATGTCATGAAGAATACCTTATCCCTATTACAGATTTCATATATTTTTATTCTGATTTAATATTATATAATTCATTTTTGTGGGAACTAATGTCCATTAATTTGATAGTGTTGTTTTTCTGTTTCCTCATGGGTAACTCTCTTTGTTCTCCTTTTAATGTTCATTGATTTGAATAAAAAACTATCATTAAATTCATTTTTCATCATATATTGTAGAATCCTATTAGGAGTATTAATGAGGGGTTGAATGTTATTGAACATAATAAAAATCATGAGGTAGGATTATTTGGGGGTCATTATGTGATCCCCTCCTAACCAAGTCCAAAAAAGAGTGACTTTGGTTGTTCATTTCAACATAGAAAATAATAAGTGGATAAAAGGAGTGATAAAATTCAGCTATTTACTAGAATTGAGATTGAATGAGGTGACTGAAAGGATAAACATAACCACCATCCCCTAATTTGATTCTTATTTTATATTTTTTATCACTTTATATTCACACATACATTCTATACTCCGTCATTCATTCATTCTTTGAAATGTAAAATAATAATTAACATAAAAAATATAATAGTCCTATATGAGTATCCAGAAATTAGTAGAGTATCCACCAGACATATTCTTATGTTACACTTGGGGGACACTAAATATTAATTTGTGTTCATGATTCTAGGGAGGGCCTAAAATTAATATATAATTTCTTATAGTGATGTAAGTGACGAAATTAATAATGATTTGTCGAATGATATATTTTATTATTTGTATAGATGTAGTAAAATCATATATCAAATTAGAGATTAAAAAATTCACATTAATGAAATAAAATGTGTAAATAATACAACTCATTAGTGATTATAAGATATTTTCTTGTATATTTTAAATTTTATTAAATTTATTTAATAATTTTATTTTAAAGAAAACTATATTGATGGATCAATTAAATAGATGGTATTTTATAGATACGATTAAAAAATAATAATTTTATTTATATGATTCAATTTTTTTAGTTATATATTAATATTTTATGCATAAATATCATTAAATATCATGAACATAAAATAGTGTAGCAACATCTAATTATGTGAAATAATATATTTCTTTGGATACAATTTATTTTTGAATGAATTAATTGAAAGAAAAAATATTCATAGAATAACCATCTAATTTAGATTTGTTAATAAATTTCGATATAGTTATTTTATATGAAAATTTAAATAATAGATTCATATAGATATGGATTCTCAATTCATTATTTAGTTTTTTGAAGATTCACTTTAATTGCGCAAATATGGTAACTAATGCTACATGTACTATCCATTGTAATATTTTTCTATCCTATGAGACTTATATAACTTTTTTTGAATTATTATAAATTCTTTTGTTTGGTATAATTAATCCATGATATTCTATCATCAAATAAGTTTACTTTTTATATATAAAATCAATTTTAATTTAAGTATTTGATTCAAATTTGAAAATCGATTACATTTGTATTAAAACAGTTTAACTATACAGAGACCACTCTTAAATATGATAATATACTTTGTCCACCATCACCTAAAATCCTTATACAATGTTGTTTGTTTCTACAAAACATGACTTATATCTTAACCTATACAACACTTCACTATGATCCATATTATAGTTTATAAAAATTCTATTGATAATATTATTTATAACAATAATAGTATGAAATGTAAGATATGTGATTGGGGTATTACGTTTTAGGTAGATATATTGTCTATATAAATTAAACTAAATTTAAATAATTTCATAAATTCTGGAAAAACATTAATAGGAAAATTTAGTAGGTATAAAAAATATATGAATGAGAAAAATTTCTGGATGAAATAATGAATCCTACAACTTATTTTCACCGATCTGTGAACCCCAAATGGTGTTATTTCATGGATGGGAAAATTTGTTTTAGGGGAGGTCAATGAAACATTTGGTAGATAATAGAAAATAAAAAATAAATTATGTTTAAAGTGGAATACATTTCATATTAGACCAAATATTTTCAGACTAAATGATAAAGACACACATATAATATAACCATAATAAATACAAAATATAGAAACATATCATGAACCTTTATATATTGAATCATGAAATATAAACGAATATTTTGATAAAACATAAAAATAAAACATAATCAATATAAAAAATAAATACAGATGACTGAAACTAATAATAATAAAATGTAATTGATCTAAAAACCTTAAATGATCCCTATAAAAATGAATTAAACAAAATACAAACTTTGTTGAACTATGATATACCAAATCAAATTGAATATGTTTTAGATAAATTAAATTGAATATAATAATTCTAATCAAAAATAAACTAAATCAAAAAATAACAAGAAAATTTTAAATAAAAGAAATCATATCTAAATAAATAGACTAAGACAAAGATAAAATTAATGAATTGAACTAAGGCAACCCAACCTCAACTAATCATAATTGAATTGAGATGATTTAAAACAAACTAAACTGACCTAATTCAAATTGAATAATACTAAAAATCTTAGATTCACCTAATAGGTAAAAACTAAACACAATAAATTCAAATGAATCCAAACTGTATTAATCCATGGAAAAATAAATATAGATAAATAAAACAAATATAAAAAAATTCAATGTGACTCATTTTTTGTAAATCTATATCAATATCCATAAGTTCAACCAAACTAAATTAAATAAAATTAATATAGTTAAAATAAAATAGAATGGGATATATCTAGGTAAAATCTAATTTATTTTGAATAGGTTAATATGTATCGAACATAGTTAAATGGGACTTAATGGAATAAAATAAAAAAAAAATTGTTTCAAATTGAAATGAAAAAAATATTCAATTCAAAAATATTAAATGCGAACCAATCATAATTGAATTATGAAAAAATAAATGAAATGAAACCAAATCAGAAAAACCAATCCAAAATAAAAGGAAAATCAAAATAATAAAATGTGGATATAATTAAATTTATAAGACCAATAGAATGATACAAAATAAAGAAAAAATAAACTGATCAATTAAATTTTAGATTAACCAAATAAAGGTATAATAATCATCCATTACCAATACAGAATTTATCAATGATTTTAAATAAAAAACCAACAGAGTCTAATGTAAACTAATATAATAAAAATTGAATCATGATTAATATATGAATCATGAAACCATCTGTCATTATCAGAAAATATCCTACTTATAATAAATTGAACAAAATCCATCGGATTGAAGTATAATACAACACAATTGATGTCAACAAAATTTGAATCATTCAAGAATAAATGAGATAAATTATATGAAATAGATAAATTTTTTATTAATTATGATTCAATATAAAAAGCATTCATTTAAAACCAAAAATATTAATTCTAATAGAGATACATCCCCGTGATATATCCAAAAAAATCAAGACATTCCAATCTAAAACAAAATGACAGGAATTAAACTAGGATAAATAAATAAAATTATTTCATTCTAAAATTAATTAAATTGAAAAAAAGTAAACCTGAAAATTTCTCAAATAGATGAACTAAAATAAACATACCATAACCAATCAAGTAAATTTTATCTGAATAAAATTTAATCATCTTATGTAGTACATGTTCATACTAAATAATAAAAAATTGAATTGTATTAAACAAAATAGAATTAAACATATTTAAATGGAATTAGAGAATGTTAAACATAATTAAACATCAAAATACTATAATCAGAATATATTCTCAGTCATTATGATTCTAATGGTGACCTAAAATGGAATCCATAGTCATGTTATCCCACATTCATATAGGTATGGGAAATGGTTTCAACATAACCGTAGACTTATAATGTTATTCCTTAATATGATCAACAATAAATCATTAAAATATATCCACGAAATATCCCACTTCAAGTTATCCTATAATAAATACACCCCCATTACTTTTTAAATCATTGTTCTTTAATAATGTGTATTTAATGATGAGATGTATTCCTTATCCAATAACCCCTTAAATTATAGTTTTTAATTGAAACATATTTTTTCTATAATTATATAATTTCTTCACTGACCATGTTGAACACTATAATATTCCTCACATTATTCTACATTGACATACCTTTTTTATTCAACTTTTTTTAATCATAGTATATTCATTTGGGAGAGATTATATCCCCCCCCCATTATGATTTCATGGTATTTCCATTGAAAATCTACGAGTATTGGGTCTTTTTAGTCCTTATCATTGATATAGTTGAATTAAACCACAAATAAAAAAATACCTTTTTCACCATCCTAATGTGACAATGTATTATATAGTAATTATCCATAACTATGTATAAGAATCACTTATTAAACATGTTAAATTATTTTTTTTAATATATACTACAAAATCTTTTTATCGTTTTATTTTTCTCACCATTAGTTAAATATAATTATTCTATATATTTAAGTGAAATATTACCATTACTATCACCATACAATTTTCCTATAAATATTTATTATGAAACAACAATTGATGATGGGGATAGGTTACCATAAAGTATGTTTATGTGAGGAAACATTTTGTAATGCACATACCTCTCTGGTCCATTACATTGTGAATATATGGTGTTTGAGGTGTTGCAGGAGTTCAAGGTGACATATCCCCGTTATTTTTTCCAAATTTCCAATTCTGTGAATAGTTCCATCATTGAACAGTTCTATCGGTAACCTCTAACGGTAACCTATCTTTCTTTTTCCAAATTTCAAATTCTATAAACATTTCCATGAGTGAATAGTTAAATTGGTAACACTTATCGGTAACCTCTATTGGTACGCTATAATAGAAGGTGAACAATGTTATATCGGTGAGGTTTAGTGAACTATTCTCTATCAGGGAGGATTTAGTGAACATTGATCTATCAGCGAGGATTTAGTGAATCGTGGTCTATGAGTGAGGATTCAGTGAATAGTGCTCTATGACTGAGGATTCAGTTAACAATGTTCAATCAGTGAGGATTCAGTGAATAGTTCTCTATCAGTGAGGATTTAGTGAACAATGTTCAATGAGTGAGGATTTAGTAAATAGTGGTCTATCAGTGTTGATTCAATGAACAACGCACTATCAGTGAGGAATTAGTGAATAGTTTTCTATAAGTGAGGATTTAATGAACATTGTTCAATCAGTGAGGATATAGTGAACAATGTTCTATCAATAAGGATTTGGTGAATAGTGTTCTATCAATGAGGATTTATTGAATAGTGTTCTAACAGTGAGGTACAGTGAACAATGTTCTATCAATGAGGTTTAGTGAGTAGTGTTCTATTAGTGAGGATTTAGTGAACATTGTTCTATCAGTGAGGATTTAGTGAACAATGTTCTATCAGTGAGGATATAGTGAACAATGTTCTATCAGTGAGGATTTAGTTAACAGTGTTCTATCAGTGAGGTTTTGTGAACAATGTTCTAACAGTGAGGTTCACTGTACAACGTTTCCAGAATGGTGAGGTCTATCCGTAACCTCTATCGATAACCTCTAATGGTAGGTGTACAGTAACGATAGGTGTACAGTAACGGTAGGTGTACAATGCTTTCGGAAAGATGATATATATTGGTAACCTCTATCAGTAACCTCTAATGGTAGGTGTACAGTAACAGAAGGTGTGTAGTAATGGTAGGTGTACAATGTTTCTAGCTTCATACAGTTTCACCCCTTTGACGTTTTCTTTGACGTAAAATACATTTAGTGCCTTATTTTTTATGACTCTTAAGTCTGATTCAAATACCATAAATCCTATATTAATTAATCCTATGTCTCGGGATGTATTTACTTAGTAAAACCGTGTAGGTTAATGTGATTTTTTAATGGGGAATTAAACTTATCTTAAACTATCGCCCCATGAAATCTTCAAAAGGGACAAGATAACATCCTACCTTATTATTCCTCTTTGCTCTCATCTATGAGACAATTGATCATTCAATCCTTCACGTAGGAGTTGCACAATAAAACTTTACTCCTCGGATTGGTTCCACTCTATTTTGATGCAACAATGTTGTATCGATCAATCTTCGGTATAAGGTATGTTTTATCATCATTATTTTGGGGTTCATCATCTCATGTTTCTCCTTTCCATATTATAGCATGTAATCTCCATGCTTCTAAAAGGTTTTTTCTTGGGTTTTGGTTGGTGCGGTCGTATCGTGGCATCCTTAGGTTGGTGTAGTCGTCACGAGAGGAGTATCGTGACTCATTGTGTGGATAAAGAACGTGAGGAATTGTTTGATGTAGGGGATGTGTTTCCTCTCTTTTCATTTAAGTTCAACTATATTGTTATCATGCTTAATCCCACTGGATGACAATGGAATTTCTATTATAAATATTTGAACCGAGTAAATAAATTAATATCGATCATATGTTATTTCCACTTGCTTTTGCTAGACTGTGTGATATTTATGCTTGTTCTTGATGGAAATTGGTAAAGAACGTAAAACATGGATAATTGATAATTGTTTGGCTAAAGATAAAGAGGCATGTAAATGAATTTGGTTCTTGTTGTAATTTGGTGTTAATCAAACTGGGGCAGTAAGAATGTTCATTTATTTGTGACATCTTACTGTTAGGTTTCCCAAATTTGGAACCGACTAATAATAAATCGGTTAATCCATGATGTATTAAAGAACTGTTGGTTGTTAAAAGATAATTTCATGCAGGGTTCTGAGTTACCCTATTGTTGTTTAGGGGCCATGTGTCCAATTTGTGAATATTTTTTGTTTTACTGCTACTTGTGTTTTGATGTCATCCTGGATGGTTGTGGTAATATGTGGAGGCAAGGAGGCCTTTTTGGTTGTGGAAGAAAATGATTCCTAGAGTGGAGAGATGCATCGGTTTATACATGTGGGTGTTAGGGAGGAAACTAGGGATGATGCAATAAGATGAATGTGATTGTTGGATTCCTTCGGTTTCTTTTTATTGTTTATATGTTTTTCTTTTCCCCACTGCTCAAGGAGGCTGGTCTTTAATTCCCTTATTCTGAAAGAGGTGAAAACATGTGGGGTATTCCACGTTCATTGCATGTTTAGCTTCTCACGGAGGGATGGGTTTATGCACTTTCTATAAGTGGAAAAGATTATACGGGCAACACGTCAACTCACCTTATTGAGCCCCCCTTGTGTTTAGTATCATAGAATGTTTTTCTAGAATTCCTGGGAATGTGGGAATGTTTTTTTGTAATTAATAATTTAATAAATGTTGTTAACCCATGGGGTTGGAGTTTGCTGAAACACAATGATGAGGTTGTAATTTTGAAGTAACAATTGAATTTGTGTGTGTTTCTAATAAAACTTAATGTGGAATTGTTCATGGTTAATTAATGTATAAAGAATTTAATTAACGTAAAGTGGAACTGAAAACAGGAATAATGTAATCTAATAAAGCTCTTTAAATGGTTGTGTGCATATAGGATACCTAGTCATAGAAGTAGTAGCCCAGAGTCTGAGAGACGTTAGCTGCAATTTTCATATGAAAAGGATTTTCCCATAGTGTGGTTGTGTGTTATAGTATATTTTTTTTGTGTTTCTATATGCTACTCCACCGTGTCTATAAGGGAAACTGACACCCCTGGGATTCAGATCCCTAGGGGGTGTTTTCCCTAAAATTCTGGCGGGAGGATGGATGGATGACTTCCCCCTTTGGACTCGCTCTCTTCTATTGGTAGTTACTTGTGGTGGTAAGAACATTAGTTAGTATTCCCCATATATGTGTGTAGAGGGCTATAATGGCTAGTGGTTATTCCAACACATATATTCTGGATATTGTTTTCTATGGTCTACTATAGGTGTACCGTGTATAGGATATGATGGCTTGGGGATCCTTAATCGATGCTTGGGTTGTAATGGATTGAGGTATAATACCTGACGTATGATACACATTATTCGAGCTATGGTGGCTCCATGAAAATACCTCTTTACCTTGGGGTGTAGACATGGTGGTTTTGTTGCACAAGGTGCATATTGTGGTGCTTCCCCCAGGTGTTTGTGGACATGCCTTTTTGGGGAGAGATTCTAAGGATGTGCAGCCTTTGGGAAATGTGGAAAACTAGTGGGGAATTAGTAGCGGGGTACCATTGATATTCTTTATTATATGATATATTCTTGTATGTGTTACTCGGTGAGAGTATCCATGGTGAGGTTAGGAACTTAGTATACCTGTTTAGGTAACAAGTTAGTTTCACATGTTGTTCATTGTTCTTTAGAATGCCTTCATTACTTTAACACGGGAAGCATCGAGGAGGATCCTACTGAGTATACTGTTATACTCACCCTATGTTTATATGAACTATTTTTTAGGTCACATGGAACAGGTTGCAGATCAGGCTGGTGTTTACTAGCTTGTGGTTGCAGGAGCTGTTCAGGCCTTTGGTTGAAACTTTTTTACATTCTTTTGGGTACATTTAGATTTTCCCTTTTTAGTTGTAGTACTTACGCATGACATTTCATATGTGTACTTGGGTCTCATTTATATTTCTCTCTTGAGTTGGAGTTGGTTGGTGTCTATCTTATCTCTCTCTTCCGCATGTGTTCTCTTAGAGGGTAATGCCTCCCACTTGTGTGTTTATTATACCCTTAGTGCTAGTCGCCAACCCTGGGCCTAATGGAGGTGGGACTCAGGGGTCATTATCTCCCTTATCACATTGATGACCCAGGAGGGGAACACTTTGTGGGGAGGGGGTCGTGATGGAGTGGTATCAGAGGTCTGGTTGTGGAATAGGATGGAGTTTGGAGTTAGGCATAGGTGAGGTTGCATGGGTTGGTAGGGAAACTGTGTCATTGATGTTCAGCAAGTGAGGTAAAAATTCAAAACCAGCTGAGAAATATGAGTTTAGGGCTCCATATGATCTGATGTATAGACCATTAAGTTTACAATGGCTACTAAACAAGGTGATACTTGTTGCAGGGTAGAGACCTAGTAAAGGATCATGCATCATTATTCTTTGTGCATGTGTTTTAATGCGTAGACCTTGGGATAGGTTAACTTAAAATGAATAAAATAAAACAAATAATTAATTAATGATGAGTCTTCTATATTCTAGGTTTAGGAATTCTAACAGTTGTTATTTTAAAGGTATAGATCTAGGTCGACATCCTCATTAGGTTTGCATAGAAAATGTCTAGCAGGCTGTTCAATCAGATCACTACAGGGTTGAGGTTGACGATGATGACACTCGAAAGAAGACACTCCAACATTTTTATCACCAGAGTCTATAGAAGTATGAGGGATCTATTTTAGATGCAGTCACAGAAGACTGGGTAGAGGAGTTAGAGATCAGATTCAGTTCTATTTGTGCTCATACGGAGAACTGGTTTTCCTTGGTTGTGATGGTGCTACGTGGAGCACCAAGGTAGTGGTGGTTCTTGTTCCTTTTGGATCGTGAGGTGTCATCGATCTCATTGGTGGAGTTTCGAGACAGGTTTAGAGTCGAGTTTCTTTATTTTACTGTGATGTCCTTGAGTCACCAGGAGCTTCTTACACTTCAACATGGGAGCTCCAGAGATTGAGAGTTTGGAATCCATTTCAGGAACCTTTTACGATATTCTTCCAACCTAATTTTAGATGAGGAGGCGAGGCCGAGGCATTTCTAGGAGGCTTTGCCTCCAGATATCCATCACCAAGTAACCCCATTTATGCTGAAAACATATCATGTGGTGCTCGCAAGGGAAAAGGTTGTCGACTGGACTTTGGCCAGGATCGGATCATCACGATAGGGGAATCAGCATGATTCCTCACGAAGTATAGCTATGGTCCGCGGTTCTGGTTTTCAACCGAAGAATAATTTCCATTCAGTCGAGGGTAGTTCCAATCCCTTCACATCTCATTTATCCAGAGGAAGCAACTCTCAGTGATATGCCAAGGGATCAGGCTATTGTTTTTCTTGTGGTGGTTGGGGTCATCAGCAGTGGGAGTGCCTAACTATTCATAGCGTTCATCGTGCATTACACAATACACTCCAGGTTCCTCCATTGAGACTGTGTTAGCCGAGGCAGTAACAGCCGGTTTCACCAGCTTTAGATTAGGAGAGGATATATGGGTCAGGTAGAAGTCAACCCCATGACACTCCCCATCTTAAGAGAGCAGAGTGTGGCCGTGGTGGTGGTCGCCATCAGGGTTAGAGAGGTCGTGGAAGAGGTCATGGTCAGCTTCATGCTCTAGCGTTGCCAGCTCCAGCTGAGCCAAATGCCATTTGAGGTACCCTTTTCTTGTTTTCTACCTTGGTGTATGCCTTGCTTTATTTAGGAGGGATACACTCCTTCATATCACCTACCCTTGTCCCTGATTTGGGACATAATGTAAAGAGGCTTCCAGTGTCCTTGGTGTTGACAACACCAGTTGGTGGAAGAGCTGACTTGTTTGATGTATGTAGAGACTATGATCTAATGTTGGGGAAACACCGCTATTGGGGAGATTTCTTATGTTTATGAATACAACAATATGATGTCATCTTCTGTATGGATTGGTTGTATTCAGTTCTTTCTATCATGGATTTCTTAAAGAAGAAGGTCATCTTCATTGGTGTGGATGGAGAGTAAGTGGTGTTTTTTGGTGAGCGAGATCCTCAGATGTGTTATAGGATCATTCTATCCTTGTCATACATGATTGCTGAGATGATGCTAAGATCTTTAGAGGTTCAATAGTTGTAATTTCCTAGGGTCATAGAGGAGTACCCTGATGTATTTTCAGAAGAGGTTGTAGCATTACCCCCTCGATGAGAGATCGAGTTAGGGATCGAGCTATAGATAGAAGCGTCTCATATCTCTATGTATCCATATAAGATGTCCCCTTCTATGTTCCGAGAGGTACGTATACAACTTGATGGTATGTTACAGTGCGGTTTTGTTCAGCCAAGTGTGTCACCATGGGGTTCACCAGTTTTTTTGTGAAGAAGGCCGACAATAGTTTGCGGTTGTGTGTCGATTATAGTCACTTGAAAAAGTGACAATAAAGAATTTCTATCCTCTTCCACAGATTGATGACTTATTCGATCAACTAAAGTGTACAAGTTGGTTCTCAAAGATCGACTTATAGTTAGTATATCATCATATGCATGTGAAGGATGAGGATTTCCCGAAGACTACTTTCCGTTGTCGTCATGGGAATTATGAGTTCATTGTAATGTTGTTTGGTGTGACGAATGATCTAGATGTATTCATCGGATTGATGACTGATGTGTTCCGTGAGTTCCTTGAAATGTTCGTTCTAGTTTTCATCGATGAAATCCTTGTATACTCCACATTCGAAGAGGAGAATTCAGAGCATCTACAAGAAGTTTTGGGAGTTCTTCGCAAACATCAGCTGTTCAGGAAGCCGTTGAAGTGTGAGTTTTGTGATCAAGAAGTCCGTTTCTTATGGTATGTTATGTCCCAATAGAGAGTAGATGTGGACCCAATGAAGATAGATGTATTTTTGTCTTGGGAAGACCCCAAAACAATGTCAGAGGTGCGAAGTTTCCTTGGTCTCGCAGTCTACTACATGATGTTCATTTCCAATTTCTCATGAGTTGTGACTCCGCTGACAAATTTTACTAGGAAGGACCAGGCACTCATATGGACTAATCAGTGTCCGGAAGCATTTGAGTATCTAAAGGAGAAGTTAGTAAGTGCTCCAGCCCTTTGTCTTCCAGTTGAGAGAGTTTAGGTTGATGTTTTCTGTGATGCTTCACATCTGGGGTTAGGATATATTCTCATGCACCATAAGTTAGTTGTTTCTTATGGGTCTCAGCAGTTCTGTCCCCATAAACGAAACTATTCCAACCATGATCTTGAGTTGGCATATGTGGTGTCTAATCTGATGTTATGGAGGCATTACCTCATTGGTGAACACTTTGTGGTTTTCACTGATCATAAGATTTTGAGGTATGTTTCATCCAAACGTGACATGGAAATATGACAGCGTCGATGGATGGAGTTCTTGTAGGAATACAACTTCAAAATATCGTATACACCTATAGAAGGGAATTTTGTAGCTAATGAGATGATTCGAAAGTCACGTAGTGTTGCTGTGCGTGAATCGGGTGATTCCTAATGAGTAATGGAATTACTGTCAGCATTGCATTTTGATATGGATAAATTTGGGGGTAGAGGTTGTCTTTTTTAGATGATGGAACAGTCATCCCTGATGTAAACAGTGGAAGAGTCCTAGTTTGGAGATCTAGAGGTGGAGGTTTTGAGAGACTGGGATGTTTGTGGTGATGCCACTGATGGTTGGTCAGAGGATGAACAACACAGAGTGTTGTTTTATGGAAGGAATTTCGTCCCACTGACAATGCGCGATTCGGTTCTCAGGGAGTTTCATTTTCCACCTTTAGTGGTGCATCATGGTGTGAAAAAGATGTACTGAGCCTTGAGGAGCCAGTTTTGGTGGCCTGGGATGAAGCGTGCAGTTGCAGATTTTATGTCTTGATGTTTAGTCTGCCAGAAGGTGTAGGCTGAACACCGTGATTCTAGTGGAGTTCTATAGCCATTAGAGATTCCTTATTGGGAGAGGGAGGACATCTCAATGGGCTTTTTCACTGGTTTACCTCTAGCTCTGAGAGTACATGATTCTATTTGGGTGGTATTGGATAGTTTAACAAAATCGGACCACTTCATAGCAATCAAGGCATCAATCTCAATGGTTGTTTTGTCAAGGCATTATATAGAAAAGGTAGTGAGACTTCATGGAGTCCCTAGGATGATAATTTCTGATTGAGATCCTCGTTTTAATTCCAGGGTGTGGAGTGGTCTCCAACATTCTTTCAGTTCTCAATTATTCCTTAACACTTCTTTTCATCCTCAAACGGGTGGTTAGACATAGAAAACCATCCAGACACATGAAGACATGTTATGGTCTTGTGTTCATGTTTTTGGAGGTTCATGGATGAGGAACTTACCCTTGGTGGATTTTTCTTACAATAATAGTTTTCACTCCACCATCAGTATGGTGCCGTTTGAATCCTTGTATGGTCGGCCTTGCCGTTCTCCATTGTGCTAGACTGGGGTCAGAGAGTCAGCAATTCTAGCACCGAAACTAGTGCAGAATACAACAGAGATAGTCAAGGTGATTCGTGAGAGGATGAAAACAATGAAAGATAATCATATGTCATTTTTTGATCAAAGAAGGAGGCCCTTAGAGTTTAATGTTGGGGATCATGTGTTTCTGAAGGTGAATCCTCGTCATGGGAAGTGAATCTTTGGTCGTGGAAGTAAAATTCCTCCCCGGTTTGATGGGCCTTTCGAGGTGTTAGCCCATGTTGGAGCTATGGCGTATGAAGTAGCACATCCCCCACAAATGACTCAGATACATGATGTTTTCCATGTATCACAACTCTGTCGTTATCTTCATGATTACTCCCACATCATCGATTGAGGATAGGTCGAGGTTGATGATGATGCAACCTTCAAAGAGCAACCTATGGAGATCCAAGACCGCAAGGAGAAGGTGTTTCTTAGGCGTTCTATCCACTTACTTCATGTCTTTTGGGGATATGGTGGAATGAAGGAGAGTACCTGGGAAAGTGAGTCACAAAAGCATGCTCTGTACCCAGATTTGTTTGATGTTTAACTCATTTCATGTAATGATGTTACCTTTGTGGTTAGACCATTCATGTTTTATTTATGAATTTCTTGTGTTCCTTTTTGTGGCCTGCTCTCTTTTGAGAGGTATCTAGACCATGTTTCTTTTTTCCCTTTAGGTGGGTTTTGAATTCTCAAGGATGACAATGTTTTGAGAGGTATCTGATGGAATGGCTCGGACCTCTCTGTTCTATTACATTGTGAAACTATGGTGATTGAGGTCTTCTAGGAGGTCAAGGTGACTTATCCCTAATAATGTTTCCAAATTTCCAATTCTGTGAACAGTTCCATCAGTGAACAGTTCTATCGGTAACCTGTAATGGTAACCTCTCATTCCTTTACCAAATTTCTGATTCTATGAATATTTCCAACATTGAACAGTTCTCTCAGTAACCCGTATCAGTAACCTATAACTGCAGGTGAACAATGTTCTATCGGTGTGGTTCAGTGAACAATGCTCTATCAGGGAGGATTTATTGAACAATGTTCTATCAGTGAGGATTTAGTGAACAATGTTCTATCAGAGCGGATTCAGTGAACAGTGCATTATCAGTGAGGATTTAGTGAATAGTGTTCTGTTGTTGTGGATTGAGTGAATAGTGTTCTATCTATGAGGATTCAGTGAATAGTGCTCTATATGTGAGGATTTAGTGAACATTGTTCTATTAGTGAGGATTTAGTGAAGAGTGTTCGATCAATGAGTATTTATTGAAGAGTGTTCCATCGGTGAGTATTTAGTGAAAAATGTTCAATCAGTTAGGATTTAGTGAACATTGTTTTATCAGTAAGGTTTAGTGAATAGTGTTCTATCAGTGAGGTTTAGTTAATAGTGTTATATCAATGAGGATTAATGAACAATGTTCTATGAGTGAGGATTTAGTGAAAATTGTTCTATCAGTGAGGAATTAGTGAATAGTGTTCTATCCGTGAGGAATTAGTGACCAATGTTCTATCAGTGAGGTTCAGTGAACAGTGTTTTATCAGTGAGGTTTCGTGAACAATGTTCTATCAGTGAGGTTTTGTGAAAATTTTTATCTGCGAGGTTCATTGAACAGTGTTTCCAGAATGGCGAGGTCTATCGGTAACCTATATCAGTAACCTCTAACGGTAGGTGTATAGTAACGGTAGCTGTATAGTAAAGGTAGTTGTATAGTAACGGTAGGTGTACAGTTTTAATAATGGCGAGGTCTATCAGTAACCTCTATCTATATCCTCTTACAGTATGTGTACAACAACAGTAGGTGTGCAGTAATGGTAGGTGTACAATGTTCCAAGCTTCCTACAGTTTCACCCCTTTGATGGTTCCTTTGAGGTAAAATACATTTAAATTATTATTTTTAATGACTCTTAAGGCCAATTCAAAGACCATAAATCCTATATTAATTATTCATATAGCTCTGGATGTTTTTACTTAGTCAAACCGTGTGGGTTAATGCGATCTGTTTTTAATGGGGGAATTAAGCGTATCTTAAATCATCGACCCATTAAATCTTCAAAAGGGGCAAGATATCATCATCCCTTGTTCTTCTTCTTTGTTATTGGCTTTGAGATGCTAGAATCTTTCAATCATTCATGTAGGAGTTGAACAATCAAACTTTACTCGTCAGATTAGTTCCACTCTATTTTGATGAAACCAAGTTGTATCGATCAATCTTCGATATAAGGTAAGTTTTATCGTCATTATTTTGGGGTTAACCTTCTCATGTTTCTCCATTCCATATTATATCATGTAATCTTCATGCTTCTAATTGGGTTTTTATTTGGTTTTGGTAGGTGCGGTTGTACTGTGGAATCATTAGGTGGATGCAGTCATCAAGAGAGGAGTAGCGTGACCCATTGGGTGGATAAAGAATGCGAGGAATTGTCTGAGGAAGGGTATTTGTTGCTTCTCTTTTCTTCTAGGTTTAACTGTATTATTAACATGTTTAATCCCACTGGATGACAATGGAATTGACATAATAAATATTTGAACCAGACAAATAAATCAATATCGATCATATGTTATTGCCTCATTATTTTTCTAGATTGTGTGATATTTATGCTTGTTCTTGAAGGAAATCGGTAAAGAATGTAAACTGGGATTAATTGATAATTGTTTTGCTAAGGATAAAGAGACATGTAAATTAATTTGGTTCTTCTGTTAATTTCATGTTATTGAAATTGGTGAAGTAAGCATGTTCATTTATTTGTGCTAGCTTAATGTTAGGTTTCCCCAATTTAAAAACAATGAATAGTAAATCGGTTCATCCAATATTTATTAAATATCTGTTGGTTGTAAAATGATAATTACTTGTTGGGATCTGAGTTACCCTCTTGTTGTTTAAGGACCAAGAATCCAATTTTTGAAGATATATGTTTTACTGCTGCTTGTGGTTTGATGTGAGCCTGGATGGTTGAGGTAATATGTGGAAACAAGGATTCCTTTTTGTTTGTGGAATCAAATGATGCCTCGAGTGGCGAGATTCATCAGTTTAAGCATGTGAGTGTTAGGGAGGACACCAGGGATGATGGAATGAGATGCATGTGATTTTTGGATGCTTGTTGTTTCTTTTGGTTGTTTATTTGCTTTAATTTTCCCCACTGCTCAAAGAGGCTGGTCTTATTTACCCTTCTTCTAAAAGAGGCGAAGACGGGTGGGGTATGCCACTTGCTTTCCATGTTTGGCTTCTCATGGAAGGATGGGTTTATTCTCTTTCTATAAGAGACAACGATTCAATGGGTAGTACATCTAATCACTGGGTTCAGCCCCCTTGTGTTTAGTAGCATAGAATTTTTTCCTGGGATGCTTGGGAATGTGGGAATGTATTTCTGTAATGAATAATTTAATTAATTTTGTTAACCCACGGGGTTGGAGTTATCTAGAATATAATGATGAGGTTGTAATTTTGAAGGAATAATTGACTTTGGGTGTGATTCTAATGAAACATAATGTGGAATTGTTCTTGGTTAATTAGTGTATAAAAATTTTTATTAACGTAAAATGTAACTGAAAACAAGAATGAAGTAATATAATAAAGCTTTGTAAATGGTTGTGTGCATATATGATGCCTAGTCTGAGAAGTAACAGCCCAGATTATGAGAGACGTTAGCTGTAGTTTTCTAAGACTAGGTTATTCCAATAATGTGGATATGAGTTATTGTATATTCTGTACTTTTTGTGTTTCAATATGCTACTCCAACTTTTCTATTAGGGAAACTGACACTCAAGGATTCTAAGCCCTAGGGGGTGTTTTCCCCAACATTCTGGTGGGAGGATGGATGGCTGACTACCCCCTATGGACCCGCTCTATTCACTTGGTAGTTACTTGTGCTAGTAGGATCATTTGTTTGTATTCCCCATATATGTGTGTAGAGGGCTGTAATGTCTTGTGGTTATTCACACACCTATATTCTGGATATTGTTTTCTATGGACTACTATAGGTTTAATGTGTATAGGTTGTGATGTCTTTAGGATCCTTACTCAATGTGTGGGATGTAATGGCTTGAGGTATAATAGATGACGTATGATACACGTTATGCGAGATGTGGTGGCTCCCGGAAAATACCTGGTTACTTTGGTGCGTGGACATGGTGGTTTTGTTGCATGAGGTTTATATTGGGGTGCTTCTCCCAGGTGCCTGCAAGCATGTCTTTTTAGAGAGAGATCCTCAGGATGTGTGATGTTGGGGAAAAGCGGAAAACCAATGGGGAAGTAGTAGTGGGGTACCCTTGATATTATTTATTGTATGATATATTCTACTATGCGTTACATGGTGAGAGTATCCATGGTGAGGTTGGGAAATTAATATACTTGTTTAGGTAACGAGTTAGTTTCAATTTTTGTTTACTGTTCTTTAGCATGATTTCATTAATTTTGCATGAGAGGCTTCAGGGATGATCCTACCGAGTATAATGTTATACTAAACCAATGTTTATATAAACTATTCTTCAGGTCACTTGGAGCATGTTAGAGATCAGGTTGGCTTTTAATAGCTTGTGGTTGCCGGAGCTGTTCAGGCCTGTGGTTGCTACTTTTTTTACTTAATTTTGGGTACTTGTAGTTTTTCGCCTTTCAGTTGTAGTTCATTCGCATGAAATTTCATATGTGAACTTGGGTTTCTTTAATATTTCAGTTGTTAGTTGGATTTGGTTGGTGTATATCTTATCTCTCTCTTCCGAATGTGTTCTCTTATAGGGTGATGCCTCCCATTTTTGTGTTTATTATACACTCGGTGATAGTCGCCGACCCGGGGCCTAATGGATGTGGGACTCAGGGGTCATTATCTCCCTTATCACATTGCTGACCCATGAGGGGTATACATTGTGGGGAGGGCTCATGATATAGTGGTATCAGAGGTCTGGTTGAGGGATAGGATGGAGTTTAGAGTTAGTCAGAGGTGAGGTTTCAAGGGTTTGTAGGGAAACCGTGTCATTCATGTTCATCAAGCGAGGTAATCATTGGAGACTGGATGAGTCATAGTCATTTAGGGCCCCATATGATCTGATGTATGGACCTTTATGATTACAATGGCTACTAAAAAAGGTGATACTAGTTGCATGGTAGAGTCCTAGGAAAGGATCATGCATCATTTTTCATTGTTCATGTATTTTAACGCGTAGAACTTCGGATAGGTTAACATAAAAAGAATAAAAGAAAAAACTTCATTAATTAATGTTGAGTCTTCCATATTCTAGGTTTAGGAACTCTAACAGTTGTTATTTTATAGGTATGTATCCAGATTGATGTTCCCATTAGGTTTGCACAGAAAATGACCAGTAGGCTATTCCAGTAGATCTCCGCAGGGTTGAAGTTTATGACAATGACACTGGGAGGAAGACATCCAAGAGTTTCAGCGCCAGAGTTTGCAGAAGTATGAGGGCTATGTTTCAGATGCAGTCACGGGAGACTGGTTAGGGGAGTTCGAGATCAGAATTAGTTTGATTCGTGCTTGTAAAGAGCACTCAGTGTCCTTGTTTGTGACGATTCTACGTGGAGAATTGAGGAAGTGGTGGTTTTTGATCCTCGAGAATTGTGATAAGTCAGTAATCTCATGGGAGGAGTTTCGAGACAAGTTTATAGTCGTGTTTCTTTCTTAGACTGGGAATGTTTCCAATCGACAGGATCTTCTTTCCCATAGACAAGAGAGCTCCAGTATTCGAGAGTTTGGAATCCATTTTAGGAACCTTTTACGATATGTTTCAGACCTGATGCCAGATGTGGATGCTTGGGCGAGGCATTTCGAGGAGGATTTGCATCAAGAGATCTAGCGCCAGTTCTCCCCATTTATGCTGAAAACATATCTTGAGGTTCTGTCAAAGGCATAAGTTATCAAAAGGACATTGTAAAGGGACATATCATCAAGAGAGGGGAATCATCATGATTCCTCACGATGCAGAGCTGTGTTCTGGGGTTCTCGGTTTCCACGGGAGAAGAGTTTCCGTTTAGTCGGGAGTAATTCCCAGCCCTTCACATCTCGTTTCCCAAGAGGCATCAACTCTCTAGCATGTTCCAAGGGATCAAGTGCTTTTTTTTCTTGTGGTGGTCGTGTTCATCATCAGTGGGAGTGTCTGACCTTTCAGAGTGGTCATCATCTATTAGGTACTACACTCCATGTTCCTCCGTTGAGACAGTTCCTGCTGAAGTAGTAGCAGCTGGTTGCACCATCATTAGATTAGAAAAGAGTATATGGGGAAGGTAGAGGACAACCCCATGACACTCCCCATCCTTAGAGAGTAGAGCGCGACCATGGTGGTGGTCATCATCAGGGTCAAAGTGGTCGTGGAGGATGTCGTGGTCGGCTTCATGCTCTAGCTTTTCCATCTCCAGGCGTGCCCGATATCGTTCGAGGTACCCTTTTCTTATTTTCTACCTTGGTGTATGCATTTTTTTATTCAATAGTGACACATTATTTCATATCTCCTACACTTTTCCATGCTTTGGGACATTAGGTAGAGAGGCTTCCAGTGCCCTTGGTGTTGACTACACCAGTTTGAGGTCAAGCTGACTTGTTTGAAGTATGTAGAGATTGTGAGATAGTTTTGGGGAAACACCTCTCATGGGGATATTTCCTATGCTAACGAATAAAACCATATGATGTCATCCTTGACATGGATTGGTTGTATTCGGTGCAAGCTATCATGGATTGCTTCAGGAAGTATTTCGTTTGCATTGGTGCGGATGAAGATAAAGTGGTGTTTGTTGGTGAGAGAGATCCTCAGTTGTTTGATAGGCATGCTCCATCCTTATCATCCATGATGGATGAGATCATGCTATGTTTTTTAGAGGATCAGCAGTTGGAATTTCATAGGGTCATAGAGGAGTACCCTGATGTCTTTCCAGAATAGGATGTACCATTACCCCCTCGACGAGATATCGAGTTTGGGATCGAGCTATATCTAGGAGAGTCTCCAATATCATTGTCTCCATATAGTATGGCCCCTTCTGAGTTACGATTTCTACGTATACAGCTTGATGGTCTATTATAGTGCGTTTTTTTTCCCCCAAGTGTGTCACCATGGGGTGCACTGGTTTTTTTCGTGAAGAAGGTCGGTGACTGTTTTCGGTTGTGTGTCTATTATCGTAACTTAAACAATGTGACAATAAAGAATCGCTATCTTCTTACATGGATTGATGAATTATTAGATCAACTAAATGGAGAAATTTTGTTCTCAAAGGTCGACTTGTGGTCAGGATAACATCAGATGCGTGCGAAGGATGAGGATATCCCGAATACTTCTTTCTCTTGTCGTCATGGGCATTATGAGTTCGTTGTAATGCAGTTTGGCGTGAAGAATTCTCTAGCTATATTCATGGTATTGATGAATGTAGTGTTATGTGAGTTCATGGAAACAATCGTGGTAGTTCTCATCGACGATATCCTTGTGTACTCCACATATGAAGAGGAGCATGCAGATCATCTACAAGCCGTTTTAGGAGTTCTTCGCCAACATTAGCTATTTGGGAAGCTGTTGAAGTGTGAGTTTTGGGCTCAAGAATCTGTTTCATGGGGAATGTTGTGTCCTAACAGAGAGTAGATGTGGATCTATCGAAGATAGAATCAGTTGGGTCTTGGCCATCCCCCATGACAGTGTCAGAGGTGAGAAATTCCCTTGGTCTTGCAGGATACTATAGGGTTCTGTAGATGATTTCTCATGATTTTCGACAGTGCTGACAGCTTTTACCAGGAAGGATTAGGCATTCATATGGTCTGATCAGTGTCAATAAGCTTTCGAGTAACTAAAAGAGAAGTTATTAAGTGCTCTAGTCCATTGTCTTCTAGCTGAGGGAGTTCAGTTTGATGTTTTCTGTGATGCTTCGCATCTGGGGGTAGGCTATGTTCTCATGCAGTAGAGGTCAGTTGTTTCTTATGGGCCATAGAAATTTCATCCCCATGAATGAAACTATTCCACCCATGACCATGAGTTGGAAACTGTGGTGTTTCCTCTGAAGTTGTAGGGAAATTACCTCATTGGTGAGTGCTTTGTGGTTTCCACCGATCATAAGAGTTTGAGGTATGTTTTCTCCCAACGCGACTTGAATGTACGAAAGTTTTAGAGAATGTAGTTATTGCAGGAATACGACTTCAAAATATCTTATACACCTAGAAAAGGGAATGTTGTAGATGATGCGTTGAACCGATAGTCACATAGTAATGTTCTGCGTGGATCCGGTGATTCCTGGAGAGTAATGGAAGAATTGTTAGCATTGCATCTTCATATGTATGAAGTTGGGGGTAGAGGTTTTGTTTTTTAGATGATGGTAAAATAATTGATGATGTATAAGGTGGAAGAGTCCCAGTTGGGAGATCTAGAGGTTGCGGTTTGGAGTGACCGGTTAGTTTGTGGTGATGCCCCTGATGGTTGGTCGGGGATGAACAACACCGAGTGTTGTATCATGGAAGGCTTTTTGTTCCCTTGACGATGCACAAGACTGTTCTCATGGGTTTTCATAGTTAGCCTTTAGCGATGCATCCTAGTGTGAAAAAGGTGTACCGAGCTGTGAAGATCCAGTTTTGGTGGCCTGGGATAAAGCGTGCAGTTGCGGAGTTTGTGTCTCGATGTTTTGTCTGCCAGAAGGTGAATGTTGAACACCGTGTTCCTGGGGGTCTTCTCTAGCCATTAGATATTCCTCAGGGGGAGTGGGAGGACATCTCAATGTACTTTGTTACTCGTTTACCTTGATATCATAGAGGATATGATGCTATTTGGGTGGTATTGGATCGATTAACAAAATCATCCCACTTGATAGCAATCAAGGAGTCATGCTCAGTGGAAGTTTTGTCAAGGCAGTACCTAGAGGAGGTGGTGATACTTCATGGAGTCCCTAGGATGATCATTTCTGATCGAGATCCTCATTTTACTTCCAGTGTGTGGAGAGGTCTTCAACATGCTTTCAGTTCTCAACTATTCCGTAGCAATGCTTTTTATTCTCAAACAGATGGTCAGACAGAGTGAACCATCTAGACTATTGAAGACATGTTACGCTCTTGTGTTCATGATTTTGGAGGTTCATGGATGAGGCAACTAACCTTGGTGGATTTATCATAAAATAATATTTTTCACTCCATCATTGGTATGGCACCATTTTAATCCTTGTATGGCCAGCTTTTCCGTTCTCCATTGTACTGGATTGGGGTCGGAGAGTTAGAAATTCTCAGACTGTAACTAGTGAAAAATACAACAGAGATGGTCCAGGTGATTCATGAGAGGATGAAGACAGTGCAAGATCATTATAAATCATATGTTGAAAAAATAAAGAGGCCCTTAGAGTTTAATTTTTGGGGTCATGTGTTCTTTAAGGTGACTCCCCATCATGGGAAGCGATGGTTTGGTCATGGAAGTAAGCATTCTCCCCAGTTTGTTGGGCCTTTCGAGGTGTTAGCTCATGTCGAAGATGTGACGTATTGAGTTGCACTTCCCCCACATATGAGTAAGATACATGATGTTTTCCATGTATCACAACACCATTTTTATCTTCATGATGACACTCACATCATCAATTGGGGATAGATTGATGTTGATGATGATGCAACCATCGAGGAGCGACCTGTGGAGATCCATGACCGCATGGAGAAGGTGTTACGTGGGTGTTCTATTCCTTTAGTTCGTATCTTGTGGTTACATAGTGGAATGGAAGAGAGTACCTGGGAACATGAGTCACATATATGTGCTCAATACGCAGAGTTTTTTTATGTTTAACTCTTTTTCATTTAAAGATGTTCCCTTTGTGGTTGGACCTTTCATGCTTTATTTAAGAATTTATTTTGTTTCTTTTGAGTTTTGTTCTCTTTTGAGAGGTATCTCGATGGGTGGTGGTTCTGACCCAGTTTATTTTTTCCCTATAGGTGGTTTTTGAATTCTCAAGGATGAGAATGATTTAAGAGGTATCTGATGTAATTTCCCAGACCTCTCTGGTCCATTACATTGTGAAAATATGGTGTTTGAGGTGTTCCAGAAGGTCATGATGACTTTTCCCCAATAATTTTTACAAATTAACAATTCTGTGAACAGTTCCATTAGTGAATAGTTCTATTATTAACCTCTAACGGAATCCTCTCACGCCTTTACCAAATTTCCAATTCTGTGAATAGTTCCAACAATGAATAGTTCTATCGGTAACCCCTATAGGTAAACTATAATGGTAGGTAAACATCGTTCTATTAGTGAGGTTTAATGAACAATTCTTTATCAGTGAGGATTTAGTGAACACTGATCTATCAGTGGGGATTTAGTGAACATTGCTCTATCAGTGTGGATTCAGTGAAAAATACACTATCAGTGTGGATTGAGTAAGCAGTGTTATGTCAGTGAGGATTCAGTGAACATTTCTCTTTCATTTAGGATTTAGTGAAAAATGTTCTTTCAGTGAGGACTGAGTGAACAATGTTCTATCTGTGAGGATTCAGTGAACAATTCCCTATCTGTGAGGATTTAGTGAACAGTGTTCTATCAGTGAGGATTTAATGAAGATTATTCTATTAGTGAGGATTTAGTGAACAGTGTTCTATCAGTGAGGATTTAGTGAACAGTGTTCTATCAGTGAGGTTCAGTGAATAGTGTTCTATCAGTGAAAATTTAGTGAACACTATTCTATCAATGAGGATTTAGTGAACAATGTTATATCAGTGAAGAATTAGTGAACAATGTTCTATCAGTGATGATTTAGTGAACATTGTTCTATCAGTGAGGTTCAGTGAATAGTGTTCTATCAGCAAAGTTCAGTGAACAATGTTCTATTAGTGAGGTTTTGTGAGCAGTTCATTTAGTGAGGTTCAGTGAACCGTGTTTCCATAATGGTTAAGTCTATCGGTAAAATCTATTGGTAACCTCTAACGGTAGTTGTATAGTAACTGTAAGTGTACAGTAACGGTAGGTGTACAATAACACTAGGTTTATAGTTTTCCTAGAATGGTGAGGTAAATCAGTAACCTCTATCAGTAACCTATAACGGTAGGTGTATAGTAACAATAGGTGTGCAGTAACGGAAGGTGTATAGTGTTTCCATCATCCTACAGTTTCACCCCTTTGATGTTTACTTTTATGTAAAATACATTTACAACCTTATTTTTATGTTCTCTTAAGGTAGTTTCAAGGATCATAAATCCTATATTAATTATTCCTATGGGTTGGGATGTTTTTACATGGTCAAACCATGTGGGTTAATGATATCAGTTTTTAATGGGGAATTAAGTGTAACTTAAACTGTTTCCCCATTAAATCTTCAAAAGGGACAATATATCATCCTACCTTGTTCATCCTCTTTGTTCTCGGTGATGTGACTCTAGAATCTTTCAATCCTTCTCATAGGAGTTTCAAAATCAAACATTACTCTTCTGATTAGTTCCGCTCTGTTTTGATGTTACCAAGCTGTATCGATCAATATTCGATATAAGGTATATTTTATCATCGTTAAATTGGGGTTCATCTTCTCTTGTGTATCCTATCCATATTATTTCATATAATATCCATGCTTATAAAAGGGTTTCTCTTGGGTTTTGTTTTTTGCGGTCGTACCATTGAATCCTTAGGTGGATGTAGTCTTTGCGAGAGGAGTATCGTGACCCGTTGTGTGGATAAGGAATGTGAGGAATTATTTGAGGTAGGGAAATCGTTTCTTCTCTTTTATTTTACGTGCTATAGTATTGTTAGCATGTTTTATCCTAATGGATAACAATGGAATTGACATAATAAATATTTGAACCAGATAAAGAAATTGATATCGATAATATGTTATTGCCTCTTGATTTTTTAAAATTGTGTGATATTTATGCTTGTTCTTGATGGAAATCAGTAAAGAACATAAACCGAGATTAATTGATAACTTTTTGGCTAAAGATAAAGAGGAACGTAAACAAATTTGTTTCTTGTTATAATTTGGTGTTAATCAAATTGTTGCAGTAAGCATGTTCATTTATTTATGATAGCATACTGTTAGGTTTCATGAATTTAGAACTAACAAATAATAAATCGGTTTATCAAAGATGGATTAAAGAACTACTAGTTGTTAAAAGATAATTTCTTGTAAGGTTCTTAGTTACCCTCTTGTTGTTTAAGGGCCAAGAGCCCAATTTGTGAAGATGTTTGTTTTACTGCTGCTTGGGTTTTTATGTGAGCCTGGATGGTTGTGGTAACATGTGGAGGCATGGAGGAAATTTTGGTTGTGGCAGTAGATGACGCCTAGAGTGGCGAGATGCATCAGCTTTTTCATGTGGGTGTCAGGGAGGACACCAGGGATGATGGAATGGGATGGATGTGATTGTTGGATGCTTGATGTTTCTTTTGGTTGTTTATCTGATTTACTTTTCCCCATTGCTCAAAGATGCTACTTTTACATACCCTTCTACCGAAAGGGGTGGAGAAACATGGGGTATTCTATGTGCTTTCTGTGTTTAGCTTCTTAAGAAAGGATGGGTTTATTCTCTTTCTATAAGCGGAAAATACTCTATGGGTAGTACATCTACTCAACGTGTTGAGCCCCCTTGTGTTTACTAGCATAAAATGTTTTTCTTGAATTCCTGGTAATGTGGGAATGTATTTCTGTAATAAATAATTTAATAAATGGTGTTGACCCATGGGGTTGGATTTTGATGGAACATAATGATGATGTTTTAATTTGGAAGGAACAATTGACATTGGGTGTGATGATAATAAAACTTAATGTGGAATTGATCATGGTTAATTAATGTATAATGGATTTAATTAACGTAAAGTGGAACTGAAAAAGGGAATGAAGTAATATAATAAAGCTATTTAAATGGTTGTGTTCATATAGGATACCTAGTCTTAGAAGTAGAAGCCCGGAGTCAGAGAGTCGTTAGCTGCAGTTTTCCGAAGACTTGGTTTTTCCCATAGAGTAGTCATGAGTTATAGTATATTCTATACTTTTTGTGTTTCTATACGCTACTCCACCATGTCAGCAAGGGAAACTGACACCCCAGGGATTCTGAGCCCTCGGGGTGGGGGGGGGGGTGTTTTCCCCAGCATTCTGGTGGGAGGATAGATGGATGACTACCCCCATTGGCCCCAATCTCTTCCCTTGGTAGTTCATTGTGCTGGTAGGAACATTTCATAGTTGTACCCATATTTATGTGTAGAGGGATGTTATAGGTTGTGGTTATTCACACACTTATATTCTGAATATAGTTTTCTATGGACAACAATAGGTGTAACCTGTATAAGTTGTGAAGGCTTCCCGATCCTGCCTCAGTGTTTGGGATGTAATGGCTTGTGGTATAATACCCGACGTATGATACATGCTATGGGAGCTGTGGTGGCTCCCAGAAAATTCTTGGTTACTTTGGTGTGAAGATGTGGAGGTTTTGTTTCACGAGGTTCATATTGTGGTGCTTCACCCAGTTGTCTGCGGGCATGCCTTTTTGGGGAGAGATGCTCAGGACGTGTGATGTTGGGGATAAGAGGAAAACTAGTGGGGATGTAGTTGCAGGGTACCCTTGATATTCTTTATTATATGATATATTTTTGTATGTGTTACTTGGTTAGAGTAACCATGGTGAGGTTGGAAACATTGTATACCTATTTAGGTATTGAGTTTGTTTCACTTGTTGTTCACTATGCTTTAGAATGATTTCATTACTTTTGCATGAGAGTCTTCAAGGAGGATCCTTCTAAGTATACTATTATACTCACCCTATTATTATATAAACTGTTTTTCAGGTCAAATGGAGAAGGTTGGAGATCAGGCTGGTGTTTACTAGCTTGTGGTTGCTTGAGCTGTTTGGGCTTGTGGTTGCTGTTGTGTTTTACTTTCTTTTGGGTACTTTTAGTTTTTCCACTTTCAATTGTAGTACTTCTGCATGACATTTAATATGCGTACATTGGATTATTTTAAATTTCAGTTTGAGTAGGATTTGGTTGGTGTCTATCTTATCTCTATCTTATGAATGTGTTCTCTTAGAGGGTAATGCCTCCCATTTGTGTTTTTATTATACCCTCGGTGTTAGCCTCCAACCTGGGGCCTACTGGAGGCGGGACTCGTGGGTCATTATCTCCCTTCTCACATTGCTGAGCCAGGAGGGGTACACATTGTGGGGAGGGTGTTGTGACACATTCAAAACCAACCAATGATGTCACATTGCATATCAAAAACCCATATATACTATATATATGTTAGTGTGAGAACACTTATAATGACCAACTATTTGTTTTGATAATTGAAATTGTCACAAAATTAGACTTTATTGAAGAACATGAATCCCTTCATATTTTAGATGGTTATTATATTAGATAATCATCATAAATATCTGAAAAATCATCGATATATACATGAAAATATAAATAAATGGTGGATCGTTATTATAGAATTTTGGTTAATATTCTATTTAGCCACTATTTAAATAAAAGAATTTATAGATATACAGTCTATTGAGATTACATGATTTGTAAATGATTCTATATATCTCTATAATTTACAGGAAAAAAATATCCACATATTTCTATCATTACCTTGGACTTCACCAAAATCATTAGATGTTAATCATTGTTTTTTTCCTCCATGATTATATATGAATATAAAATATTTATTCCAACATAGTTGATCAAACAAGTTATCAATATGGATTAGTGGATGCCTATTGATGAAAATGATACTTTTAAGATCATGATATTCAATTGATAGACACATTTATCAATTATTATTCTAATACAAGGGAAAATGGACCCGGTTTTCATTTATAAGGGAATATAAACTTCTATTCATGATTTATTGGGATAACTTCTTAAATTAAACTAATTCAATTTGGGTTATTCTTCATGGATTACCAGATAGTAATATTAAAAAAGGTAAATATTCTATGTTAAAATCTACCCCTCAATATTTCAAAATGCAAGAAACATTCTAATATAAAGAATAAATGTTTTAATAAACAATTCTAATGTAATAATATTTAGTGTTTTACATCCATTTGAGTTAAATAACCCTAATAATTTTCAATTAATACCACTATAATGGTTTTAATTTTCAAAGTGGTTTCATATTCATCAATTTTCTTGTAGATGAACATAGGAATACTTAGGATATTAAATGTGATATAACTATCCTAAATAATTATACATTATCATTTAATATTAAAACAAACCATTACTCAGGTCATATAAAATTAAATACACGACAGAACAATAAGATTTATAGTAATCACATTTCAACAAGATTCTACTAGACATGAGTTATTTACATTGGAAGAATTTTTCACTCCAATGTGAGTTTTAAAAGATAACCAAAAAATATAATCAAGGTGGATATATGTTAATTTTTTAGAAAAATTTCATTACATGATGATATAGATAGAACAAGAATAAAAAAGAGGTCATCAATTCCAAACAGACCCACCACCACCCCAATTTCAAGTCATTTGTTCCTTTATGAAACCAACAGGGATAGAAAGTGTAATTAACAATAACATCCAAATGAAAAATTCATATGATAGTGAAACCTAATCCTAATATTTGTTAAATTCCATTTAGTTTCAATATATCCTAAATTATTTTATATATTCTATTTCATTTTAGTTCAATTCAATTTAATTATATCCTGTTTAGTTTGAACAAACTTTGTTTATTTTGGTTTATTAGTTTATGGTTATGATATATTTTTCATTATTATATTAAATTTTTCATATTTTAGTAAAATTTAAATTAATCATACTTTTATTTATCTAGAATTATTTTTAAATGGATTAATTTGATAGAGTTTCTTTCAAATAATTTTTTTAATTCATTATTTTTATGTCTGAGTCATGGTGTGTTTTATATATTATTCATCGGTCAATTTAATTCTGGTATGTACGGTTCTGGCTAGATTGGTTTCTTTCATGTTCTGCTTGTACATTTTAGGTTATCGTAGTTTGGATTTGTTTGGTTCCATATTAAACATTAAGCATCATTTCAGGCTGGTATAATAAAATTTATTTTTGGATTATTCAAATAGGTTTGTATGATATACTTTACCATTTTTGGTTGTTTATAATTTATCCCTCATCTAATCTAAATCATCTTTATTCGGCTATATTCGATTTTTTTCCATTATTTATGGGTTGAATCAATTTGATTCAGTTGAGGTTATATTCCTTTTTTTAATATATTTATACTTTTTTATAGTTCAATTCAAAATAAATTATTTTTATTCCAGTTGATTATACTATGTTTGGCCTAGTTCTACATAGTTTTTTTTCATATTTATTAGTACTTCTATTGAGAATTTTTCTTTTAGTTTAGATTATCCCGGTTTAAATTAATTTAACTTAGATAATTTTAATAAAACTAATTCTTAATTCAATTAATTAAAATTCTATTCCTATGATTGATTACTTTTCTGTGTGTTCAATTCAATTAATTCTTAATCTATTTGATTATGTTTGATTTAGTTTGACATGTCTATATTGAACTTTGTATATATATGTTGCAACCAGCTAAATTTTATTATTTGTACTTGATTTAGATTACTTCAACATTACGCTAATTACTTTTCTTTCTTATAAATTAACCCAATTTCATTCTAATGTGTTCATTTGTACATAGCTTTGTTTCATAATTCATATTAACATGGATATGATATTGATGAAATTGATGCCTTTAATTTTAATTTGGTGGGAATTTTTTGTGATATTAATTATTTAGTTCTATTTGGTTATTCAAATTTCATATAATTTCAACTTAGTTTAATTTAAAAAAAATATGGATTAGTTTAGTTTAAAATGAATATATTATGATTTGTATATAATGATTTGGTATGTTTTGTTTGTTAATTATTAGATTTATCTAATTGATTTGTTCTGAAATTCATTAAATGTTTTATTTTTATAAGTTTTATACTATTTAAACCTATAAAATGTTGATTTCTTTTTAAATTATGATTAATTTGGTTTATTTATATTCATTTTTTTATAAATTATCTTTGATAATTTCAATTAGAATTAAATTTCCTTAGTTAAATGTTCAATGTTTATTTAATTTAAATTTATTATACATTTTTTTTGAAAAAGTTGGGGCGGAAGCCTCATTTTATTATTTAATTAAAAGTCCTCTTTTAGACTGGGTAGAGGGAGACCCATTACATTTCTGAAATGCCCAACACCATGCGTCCTGAATACTAGGCCTGAAAGACCATTTTTTTCAAAGAGCCCCTTAGTGAATAGTACTGCTACAATACCCGGGCTACTACAGTACCTTCTACAGTACAACCAACGCTACAGTTCTTGCTATAGTGCCTCTGCCACTACAGTTCTGCAACTGGTACATTATTACAACTATGCTGCTACAGTACGGGAAATTAGTCCCTACCCTGATTTGATCCTAGGACTTTTAGATGCCAAGCAAGAACCTGTACCACAAGGGTAGAAGCTCGTTGGCATTAAAATTTATTATACAGAAATGTATTTTATATTAAATAATTTTCCTCCAATTTATTTTTTGTTTTTATGAATAATAGTAGTTCAACTCAACTCATTTAAAATTTATTTTCTTTTTATTATGTATAATTTCCATTAAAAAAAATAAATATTGTTTATCGATTCAAAATTTAGAAAACATTAATTCTATTTTTTAAAATTAAGTGTGGATTTGCTTGTTTGGGTTCAGTTTTTCATGTTTCTATTAAAGAATATTTTTTTAATAGGTTCAATTATTATTGGATTTATAAATCTAATTATCATTCCATTTTATTTTCTAGGGTTCTATTCGATTATGATCTATACAATTTGGTTCAGTTAAATCGATATAATGTAGATGAAAAATTAGATTTGATTGGTTTTAATCAATTTTCATAATCTTGATAGATTTAATCTCATTAATTTTTTCTTCATTTGATTTTATTTTTCCTTTTTTATTTAATCATGTTTTGTCCTACTATGTTTTTTTTCATTTATTTTACGATGGAATGAATCTATGTAATAAAATTGATATTAATTGGGTTATTATTCTTTTCTTTCATTTTAGATAATATTTTTCAATTAGTTATCTTTTTTTTCTAGTTTTATTTAGTTAAATTAATATTTATATAATCTACTCCAATTTAATTATATATTTTATTTTCATTATAAGGTTTTATAAATCTGATATCCATCTTTTCTATATATTTTAGGATTAGTTTTTTGACACTGATATTTTAGGTTTGATTTGGTTCAATATAGTTATATATGGTTTTAATCAACTAGTTTCCAATCTAAGTGAATGAAATTAGTGTTTTTGATAAAAATTATTTTTGGTAAAATATAATTATATTTCAATTTCTTCGGTCAGATATAGGTTTTATTTAACTCACATAAATTCAATTTCAATTGATTTTTATAATTTTTGGTCTATGATGATTGATTATATTTGTTCGGATTTGAATTCATTTTAGGTTTGTTTGATTCCATCTGTTCAGATTTGAAATCACTAAATTAAATGATACTCTATCTAGTTTGATTCACATTAGATCAATTTTTTTTGTATTGGATTGACTTAGTATGATTTTGTTCAGTCGAATTGGATTCTAATCAATTTGGATTTCATCATTTCCCTTCTTATTACCTTGAGAATGTTATATTCAATTATCTATAGATCTCTTAAGATTGAACATTAAATTTTCTATTTTAAATTATTTATTTCTTGATCAAATTTCTATGATATGAATAATGGATGTGGTAATATGTAACGTACTAGATTAGAGAAAACTCAAATAGTTCCAAGATGATGTGAAACATACCTCATGTGAACCACCACATACTTTAGAGTATTTTACTAGAAGTATGTGTATGTGATGTGTCCATAGAGAAGCAATACACCCAATTGGAGTTTGATTGATCAATAATGAATTAAAATAAATTCACCAAAAACTACCAATAGAAAATAATAAAGAAAACAATAAACTGAATAATTATAGTTCATATTAAATATATAATACTATAATACATACTCAAGAAAGATGAACCATACAATAACTGATACCAAAATATAATGACCTCAACCCTAGTTTCCTAGATCTTTTGACTTAATTAATTAGATTGGAATAATAATGATGGATGTAAAATATTTAAGAAATTAATAGATTATTATTTTTGGAAAACCAGATACAAACAAAGGTTTTACATTAACATATAAAATGAAAAACAATATAGAAATTGCATTGGAAACATCCATTACCCCAACATTATCCCTACTAGTAATTCATAATATTCACCATTGCATCATTGAGATAAATAATAAATAAGAAAGGGGTGACATAAGATGAATAATAAAGATATATAATACAGAAGAAGTTATCATAATCCTAATCACCAACCATTATGTACAACTAAAAATACATGCCATTAAAAATGTTCTTGAGAATAATATGACATGAATGAAAGTTGATTAAAAATTCCATACAAATGATCATAATTAAATGATACATAACCATGGATATTATAATAGTTAAATAATAACATGTTTTATTCATTATTTATATCATAATGTGGGAATTCATAATACTAGACACCTAGAACATATTGTAGAGGCCTCGAACATGACTTTTGAAAATACTATGGTAAGGCCTCGACCGAAACCCAATTTTGTTTTGCCTCATTTAACCTACCAACTCATCGAGGGTTTATAGTGATCCCCTCCCATAACGATCTATGTACAATTAATTATTCATATGAATGGTGTTAGAAATAAAAATCATATACATATGTAATGTAAATATCATTCCCTAAACTATAAGAATAATTACTGACCATTCTAAGAAGTGTGGTGAATGGTGTCAAGATAGAACATCCACAATAAAATTGATCATAAACCATTTAATAAAATAGAGTGGATGATAAATCGGAGATATTAAACTCAATGAAAAGTAAAATTTAATAGAGTATTTAAAATAGGTGAATAAAATATAATGAAGTCATCACAGAATTCATGAGAGAAATACACTTTTTAATATGAATAAAATAGTTATTATGGAAAAATAATTTTTATTTGTCATGATTGTTTGAATAAATCTAGATATTAATAAATATTGTTTTTAGGGAATTTTTTTTATAAAAATAATGATGACTTAAAATATTTTATGGATTGTACATTAAAATGGGTAAGAAATTGAGACATTCCCTTTAATTGGGCTTGCGTATTGGGAAGAAATTGGGAAATAAACTTGAAAAACATATATTATCCCATCATATATTGATGTAATTATCTGGGTATATTTTTTTATAACATATATATATATAATATATTACAATTAAACAAAACAAATTCTCATTAAATTTGGATCATGAATGTGAATAAATCACCGGATGGAAAACATTACGGTTTGGGTAAAATCCTTTACCTAATATATGAATGTGTAATGCACTTGACCTTACAGTAATGGATAATAAAATCAAATCTATTAAATAATTAATTAATATTTTTTTAGTATTTAATGGTATTATTATAATTTTGTCATGTTAATTTATATGTTTTTTAGGAGATATAAGATACAAATTTATCGCTCGAGAGCATTCATTTCCTCGGTTTTCATGATTGTTATACATGTATATGTGTATGTATGTTTATGTGGAAAGGAAATAATTTTCTTGATTTAATTTATATAATATGAATGAAAATACATAATATTAAATGGTTGTATAATTAATTTGGTAATATTTTATGTCGATGAGTTATTAGAAAAAACATTTTTGATTATCGTTTAGATTATTTTGGTGGGTTTTGTTCATTACAAACTAGTTTTGTCATATGAAATAATATTATGTATATGAACTAGTTATTTAAAATAAATCACTTTGTAATAAATATATTATTGTCTAAATTAAAAATAATTTTTGTAAGAACACCGTTTTTGAGCCTGTAAGACTTTGAATTTCTATTGATGTTATTCCAGAGCAGGTTGTTCTGACGGCGTGCGATTCCGAGACCCAGTGTTGCAGGAATTAATTTTGGCATGCGTTCACACTGGGCGGGCTAAATAAATAGAATAACTCATGAACAGTAGCTCAGACGGGGAAACCAAGGGTACCGTTGAGTCTAGAGCGTGCTGTTTACCCTAGGAGAGGCATAATTTTCACGGGCGCAGGACAACTGTGAAAAACGCCCCCCGGGGCGTTTTTGTAAATTAGATGTCTCAGGCATCGAATATTATTAATTTTGAACAGAGGCTCGGATTAAAATTTTGAGGCCCCCATTGCGCTCAGGGCATGAAGTTTACACTAAGGTAGGCTTAATCCTGGCCCCGATGAAAGTTCGTGTACGGGCCGACGAGTGGGTGGTTAAGTGTGTTTTTGTATTTAAACACACCACCCACCCACTTCACTCCTCCTTAGACATTCTTCCCTGGTGCAAGGGCTCTCAACGGGAATCCCACCTCTCCTCCACCACTCCGGCAAGGCGTGGCGGCTCCGACATCCAAATCGTGAAGCGACGGGAAAAGCCCTCGAGGTAGGCTCCTGTTTTATGTCTTTCATTCCCGTAATCTTCTTCAATTTAGTTAAGCCGCATCGAATTGTTATCTGATCGTCGATTTAAGGCCCTGGTTTCGATGGGCTCAAGTTTATCTTTACAACGATCCTTTTGGATAAAATTTTGGAGTCCCGGGGTGGCCTCGAGAAGTTTTTCGGAGAAATACCCGTTTTTCCGGTGGAACCAGTTTGCTCCGGTTAACCTGGGCGGCGGCGCGGCATGGGTTCCAGCGGTGGCGGCGAGCTCCGTCATGGTGGCGCAGGCGGCAGGCTCCGGCTCCAGACGGGGGCGCGGCTCGCAGAGGGCGGGCTCTGGCTCCAGGCGGCGGCTTGGCTCGCAAGCGGCGGGCTTCGGCTCCAAGCGGCGGCGCGGCCTGCAGGCGGCGACGCGGTGCTTCGAACGGGAGCCGGGGTTCGTCTGAGTAGAGAGGGGTCGCGGCGCGACCCCATAGTGGGGAACCGAGACCCGCTGGAAGCGGGTCTCTGAGTAGACCGAATACCGGCCACGAGGGCCGGTTGGCTGAGGTGTGGACCATGGGTCCACAGCTGGCCCACGCGGCCGAACCACGGGCTGGCACTGTGAACCAAGCCGGACGACGCGGGCTGGCCCAAACTGGGCGGACAGGGGGGACCGGGCCGATCCAGACCAAGGGGCATGTCCCTCTGGCTTCGAACACCCGTATCTATCGCTACGGGTGTCCGTTTTACACGTCGTCTATGGATGGGTAATCCTCATCTCAAGGAGTATGTTTTTAGGTGGTTTCAAGGATTTTAATTTACGGGACGGGAGTTCGGTGGTGCATCACGTAGATTAAGTACTACGCTGGGAATCCTGTTTTCATTGGCACGGACACATCTGATGTCTGATTTGAGATCCATCGGCGGCGATGTGACCCTAGCATTGAGGTAGAGATTTCTAGTATGGTTTCAGGTGTTTATGTGGTAGTTGAGACATGGGCCCTATGGGCCGTCTTTGAGATGTGTGTAGCATTTTTTCACCTTTTTCACCAGACGTCCGTTCGGGGCATATGAGTAGTCATTTCTGTGTGTTTTTCAAAGAGCATCACGATGGTGTAGTTCGCTCAATGAGTATCGGAGCTGGGGTGTGGGTCCCAAATGGGTCAGCTATGGTGAATAGTACCATATTCACCAGTTGTCTGTGTCAAGCATGTAAGTAGTCTATCTCGCGTGTTTTTCCATGATAACTACAACGGTGCAACTCGTTTGGGCATTTGAAGCCTCCTTTTAGATCATGTTAATGTGGGGTGTATATCTCCTTTTTACGAACTCCGAACCAATGCATGAGGGCATTGATAGTGACACCATGTGATGTCAGTAGCAGCGCGGAGCTATCATGATGATTCAGGGTCTACCCTCCAGCAGGGTTGGGCAGTGGGTTGCCTATCGACATGTTCCGGGTTTACCCTCTACCAGGACTGGGCAGTGGGTCACCCATTGTCTTGTTCTAGGTCTACCCTCCAGTAGGGCTGGGCAGTGGGTCGCATATTGACATGTTCTGGGTTTACCCTCCAGTAGGGTTGGGCAGTGGGTCACCCGTCGATTTATTCCAGGTATACCCTCCTGTAGGGCTGGGCAGTGGGTCTCCTGATGATGCACTAGGGTTTATACTCCAGCAGGGCTTGGCAGTGGGTCAACAGTCTATTTATTCGAGGTTTACCCTCTAGAAGGGCTAGGCAGTGGGTTTCCTGATGATTTACTATGGTTTACCCTCCATCAGGGCTGGGTAGTGGGTCACCTGCTAATGTTTCAGACTCAGCCCTTCTCATGAGGCTAGTCGATGATTTTTTCATCTGTGACTACCGGAGAAGGACCCTGATTGTGCGGATCAGTGGTGTGATAGTTTTAAATGTCACATAAGCATCTACAAGGAAGAGGGGTACTTTTCCCACTGAGACGCGTCCTTGAGAAACGACCTAAAACTGTGTGGGAAAGTCAGTGCCGCCCAAAGCAGATAGTATTGAAGTGCGGTGATTGAGACCCTCTGACTTGGGTTTACTAGGGGGATGAGAAGAGATATTGGGCAGCGAGGATGGATTTATTTGGGATTTATGGTGACTTATCCCGAGCTGATCATGGAGATGGAGATCCCCTTACACACTCGTTTGGGCTTTCTTGTTGAGCATATATATATATATAATTGGATCCTACTTTCGTTCCCACTCCCTGGGGTCCGTGCCTACTTATTTCTGTCAGGTGGAGCTCCACTCTCCTTACTATACATTTCTACTATTCTTGTTAGTCAACTTTTCACCTCTTTTGTGCCTATTTTGTTGCTCCCTTGAGCTTTTAGGGCATCCTACTAAGTATCTTTATACTCACCCCTGCTTGGTCTTTTCCCACACATGATGTGCCCTTATAGATGATCGACAAGGCGATCGTGACTATGGAGGAGCGTAGAGGACACAATAGTTAGAGCAGCGTACCGAGGTCATGCTAGAGTATTCAGGTGGGAGTCTATCCAGTTTTCTTCTTTTGTTCACCTGTTGTCGAGTTGTGGCATCTTTGTGGTTGGGCGTGTGTTTGCCCTTTTTAATTTTAAGTTTACTTGTCAGTACTTCCAGCACATTACTTACTCCTTTTAGTGGTTGATGCATGACTGTGGTTGGGGTATAGCTACATGTCTTTTGGTTTCCTTTTTACTCTTCACTACTGCGTCTTGTGGGTTGTGTGTGCATTAGTACAGGTACTTAGGCGAAGGCCTCCCCGAGATTGTTAGGCCTTCGACACTAGTCTCCAGCCTCTAGCCTATAGAGGAAGGCTTGAGGTAGTTGTGGCTCGGGACAAGTAGGGTCAGGTCGTGACAAAGTGGTATCAGAAACGAGTTCATTCCTTGGGGTGTTGTTCGGACGTCCCTAAAAAGAAATTGGTTGGGTTTAAGTGAAATGATGTTGACGTGTCTCGAGAGCGGCTCTCAGGACAGGGAGTCCAGTAATGGTACGGGCGGCCGATGTTTCCATTCACCAGGACCCTGAAATCCTGCTTGTCGACTCGGCATGCTGAGACTTGTTGTAGGGAATTTTGAAACATTCATGTCGTAGGAATGAGTCACTGACCGTCTTTGTTTGAGTCAGATCCCCTTTGTTATTATTTTTATGTATATATATTCTCATCTGATCGTGGTATCCCTTGATAATTTTTAGGATGTCCCCAGGACGACAGCCAGCCAGGTTACCCTCTCTAGCTCATGATGACGATCTGGCTAGTGACGAGGCGTCAGTTCAGGGACCCTCACGTGATCTCTTTCTTCCCAGTGCTTTAGAAGTATCCCCTACACCTGAGGAGTGGAAGTAATTACCGGCAGCTCAGGCCGAGGTTGCGTGCAGACTGAGCGCACTTCAAGACTTCCAGCGTTAGAGGCCGCTGAGGTTCTATGGGGACCCGGATCCCCAGGTGGCGAAGGATTGTCTTGAGTCAGTGGGAAAACTCTTCAGGCTGGTACAGACCCCAGCAGACCACATGGTGGCCCTAGCCTTCAGTCTTTTCCTTGGGACGACCGGGCGATTGTGGGATCTGGTGATGCAGACCCATGAAGAGTCACTCCTCACATGGGATGGCTTCCAGAAGCTTTTTCAGGAGGATTACTCCCCCTCGTGATTGCGCTCTGTTCAGATCCAGGAGCTTATGGAGCTAATGTAGGGAGGGATGTCCATGTCCCAATACTCGGACCGGTTCACTGATCTTACACGCTACTCGCACGACATGATTTGGAAAAGCTACTTCTGGGCACGGAAGTTCGTGCAGGGTCTTCGCAGGGATATCCGAGCTAGAGTGGTGCCCTTGTGCATCCCCACTTACACCGGGGTGTTGGAGAGTGAGATTGTGACAGAGAGTTTCCATGCTGAGGAGCGCCAAATAGCAGGACCTAGCAGTGGCCTTTTTAGAGCAGAGTCTTCAGCAGGCAGATGACAGAGGGCTAGGCCTTATCCGAGGAAGCCCTTCCATGAGCAGACCTAGGGCCAGGGTCGCACACCACAGGGGCTCCGTAGGGTTCCTGGGCATACAGGAGAGATCTGATGCTATGCTTGTGACAGACTGGGTCACCAAGCACGGGATTTCCTGACCAGGCATACAAATCAGACGTGGCACGCAGCGGGCGCACCGTAGAGTCAGAGGCAGCGCTGTGACCAGGGGTCACCTAGGTGGGGACACGGTGGTCCTCAGGTAGGCGGCGCAGGTAGTGAGGTTGGACCAGGAGGAGGGGGGGGGTTCTAGATTCCCCCACCGCACCACTAGGTGGCCCACTTCAGGATCAGGTAGCTTGTGGTAGGGGTCGCAGGCAGCTTCAGGCCATGGGTGTTCAAGAACCTCCAGCCCATGAGATGGTCCGAGGTACGCATTGTTTTTACTGTACACCTGCTTCAGTACTAGAAGACATGGGTTCCAGCCATTCCTCTATATTTCTGTTATTGGTAAGAGGGTTGGGGCTTCCAGTAGAGGCGCTGACACCTGCACTTATCCTTGATTTTCCTACAGGAAGTGCCTCATTGGTGACTTTTACCTGCAGACAGTGCGAACTGTCATTTGGGAGAGGGAGTTTCACATGGGACCTGCTCGTCATCACGATGGAACCTTACGACGTCATCCTAGGAGTCGATTGGATATCTATGGTTCATGCTCAGATCGAATGTCATCACAGATGAGTCTGAGGCGAGTTTTCTGATGGGACGAGGTTCACCATCCTTGGTGAACGAGACCTCGTGGAAGAGCAGATGGGTACTCTGAGCAGGAGACCCCAACCTTTTTTGCACCAGCTAGCGAGAATGGCCCTCGGAGCAGTGGATGCTATAGGAACCTGGAACCCTACCATGGTAGAAGACTACATGTATGTCTTTCCCGAGGATGTTCCTGGACTACCTCTGAGGAAAATGATGGAGTTCTACATTAACTTGCAGCCGGGGACTACTGTGATATCTTATGCAACATATCAGATGGCACCCACAAAGCTTCGAGAGCTACGACTTCCATTGGATGGCCTTTGGGAGAAGGGATTAATCATACCCAGTGTGTCCCCTAGGTATCTCCAGTTCTGTTTGTGAAAAGGAAAATGGGAGTCTATGGATTTTTGTGGATTATCATCCCCTAAATCAGGCCACGATAATGAAAAAGTACCCTTTGCTGAGGATAGACGACCTCTTTGAATAGTTGTGAGGTGCGATGTGGTTCTCGAAGATCGATCTTAGATCTAGCTACCACCAGTTGTGGGTTCGTGATGCTGATATCTCGAAGATGGACTTCCATTGTCGATATGCGCACTATGAGTTTTTGGTGATGCCCTTCGGTGTGGCAAATGCCACTTCCATCATCATGGCTTTGATAAACCAGATTTTCCAGCCATACATGGACCAGATTGTGGTTGTATTTATTTCCGACATACTCATTTACTTGGATACAAGGGAAGAGAATTCATAGCATTTGAGGATGGTCCTAGACTTACGTCGAGAGCACCATCTGTACAAGAATCTCTCGAAGTGCCAGTTCTGGATTCACAAGGTTCACTTTTTTGGGGCACGTCATTACGGTACATGGTTTGGTTGTGGATCCCGCAAAGATAGAAGCAGTGATTTCTTGGGAGCCACCCAGGAATGCATCTGAGGTGCGGATATTCCTTGGTTTGGCAGGGTACTATAGGAGGTTTGTGGAGGAATTCTCCAGGATTGCTGCCCCTTTGAATGCATTGACATGGAGTGGGAGACCGTTTACCTGGACTGATCATTGCTAGAAGGTCTTCGAGGAGTTGAGTCAAAGTCTAACTAGTGCACCAGTGTTGGGGCTTCCAGAGGAGGGTGTTTAGTTCGTTGAATATTGTGATGCTTCAGGAGCTGGGCTCGGGTGCGTGCTGATGCACCATCGGGCAGTGATTTCATATGGGTCGAGGTAGTTGAGGCCACATGAGCAGAATTATGCAACTCAAGATTTGGATCTGCCTACGGTAGTCTTTTCCATGAGGTTATGGAGACACTACCTTTTGGGTGAGTGTTTTGTGCTCAACTCAGATCACCAGATCCTCAAGTATATCTTCGCTCAAAGGGATTTGAACCTGAGGCAGAGGTGCTGGCTGGAGTTTCTGTAGAACTATGATTTTGAGATAGTCTACACTCCAGGGAAGGGCAACGTAGTAGCAGATACCCTTAGCAGTAAGTCTCAAGCTCATCTAGTGCAGGAAGCATCAGAGCAGTTGGATTCCCTTTGTCTGACCTTGGTGGAGTAAGAGGGTGCATCTTTTCTACAATCAATAGTGTTGACTTCTTCTCTCCTTGAGTGTGTGAAAGAGTCGCAGTTGGGAGATGTCGATAGCGAGGTAATGTGTGATCAGATATCCAAGGTCAATGCACCCGATTGGTATTCTGAAGGAGGGAATCATGAGATCCTATTTCAGGGGTGAGCTATAGTACCATTGGAGATGCGGGAGGAGGTGATGCTGGAGTTCCACACTTCTCCCTAGGTCATACATCCTGGTGTGGGGAAGATGTACAGAGACCTTCGTCGGCAGTTATGGTGGTCTGGTATGAAGCGGAGCATAGCCGAGTTCATTTCTCGGTGTCTTACTAAATAGTAAGTGAAGGCAGAGCACCAGGATCCGACAGGGTTGTTGCAGCCCCTTGATATCCCGGAATGGAAGTGGGATGGCATATCTATGGATTTTGTCACAGGGCTTCCGCACACAATGAAGGGCCATGACTCCATTTGTGTAATAGTGGACCGACTCACGAAGTCGGTGCACTTCCTTGCTACCAGGGAGCAGAACTCGGTGGAGAGTCTTGGACAGTTATATGTTCATGAGATTGTCTGTCTTCATGGATTACTCTCGACGATCATCTCCGACACTGATGTGCGGTTTACATCATGGTTATGGCGAGGCCTGTAGGAGGAATTTGGGATTCAATTGCAGATGAGTACAGCTTTTCACCCACAGACTGATGGGTAGACCGAACGCACAATCAAGGTGTTGGAGGATATGCTCACGACGTGCGTGTTAGACTTTGGCTGGAGCAAGGAGGATCACCTGCCCTGGGTAGAGTTTGCATATAATAACAGTTACCACTCTAATATTGGCATGACACCTTTTGAGGCCCTCTACGAGTGACCCTGAAGATCATCCTTGTACTAGACAGAGGTTGGGGAGACCTCCCTCGTGGGTCCAGAGTTGGTGCAGTCGAAGACGGAGAAGGATCATGTCATTCGTGAGCGGATGAGGATGGATGAGAGCAGATAAATGTCCTATGCAGATTGGCATCGCAGGCCCTTGGAGTTTGAGTAGGGAGACCATGTCCTCTTTAGAGTCTCCCCATGGTGAGGTCGCCTACCGTCTCGCTGTACCCTCACAGTTGGAGAGAGTGCATGACGTCTTCTATGTGTCGCAGTTGAGGAAATACGTGCACAACCCCACGCACGTCATCAACTGTGGAGAGCTAGACATTGAGGATAGAGCCACCTTTGTGAAGCACCCGGTGGCGATTGAGGACCGGCATGAGTGGAATCTGCGCGTACGAGCCATTCCTCTAGTTCGCGTGATGTGGCAGCATGGGAGGGTGCAAGAGAGCACCTGGGAGTAGGAGAGCCAGATGCGGGCTCAGTACCCCAAGATATTTTTGTAGTTTTGTTTTTCAGGGATGAAAAACATTAAGGAGGGAATGATGTAAGCACCCCAGTTTTGACCCTGTAAGACTTTGAAATTCTCTTGATGTTATTACAGAGTAGGACATTATGACGGCGTGCGATTCTGAGCCCTGGTGTGGCCGGATTTAATTTTGGCGTGTGTTCACACTGGGTGGGGCTATATAAATAGAATAACTCATGAATGGTAGTTCAGATGGGAAAATCGAGTCTACCATTGAGTCCAGAGCATGCCGTTTACCCTATTTGGGGCATAGATTTCATGAGCGTGGGCCAACTGGGAAAAACGCCCCTAGGGGCGTTTTTTGTAATTTAACGGTCTCAAGTGTCAAATTTTATAACTTTTGAATGGAGGATCAGATTTAAATTTTGAGGCCACCATTGCGCTCAGGGAATGACGTTTACACTAAGGGAGGCTTAATCCCAACCCCGATGAATGTTTGGGTACGGGCCGATGAGCGGGTGGTTAAGTGTGTTTTTCTATGTAAACCCACCACCCACCCTCTTCACCCATCTATGGACATTCTTCCCTGGTGAAAGGGCTATCAACGGGAATCCCACATCTCTTCCACCACATCAGCAAGGCGCACCAGCTCCGACATCCAAATCGTGAAGCATCGGGCAAAACCCTCGAGGTAGGCTCGTGTTTATCTTTTTAATTCACGCAATCTTCTTCAATTTAGTTTTTTCACGTCTAATTGTTGTGCAATCGTCGAGCGAAGTCTCTGGTTTCGTGGGGCTCGAGTTTATCTTCACAAATATCCATTCAGATCAAATTTTAGAGTTTCGGGGTGCCCGGGGTGGACCCGGGAAATTTTTTGGCCAAATACCCCTTTTCTGGTGGAACCAAGGCGGCCCGGCGGCCCTGGGAAGTGGTGCAGCGTGGGTTCCCACAGCGGCTACGAGCTCCGGCACGGTGGCGCAGGTGGCGGGCTCCGGATCAAGGCGGGGGCGGGGCTCGCATGCGGCGGGTTCTTGCTTAAGGCGGCATCGTGGCTCGCAAGTGGAGGGCTCCGGCTCAAGGTGGCGGCGCGGCTTGCAGGCGGCAGCGTGGTGCATCGAACGGGGGGCGGGGGTCATTAGGGTAGACTGGGGTCGCGACACGACCCGTCGGTGGGGAACTGAGACTCTCTGGAAGCGGGTCTACGCGTTGACCGAAGACCGACCATGAGGGCCAGTCAGCTGAGGTGAGGACCACATGTCCACGGTCGGCCCGTGCGGCCGATCCGTGGGCCGTTGCTGCGAACCGGGCCTGCCGGCGTGGGCCGGCCAAACTGGGTGGACCGGCCGGACCGAGCTGGTCCCGCCCAAGGGGCTTGTCCCCTTTGGCTTCGGACAACTGTAAATATCGCTACAGGTGTCCGTTTTACACACCGTCTGTGGAAGGGTAATCCTCATCTCGAGGAGTATGTTTTGAGGTGGTTTTGGGGATTTTTAATTCCCATGATGGGAGCTCGGTGGCGTGTCACGCACGTTACGTGCTACGCTGGGATTCCTATTTTTGGTTGACGCGGACACATCCGATGTCCGATTTGAGCACCATCGGCAGCGATGTGACCCTGGCGTGGAGGCAAAAATTTCCAGTATGGTTTTAGGCGTTGAAGTGGCAGTTGAGACATGGGCCCTATGGGCCATATTTGTATGCGTGTAGCCTTTTTGTGCCTTTTTTAAAAGACATCCGTTCGGTGCGTATGAATAGTAGTTTCTGTGTGTTTTGCCAAGAGCATCGCGATGGCGCTGTTTGCCCAACGAGTATCGGTGCCGCGGTGTGGTCCCCACACGGGTTGACTACGGTGAATAGTACCATATTCACTAGTTGTCCGTTTCGGGCAAGTATGTAGTCTATCTCGCGTGTTTTTACGTGATAACTGTAACGGTGCTACCCGTTTGGGCATGTGGAGCCTCCTTTAAATCATGTTTACTAGGGGTGGAGATATCCTTTTGACAAACTCCAAACCAATGCACAAGGGAATTGATAATGTCACCTAGTGATGTCAGTACCAGCGCAGAGCTATCAGGATGATTCAGGGTCTACCCACCAGCCGGGCTTGTCAGTGGGGCGCCTGTCGACGTGTTCCGGGTTTACCCTCAAGAAGAACTGGGTAGTGGGTCACCCTTCATCTTGTTCTAGGTCTACCCTCCAACAGGGCTGGGCAGTGGGTCGTCTTTCGACGTGTTCTGGGTTTACCATCCAGTAGGGCTGGGCAGTGGGTCGCCTGATGATGTACTAGGATTTACCCTCCATCAAGGCTAGGTAGTGCATCACCCGTTGATTTATTTTAGGTCTACCCTCCAGTAGGGCTGGGCAGTGGGTCGCCTGATGATGTACTAGGGTTTACCCTCCAGCAGGGCTGGGCAGTGGGTCACCCACTGATGTTTCAGACTCATCCCTTCTCAGGAGGCTAGTCGGTGACTTTTTCCTCCGTGACTACTAGAGCGTGACCTTGATTGTGTGGATCAGTGGTGTGACAGTTTTTAACGTTACATAATGAACCACAAGTAAGAGGGGTACTTTTCCCACTAATACGCGTCCTAAAACCGTGCGGGCGAGTCAATGCCGCCCAAAGCAGATATTATTTAAGTGTGGTGATTGAGCCCCACTGACATGGATTTCCAAGGGGGAAGAGATGAGATGCTGGGTAGTGAGGATGGATTTACTTGGGAACGATGGCAACTTTTCCTGGACTGAGCTTGGAGATGGAGATCCCATTACGCACTCGTTTTGGTTTTTCTTGTTGAGTATATATATATATATATAATTGGACCCCACTTTCATTCCCACTCCTTGGGGTCCATGCCTAATAATTTCTATCGAGTGGAGCTTCACTCTCCTTACTAAACTTTTCTACTATTCTTGTTAGTATACTATTCACCTATTTAGTGCCTAATTTGTTGCTCCATCGAGCTTTTGGGGCATCCTACTGAGTATCTTTATACTCACCCCTTCTTGGGCTTTGACGACACCTGGTGTGCCCTTGCAGATGACGTACAAGGCGATCGTGACTACGGAGGAGGGTAGAGGTCACAACAGTTGGAGCAGCATGCCGTGGTCGTGCTTGAGTATTGAGGTGGGATTCTATCCAGTTGTCTTCTTTTTTTCACCTTTTGTCGGGTTGTGGCATCCTTGTGGTTGGGTGCATGTTTTCCCTTTTTACTTTTCAGTGTAATTGTCAGTACTTCCAGCACATTACATACTCTTTTTAGTGGTTGATGCATGATTGTGGTTGGGGTATAGCTTCCAGTCTTTTGGTTTCTTTTTTACTCTGCACTACTGTGTCTTGTTGGTTGTGTGTGTGTGAGTACATGTACTTAAGCGAAGGCCTCCCCGAGATTGGTAGGCCTTTGGCGCTGGTCTCCATCCTCTAGCCTATGGAGGCAAGTTTCAGGTAGTTGCAGCTCGGTACCGGTAGGGTCGGGTCATGATATTTTTTTATTACCTTCTTTAATGTATTAATTTAATATTGAAAATCATTCATCAAGAAAGATTTTAAATCCTCCCATCACATTCAATGATTCTATTTTTAAAATAAAAGATAGGGAGAGAGAGGTGTTTGATGAAAGATATTATACTAAAAATATATAATTAATGTTTATAGATTATAATATTGTTACAATTCTCATCTATAAAGAGGAGTTTATGATATAATAATATGCGATGGGACTTGAAATGAAATTAAGAGGAAAAGGAAGCAGATTTTACAACATGAATTCTCTTCCTTGAGACCTCAATAAAGGGATTGGTTTTTTATTTTTATTATACCAAGAGATTTTTCTAATATGGTAGTAGATTGGGAAGGGGATTGGGAAAATATTTTACAAGGATAAAATCCTGGAAGGTTGTAGGAGATGTGGTGGTGAGAGGTGGAATTTATAAAAGAGGTGAGGATAGATTTTTTTTAATATTTATTTAATTCGATTATTATTTATTCCCAAACTATACATAGTTTTTGAATTTCAAAAAATATAATAAATTAATTAAGTTATTTTCTATATTGTTATGCTGAAATTAGGGTTGACTCATGGAATAGTGTATTTATCTTTTAATGTATTCATACCATAAATTATAGTATTTTAGTAGTCGCGAAAAATTCAATTATTTTAGAAAAATACAATAATTTCACCATTATCAATTATCAACATGTAGAATTCAAAAATGGACTCCATATTATGGAAAAATGTTTCATCATTTGAAAAAATAAATTTTTTTAAAAAATATTATATACTAAAAAATAGAAATTTTAAATTTATGTGTTTTTTTGACACCATCAAAAATTAACTACGGTCTAATAAAATTATCCAAAAATCATATAATGAATATATATTATTTTATTAATAAATATATATATAATTAAATTTCTTTTAAATAATTGTATTGAATATAATATTACATTTAAATATTTATGACTAAAAAAAATACCAACTCATAAATATAAATTTCAAAAATATTTCATTATTTATGGAATGATATAATTATATCATACATTAACTTATGAGATGCCAAATTTTTATTTATAATTTCTTAGGTGAGTTTAGTATTCATTTTGATTGTTTACTATTCAAAAGGGTCATATTATAATTCATATGTCCAAGTTACTACTTCACTGATATAAGTTCCTTAACCTCTATAAATATAACTTAATACGTTCATTCTTCATTTAAAATGTTTTTATTGTGTGCTATAAGTTGTATTATGCTATATATACAATATGAAATAAACATAAAAATGGGAAAAAACTTTGATTGGATTTTCGGTCATTAATTTATCGACTCCAACAAAAATTGAATCCTTGAAATTTCTAGATATCCACCCATAGAAATTTTTGTTGTTGTTCTTCATCATACGATCATCAATCTCCTACATCACCTCTCCAATTTTACGATATTCCCAAAGTACCATTACTTGCTGATTCGTCCGATTTATCAACACTTTTTCTTCAGTGTCCAGAATCTGGATTCTCTATAAATAGTATAATAAGTCAGAGTCGATTTATATTTCATCTTAAGTGAGTACATGTGTTTGTTCTAGAATATACACCCTTAACAAAGAGATGAGGAACACAATGTCTACCTTCGAAAAGTTGGGAGGCATTACAAATGATAAGGAAAATCTCCAATTTCCCCAGAATTTGAAAAGGACCAATGTACATGGGGTTACATTCAATTTATTCCAAAATTGTATAATACCCTTCCCAGGAGATACATTGAAGAAATTTTGATCTCCCAATTCAAATTCCAAATCCTTCATTTCATTATCAGAATATCGTATTTTCCTAATTTATGTAACTTTGATAAATGTTTGAACTGTATTTACCTTCTCTTTTATTTCATCCATAATCTATAGGCCAACACACTTACATTCACCAACTTTATCCCAAAAAATTTGTGTTTGAAATCTCTTTCCATACAATGCTTCAGATTTTTCTATTCCAATACTTGATTAGAAACTATCAATATATGAAAACTACAACAAATATAAATTTAATTCCCACATTCCAATTAAATCAAGTAAGGATGATATCTACATGCCATACATATATTGTATCTTCTTTTTTGACTTCCCTTCAATTTTATGGTGAAAAGATGTTCCCAACGACACTTAGTATCCATATATTTCTATACAATTTTCTTGAATTTTGATGTAAACTGTGGGTCATGATAAAAAAAACTGAGAGAGGTTCTCCATGAATTCTTACGACATCATTATTACTGAGTCATACAATGAACTATAGTGGAAATGCATCACTTACAGTGAGAAAATTTATAGATTTGGTATGTTGATCAATAATCACCCATATCACATTACTCTTCCTTGATGTTTTTGGTAATCTAGTGGAAACAAATCCATGTTGATATCATCTCATTTCCATATAGGAATATTCATGGGTTACATGAATCTTCTAGGATTTTTTTTATACTGTCCCTTAATTATAGACTAAATATCTTTATACATTATCAAAAAATTCCCTCTTCATGTTTACCTACCAGATATGTTCATTCAAATATTTATACATATTAGTAATACATGGGATTATATAGAAATTAAAACTTTGGTAATCACACAATAAATCACTTTTTAACTTCGGTATAGAGGGAACACATAACCTCCCCCAAATTACATAATTCCATCCACATACATTAATGCTACAAGCATCCCATCATTCAAAGATTTAATTTTATTTTGAATATTCACATCATCAGACTTATAACTATTAATTTCTTCCAATAAATATGGTTAGGAAAAAAAATTAAATTTTAATGATGTTTTACCTTATTTTATAATTCCCATATCCATCTTTACATGATCTATAAACACATGATCATTTTCAATCCTCATTTAGTTTTTCAAAACACCATGATCTATCCAACTGAACATGTCTGCTAACATATCACATTCTGAAGGTGGTAGTGTATTGTACAATCATAATCCTTTAGTAGTTAGATCCATCACCTTTGACATATATTGTGTTCTTTATCCAATATTATATATTTATTTCTCTTATGATCTATATATATCTCATATTATTCACCAAAGATACAGTGTCTCTATATCATCAATGGAAAGACTGCAACTGGTAATTCAAGGTTAAGAGATAAATTGTCCTATTAATGAATTTTTACTCCATTTGTTAATAGAAAATATCTATATCATTATACATAAGTACACAACCAAGTCCTTTCTATGATACATCACTATGAATAAAAAAATCCACTATTTCTCGAAGGGGGAGTTAGGATTTGATAATTCACTAATATTATCTTCAATTCATAAAAATATTATTTAATTTTGTTTTCCATATAATATTATCACCATTATGAGTATTCATGGATTGCAGGTTAGCTAATCGGTTGAGGAACTCATTGAAATGATGATAATATCATGAAAAAAACAAACTATCCACCGAAAATATGTTTATAGGTATAGTAATTTATTCAATGGCCTTGGTCATCATAGGATCAACTATGATTCCACCATTTGAGAAAATATGGATAAGAATGGAAACTTCTTGATTCCATAATTCATATTTTATAAACATATCATATAACTTGTTTCTTATATGATTCTCAACAAAAAACTGCAAAAAAAATCTCATGGTCCTCATAGATTTTGGAAGATATCAAGATATCACTAATAAATACCACAGACAATTTATCAAGACAATAATTGAACACAATTTTCATTAGATTTGTAAATAAAGTTGGTAAATTTGTCAAGCCAAAATGTATTTATGTAAAATTATATTATCTATACATGTATTGAAAGGGTCTCTTTGGAATATCTCATTCCTCACATTAAATTAATGATATACAGATCAAAGATCAATAATTGAAAATATTGAGGTTCGTAAATTTGATCAAATAAATAATCATTAGGATTTTGAGGATAATTGTTATATTGGTAATATCAATGATTTATCTATATTCAATTCATAGGCTCATGGATCCATATTATTTATTAATAAAGAAAATAGGGACTCCCTAAGGAAAAACAATAGTGTGGATAAATCCTTTATTACTCAATTCCTATAATTGTTTATTCATATTTACAAATTCCACTATGGAAATCCAATATGTTTTATTGGATATAGTTCTATCATAGTAAATTAAATCTTTTGTGAACACAAATTCTAACACAAGAGGATGTATATGTAAATCCTCTATAATAACATCTATATATTCATGAAAAATAGGTGCATATTAATTTAGAAGATTCATAGATGATATTTTATCTTCCTCTCCCAGAATTTCATTCAGTAGAGCTACTGGGGGTTCTATATTAGATGATGAGGTTTCTGCTCTAATGATAGGGGATTCTACATCATTCTCAATATAATGTAACAAAATTATTCATGAAATAGATTTTCACATCACAATTTGAAAAACAATCCTTATTTTAGATAATATTAGTGCCAATCATATGTATGATTGTAATGTGACTGACAAAAGTAAGTTTATTTGTCAAAAATGGGAATTAATGACACATATTTTATGCAACAATACTTCCCTAAGGTGTTTTAATGAAAACTCCATCATTAAATCAAATGGGATGAGTAATGGATTCATCGAGGAGTGGGAAAATATAAAATAACGTCAAGAGGTATACTCAAATAAAGTAGTATCTATGTATTAGGAAACGATTGAATTACCTACCACCATATCATTGGGAACATCAACTTTATCACTTGTGATTGAATAAGATTTGCCTTTCCCCCTGGTCATTTTCTAGGGGAGATTCCTTATTCTTAGAAAAATAATTTCATTATGACCCATCTCTTTACAATTATTGCACATATCATTGGTCGCTTCATTATTTCAGTAAAAATTATGATATTGGTGTCCTTTTTCTGCACACTAGTAACAGTCTCAAATTCCGTTTAACTAGGTTCATAGATTTTTATTTTCACAACTCTCTCATGTAGCCAAACACAATTTTTTATTCATTCCTTTATCCAATAATTCCTTTGTTACCCACTTTATCTATTTCTTTAGCTTAAATTCATAACATGTATAGATTTATTTCTCACTATTGAGAGAACATGATAAAATATATTTATATGATGATAGTATTTTGGAGACAAATTCTATTCAAATGAATTGTTTTAAACCATCCAAGAATATGCCAATCTTTCTATATGGATTACACATGTATTTTATGACATTATTTTCTAACCATGTAAAATTGGATGCAAAATTTGTATCATTTTCATCATCTCTCATTCACAGTCTCAAGAATTTCTTCTCCATATATGCTAACTATTGACGATGAAAATATTTTTCTAAGAAAGTTTCATTAATATAATTTTGTTCTATTTCATTTATTTCTTCCTCATCCTTCTTATTTTGAATTAAATTCCACCACTAAAGAAAATATAATGAGATATGATAACTAACCTAATAACCACACCGCATTCATTACATCCCACAACGAGAAATATCTTTGCGAATGATACTATGCACAACTCTACTATAAATGGTGTTTTACTCCCATTAAATGGTGTAGACTGTGGATTCATAAGTAATTATAATATTTATCTTCCACAATGTGGTTCAAGATGATCCATACAGGTAAGGTTATAGTACATAACCATAGTTTCCTATCCCTTTATAGTCACACGTTTCTCATCACTAATCACATATCTAGTAACTGCGTCATTATGTTTCATTGGAGGAAAATCCTTACAATTTATATACAAGTTTATATAGTTTCCATTCCTTATACTATGAACAATTTCTATATATTTTCTAACATTAAATTAGGTTTTGAATCATATTTCATCATATAATACTATAAAAACACCTAACATTAATTAAAATATAATTCATAGATATTCCCATAATCATAAACATGGTTTTTGTGAGTATAATCATTCATAATTTTATGCAATGAAATTAGAATTATATTAGAGTGGTTAGAAAATAATATATACAAATCTTAGAAAACTATAAGAGAGATATGTGGAATAAATATTTATCTACACATGGAGTGGCCATATGATTTAATGGAATATATATAAATTTCTATAAAGGCTTTAATAGCATAATATTATTATTGGGATTAATAGATTTTCTCCCAGTCTTATATTTTTTTCACTTTTTTGGGATTATTTCATGATCACATGAAACCAAATATGAGTACAAACCACATCATTATTCCTGAATTATTTTAATTTAATTTTACATTCATATATTATACTACATTTTCTTGGTAAACACTTTTCATGTAAGATACATTTATTTCCATTAATATCCTCACATGTATATCTCTATATTACTCTAATTTTCATTAGTTTGTGAAGTATAAGCCTACGATTCCTTTAATTTACTAAAGGGTGTAATGTTTTGATGTTGAATGTGGAGTTCTGGACTATTTAAACACATAAGAATTGATAATTTATATGTATGTGCATGTAACTACATGATATTATCCTACCCAAATCCAATATAGAGAGTGGTGACTTTTTCATGGCCACTAATCAATTATTGAGTGATATAAGTGAGAGGAAAAATTAATTAGTGAATTTATATAATGTTTTTGGAGGGAACTCTAACAATTAACATACACAGGTCCTATTTATATGAATTTTTTGTTATGTTTTTTATAACATTTTATTAAACCCCACCTAGAATCCATTCATTCATTTTATGTACCTATTTTTTTAATTAGAATATATGTCTGATGAATGTATGTGTAACTACTCCTATATATAATTTAACTTGTTACCCTTCTATATCTCCATTATTTGGATTATAAAAATTCTCTATTTATCATGTGTAATTTGGATAAACTGAATCATGGGTCCATTGATGGTTAATTTTGGTGCCTTATATCATTGTATTTGTAAATTCTAATCATTCTATCTCACCATTTTTTTATTCAATTCAGTGTTAATTTCTATTATTCTTCCATAAATGGGTTTAATATTGTTGAAATTAATTTACTTCATTATATATTATTATACATATTACTATTTATATATGTTTAATGTGTTTATAGAAATTGTTTGATAAATAGTAAAAAATAATGTTACAAATCAATATATTCACCTTCGTTTGGATATTGAAAATGGTAAAAAACTAGTAGGTCCAAATGAACTACAGAAAATGTTATATAAATCCATTTCAATATTCAATATCAAAAGAGTCTATTTGTATACCAATATGAGGTGGAATTATATGAGTAACCAAATCGAGAACCTCTTTTCTACTCAACTGTAAAAGTGGGAATATATATTGGTTAATAAAATCCACTCCTCACTCTTATAGTTGTTTTTTCACTGTACTTTCATTTAGAATAATAATTTTAATTTTTAGAAAATTAATAGGATAATGCATTATTTAATCTATTATATTTTTATTTTATTGAATCTATTTTTGAATACGCACACTCCCATTACATCATGAATATATGTAACACAAACTCATTCTTCCACTGATACATTGCACATGGTAGATGTACATTACTTCAATTCTAAAAAACATGACATACATGCATTGATAATATTAAGTAATATCCTATGTTATTCGATTATCATCATGAGAAATAGTTATGATAAAAAAGTTATAATAATTTATAATTAATATAAAGAATTTTTAATATGTTTACAAGGAAATAATTTCTATTCAATATTATTATAACATATTAGATTCCCGGATAGATGTGCATTAATTTGGAAAAAAATATTAGAAAGGAAAAGATGAAGTGAAAAAAATAATGATATAATATATGATTAGATTCTACTACCCAATAATTTATATATTTTCGTGGACACCATAATTTATCAACTTCATAATGAAGCTACTAATTTGGTTGATGCAGAAGATGAAGCATATGCAAATCATTACATAGAAGTAAATAATCAGGTATACTAAATGACAACATAAAATGATACATTGAAGAATAATAATAGGATACTTAAATACAACATACCCTGGTTTAATATATATTTAACACTAACATTAGACATAACATGTTCTTTGTATCCAAATAGTACCTCAAGAAAGGGAAATTAGCGAAAAAGGGATCCACATTGATTTTCTGGTTCTAATCAAAATATAATAAATCATATGAATGATATCCCAACAATATTATCATATTTATCCATTTTAATATTTTAATTTAGTTTATAATAATAATCTATTTTATATTATATTTTTTCATGTTTACTTAAATTAGGGTAATTATTTATATATTAATTTGAGGAATATGTTTTCCAATATAAATTAGTTTGTTATATTCCTTATTTTTTATCTTTTAAAATCATTTTTAATTTCATTCTTTCCAAACTATTTCATAAATAAAATCATTATGGTGGGGCGAGATACATTAATATGTGTGAGAGAGTATACATATTTGATTATATAATAAATATTTTCATTGTGTCGGGATTTATATGAATGTTTTTGGTGTGTTTGTAAACATTTTTTCATAACTAAAATCAGATTTAAAATTTTACCTCTCATCAATGAAAAATAAAAAATAATTTTGAAAATGGAAAACAATAGAATTAGAATATTGTAAATACATATTTTTTAATGAATAATTTATGATATAATAATTGAAACATGTAAAAATATTATTTTTTATCATAATCTTGTGTATATTTTCATTCATGGAATATAACACCATAGTTATCCAACCATATTTTTTATCCTATATTAATGAATAATAAATATTGAAATGGTAAATTGTAATTCCACAAAGATTGTTATTAAAAATGAAATCAGTTTAAAAATTCAATATGTTCATAGCACATGAAATGAAAAAAATAGAGAAATTAATTTTTTTAAATGGACTTGTTTCAAGAGATAATAACATTGATCCAAGACGAGGAAAGTTGAAATTGAGAAATATTAATTTTACATATGTTCTATCAATGATGAATGAAATAGAAAATTTCTATTAGAAACACATTAGAAAAGAATAAATGAAGGTTGTACATTTTTGGACTTTTATTCCAATAATTTATATTCTCTTAATAATCATGGAACATGGAAATTATCTTGTGAAGAAGTAGAACAACAATGAACAAGAAGAAAATTTTATATTCATATATGATAGATTTATCAAGTATTAATTGTCCATTATTTTTTTAATAAATATAAATATAATTTTCAATATTATAAAAAATTATAATTAATTTTTTATCTGAAATATCCTATATCGGAAAAATTGTTCTAAATTTTAATTTTTTGAGGCAATTTAATGGTTTCTAAATTTATTTTTAAACAAAAAATTTTGATATTCATTATTTTTATTTTTTATATTTAAAAATATTAATCCAATATAAAGTAGACCATGTATGATTAAATGTTCCCTATTATATAATAAATGGAATGCTAACATTACTATGTATAGTGAACTCAACTGAGAATTTTAATCCTTCATGAAATTAATAGAATATTTAAATGACAATTCCGAAGATATAAAATTCTCACTATTGTACACACTATGAAATAAATATTTGGCTACTATATGGGATCTATGTATGGGTAACAAAATATCTCACACTATCAAATGTGATCAAACAACACTAGATTAGGGTGATTATAGAAATCTTTTACCAATTTGTCCTTATAATAACACCACTATAACCATAAACACATGTTTTCAACATCCTCAGGTCTGGCCACAGGTTGTTATGAGACATTAGATTAATGGATATTTCCCTAAAAAACACACGTACTTTCAAGTGTTATTTTTCTCCACTCACACACTATGTGAAACATCCCAAAAGGTCACCCGTCTAGATAACAACCCTAAGGAAACCCAATCTAATTTTGTATTCCAATAATGTAGGCTCCCAAAAAGAAATGTATACATTATTTACATGTATATTATCATTTATCACATTTAACCATTTCACATTTAGGATTTTTATATTCACCCCTACCCCTTAGAGCACTACATCCCCATTTTGAAACATATTTATCAAGTAGTTCACCAACAAAAAAATTCATGAAATTATAATTTTCTAAATTTCACTGTAGATAATAAATATTATTTTCTCCTCCACCATCTCTGCATAACAACTGCTCCACCATAGTAATAACACTCCTTTAACTATCTCAAGATTAGTGTCCCTCACATGATATCCAATTAATTCATTATCGATCATGTTAAAAAACCCTTAGTTTGCATAACAATACTATTCTGAATTTTATTTGTTTTTTCAACATTAATTATGTTGTATTTTTTCAAGCTAAAGCACCTTCTTTTTTTAATGGTTTTTTGATTTATCTTATTCAATATAAAACATGATTCCAATACCATATGAGGATTCTTCTATGGGGGGGAAATAGTTTGTCTAATGATTTTCAATAAAAAAATTTATGTTTATTAATTTTTAATTTTATAGAACACTAGACATTCTATTTTTTAATTAAAATGTGTATCCTATTAAAATAGTCACTTATATATTAACCTAGTCATGATATGAGACCCTAAAACTACATTAGAGGTTTATGAACTCAACCCAAACCAACTCATTTGGGTTTTATTGATTACACGACAATAAATAAATTTATTTATACCTCCTAACTTTTGAAATGTTGTTATGAGGTATAAATAAATTCTGATCATCAAAATAAGGTAATTAAATTCACATTGTGATTTTCAGAGAACATATTAAAGGAAATAGAGAAGAAGATTAAAAAAGTAGAACATATTAGAAACTACTTACCAGAATGAATCCTCCATCCCACACACACTGATCTGGTTATTGAATAAGTATTTCACAAGTTCTTTTGAATCCATTAATGGGAGGATAAAATCAATTGGATCAAGGAAATAAACATAATATTTCATTTTTATTCTAATTTTTATGCTACATTTATATAACTGTAGTCTCATCAAGTCTATGTCGAGAAAAATACCATATCCCCATTTAGGATTTTCGTTATTTTTATTATCATTTAATATCTTATAATGCATTTTATGGGAAATAAAATCCATTAATTAGATAGTTTTGTTCATATGTTTTCTCACAGGTAACTCTCTTTCTTCTTATTTTAATGTTCATTGATTTAAAAAATCTCTCATTAAATTCATTTTACATTATAAATTGTGGAATCCTATTAGGATGATTAATGTGGGTTTGAGAGTTATTGAACACAATAAAAATAATTAGGTAGGAGTATTTTGGGGTCATTATGTGATCCCCTCATAACCATGTACAAAAAGGAGGGACATTGGTTATTCTGTTCCACATATAACTTAATGAGTGTTTAAATGGAGTGATAAAATTCATTTATTTACTAGAATTGAGTTTCAATGAGGGGACTGAAAGGATCAATAGAACCCCCATCCCCTAATTTGATTCTTGTTTTTTCGTTTTTATCACTACATTTTCACACAGACATTGTATACTTCATAATTAATTCATTCTTTGAAATGAAAAATAATAATTAACATAAAAAATATAAGAGGCCTCGATGAGTATCCACAAATAAGTAGTGTATCCACTAGACATATTGATATGTTACACTTGAGGGACAATAAAAATTATTTTTTGTTAATTATTTTATGGAGGGCCTAAAATTAATATATAATTTATTATGGGGTTGTAAGTGAATAAATTAATAATGATTTGTCGAATGATATATTTTATCATTCATATAGATGTATTCCAATCATATATCAAATTGGAGATTAAAAATTTCACATTAATGATAAAAAATATGTAAATGATACATGTCATTGGTGCTCAGTCGATATGTTCCCATATATTTAAAATTTTATTAAATAAATTCACTAATTTTCTATTTTTGTTATTTATTTTAATAAAACTATATTGATTTATTAGTAAAATGAATGATATTTTATATATATCCATTAGAAAATAATAATTATATTTATGTTATTGAAATTTTTTTTAGTTCTATATTAATATTTTATGAATAAAAATCATTAAACATCATGAACATAAAATAGTTTGGAAACATCTAATTATATGAAATAATCTATTTCTTTGGGTACGATTATTTTTTTTATGAATTAATTGATAGAAAAAAATATTCATTAGATTACAATCTAATTTTGATTTGTTATTAAATTTTGATGTTGTTATTTTATATGAAAATTTAAATAATAGATTAATATAAATATGTTTTCTCAATTAAATATTTATGTTTTTGAATATTTAAATTAATTGTGTTAATATGTAAACACATGCTACAAGTAATATCCATTATAATATTTTTCTACACTAAGAGACTTTTATTACTTTATCTGAATTTTTATTAATTTTTTTGGTTGGTATAATTAATCCATGGTATTCTATCATCAAAAAAATAAATTTTTTATATATATATTTAATTTTAATTTAATTGTTTGTTTCAAATTTTTTTCATCCATTACATTTGTATTAAAAAAATACAATTGTAATAAGACCACACTGAAATTTGAAAATATACATTGACCATTATCCCCTATAAACCTTATACAATGATGTTTGTTTCTACATAACATGACTTATATCTTAACTTCTTCAGCACTTCAGTAGGATCCATATTATAGTTTATAATAAGTCTATTGATAATTTTCTTTATAAGAATCCTATGATAAAATTTAAGATTTGTTATTTCAGAATTAGGTTTTAGGTTGAAATATTGTCTATATAAATTCAACTAATTTTCAATAATTCCATAAATTAAGGAAAACATTTAATAAAAAATATTAGTATGTATAAAAAATATTGAATGGGAAAAATTAAAGGATAAAATAATGAATCCTACTACTTATTTACCCCGACATGAAAACCCCAAATGGGATGATTACATGGATGGGTAATTTTTTTAGTGGAGTTCAAGAAAACATTATGTAGATAATAAATAATAAATTACAAATTATGTTTAAAGTGGAATACATTTCATATTTGACCAAATACTTTCAGACCAAATGAAAAAGATATGAATACAATATAACCGTAATAAAACAAAATATAGAAATATATTTTGATCCTTTATATACTGAATCCAGAAAAATATATGAATATTATGATAAAACTATGAAATAAAACATAATCAATATATAAAATAAATTTAGATGAATGAAACTAATAATAAAATAATGCAATAGAATGGAAAACCAAAATAATATAAATTGGATATAATTAAATTTATAAAATAAAATACAATGATACAAAATAAATAAAAAATAAACTGATCAATTAAATTCTAGTGTAACCAAAAAAAGTTATAAATATCATCCATTTCCAATACAAAATTTATCTATGATTCCAAATAAAAAAACTAACAGATCTTAATGAAAAATAATATAATAAAAAATGAATCAAGATTAAGATATGCATCTTCAAACCATCTGTCATTATCAAAAAATAACAAACATTTAATTAATTGAACAAAATCTATCTAATTAAAGAAGAATACATCACAACTAATTCCAATAAAATTAAAATAAATAAAGAATAAATGAGATAAATTATACCAAATAAATAATATTTTAATAATTATTATTCAATATAAAAGGAATTCAAATGAATCCAAAAAAAATAAATTGAATAGAGATACATCACAACGATCTTACCATAACAATATCAATTCAATCCAATCTAAACAATAATGATTGGAATCAAATCTATAAAAATAAAATCCTTTATTTTAATCGAAAATTAACTAAGTTGAACAAAAATAATCCTAAAAATTTATAATATACATGAACTAAAATAAACATATCATAACCAATAAAGTAAAATTCAACTGAGTAAAATTGAATCATAAGATGTAGTTATTATTCATACAAAATCAATAAAAATTAGAATTGGATTAACCACAACTGAATTTAACTATTTTTAATGTAATTAGTGTAGGTTAAACTTAATTAAACATCGATATACTATAATTATAATGGATTTTTTGTCATTATAATTCTAATGGTAACCTAAAATGAAATCCATAATCATGTTATCCGACATTTATATAGGTATGTGAAATGGTTTCAACATAACCACAGGCTTCTGAGGTTATTTATTAAAATGATCCATAACAAATTAGTAAATTATATCTATGAAATATCCCACATCATGTTATCTTACAAAAAATACTCCTCCATTACTTTTTACATAATTGTTCTTCTATAGTGTTCACATAGTGTAGAGATGTATGCATTATCTAATAACAGCTTTAATTATAGTCTTTAATTGATAGTTATTTGTTTCCTGAATTATAAAATTTCTTCACTGACCGTGTTGAACATCATAATATTCTTCATATTATTATACATTGACATAACATCCATATAATCCTTTTTTCGTCATATGTATGGATGATCTATATTCATTTTAGAGAGATTGTATTTCTCCCCACCCCCATTATGATTTCTTGGTATGTCCATTAAAAATCTATGATTATTAGGTCTTAGGTCATCCTTACCATTGATATGGTTGAATTATACCACTAATTAAAAAAAATTTCTTTTTTCAACTTTCCAATGTGATAATGTATTATGTAGTAATTATCCTTACCAAACTCTAAGAATGACCTATAAAACATTTCAAAAAATTTCTAGGTGAGTATATACAATAGAATCACTTTATAATTTTATTTTTATCACCATTATTTAAATATAATTATTCCATATTTTAATTTAAATATTTCCCTTACTATCACCAAATTAATTTCCAATTAATTTTTATTATGAATCATTAATGTGATGATAGGAATTGGTTACCATAATGAATGTTTCCGTGAAGAAACATAAAAAACCAACCATTGATGTGTCATTATATATCAAAAACACATATATAATATATATTAGTGTGAGAATACATGTAGTGAAAATCCATCTGTTATGATAATTGAAATTGTCACCAAAGTAGACTTTATAGAAAAACATGAATCCCTACCTATTTTAGATGGTTATTAGATTTGATAATCATGAAATTTTTTAAAAAATCATCCCTATAAACTTGGAAATATTGAGAAAAAGGGGAACTTTATTATATAATTTTGGTTAATATACTATTTAGTCACAATTTAAATAAACGAATTTATAGATATACCCTCTCCTGAGATTATATTTATTTTAAATGATTCTATATTTCTCTATAATTTACAATTAAAAAAATATCCACATATTTCCATAATTATCATAGACTTCACCAAATTGATTAGATGTTATTTATTGTATTTTTTCCTCTATGATTATATATGAATATCAAATATGATGTCCATATCAAATTGATAGTTATAATATATATTTTAATCATTTTACTCTAAAAAAATGGAGGGTGAATTTGTTTGTTTAATTAGAATCCCAATGAATTCATAATATCCACATCATGATCACATGGTTTTTATTGGCTCATCGCCTCTTTTAATAATTATTTTATTATATCATGGTCGATGGTAAATCTTCAATATGTATTTCCTCCTGGATATTTGATCAAAAAAGATATCAATATGGGTGAGTGGATACCTATTGTTGAACATGATTATTTTAAGTTCATCATATTCAATTGATAGAAACATTGATCAATTATAATTCTAATACAAGAGAAAATGTACCAGCTTTAATTCATTTGTGAATATAAACTTTTATTCATTCTTTATGAAGATAACTTATTAAATTAATCTAATTCAATTTGGGTTATTCTTCATGGATTACTAGATAGTGATATTGAAAAAATTAAGCATTCTATGTAAAAATATACCTCTCAATATATTGAAATGGAAGAAACCTTATAATATAATGAATTAATGTATTAATTAAAAATTATAATGTTTTAATATTTAGTGTTTTACATCTATTTGTGCTAAATAACCCTAATAATTTTCAACTAATACCTCTATAATGGTTTAAATTTCCAAAGGTGTTTCAGATTCATCTATTTTTAAGTAGACGATCATATGAATACTTTGGATATGAAATGTGATTGAACTATTTAAAATTACTATTCTTTATCATTTAATATTAAAACAAACAATTCCTTATGTTATAGAAAATTAAATAAATTATAGAACAATAAGATTTATCTTAATCACATTTCCACAAGATTCTATTAGACCTAATTTATTTACATGGGTTGAATTTTTCACTCCACTGTGTGTTTTAATATATAAAAAAATATAATCAAAGTGGATATATATTAATTTTTTAGATAAATTTAATTATATGATGATATAGATAGAACTAGAATAAAAATAAGGTCATTAATACTAAACAGACCCATTACCACCCCAATTTTGTGCCAGTTGGTCTTTTATGAAACCAACATGGATATAAAGAGTAATTAACAATAACATCTAAATGTAAAATTCATAATATATTGAAACCTAATCCTCAGATTTGTTAACTTCCATTTAGTTTCACTATTTCTTACATTATTTTATATATATTATTTAATTTCAATTAAATTGAATTTTATTATATCATGTTTAGTTTGACACAACAATGTTTAATTTGGTTTGTTAGGTTATTTTTAAGATCTATTTTTCTATTATATATTGAATTTTTCATATTTTGGTAAAATTCTATTTATTTTTACTTTTATTTATTTGGATAATTTTAAAATGGATTAAAATAATAAAGGTTTTTTCAAATAATTTTTAATTAATTATTTTTTTGTATGTTTGAGTTAGTGAGAGTTTTTTATATTATACATTGTTCAATTGGATTATGGTAAGTATGGTACTGGCCAGATTATTTTTTTTCACGTTCTGCTAGTACATTTTAGGTTATCATAGTTTGGATTGGTTTGGTTCCACATTGATCAGTAAGCATCCTTTCAGGATGGTATAATAAAATTAAATTTGGGATTATTCAAATAGGTTTTTATGATATAATTTACCATGTTGGGTTGTTTATAATTTTTCATTCATCTTATCAAATTATTCTTTATTCAGTTATATTCTATTATTTTTTCTTCCATTATGTATGGGTTGGATAGATTTGATTCAGTTGAGTTTTTAATCTTTTTTTAATATATATCTTCCCTTTTTAAAGTTAAATTCACAATAAATTATTTTCCTTCCAGTTGATTATACTATGTTTGGCCTAGTTCTACTTAAATTAGTTTCATATTTTTTATTTCTTCTGTTGTTTATTTTGTTAGTTTATATTAGTCTATTTTAATTTAATTTTACTTTATATAATTGAAATAAACTAATTATTAAGTCTATTACTTAGCTTTCTATTCATATGATCAATTACGTTTCTGTGTCTTTGATTGAATTAATTCATAGGCTTTTTTATATGTTTGATTTTGTTTAACAAGTCTGTATTTAACTTTGTATATGTAGGTTACAAACAGCTAAATTATATTATTTGTACTTGATTTAGATTATTTCAAGATTACTTTTTTTAGTTTAATATCATATAAATTAACTCATTTTCATTCTACTGTGTTCATAATTACATGGTTCTGTTTTATAATTCATATTAACATGGGTATTATTTTGTTCAAATTGAAGCATTTAATTTTAATTTGGTAGGATATTTTTTTGATATAAATTTTTTAGTTCAATTTGGTTATTAAAATTTCATATAACTTCAATTTAGTTTATTTTATATTGATTATATTTCTTTTTGTATATAATGAATTTTTAAGTTGTGTTTGATAATTATAAGTTTTCTTTAATTGATTATTTCTGAAATTCATTAATTTTTTTATATGTTATAAACTATTTAAACCAATTAAATATAATTTTTTTAATTATGATAAATTTTGTTTATTTATATTCATTTAATCATAAATTCGGTTGGATCATTTTAATTAGATTAAAATTGCTTTGGTTAAATTTTAAATGTGTTTTTAATTTACCTTTATTATACATACATGTGGTTTAATTAAATAATTTTTTTCCAACTCTATTTTGTTTTTATGAATAATACTAGTTCGAATCAACTCATTTCAAATTTATTTTCTTCATATTATGTTTAATTTACATTCTAAAAAATAAATTTTGTTTATTGATTCAAAATTTAGAATACACATATTTTATTTTTTAAAATTAAGTGTGGGTTGGATTTTTGTGGTTTAGTTTTTCATGTTTCTATTAAGGTATATTTTTTTAATTTGTTCAATTAAATTTGGATTTACAAAACTAATTTTTATTCCATTTTATTTTCTAGGGTTCTAATAAATTATTATCAGTGCTATTTGGTTTAGTTAAATCGATATAATGTAGATGAAATATCAAATTGGATTGGTTTTAATCAATTTTCATGATCTTGATTGATTAAATTTCATTAATTTAATCTTCATTTGATTTTATGTTTCCTTTTTTTATATAACCATATTTTGGCCTACTATGTTTTTTTAGTTTTTTTCAATTAATTTACCATGAAATGATTATGTGTAGTGAAAATTGATATTAATTGGGATGGTAATCATTTTATTCATTCTAGATAAAAGTTTTTCAATTATTTACCATTTTTTTCTAGTTTTGTTTCTTTCTATTAATATTTATAGAATATATTCCAATTTAATAATTTTTTTTATATTATATTGATCTTGTTTCATTATATTTGAATTTCATTATAAAATTTCATAATGTTTCATTCCATTTTTTCTATATATTTTAGGCTTAGTTTTTTGACACAAATACTTTAGGAATGAGTTGGTTCAACCAAGTTATATTTGTTTTTAATCAAATAGTTCTGAATCCAATTGAATGAAATTAATGTTTCTTATACCAATTCAATTAGGTAAAATGTAATTATATTTCACTTTTTTGGTTAGAATTTGGGTTTTTACATGCATAAATTCATTTTCAATTGATTTTTATGAGTTTAGGTCTCTATTTAATGATTATATTTTGTAGGATTAAAATTATCTTGTTTTTTGTTAAATATTTTCATGTGGTGTATGTTCAATTATTCTTAATGCATTTTTTATTTAGTTTAAATCATTTTGGTTTTGGATCATTTTTTTCATCTATGTTTAATTTAGTTCATTTCATTTTAGGTTTGTTTGATTGCATATGTTCCGATTTGAATTCTTTAAATTAAATGATAATCTATCTAGTTTGATTCACATTAGTTCGATTTTTTTGTATTATAATGGCTTAGTATGATTTAGATCAGTCGAATTGGATCTTAATCAATATATATTTCATCAATTCCATTCGTTTTACCTTGAAAAAGTTATATTCAATTATCTATAGATCTTTTAATATTTAAAATTTAATTTCTATTTGATATTAGAAATTTATTGATCAAATTTTTGTTATATGAATAATGGATGTGGTAATGTGTAAAGTACTGCATTAGAGTCCACTCAACTAGTTCCAAGACGAATTGAAATTTACCTCTTAGGAACCACCTCATATTTTAGTGGCTTTTACTAGTAGTAGTTGTATGTGATGTGACCACATTGAAGTTATATACCTAATCAGAGTAAGATTTATCAATAATGAATTAAAATAACCTCACTAAAAAGTACAATTAGAGAATTATAAAGAATATAATAAATTGAATAATTATAGTATATATTAAATATTGAATACAATTATACATACTCAAGAAAGATGAGACATACAATAACTGATACCAACATATAATGACCTATGATATCGTTTTCTAGAGCTTGTGACTTAATTCATTAGATTAAAATAATAAACAAGGATGAAAAATATTTAAGGAATAAATAGTTTATTGTTTTTGGAAAACCATATACAAATATAAGTTTTACATTACCACATAAAATGGAAAACAGTATAACTATTCCATTTTAAACAACAATTACTCTAACATTATCCCTGCTAGTAATTTGATAATATTCAGTATTTCATCCTTGAGATAAATAAAACATATTAAAGGGGTGAGATAAGATGCATAATAATGATATATAGTACAAAATAATTTTTCATAATCATAATCACTATCCATGATGAAAAACTAAAAATACATGCCATTAAAAATGTGCATGATAGTTATATGACAGGAATGAATGTTGATTGGAAATTCAATACAAATGATCATTATTGAGTGATACATAATCATGGATATCATAATAGTTAATTAATCACTTGTTTTATCAATTATTTATATCATAATGTAGGAATTAATAATTCTAGACAGTTGGAACATATTGTAGAGGCCTCGACCAAGATGTTTGAAAATAAGATGATACTGCCTAGACCAAAACCCCATTTTTTTGCCTCATTAGACCTACCAACTCATAGAGGGGTTGTACTGATCAAATACCATAATGTTTTATGTAAATTTAATTATTTATCTTAATTTCAATAACAATAAACATAAAATACATGTGCAATGTAAATATATTTCCCCAAACTATAAACATAATTAATTACCATTCTGAGAAGTGCGGTTAATTATATCAAGATAGAACATCCACAACAAAACTGATCATAAACCATTTAATAAAATAGATTGAATGATAAATATAAGGTATTAAACTCATGGAAAAATAAAATTCAATAGAGTTATTGAAATAGGTGAAAATAATATAACGAAGTCATCAAGGAATTCATGAGATAAATACACTTTTTACTATGAAAAAAATAGTTATTATGGAATACTAATTTTTATTTTTCATGATTTTTTGTAAAAAACCTGAAATGAATAAAAACAATTTTAGGGAAAAGATAGTTATTTTAAAAATATAATAACTTATTTAAATATTATATGGATTTTACATTAATATGGGTGATAAATTGATACATTCCCTTTAATTGGGATTGCGTATTGAGAAGAAATTGGAAAGGAAACTTGGAAAACATTTATTATCCACTCATATATTGATGAAATTATCTTGTAATAATTTTTTAGAACATATATATCTAATATATTACAATTAAACAAAAATTAAGAGTCATTAAATTTGTATAATGATAGTGAAAGAATCGCCTGAAGGAAAAAATTATAGATTGGATAAAATACTTTACATTATGTATGAATGTGTTATGCACTTGACCTTACAGTATGGGATAATAAAATTAAATCCATTAAATAATTAATTAAAAACTTTTTATGGATTTAATTTACTATTATAATTTTATTATGTTAATTTATATCTTTTTTGAGGAGTTGTAAAATACAAATTTATCACTAGAGAGCATTCGCTTCCTCAGTTTTCATGATTGGTATACATGTATATGGTTATTTGATTTTATGTGGAATAGAAGTAATTTTATTTTCCTCAATTTATATAATACAAATGAAAATACATAATAGTTAATGGTTATATAATTAATTTGGTAATATTTTATGTGGATGAGTTATTAGAAAAAATCGTTATTGATAATCAATTAGATTATTTGGGTGGGTTTTGTTCATTACGAACTATTTTTGACATAAGAATTAATATTATGTATATATAATAGTTATTTAAAATAATACATGGTGTAATAAATATATTATTGTCTAACATCAATATTTTTTTAATTATTATCATTAATGAATAAATTGAATATTGAAAATCAGTAATCCAGAAAGATTATAAATCATCCCATCACATTCGATTATTTTGTTCTTTAAATAAAAGAGAGAGAGAGATGTGTTTGTTGAATGATATTACAGTAAACATATTTAATTCTTGTTTATAGATTATAATAGAGTTATAATTATCATGTATAAAGTGGAGTTTAAAAGATAATAATAAAATATAGGTCTTGAAATGAAATTAAAATGTAAAGGAAAAAGATTTTCACCATGATTTCTCCTCCTTGAGAACCTCAATAAGGGGATTGGTTTTTTATTTTCATGATACCAAGATATTTTTCACATAGGGGACGAGCTTGGTAAGAGGATTGGGAAAATATTTTACACGGTTAAAAGCCTGGATGGTTCTAGGAGATGTGGTCGTCAGAGGTGGAATTTATACTTGATGATAGGATTGATTTTTTAAATATATAATTAAATTGATTATTATTTATTCCCAAAATATAGATAGTTAGAGAATTATCAGAAAAAATATAATAAATTAATTAAGCAATGTTCTATATTGTTTTTCTTAAATAAGGGATGACTCATGGAATAGTGTTTTTATCTTTTATTGTATTTATACCTTAAATTATAGTATTGTACTAGTCGCTAAAAATTAAAGTATATTAGAAAAATAAAATAATTCCACCATTACTAATTATTGACATGTATAATTTAAAAATCGACTCCATATTATGGAAAATTATTTCTACATTTGGAAAAATAATTTTTTATTAAAATTATTATTTACTAAAATAATACATTTTTTTAATTTACTGGTGCATTTATGACACATTAAAAAATTAACTAAGGTCTAATAAAATTATCCAAAAAACATAAGATGAAAAAATATTATTTTATTAATACATATTAATAAAATTAATTTTCTTTTAAATAATTTTATTAAATATAATATTAAAATTAAATATTGATGACTAACAAAAAAAGCGACTCTTAAATATTAATTTTTAAAATATTGCATTACTTATACAATGATATAATTATATCATACATTGACTTGTGAAATTGCTAATTTTTATTTATACTTTCACAGGTGAGGTTACTATTCAATTGGATTGTTTACTATTCAAAGGCTCATATTACAATTCCTAAGGCCAAGTTACCACTTAATTGATCAAAGTTCCTTAACTTCTATAAATACCACTTAATATGTTCATTATTCATTTATAATGTTTTTATTGTGTTCTATAAGTTGTTTTATGGATTATATACTATATGATTTAAACATAAAAATGAGAAATATAATTGACTGGTTTTGGGTCGTAAAATTATCCCCTCCAAAAAAATGGCATCCTTGAAATTTCTAGATATCCACTAAGTGAAAAAATTCTCTGTATTTATTCATCATAAGATCATCATGCTCCCTCATCGCCTCTTCAATTTTATGATATTCCAAAAGTACCATTACCAACCGATTCATCCGATTTATCAACACATGTTCATTAGTGTCCAGAATATATGGCCTCAGACATAAACATTACTTAATATTGAATTAAATGAAGAATTAAAATTGAGGATCTTTTCAGGTTTACTGTTTTAGAAAATTATATCATAACTATTACATGTCAAAAGATTACAAATTAGACACTTCTACAATGTTTCCTTTTTTTAAAAAACATGAACTCTTAAAAAAAGATTCATGAGTAGTTCCATGTTTACGAAAACATTACATTTCCTTGATCCCATCCTTGACCCTATTCTACATTATGTCCTATGAAAAAAATTTCAACAAAACTTGGGGTGAGCATAAAAAGCTCAGTTAGGGATACACAATGAAATAAAACTGTTAGTTTTTCTAAACATCAAGTAAACGATGAATACTTTATCAAAGTAACACTTTTCACCTTTAAGAAGTAGTAAATACACTTAAATAAATAAAAGATCATTACTTACCCTTTTGTAACCAAAAGATTACCATAAGACCCATATAATGAACACAAAACTTATAAAGGTAAAGTGGGACATAAACATACTTAAAATGAATAACCATGCAGTCGACTTCTACACATATCACTAAATGGAATAGCCATACGGAAAACTTCCATACCCAATGCATTGGAGGTTAAAATGTAACCACCCGTCCTGGTATTCACAGCAAAACCCGTCATATGGTTTATCACGTAACCACCCTTCAAATGTCCAAGTACCATTATAAAATCATAAGACATAAAACAAAAATAACGCAAAGAAAACATTTCCACATTTCAATAACAATATATCACATAAATATATTCACATAAAAAATCCATTATAAAAACCATTTTCGATACCAAAATACATAAAAGAGTATATGGTATTTATTTGATTTTAAAAAACATAACGGCTTGTTGAGGAAGCTAAAGACCAAATAATACTCGCGGTGGCGAAAAAGGTCATTGTCACCACATACGTTAAGAGAAACATTCCTTTTTTTGGTTTAGTAAAAGGCTTCATAGAAAAAGATTCCCTTTTAATGAAATGAAAAGGCAAAGGTGTTTTATACAACATATAAAATATAGTTGTCTATAAAACAAAATATGCCTCAACGAAAGGAGATTGAAACGAAGTCCCTTACCTCATGTCCGACTTGACTCGATTGCTCTTTAATCTGTTGAATAATAAACTTGTTTTAATTTAGACTTTTTTAAGAACCTTTTTCAAGATTACTATTTATTTTTATCACTTATTTCCATGTTATAATAATTATGTAATCATTTAATTTAATAAATTTTCTTTTGTCGATATATTGTTCTTAAGTCAAAAATGGACTTCTTACAATTACAAGTTTTTCATGTGGTCAAATGTTCATTATATAAAGAATAATATTCATGATTTTGATATCATATATATCATATATATCCAGCATATACATGTATTTATAATAGTATATAATATTTAGAGTTAAGAAATGAAATGCACCGTTCATGGAGACGGTAAGTCGTACGTACGCATGAACGCTACCTTCATTTCTATTACATATTTAATGGAGTGAAATCATAATGATATAAAGGTATATTATAATTCAGTATAATATCATATATAATATCATTAACTCCATCTTTTATATATCCCACATATGGCATTAATGAATCAAATCACTTTGAGGGGGCGGTAGTCCGCACTTCCTAAAATGATGATATCGTGTTTACCCATAATGGAAACCATAAAGGTATGCCGTAAATTAAAAATACAAAAGCATAAAGAAAACATAAACATAATATATATCATATATAAATAGAGTTTCATTTTAATGGACACCCTGAAAGGTGTTAAAAAATATTGATCAATCATCATTTCGTGAGGCAGAAATTCGCCAACCATAGAAACAGTATGTTATTTTACCATTTGATGAAGGTGTGTGTAAGTGTAGCTCGAATCCTTGTAAAAAACATCCTATTATATTTATGATACTGGTGTTGTTACAAAATAAAGGTATAAAAAGAGTTTAGGGGGTTGGAGAAGCAAAATAAAACCAAAGAACAAAAGTGAAGACATTACCTTTAAATCAAGTAACTCTTCTTGGTTTGAACCGAACGGGTTTCTTGAAGAGCTTTCTGCCTAAGGAAAGGCTTATAGGATGAATACATGGATGTGGAGAGATAAAATGAGAAGAGATTTTCTGAACCAAATTCATGAGAGGTATGGGTATGAAGGTAGAGGTGGGGGCCTATTATAAGAGGAGAGGAGGGGCACTCTTCGAAAGTTATAAAATGTTACTTTATTATATAATGAGTTTTAGATTATAAAAGTCCCAAAATTTTATATTTTGAGGATAAGGTGATAATAGTTTGAAATCATCACATAAAATATGTTTTTTACAAGTGTAGGCCATAGATGTTACGTTATCTTTTTATTTTATTAAAATCATTGAAAATTGAGGTAATCGCTGCATCATCATGGTGTCATAACTAATTTAATTTATTTAATGTCAAAAAATTAAAATAAATTGATGTAGGAAATATTTTTAGCTTTCTAATGGATATTTATAGTATAAAATATGACTTGTATAACCCCATGTAAAAATTGTTTTAGTAAAATAATACATGTTTGTGACATTTTTATTTTAACTTTAAATAAAAACATATTAATGTCATTTTCTTACCCAAGTGGATCCATGGGGTCCAAAAGTTGACCCATGGATTGCAGTGGTCGGCTATTACACATCAAATAAGGGTAGTACATGTGTCAAGGTCATTTCATATTATTAAAACATTATTTTTACGTTAAATTACACTAATTACCTCTAATCGTGATTAATAAAACTTAAAAGTTACTATTCAATAAAACATTATTTTATTCCCATTGAACCACATTTTACATCCTAATGACAACCATGTATGTCGGATTTTTGAAATTAAGTCCACAAAAGGGGTAAATTTTCATTTAAATGAAAAATCAGTTTTTTAACTAAAACATAGCGGTTTCACTATTCATCAAAAATTGAAGCTTTTCTGAAAAATACTAAAAATTCAACCTAATCTATATTTGATATTCCAAATTCAAAAATGATGTCTATTTTAAAAATTTCTAAACATATAAGTTTCATTAATTAATATAATAATTAATCCCCGATGCCAAAACAAATTGCGTGTTTTTATGAAACAATATACATCAAAAGATTAACAATAGTTTAAGTCCAATTTCATAGTGAAATTCATTAAAATGTTTACTATTGGATTAAATGGTAAAAATATATTCTAATTTCAATTTAAAAAAAATTCAAAATATAATCTAATCATATAAATAAATTATATTAAAAAGAGGCTTTGAATTAAAATATAACATTTTTCAGTATTCATTAAAAAATAAACTTTATCGAAAAAATACCAAAAATTTACACAAAGTAAATTTTGATGACCCGATTCGAAAGAAGAATTTTATTGGTCCAATAAAATGTATAGGAGTGACCAAAACTATATTTAAGGAGGGTTCTCCATCAGAAGGTGATAAGTCTACCTTTAGTGAATATTAGAGTATCTATGCCTAAAATTGAATTCTTTTCTTATTTTAATCCTTTATATTTTATTGGATAAATGTAAAAACATTTAACAAACATATATAATCATATTTTAGTTATTTATATTCATTCCCGCCAATACAATTTCTATGTGTTAACTACCATTTAAAATAATATTATTTTATTACTAGTGTGCAACATAAGATTTCAAAGAAACCCATTATTGTGTATCGGTTATGCTATCGAACATAGCAACCCCTTTAAAGTAAAATTAATATTTAATTCAAAAATATTAATAAATATGAAAATCAATTATTCTTTATTTACCTGGGATGTTACATCCTTCCCCCTTTTGGGAATTTCGTCCTCGCAATTTTATTCCCATATCAAAATAGGTGGGGGTATTTATCCCTCATAGAATTTTCATATTCCCACATTTCCTCTTCTACCATATGGGTTTTCCATAAAACATTTACCTGGTGAATTTCCTTATTTCGCAACACATGCTCTCTACGATCAGGAATCTGAACTGGTTGTTATTTATAAGAGATATTCTCTTCCAACTGAACTACCTTTGGGCTCAAAACATGAGGTGGATCTGGAATATACTTTCTCAACATCGAATCATTGTGTACATGGGACAAACGTGGAGGTAAAGCCACTCGGTAAGCAACTGATCCAACTCTCTCCAGAATTTCATATGATCCAACGAACCTTGGACTCAACTTTCCTTTCTTACCAAATCGCATCACTCTTTTCCTTGGTGAAACTTTGAGATAATCATGATCACATACCTCAAAAGATAGATCCTTCCCCCGGTTATCCGCATAACTTTCCAACCTGCTTTGAGCTGTTCTCAGGTGATTCTGAATCAACTGAAATTTTTCTGCCATCTCTTCTACCAATTCTAGTCCCATCTACTTCCTTTCACCCACTTCATCCCAAAAAGCTGGAGTTCAACATCGCTTCCCATATAATGCCTCAAACGGATCCATCTGTATACTGGAATGAAGAAAACTATTATTATATAAAAATTCAACCAAAGAATGATGTTTTTACCAACGTCCCTGATAATCCATCGAGCAAGCATGTAGCATATCCTCCATGGTCTATATTGTTCATTCTGGATTCCCATCTGATTGAGGATGAAAATCTGTACTAAAATTTAACTCAGTTACAACGACTTCTGAAGGAATTTACAAAAGATAGAATTGAACCTGGGATGGAGATCAGATACAATGGACAAGGGAACTCCATGAAACAATATTATCTCTTTAACATGTAACCGAGAAAGTTTATCTAGAGACAATGTATCTCGAATAGGAAGAAAATGTGCAGATTTAGTCAATCGATCAACTATAACCCATATTTCATCATTACCTCGAGATCTCTTTGGTAATCTCACAACGAAGTCCATGGATATATTTTCCCATTTCCACTCCGGCACCAGTATTGACTACAGCATCCCTTTCAGTAACTGTCGCTCTGATTTAACCTGCTAACAAGTCAAACACTTCACAGTAAAATCAGAAATATCTCTTTTCATTCCATCCCACCAGTAATACTCCACCAGATCTATATACGTCATAGTCCTTCCAGGGTGAACTGAAAACAGTGAACTATGAGCCTCACATAACAACTCATTCTTCAACTGTGAATCACAAGTCATACATAATATCTTCCCAAACCTCAAAACACAATCATTGTCAATGTTAAATTCAGGAAACATACCCTTCTGAACTAGCTTTACCTTTTTCTGCAACCTACTGTCTTTCTTTTATGCTTGCTTAATTCTCTCTGATAGAAATGATCTCATTAACACCTGAAACAAAATATATTAACTTCCTTCACCAACAAATTTTATGCCAAAGTTCATCAAATCAAAAACCAAAGGATCTCATTCCAAACATAGCATGGTTAATGAAGCATTACTTTTTTGACTCAAAGCATCATCCACTTTATTTTATTTTCCCAGATGTTAATGGGTTGTACAATCATAATCCTTGATTAATTCCATCCATCTCCTCTGTATCATGTTCAATTCTTTCTGAGTTATTATATACATTAAACTTTTCTGATAATTATATATTTCAGACATTCCTCCATAAAAATGATGCCTCTAAATTTTTAGAGAAAAAGAAACAACAGCTAATTCCAAATCATGTTTAGGGTAATTTACCTCATGAGTTTTCAACTGACGTGAAGCATAAGCAATTACCAGATCATTTTTCATAAGGACACAACCATTCCCTTCAATGAAGCATCACTGTAAATAAAAAACTCACCATTCATAGAAGGAAGTTCCAAAACTGGAGAATTCACCAATCTTCTTTTCAACTCTTGAAAACAATCCTCACATTCTTTTGTCTAGATAAACTTAACACCCTTCTGAGTTAGCATAGTCATTAGACTAGATAACCGTGAAAAATGTAAAACAAACCTCTTGTAATAACCTACCATGCCAAAAAATCTACGGATCTCGGTTACATTTGTGGGTCTTGGCCATTCTTTTACAACTTTTGTTTTAGTAGGATAAAAAATTATTCCATTTTTGAAACAATGTGACCATGGAAAGAAATTTTTTGTAATAAAAACTCACACTTGATAAATTTTCCATATAGTTTCTTTTCATTTACGGTTTGCATGATAACACATATATGAATTTCATGCTCCTCTTCACTTTTAGAAAACATCAAAATATCGTCAATGAAAACAACCAAAAACTTATTCAATAACTCATAGAAAATTATATTCATAAAGATTATGAATGAAGCAGGTGAATTGGTTAACCCAAAATTCATAACTAAAAATTCATAATGGCCATATCTAGTACGAAACACAGTCTTCGTAACGTCTACTTCTTTTAATTTCAATTGATGGTACCCCGACCTCAAGTAAATCTTCGAAAAATACTGAGCTCCCTAGAGCTGATCAAAAAAATCATCGATATGAGGAAAAGGATACTTATTCTTAACAGTGATGTTATTCATGGATCTATAATCAATGAAAAGTATCATTGAACCATCTTTATTTTTAAAAAACATGATAGGAGCACACCATGGTGATGTGCAAGGTCGATTGAAAGCTTTATCTAATAACTCCTGCAATTTCTTATTTAACACTAAAAGATCAACTTGAGCCATTCAATAAGGGGGTTCTGAACATGGACTAGAATCAGGAAATAATTCAATATTAAATTCAATATCCTGATCATGAATAATACTAGGAAACTTATCAGGAAAAACATCAAGATACTCATTTACCACTGGCATATCACTAATCTGAACAGTTCCTTTATTTTCAACAATATGTGCAAGATAACATTCATTTCCATAGTTTACTAGTTTCTCAACTTCTTGATATGTTATCAAACGCAAGGGTTCATTCTTGTACACAAACTGAAAATCTTTCTGAAAAGAAACCTCATTTAGCTCTACAATAAATCTTAGAATGACCAACAGAAAGCCAATCTATGCCCAAAATAACATCAAACTCTACTAGAGGAAAAACAATAATGTTTGCCGGTAGATTCGTTCCACACACAAGGATAGGAAGGTTCTTGTAATTTATTTTTGTCTCAAAGTTCCCTCCTGGTGTGTTTACCATAAGTTCAGGATTCATATCTTGACATTGAGTACCCAATTTCCTAGAAAACTTTTCAGAAATGAAAGAATGTGTAGACCCTGAATGTAACACCCCGACCCCAGCTACCCAGAGTCGGTGCATTAATTACATAACATTGGCATGATCACAAGAAAGATCAAATCTCGAAAGACCGATTGGTTTAGTAGCCTTGGAAACACTAGATATATTCAAAAGTTTTACATTACATCATAAAATGAAAAAACTAATACAACAACATAATGTTTCCACAATCCACACTATTAACCCATCATAAAATCCTTGCAGGTCATTCATAACTTACTTATTCACATCCTGGGAAAAATAAAACATAAAAAAAAGGGGTGAGCTCAAATGCTCAGTAAGGATAACAATAAAGTGGAAACTTTCATAAATAAGAATAAACATTTAAGGCAATGTATAACTAAAACAAATGCCTTTTAAATACGAACTTTCAACATGGTATGACATAAATAAAATGAAATAATGCCATTTACTTATTCACATGGATATTCTACTAAATGAATAATCACATGCAAAAATCAATAACCACTTTCATAATGTTGGAATGCATAATGCCAGACTATCATAACCACATAGCCAAGGCCTCGTGCCAAGACTACAAATAAGATTTTTCCAAGGCCTTGTGCTAAGACACTAGTTTGTCTCATGAGACCTACCGATGCATCGAGGAGCTATAGCGGGCTCCACCCGTCACTTATTAAGTCCAATGCATTCCCATATGAAAAGGTTTAAACATAACATAAACATTCGTATTAAAACTAGCATACGAAATGTCAATAATTTCACCATAAACTATGAATGGTATAAAAATAGCACATCCACAGTCAAACATATCACAAAACCTTCAATACAATATAGAAGTTTTGTATCATAATAAATCAACTTCAAATAATCTTAAAATCCATCAAAGGATGTTGACATAGATGAAATCAAAATTCTTTTTAAAGAAGTATCTCCTTTTATTTTGAAATCATTTAAGATCCATATAAAATAAAACATTTTCTTTGAAAATATTCTTATAAGCTTGTATGGAAAACTTCGACGATTTTATAACGGCGGAAAATAACCGCACCCGCCGTATAAGTTAAAAAAAACATTCTTACATCAATTCTGTCGAAAAGGTTAAAAAGGATATTGTTTTGAAAACGACGGAATGATTCCTTTATAAACCACTTATAAAAAGTCAAACAAGGGTATAAATGACTTTAACCCATATTCTTGTAAATAGTAAAAATGTTTTGAAATACATTTTGAAGAAACATGGATGTGGATGATAACGAGATCCCAGTAGATTATTACGTATAAACAACCTCGGATAAAGAAGAGATTGTGAAATAACCCTTACCTTGTACTTTTCCTTGGTTGGGGTAGGTTAACCTCATGTATAATGGTGAAATAGTTGTTATTAAATTATACAAGAATCATATATATTAATATGATATCATATATGATCTTTTAACATTGATTTGTTAATAATATCTTAGAATTATCGTCGTTTCGGGAGTTAACTTACTCATTTTATTTTATATGTTTTGTTACATAAGCCATGGTTGTTGTATCTTATTCATATCCAGAATGATATACAGTCCTTAAACATCATTTTTAAATCATCAAATGATAATTATACTTGAATGGATACGATGGAGAATGAATCTCATCGCGTTCGTGGAGACGGTAGTCCGTACGTACGCACGAGCGACAATATCATTATTTTGATATTAAAATAATATATAAATGGATGGAATATCATATATACAGAATCATTAACATGTTATATTTATTATTTACATGAGTTACACATCATTATTATACCCATCCAAATAATATTATATTGAATAACAATTACACCACGACGTGGAGACGGTAAGCCGTACGTACGCACGTATGGTGACATGTTATTCAAAGGGTGGATAGAATACTGAATATGATTGTACCATATTTATAATAACATCACAGTATATGTGAGATACCGGAGTTATTATTTCAGAATGGTAAGAACAAAGGAAGAAGAAGTGGAAGAATAAATGAACTTGGAGAAGGGTGGTGAAATCATTACCTCTTCTTCGGGTTCTTCCTTTTGATTTGATCAAAAGGGATCATTAGGTTGGATTTATGATCAAACTAAGGCCTCTAGGTTGTAGTGAGGGATGTTGGGAGAGTATTTGGGCAGAGTTTGGCTGAGCAAAAAGGCTTTGAAGGTGGGAAGAAATGAGAAGGAGGAGTGACCTTTTATAAGAGGGGTTAGGGGCACCTTTGGAAAAGCTAGAAATATTAATTTATAATAAATTCATATTAGGTTTCTAATGGCTCCAAAGTTTATTATTCAAAGGTTAAGGTGGGGATAGGTCGAAAACCACTCAACCAATAGAATTTAGACAGGTTTGGGTACTTATATTAACCTTATCTTTAAGTATTAACTCTAAGTTAATTAGTTTCACTTTTACAATGTCTCTTTGTATTTTTATATAATATGGTTACTAAACTTACTATATACATCCAAGCGACCCCCAAGTGGTCCAGTAATGATGAACCTATCCTTATATAAGTCTTTTGGCCGAACCATAGATTTTTAGGAATTTAATATCAATTAATAATATAATATTTGTTTTAAAAACTCTTTTATGTCAATTTTGACACTATTCAATAGTTGATTTTTGTGACACTCATAACAGATTGATTACTTCGAAAAAAGTCAATTAAATAAATCCTAATATATCATATTATCCTAGAAAATTAGTTTAATTCATTAAAAGTTTCATATTATATTTTTTTGGGTATTTATAATATCAATTATTTTAATTTTTCACTATTATAGTAATTACTGCATCATCTTTGTGTCATAAATAAAATAAATTATTTAATGTCTAAAAATTATAAATAAAATATCATTATGTAGGAAATATTTTTATATTTCTAATGAATATTTATAATCTAAAATCCAACATGTATAACCCTATGTAAAAAGTGTTCTTCTAAACGATGTAAGCTTATGCCATTTTTATTTTTATTTTAACATTATTAATATAAAGTGTCCCTACCACATAAAAGTGGCTCCAAGGGGTCCCCAAATTGACCCAAGGATGCTCATGGTCGGGTATGTGTCCACCAATACGGTTAGGACACGTTTTAGGGTAATTTTGTATTATTATAATATTATTTTTTAACCCTTATTTACCGGATTTACCCTTAACCATGGTAAATAAAATATTTACCACAGTAATTATTCAAAATGTCTAAAAATAAAAGTTTCCTATTTACACAATTTGGACATCCTGATTCCAAATATGGAATCCATTTTTCTAAATTCAAAACACAGAAGTGGCAGAAATTAATTTAAAATTAATTCCCGCTGTCAAAACAAAAAGCGTGTTTTTAAGAGGTAATAACTTTCAAAAGATTGACACTTGTTTATGTTCGGTTTAATTGTAAAATTATGTCCAATGACCAACATTATATTAAACGGTAAAAATATATTCTAAATATACTTTAAAACCACTCAAATTCATAATTTATCACTATTAATTATTTTGATTAAAAAAGTTGTTTTTAATTAAAATTTAGTAGTTTTCACTATTCATCAAAATATGAAAGTTATCCGAAAAGTACCAAAATTTCACCCTAGACTAATTTCGATATTCCGAATCCAAAAATGAAGTCCATTTTGAAATATAAAATATATATGATTTCAAAAATTAGGTATTACTATTTACAACGGCTAGTTTAATTAGTTGTGGTGTGTGTTAGAACTCGAGGTTGCGTACAACACACGCTATCGCATTATTCGAAGGGAAACGTACCGTAGAAGATTGGGGTGTTACATTCTCCCCTCCTTCAAATAATTGCGTCCTCGCAATTTCTAGGGTATTACTGCATAAAAAGACTCGGGTGGTTCTTCATCATAAGTTCCTCGGGTTCCCACGTTGCCTCTTCCATCTTATGATTCCTCCACAAAACTTTTACCAGACGCGTCGTCCGGTTTCTCAGTACTTGTTCTCTTGTATCAAGAATCCTGACGGGCTCTTCGCAATAAGACAGATCGGGTTCCAGTTCTAATTCCTCATAGGTGAGTACATGCGTCGGATCAGGCATGTATTTTCTCAACAGAGATACGTGGAACACATCGTGAACTTTGGAGAGACTTGGCGGCATTTCCAATCGGTAAGCTACAGCCCCAATTCGTTCTAGAATTTCGAAAGGTCCGATGTACCTGGGACTCAATTTACCTTTCTTACCAAAACGTATGACTCCCTTCCACGGAGATACCTTCAGGAAAACATGATCACCGACTTGAAATTCCAAATCCTTCCTTAGATTATCGGCATAGCTCTTCTGCCTACTTTGAGCTGCTTTAATGTGATTTTGGATTACCTTCACCTTTTCCACCGTTTCCTCCACCAGTTCTGGGCCTACAAGTTTTCTTTCACCAACGTCATCCCAACAGGTTGGTGTACGACATCTCTTTCCGTATAACGCTTCATATGGTGCCATCTGAATACTCGAATGGAAGCTATTGTTATAGGAAAATTCTACTAGTGGTAAATATTGATCCCACATACCCTGAAAATCAAGTGAGAAAGATCTCAACATGTCTTCTAAGGTCTGAATAGTACGTTCTGATTGTCCGTCTGTCTGAGGGTGGTAAGCAGTGCTCAAATGAAGTTCAGTATCCAGGGATTTCTGAAGACTTTTCCAAAATCTTGAAGTAAAACGGGGATCACGATCAGAAACAATCGATAGGGGTACTCCATGAAGTCTCACAACTTCATTAATGTATAGTCTTGCTAGACGTTCCAGGGGTAGATCTTCTCTTATAGCAAGAAAATGTGCTGACTTGGTAAGACGATCAACAATAACCCATATTGCATCGTTCCTTCTAGGAGTCTTTGGTAGCCCCATGACAAAGTCCATTGTAATATTGTCCCATTTCCACTCCGGTATGGGAAGAGGTTGCATGACTCCTCCAGGCTGTTGCCTTCCAGCTTTCACTTGTTGACAAACCATACATCTTGACACAAAATCAGCAATCTCCCTCTTCATGTTGTCCCACCAAAAATGTTCCTTCAAATCTCTATACATTTTGGTGCTCCCAGGGTGTATAGAGAAATTGGAACTATGAGAATCATCCAGCAATTCCCTTTTTAGATCAGGTAAATCGGGAACACAAAGTCTCTTCCCGAATTTCAAAATTCCATCTTCATACACAAAGTCTCTCAATCTCCCATCATTCACAGCTTTAATCTTCTTTTGGAATTCGTCATCATTGGTCTGAGAACTCTTAATCCTTTCTAGTAAAGATGGTTTGGCAACCATTTGAAAAAGCATTGATGTTTCACCTTCCCTGGTTATTCCCATGTCCATCTTCACTAGATCCATAAAAATTAGATCCCTTTCAATTCTCATATTGTTCAAAACTCCATGGTCTTTTCTACTCAAAGCATCTGCCACCTTGTTTGCCTTCCCAGGGTGGTAGTGTATCGTACAATCATAATCCTTGAGTAATTCAAGCCATCTCCTTTGCCTCATTTTGAGTTCTTTTTGTGAGAAAATATACTTCAAACTCTTGTGATCAGTATAAATCTCACATTTTTCACCATAGAGGTAGTGCCTCCATATCTTCAAAGAAAAGATCACTGTTGCTAACTCGAGATCATGAGTAGGATAGTTTTGTTCATGAATTTTCAACTGTCGTGATGCATAGGCAATAACTCTATCATTCTGCATAAGGACACAGCCAAGTCCTTTCTTCGATGCATCACTATAAATAACGAACCCATCATTCCCCGAGGGTAGAGTCAATATAGGAGCATTGACTAATCTTCTCTTCAGTTCTTCAAAACATTCTTCACACTCTTTTGTCCAAACAAATTTAACCCCTTTACGTGTGAGCTTCGTTAATGGGTTAGCCAATCGGGCAAAATTCTGGACGAAACGTCAATAATAACCTGCCAAACCAATAAAACTACGTACCTCAGTTATACTCGTAGGTGCTGGCCATTCTTGGATTGCCTTGGTCTTAGAAGGATCAACAGAGATTCCATCTTTAGAGACAATATGGCCAAGAAAAGAAATCTCCTGAAGCCAGAATTCACACTTGCTAATCTTTCCATATAATTCATGCCTCCTCAGAGTCTTCAAGATAATGCGCAAGTGATTTTCATGATCTTTGTAGGTTTTGGAGTATACCAAGATATCATCAATAAATACCACCACAAATTCATCGAGATACTCCTTGAAAACTATATTCATCAGATCCATGAATATAGAGGGTGCATTAGTCAATCCAAATGGCATTACAGTAAACTCGTAATGCCCGTACCTGGTTCGAAATGCTATCTTCGGAATGTCTTCCTTCTTTACACACAACTGATGGTATCCAGATCGAAGGTCAATCTTTGAAAAGTATTGAGCTCCATGCAGTTGGTCAAATAAATCATCAATACGAGGTAGGGGATACTTGTTCTTTATTGTTATAGCATTGATCTCCCTGTAGTCGATACATAACCTCATAGATCCATCTTTCTTTTTAACAAAAAGAACATGGGCTCCCCATGGAGAAACACTATGGCGAATAAATCCCTTATTACTCAATTCCTCTAGTTTTTTCTTTAGTTCGACTAACTCTACAGTGGCCATTCTATAAGGGGTCTTCGATATAGGCCTTGATCCAGGAATCAAATCAATGGAAAACTCAACTTCTGGTTCTGGAGGATGTCCAGGTAAATCTTCCGGAAATACATCTACAAATTCTTTCACAACAGGTACATCCTCTATTTGAACATTCCTTTCCTCACCGACAGTTATTTCATTCTCTTCCTCCCCAATAATTGAATTAAGTTGAGCTACTGGGGGTGGATCTAAATAAGAATTAGGTGGTGACGATTCTGCTCTAAAAATAAGGTGTTCCTTATCATTATCATCAAGAATCGTAACCTCTTTCTTCTTACAATAAATCATCACATCATAGTCCGAAAGCCAGTCCATACCGAGGATTATATCAAACTCAATCATAGGTATGACGATGAGATCAGCAGATAAAGAAAATTTATGTGCTCTAATGGGGACTGATTCACAAAACTTTGTTGCAACGATACTTCCCTTAGGAGTTTTAACTGACAACTCCCTTATTAAATCAAATTGGAAATATCTAATTTTCTTAGCAAACTGGGAAGATATGAAACAATGCGATGATCCAGAATCAAATAATGCATTTGCTAAACTTGAGGAAACCATAAAATTACCTGCCACCACGTCTTTCGGAGCTTCTACCTCAGCAGTAGTGATAGCATAAGCCTGGCCTTGATCCCTTGGCCTTTTCTGAGGTAAGTTCTCCTGACGCTTAGGACATGCATTTGCATAATGCCCCATCTCCCTTCAATTGTAGCACTGAACGTTGGTAGCTTCCTTCTTCCCCTTGCAATCATGAGCTTGGTGGCCTTTTTCACCACACTTGTAACAGACTCCCATTCCCTTCAGGCAAGCACCGGGGTGTTTCTTCCCGCACTTACCACAAGATGGATATTTAACCTTTCCCTTCTTCCCCTTATTTCCATTCCCAGATTGATCAGAAGGTCTCTTCTTCTCTTGCTTTGCTTTAAAGTCATAAGACTTAGAAAATTCCTTTTCGGTCTTGATAGCACATGAGACAATGTCTTCGTACGATGAAAAGGATTGTGAGACTAATGCTCGGCGGAGAAATGGTTTTAACCCATCAAAGAAACGATCAATCTTACTTCTTGGGTTGCGAATATAATCACCAGCGTACCTCGCTAACCTTGTAAAGTTAGCCTCATACTTTGTGACATTCTCATCCTCCTTTTGTCTCAGACTCAGAAATTGCCTTTCCATATCTGCTCGATGGTCGCGAGGGATGTATTTTTCTAAAAACAGATCTTTGAACTCCCTCCATTCCATATTTGATACTTCATCGTCTTCCTTCGTATTTTGAATCAATGACCACCTTTGATCAGCATCTCCAGTGAGGCGGTAAACTGCCATGATAACTTTTTCCCTTTCACTACTCCCCAAAGCCTGAAATATTTTCTCTAGGGAAAATATCCATTGCTCAGCTACTACGGGATTTGTATTCCCATTGAACGTTGGTGGTTGTTGCCTCATGAATCGATTTAACATTGATCCTCCACGCTGCGGATCAGGGTGCTCCATACGGGTAAGGTTATTATTCATAACCTGAGTAAGTTCTCCCAGTACGGTGATTAGCTGATCAGCACCAGTTGCATCACCAGCCCCACTATAATTATCTTGAGCAGGAGGGCAATCCCTACATGGAGTGCGTGCATTGATACGGTTTCCATTTCTTCCACTAGGCGCCATTTCTAAAAAAATGGCATAAACTAGATCAGTTTATGCATCAAAATACATAATCCCATACTTATAAAACACTAAACATAAATTGAACTATCTATGGATATAATCCATAATCATAAATATGTTTTCTTTGAGGAAGTATATACTCATAAACCCTTCATAATGATTTGTAAAGAAAGTGAGAGTTATCCTAAGCATATCCCCCGGGAGTGTCGTAACCAAGAGTGCAGCAAGGCCCGTTGTCGTGCACCAGTTCCCGTTCGAGTCTAGCTCAAAGCGGTGTTTTCGGGTTTTACCCCTAGGTACATCTGTGCCAGAGCCGCCTCTACCTACTCGTATCCAGACAGGGATGTATTGCTCGGAAAACTCACAAAATCTCTACAATACCAAAATTCTAGGAAGTTCTTCTATACTAATCCTCAAAGTTCATCTTAAGTCTACGTGCTCTAATCAGAGTTTATCTAAATCTAGCTTCCAAGGTTTGTACTAAACTTCCTCTGATACAAACTGTAACGCCCCGACCCCAGCTACCCAGAGTCGGTGCATTAATTACATTACATTGGCATGATCACAAGAAAGATCAAATCTCGAAAGACCGATTGGTTTAGTAGCCTTGGAAACACTAGATATATTCATAAGTTTTACATTACATCATAAAATGAAAAAACTAATACAACAACATAATGTTTCCACAATCCACACTATTAACCCCTCATAAAATCCCTGCATGTCATTCATAACTTACTTCTTCACATCCTGGGAAAAATAAAACATAAAAAAAAAGGGGTGAGCTCAAATGCCCAGTAAGGATAACAATAAAGTGGAAACTTTCATAAATAAGAATAAACATTTAAGGCAATGTATAACTAAAACAAAAGCCTTTTAAATACGAACTTTCAACATGGTATGGAATAAATAAAATGAAATAATGCCATTTACTTATTCACAAGGATATTCTACTAAATGAATAATCACATGCAAAAATCAATAACCACTTTCATAATGTTGGAATGAATAATGCCAGACTATCATAACCACATAGCCAAGGCCTCGTGCCAAGACTACAAATAAGATTTTGCCAAGGCCTTGTGCCAAGACACTAGTTTGTCTCATGAGACCTACCGATGCATCGAGGAGCTATAGCGGGCTCCACCCGTCACTTATTAAGTCCAATGCATTCCCATATGAAAAGGTTTAAACATAACATAAACATTCGTATTAAAACTAGCATACGAAATGTCAATAATTTCACCATAAACTATGAATGGTATAAAAATAGCACATCCACAGTCAAACATATCACAAAACCTTCAATACAATATAGAAGTTTTGTATCATAATAAATCAACTTCAAATAATCTTAAAATCCATCAAAGGATGTTGACATAGATGAAATCAAAATTCTTTTTAAAGAAGTATCTCCTTTTATTTTGAAATCATTTAAGATCCATATAAAATAAAACATTTTCTTTGAAAATATTCTTATAAGCTTGTATGGAAAACTACGACGATTTTATAACGGCGGAAAATAACCGCACCCGCCGTATAAGTTAAAAAAAACATTCTTACCTCAATTCTGTCGAAAAGGTTAAAAAGGATCTTGTTTTGAAAACGACGGAAAGATTCCTTTATAAACCTCTTATAAAAAGTCAAACAAGGGTATAAATGACTTTAACCCATATTCTTGTAAATAGTAAAAATGTTTTGAAATACATTTTGAAGAAACATGGATGTGGATGATAACGAGATCCCAGTAGATTATTACGTATAAACAACCTCGGATAAAGAAGAGATTGTGAAATAACCCTTACCTTGTACTTTTCCTTGGTTGGGGTAGGTTAACCTCCTGTATAATGGTGAAATAGTTGTTATTAAATTATACAAGAATCATATATATTAATATGATATCATATATGATCTTTTAACATTGATTTGTTAATAATATCTTAGAATTATCGTCGTTTCGGGAGTTAACTTACTCATTTTCTTTTATATGTTTTGTTACATAAGACATGGTTGTTATATCTTATTCATATCCAGAATGATATACAGTCCTTAAACATCATTTTTAAATCATCAAATGATAATTATACTTGAATGGATACGATGGAGAATGAATCTCATCGCGTTCGTGGAGACGGTAGTCCGTACGTACGCACGAGCGACAGTATCATTCTTTTGATATTAAAATAATATATAAATGGATGGAATATCATATATACAGAATCATTAACATGTTATATTTATTATTTACATGAGTTACACATCATTATTATACCCATCCAAATAATATTATATTGAATAACAATTACACCACGACGTGGAGACGGTAAGCCGTACGTACGCACGTATGGTGACATGTTATTCAAAGGGTGGATAGAATAATGAATATGATTGTACCATATTTATAATAACATCACAGTATATGTGAGATACTGGAGTTATTATTTCAGAATGGTAAGAACAAAGGAAGAAGAAGTGGAAGAATAAATGAACTTGGAGAAGGGTGGTGAAATCATTACCTCTTCTTCGGGTTCTTCCTTTTGATTTGATCAAAAGGGCTCCGTAGGTTGTCTTTCTGATCAAACTAAGGCCTCTAGGTTGTAGTGAGGGATGTTGGGAGAGTATTTGGGCAGAGTTTGGCCGAGCCAAAAGGCTTTGAAGGTGTGAAGAAATGAGAAGGAGGAGTGCCCTTTTATAAGAGGGGTGAGGGGCACCTTTGGAAAAGCTAGAAATATTAATTTATAATAAATTCATATTCGGTTTCTAATGGCTACAAAGTTGATTATTCAAAGGTTAAGGTGGGGATAGGTCGAAAACCACTCAACCAATAGAATTTAGACACGTTTGGGTACTTATATTAACATTATCTTTAAGTATTAACTCTAAGTTAATTAGTTTCACTTTTACAATGTCTCTTTGTATTTTTATATAATATGGTTAATAAACTTACTATATACATCCAAGCGACCCCCAAGTGGTCCATTAATGATGAACCTATCCTTATATAAGTCTTTTGGCCGAACCTTAGATTTTTAGGAATTTAATATCAATTAATAATATAATATTTGTTTTAAAAACTCTTTTATGTCAATTTTGACACTATTCAGTAGTTGATTTTTGTGACACTCATAACAGATTGATTACTTCAAACAAAGTCAATTAAATAAATCCTAATATATCATATTATCCTAGAAAATTAGTTTAATTCATTAAAAGTTTCATATTATATTTTTTGGGTATTTATAATATCAATTATTTTAATTTTTCACTATTATAGTAATTACTGCATCATCTTTGTGTCATAAATAAAATAAATTATTTAATGTCTAAAAATTATAAATAAAATATCATTATGTAGGAAATCTTTTTATATTTCTAATGAATATTTATAATCTAAAATCCAACATGTATAACCCTATGTAAAAATTGTTCTTCTAAACGATGTAAGCTTATGCCATTTTTATTTTTATTTTAACTTTATTAATATAAAGTGTCCCTACCACATACAAGTGGCTCCAAGGGGTCCCCAAATTGACCCAAGGATGCTCATGGTCGGGTATGTGTCCACCAATAAGGTTAGGACACGTTTTAGGGTAATTTTGTATTATTATAATATTATTTTTTAACCCTTATTTACCGGATTTACCCTTAACCATGGTAAATAAAATATTTATCACAGTAATTATTCAAAATGTCTAAAAATAAAAGTTACCTATTTACACAATTTGGACATCCTGATTCCAAATATGGAATCCATTTTTCTAAATTCAAAACACAGAAGTTGCAGAAATTAATTTAAAATTAATTCCCGCTGTCAAAACAAAAAGCGTGTTTTTAAGAGGTAATAACTATCAAAAGATTGACACTTGTTTATGTTCGGTTTAATTGTAAAATTATGTCCAATGACCAAAATTATATTAAACGGTAAAAATATATTCTAAATATACTTTAAAACCACTCAAATTCATAATTTATCACTATTAATTATTTTGATTAAAAAAGTTGTTTTTAATTAAAATTTAGTAATTTTCACTATTCATCAAAATATGAAAGTTATCCGAAAAGTACCAAAATTTCACCCTAGACTAATTTCGATATTCCGAATCCAAAAATGAAGTCCATTTTGAAATGTAAAATATATATGATTTCAAAAATTAGGTATTACTATTTACAACGGCTAGTTTAATTAGTTGTGGTGTGTGTTAGAACTCGAGGTTGCGTACAACACACGCTATCGCATTATTCGAAGGGAAACGTACCGTAGAAGCTTGGGGTGTTACACTGAATCAAACAACACATTGGAATAATCTGAACAAACAGACAGTGTACCTGATACTACTTCCTTCGATGGCCCAACATCTGCTGAAGTAGTTGCAAAGGATTTCACAACCCCCTTCTTCTTGTAGTCTGGCTTCTTTCCCCCGTTGAGTTCTTCGTTAGACACTAATTTGCATAATGACCCATTTCATTACACATAAAACATCTTACCACTGGCTTTTCATTGCATACATGATCATCTTCCTTACAGTTAAGAAAAATATGACTAGACTTACCAGACCGAAAGCACTTTCCAGACTTGGATAAAGATTCTACAGGATTCATTTTACCACACTTATCACAGGATTGATATTTGGTTTTCTTACTTCCTTGATTATTTAATGAATTCTTCCCCTTTTCCTGCCAACTAGACCTCTTGTTCTATTGTTTGTCAAAGAACACCGGATCATCGACAAACTCCATTTCCTCCTTCTCCGCGCATCGAAAATGTTTTTCATAACTTTTGAACTCACGAGAAGTTAAATCCCTTTGAAACTTTGGCTTTAACCCTGAGTAAAAACTGTTGATTTTACTATGAAGATCTTATATGAAATTTTTAGCATACCTTGCTAGTCGAGTGAACGTTGCTTCATAAGCAGCCACTGAGTCGTCCTCCTGCCTCAATTATAGGAACCGTTTTTCTATCCTAAGATGAACCACCTTAGGAAAATATTTCTCAAGAAACATACCTTTGAATTTGTCTAAGTGAAGATCATAAATTTCATCACTATCCCTGATATTTTTCATTATCGACAACCACTGATCAGCTTCACCTTAAAAAAAGTATACAAAAAGACTAACCTTTTGATGTTCTGAACATCCCATGACATCAAAAATCTTCTCTAGTTCTTTAACCCACCCTTCTGCTAGCACATGGTCAGATGATCCTATGAATGATGGGGGATGTTTCCTCATTAAATGTTCCACCACTGACATGTTCCTTTGCGATTGATCTGCCTGATATCGTGCATGGATACCACCACCATTTATATCCTGAGTCAACTATTCCATCACTAAAACAAACTACTCAGTTCCAATTCCGTCCATCTACGGTTGCTGATTTGGAAGGTTGTCTTCCTCCTTATGTCGTCCCAACATAGCTGCCTTGTTTCCTCTGCGGAAAACCACTCTGAATAAACATGTCTTAGATGAAGCAACATGGTAATCATCAAATGCTATATCATTTCAATTTGACCATTAAAAAAAATATTTTTGGATAATCATTTAATAGAATTCTAACCCCTAAAGTAGTCTAAACCAACCTATGATACCAAATATAAGGCCCCGACCTTAAAAATTACTTTTTATTGTATTAAATGAATAATTTACATTGAGGATATTTTCAGGTTTAATGTATTAGAGAATTAGATCATAACTATTTCATCTCAAAAGATTACACATTAGACACTTCTATAAAGTTTCCCCTTTTTTTACAAAACATGAACTCTTAAAAAAGTGTGTCATGTCTAGTTCCATGTTTAAGACAACATGACTTTTCCTTGATCCCATCCTTGACCCGATTACACATTATGTCCTGTGAAAAACATTTCAACAAAATATAGGGTGCGCATAAAAAGCTTAGTAAGGGATACACGAAGAAAGAAAACTGTTAGTTTTTCAAAACATCATGTAAACCACGAATACATTATCAAAGTAACACTTTTCACCATTAGGAATTAGTAAATACTCTTCACTGAATAAAAGATCACTACTTACCCTTTTGTAACCAAAAGATTAACATAAGACCCATATAAATAACACATAACTTATAAAGGTAACATGGGAAATAAAAATTCACAAATGGAATAACCATACGGTCGACTTCCACATATATCACTAAATGGAATTGCCATACAGAAGACTTCCATACCCAATGCATTGGAGGTTATAACGTAACCACCCATCCTGGTATTCCCGGAACCACCCGTCATATGGTTTATCACGTAACCACTCGTCAAATGTCCACGTACCATTATAAAAACATAAGACATAAAACAAAAATAATGGAAGGATAAAATTTCTACATTTCAATCACAATATATCACTTAAATATATTGACATAACAAATCCATTATAAAAACCATTTTCAATACCAATATATATAAAAGAGTATATGGTATTTATTTCATTTTAAAAAACATTACAGATTCTTGAGGAAGCCGAAGACCAAATAATACTCACGGTAGCGGCAAAGGTCATTGTCACCCCGTACGATAAAATAAACATTCCATTTTGTCTATTAGTAAAATGATTCATAGAAAAATATTCCCTTTGAATGAAATGAAAATTCAAAGGTGTTTTATACAGCTTATAAAAGAATGTTGAGTATAAAAAAAATATGCCTCAACGAAAAAAGATTGAGATAAAGTCCCTTACCTCGTGTCCTACTTGAATCGATCACTCTTTAATCTCTTGAATAATAAACTAGTGTTAATTTCTATTTGATTAACAACATTTTTCAATCTTATTGTTCCTTTTATATCATTTATTTCTATGTTATAAACATTATGTAATCTTTTAAGTTAATAATCATCATTTTGTAGATATCTGGTTCTTAAGTCAAAAATGGACTTCTTACAATTACATGTTGTTCATGTGGTCAAACTTTCATTATATCTAGAATGATTTTCATGATTTGGATGTCATATATATCATATATATCTAGCATTTACATGTATTTATAATAGTATATAACATTTAGAGGTAATAAATGAAATGCACTGTTCATGGAGATGGTAAGAATGGAGTGAAATCATAATGATGTAAAGGTATATTATAATTCAAGTATAATTTAATATATAATATCATTGACTCTATCATTTATACATCCCACATATGGAATTAATGAATCAAATCATTTTGAGGGGGTGGTAGTCCGCACTTCGTAAAATAAAGATATCGCATTTACCCATAATGGAAATCATAAAGGTATGACATATATTAAAAATACAGAAGCAGAAGTAAATAATAAACATAATATATATCATATATATATATAGTGACATCATAATGGCCACCATGAAAGGTGTTAAAAGAAGATTGAACAATTATCGTTTCATGAGACATAAATTCGCCAACCACAATAACAGTATGTTGTTAAACCATTAGACGAAGGTGTGTGTATGTTTAGCTCAAATAATTTTCATAATAACTTCCTAGTATATTTAATATACTATTGTTGTTACAAAAAAAAAGGAATAAAAAAAGTTTTGGTGTTGGAGAAGCAAAATAAAACAGAGGAACACAAGTGAAGACATTACGTTTAAATCATGTCACTCCTCTTGGTTTGAACCAAAAGGGTTTCATGAAGATATTTATTCCAAAGGAAAGGATTATAGGATGAAAAGAGGTATGTGGAGAGATAAAATGAGTATATCTTGGCTGAACCAATGGCTTGAGAGGTGTGTGTAAGGAGGTAGAGGTGAGGGCCTTTTATAAGAGGAGAAGAGGGGCACTCTTGGAAAGTTATAAAATGTTACTTCATTATATAATGAGTTTCAGATTTTAAAGGTCCCAACGTTATATATTTCGAGGATAAGGTGACAAGAGTTCGAAATACTCATATCCAATATGTTTTTGACAAGTTTAGGTCTTATATTTTACATTATCTTTTCATTTTATTTGAATCGTTAAATAATGAGATAATCGATGCATCATCATGGTGTCATAAAAAATTTAATTTCTTTATTATCTAAAAATTATAAAACAAATATCATGATGCAGGAAATCATTTTATCTTTCTAATGGATATTTATAGTCAACAATATAACTTGTATAACCCGATGTAATAATCGTTTTAGTAAAACAATACATGTTTGTGACATTTTTATTTTACCTTTAAATAAAAAGTTATTAATTTCATTTTCTTACCCAAGTGAATACATGAGGTCCCCAAGTTGACCCATGGATTGTCTTGGTCGGAAATGACACATCCAATATGGGTAGGACATGTTTCAAGGTCATTTCACATTATTAAAACATTATTTTTACCTAAAATTACACTAATTACCTCTAATCACGATTAATAAAACTTAAAAGTTACTATTGACCAAAAAATTATTTTAATCCCACTAAACCACATATTACATCCTTATAAAAACCATGTATGTAAAATTTTTTAAATTCAATTCACAAAACTGGTAATGTTTCATTTAAACAAAAAATCAGTTTTTTAAAAACCACTTAGTGATTTCATATTCATCAAAAATTGAATCTTTTTAGAAAAATACTAAAATATCACCCTAATCTATATTTGAGATTCTGAATTCAAAAATTATGTCTATTTTAAAAAATTCCATACATATAAGTTGCATTAATTAATTTAATAAATAATCCCCGCTGTCAAAACAAATAGCGTGTTTTTATGAAACAATACATATCAAATGATTGACATTAGTTTAGGTCCAATTTCAAAGTGAAATTAATTTCAATGACCACAATTGTATTAAATGATAAAAAAATATGCTAATTTCACTTTAAAACCAATTCATAAGATAACCTAATCATATAAATAAATTATATTAAAAAGATGTTTTGAATTAAAATATAACATTTTTCACTATTCATTAAAAAATGAACATTAGCGGAAAAATACCAAAAATTTACACAAAGTAAATATTGATGACCCGATTATAAAGAATAATTTTATTTGGTCCAATAAAATGTATAAGAGTGACCAAAACTATATTTAATGAGGGTTCACCATCAAAAGGCGACAAGTCGACCTTTAGTGAATATTAGAGTATCTATGCCTAAAATGGAATTCTTTTCTTATTATAAGAATTTACCTTTTATTGGATAAAGGTGAAAACATTTAACAAACATATAATATCATATTTTAGTTATTTTTATTCATTCCCACCAATACAATGGCTACGTGTTAACTACCATTTAAAATAATATTATTATATTACTAGTGTGCAATATAAGATTTCAAAGAAACTCATTGTTGTGTTTCGGGTACGCTATCGAACATAGACACACCATTAAAGTAAAATAAATATTTAATTCACAAATATTAATAAATATGATAATCCATTATTCTTTATTTACCTGGGATGTTACACAAAATCTTGATTCACTCTACATAGTATGATAAGTCAGCTTCAAATTATATTTCATCCTAAGTGAGTACATGTGTTGGTTCTCGAATGTACATCCTTAACAAAGAGATGTGGAACCCAATGTCTACCTTAGAAAAGATTGGAGGCATTACCAAATGATAAGGCACAACTCCAATTCTCCCTATAATTTGAAAATGAGCAATGTACCTGGGGACCAATTTCCATTTATTCCAAAATCATACAAAACCTTTCCCTAGAGATACATTCAATAAATTGGGATCTCTCAATTGAAATTCCAAATCATCCATTTCATTATCGAAATTTTCATTTTCCTAATTTTTTCAACTTTGATATAGGTTTGAATAGACTTTACCTTATCTTTTGCTTCATCCACAATCACTAGTCCAACACACTTACATTAACCATCGTAATAAAAACATGTTGCTATTTGATATCTCTTTCCATACAATGCTGCATATGGCACTATTTCAATACATGAATTGAAACTATCAATATATGAAAACTACAAAAAATGTAAATTTAAATCCCACATAACATACCATGAAAATCAAGTGAGGATGATATCAACATGTCAACTAAATATTGTATCATCGTTTTTGACTTCCCATCAGTTTTATGGTGACAAGATATTCTCAAACAACACTTAGTATACATATTTTTTTTATTTTTTTTTGATTTTGATGTAAATTGTGGGTCACGATCAGAGAAAAATGAGAGAGGTTGTCCATGAATTCTTACAACATCATTATTATTGAGTCATTCAATGAACTATAATTGAAAATAATCACTTATAGTGAGGAAATTTATAGATTTGGTATGTCAATCAACAATCACCCATATCGAATTACTCTCCCTTGATGTTTTTGGTAATATTGTGGTAAAAGAATCATTGTTGATATAATTACATTTCCATTTAAGAAAAGGCATAGTTTACATGAATCTTTTAGGATTTTTTCATTCTACTGTCACTTGTTTATAGACTAAACACCTTGATAAATTATAAAAAATTTCCCTCTCCATGTTGTCATAATAAAAATGTTCCTATAATTATTTAAACATATTAGTGATACTTGGGATTATATAGAAATTAAAACAATAGTAATCATCCAATAAATCCATTTTTAAAATGGGTATAAAGGAAACAGATAACCTTCCCCCAAATTACATAATTCCATCCTCACACATGAATGCTACAAACATCACATCATTAAAAGCTTTAATTTTATGTTGATTATTCTCATCATCAGACTGATAACTGTTAATTCCTTCCAATAAATACGGTTGGGAAACAAATAGAAATTGTAATGATGTTTTACCATATTTTAGAATTCCAATATCAATATTTACTTGATTAATAAATACATTATTCCTTTCCATCCTCATTTATTTTTTAAAAACACCATGATCTATCCAGCTCAACACATCATCTAACATATCACATTCAAAGGGTGGTAGTGTATTTTACAGTTATAATACTTTAGTAGTTAGATCCATTACCTTTGACATATATTGAGTTCATTTTCTGATAGTATATATTTCAGTCTCTTATTATCTATATATATCTCAAATTATTCACAAAAAGATTGTGTCTCCATATCATCAATGAAAAGATTTCAACTACTAATTCATGATTATGATATAAATAGTTCTGTTAGTGAATTGTTTACTCCATTGATGAATAGAAAATATCTATATCATTATACATAAGTACATGACCATGTAATTTCTATGATGAAACACATTGAATCAAAAATCCACCATTTTTCGAAGGTAGATTCAGGTTTGGAGAATTCACTAATCTCATCTTTAATTCGTAAAAATACAAATCACATTCTATTTTACAAATGAACGTTTCCCCAATATGATAATTCTTGGACTACATTTTAGCTAATCGGGTGAGGTTCTCATTGAAATGCGGATAATAAAATGAAAAAAATGAAACTATGCACCGTAGTTATGTTCATTGGTATAGTAAAATCTTGAACAACCTTGATCTTCATAGGATAAATTGGGATTCCACCCATAGAGAAAATCAGGATAAGAATGGAAACTTAGAGATTCCATAATTCATATTTTATAAACATACCATATAACTTGTTTCTTATATGAGTCTTAATAATAAACTGCAAAAAAATAATATGGTCCACGTAGATTTTAAAATATGTTATGATATCACTAATAAATACCAAAACAAATTTATCAAGATAATACTTGAACACTATTTCAATTAGATCCGTAAATACAGTTGTTAAATTTTTCAATCCAAAATGTATTTAGGTAAACTCATATTGTCTATACATGGACTGAAAGGATCTCATTTGAATATCTCATTCCTCCCATTAAATTAATGATATCTAGATCAATGATCAATCATTGAAAATATTGAGGTTTATAAATTTTATCAAATAAATAATCAATATGATTTAGGTGAAACTTGTTATTTTTGTAATATCATTAATTTATCTATAGTCAATTCATTGGATAAAGGATCCATATTTATAATGAACAAAAAGTATAGGGAATCTCCAAGGAAAAAAACTAGAATGGATAAATCCCTTATTACTCAATTCCTCTAATTGTTTATTCATGTTTACTAATTCCACTGTGGCCATCCCATATGGATTATTGGATATAGATCTATCACAATAAATTAAATCAATTGGGAACTCAACTTCTTAGTTAAGTGGTTGTCTAGGTAAATCCCTTAGAAAAGCATCAATATATTCCTAAAAAAGGTACATATTTATTTTGAAGATTCAGAGATGATATTTTATCTTCCACCCCATGAATTTCATTCGGTAGAGCTACTGGGGGTCGAGATTAGATGATGAGGTTTCTGCTCTAATGATAATGTATTCTACATAATTCTCAATAAAATTTTACAACATTCTTCTAGAAATAGATTTTTGCATAATAATTTGAAAACTAATCCATATTGTGAACATTATCAGTGTCAATCATATGTTTGATGATAATGTGAGTGACTAAAGTATGTTTATTTGTCATAAATGGGACATATTAACACATTATTGATGCAATGATACTTCCCTAAGGTATTTTTACTGAAAAATACATCATTAAATCAAATGGTATGTGCAAAGGTTTCATAGATGAATGGGAAAATATAAAAGTACATGATGATCTATAATAAAATAAATATGTTGTTATTTATTAACAAAATATTGAATTACCTACCACTATATCATTATAAACTTCAACTTCATCACTTGTGATTGAATAAGATTGGACTCTCCCCTTGTAGTTTTCTAAGGGGAGATTCCTTTATTCATAGAAGAATCATTTCATAATGACCCATATCTTTACAATATTATCACTTATCATTGCTAGCTTCTTTATTTCCCTAAAAGTTATGATATTGGTTGCCTTTTTCTCTACACTAGTAACAGACTACGTTTCCTTTTAACTAGGCTCTGATATTTTTATCTCTGCAACTATCAAATGTTGAAAAAATCATTTTTTTATTCTTTCCTTTATCCAATCAATCTTTTGTTTCCCACTTCATAACTTTATTTACCATAAATTCATAACATGTAGAGAATTATTTCTCTCTCCTGATAGCACATGATACAATATAATCGTATGATGATAATTATTGGGAGACAAATACCATTTCAAGGAATTTTTTTTAATCCATCAAAGAATATATCAATCTTTATCCTTAGATTACACATATATTTTGTGAAATTCCTTACTAACCATATAAATTTGTATTCAAAATTTGTAACATTTTCATCATCTCTCATTCACAGTCTCATGAATTTCCTCCCGACATATTCTAAATATTCATGATGAATGTATTTTTTTATGAAAAATTCATTAAACTCCTTCTGTTCTATGTCATTAACATATTCCTCCTCCTTCTTGTTTTGAATTAATTTCCCCCCTAATCAAAATATTTTTAGGTATGATAATCTAACATAATAACCTTACACCATTCATTACCTCCCAAAGTAATAAATATCTTTTCCAAAGAGCTTATCCACTACTCCACTATAAATGGGGTTTTACTCCCACTAAATGGTGGATTCTGTGGGTTTGTAAAGAATTATAACATTTATCTTCCACATTATGGATTAATATTCTCCATACAGGTAAGGTTATATTTCATAACCTTATTTTTCTATCCCAGTATATTTACAATATTATCATCCCCAATCACATCTCTAGTACCTGCGCCATTATCTTTAATCGGAGGACAATCCTTAAAATTGATACACAAGTTTCTACAGTTTCCATTCCATATACTATGAACCATTTCTATATATTTTAAGACATTAATTTAGGTTGTGCATCTTATTTCATAATGTAAAACTATAAAAACACATAACATTAATTAAAACCTAATTCATAGATATTATCATAATAAAAAATGGGGTCTTCATGAATACAAGAAATCATAATTATTTGCAAGAAAATGTGAATTATCATTAGAATATCCTCGAGGAGTGTCAAATTAGGTGTGAATTAATTCATGTTATAATGTACCACGTTAACTCTTTTCTAGACCGTGACAACTTGTCAAAGTCGTTAATCCTTGGTATATCTATTCCAAAGCCATGTCCACTAGTACTGTCCAGACATTGATGAACTGCTAGAATGATCCTTGTAATCTATTCCTTACTAAAAATCTAGGATGTTTATCTATTTATATCGTCAATATTTATCTTAGGGAAATGTTCCATAATCCTATTTTCTAAATCTAGAATTCTAGGTTTTTACTAAATATCCTTTGTAACACAAATTAAACACCATGACCCTCGTTAATTGGCGTGGGTGTCTTATTACATTATAGTGGAATAATAGAAAATTATTTTTTTTCTAGAAGGACTGAATATTATAAATGTTTTGGAGCCTGAGATAGGATAAAAAATTATATACAACATTAAATGAAAAACAATATGAAAAATCTATTGGAAACTTCAATAACTCATCGATTATCCACGAAATTCATTTATAATATTAGTCTTTCTATCCAGTGGGAAAACAATCAAAGGTGTGAGCTCAAATTCTATGTAAGGGTAAATAAAATAGAAGCTATAATAATCATAAATAGTAGTCATGGTTAACAAATGAATAGAGATTATTATAAAAATATTTTTGAGCCAAATTCAATGGGAATGAAAGCTGATTAAATAAAGCCATATAAATTACAATAACAGAATGAGACATAATCATGGATATTCCACTAGTCAAAAAAAATTTTATAAAAAAATAATATCATAATGGGGGATTTCATAATATCAGACACGTGATACATACAATTGAGGTTTTTCCCATGATGTCTTAAATTACTAAGGTAAGGCCTTGGAAAAAACCCAATTCTTTTTTTCCTCATGAGAACTACCAATTCATTGAGGGGAAATAGAAGGACCCTCCCATCACATAATAATTCCAATGAATTACTCACAATAAGGGGGTAATAAATAAACATAATAAACAAATTAAATTTAAATATCATTCCTTAATATGTAAACATAAAAATGAACTATTCTATGTAATATGGTGAATATTATAAAGATAATACATTCAAAGTCAAAATGATCATAAACAATTTAATAAAAAATTATGCATAGTAAATACAATATATCAAACTCAATAAAACATCAAATTTCATAGAAGTTTTGAAATAGGAGAAAATACTCTAATAAAATCATTACTGAATTCTTTAGATAAATACATGTTTTATTTTTCACGAAAGAGTTATTTTGGAAAATCCATTTTTATTTTACATGAATGTTATTATAAATCCAAAAAATAAAAAATATAGTTTATCATAAATAAATATTTATTTTGTAAAAAAATATCATCATAATATTGTTTTTATATAGTACATGAAAATAGATAATAAATAAAAATGTTCCCATTAGTTGGGATTTCATATGGAGACAAAATTCTGATGGAAAGTTTAAAAATATTTATTAACTACTAAAATATTGATGAAATGATCTATATAAATTATTTTTTAACATATATATATATATAATATATATTATTTACAAATATTCCATGATTATTTAAATTTTAATAATGATAGTGAAAGAATAACCTGAAGAAAAATGATGGTTCTGGTAGAATCTCATACCATCTATGAGAATGTGTATTAAACATGACCTTAATGACTTATATAATAAAATTAAATCCATTAATTAGTTAATTCATAACCTTTTATATATGTTTATGATTTATTATAAATTTATTGGGTCCATTTATGGCCTTTTGATGAAATATAAGATACAACTTTATTACTCGACAGTGTTCACTTCCTAGGGTTTTATGATTGTTGCAGTTATATATGAGTATAGAAATTTATGTTTCATTGATATAATTCTACATAATTGAAATTATATGATACTAATGATCATAAATAATAATAAATAGTTATATAATTCATTTCATTGTATGTTATGTGGATGAGTTATTGGATAAGACATTATTGATAACCATTTAGATTATTTTAGCGAGTTTATTTCATCACGAAGTAGTTTCTTGTTTGAAATAATATCATTTGTATATACTGGTTCTAGAAAATTAAAAATTTTATAATACATATATTATTGTCTATTTAAACTATAATAATGGTTTTATTACTAGCCTGAGGATGAAATTAAAGAATAAAAATTTTTCGTCTGTGAGGGGTTTAAATCGTCCCCTCACAAATGAAAATGTCACATTTAAAATATAAGATATATTTAAGGAGATATAAAAGAGTCTGATGAAGGATATTACATTAAAATTATATCATTAGATTATATATATTAAAATGGAGTTATCATTTTAATTTGGATAGAGGAGGTGAGGAGGGAATAATAAAAGATATAACAATAAAAGTAATTAACAGGAAAACGAAAATGATTTCAAATCTTGAATAGTCCTCTATGAGAACAACAATATGGCAATTGGTTTTTGTATTTTAATGATACTAAATGTATCTTGAATTGGGGGAGGATCATGTATATCGTTTTATGTAGAAATATGGCATGGATCAATGATTTGAAGATGTATGGAGAAGAGTTGGTGAGGGTGGTTATATATAGTGGAGTATTGTAGTGTTTTGGGAATATTTAATTCATTTGATAATTATTATGGTTCAAGACAATGATTAGTTTGAGAATTATCATCAAATATATTAAAATAATAATTTTATGCACTTAATTATAGTGATTTAATCATTGATGACTCAGGGAATACTAAATTTGGATTTAAATTATCGGTACCATAAATACCCTTATATTACTATTCACAAAATTCATATTTTTTTAAAAAATAACATAAATTCATCCACACATTTTTTAAACATGTAGAATTAAAAAGATGAGTCTATTTTATAAAAATTGATTTCAATATATTTAAAATTTTATTTTAAATTAAAATAATTATTCACACAATAAATACAGATTTTGAATTTATAACATATTTTCCGACACATTAAAATATTAACTAAGTTCTCAAAAAATTATCATAAAATCATAGTACAAATAAATTTGATATTGTAAATACATTTTATAAAATTATATTTTATTTTAAATAACATTAAAAATTATAATATTGTAGTTGAATATTAATAAATTACAAAAATTCCAACACTTAAATATTTATTTTCAAAATATTGACTAACATATAATATGTTATAATTATATAATACATCCACATATGATATGACTAATGTTTTTTATACATTCATTGTAAGGTTTATTATTCAATAGGCTCAGTTTCTATTCATAATGGTTGTATTACCGTCCATATGGTCATGTTATTATTTCATTAGTATAGATTTTTTTAAATCTAGAAATACCTCAAATTTCTTCCATTAGTCATTTATAATGTTTGTGTTGTGTTATATATGTTATTTTTTTTGATTTATACTATATGAAATAAACACAAAATGGAAATATCAATGATAGGATTTTGGGTCGTTACACAACAACCAACCATGGATACAAAATAAGTAGCTAAAAATAAATACATCATGATATATAGACAGCTTAGAGAATTTCCACATACCAGGTTTGTACGGATATCGATATTCACCATCATAATCATAAGACTCCAGCCATTCATCTCTCATTGATCATTAAATATCGTCCTACCATTATTTTCACTATGCCCTGTTGTCAACCTAAAATATGACATTGGGTCTACACGCACCTGAAGAAGAATGTAATAGTGGTTATAAGTGAAACTTAGTGGGGCACTGCCAACAAGAAACCAATAACCTACCATTAAAATTTAATTTTATTGAAATAATGAAATATTATTTTTGGAATTAATAGAATAAATATTATTAATAAAAACCATTATTGATCCTTGTGCATGAGACATTGGTCGACCGTACATGCTTTAGTAGTATTAGGGTGTCTCTTAGAACATATGGATAATATGCCAAACATAATAGTCTAATGACCTATTATAAAGAGTCTATTGAGGAAACATTTTTATTTTCCACCAATCCGTCAACTATCGTATTAGAAAAGTATCAATATATTAATCCTAGGTGCCGTTGATTTCACTATAAATATGATATTATAAACACATTGATGATAATTTGATGGAATCTAAAGAATCTATTATCCCAAAAACAATAATCTAGGTAACCATTCCATTATGATGAATCCCAAAAATTCATTTCCATCCACATTATGTAACTATAATTTCATTAGAATCAGGTTTCTAGGCCCTCATTGTGACATTTAAATCTCTTCATTATAAAAATGATCATTATCCCATGTAATGGGTGATAACGGTATTGAACTATACATCCATTAATTTATGTGAATTCAAGTTGATGAGATTTATAGGGGATGTCATGAAGAGTTTGTAGAAAAAATAGGATATAGAGAATATATTTCATATCATGATGTATTTATGGAAAGGAGTGACAGGTTGTGACATAAGGGTGAGTAATATAACGTAGATAGTCAAGCTATAATGTAGAGTCTTAGAGTACATAATTGTTATGGGTTTTCTAATTTACTCATACGATCACTAAGTTGTGGGGCTTCATCATAACATTATGCGTTCCAAAATTTGGAGGTGTTGGTTTTGGTTTATTATACGAGAGGAATGTGTTCAATGATTTGATTATACTAAGGGTGGTTTTATCATGGAATTGTGTTATATAATAGTCCACATTCATGTGTTGGGGTTCTACCGAGTAGTCGTCCTGGTTTTTCATGGTACCTATTCCGTTATTTTCAGATCTAATGTACATATATTGATATATTTGTTGGATTATTTTTTACCATTCAAGATACAAAGTGGTACCTCCACATTTCATCATGCACATCTATTTATAGAAAATATTTTGGTTGGTGTCGTAGGATGCAACATGCTATTTTGTTTTTAAACTTCATATAAAACCTATAATCTATTAAATTTTTTATATTATCATAAAAACCATGTGAATTCATAAAATTTCATTCAACAAAATTTCAGATTTGTGGATACACGTCCTCGAGAGATAAATCCTAGTAGTATTTATGTAAGATTCCTTCTTTTATTCTCCCCATGTCACCCTATTGTTGGTATGGGACATGGGGGTTTTTCAAAATAACCTATTTATTTAATAAGTTTTTGGAAACACCATGTTTTTTGGGTTTTTTTGGGTGGATAAGGTTATTACATTCATCATGGTTCATGGAGGATGCCTCCCTCTTGTTCAAACATTATGTAGTAGTTCAGGATGCTCTATTTAGAGTAGGTTATTCTCTATTTCTCATCTAGTTGTATCATGTATATGGAGGTTCTCCCCTCTTTTCTTTAGTAAATATATTATTCATTATCTTTATAAATATATTTAATTAAAGTATATAATTTTAGCAGGAAGTAGATATAAAACTGAATATTTGTTTTTTTAATTGATATTTCATTTTTATGGGATTGATGCTTTGTTAAAAAACATAAAAACTGAGTGCCTCTTTTGAAATGTACATGTAGTGACAATAGAAGAATTTTTTTGTTTTTTTATTTACATAATTTTTTTGATAATAACTTATGTTCTTCTGAGAAAATTATCCTAGAAATTATGGATTGTGTTAGAATTCACTTGAAAAGGATAGAGAAATTTAATGACAACACACTCAGTAAAAACTAAATAATTCATCTGAATATTTGAGGTTTGGTTTCATTGGGTGGAGGTTATATTTTGTAGTAATGTGTGGTAATTATACATGGGGTGCATGTGTTGATATTATGTTATGGTATGTGTATGTTGTTATTATAAGGTGGCTATGGTAGTGAAATAGTGTCTATGTGGGTCTTATTAGCATATTAATGATGGGAAGTTATTGTGATGTGGTGGCTTGTGCTAGATTCCTATGAATTAAGGGAAGAAAATGTGAACAATAAATCGACGTTTTGTGGGTATAAAAAACTAATTTGTAGTTGAAAAAGTATCAGATGTGTGGTTTAATGTGGTGGATTTTTAATTATTAAATGAATTGAATGGAATAATTATTTGTTTGTAAATTAAAAAATGTATATATTGTATTAAAATGAGAAGATATATTAAATGTTCTCTAAGGATTATGGGTTGTTTTTGTGGATTTATTTATTTAGAGGCATAAATTTTAGTAGATAACTTTTGAGGTTTGGTGTTGAATTTGTGAGTTAGTTGGTATTCTTGTGTTGAACCAATATGTGGGGATTTTATGTTTCAATTTTTTTAAAAATCTATATTCATTGGGATATCTATATAGACCCCACTTAGTTTTATATCATTGGGATGAAAAAATGCATTGGGAGTTATTTACATTCATTCAAATGGTGGGGATGGATAACGAGATATTATCTCCTCTTTCGCCTCTCATACAGGAGATGTTTACCTGTGTAGGTCGGGATACCCATAAGTCAAAAGTGAATTTTTCATGTATTTAGTGATGTGGAAAACAGTGCAGTTCACTCATTGTTGGAAGAGGGAATTAGGATTCAATCAATCATTTCAATGATACCCTACTAATTTATGTTATTTCTATGAGATTATGTGATGATGCAACTATCTATTTGTGAGGCAATGGTTAAGTAATGTGATCTCTTAAGTGTCTTATGGGGATAAATGATGTAATTTTAATTGGTGTCTTGAAATTATGTCCATGATATGTGATGTGATGTGTTGTGAGGGACAATGATTATTCTGTATGGATTATATATATATGTGATAGAAATTCCAATATGTACGTTATGGGTGTGGGAGATTATAGGATCATCTAGAAAGTAGCGCATGACAGCTTTTTATCAACATACATCTTATTATGTATCTATGCTTAAATATGTTATTTATTTAATCTAACATTGTCAATATGGGTTTTGTTATTTGATCATTTTTTAGTTTCATTGATTGATCATATGTGAATTACTAAGAACTTTTTTCATGTACAAGAGAGATGCTAGATATGATACTATTGATTATAATTGTATGATATATATTAATTTATAAAAACAACACTTTAGATTCTTGGAGGACTCCATATATTAGGCTATATATAACTATTGTGGCCATATTAAGATTCCATTGTGAAACTTCTATATGACACAATTTTTTGGTTCTTTTTTAGATACTCCATTACATGTTTATTCCAAAAAATACTTCTATACAGTTTTGTTAAATTATTTTATATTATATCATGGATTATATTGACCATTGATATGATATACCAGGGTCATATAATATTATCAAGGATAATGTATTATGTAAATGATATTTTTATATTATAGGTGCTATACACAAACTTAGGGCCTAATGGAGGTCGGACATGGGGGTGGAACATTTTCCTCCATCCTTCACTGTCATCCATGTAGGGGTAAATTTGGGGGAAGAGTTCATGATGGAGGGGAATCATATGATTTTCTTGAGTGACTTGAAGGATTTATTGTTTTTAAAAATGAGGATTTCATTGGTTTGTTGGGAAACAACATCAGTTGATCATTGGAATGACATAGGCTAGGGAATACCAATAAGTACATAGGATTTTAGGCCCCCTTCATATGATACATGGATGTTCATTCTACCAGACGATCACATGTGGTGGTGTATCATTTATAGTAGAGACCTAGGGTATGTATATGTGTCATGATTTTGTATGTTCTTATTTTAATTTTCTACATTGGGTACGTTAAATTGAATTAAATTAATTATTATGAAATTACATATTTTCAAGTATAAAAAGTAATATAATCACATTGAATTAAATATCATGGTTTTTATTCACATGTTATTCATTAAATGGGTTTTCAATATACTTATCTATTTGATTGTTATGGATAGAGTATATAGTGGAGGATGATGCATAAAAATATCCTCAAATTTGTTCTAGTGGTAGTGTTTTGTAATGTATGATGGAAAAATAAATAATACTAACATAGAGATCAAGTTGGATGTGATCTAGATCAAATTTATATTGATCTTGGACATATAAGTGTAATGGTTATTGTTTTCATTCAGTAACTATTTTGGATTTTACATCAAATGTGGACAATATGTCATGGAGATCAGAAAGAGAAAAATGTTTCATGGGTATTTATTTGAAGGATTTCAGAGTGGATTTCTCCACATAAATCATGATGGATGTTAGGAGTATAGAAATAATATATTCTTACTATGGTATCATGTTTTTAGAGTATATTGGGAAACAATTCATAGATAATTTACATTTTTTATATCATTTTTCTAATGAAGTACCTGAAGTGTTTTTTCTTCAGTAATGACATCATCCATATATCTAGTACGAAATCTGTCCTTTCATGTTTCCAATGTATTTGGACATGAAAAATAATGAGGTGGTTTTCAAGTGTATACAATCATGAAGAGGATTATAGTTTGGGGAGAATCAATAGGGTTCCATGAGGGGAAGAGTTTCCAGTTGAATTTTACATGGTTGAATTGCCTTCTAGATATCAACTAGTGGGTGTTCGACCATAGTAGATTCATTTCTGGCCTCTTGGTGGTTTTTCTTTAGGTTATTTTTATGGGATTTGGGACATTGTATTCTTTTTATGGGGACCTTTCCGGTCCATATAATCTATTCCATGTTATTCATGGTTCTCAACATGATGGTGTTATTATGATTAGTTTTATCCATATTAGTAACTAACTAAATGGATATTCTAATAGTAGGAGTAACATGATTTTACTCTACCAAAAAGATATGGGGTAGGTGTAGGTTGGAATTAGGATTTTCATAATTTGTAGGGAACTCAACATGATCATGGTAATGGTGGTGGTGTCAGCAATGAGGTAGGGGAGCTGGGCTTGGAATATTTCACAGTACGGAGCTTCCATATCAACAAGGGTCACATATCATTATTGGTATGATTATTTTTATCTTCTAATATTTATTCTATCTTAATTGATTATGATATTATCTCTCTGGGTCTACACATATAGAGTATTTTTGTTTCCCTTACACCTATTATAGGGTTAGCCATTGTTTTAAATGTGTTTCGAGTGTGTAAAATGATTATAGGTCCACATTACATATACATTGATGTTTTTATAATATAAAAATTATATTCCCATATCTTTCTCAACAAAAAATATTTGTATTTAATGAAATATATTGTTGAATTCTTCCAAAGGAGAGTCCTATTCACAAATTTTGACGGCTGTTTTGTGGTATTCAATGGTATGTGTGTAGAGAGGTTTCCATTCGGCATATATAGTCCATTTTTCATTTATCAAAATATTTATATATTTAATCAGTGGAATATAGTATATTATAGGATCCCATGGATGTCTAGAAGTTTTTATATTTTTTTCTTGGGGAGGTTGTGACACTACCCCCTTGATGTGATGTTTAGTTTGAGGTATACATTCATCAAAGTAGTTCTTCAATTTCAATGTCTATTTATCAGATAAAACCTCTTTTTTAGGGAGTAGATGAATTATATTGGTATTCTGATGAATAATGGTTTGATCCAGCCTTGTGATTCAATGTGTGGTTCTAGTTCATTATTAAATAACAAGTCATATAGTATTACATGTACATTTAAAAACTAACATCAATCAAATTAGGTAATTATCAATAATTATTACCATCATTTTATAATTGAATATCTTTTAGATTAGTTGAGGGGGTCATGTAGGATTTATATGATTTATTTTTTATCAAGATATCTGTAGTTGAGGGTGAAAGTGGATAATATCCCAAAAAATGATTCAAATATATCTATTAATATATTTACTTTATGGTCACATAATTTTAGTGTCATGAAAATACAACTATGTTCATGGGGATAAAACAAATTTATGTAAATTCATGGGCCTTTCATAGTCTTTTTCATAAACGACATATTGAATTACATGATGTCAGAGAAGGAGAATTTTTATCATCTCAGAGATATTTATTATGTTCTAAATGCAAATAGCTCTATGAAAATATATCCATGTGTTATGATAGGAAATGGTTGGTTCATTTCCTTGGTAATGTGGTGTCCCCAAAAGGTGAGGCAATAAACACATCAATGATTCAAGAATTTGTTTCTTTGGAAGAACCACCATGAATGATGTAGAGGTTCATAGATTATATGTTATTACATGATATTATTTGGCACTAGTATATGATATGTCATGGATTGTGGACCCAATGACCAATTTTACCGTAATGTAATATGATTTTATCTAGATAGATCAATGTTAGTCAATGTTTGACTACATGAATGTGAAAAAAATTATTCCTCTAGTGATTTCAATATCGAAGGAGTGGGATATGTTTGAGGTGTTATGTGATTCTTCCCATATAGTCTTGGGATGCATATACATGTTCATGAATGTGGAAATATATTATGGGTCATATTATTTATCACCCAACGGTAAAAATTAATTGTCCCCTACTACTATGATGCAAGAAGTAGTTTTTTAGAGATGTTTCATTGACATTACCATATTTGGGAGCAGTTTCCTGTCTTAAAATATCAAAAGGGATTGAATTGGTTCTATACTTGGATTGATATAAATATTTATCAATGGATGTTGATGATGATAATTTCGGAAAAATACATTTAGGTATCTGTGACCTTTTATAAATCGAAATTTTTTGGTCGACTAGTTCAGTTGGATATCATGGAATGATGTTTTTGGAGTACAGATATTCATAGACGGTGGTGAATGAGTTGGAATACCTACACATAGTTACAAGGGAGGTTGAAAATTGATATTTATAGTATCATATAACACTGAAGACTTATTTTATGTGGTGGGTGGATGAGTCTTATTTGGGATTCTCAGATAAAGATGTGATTCATGATTCTTTTTGATAATGTGATTCTGTAGAGGTACTGCGGGAAGATTGTTAGCAACATATCATGTTTTAATGCAGGATTTTTATTTCTGCAGTGATTCTTGACAGAGTCCTTCAATGTATTCATAGCTAGAGTGACCCAAATATTTTACACATAGATATTACATGTTAATATATGAATATTCATTACATATCCTATTGATGCACTCTAGAACCATGTAGTACTAGTATTTATTGAATCATGATAACATAATAATCTGGTTTATAATAGTCTCCTATATTGTTCTTAAAAACAATCACCCTTTTTAGACATATCAATCCTCCAAACATTATTCATAACCTAGGGAAAGGAAATATAAAAATGGTTTACCTAAAAAACTATAAATTGGATATGAAGGTAGATATAAATGATCACTTAAGAATAACATTGGTATATGGGTATGTTATCATGATCTTATCATTTGAAATAAATACTCTACATAACATAGATAATAATAAATGGAAATGGAATAATGTATGAATTTTTATATGAGATGATAAATATAGTAACCATAATACATTATCTATGAGATCAAAACATTAGTAAAAGACATGGAATTCTACAATTCATATAAGTATAGAAAATATATTCATTGGTAGTGATGTCTTCACTGTAAAGACAAAAATTGAGGATTGGGTTCTCTCCCCAACCGATGATAGTAATCATGGTTAACTACTAGGAAAATCAAAGTGAATATAGTCTATTATAGAACTAGTTTCACTCAGAATTTCATTAATATTTATCTAATAAGATATCAATCATTACCCAATAAATTTATATGGTTTTATAGTTCTGATCGCACATTTAATTTGTTAAAATGTAACCATTATCCTTGGATTATAATGTAACAATAATCTTTGTAAACAATTTCACCACCAAAGTGGTTTATAATTTAACCACTATAATAAAATTAAATCCATATATGTGTTTCCCAGATGATCATAAAAAATTCATCATATCATCATGTAATATCCATTTTTAAAAGAAAAAACTGTTTTAAAAACGTTTTATCCATTAATCATTTCATATATATTATAAATGAAATGGGTTTCATAAATAACTAATCATTTTAAACATTAAAAAGATATAGAAAGATAATGAATGGTATCATTGGATGATATACCTTGTAAATAATAATTAATATCAAAGATGTTATTATATATTTAAATTACAATAGAAGAATTAATATAGCATTTAGAAAATCAGACATAAAATAAAAATATTTTAAAAATATTATGTCTTTAAAATGATCCTTGGGAAAATATAAAAAATAATTCAGAATAATTAGTTTTCATGGTCATTAAAAAGTCTTTTTATTCCGAATATTTTAAAATAAAACATTCTTTTGTTATTTTTATAGGTAAAGTAACAAGGAACCTAGATTGGAAAATAAAAAAATATCCATTCAATCCATTTTATTAATATAAAAATATTGGTAATAATTATGGTTAATAATAATAAGAAAATATGAAAATAATATTGAATTTTTTTAAGAGGTTTTGGATATAGAAGTTATATATATTTTGACTTCATATATAAATGATATCAATTTTCTACAAAACCACATTCTCAGTCTCTTGGGTATTTATGGTGAAACAAAATGATAGGAAATCATATATTATAAATATAAAATAGTATTTTAAGAAACATTAAATGGATCTATAAAATTTGGATAATTTCATTTCAAAAAATATAATTATGACCATAAATAATTTTGATTAGTGTTAGATTGAAAAAATAAACCCCTTAAGTCATTGGTTGCACTTGAATCATAAGGATAGTGAAGGAAATAACCATATATGTATATGTAATCCCAAATAAAATTCATATGGATATTTATAATGGATATGAATTTTTATTATATACACTACATAAAATAAAAAACCAGTGAATATAGCATGTGTCTCGTAAAAAACTTTAATGTGAATATCTACTACCATGAACCGCAACTCCATCTTAAAAATTAGAATGTATTTTATATTGAGATAAATTCCTCTATATCACAAAAAATCATATGAGTAGTATTTTTGGATGACCTTTCCATCATGAATGTGGATTGAGATGATGAGAATGGATTTAGGCGGGGGATAGTCGATCAAGATGTAACACCTGAGACAAAATCATTATAGGTCAATATTCTAATTTAATAAATCTATAAATAAATAATCATTCTAATATTTTATAGTAAAATAATTATAATATTATAGGATTACTATATTTTTTTGACTTAATTTGAAAAAAATTCCCAAAACAAAATCATGAATCTTTTTCTTTGAAATGCAATTTTGTTAATAATAAAACATGTATTATTTAACCATTCCCCATTTAATTTATAATAATATATAAAAATATGTAGTATAAAAAATTTATTTAATATAAATTAAATAGTAATATTGTATTATCATTTGGATGTATAAATAAAAATATTTCAGGAAACTGTTTATTTTACAAAAATGAATTTATTTAAAAAGACATAATATCCCTATAATTGTAATAATTAATATACTAATTAATGATAAATTATGTTATGAAATAACATATATATATATATATATATATTAATATATGTATTTAAATCACTCTAATAATGATTCAGTTTCATATATTTAATATTAGATCATTTTCTAGTTGAAAAATGCATGCCTTGAAAGATGTTTTCGACAGATTATGAGGGACTATTTGAAATGAGAATATTCAACTTATTTTAGTTGAAATTAGTTAAATGATTTTATATTTTTAATCATAATAATTAATATTCTTAAATAGGAACTAATTAATGTTTTATCACAGTGAATAGTAAATCCAATAAATATATAATTACCATGGTTAAGGTTAAAGCCGGTTTATTGGGGAGAACTAGAAGATAAGTGTATGTTTTCCAATATAATATGTCAAAATATAGTTTTATAGAAATATTTCAATATCATCATATCACATGTTATAATATATGGATATTTCAAATCCTCTTTCAAGGTAATGAAACTATCATTTTGTATTCTTTTGTGAAATTTCCAAGTGATATCCATGAAGATCCCCCTCACCCAATTATAAATGGGCACCCCTCCCATCACTTATCCATACATATTAAATAAATATATCCCAACTAACTGCAATATAAATCACTTCCCAACCCCATATTACATATTAGAGTTGCTATTTCATTACCCAATGACCATCCCTAGGGTCCTTATTAAGAGATTTATGGGAGGTTCTTCTAAGGAAATGTAATTTTCTTCTATAACCACATTATTTTTTTTAATTTTTATTTTAACACCATCAATCATGTCTTGTCACTATCAATTTAATAAAAATAGTATCTCTCATATGAAAATATGTTATTATGATTATATAAAAATAATTTTCCTTCTCCACCTCTGTCAAATGGGAAAAAATCTATTTCTTGTTTTAACGACAGACTACGACCTCAAGAACCAATGTAATGTTTTATCCATCATAGACATGAATAGATAAAAATAATAATTAAAATAATTTATATATATGATAGATATTAAATTATATTTATTATATAATACTAATAAAAATAATATTAATCTATTATACACATTCTTTCCCTTTCTCCCATCAAGGTAATGATATCGTAGCTCATTCATATGTACAACCAACAATCTCCATGAAGCAATGCGATTTATTTCCTATGTTATAATATCAATATTAGTTTTAAAAAATGGATTAAATGAGTAAATTTATTATATATATCATTAATATAATTATGAATATGATATAAATATATCCAATAAAAAATAATTAGAACTTCCATGACAATAATCGACAAGAAAATAAGGCAGTTAATGACCAAAACAAGAGTTAAAATAAAATAAAATGAATGAATATATGATAAGATTTTACAAAAAGTTCATAAAGGATATTTAGATTATTATTGTGGTTAATTAAAAAATTAATAAAATTATTAAATTGAATATAATTGATTTAATATCATGTTAATCTAAATAAGGAATGAGGTAATAGATTTTGTCTCAATTTACATTCAATTGAGACATATTTTGCATTATGCATATATTCACTTCTTTGTGATATATATAATTTGAATTAGTTATATTTAATAGGTATTCAAATATATTCCCATTGACTAATGTTTAAATTCAATATTTTTTGTTCAATGCTTTCTAATTTTAATGCTACCAATGTAAAAAGAATATATTTTACAACATCACTTTTTATTTATATTTCCATTATTTACATTGATTGACTATTATAATTTATCCTTATAAATATCAAATATTTCTCATTATTTTTTTTAATAAACTACATATATATTTAATTTCAAAACATTCTTCTAAATTCCAATATATTTTTCACATCTATTAGATAGTGATAAGCTTAAAAGAAAAACATATTTCATTTATCATTAAATCAGATATATTTTCTTTCAATGTCCATGTTTCTCAAAATAAACCTCAAAATCAATTTTCATGCTCAAATTATTTATTAATTATATTTCAGTGTTTTAAATTAAATTTAATGGGTTATAAGGGAATCATTAATTACTTTTCAAAAAGTTATTATTTTTTAGAAAATGTCAATTGGAATGTTTTCTATGTATGTTGTGATATTGATCTTCCCAACTGCCATAACCATTTTACAAAATTAATATTATTGTACATATTATAAATTGTTTAGAATGAATTGTTTTTATGAATGAATGTTTAAATATTTTACACCCATTAAATTTATTCATCCAAATGACATTATTATATTGTAGAGATTTCTATCCATATAAAATAATAATTACCTCTTATTTCATTATTTATTTGGTCATTGTTATCTTCCAATTAACTCAATCACATTCATGTGATAATATTTCATTGGAAATAAAATTGAAACTAATTATCCAAATTAGTTTTTCAGGGAAATTATTATTTCCATAATTTTATACCATATTCTTGTAACTTGATTATAGTTAATATTATTTGATTGATTTGGGAAATGTTGATAAATCTGTATCCTTTATTCAATTTGAATATTTTTATGAGGAATATTTTTAAATAATTAAATAGATCATTTTATATATGACTAATTTTATGAACATGTAGTTAAGGCTGGGTCTTGAGATTATATAACCCCTTGATGAATTGTTGTGTTTAATGAGGCAAATCATTTGGCCAAATTAAATGGGGATTTACCCATAGTTTTAATTTTTTTGGGAATGTTCGTAATGATATCAATATAATTATGTCAAAGATTCTAACATATAATATTAATAATTTATTTCATTAAGAATTTAGATATTATTATCCAGGATATTATTTCATTGATATTCTCCATGGATTTATTTTATTTCTCATGTTTTTGATAATTTTTATGTTTTTTTAGTTATTTACTATTCCACATTGATTAAGTCTTATGAAATGATGATTTTAAAGTTATATATTGAGTTGATTAGTCCTTATGATGCTTATATTTACATATTTATTATTACTTATTTATTAATGATAGTTTTTGTTTTATATAACCCATACTTGGCATTTATGCTCACCGTTATTTTGGTTCATTTCATTGGTATATGAAAAAAAAATTGATTGAGCTATTTGATGAAATGTTTCCCCATTATTTTGTTTAATATTATTTCCAAAATGTAAAATGGATATCACATATGAATATTTTTCTCTAAAACATCTAAATGGATTTTTAAATCAGTATATATCCACATTTATCTATATCGAGGTAATCATTTAGAAATTTGATCTGGATTACTTTATTTAGGGTTGTTACATTTTGTATCGTAGAAATTTTAGTAGAAACAGGGGAACTAGATAAAAGAAAAAATATATTATGGAGAACAAACCTCTAGAAAATTTTTAGGATAATTATATAAGAACATCATTTGTATTATGTATGCTAGATATTTTTTAGTTTTTCATGGAAATAAAACCTTGTCTAGATACTACAAGAGGACTTGTTGCATGCATAGATATACTTATTAGAAATATATTTGAAAGGGGGACATTAGTATTTGAATTATATTTCATGTGATGGATACAGGCAATAAATAATAAAATTAGGATTGAAGCTATTGATGAATATTCTTAGGATAATTCAATTTTTTTTTGAAAACCATTATAAAGGATGTTAAAATAATGACATGCACAAAGAAACAATGTTAACTATTCTATTATTAAAAATGAATTAATATAAAACTTATGATAGGTTTTACAGGATATTTAGAATTACATGTTATGATATAAAATTCTTAATTCAATGAGATAATTCAATATATATATATTTTTGTGAATTTATTCTTGAATGAAAATTATACCAACACTCATGGTCAAAATAGAAATTCCTCTTCTAAGAAATAAATATTAATGGTATTATAATTTATTAGAACATGAATATATTAAAAAAATTTAATCACAATTATTACAAAAAAGTACTTCCTTTGATATAGAAAACTATTTTTACAAAGAGTGATTCTACAATTTTGGATTGCATTATGTAGACTAATCTAGAATAATTTAGTGGGAGTACTAATCATATTGTAGCAGAGTAGTGGATTATATCCAATGAAATTAAATTTCAATCCTTGATATGTGATGATAAAATTGGTGAAAATTAATTATAATGTATAATGGGAAATGATGAATTTTGATTTTTATTAATCCAAATTATTGTGGTGGAAATGTAAATACATCACATGGAATAGAAATTTTCAAAGGAGACATTATCAGACAAGAATCTAAATCAAGATAAATAGAGTGAGATGAATAGAAATTAACTTATCGTAATGAAAATGTATGAATAAATTTTAACAGTATACGATTGAACTTTTACAATACTATATAAGTAAATATAAATTTATACACATGACAATTTATTTGAAAGGAATAATCCATGTTTTTTATGACTATTGGTTTTATAAAATTGTAATTAATATAATGGAATAGTCATTTGTTTTATTAATATAAACAATCAAATTTAAAGAATCATTATATTCAAGGGGACTCAAAAGAAGAAATGGTATGGTGAACACCAAGAAAAATTGTATTTATCATAAATGAATTTGATGATGAACAAATTTCCAAAATTTAGAAATTATGGAAAGAACCATCTTGTAAAATTCATATAGGAGAAGGGATATTGTTATATGATTAGTGAAAAGGGTCTCCTAGATTATGAACAAAAGATACATATATACACAACTACAATATACTGATTCAAATGTAATGTATTGGAAAATTATTAAATCCAATGTGATAAAAACTAATGTAATTTACTAAAGAAGAGCCTAAGGGTAATAAGAAAATACATAAAAGCAATAAAAGAATAGGTGAAAATATTTAATTATCTAGTGTTAGGTTCTTTAATCATATATATAATATTTATCCAATTATTTATTTGATTATAGATCTTATGAGTATTTTATATTTTGTTTATTTCCTAAGAAAATTGGATATTTCCCCAGCACCTTATAAAGGGATTTGTTATTAAAAAAACTATGTGGAAGTCTAATTAAAAAAGGATGTGTCAGGATGTTCCCAATAAGATAAAATAAATTTTTTTATTTAAATTCATTATTATCATACTAATAGTTGACTTAGATACAATCCCTATTATATTCTGGGATTCAAAATATGATGTAAAAATTTATTCCTTGGAGAATGAAATTATGATTCATGATTAAGATGAAGAATTACATATCTTAATAAATAGAATTTAAAATCTTTATTATGTATAGATCCAAACCCAATATAAATTCTGAATGAAACTCAATAAGAATAAAAGAAAACAAAATTAGTATATGGAGAATGTAATATTTGAAATTGAGATTGAACCTACTGTATATGATAGAATTTAAGTATTTTTTAATGATATAATGAAATCTTCAAGATATTGATGTTGATATTCCATTGATTTGATCGCTAATGAATGATGAATTTATAAGAATCTCGGTATAAAGTACAACATAGATTTAGTGGATTTAAAGAGAAAAATATAGGAGTATTGTGATAATGGATTAATTCAACAATTTTTTCCCCTAGGTGATCACCTTTTTTCATTACAAATAAAATTGATGGTTGCAAGATGCAATGTATTTATTATATTGAAATTAATTCCATTAAAATAAATTATTAGTATGTTATTCATTTTATTAATGATTTATGAAAACAACATCACGAATGTATTATATTTTTAAAATAATTAACATCATTCTTGGTATCAAGAATTTTGAGTAAAAAAGAGGACATTTAAAAGAAAACATTCTTGCTGAATAATAGACAATATGAGTTTACTATAATTCCATTGGTATTGACTTATGAACCATATATTTTTATGAATATAATGATCATATTAGTTATGTAATATCTTGATGTTTTTTTGAGGAATTCTTTGATGATATAATGTTGTATTTTATGATCACTGAGGACATAGACAATCACTTTCAGATCATTCTTGACACTCTTGGAAGGAAATATTTTTATGGGAAATTCATTAAGTGTGATTTCTATTATTTGGATGATAATTTTCTAGATATATTTTCTCAATGGATGTTATCTAATTTGATCCTATGAAGATAATGAAATTTAGAGAATTAATTACACCAATGATCATATATAATGTATGTAGTTTAACTGTTTTGGAATGTTTCTATGGGGGGTTTGTTCATTATTTTACCAATTAGATTACTCATTAACCGGGATACTTATAAGGGGGTTATGTTTGTTGGGATAGAGTAATGTGAAGTATGATTTGAAGTATATAACATAATATTATTAAATGATCCAATTTGGACTCTACCATTAAGAAATGATGGATTAGTGATATATAGTGATTCATAAAATAAGTCACCTAGTTGTGTCATCATGAAAAATTATTACATTCTTCCATATGCATCTAGGAAGTTTGATAGTCATGAACCGAAATATCAAACCCATTATCTTGAGATATAGGTTACATTATTTTCAATAAATATTTTGAGACATTTTATTTATGGTGAGATATGTGAGGTATACATAGATCATACGATACTGTAATACATTTACACAATGAAATAGGTGAAAATGAGACAATTTAAATGGATTGATATAATCATGGACTATTATTTATAAATACATTACCAACCAATGATGTAAAATAATTTACATTTTCTTTGACATGGAAGGATCATGGGGTTATGACCCAAATGATTATTTAGAGGGATCATATGTTCATGGATCAATGTAAATAGGCATATATGACTTATGAATATTGGGGAGACATCAATCAATGTTCAAATTATTTTGAAGGAAAAATTATTAGAAAAAATTATGTTCCCAGTATTCTGATGAGAATTATCAATGTAAAATTAGAGATTAATATCATAGAAATTATGAAGTGTTAATTTGTAATGAAGTATTCCTAAAATTTGGAATGGGAATATGTGTTCCATTTTCACCTAAGATAAAAACTGAATTGTTGGATGATTTCATTGTCATTAATTTTCGTATACTCTATAGTAACATTTATATGAATAGAAATTTGAGACAATATTTTTTGTCAGATAACATGATGTAAGAAATTACTAACAAGGTGTCAAGATGGTTCATTTGTGAATCGGTGAGTTTGATATAGATCATCTTAGAGGATTTTTAAATCCACTTACTATGCCGATGTGAAAATTGGTTGACATCACAAAGAAATTTTTCATATGAATAACAGAGACTCTTATAAAAAATGATGAAACATAGGTTATTAACTGTCATCTTACAAAATCATCACATTTCTTATATATTTTTCAATATTTAAAACCTAAGAGCCTCACAATGCACTGTATTAATGAATACATATGAAATCGTGGATTTCCATTTTTTTTGAGTGTGACCACGATCTATAATTTATATCAAAATTCATGAAGGTTATTTCAAAGGATCTCCATACTCATATTCATTTGAGCACCACCTTCAATCCTCGAAATGATGGACAGTTCTAAAAGATAATTTGGGCTTTGGAATTAATGTTGAGTTCATTATCACATGACATTAATGGTTGTAGTATATGTATTTATATTTATTATAGGTTTAATATGATAATAATTTTATTTAATGTTTTCATATTGTTACAAATAAAGAGTTATATAGAATGAGATGTATTACTCCAACGCGTTGTTATGAAGTTGGTGAAAGAAAATTGGAAGGATCTGAACATTTTAAAGGAAAAATAATATTGGTGAAGATTATTCACGATCATATTATAGCATAAAAATATTGGGATGTGAGATATTCTAATAAAAGGTTGAAATATTTTGAATTTCATGTGGGAAATAATGTTTTCACGAGATTATATCCATGATAGGGTTTCACAAGGTTCAGTAAAAAGTGATAATGATCCCCGGGTAAATTTAAAATTTTAGAATTTTGGATAGAATTACAGATCATTATTATTGATTGAAAATAATATAGATCCACTCAAAAGTATGTAATTTCTTTCCTATATCATCAATAAGTACTTACATGGTAGACCCAATTAATTTTCACCCCAACAAGAAATACAACTCGACCCAAGTCTATCATACATTGAAGAGCCTATAAAGATTCATTATAATAGAGATAAAGTATCGAGGATTCATAAAACATTAATTCTAACTGTACATTGGTGAAATAATAAAATGAAATAAGAAAAATAACTACTAGAGTATGTTATGAATATGAACAAACCTTGTTTAGAACATTATATCCTTGAAAATGATGAGGATGTAATTTTTATAATATGGAAGAATGTGACACATGAGCCTCAATTAACAAAGGGGAACAATATAATTTAATTAAACTAAAAAAATTACATTTTAATATATAATGGAAGAAAAAAATTTATTTTATATGTTAAATATATATATTGATCTTGTTCAAAATAATCCTATAACAAATACTTGAATATTCCTATTGAAATAAGAACATACAAGTAATCAAAAGTGTATTATACATCTATTATGAATATATTTTATAATATTATATAATAATATGTAAAATTGAAAAAAAATTAACAAAAAATTTAATAAAAAAAATATAATTATATTTAGAGAAAAAAAAGAATTATTTTTCAAAATACTATTTATTAAAAAATCTATTTTGGATTAAAAACCCACAATTTATATCGATTATGATTAATTAAGATAATATTTAGTGATGATTGACGCAGAATAAAAAAGGGATAATATTTCAAAATTTATTATTTTATGTCCATTTATTAATGATTACATGTTATATTATTCATATAATATTTTCATAATTTTCAAAAATTAATTCTATGAAAACTAATTTTTCGACTTGTTTTTTATGATTATTTATTATTAAATTTGTCTACTTCAATGAGTTGAATTTGTTAAGTTGGATTAAATTTTCAGAATTTATAAAATTAATATTAGATATAATGTGAAAAAATATTTGGTCATAATAAATATAAAAATAATTTAAAATTATTAACACTAGTTAGGGATAAAAAACAGTTTCATGGGGGGTAACCAATATATAAGGGTCTATTTTCCAATTAAGAATTTTCAAATATAATTAATATTACATATATAAACATTATAATATTCCACATTAAAATATAAGGACCTTTTGATGTATTTAACTCAATAATTATATTATCATTTTGGATTCTTTTTTGACATATCCATATGACATGCAAAAATAATCTCGTCCCCTCTTACAAATGTGAATCAATTCACGCAAATCATCACACATCTTATGAAATATATCCCCCAAAAAATGAATAATATTTTCCAAAAATAACTAATCTACATTATATTGTGTTTTATCATCCCCAAATACAAACCCTACCGTTCTATAAAAGAGATCCAATAACGGTTCCTCTATGTGAAAGGCTATTTTCTCCACTAGTCTATATCTTTTATACTACCACTTATACCCTCTTAAATTATTTCATGACCAACCAAATATAATAAAAAATTATGTACTATATAATAAAATCTTATTATTTTAATTTAATAATATTTATCTGTATCCCCCTTGTAAAGTGGGAAACAAAGTCATCGCTCATATATACGGTGAACAACCACCTCACCATCTGATGTTATTTTTTTCAATAACTGACACAGATGGATATCCATAATGATTGAAATAATTAATATATAGTTTATATATGAAATGAAATTAATTATGGAAACTGGATATATCATCTAATTCATTATCCTTTCATCCCTTAAAGAAATTATATTTTCATGTTTGTGTGTGTATGGTCTATCATATCCATGAAGTGAAGCGATTTATTTTTCATGTCCAGATGTCATGAGTGATTATAAAAAATTATCTTTTAAATATATATTATAATTATAATATTAACTTTATTCTTTAGATGATGTAAAAATATCTGAAATACATCCACTATATCATTTGAAAAAAACATTCATGAGAAAAACAAGGTATTAATCACATAAAACAACAGTATTAATGAAATATTATTAACGATCATCTGATGATTTGTTATAAAAAGATAATACTTGATTTTAGAAATATTAATATGGGTCATGAATAAATTAATAATAGTATAAAAAAATTATATTGGATATAAAATCATATTCATTTACTCAGAAGTATGAGCTAAAGGACATCATATCAATTTACACTCTATTGAGATATATTTCTTATTATGAACCTATTCACGTTTATGTGGTCAATATAAAACTACATTGGAGTAATTAACATATAAATCATTTTATCATTGTTACTAATGTGGCAAAAATCTATTGTATAATCCCACCTTATTTTGGGATTTCCATTACATTCATTGAATGTATCTTATTATCTATCATTTATAAGCTCCAATAACATTCTGATCTTCCTGATATTTAAGGATTTTTTACTTTTCATTATAAATATTGATCTTATTGGTACATTAATCATGAAACTAAATGTTTCAAAAAAAATTAATGATCTATTTCAATTTAAATCATATATTTACTTCTCTATTCATATGTTTTAAATTAATTTTATAAAAGTAATTTTTGTTGATGAAATGATTTAATAATGTCATTTTAAGGTAATCATTGAAATTTAAGGTTTTTTAAAGGAATATAACTTTTTTTTATAAATGGAATTTTTCAATAAAAGTGAAAAATAAATAATCGTATATTGTATTATGAAAAAAACATCCTCTCTAACCCAACTATTTTACAAAATATCGAATCTCCAAATCATTTTAAATGGTTTTTAATTTTTTTATTAAATCAGAATATAGTATCTCAATTTCATTAAATTTACTCTCCCAATGCACATGATTTTATTTCAAAACCATATAGTCTTAATGATTTGGTGATCCCCTATCATATATTAAATATATTTTTAGGTTAGTAACATTATGTTGATACAATTAATTTTTGGTGATCATTATCACTAGACATTAAATTTATATAAGATATACAAATTCTATGTATCAGGTATACGATTATTTATTAATCAATATTACATTTATTGTATATAGTGTTTAATTCGATGTTGTTTTGGAACAAATGATGAAATATTGGAAAATTTGTATCCTTTTCTAAATTATGATATATTGCTATATGGATTATTATTCATGAATTAAATCAATTATTAGATATATGTGGAATGATTTTGACATGTTTTCATTGGTGGCACCCAAATTTATATAACCACATTATATATTAAATGGTCACACAAGAAAAATATCTTTGAAAATTTTAATGGGTTTTTACCCATAGTTTTAGACTATCGTTTCATATAGTCCAGATTGTTTAAATATCAAGATGATTATGATAATGATGATCAATATTAATCATTTATTTCATTAAGACTTTATTTACTATTAACCATGACATTATTTTCTTGATATTATAATTTAAAAAAATCAACTTATTGTTTCAATGGAATGATTATTAGGTTGTTTTACTTTTCTATACTGATTATAACATATATAATCCTGATAGAGATGTTTTGGATTAAATTTAATTAGGTATCAGTTATTTACAATGACATATTGTTAATGGTGTATTTATTCATGTTATAATTAGTTTTAAATAACCCTTAATGATCATTTTAAGAAAAAAATATTTTGTTCTCATTACCAATGATTTTAAATATAATTATTTTCATGAGGTTACATATTATTAAGATTTTCTACTATAATGATTTATATTTTATCCCCAATGATAAATCTTTAAATCATATATATCTATTTCTCCAAAACTAATAAAATAATCGGTTATTAAATATTTTAGCCATTTTATATATGTAAATGAAATAAATTATACAAAAAATTTGAGTTACTAGAGTCGTTTTTTTACACTAGAAGGATTAATTTGGTGATATTATCAAAAAGTTTTCATCCCTTTTATAAATGTGGTGAGGGGAATATTTATAATTTCATGATATAAATAAAAAATAAAAACCTTTCTTGATGTAAAAATTGATCCAAAAGGATAATATTAAAATATAATATGTGGTTCTGTTGAATTTAATTCAACAAATAAAAGTTTCATAGTTTTGGAATGAATATTTTCTCGTATCTTTTTTTTTAACACTTCGTTAACCCTTATGAAAAAAATAGTGAAATTAAATTTTGTACCACATTTTCTGTTAATAAATATATCATAAAATGCGAAAAACCAATAAAGTGATCCTGCTGATTTATAAAACTATATACAATTTCTTTGGATGATTTAAATTTTTTTATTAATTCTAAAATTATTTCATAAATGTTATTTTTGTTAAAAAAATTCATTAATGTCACTATTAACATTATTCATTTAATTTGACTTTAAATACACCATGACAATAGTGGAATTCAAATTGAATAATTTGAAATTCCCTTAATATTATTGTAGATCATTGAATATTAGAATCTTTATCTCAGTCAAATTATATAACGTTTAATTTTATTAATGATTTATATATTATTTCTATAAAAGTTTATTATTAACTGCATTATCGTTACAAAATTTTTAATGTAATTATTCTTGTACTAAAAATTTTAAATAAATATCCATGAAAAATAAATAATAAAATTTATGTAAAATTATTATTTATAGAATGATATATCATATAATCATCCCTATATTAGAAATATTAAATTTATTAAAATCGATAGTTTATCCTTTTTGTCCTTATATTCCAAAAATTTCATAATGGTCATAATCCTGTCATAATTTAAAAAATGTTATATATTTTATTTTTTATTTATTATGTATGAAAAAAACTAATCTAAAAAATTAATTTATGTTAAAGGTTCATTTTATATACCATTTCTATTTTTTTAAAAAAAATATCATGATTGATCCTTTTGCATGGTATCAAATTTAAAAATGTTATTATTCATAATGTTAAAAAAATTGACATATTAACCAAATATGGAGGCCCCTAATTAGAAATATGTAATTATATTTTTAGGATTAAATTTTTTGACGTGTGCTAAATTAAATTTATTATAAATGAGTAAAACATAAAAAATATTATTTTGACAAAAACACATTTTTATATTTAAAAATATACTAATAGAAAAATAAGGTAAAATATGATTAAAAATTAGGTTAATTATATTATATATAAATAAATATTAATTATTTTAATTTGGGAAATGATGCAAAACATAATTATTGTTTTTAATGAAAAAATGATAGTTTATGAAGAATTAGTACCTTTCAAATGTATGGAAAAATCAATCATTTCTGAAAAACAAAAACATCATCCAATGATATTTATAATATTATTTTTTTAAGCCTGATCCTATTATGTAATATAAAACATCTAAAACTTTTATTAATTATTTATAAATATTTCCTCAATATATAATAAACCGTTTAAAAATAACGTTATTTTTGAAGCTTGTAATGGATTTAGTAAAAGCCTAGTTCTTCTATAATAAAATGTAATAAATAAATTTACAATGAGAAATAAAAATTATATATATCTATTAATTTATTTAATAGTATGCATAAACACTAAATATCAGGGATATGAAATAATTGTAATATTTAAATAATAATATTTTTATGTTAATTAATGATCAGTTGGGTGTACATTGTAAAAAAAATGAACAAAATGTTCTTTTAAAATCCGTGGTGTTATAATCTTACCCCATTAATTAATTTAATCCCTCATATTTTAAATTTTTATAGGTAATAAAAGTTTCTATATTTGTAAATTTCATTGATGAAAACCCACATTATAATTTTCTTAATAAATCTTCTTCGTAAAAAGAGGAAATGATAGATATGAAAGAAATGAGAAAACCATGTTTAGAAATTTGAGAACATAAGCGGGAAGTGAAATTATAGAAATTTATATGAAAATTAATTCCGATTCATTCATAGACGTTGGTAGAGATCACATTCTATAGAATATTATGAGAAAAAAATTGATGAACTAGTGGGGGGTTGGGGTTAAAAGACCAAAATATTCATTGGAATTTATGTTTATAGGATAAGAGTTTTAAATTAAGATAAACATCCAATAATTGAGGAATTTATTTCAAAAGTATACTATGAACATAATAAGAAACACTTACTTGAAAAATATAATTTTTTAAAATTTACCAATTTACATCATTACATAATTTGATTCTCCAATGGATTAGTATTCGATATGAATATTTTATGCCAAAATAACTGAAATAAGCTTATGAAATTTAAAAAAATATCAATATATTCCATATGAGTTAATTTATTATAAGAAATTGGTTTTTAAAAGTTATGATAATTATCAAAATTAATAAACCATGAAATGTTATATTTAATTCGAAAAAAAATTTAGAATAACAACTAATGTTTTATAAATACCACTTCATTAAAAATTATTCACACTAATTAACTAAAAACATCAAAACATTAATTAATATTTTATCTTAAATGGTAATATCACAACATTCATATTAGATCTAGAATATTTTCATTGACTTCTTGTGAATAAATTTTTTCATGAAAAGCAACATGTCAAACCTAAAGGATTTATATATCTCAACATAATGAAACATCTCTAAAATTTCATTAATCAACATGATGAATCACTATAAAATATTTTAATATGTGGGTTCATTAAAATAAAATGAATATAATATTCAAACTAAAACGAAATGAAATCCTCAACATAACCAGATATTTATTTAAAAATATAATTGTGTCAATGAATATCTTTTAAAAAATCAATATTTATCTATATAAAACTATATAGAATTACATAATTGACATTAAATCATATTATACACCATCCACAAAGGGGTTTTTAGACTAAAATAGAGTATCTTTTTAAATACATAGTGAAAATATTAAATCAATTCAATATACAATCATTAAAAGGATGGTGTGTGGTTCACCCAATTAAAATTCAATAATCCTTAAACATATATACCAATATTAGTATCCTTAACTTTTCAGATAACCTTGCATGATAACATACATGATTCCAAAAATTAATACAATTGTTATTCATCCAATTTGTCCAAACAATATTTAATATATTCTATAAATTAAAAAATGAGATACACAACATCAAAGATAACCCATATCACTTTTTCACAATTTAATAAATTTTGAGGTCATAAATATTATACTTGCAATATCAATCATGTTATTAACCCAACTAAACATATGTTAACAATTTTTAAATTTGAAACGCCTTTAGATGTTTCATGATCTAAAATAGAATGTATATAATAAAAAAGTAATTACTCTAACTTCATAGGTCTCTCATTGATCTATGAGTTAACCCACAGATTAAATAATTATCTTCTATAAAGCCCATATTTATCATACATAAGAAAATTTACAATAATGGTAAATTTTTATGATCTTCATTTCCTTTAATAGATATATTTTTTTAGAAACTAAATGCTCACGTAGAAAAAATTATATTTTTCTTCTGAGACCTTTAGAAAAACACTTACTCATATATTCTATACATATAGGTGGCTGAATCACATTTCCTCCAGAGTCTCCACTACATGATTACTCATTGAAGCCTATCAGTTTTTTCTTTAATGAGTAATATATTTTGTTGGTTTATTGTTTTAATTAGTTTATATTGATAAATAATTATGGTTAATCACAAGAAATGTCATTCCATATCCAATTTCATATTTTTCCTCTTTAGGAATATCAATCCATTATCCATCAACATAATCCCGAACCCTACTAGTTGAGACAATTGACATAAAACCAAAAAACCATAATGTTTATAATAGTAATCATAGTCATAAGTTATGAAAAAAACATTCATATAATGTCAAAATCATGAAATCTACCTTTAAATCTATTAAATCATAGATTTAATTAAGAATATCCCTGACCATTAAAAAATCAATTAGATATTTTCCCATAATTATATTTAATCAAAGGGTTCTTACAAAGTTTATGTCCTCATAGTTTCAAAGGTGTCACTAACCCTTTCTTTGATTCCAAAAATAGTGACCCATGATTTTCATAAATTCATATTAAATCCTATTAGATGAATATTCCTTAAATATCATAGTGACCATTGCTAGAATTTTTAGGTCTTGTATCATTGGATACTTTTATACATAAATAGATGGTTCATAATAGTATCCACACATGATTATTTATTATAATTATCCATATTCGACATATCATTCCATAAAAAATTCTTCATAAGCTTGTTAAATGAATCATTAGAAAGGTTTGGATCGTAATCTCAAAAATCATATAAAAGTTAGATATCCGGGATCTCATGAGAACTACATGATAATAATTTTTTGAGAACATGTTTATAAATTTAAAATCCATAACATGAATATCATATATCATAAGAACTATTCATGGAAAAAAATCATGAATGATCATAAAATAAGAATCATAATGAAACTAATAAATTTGGAATATGAGATAATAATATTAGTATATGATAGAGAATTATATCATATAAATATTCATATTGATTCATTTATTTTAAATGAAATGATTCACTAATAGGAATATTAGATTTTATTTGGTTCACTATAAAAACTACCATTGTAATCTAGGATCACATCGAGTACTATCAAAGTGGAATGAGTCCCTTACCAAAATGGGTTCACTCACCATTCTTGTCCTATTTGATATCATAATATTTCTATATTTACTCCATTAATTGGATTGATGCATAATTACTTATCCCACACATCCATTGTTGGAATGTTACTATCATCCTTGTTTTGTAATATAACCAACATCATTGGTTATAAAATAAACAGCATCCATTTTATAAAAAAACCTTTATAAACTAAAAAAAATATGATTTTTCAAGTTATTATAAAAACATTATCATATCATCACAATATATTCAACGTAATGAAAAGTGTGTACAAAAAATTTTCATTAATTCGTCATAGAATATCTTAGGAAAAAGTAAAGATTTCATAAACATCTCATCGACATAAAAATTAACTATTAATTAAAAGAGTAAAAATAGTATTTTGGGATCATATCCATAGTAAAAACTTATTATCTACCAAGCATGTTATCATTAATGTAATTTCTATTTAAACATCACTTAAATATTTATTTAGTAAAATAACCATTCCATTATGAAATTCAATTTAAAAGTAAAATTATTTCTAAAATAAAATATAAATTATATATATTTAAAAGAACCCCATAAACAAGTAAAGTAAACATAAAAATAGTTATTAATCATGAATTTTGTAAATTGTATTCATTATGTATATGGTAGATGATAATATTTCCAATTAATTTCATTATAAAAAAATAAATAATTAACACATTTATAAAATGGAAAGATGAATCTATTCATACCATTTTGTAAAAACTAAAACATTTGTAAAACAGAATTTATGAAATCAAAAGATAGTATTATTGACATTATAGATTTTTTTTGAAAAATATTGTTATGGATGAAATTCTTTTTATCTAATAGTGAAATGAGGTTGATTTTCCTTAAAACATATTTTTTAGTATTCATATTTTTTTAGTGTGGATAATTAATGGAAAAAATTTATTTTCTAGAAATAAATAGTAGATAGTAAAATTAAAATGGATTCTTTTAATATGATAATATCAATTAACCTAATGTAAATTCCAACATAGAAAATATAGATTATAATAAGATTAAAATTTAAATCCCTTAACACATTGATAATATTTCAATATTATGCCCCAAGAATTAAATAACCTTATAAAAATATGTAAATCACCCCAACATTAATAATAATAACCATAAAATATATTATATGGTAGTATATAAATCACATAAAATAATTAATTATTTATTTTTGAATTTATTACATGGAAACAAAAGATATACCAAATTAAATTATATTATATAAGATTTACATTATATTCTTTGGAACCTCATATAATTTGAATGATCCCCTTTGGATATACTTTTATGGATACTATGTTTTGAATTTCAGAAATAACAAAATTTTCATAATGCTTATATGTATGATTAGATAAGATTTTGGGAGGTTATAGTCATTCTATAAGAAGTAATGAAGGTTATAGAAGATAAATGAGGATTTACATGTGACAACTGAGTGAAGGGGAACTTTTGGAATTTATAAAATCATTTAGTAAATATAAATTAATGTTTTTATTCAAATGCACTACAATTGATGATGGGTCCAGTATCAACGACTGAACAAATGTTTTGATTTTCTTTACTGTAGGTTCAGGGTCAGAACTACAATAATGTCTAATTATTATTTTTTTATAGTGTAAATGATGGAGATTTATGGTCATGATAATTGATTCTGGTGGGATATTCTTGTCGATGAACTGATGTGCCAAGGGGTACTTTTTCTGAAATGATGAATGTGAGGATGAACGTGGCTTGTTTGAAGGGGGTTTTAATTTGTGGTGGGACGATGGTTATTGGTTTATCATTCTATATAAGTGGTGGTGACATAGATGATATTATCAATCAGGGGGCATGGTTTGAGGTTACGTTTAGTTCATGTTTCCAACACATGAGGTGATTCAGTGGTGATGGGATTGATATTTGGATCTTCTTTAATTTCAAATTTGATATCTATGGTAGATTCCTCTTTTTTTTTGGGGGGGGGGTTTGGCTCTAGTTGATTGTAATGTTATAACATTACCATAATATATCAATTTTAAAATAAAAAAAATAAAAATCTAGATTTATAATTAGATCGATTTTAATTACACTAAAGGGTTAATGAAGACATAATAAAAGTAATATAAACACATAAATAAAATGTTAAATATGTTTACAACCACTTATCATTCATTTGGATGAATATAATTTTTTCTAAAAAATTTCATGATTTAATAAAGTATTTTTTGTATTAAATATCATTAATTGAATTTCTAACAGTTATAATTTATGTAGACTTTCAATAAAAAAACATTCCTAGAATTCGAATATAATGCTTTCAAAAACTCCCAAATATGAAATATATATCTATAACATTCTTTAAAAACATTAAACCATTAATGTTATATCACAGTTAATATTTTCAAATTCATTTTTTATTTTTAAAGATAATTAATAATTATAGCATCCCTATTATGTAAGCTTTTAAGATAATTATATTTTGATGAATAATTAAAAATAAGTTACAATGATTAAATTATTTAAATTTAATATAGTAATTATATATAATTGAACATATAATCATTCATATATTAAAAATATTATATTTATTAAAACAAATAGATTGGTATTTTTGGATGTATATTCACATTTAAATAATTAAGTTCAAAATCATGTAGAAATGGAATTATAAAGCCATTAATTATGCTTTTGGATTATTATTTGTGGCGTATGATCATAATTTTATTTTTGAAAATTGTTATGGCCATTTTAATTCAGTATTATACTTTTATCCTTACTTTCGGCTTTTTGGTTTAACTTGGTAATGATGTAAGTAATGTTACTATTCAAAATGTCCAAAAAATGTTCATATTTAGTAAATCAAGATTACCCTAATTCCTAATGAGGGATATATTTTCCATGATTATATTTCTGGAGGAGGAATAAATTAATTTTAATATAATTGTATAATGTGTAAAATGTGTCTTCATTCACAAAAACTATACATATACCAAAATCAAGTATAATGATGATTTGAATCAATTTAACTAGATTTTATGTGGATTAATAATTATTACGTAACATTGAGATCAAATTTTACCCATATTGACTATTTTAAATTGAATTAATAAGGTATTTTAAGAAAATTGATATTTTTCATCATTCATCGAAAAATCAATATTTTTTAGAAATTTACACTAAATTCACTGAATGATAATTTTGATATGGAGATTTCAAAAATGATATCTTTTTTATTAAAAAGAATAATAAATATTTATAAATTTCTATTAATTTGTATTCTATAATAGATTGAAAATAGTTCTGATTAAAAAGTGTTTTTTGTGATTACAGATGAGTTAATAAAAATTTAGGGCTTATTTCCAAATCATTAATAAATTAGTTTATACCATGTGGAAACTTCATTATATTATATTAATTTAGTTATTCCAATTCATATGTTCTTATTTAATTTCATATTTATAAGTCATATATTTAAATAATTATATCCCATGGTTCACATAGGACCATTGTTGTGTATCTGGTACTGTATCGAGTATAGTGGTATTTAATACCTAAATGTGTAATAATATACCAGAATTTTTTGAAACAACTAGGAGGATATACGATGTACCATGTATCTAGGATTTGTTTTCTATTTCCTAGTATGAAATGGGTAGTGAAAAATGTTTTTCATGGGGTTTGGATGTAAAGACCTATAAAATTCAAGGATTTTTTTTCTTAATTTTCTTGGAAATTGTACAAGAACGCAGTTTCTGACGGCACCAAATTCCGAGGCCCGGTGTGCCCGAAATCATTTTCTGAAGTTTGGCTTGGGTACGTTCAGTAAACAAATGAGTGGGTTTTTCTAACTTTTGAACCGGTGCTCGGAATTGAATTCCGAGGGCACCTATGGAATCGCGGTGCCCATTTTTTCTTAGAAACACCTTTTCCGGAGTTGCATTTTCTCGGGTGTCGTTTTAAGTTTTTGGGTTAAGTAAAGGAATAAAATATAAATGGTGCGACCAATTTTTATTTTACATAATGCTGCTTAACCTATGATAAGTGATTGGAGTGAGACCCACAATATCCTACCCACAAGGTAGGATATTTTTGAGGTGGGACCCACATGCGCCCCACCGTTTCTTTCACCTTTTCAATCCCCTCCTTTAATTATGTAATGCACCTGCACCACCCTTTTTAATGAAGTAATGCCTTGCGTTTATTCTGGATAATAAACACCTCATTAATTTGGCGGTTAAAACTCCTTAATTAATTCATTTAATTGATTGTTTCAATTTTTTATTTTCAAAGGCGTTGGCTTGAGCATTAATTAAATAAGACAACTCTTATTTTATTAAGGGTCGGTTGTGCAAGAGGGATTGGGGAGAATTCTCTCAATCCATGAAGTTCTTCCTCCTCGATGAAGAACACAAAGAACACTGACCTTCGACAAAGGTCGACAAGAACGCCAGATCCTCGGAGATCAACGATGCGACTCTGAAGAATCCTTTCTCCGCGACGCGACGATTCCCCTTCCGCGATGCCTTCTTCCACGACGTGCAATTACGCGACGAATCCCCTCTCAACGAATTTGATGTGGTATGGGTTTATTTTATTTGGTTGTTCGTGATTACTTCTGTCGCCTTCTTCATTAAAATTGATCCGCCTAATATCGCAATAACGGGTGGAGGTCGGACCGCACGAACACGATAGACCCTCCTCCCCCGTGTTGGTTGATTTTGTTGCAGCACGTGTACGGCGACGCGGTGCCGAGCACCGCATGGGAAATATTAAAGAAAGGGGTAGAAGAGCAGCGCCATCGTGCCACGCCATTGAAGACGAACCAAAGACACGGCGCCGTCGCACTACACCGGACGGACCAATGCCGTGGCCTTAGGCCGCGACGGAGCAGGCACCGACGGCCGGTTCCGGCCCGCCGGCGTCAGAGCAGGGGGACCGACCAGCGCCAGTCCCAAGGCCGCAGTAGGCGGCTGGCCAGTGCGGGCCAGCCGGTCAGGGGTAAATGTCGGGGGTCGTAACCCCCGGCTGGCCAGCAGGAGCGGCACCCCCGTGCGGGGGCCGCAGTTTCTGAACGCGGGGGGCAGCGCCCCCCCCCCCCCCCCCCTCTTCACCGCTCGGCGGTTAAGGCCGAGCCGCTGGCAGCGCCATCGTGTCGGGCTAGGTTACCCAAGCCGGGCTGGGCCATGCCCAAGTGGGCCAGACCTGGACCCGTTTCGGGTCGACCTAGTTCGGGCCGACCAGGGGGGTACTGGGCCGGGTTGGACTGGGCCCGAACCCCCTCATTCTGGACCTCTCACTGTCGTTTTCCCATAACATGGGCTACGAACCTCCGATCGACACACCGTCAGTTGTGATGCGACCATTGGATCGAGACGGTAGTTTCGGTTTATTACACGTAAGGTTACAGAGAACATTGGATTCATCCAGGTTGGTTCATACACGAAACCAACCGGGCCCTCGGAGCGGAAACGCTTATAACTTGAGCTCCGGACGTCCGAATGACCTGCCGTCGACTTTGTTGGATTCCACTTAGTGAGACAGACCTTTTGGATAACTCCGCTCGATGTTTGGGCGTAGTTGGAGTACGTTCAGGTTGGTTTAGACTTAAACAGCAAACGGGACCCTGGCACAAAAAGGCCAATAACTCTCAGACCGGGCGTCCGATCAACGCGCCATCTATCGCGTTGAGTTCCTTTTGAAGATACGGAACTTTTGTATACATCAACTTTGGACTATGTGTCATTTGATGTATCATCCCCTTGGCTCGTGAATCGAACCCTCCGGAACGAGCTTGCTATGTGTGGGAACCCTAGAGCTGGCTGCGACTGTGATGACGTTGACAACTGTACCGAAATCCTCCGGGGATTCAATGGAAATGACTACAGCACTCAGCGATCCTAGGTGGATCAGTGCTACCGATCTTGTGTGGGTCGGATCTTGTGTGCGTCAGCGCTCAGCAGTCCTGTTTGGGCCAGTGCCTACAGATCCTGTGTGGTTCCGATTCTGTGTGGGTCATTGCGGGGGTTAGTTACCTATAGATCCTTTGTGGGTCATTTCGGGGGTTAGTACCTATCGATCATGTGTAGGTCCGACAGCTTAGATGAATCAGTTGCTACATCTGATCATCTATATCGTCTTACGAAAAAATTATACCTGTGTGAGCTGAATCTTGACTTTCAATCATTATCATCGATAAGATTGACTTGATATCCTGTGTGGATTACGTTAGGCTTTCTTGTGTGGATTGGGTTGTGATTTCCCGTGTGGATTGGGTTGTTCTTGAGCTCGGATGTTAGAGACGATCGAGGATTGATGACTTAGGTATATTTATGGGCATACACCTAAGTAGTGTCAGATGTTACTTCATGATGGTATCTTTCCTTTGTTGATTATTCTTTGTGTATTCTGGGAGACCATCAGTGGTCTCGGGGTCCCTACTGAGTAGATTATACTCACCCCTACACGAGCTATGCCCGCACTATGTTGTGTTGGTTGCAGACGACAGACAGCGTTGATCGTGGTTGGGGCTTGTAGAGTAGGTCGGTACGTGGAGGTGGACCACTGGGCGGGACGTACTCAGAGCGGACGGCTAGACCCGAGGAGCTATGGAGGCTATCTCAAACCACCCTTCAGGTGGGACTTCCAGTGCACGGGTCGAGGTTGTGGATGTACTTTTCAGTTGTTGTACTCCATTTTTCAGTTGTACTTTACTTTCAGTTTGAGTTTATATTCTCGACCACTTACTTTTCCGCACTTACTGTTGTACCCAGTTTTTACATAGTATTTACTTCTGCTAGCTTTCTATGTGGTGCTTGTTTACTTTACAAAGGAAATGACTTCCATTTTTTACCAGGAATTACGCCTTGGTGCTAGTCGCTAGCCCTTGGCCTATGGAAGGCTGGCTTGGGGTAGTCACGGCACGGGACCCGAGGGCGGGTCGGGACAAATTGGAATCAGAGGAGTTCGGTTCTACTGCAGAACTCGTGACTCTGATCTTTTTCTATGTGAAGAAATAATGTTAAGAGTATTGATTGTGGTTATTAGTCCAGGGAGTCCAGTGTTGGTGTGGCGGCCGACGTATCCGTACACTAGGACACTGACTTCGGATTTCCAACTTAATGCACGAAAACATTGATTGCATGTGTGTTTCATGTTTTCTTTGTGATTACTTTGTGTCAGCTCACCAGGTATACTGTTTGACCGTGGTGCACCTGATTCCTTTCAGGATGGCCCCACGACAGCATCTATCTAGGGTTCCGAGCATTGTGTGTGACGACAGCCCACCGAGCGACGAGGCCTTGGTATAGGGCCATTTGACAGTAGAGGCACCGACGGTACCTCTACCCGCCGAGCCACTGATGCTTCCATCCCCAGCCACTGACGATGCACGTCGCCTTAGTGCACTACACGAGTTTCAGCGTCAGTGACCACCAAGGATCTGCGGGGAGACAGACCCTTAGGCAGCCGAGGATTGGCTGGAGGCAGTTGTATGAGTTTTCAGGTTAGTGAGGACACCAGCGGACCACATGGTGATCCTTGCAGCGAGCCTCCTACATGAGACAGCAGGAAGATGGCAGAGTTTGATGCCCCAGGTGCACGATGAGGAATCTCTCCTCTGGACAGATATTGAGAGCCTCTTCTGCTCGGAGTTCGTCCCAGCCACCCTCCGTGCGGGGCGCATCCAGGAGCATCTACAGCTGTGGCATGGAAGCTTGACCGTTGCCCAGTACTCGGAAAGATTTATAGACCTCTCGTGCTATTCGACGGACATGGTACAAGTCCCATTCGTCTGGGCCCAGATCTTCGAGCCGGGATTGAGGCATGTGATCAGGGCATCATTGATCTCCCTCAGCATTCCGACACTAGAAGTGGTACTGGAGCGAGCCCTTCTCATCGAGAGCTTCATTGCTAAGCCTACATCAGCAGCGAGACCTACCACAGGGCGGCACGTAGCAGAGTCTTCTGTAGCAGGTAGTCGATGGATGGCACATGGGTCCAGGCATACCAGACCCTCAGGAAGACGACCTCAGGACACTGGCTCAGAGGTCCGGGGCACTCAGCACGGAGCCTGTCTTTCGAGAGGCAGACAGAGCTACGCATGAGGCAGGAAGGGCCACATGGCTTCTGACTGCCCGACCCGCCGTGCATAGGAGCAGTAGACGGTTGTGGGACCACCCGGGCAGAGGTAGAGGGTCGACTGTGGCGGTCTGCAGGGAGCAGGAGGATGAGGCAGAGGAGCTGGCTGAGCAGCCGGTGGTGGGCGACGCTTCGAGGCTCTACCACCACCATCACCAGGAGGTCCACCCCGACCACAGGGAGCTGGTGGGAAGAGACAAGAATAGCTCCAGGCAGCGGAGGACTACGACCACGACATGCTCGAAATGATTAGAGGTACTATCTGTATCTATTACACCCTTGCTCCAATTCTTATAGACACATGTGCAAGTCATTCATTCATAGCCAGTTCCCTTGTTCGGAGATCGGGGATTTTGAAGGAGTCGTTGGCTCGATCCTTATGGATAGGGACTCTTATGGGAGCAGACTCAACGATTACGCACTAGTTCCGGCAGTGTGAGATTACTCTAGTAGGAGAGAGCTTCGGCAAGGATCTTCTTGTAGCGGCGTTGAGGCCTTATGACGTCATCTTGGGGATGGATTGGTTATCTACAGTCCATGCTCAGATCGACTGTATTAGGCGCAAGGTGCGGTGTGTACGCACCGACGGGAGTAGGTTCATCTTCACCGGTGAGAAAGGAGACTTCACAGCACAGGATGGACTCTCGCAGAGTAGAGGACATCCCAACACCCATCAGTTGGGTAGCCTCATATTTGGAGCAGTTGACCTGCGGAGTCCTGGTTTTCCTGTAGTGGTGGATCAGTATGCGGACGTTTTCCCTAATGAAGTTCCAGGACAACCTCCTCGCAGAGAGGTAGAATTTTATATTGATCTGTACCTTGGGACAACCCTGATATCCACCCCAGCATATCATATGGCTACCACCGAGCTTTGAGAGCTACGGGTATAGTTGGAGGACTTGCAGGGAAAGGGATTCATTTGACCTAGTGTTTCACCCTGGGCTTCCCCGATATTGATTGCCAAGAAGTCGGAAGGGAGCTTGCGACTTTGTGTCGACTATCGTTTCCTGAACCAGGAGATAGTGAGGAACAAGTATCCGCTACCGAGGATTGATGACCTCTTCGATCAGCTCAAGGGAGCACGGTGGTTCTCAAAGATAGACCTCGGGTCGGGCTATCATCAGCTCAGAGTTCGGGATAATGACATGTAGAAGATGACCTTCAGGTGTCGGTATGGCCACTATGAGTTCATGGTTATGCCCTTTGGCGTGGACAATGCTCTAGCAGTGTTCATGGGCCTCATGAACAGGATCATTCAGCCATACCTCAATTGATTTGTTTTGGTCTTCATCGATGACATTTTGATATACTAGACGACTGAGGAGGAGCACACCTACCACTTATGGGTTATACTAGACACACTCTGAGCGCACCAGCTTTTTGGAAAGCTCTCGAAGTGTTAGTTCTGGATACGTGAGGTCCACTTCTTAGGGCACGTCATCTCTGAGGTAGGATTTTCGGTGGATCCTGCGAAGATCGAGGCAGTGCTAGCTTCGGAGCCACCTAGGAGCGTGACGGAGGTGCGAAGTTTCTTGGGACTAGCTAGGTACTATCTGAGATTTGTGCCAAACTTCTCTAGAGTTTCAGAACCACTCTCAGCTTTGAAGAAGAAGGGGAAACCCTTTGTGTCATCAGATAGATGTCAGCAGAGGTTCCAGAAGCAGAGACAGAGATTGACCAGTGCGCCTATCTTGAGGTTGTCGGAGGAGGGAGTAGGGTACGTAGATTAATGTGATGCATCAGGGACCGGACTCGGATGTGTCCTGATGCAGGAGCGGGCAGTGATCATCTACGGATCACGTCAGTAGAGGTAGCATGAGCAGAACTACACTACCAATGACTTGGAGTTAGCAGTAGTGGTATTTGTTCTGAATATGTGGCAACACTATCTAATGGGCAAGCACCTTACAGTATATTCTAACCATCATAGTCTCAGGTACATATTCTCGCAGAAGGCCCTGAACTTGAGACAACGGTAATGGTTCGAGTTACTCCAGTACAATGAATTTAATATGGTCTATACTCCTGGAAAGGGGAATGTAGTAGCTGATGCACTCAGTAGGAGGACAAGCATTCAGCTACATGGGGAGGCGACATAGCATCTAGCCGCTTTGCAGATATCCTTCGTTGTTAGAAATGGACCAGCCTTTCTTCAGTCACTCATAGTCACTCCTCCAGTACTGTAGCAAGTCAGAGAGGCACAGCGTGGGGATGATGACTATAAGACGTGGCATGCGCAGATATCCTCAGGACAGGCACCTGATGGATTCTCCGTGGGAGTGGAGAACGATGTCTTTTTCAGAGGACATACCATGGTACTACCTGCTTTACAAGAGGAGGTACTGAGAGATTTTCACACTTCCCCTTTGGCGGTACATCCTGGAGTGGCGAAGATGTACCAGGATCTCAGACAACAACACTAGTGGCCAGGAATGAAGAAGGCTGTGGCAGAGTTCGTTTCTCGATACCTCACCTGCCAGCAGGTGAAGGCAAGGCACCAGGTACCAACAGGCTTGGTATAGCCCTTGGAGGTCACGGAGTGGACGTGGGATGGCATATCTGTGGACTTCATGACTGGACTTCCACGCAATTCCAAAGGTGATGACTCCATTTGGGTGATTGTCGACCGACTCACCAAGTCTCCCCACTTCTTACCCATCAGAGAGTAGGGCTCAGTGGAGAGCATGAGACATCTCTACGTACAAGAGTTTGTACGGCTTCATGGTGTGCCATCATCTATCGCCTCCGATCGAGATGCTCAATTTACTTCCCGGCTCTGGAAGGGGTTGCAGGAGGCGTTTGGGACGCAGCTACGTCTGAGCACCGCCTTTCACCCTCTGACGGATGGTCATACGGAGAGGACCATTCAGACTCTCGAGGACATGCTCCGCACATGTGTCCTCGACATTAGTCGTAGCTAGGAGGACCACTTACCCTTGGTGGAGTTCGCGTACAACAATAGCTACCACTCCACCCTCGGGATGACACTATACAAGGCGTTGTACGACTGACTTTGCAGATCACCGCTGTGCTGGACACACCAAGGGGAGTCAGCACTTGTGGGACTAGAGATGGTCCAGTTCAAGACGGAGAAAGTCCAAGTCATCCAGTAGGGGATGAGGACATATTAGAGCCGGCAGAAGTCTTATGCTGACAGGAGGTGGAGGCCAATGGAGTTCGAGGATAGTGACCACGTCTTCTTGTGGGTCTCACCTCGACGTGGATTACGGAGATTTGGACAAGGTGGGAAGTTGTCTCCATGCTTCATCGGACCATTCCAGGTCCTCAGCAGGATTGTAGAGGAGGCTTATCGCCTGGCTCTACCACCTCAGTTGCACCGGGTTCAAGACGTCTTCCACGTATCCAAGCTGAGAAGATATGTGCATGACCCGATGCATATCATTGACCATGGATAGATGGACGTTGATAATGTGGCGACGTTTGCAGTGGTCCCGATGTAGATCGAGGTTCTACAGGAGTGGGTCCTACGTGGAAGATCGATTCCTCTAGTGCATGTCAGATGCCAGCACTTGAGCCTCCAGGAGAGAACTTGGTAGCGGGAGGCTCAGATGTGTGCTCAGTACCGACATTTGTTTCCCTAGATTATGATGTATCTTTATGGGGATGTAAAACCCGGAGGTGGGAGTGATGTAAATACCCATAAAATTCAAGTAAATTTATTTTCTTAATTTTCTTGGGAATTTTACAAGAACGCAGTTTCTGACGGCACCTGATTCCGAGGGCTGGTGTGCCCGGAATAATATTCCGAAGTTTGGCTCGGGTACATTCATTGAACGAACGATAGGGTTTTTCTAACTTTTGAACTGTTGCTCAGAATCGAATTCTGAGGGCACTGATGGAATCGCAGCGCCAGTTTTTGCTTAGAAATACCTTTTCCGAAGTTGCGTTTTCTCGGGTGTGGTTTTAAGTTTTTGGGTTAATTTAATAAATAAAATTAAAATGGTGCGACCAATTTTTATTTTACTTAAAGCTGATGAACCTAAGATAAGTGATTGGAGTGGGACCCACAATATCCTACCCACAAGGTAGGATATTTGTGAGGTGGGACCCACACGAGCCCCACCGTTTCATTCACCTTTTTCACCCCCTCCTTTAATTAAGTAACGCACCTGCACCCCCCTTTTTAATGAAGTCAACCCTTGCGTTTATTCTGGATAATAAATTCCTCATTAATTGGGTGGTTAAAACTCCTCAATTAATTCATTTAATTGATTGTTTCAATTTTTTATTTTCAAAGGTGTTGGCTTGAGCATTAATAAAATAAGAGAACTCTTATTTTTTTAAGGGTTGGTTGTGCAAGAGGGATTTGGGAGAATTCTCTAAAGCCGTGATGTTCTTCCTCCTCGATGAAGAACGTGAAGAACGCGATGAACGCCGACCTACGCCTAAGGTCGACAAGAACGCCATATCCTCGGAGATCGACGACGTGATGCCGAAAAATCCTTTCTCCGTGACCCGACGATTCCCCTTCCGCGACACCTTCTTCTGCAACGTGCAATACCGTGACGAATCCCCGCTCAATGAATCCGATGAGGTATGGGTTTATTTTAGTTGGCTGTTCGTGATTACTTCTGTCGCCTTCTTCATTCAGTTTGAGACACCTAATATCGCAATAACGGGAGGAGGTCGGACCGCACCAACACAGCCGACACTCCTCCCCCTTGTTGGTTTGATTTTGTTGCGGCACGTGTAAGGCGGCGTAGTGTAGAGCACCGCGTGGGAAATATTAAAGAAAGGGGAAGAAGTGTAGCGCCGTCACTCCGCGCCGTTGAAGATGACCAATGATGCGGGGACGTCGGGCCGTGTCGGACAGAGCAAGGCCACGACCTTAGGCCGTGGTGGAGCAGGCACTGACGGTCGGTTCTAGGCCATCGGCGTCAGAGCAGGGGGACTGGCTAGCGCCAATCCCGTGGCGGCAGCAGCTGGCCGGCCGGTGCGGACCGTCCGGTCAGGGGGAAACGCCGGGGGTCGTAACCCTCGGCTGGCCAGCAGGAGCGGCCCCCTGTGCAGGGGTCGCAGTTTCTCAACGTGGGGGACAGCGCCCCCCCCCCCCCCCCTTCACCGCTCGGTTGTTACGGCCGAGCCGCCTGGCCGCGCCAGCCGGGCCGGGCCGTGCCCTAGCGGGCAGGACCAGGACCTGGTTCTGGTCACCCCGGTTCGGGCCGACCCAGGGGGTACAGGGCCAGGTCGGACCGGGCCCGAACCCCCTAGTTCTGGACCTCTCGCGGTCTTTTGAATATAACATGGGCTGCAGAACTCCGATCGACACACCATCAGCTGAGATGAGATCCTTGGATCGGGACGGTCGTTTCGGTATATTACACACAAGGTTTCATATAACTTTGGGTTCAGCCGGGTTGGTTCGTACACGAAACCAACCGGGCCCTCGGAGCAGAAACACTTATAACATGAGCTCCAGACGTCCAAATGAAGTTCCGTCGGCTTTTTTGGATTCCTCTTAGTGATAAGGACCTTTTGGATTACTCCGCATGAGGTTTGGGTGTAGTTGGAGTATGGTTGGGTTTGTTTTGATGTAGAAACCAACTGGGCCCCTGAGACGAAAAAGCTAATAACTCTCATACTGGGCGTCTGATCTTCGCGCCGTCTATCTCGTTGAGTTCCTGTTGAAGATACAGAACTTTTGGATACATCAACTCCAGACTATGTGTCAGTTGATGTATCATCCCCTTGGCTTGTGGAGCGGACCCTTTCGAACGAGCTTGCTGTGTGCGGGAACCCTAGAGCCGGCTGCGACTACGACGACGATGAAGACTGTACCGAAATCCTCTGTGGATTCGACGGCGATGACTACAGCACTCAGTTATCCTACGTGGATCAGTGCTACCGATCCTGTGTGGGTCAGATCATGTGTAGGTCATCCCTCATCGGTCCTATGTGGGCCAGCGCCTACAGATCCTGTGTGGGTCCAATATTGTGTGGGTCATTGCGGGCGTTAGTTACCTATCGATCCTTTGTGGGTCATTGTGGGGGTTAATACCTATCGATCGTGTGTGTGTCTGACGCCTTAGATGAATTAGTGGCAACATATAATCATCTCTATCATATTACGAAGAAGTATACCTTTGTAAGATGAATCTTAATATTCAATCCTTATCTTCGATAAGATTGACTTGATATCCTATTTGGATTATGTTATGCTTTCTTGTGTGGATTGGGATGTGATTTCCTGTGTGGACTGGGTTGTACTTGAGCTTGGATGTTGGAGCCGATCGAGAATTGATGACTTCGGTATATGTATGGGCATATGCCTAAGTAGTGTCGGATGTTACATCGTGATTGTATCTTTCCATTGTGGATTATCCTTTGTGGAATTCTGGGAGACCTTCGGGGGTCTCAGAGTCCCTACTCAGTAGCTTATACTCACCCCTGCATGGGTTATACCCGCACTACGTTGTGTTGGTTGAAGACGACAGACATCATTGATCGTGGTTGGGGCTTGAGGAGCAGGTCAGTACCTGGAGGTGGACTACTGGGCGGGACGTACTCGGAGTGCACGGCTAGACCCGAGGAGCTGTGGAGGCTATCTATACCCACCCTTTAGGTGGGACTTCAAGTGGATGGCTCGAGGCTACGGCTTTACTTTTTAGTTATTGTACTCCCTTTTTCAGTTGAACTTTACTTTCAGTTTGGGTTTGTATTCTGGCCCACTTACTTTTCTGCACTTACTTTTGTACCTAGGTTTTACTTAGTATTTACTTCTGCTTGCTTGATATGTGGTGCTTGTTTACTTTACAAAGGCAATGCATTCCCTTTCTTACCGGGAATTATGCCTTGGTGTTAGTCGCCAACCCCTTGCCTATGGAAGGCGGGCATGGGGTAGTCACCGTACGGGACCCGAGAGGATGGGTCATGGCATTGGTATAATAGTAGGTAAAGTCTAAGCATCATGTTCCGAGTAGTTTATAGTCATCCCTCAATGTTCTAATTTTAAAATGGTTTGTCATGATGATCCGATTCATCACATGTTTACAGATATATCAGAAAAGTTGTATTACCATCTTATTAATCATGGATTGAGTGACAAAATCGACTCACATCCAGGTGGTCAATTAATCATGTATCGTGTATGTCTTGGAAATGATGTATATGGACAAGTTTAGGGAGATTCATATGGATTTCATGTACATTATCTCACATCTAGATACTCATTTTTCCTAATGAGGCTAGAGATCGTTTCAACAAGATTTTTGCACTCATTTGTACCTCATCACTACCCTCCACCCTCATACATATGAGAGGAAAGAGAATATTATCCAAACATTTGATGAAATAGTTTGGGTGGCCATCTTAAACATAAATCTATGTCAGAAAAATCACATTAAATTAGTAATGTTTTCTTAAAATAAAAACTACCAATCTACCATTAACATGTACCAATATTATATTTTTATTGAAATTTTCACTATATTTTTTTCTCCATGGTTGTTTAGTCATTAGTTCTTAGTCCTGATGTGGTTCACATAAAAATAATGAATTACCATTTTCACGGGGGGATAAAAAATCCCCTAATTGGGGAAATTGTAATGATAATCGCATGAGGTGTCCCTTTATGTTCTATATAACAGTACCTGAAACCTTATAAGATTCACCTCAATGTGGGTATAATTTGCTTACGATTAGGAGTATGTTCTTCCCCAATTTTTTTGGAAGGATGTAGTTGTTGGTGTTTTCTTTGAGGTGGAATAAAAATTATTATGGCCACAATGATAAGATAAAATTAATGATGTTTTCAACATTTCTCAGCTCTGTTAGTATCATCAATATAACTCTAATTTCATTTAATAGATAAAGATAGATATAGATGTTGATTCAGCATTCATCGAGCAGGTAGTAGTGATATTAAATCATTCTATTGAAGTTATATGTTGATGGACCATTCCTATGGATCATGCATTGTGGTTGCATGGTGACTTGTTGAGAATACTTGGGATATTTATTCATAGATTCATTCACATAAAATGGAGTTATTTATCTTTTTATCTTGTTTCCATACCCTATTACTGTTATGATTAACTCCTTCTCTTTTATGATATGTTATTTTCATTGATGTTTTTGTTTGAAAATGCTAATTATACCAGAAGTGGAGAAAATATATTTCTTAATTAAGATGCACTACTGGAAAAATACCCTATACCAACGGTTTGGAACCGTTGGTATAGGCCTTTAAACCCTTGGTATAGGCTATACCAACGGTTTGGAGGACCGTTGGCAAGTAAGCCGTGAAAATAGGTCTATACCAACGGTTTTGGGAAACCCGTTGGTATAGACCTATACCAACGGTTCTCAAAACCATTCGTATATGTATTTCAAAAAAAAAATTCGGTGGGATTTGATCCCAGGACCTATAGTTTATAATTGAATGACTTTACCACTTACCTAACATGACTTTTGTGAACATAATTTCATAAATATATATATGTATTGTTATAATAATTTTAAATTTTGATTTATATAATGTTCTCAGTAAAAAGATTCGATTAAAAATCGAAGGACCTATACCAACGGTTTTTGACAAATCATTGGTTTAGGGGGGACCTCTACCAACGGTTTGGCCAAAACGTTGGTATAGGGTCTCTATAATGGACCTATACCAACGGTTTGGCCAAAACCGTTGGTATAGGTCCTATAGGTCCCACCCTATACCTACGGTTTGCCCAAAACCGTTGGTATAGGTCCATATAAGTGTCCTATACCAACAGTTTTGGCCAAACCGTTGGTATAGGTCCTAATTAATGAACTATACCAACGGTTTGGCCAAAACCGTTGGTAAAAGTAGTATTTCCGGTAGTGATGAGTAATACAATGAAACATTTTAAAACCCAATGTGTGATTAATTCCCACCCATAGTAGATAATATATTAATATAGATGATATAATTCCATTATTTATGTTCTTGTATCCATGGGGTATGACGGTTTTGATGATTGATGAATTGGGGTTTGTGATGTTTGAGATGCTAGATATAATAGTTATAGAAAAATCATGCTACATTTGTTTGGTAAATTGTTGTGGAAATATGTTTATTGGGTATTATTAGTTAAAATTTTAATATGGGATTCATGTATTTGGTTGGTTTTAGTGTTCATTTGTATCCTTATATTTTTTAATTATATCATAGGATGGTTTAAAAATCCTATTTATCTATTCATTTTTCATTTTTGGTTTTTATTCATGAGGGTTGGAATACTTTGAGAGGAATATGATATAAAAAAATGGATCTAATAACCTATTACAATGTTTGATTTCTATTATTTGATGTCATCATTGTATGTCCTGATTACCTTCGAGGGAGAAAAGATTATATTTGATTATGGAATGAGGATTTGGTTTTTGTGTTATGGTAGTTCATGCCAATTTTAGTACATATGCTATCTAGAGTGGCTCTACAGTTTTCCATTATTTCTTCAGTGTTGTGGAGGCGTTTGATGTGTTATGAAGTATATGATGGGTGAATATGGTGGTTATATTTATTTCATGATAGTTTCTCTTCAGATGTAGGTTTTTTCATATCCCCCTTTCATACGTAGGTGTATTATTGTCTAGTGGTCTTGAAAATTAATTGTTCTCTTCTCTTTTTTAAATCATATCATCTCAAAAAATTCCATTTTTCCAATGGATTTCTAGACTTCCATACTAATCCATGGTATATTACCTTTTCCCTGTAGTCTTATTTTTTAGAAATACAATATTGTTGTTTTGTATGTTTCTTCATAGTCATTTGTTATTTTCAGATATGATATAAATTTGAAAAACCACTAATACCCCTAGTAAACAACCAAAATTCATCTCAGTTTTTTATAGACCCATGTGTGTCCCAAGGAGATCCATAATCTCCTATTTAGTTTCATTCAACTATGTACTATGGATATCAATCCCAAAATTATTTAATGTATTTTTGGAAGAAAATATTTGTGGGATGTTGTGTTTAGGGTTATATATTTGTTTCTATTCATCATGGTTTTTGGTGTTTATATCCCTCTTGTCCTAACCTCTTGTTTCTATTATATAATCTCTATTTGAGTTATTGGATCAATTATATAGCAAGAATTTTTAACTTTCTATAGATTTTATGATCTCATTAACTTTTTGATGATAGTTCAATCGAATCCAATATTGATAATATATGTTTTAAATCTAAATTTTTGGGGATGTGGAATAAAATAATATTCATTATATTTTTTTATTTTTTTGATATTTTTTTCTATATGAATGATACCTTTTTAAAAAACATGTTTAATGAAGATTTGATTTCATGGTTATACAGAAAATTGTTCCATTATAGAGTGGTTTTTTTAATTATAAATTTGAATGACTAATCGTATTTATATGAAAAGATAAATTGATTTCCACTAGAAATTATGTCTTGTGTTGGAATTCCCATCAAAAGTAAAGTGAACTATGATGAGAATAAAATTTATAAATTTGAAATAATTTAAGTGAAAATTTCATGTTTGGGAGTGATGTGCTGGGATTCTATGATAAACTTTTTTCATTATATGTTCCTATTATGAGGAGGAGGTTCCCATGGTTTTGAAATAATGGATTTTTTGTTATTGTTGGAATTTGAAGGTGGAGTGATTATATTGATGTTATGTGTTATTCTAATTTCAAGTGTAGTAATGGAAGTACTTTTAAATTATGAATTTAAATGTGATGGGTTGAATTGGATAAGGATTTCCTGAAATAATATAGTGATTTTGGTAAAATGTGGGGGTGATTAAATGTGAAATAAAAGGGTTGGAAAAATGGATTTTATAGAAAATAGAAAATATAGAATATTACTTATATTTTAAATGAATATTTAATATGTCTTGTGCATTGTGGATAGTTTCTTTAGTGTTATGAAATTATATTTGGAAATAAAAGAAGAATATTATGGGTAGTTTTGTGGTTCTATTTTTATATTCCAAAATCTATTATTATTAACACATACCTTGAGTTCTTTTGGACATTTATATATATAGTGTATGATCCTTATGAGTTACTTACAAACCACATTCATGAAGACTACTATTTTCAACAAAAAAAATTGATTGTGCTTTTTTCTAATATCCAGGTGATAAGGATATATGAATTGATACAAGATATTCCCAATAATTTCTTTTATAGATTTTACAAATTCATTCTTTCTATAAAATATAGAAGTGAAAAGTTAACTTTTTTCATAATTGTGATATATATTATGATCAGTTTCATGCAAGGTATAATAGGGTATAAAATTTCATGACCTTTATATTCAAGATAACCTACGAGTTTTGGTTATGCCTCTTATATAATGTGATTTATGAGGTGTATGTGGATGAGATTGATGCGATTTTTTGTGATGGAAAATATTATTGTTGGTGAAATGTGATGTGATTTGATGTGATGTCTGATGTTTATTCGAGCATGATATTTTGTGATGTGTTGTGATGAGCTGGTGTGTTCATGAAGGATGTTATATAGAATATATGTGATCACCATGATTTAAAATTATTGGGTGTTGGCGGTTAAAATCAATGAGAAAGTGGTGTAGTGTGTCTTTTAATTATTATCTTTCTTACTTTGTTAATTTTATTGGATATGTTATTTGGTCATCAAGACTTAGTGAGGTTGGTTTTGGATATTTTACCTTTTTAGGTTATATTGGTTCGACTATTTGGTCACTAGTTCATATGTATGGTCTTTTCACATGTTCATGAAATACAGTAGGTATGATCTTACTGGGTAAAGATGTATACAATACATAAATATATTGAAATGATATTCCTCTATCCTGAAGAACATCATGGACCATTATAGAAACTACTAACATGTAATTTTGGAGTTGTTTTAGATTCGTTGCAAGATGAATTTTCTTTTGGTTATTTATTTGGAGACTCTTAATTCTATTTATTTTATACAATCATTATGGATAGTATTGGTGACATTTTATTATAAAATGAAATAGTATCGATTGACCATTGGTATCTTAACACAATATACTAAAATTTTATATTTTTTAATGCATTTTATATGAGATATTGTTTACTGATTTACTAGTCTCCGAATAATGACATACTAGATTTATGATTTTGGTAGTCATTTTCATTATTCTATCATTGTTCGTCGAGGTGTGAACCTATAAGAGGAATGTTCTGTGACATGAATAGAATTATCCTAAACATGCTTCGTAACATAGGGTCACATGGCGTTCAGGGATTCTCATATAGACTACTGGTTTAATCTTGTCATCTTTGGAATTATTCACATCAATCAATAATTCGATTTATAGAGACTAATCAAGTATACATAGTGATTTCACTGTGTAAAATTCATACCACATATGTATTACATGATTTTAATAACTGGATCATCTGAATCCCTTATGGGCATCCCCAAAGACAGGAAAATGTCTCCAAATCCACATTATCTTCTTCATAGTATAGGAATCCAGAAATATATAGTTATGTAATGAATAAATTTGTTAAATTAGAATCAAGGGTAGGGGTAGGTTGAATTAATAAACCAATAAAAATACTCATTTCCTATAAACTAAGAAAATTGGTAATATTTGTTGGATTACACCCACTACCTTCTACACACTTTCCCATACACCCCCATTTAGAAGGTTCAAAAGTCAACATGGTATCTATTTGATACCCTATAGATACCATTGAGGGATTTCTAGCCTCCTGGAATGTCATGTATTTATGAAAAACTTAATCCCATCCACTTTCCATTATGTTATTGGATATCCCGAATAGGTGAATTGCCATCAACAATCCATGTTATATTAGAGTCATTCTATGATAAAACACTTCACACCTATAATGAGAGATTTATTAGGGAATCCATATTAGGGACACTGATTATATTTCATGTATTCTCTAATAGGTTACATGGAACTATTCCCCAAGCTATTGAGTATTTTGAAAACACTTATAGGGGTCTCAAATAGTATGTCCCACAATAGTCATATTCCTTTATCTGTTTATGGAAATAAATTTCCATAATATCTCAATATACCAATATCATATTCCAGAGATCCTCAAATAATGAACAATGTCTCAATATAATTATCTAAATGGGAAAACTCTCAATATGTACTTCTTTATAGTCAATTTCAAGATCTAGGATAAAGAATCTTTAAAACCCCTAGAAGGGGAATCACAGGAAGAGTACACTATGTCTACCATGGGTATATGGTGTGCACTCCAAAATCTCGACCCTGATCATGTACATTTACATGTAGTGGGTAGAACTATGGTATGTCCATGTTTTTCTTACCCACCATGTCCCCATCACACTATTTTTCTAGAAAATTGCATATCCAATCCTCTAAATTACCACAAATCATATTGTAAAAGTATTAAACGTCACATTATTAGAAATATTCAATCATCCATAAACACGAAGAGAAATTATTTAGTTTATTTAAAACAATACATTTTTTATTGAAATTTATGATGGGGAAACCAATATGATCCTATTTAAATTACCGTTATCCATAAAATAACAATTGATAAAATCCACTATGGGTCCCCAATAAACCAATAATAAATTAAAAACAAAACATGTTATTCAAATTGATCAAGGAGAAAAAATAATAAATAATGTACAACTCATAATAAAAACACCAAATCATTGGGTATAAATAATTGTCAAACATCCATTTTACCTGAATTTGGTCCTGATAAATGTCAAGGATGTAGTCTATTGGTGACCCAATCCTACTACTTTTTTTTATTTAGTTGTTGCAAACAAGAGGGAAAAACCCCTCCTATCATGAATATAAGGATTGGTGGGAGGTGTAGAATAATAATATCATAATTTAGTTCATTTGATTAATTTAATTTTAAAAAACCATTTAATCACTAAACATGAGCCTTGAAAAATAAAATAGGTTTATACCAAGAAAAAGACTGCTTCCCAATTTAGACTCATCGATAGAGTTAGAATATCAATTTAAAAAATATTTCACATCATATCATTATATTAACATGTTAAAATATTGGATATTTTATTAATTAAATATTATACATTATTTTAAAATTTTAATTTCTATTATTGAAATGAATATCAAATCATAGGCTAAAAAACTGTTTTGGGACTATCTGTGGGGTGAAATTATTTATCCTACATCATTTGGTTGGGGATAATTACTATGTTTACCCTATTTGAGACCCAACATTTTTCAAACAAAATCCACTATACATTCATATATAATGGTGTAGTATTTATATCCTCCACACCATAACACCTCTCATCATGTAGAAGTCTCCAGGGATTTCTAGTTCATAAATATACCACTCTGAGTCATTTGCTTTTTAAATAAGTAATTATATTATATATATGAATGAATATTGATTTTAATCTATAAATATACAATCATTGGGTGTAAAATACATCAATGATAAAGAAACAACTTAATACCATCAGAAAAAGACTATTAATTTTTTTGACTAAAACAGTCCTTCCAGAGATATAAAAACAACACTAATAATTAATCACCCACTTCATATTTCTACCCACTATAGAACTAAACACAACATGCCTAATTCTAATCCATGACTCTCGCAACATCATAAATACCTATCAATATAAATCTGTAGAATTCGACAGACTCATCCAATGTAGCTCCCATTACATCATTAACCCTACCTGCATATGATATATATCATCCTAAGTGGAATGATTATCTAATAAATTATAACATACATATCACTATGGAACAGAATAAAATTCTCAATCACCACAATGAACATCCCATCCATCATAATACATAGTGAATGTATTGTTCATGCTCACTATAACCATATAATAATTTTTAATCAACAATTATTTTCACATTATTGAATCATTGAAATCAAACAGAGGGTATCAATATAAAACCAATTCTTTATGGTGGATGTACCCTCAAATTCACCACAATTCACTCCAAAATATAAAACATCTCATATAAATCCTTAGTTTAATCTAATTATTTGTCCTATATGACCCTTTTTTCATTACTCATAAATAAAACATGTCATATCCCATATGAAACTTTTGGCCATCAGCTCATAAATGATTATCATAGATTGCTATTTAAAAAACATCACTTTTAACTGATGTGATAATTTCCTAAATCTCATTTGTATATTAATGAGTATACACTATAGTACAACCTGGTCAATAGAACATGACTCATGGTCATATTTGTATGAAATCATATAACTATGAAAATGAAGAACTAGTGAATGATGATCTCATCTACCAAGAGTACACTTAGTATCCCTCTTTAACATTATTAAATGCACCTAAGTGATAACCAAGACCATTAAAACCACTATTTTGTAGCGCATAAAAATAAAAAATATATATCCATGATTTCCGCACATTGCTAATATGCATCCAATTTCAATATGGCCCGGAACCTGAATATGGAATCCCATTGATTTTAGTCTAGGTTACACAATAATCAAAGTGCACCACATTCCATAGATTGAAAAATCAAATAAATTTTCTTAATAAATCCAAATGTATCCATCATTCCTAATTTTTATGGTCGATATAATATTTTATGAAATGATATCAAACCCATGTCATCTTCCCATGCCATTATTCCCTTAATTCTCCAAACATATCCTCATATAATCCCTCTAATGGGTTTGTTTAAATATTGCAAGCCATCATTCCATCAAATTCTATATAGAATGAAATGACATTCTGGTCTTCCACAAACTCTATAATGTAAAGTATATAATTTTTCCATAGGTCACATTATATTCTCCACACTCCTATAACAATAATCCATGAAAACAAACATTCCATAACATCCAATGTATGGTCTCTATCATATAAGAAAAACATCAAATGAAGAATATTTCAGCCCACTATCCATTTATTCTACTAAAAAATACACCTATATGAATACTACCTTGAGTATTGAACTATCATCGATCATCACTACCATATCCAATAAATTTATCATAAGTGACAGTAACTGAGAAAAAATTAAATAAAACTCATTTAATCACAATTAGATTCTAATTTATAAGAAAAGAAAACATATATATTGTTACTGGAACTTCTAATACATTAACATAAATGAATGCCTCCCCAAATGTAACCAGTTATAAGGATTATTGTTCTTTTATAACCATTTGTATTCAGTGAAAATAATATACCCCCAAAATTTAATCATCATCATATCTATCATTCATTTTATCAAAGATATCATACCATTATTAACAAAAATTATACCTGTGGGTGAAAGTGAGTGTAATTCCAGAAACTACATATATTGGAAAGCACGATATTAGTATTTGGTGACATTTGAAACCACTACACCACTAACAAGTAATATTATGACACATTAATGAACATATGCATTCAGGATCCTACATACCTAATCATGATGCATTTAATGACCCAAACCTTTATTAATAAAAATTAACCTTAATATAATAAAAAGTGTTATTAGGTAAAATGGTTATATAAAACATATCCACTTCTTTATTTTTATTTTTTTTGAATTTTAAAATACCATTTAAAATTTTTACCATTCATAATATATCTATTTAAAAATTATCACATGATTACTATAAATATAGGTCTTTAACAAATCAACTTTTCATAGACAACGATAGTGATGGCCTCATCCATTAGAATTTATCCATACGAAGACCATTTGTCGTATCTTGAAAAGGAGGTAGTGTCATTGGGCTTCGCTCTGGACCAAGCCAACATGGAGCTTCAACATGTTTATCTTGAATGGAATAACATACGGAAGAAGTAGAAGTTAATAGTAACTACCACCCAATCGATTTTATCCGAGATTCCCCAATAGTTTTTCGGTATCACACACCTTACCCTTAGGACTTATTCAGGTGTTATAAGGGGTTAGGTAATGAGACCTTAGGATTATGATTACGTGCATTATTTTTTGTATAAATAATATACATTCATTTTATTATAGTGAATTTATAAATGTTTTTTACAACATAATTATTATTTTTAGACAATATTTATATTCAATTAAGTAATCAATTTTAATGAATTTATTAATTTTTGAATAAAATATTATTTTAATACAATATTATTACAAAATTTCTTTTTATTAAATATAAACGATCTTATAAATTTTATGAATTCAATTGTAATTCTTATTAAGGTTTGAAAACTGTTTTTATCAAAACCAATGAAATTTTAATAAAAGTTAGTTTTTATTTTAAACTTTAAAATTAACATATTAAAAAAATAATTTAGATAAGATGCATATTATTTTGGGAATCAGGATGTCAAAATTATCCAATGGTTATTTTTTCATTTTTTAGGAAAAAATATTTTGGGTAAAAATTTAATACCGTTTAAATATATAATGTGATTTAAGACATCATAATGACCCAATATAGATTTAATAAAATAAAATAAAATGGATTTTTCGGCCAATAAATGTTTTACCTTTAAAAAAAATGTGATTTTGTTATTTTAATTTTACAATTCCTTAGTGGACCCTCTAAGTCTTATAAAACATTTTATCATTTTAAATTTATTTTCTTGAGAGTTTGACTAACCTCTAAATAAAAAAGCCTATTATTTTAATAACTTCAGCCATTGGAATCATAATATATTTTTTACACTTCAGTTTGGAAAAACCCATGGAGAGAATCCATTGGATGGTTTGTGGTTTTGATTAGTGTAGTGAGTAGTGTCAAAAACCAAATTAATAATGAATTACCTCCCTTTCCTATTTAAACCCACTCAATCTCCCATTCCACTTCAATCAAAACATTTGATGCTTGACAAAACCCTACCCTACTCTCTCTAGAATCATACATAGGCACTCCATGATCCCAGTAATCCTCTCACAAGCCTCTCATAATCATTTTAGAACACACTTCCATATAAGGTATTTCTTCCTTTATCATTTTTCGTTAAGTTTCATTATGTAGTTATACACTTTTAATATCAATTAAAAATTCTGGGGTATGAATTTTCACCTCCCCAATAATCCCTCCCTATGTTTTAATGACTAGAGACATCTTTATCTCTCATTAATTCCTCCCATGTACACCCCATACCATAACGAAATTCTGAAACCAATTTTTCTCTCTTCATTTACATTAATGAAATTATATTATATTTTGTATCTATATTCGATTACATGTGATGGAATATTATTTTCCATGACCCCCTTATTTTCCAATTCATGTATAACTAATTAGATACCCATTTTGCACTCATCAAATCCATTTTATGACTTCTATTTGATGTTTTTATGCTGTCAATGTTTCACAGAAATTCCCCATTCCAAAATCATCATGTAGTGAAAACTATACCCATATCCTTATCATGTGTATTCAACATTCTGATAATGTACTATTTATTTGGGGAATTAAAATTATTTATTCCATATCTCTTATTTATGGAATAAATTATGGAATTTAATGAATCCATATTGTATGTTGTATGTTGCAAACATATGCATGAAATGGTATGATTATGAATGGTGCGTCCTGATAGCGCTCCAATGCATTTGTTAAAGATTAGTATCATGATACATCAAGTTCAATGAGGGATTAATAATGGAAATTGATGTAAAATGAGAATTTACTTATTATCTATGGGCAATGAACCTTATATCTTGCTAATATCATGTTAAATTTTGTTTCCACATTTCCATGTCATGATAATCATGTTATATCATGAATTTCTGTTCATGTTTATCTTATTATAAATTGATATACCTATTTCCTTACATGAATTGTGTTTTTCATTTAATTTCATTTTTACTCCCTTACTGGTATTTACTACTCACACTTGTCTTATTCATGTCTTCAGGTTGTCCCATGCAATTCTAAGTAAGAAATGAATGTTGTCGTCATGTAAATTTTTTTTTCATTAATGTTGTTATGTTTTATGTTCTATCTTGTTATGTAATGTTACTAATTTTCCACGAAACTATACCTCTTGATACTCAAGGTTTCTTATGTGAATTTTTATGTAATAAGTCTTGATTAATAGTGTAATAAAGTGTAGGGTTGTTATAATGCATGAGATGCATGTTTCCCTTATAGGCTATGAGAAAAATCAAATAACTAGATTATTTCAAAATGTAAAAGAGAAAGAATAGAATAATAAAATAATAATTCTCAAATAAAATGTGTGTTATAGGAGATATAAATCCTATAAATTTATCATGTTAAATTATTAAAATCAATCTCATCCTTGGAAAAAATACTTCTTACCAGAAAAAATGATCATGATGTAGATGATCAATATCCATCATAGATTTTTAAACATTAGTATCTCTTCGAAACCATATCAAAAAAATAATTAAACAAAATAAAACACATATAAAAACATTTTCTATCATTCCATACTGGTGGTCAATCAACAGGTTTTCTAAAAAAGGGCCACATCATCCCAGGAGAGCCTCCCCATACAAAAATGAATTCCGACTAGCTTCATGGGTATATGGTAAGACCAGTGGAGACTATAACACCATATTAGAGATCAGAAAAAATAACTAAATAAGCATGTAAAATTACATCATCACAAACATATATTAGTTTATGTATAAAAAGACAAAATATAATCATGCTATAATAATTTAGATGATTTTTTTATACGTACTGATAAATGGATAAAATTTAAAACAACTGATCATCCATTAGGATGGTCATGAATACTATATAAAATAATCAAAATAATTTACTAATACTCAACTAAAGACTCTTATTTCTTCCACATACCCAGTCTTTTTGGGCCACACCCTACTCTAACCCAATACAAGGACTTCCCACAATGGCTCTCTTCAACCATGAAATTTTAGGCCACCAACATAACAATTTTCCCATGTGCTCAACATAAACGAAGTCACTTGATATTAAAAACACATAGTTCATTTTTATGAGGTGAGAATTGAATCTCAGTAGGCTCTATCAAATTATTAACCTTAAATTATATGTCATAAGATTATTTTGGGTTAATATGGTAAAATATGTTGATTAATAAATAGAAAAATGCTAAAAACAATCATCAATCCTCAGATCTAAAACCACGATAAGTCAAACCAACATCATCCAGTGTTAGGTTCTCTCTAAATATGTTATGATATAATTCCATAAATAGAAAACCCATGGGAAATTCATTGGAATATATCTTATAAAATTTAGTGTTTATCTGTCAATGTTATATTATCTTGTCATAAAATTCTCAACATCCATATCATAGGCATCATATAAAAATATCCAAAATTTCTATTTTATGCGATCAATGCTAGCTCCTAAGAATCCATGGATATCATTGACGCATATAGAATCTTCCATTTCACCATTGAAAACTGGATAGATCCCTGTAATCCACATTTGGTAAATATAATACCATTAGGAATGGCTATCCAGATCCTACAACTATCCATAGATTCTACCCATCAAAATAATAATCACAATCAATAGGATTTAAATATTGTATCCTAGTCCTTTTAGTCTCACAATTTCCAAGGGAATACCCAAGTGTCCCACTATGCCATATTTATGCATTTTATCTTCAATGGAAATTCATGAAAGGATGATGACCCTAATCCATTCCCCTTTCCCCAACATCCTCATTATTCCAGAACACCTAAATATTCACCAAATACCTAAGGACCACTAGTTCAATTCCACGCTATGAAATCACACACCTCTAATTAATGGTTTCCATGGATCCAGTGATAAAGACACTAATTCCATTCCTCTACATCTTAATTAGGGTTCTTAGTACTATAAGAGGTCATAAAACTGATTTTTCTCAAAACCCCCACTTGTGTCCCAATATTAATATCCCCCATTAATTCTATACTTTATTATTTTCAAGTAAATGGATCTATATCATATCTCTATATCCCTGAATCATCATTCAGAAGACCTAAATTTCACATGAGGGTCTCAATGTCAACCACTATGTAGAAAAATACTATGAATTGATTCTATTATGTAAAATTATACTTTTTGGTTATAAAATAATTCAATACCCTTGATGATGTTACAAAGGATGAGTACATGTTGTGTTATAAAAATTATCAACCCAATCTATGAACTTTTACACAACATCTATATACCCAGGTTCTATCCTTGTCCTACAATGCGAACATGTACCTCATACATGAGGTGTGATTCCATTAACTCAACAACACCACTAAATGACCATAAAATGGGGTGTACTATGATTATGTGGGAAAAAGTAAAAAAATCATAGTCTTCCCCAAATAAAATGAACATATGGAATGCGTTCCTGGAACTATATGTCAGGTGATGTGGTATTCTGATCATGAAAGCGAAATGATCCTCCTAAAATAGTAGTTTTCCAAAAAAATTACCAATGATTCATACTTTAGGTGTAACCAATAGTCCTATAAACAATTAAAATCAATAAAAAATTATATAGGTATCATAGTTAAAAACAATAAAACAAGTCTACCCCAAGGCATAATCATCAATTCTTTATGACTAAATATCCACTCCATAATCATTATACCTTTACTAATGTCAGTCAATTTACAAATAGTCTATTGAATCCTTCTCCCAACCTCAATCCAGGATTTTTTGTCACGCAAAAAGAATAACCCACCCTGATCATATCATTTTTAACATTTAATGGGGGAATAAAAATGATAAAATTAATAATATTTAATTTAATTTAAGCACCCTTTTAAATTCTCACCCCAAGTCTCAAGACCCACTATATGTTTTCACATTTCCAATGAATAACCACACATTATTTACTAAACAGCATTATTGGAATCACATTTTAACACTAAATTATTTTTATATTAGTAAATGAAAAAAATTAATATTTCAGTAATTAAACACTATAAATAAAATTAGTTCATGTACGATATTATTATGTAACTGTGGGGAAATATAACACACTAGGAAAGAGGGGTACATAGCTTATGATATTTGGGCTTCTCAAATTAATCAGTATGAAACAATTATTATGTACATAATTAATATATATCTTCCCAACAGATGTATTAGAATTTTAAAGGAAGATACCTTTGGGATCCATTATTTTATGCTCACTTGATTTCTAATTTGTACTCTTGATTTATAAAAAAATGTTTTTTTGTGTGCAATTAATTATATATTAAATATTCTAAAAAATTTTAATGAAAAATATTTCAACCAAAACCATAAAATATTATAAAAAAATATTTGGAGATTTATATATATTTCCTAGAAATTATCTGAGAGCATCTGAGTGGGTGAAATGACCAATTTACCCCTCAAAATCCCGTAAAACAAAATTGTAAAATTCTCATTGAATTTCACAACATGTAATGTTGTTGGTAAATACAAAAGGATGAATAGATTATAAATATTTATTATAACCATTCCAAAATTAAATTTTACTTCATTGTGTTTGAAATAACCTTGATAAGAATATGATATTGATCAAAGATTGAGGAAAAAAATAATCCAAAAGATAATGTTCAATTTAAGAGGACCATTAAAACCCAAAAAGATATGTTAAGATCTTGCTCAATGGATTTTGATGGAGATTGGGATTATTACCTTACATAAGGAGGGTTATAATAAAATATAACATTACACTCTACCATTCAAATAAAACCATATGAGAAATTTTATTAGAAGAATAGTTAGACTCTAAAATATTGCGATAAATTTGGGGAAAACGATTTTTTGGTTAGATAGTGGTCATGAAATTCAATTGATGATTAAAAAAATTCAATGAAAAAATAAAATATAAAAAATATTTCAAATTAGATATACTAATAATCATCAAGATGATTTAGATTTTGAATTATATGATATGTTATTTCTTCAATTATCACTACAGAAGTGCTATATAAGATTATTTTTTTAAAATTTTTATCCCTAGATGCATTGGCCAATTTAAGATACTGATCATGTCCAAGGAGAATCTTCTCATTTTAGTAAACATTTAAACCTCTCCCATGAGAATTATATTTTCAATTTATAACATTAAATTAACTATATACCTGACGATTCATATGTTACGAACAGATAAGAATTTCAATAACAAAATGATGTCCATTATGAAAAATAATGATTATAAATATTTTATATTTTATATAATGTAATAAAAAACTGTACCACACATCATGTAAAATTTCACATGAAAAATTAAATTACTGGGTATGTAACATGAAAACCTAAAAATTAAATGAGGTAGAAAAACCTTCCTTTTTTCATCAATGAATCAAAATTTCAAAGGCAAAATATTTTTAAGATGGGTGATCATGTAAAACATCACGATATTAAAAGATATTATCTTATAAATAAATACATTGTTAAATATATTTTGACACAAAAAACATCATACTAAAATGACCAACGAATCATTTAATTTTGGTAGAATATTGGAAGAAAAATTTTATACAATATGGTATAACTTAAAGAACTATAATATATAAAATTTCTAAAGGAATGTGCCTACAATTAAATAAAAACAAAAAAGGATGAGATTCTCATCATTATGATCTGTATTGATGATAAAATTCCAATAAATAAAAGCTCCATGACCTAAAAAAAGCTTTTGTTTCTTACATTTAAATTTAATATTGAACGCACCAATAAAATTTACACTATAATCATTCTATATAAACACTAAAATAACAATCTTATTGATGTCCTATGATGGATTCATAATATGAGAAACAAAATCCAGTATTATGTTGGTAATGTAATATGTTTTTATATCTCCAATTTCTGGTGAAATGGGATTTTAAATGTTTGTATTCTCTTGATAATACAAATAATGGAAGTCATTTAGGGTTACTATAGACATATCCTTGGATATCCCAACTCTCAATGTCTTACGATGGATTTAAAATAATGTGTATGAAGTCAAAAAAAAATGTGTTTTTACAAAGTCCATCAATTTTACATTCACATTCCCCAAGCCATTGACTCATCTAATATAAAATAATGGAATATATTTCATATGAATGATAGACCCTTAATTATTTCCATCCCTAAAAAAATGAAAAATCAGTTACATAGTGTTACATTTTTCTTGATTAAGGTAATATTGATTTAAACAAAATACATTGATTATTTCAATAATTAAAATTTTTAATGTAAAAATTAGATTATCAGTTTCTATACTAATTAGAGATTAAATGTAAAAAATCAAAATCAAAAATTTATTTTTTAATAATTTTAGTCAATATTTATGATTTATCAAATAATAATTAATTAAATAGGTATTTAATCATGTTTGTGGTGAATTTTCCATTTAAAATTATATTTTATTTTGAAAAACATATATCTCTTCACTACCGAAAACATAAACTATTTTACAGGAGGGTAATACAATGTATTAATCATAAATAATCTTGTCATTTCAATTTTGGAAGTCATATTACAAAATGGAAGGTATGGAATGACTCGTTAATTTTCAAAACAAATTGATACATCCACTATGAATTTTCGACAAATGTCACTCACATCATTTATGGAAAGATTTATAATTCCATTAACTGTGTTGGAATATTTTTTAGTGTTATTGAAATTTCAACAAGTAGAATTTCCATTTATCCCTCATTATAAAGTTATTTTTTCAAAAAAAAATTTCCCTTCCAAGATATAACATAATTAAATTTATATAAATGAATTTAAACCTTATTCATCAAGGATCAATATTTTAAGCATCAAAATACATTAATTTTTTACAATTAAATACTTATTGAAATTTTTATACCCTTATATATAAAATGAAATAACTAAATTTAGAAAAAAATATATTTCCTAATGAAACATTACCTAACTATCAAAGAACATTATCTTGGTTATCAATTGTGGATTTCACTACAATTTAAAAGGATTTACTATAATGCATTGTTTTTATCTCTCTCCAAATTTTTATTTTTCATAATTGAAAAAGTACACTATTTTATGATCAAATATGCTATAATTTTGATAGCATATCTGAAATTTATGAAAGAATAAATTCCCTTGTTTCAAAATAATTATTTTCATGAAATAAAAGGTCAAATTCACTCTTTTATCATATATATGAGGTAACTTAAGAATTAATGTATCCTCAAAACAATTAAGAATATATTACATGGCTACCAAACAGTATATAAATATTTTCATAGCCTATGCACACTGAAAAAATAAAATACATGATACAAAAAACGTATATAATATACACACATATATATATACTGGAAATATATTTTTCAATGACAAATTCTCTTCATTTCAATCCAAATAAACCTAAAAATATTAAAAAAATACCTGTCATAATATATACATCATAATATTCCATTTCATCTCCCCCATGTATATCATAAATATAAACCCAATTAATTCACATATGAAGTTATTATGGAATTGTAGTCTTACAATGATATTTCTAGATTAATGTCATTGAAAGAATAAAATAAGGATCTTTATTTATTAAAAATAGCAGGGAGAATAAATAAATCAATAGGAACATTGTGTATAACTTTTTAAAATCACCAATTTTATTCCATTATGAATAAATTATTATTATAATTAATCTTTATTGATATCACATTCACCTAATTGAAAATATAAGTTACTAGACATGGGTTTTTCCTCATTGATTGAATATTACCAAACTTGAGTTTCATTTAATATGAGAATAACAATACATTGTATCCAATATGTACATCTTTTATTTATATTAATATTTCAAGGATATATGATTCATTCTCATTATATATTAAAAAATTATTATTATATATCCTTAAAATATCCTTTATTTTTTCCATTAATAGCATAAATTGTTCCATTGTTGTATTTTTTTATAGGTTCACATAGTTCATAGCCTCATTGGCATTGTGCATTAAATCAACTTTATATCAAAGAAATTTATATTCATTAATATACTTGGGGAAATGACATTGGGTTTTTTGTTTTATTTTATATTTTCATCAAGTTCATGAGTCAATTTCATACTCTAGTAATTCTTTTTGGGTACACTATATAATGAAAAATATAATTTATTTTCTAATTATCATGCCTTTTTTGATTGGTTGTACTCAATTATACCTTTGTTTATAAAATCATACATAATTATAATGTCTTCAATTTCATTCTATAATAAATATATGCTTTTATTAGAGACAATATATCATTTTAAAACAAACCCTAAAAGATATTTGATATCCAGAACAAAATCACATCTATTTCAACATAAATTCTATTTTATTACGCTTTTTCCATTGGGCACATAATATAGTAATATAAAGTAATTGAAAAAAATAAAATATATACTAAAGGGTAAAATGAAATCACATATACAAATAATCTATTACAAAAAAGATATATAAAAATAAAAAATCATAGGAATGCGTGAAAGAATGCTATCGTGGGAGCCCTCAAATGAATAGAGGTTTTTGGGTACTTAGGTACAGTAGAGCGGCTGACCAAGGTCGTCTCTCAAATGAGGAAATAAATTAAAACAACTTCTTAAAGGTATTCTAAAAGTAAAATAGAATATAATTAAAACACCACTTAAAATAATTGGGGGTGGTTGTTTATCGTTTATAAACCATGAATAAGTTTGCTGGAAGAAGATTGCCTTTTTTTGATTTTAATTTTGAAATGAAGTTTGATTAAAAAGACAAAACAAGAAGATGTTTTTTAGAAAATATATTAAAATGAGTAATCAATATAACTATACCTATTAATATAATTTTTAATAATTATAATTTAAATCAATATCCACTTAATTATGATCCCCTAATTTGTTAACCCTCGAACCCTACAAGTTTTAACTTAACCATATATATGAAATTACTTAAACCCTAGGCTAGCTTCAGAACACACATTTGCAGCACCCTGCTTTGATTGTTGTTCTAAGGTTAACTTATGGTAATTGGTAAATTATGGAACATATCCATTTTATAAATGGGGATGAATTATTTTTAGTAATTTTATTTTAACTCTACAAATTTATCTTGTGTGGTCTTGTATTACCAATTAAGATCATGCTCTCACAATTTACACAAAATCTCGATCTCGCTTGTTTTTGTGTTAATTGTTCAATTGTTTTAATAGATTATTATAATTAATAAACACAATTCATGGATAATATTAAATTAATTATGGTATCTAAATGATTCAACATAATTAAATGAAGAGGGTAGAAGATAGATAGATCACTAAAAAACTACTCTTCCATGGGCGGTGTGGTCATCGTGCAGACATTTTGCATGAGCAAAGGATTGAATGGGTAGAACCCAATATAATCTCCACTCTTGATTCCAACACAATTAGGAATATTAAGAGAGTAAAAAAAGTGAAGAACACTGAAGATTATTTGAAAAAAAATTCAAGATACCAACATGAAAGAAAATAAATACAATGGGGAGGAGGGAGAGGAAATCCTTTTTAGAGGAGTGGTTTTCACAAATCCTTACATCTTCCAAGATTTTAGAGGGGCTCTCAAGAGACACCCTTTCTGCCACACCTTTTAAATTCTTCTACCAGCCCTCTGAAAGAGTTAAAACAACTTTTAAATAGAGTTTGTCAGGATTAGGGTTACATAACATTTTAGGTGTGAAATGAAAACTCGGCCAAATATTTTATTCCACGTTACACTGCATAGTTGGCCTCCCAAAAATCGTGCATTCTCCATACTCCTAGAAGTACTATTTGTTCCAAATCATGGGAAAAATATTTTCACAAACTTGGGGCACAATCTAAGCTCAGATGAAGAAGATACGACCCAAATGGTGAAGTGATGTCCAATCTGGATAGTTCAGTCCATCTTTGTCTTCATGGCCCATGTAATCCCCTCATATGCATGATCCAACACCCATGTCCTAAAAAGAATTTGTATCCCATTAAATCAATAAGATTGTAACTAAATATTTAGTCAAAAATAATTTACTGAAACATAGTTATTCTTGAAATACTACAGTGAATTTTAAAAGGGTAAAACTAGAATTTTCATCAAATTTGCAAATGAATGATCTAATACCAAATATTCCATAATTGAACATATCTAGAATAGTTTTAGTAAATTATATCATTTATTATAAGAAAAATACTAACAAATAGTTTTTTATCAACTCCCCCATACTTACCCTTTTTCACTTCTGGGAAAAACCTCATATCAAGTAAACATCAATATCAAATCAAAACAAATTTTAAAACACATATCATTGAGATCCATCAATTCCACCCCATGATTCAAAAGATATCATGCCTGATTATAATTCTTATTTCAAGTTCTCTATTTATATCATCTAATATATTTCAACTTCATTTATCCTCTCATTCACAAAACACTTAACTCGCTTGAATTTTCTCTTACCACAAAAATATCAATTTTATTTTCAATGTATTTCTAATCCAAACTCATACTAGGGTCACCATAGGCTAGATATATTCCTAAATAACTACACGATGTGATTCAAGGACATATTTTTATCATGATGAATTATTAGGGTTGTTATGTGGATTTCATTTGGTAGGATTTTGATGTGAAAAACACTAATGCTGAATGAGGAGGGATTGACTATTTTTTGAAGAAAGATTGCATTAATCTAATTTTCACATAAATATGGTCTCCTCATTAATCCCCAAAGTATAAATTCAGCTCCATCATCATGAAAAGTCATGGAAACTTTATACCATTAATCATTCAGCAACTAAAATGTAAAACTACTCAAAAATGATTTTTTGAATGCTCTAGATAGGCAATGATTTCTACCTCAATTAGAATCTCCAGAAAGGGCGCAACATCACTTGTCATGAAAGCTCCAGAAAAGGCACAACTCTCAATATAATGACTTTCTTCAGCAGAAAACACATCTATTCATAATTTAAATTTCCACCCAATGTATCACATAATGTGGTAGCACAACATAAGATAACTTTCCACACAATTATGTTCAATTAGATTATGAAATTTCACTTCAAGAGTTGGTTGGATAGGTAAAATTGGCTTCTAATGTGGCTAACCTAACAGGTTGTTCATATATTATAAGGGCTAAAAGGATTAAATGTTCAAGGTAGGCCATTATAAAAAAGGATTATTTGAAAAAGGGACTCTAATACCAAACAAATTCCTCAATCATTTAACCATAAGTACCTCAAACCCTCATGTTTTGAAAGGAATAAATCAAATTCTGGTAAAATAAATCATGGTTTGGTTCTGTCAAGAAGTTAGGTGAATGTAAAGAATATGAAACTAATGGTTTATAAGCCTTACAAGAATGTGATTTTGAATATAAATATAGTGATATGTGGCATGGGATTCAATATTTAGTGTTCTTATCATGAAATTACTAAATATTTGAACTTGAAAGAAAGTAATCTTAGCATTCATTTAAACTTAGTTTCGAGGGATAAATTGTTTCACTTATTGATATGGATTTCAAAATAGATGTTGAGAATCATTTCAGCTCAAATGTTTCCAAAACACACAGAATATTTCAAAATATACACACAAAATTTGAAAAACATTCAATTTTTTTAAATAGAAAACGATTGAAATTACTAAACTAAAAGGTTCCCTCCCCTACACATAAAATTTTTCATTGTCCTCAATGTAAACCCATGAGATGATATATTCACATGAAATGTATAATTATAAATAGGATAATGAATAACAATGTTAAAGGGTTAAGAACAGCCCGATGTGCTCAAGTGGAGATAGGGTCATGCAGTGTGATAAAATCCACTGCATCAATAGGAAGTCCCTCAATGTATCTCTTCAATGGTTTCCCATTGACTGTAATGATTCTTCATGTGTTATCTTGTGTGATGTCCAATACATCATAAGGATAAACATTAGTCACAACATAAGGACATAACCCCTGGAATGCAACTTACCAGGCATCAGCTTCAGTCGTGAACTGTAGATTAGGACTTTATCCCCATCATGAAACTCCTTTTGTTGGATAATTCTATCATGATCTTCTTTTGATTTTTTCTTGTAGATCCTTGAGTTCTCATATGAAGAAAATATATTCTCCTCACGATCTTGAATTTGCAACTTCCTTTGGATACCAGCTTGGGAAAAATCTATGTTGCATTTATTTATATCCCAATAAACCCGAAGCTCAACTTCCATGGGGAGATGACATGCATTCCCAAAAACAATTCAAAATGGGGACATTCCAATGGGTGTCTTGTATGTTGTACTATAAGCCCACAAGCATCATCTGAGCACCTTCTCTAATCATTCCTATTTGGATGAAATGTTTTCTCCAAAAATTTGTTTCAATTCTCAATTTGAAACCTCAGCCTAGTCATTTTTTTGAGTGTGGTATGGTGTTTATGTTTCGTGTGTCACCCCATACTTCCAAAGAAAGGAATAAAAATTCTGATTGCAGAATTGTGTCCCTTGGTCATTGATTATGGAATTTGGTACTCCAAACCTGCAAAAAATCTGTGCTTTGTGAAATTACACAACAACACGAGAATCATCAGTCCTAGTGGACTTAGCCTCCACCCATTTACTCACATAATCTTCAGAAACCAAAATATATAAAAATCAAAATGAACTAATAAAAGGATCTAAAAAATCAAATCCCCATACATCAAAAAACTCACAGAATAGTATGGGTTGTTAGGGCATCTCATTTCTTCTAGAAATATTCCTTGTGTGTTGGAAATAAGAGAATGACTTAAAAAACACATAGGAATTATGGAATAAGATATGCCAATATAATCCAGAGTCCAAAACATTCCTAGCTGTCCGTTGGGGTCCAAAGTGTCCACCAAATGAAAGGTTATGAAAAAAATGTAAAACAGAATCCAACTCATAATCAGGAAAACATCTCATAATATCATGATCACTACACATGCGCCAGAGGAATGGATCATCCCAAACATAATTCTGAGACTCACTTTTTAATTTTCATACTTGATGTTTCTTTAAATTTGTATGGATTTTAGAGGCAACAAGTTAGTAAACTAAATCTGCATACCAATGATGCGTACCTGAGATGGAATAAAGATTCTCATTGGGAAAAGTGTCTCGAAGTTGTACCTGGTCCAAGGTTTCATCCTCTAGTGTGTTTGTATGACTACTCATGTGGTCAGCCACCATGCTTTCTAACCCACTTTTGACCATTATCTCAATATCAAATTCTTGAAGAAGGATCATCCATCGGATTAGCATGGTCTTTGCATCTAGCTTCTTCATGAGGTACATCAGAGCTTAATGGGAAGAAAAACAATTACTTTAGATCCAAATAAATTTGAACGTAAACTATCTAATGAAAATATGACAGTAAGAAACTCCTTTTCCATGGTTGTGTAGATTGATTGGGCCGAATCTAGTATCCTCAATGCATAGGCGATCACATGTAAATGTCCCTCCACCCTCGGAGATAATACAGCTCCAACCATGAATTTGGAGGCATCACACATAAGCTCAAAAGGAATCTCCCACATTCGGGGTTGTATGATATATGGAGTGGTCAGAAACTTATTTATCTCATCAAGGGAAGTCCTGCAAGAATAATCGAACACAAAATCCAAATCGTATTGAGGTAATAGTGACATAGGAAGTGTAATCTTACTAAAATATATGATGAAGCGCCGATAAAATCCTGCATGCCCAAGGAATGATATGACATCACGCACACATGAAGGATAGGGTAAGGATGAAATAATGTCTACCATATATCTATCAACCTCTATCTGGTGTTTTAAAACTACATTCCGTAAGACTATTCCATGCTCTACCATGAAATGACACTTTTCAAACGTTAGGACAGATTATTCTCAACACAACGATTCAACACCTCTCCCAAACTACATAGACATTCGTCAAATGAAGACCCTTACACTATAAAATGATACATGAATAGCTCCATGTAGGTCTCAATAAAATAAGAAAAAAATACTCACCATGCATTGATTGAAGGTACCTCGGGCGTTACAAAGACCAAATGGCATCATTCGGTAGGAAAACGTACTGAAAGGACAAGTGAATGTCATCTTCTCCTAATCTCCTAGAGAAATAGGAACCTAAAAATATCTAGAAAATCCATCCAATAAACAATAATGTGTTTTCCCAAAAATTATATGAAGCATAAGATCAATAAATGGGAGGGTGAAATGGTCCTTGCGAGTAGATTGATTTAGTTTCCTACAATGAATACACACACCAACTGTTTTGCACCCTCATTGGAACAACTCTTCTTTCTCATTTTTAACAACAGTAACACCACTTTTCAGAGGCACAACCTGAATAGGACTTTCCCACTGAGAATTTGAGATGGGATAGATTATACATGACTCGAGCAATTATCCATCCTCTTTTTTAACAACCTCCAAAAGTGTTGGATCCAGTATCCTTTGTGGCTGCCTAACCGATTTAGCCCCATCTACCAAAATAATCATATGCATGAAAATGGAAGGGCTAATAGTTGATATGTAATATAAGGTCCACCCAATTGTCCTGATGTTCTCCCTCAAAAAATTCAAATTTTTTTCTTCATGTTCAAAAGAGAGATTGTTATCAATGATTACAGGTAATTTCTCAACACTCAACAAGTATGAGTATCTGGGATTTGGTGGAAATGGCTTGAGTTCTTGTGTAAGGGGGTGGTGAATGGATGGAGACATAGAAGGAACTGAAATATGTGCACCAATAGCATTAGTATCAGAATATACGTCATCAAAATCAGAGAATAAATCATCAAATCCATTAGCATACTCAAAAACCATGTCATAATTAGAGATCACATGATCAAAATTAGAATATGATTCCATTTCAAAATCAAATATAAGAGATTATTTTTCATTATAAATAGGTGTGTATGTACTCTTAGACATCAAACGAGAAATAATACTCATAATCTTTTTAAGCATGGAAAAATAAAATTCCACGAGTTTTTTTGTGGTTCAAAATGGGAGATAATAAATTCATAATGATCTTCTTGAGGGGTACTTCATGGAATCCATAACATTAAATATCACAACTTCATCCCCAAATTCCATGTAAAGTATACCATAATTGACATTTATGATAGTTTTTGCAGTTTTGAGGAAGGGTCTACCTATGATAATGGGGGCATGAGAACTTACCTGATCATCCCCATGTTAACCATGTAGAAATCTGCTAGAAAGATCTTGTCTCTTACCCGGACAAGTACATCCTCAAGGACTCCCACAGGATATTTTGTAGCTCTATTCTCAAACTGCACCACTACTCTTATCGGTTGTATCTCACCAAACAGCAAAGAAGAGAATACAGAGTGAGAAATCACATTTATGGAAGCTCCCAAATCACAAAGTGTATTAGAAAAGTGCATCTCCCCTATGGTTAAAGGGATGGTGAAAGTCCCTGGATACTTTCACATTGATGGAATTTCTAGACTTCGTGTAAGGAGTGATGAAAAATTCCTTCCAAGATTGATCCTTTCATTTCCCTTGATGCCTCTTCAATTGTTACACAGTTCTTTTAAGAAAATCACATACCTTGAAATTTTCTTAATGGATTCAAGTAGAGGAATGTTGAACTATACATGCTTGAATGTGTCCAAACCCTCCTTTTTCATTGCTTCTTCATCCATATTCTTGGTTTGAACAAACCTGTTTGGAAAAGGAAGGGGTTTAGGAGGAACATCATTAATATATTTATTACCTTTATCTTTCTCCTTGGGTTGCTCATCAGTTGATGTGGAATTGTCCTTTTTTTGAGTGGAGGTGAATCCTGATGGAATGGTAGGTGGTGAAGAATTAGTTTTTTGCTTCCTATATCTCAATGTGATTGCACTGACATTCCCTTTAAATTTATAGTGGGTTGTGAAGGTAGATTTTTGGAATTATTACTTACAAGTTCATGGAGGGTGGTGGAAATCTAGCTCAATGGAGTCTTCAACTCTCTCAGCTCCGAACCTTGACTCCTTATCTCATTCATTTGATTAAGAACAATTTGATTCAAAATATCATTAGTATTACAATCTAACTTTGGTGGTGGATTACCTTGTCGTTGTCTGGTTGATTTTTGGGCTTCAAATCTTCTTTGGGGTTGTTGGAATCCCTACTAGTATGGCGAAGCCTGCATGAAGTTTTGTTGAAAGGTTGGCCTTTGTTGTTGTACAGATCCATACCTCATGCCTGATTGATCCTTCCACCCTTGGTTATATGTTAGTGAAAATTAATCATGCTTGTTTTGGGGATATGGTTATTGCTGCTGATAAGGTCTCTATAGGAATGATGTTGCACAATCCTTTATCTTTTATAGTTGTGGGCAACAGTCAGTTGGGTGGCTTGTCTCAGTGAAAATGCCACAAGTCCTTGGAAGAGGGGGTTAGGAGGTCTTTTGAGCCAATGAAATCTGTCTCTCCATAATTTTAAATTCATATAACTTGGTATTAATCAATTTACTCTCAAGAGAAGAAGGAATTACCTGATGTACTCCCCTGACATGTGGTGTACATCGATCATGAAATTGTAGGGGTTTTTGGGCCATTTTGTCGATCAACACACTTGCAGCTACTGGTGTCTTTTCCACCAATGCTCCACTGACCGTAGCATCCACCATGCTTTTTCTCTATAGGTGTGAGTCCTTCATAGAAGTACTAGATGAGTAGTTGCTCACTGATTTGGTGATGTGGGCAGCTTGCTCACAACTTATTGAATCGCTCCCAATACTCATACATTGACTCCCCTTGTGATTTCATGATCCCAAAGATATCTTTACAAATGGAATTGGTACTTGATGTTTGAAAAAATATCTTTAGGAAAATACATTTCAAATAGTTCCAACATGATACATCTTCGGGTTGTAAATAATAAATCCAGTCTTTCACAGATCTATCAAGTGTGAATGTTAATTCTTTTAGTTTGATGTGATCATTAGAAACATTTCTTGGGTTTCAGGTTGAGAAAAACACATTAAAAAATTTAAGGTGATTATTATGATCCTCACCAGGGAGGCTGTGAAATTTTGGAAGCAGGTTAATTAATCCATATTTCAGTTCGACGTTTGATTTGTGATTTGGATATGCAATGCAATTTGGTTGATAATTAATATCGGATGTAGCCAAGGCTTGAATGGTTCTATTAAGTTAATTTCCAGTATTTTAAGCCATTATTTCTTATTTTATGGTTGAATTGGAATTTCTTCCAGTTTTAATGTTCTGATAAATGTTTAATTCTGTAACTAGTATAATGTTGAAACATCCCATAGACTAAGAAAGTCTTATTCATTCTCTAAGTCTACGTTCAATCTCAGGGTCAAGATCTAAGAGATATTTAGGATTATTTCATGTCAATAATGAATGATAGATGAAAAATAAATAACGAAAAGTGGACCATAATAAAAATAAAAGAAGTTTGAGTTGGTCTGATAAAAATAAAAGAAGAGAGTAAGAGAAAAAATCTTGAGAAAGGGGAAAAATAAAAAAAGAGGATAAGAAAAGAGTTAAATTAAAAATAAAATAAATACCAATAATTGGTTGAATAGATTACTTATATCCCTAGAAACAACACCAATTTAAATGAACGCTGTCATGGGCACGCTCAAATTATTAGTGGTTTGTGGGTACTTAGGTGCAGCAGAGTGGATGACCAAGGTTATCTCTCAAAGGAGAAAGTAAATTAAAAAAAACATCATAAATGTATTCTAAAATTAAAATAGAATAGAATTAAAACACCAATTAAAATAATTGATTGTGGTCTTTTATCGTTTATAAAACATGAAGATGTTTTCTAGAAGAAGATTACATTTTTTTGTTTTTAATTTTGAAATGAATTTTGATTAAAAAGACACAACAAGAATATGTTTTTTTAGAAAATATTTTAAAAGGCACAATAGAACTAACAATACCTATTAATTTATTTATTAATCATTATATTTAAATCAAAATCCACTTAATTATTATCCCCTAATTTGTTAACCCTCGAACCCCATGAGTGTTTACTTAACCACAAAGATGAAATTACTTAAACCCAGGGCTAGCTTCAGAAAACACAATCACCGCAGCCTGCTTTGATTATTGTTCCATGGTTAGATTATGGTCAATGGTAAATTAGAGCACATGTCCATTTTTTAAAATAAGATTAATTGTGGTTAGATATTATATTTGAACTCTACAAATTTATATTGTGTGGTCTTGTATTACCAATTAAGATCGCGCTCTCACAATTTACAAAAATCTCGACCTCACGTATTTTTGTGTTAACTGTTCAATTGCTTTCATAGTTTATTATAATTTTAAAATACAATTCATGGATAATATTATGTTAATTTCAATATCTTGTTAATTCAAAATAATTAAATTAAGAGGGTATACGATATATCGATCACTAAAAAAACTACTCTTCCATGGGCGATGTGGCCATCGTGGAGACGTTTTGCATGAGAAAAGGATTGAAAGGGTAGAAACCAATCTTGTCACCACACTTGATTCCAACCTAATTAGGAAGATTAATAGAAGATGAAAAGTGAATAATACATAAGATTATTTGATGAAAAATTTAACATTCAAACATGAAAGAAAATAAATACAAAGAGGATGTGGGAGAGGAGAGCCTTTTTTGAAAAAAGGTTTTCACAAATACTTACCTCCTCCAAGAGTTGTGAGGGTCTCCCAATAGACACCCTTTCGGCCACACCTTCCAAAATCCTATACCATCCCTCCCAAAAAGTGAATACCCAATTTAAATAGAGTTTGTGAGGGCTAGGGTTACAAAACTTTTTATGTGTGAAATGAAAACTCATCCGAATATTTTATTCCTCATTTCACCGAATATTTGACCTAAAAAAGCATGAATTAGTAGGCCTTATAAAAGGATTATTCATTCCTTGTCATGTCCCCGATATGTCCTCAAAATTTGGGCTCACTCCAAGCCCTGAGGTAGATGATAGGACACAAATGGTGAAGTGGTGTCCAATCTCGATAGTTCAGTCCATCTTTGCCTGGATGACCCATTTAATCTAATCATATGCACGATCCAGCTCCCAATACCTGAATAAAATTTGTATTCCATTAATTGAATAATACATTTACAAATTTTAAGTCAAAATAATTTACTACAAAATAGTTATGCTCGAAATACTACAGTGAATTTTAAAAGGGTAAAACTAGAATTTTTATCAAATTTTTAAATGAATGATCTAATCCCAAATATACCATAATTTAACATATATAGCATAATTTCAGAAAATGAAATCATTTATTATAAATAAAATATTCAACAAAATAGTGTTATATCAATGGGCCAATGTAATCTAATTTACCTACATCAAATTATTTTTAAAAAAATAATTTTTTTGGAATTCACTTCTTTATAAAAATACATTATATTAATTTATAGACCATTCATTATTTTATAAATTAAAATTCACTATTAAAAATTTAATTCCAAAAAAATAGTCTTTTAAAATATCACAACATATTCATTGACTTTTATTGTGAAATTTACTTTATTTTAATGTCAAAGTGAATGAAAATATATTACCTCATCATTCGGGATACACCTCTCAATCACATGGTCTCAATATATTTTCCATAATTATGATTTATACTTATAATGATATATTTATTATGATTTTTTCTAAATATATTTATGATTAAAAAATATGGAATGTGCATTTTATGTGGGAAAATATTTCACCATATATTGACACATAGGTTCATTAGTGACTGTATAATGTTTCTCAGTGAGGATATAATCTAGTATCACCTATAAGGGTATTTCAACCTTGAGAGTGTGGGGAAGTCTATAGATATTTTATATTCCAAAATTATCAATACAATTCTTATTTCTGATCTTTGGGTTTTATAATTATAACAACTATATACATATCATCAATATTATCATTTTAATAGTGTTATTTACCACGTATGTTTGTGAATTATGATAATAATATATGGTGACTTAACATCCTAAAAAATTTAAATAAAATTTTAATAAAAAACATAAATTTTCAATAGCTATATCTCTATTTTTTGTGAATAATTTTATAATTCTCTATGTTTTGTGAATTGAAATATGTCACATGTGAGAGAATAACAATTATTTGATACATCACAATTAACAATTCTTTCTTTTCGGAATCAAAAAAACATAAAAATAGATTTCACAACTAAGGGAACTAATTTATGAGGATGAGGTCATGCTTTAAATGATTTTTTAATGTTTGAGATATATGTATAACACATGTGATTTTTTTTTCAAGAAGGTGTATTGATGGTATTTAAATAAAGATAAATCCTACTATTATTATTTCCTAAAATCATTAATTTTATAAAAATATAATATTTTATCTAGTAGTTATACTATTAATAATAGTTAAATATTATTTAGTATTGGATTTCAACCTAAATTCTATTAGTATAAATTATGTGTGATAAAATATTTCATTTTTTTTAAAATGAAATGTAATATTTAAATCTTCCAACCCAATTTCATTATTGATTTCTTTGGATTCATTCTAAAATATACATGAAATACTTCAATGAATGATTTATTAAAAGTAAAATCATCTATAAATACCTCTATAATGATCTTAACCCATCCTGAAAATATTCTATCCATATAGAATTGAAATAATCCATGGTAATTTCATATTATAAATAGAATCTATCTATATGATAAAATATCAATGTGATAGGATAATGCCATTTCATTATGTCCATTTAGAGAGAGAGAAACTTAAATATTTCAAAAAATTATCAGTTAAAAAATAATGAAATTTACCACCTAATATCTCTGACATTTTGTCTCTAGAAACACAAGGACTTGGTGATCTTGGGTAACATGGAATCATTTCCGATAGACAATATAGAAATTCCAACTATTCAAAACCATAACAAGATCTAGATCTTTGGTTTCATTTAACACAATGGTGGATTCTTTATTATTGGGAATATTTTAAATTGGACTCACCAATTAGGATTCCAAAAGAGGGTATACATTTATATCTCATAAAAGTACATCAATTTAAAATTCTGAAACTTATAAGGGGGTTGGGCTGAGCCTTATTTTGGTCCATCTAATAGGCATACAAAATCTTGGTAGAAATATATTGTGAACATATATTGTCAACATATTACATATGATGTATCCTAATGACCATTCGATTTCCATTGAATATAATTTTAAAATATCCTTCAACTAATTCCATTGATCATGTTAAAACCTATATGAAATTATTATTCCAGTTTTTAATTTAACTTATGAAATAAATATTTCATGATATAGGATATCAAAATAAATTCTAATTATGTAGAATATTATAATGATTATTTCCAATCTGTGTCTAGTATGTTCACAATGATTATATGAAATGTATAAATATTAGTAGTATATTTTTGAAGTTAATAAACAAAACATTCATCCAATTCCACAAATTCATCAACACTCAATATCATTTTCATATTTGGTATGTTTAAAATATATATTTATCTGAGAATTTTGATTCTTATACACATTTTACTTGTAATTTGTTTTCAAATATTTCAACCAATTCAAAATTTAAAAACAGTTGTCTTATATATAAAAAACAGTTAATGGAGTAAGGAATGTAACTAATTAAGGGTATAAAATAAAATAACTCATTTTGTAAAATATGTTCTCATATACAGTAAATGATTGTAATTCTTTTTGGGTCCTTGTATTTACTAGGTAATTATTGTAATACATGGGAAGGAAAATTTCCTATGAAACAATTTTTCTTGATTTCATTTATTTTTAACATATTTGGTTCACATATAATTGATATTCATTTTATACATTGTGATTTCATGGATAGAACCCATGAGTGTGATATTGACCACTATAGTCTCAAAGGCTTCCCACATATCTTGTTTTAAAGTGTATATAGTAGTTTCCATAGGTGGGTAAATTCATGAATGTAAGTGTGGTTGGGTTGGATATAGGTAATCAATCATGTAATATTTTTTTATCATTATTCACTTTTTATTCTTGAAAAATTACATCCTCTTATGAATCCTTCCCCTGAGTATTCTTGTCTTATAAATTGTGCTATTAACTATTAGATTAAGCCTCCAATTTTAATATGTATCTATATTTCTCATACCTTCCACTAATAAAATAGTAAAAATATCCTTCACTTTTTTTAAGAATTGTTTTAGTAGGAAAAATACATGATCTGTGAATTACCATGTAATTATGTGTGGAAATGATATGTCCAAAATTCCCTTCCATCCTTTTCAACAATGATCTATGATTTATGATTCACGTTTTATGGTTTATTTACTACTCCAAATGTTCTCAAAACATTCCTTATATTAAAGGATTATAATTATATCCATGTTGGTATTTTCTAAAAGTCTAATATCCATTACACTATATTGGTGATTCCTTTAATTTCTATTTAGAATTCTACTATAATGGTGTGATTTTGGGATGATGTATGTAGCTAAATACTGAATTATTTATTATTATTATAATATTTTATGTATTTTATATATTTATACATCATCTACTACATTTCAAAAAAAATTAGTTTCATAAATTCGAGGTTTCCGTCAATGAAATACTCTAATGAATGTAAAATAGAGAAAATTCAACGGTGTGATTATGGTTATGTTTTTAGTAACTTGTTTACTCCTATCATTATCTCAAGAGGGGATAGTTAATTATAATTTGATTCATAAGAACGATAGATAGGTATCTTTTAATTTTGTTGTAGACACCTTTTTTTTCCTTGTTAGACGTTGAAATATTAATTCATATATTTCCAAATCTAGATGCTGAGACACTGTTTGATTCAGTATCCCATTGTGCATGAAATAAATTTTGTAAAATTATTGAATATATATTATACAAAGAAATAAATATTTAATAATGAAATTTTTAAATCTACTGAATAGAATAATGGATCAGAAATCTAGGGCCACAGTTGAGTCTGTTACATCCGGTGTACATTAGGAGCGACCTAAAACTGGTCATCCCGAGGTGTTCAAATGTGTCGATAGTTGGTATATGTGTTTAATTGAAATAAATAAAAATATATACTTAATTAATTAAAAAACATAAACCAAATTTTCTATTTTAATAAACCCATATAATAATTTCTCTAGGGATTTTCATATAACCATGTGTTTATTTTCCTATGTTCTTACTCATCTCCATTGGGGAATCAATTTAAAATGATGACTGAACTCCTAGTCAAAGAAGGTCGTGATTCATGGAATGTAATGAATTCTTTAAATCGATTGAGAGAGTTTTCGTTGACCCAAAATTATTGAATCTTTATGTAGGTCACTTATTTTATTATACATCATTTATTTATGTTTTCGATAATGATCAAGACCTTTCTTTTATATGATCTGATATTTGGAAATTGCATGTGCCCACATACATGAATTTAATTGATTATTCTATCGTTTCCCTCCTCGTATATCCCAACTCATAATTTTATGACAATAATTCTTGGGAAAAGATTTATAATATTTTTTTTGATTCATTTTGCCCCAAATTTGTTCATGTCAGTCAACATTGGCCCTTGAGTATGTCATTTGACATTTTATGGTGGTACCATGCCTGATCAGACAACTATATTCATGAAATTTTTTAGTCAAAATAAGGAATAAATGATGGAGATGTATATGGGAATGGATTTTGGAATAAGTGGATTTGTGTTTTAAGATATAGGTTCATATATGATAGTGTTAGGAATTGAGGTCTACAATTCCAACAGTGAACCATTGTGATAAATCAGAACATTATTTCTAGCTAATAGATTGCTGTAAATAATGAATATAGGAATTTAGAATGGTTCTAGGTGGAATTGAGGAGATATACATAGTAAAGGTTATGTATCCAGTTCACATTCCTATAGATATAAATATTTAAATGTGTCCCAACAAAATACCATGTAGTTATAATGAATGAAAGATGTCTAACCCATTGGCTACAATAGATTTGGTTTTCAGAAGGAAACGTATCACACACATTGTGGGACCCCCCACACTCACCACACGATGGGTGGATCTTGGGTGTGTGACAAGGAGTGTACTCTAGGATTACAATAACATGGGAATGACTAGGTATACACCATGTTCTGAAGTGCATAGACAAGATCTCATGTGGAGAGACACATCATGTACCAAAGTACATGAACACGCTCATACCTATGTTTAAATGTACAAGGAGAACATGTTGGACACTCATTAGCACAGACAAACAAAGTATACCCAAAACACACACTATATGACAAAATTTTCAATGATCTATTTACCATTTGTGACACTGCTTGGATATGTAGTGTGACCACATAGTGTGTATGTCCCCTCACATTCCACGTACCCCTTAATTAATTTTGAGGAAACTTTATCCTCTTGTATCTCATTCATTTAGACACAGATTTTGTCTTATGAGTGGTCTATACCGATTATTTTTCAGCATATAATGTAATGGGTTGAATCCATATAATATTTAAGTATGAAATGTAAATTTATTTAGTAATGATTATTATTTATGGGAAACCCTATAATAGAAGTGATCTGGAAGAGGATAACCAGATACACTAGAGTGGAACCCTCCTGACTGACCAGGGTGTGGGTGCCCTATCTACTAATTGGTACCCCCGATATGATTTGTAATAGGTCCCGATAACATGAATGATGATCCCCCTAATGTAAAAGGGTGTACGTTCCATATCTACAGATGGGATCCCTTAACTGATAAGGCATGAGTCCTCGTGATAGAAGATTAGAACCCGTTGAATCGACTAGGGCATGTGTTATCTTCTTGCTAAGTGGAACACACCAAATGATTTGGGTGTGGTTCCTCTATGTATACTTATTGAGTGGTCCCCCATGAATCACTATGTCATATGAACCCTTTTTAAAGATTGTTCCCCCATGAATGTGGGTCATAATGGGGAGGTGTAGGCCTCTACCATATTAATTTTGTATAGATGCATGAGTTGATAGGAATTATTGATGGATTTTTGGAATGCTTTCCACTATTTTCACTGGTTGGATATTAGATAGAGATCCAATTATCTCATGTTTGGGTTTCTTTCGTTTGATAACTCAGTGATACACACACACAGAGAGACATATATATTTATATACATTACAATGGATTTATTCACTCAATTTCTTTGGGATTATCTCTGAACACTCTTATCATATATGGTCTCTTAATCCCCCCCCCCTTCATCTTTTGGGGCACCCTCATGGGTATGAATATAATCACCCATATATGGTATATCATTTCATGATTCATGTCTTATATCGAAAATGGATAGCTTGGTAGTGACGAAAAAAGAGCTTATGGATATATGTTGCATCATATTGTGTATTGTTATCAGATAATGGAGATAATGAGATGTGCTATCTCATAAATTATTTCCAAATTTTTTCTGGTTGGACATATTTTTTGGAGGTAAAAGGTAAATTCATCATGTTGGATTGAGACTAAAACATTATTTCTTGATCCCTATCCCCATTATATGTGTGTGTGTGTGTGTGTGTGTGTTTGTGTGTTTGTGTGTGTGTGCAAATATGGTTTTGGTACATCTTGACATAATTTTTACGATGCATTCATGATGCAAGCCACCCAAGATACCAATTTCAGATACATATGAAAATATAATGAGTGATGAGGTATCTGTTTGGGGTTCACCAAACAACATACTTCATCCATGTTGATAGGTAACAACACCGCATATTTTTTTCTACATATATTACCAGTATAGTAAACTCAAAATGTACGCAGTCTGAGCACAAAGTGAGAGTTCAAAAACAACAGGTCGTCGATTATACATGGAGAGCTAGATCCCCAAGCAGTTGATGATTGTATAGTGCATGTTTTTAGGATTACTTAGCTAAATATGTGTCCAGTGTTTTTTTAGAAACATTAATTTTTCATGACGCATCTGAGAACTAATTGAGTCCAATTACATATATGGATGATGAATCGACAGTCTCGTGGAACTATATCTATTATCTCTTTTTTGAGAAGTATTACCCATCCTATTTGCAATCAGTTCATATTTGGGGTATTTTGGAGCTACAATATGGAAGGATGATAATGTATGAGTATATAAAAAGGTTCATAGATCATACATGGTTCTCCACTGACATGATCTAATATGACTACTTATGAGAAAAGAATTTAGTGATGGGACACAACAATGTGATCCATGTCGGCTTTGTGGACATGTAAATTCTAACCTATTCATAAATTGTACAAGTATAACCTAGTGATAGAGAGCTTCATGTCATAGGGATTCGAGGATGCTGGAGATGAAACTAGGGGTTATAGTGATGACTCTTCTGCAGTAACAAGTAGGCACAAGTTGATATCAAGTCAATGTTAGAGATCTCCATGTGAGAAGACATAGGAATCTAGTCATGTAAAAAATGAACAGTGTAGATGACTAAGGAACCCCATTTAGTGGTATGTCTATGCTTTTGATTAGAGAAGTCACAAGGCATGTGATAGATCATCCTGATATGCTATGGATGGTAGGAAGATTGCTGAAAGACCACCATGATATAGAAAACAACATGATTAGATATCTCCAATGTAAGGGAATGGATGCCTTATTGAAGGAAACGTTAGGAGTGGATCAGGTAAAAATACTGGACAAGGATATATCAGTGGTGGATGATACTATGGGATTCTACAGCCACCACCACTTGGAGTCCCATTCCAGGCACTTGGAGATGTTGATTGGGGCCACAAACAAATGTAGGCTATGAATTCTTATGTCCACACGACACTATATATTAACATTGGTATGATATTTATTTATTAAACTCATTATCTAGTATTAGAAAACAAATTTGGAAGTCATTAGTTCTTATATTTACATCTATTTTTACATCTTGATCTACCAGTTGAGGCTCTAGATTAACATTTTTCTGAGGGTCCCATATGAAACTCTTCTTCAATATCTTTTATATACTAGTAGTTCATGATATCAGTTTTAGAGATTTGTTCATTTGGAAAAAATTTGTTGTCATAACATATCCAAATTATTTCATCCTGGTTATGGATAGGTTATTCACATTCTATGATCAAATGGACTATCACTACAGATGTTCCAAATGCCTTTACCCTGATGGGATGATATTCTCTTTTCTGTCAGGAAATAAGTCATGGTGGTACAATGGAATAATAAATTAGGAGGATTCATATCCTCACCTACAAGTTGTAAAGTATTTCCATTGGTGAAGTAGGCTCTTCAAGAATATTTATTACTTCAGTCATGGAGTATTATAGGGATGAATTCTATTAATACATTTCGGGATGACCTCTATGAAGGTAAATTGAGTTTTTGGTTGATTTTTACCCCATCATATCTCTGATATCTTTTATGGAAAATTTCAATGGTACCAACTGATATACTGAATCTCTATTATCAGTTTGAGGAACATTGAAATATGGTTTTCATCATGCCTTGTATGTCTCCTTGGGAATCTCTAGTGTGGTTTATTAAAATTGCATACAAGATATTTCAGATTTCGTTGGATTATTTTCACTTAAAGAAGGGAACAAAAAAGAAAAGGTACACTTTACTGAGGATTGAGGAAATATTTATTCAGTAGGGAGCTGTGACATGGTTCTCGAAGAGTGAAATTGGGTTTCAGTTCCACAGGTTAATATTTATTGAGGAAGATATTTAAAATTTAGATATTACTATTTAATTATGAACACTATTACTTCTTGGTGATTTCATTTTCTGTGAATTATGGTCATATTGTGAATATCCCTTTGATGTGCTGGATTTTGAAGCCATACATAGACCAGTTTGTGGCTATAATCATTTATGAAACACTCATATACTCTGTGTGGGTGGAGAAAATTGTATAGAACATGATTATTGTAGTATTTGTTTATGGGATAACTGTCCTAACTATAATTTCTCACTATTCATGTTATAGATTCATGAGGATCAAATTATAGGTAATTTCATTTAAGAGCATCATCTAGACATGTAGACAATTATGATTGATACAATACATTTGGATCTACCTAGGGTCATGCTAAAAGACTAGATTTTTTTTAGGGGTATAAGAGAATTTTTTTGATGAATTCTCCACATAGTGAATCCCCTTTTACCACACAAATGTAGAAATGCCATCATTTTTCCTAGACTAAGAAATTATAGAGTGACATTGAGGATTTGAAGTTGAGTGTGTATAGTGCTCCTATGTTGAGACTACCATAGGGGGTGTTGGGTACATAATGTATTGTGATGCCGGAGGTGGAGAGTTTGGTTTCATATTGATATAGATTTTTAAAGTTATCACTTATGGGTAATGGTAGTAGATACCTCCTAAGAAGAACTAGATGACTCATAACATAGAATTGGAATCAGAATGCTTCGGTCTGATGATGTGAAGGCACTATCTTTTAGGATATATATTCAAGGTTTACTCGTACCATCAGATTATCAGTTATGTATTAAAAAAATAGTGTCATTGGAATAGGATAATGGTTTATGATTTAGTACCAACAGGAATATAAATACCAGATATTCAATACTCTATAGAAGGTAAAATCGGTTGTATATTCCGATAGTAAAAAGTCCCAAGCATGTTAGGTGTAGGAGGGTTTTAATGAGTGGGATTTATTACAGTTGAACCTAGTTGAGAATCAGGGTGTAGATATTTTTTAAATCGATGGTGTTGACATCACAGATCCTTCATCGTGTGAAACATTATTTATTTGAAGGAATTGACTCTATGTTCTTTTATGATCATATATTCCTTGATGATTCACCTGATATATTTTTTGAAGGAGGGAATCATGTTATCCTTTTTTGGGAAAATGGTGGTACTACTCACAATGAGAGAGGTGGTGATGAGAGAATACGATTATTATCCATTGGTTGTACATCTCTATGTGTGTAATATGTATATAAAAAATCAAGTAATGTTTGCGTGGTCTAACATGTGATGAAGTATGGAGGAGTTCCTCTCTTGGATTCTCACATTTTAGCTAGTGAATACTATGAAATGAGCTCTAAAAATATTTTTTCAGCCCAATGAGTTAGCTATTTGGAAATTATTTAGAATATACCTAGACATTTTGATAGGTATTCTGTGGAATGTGATGCTCTGTGATTCCATCTAGGTGATAGTTGACTGAATCATGAAGTCATAACACTTTATTACTATAACGGAGCAATGTTCAGTGGAGAGTTTGGGGTAGATGTACAAATGGGAGATTTTTTACCTTCGTGGGGTTCCAAAAAATATACTTTTTGACCTAGATATTGTTTTCAATTAAAAGATATGGAGAGGCATGTAGGAGGAATTCAGGACCTAGATGTGGATTATTACACCCAGTTACATGAAGATTGATGGTTATATTGAGAGAACTATCATGATGTTTGAGGATATACTGAGGGATGGCATGATGAACTTTTTCTAGAGTTGGGATGATTAGATGTCCATGGTAGATTAATCATACAAAAATAGCTACCACTATAATATAGTCAGGAATCATTTTGGGTGCATATAAAAGCGACCATATAGGCCACCATTAATTTGTAAAAGGTATTAGTGATGAATATTTTGTTGGCAAAAAGTTTTCACATGAAACATTGTAGAATGTCATGTTCCTCTATAAGTGGAAGAGGATATCATTTACTAGGAAGAAATCATAAGAATATCAACATAATAGGACAATGGAGGTAGATCTAGGAGACCTAGTTTTCATAATAGTCTCCCCACAATGAGGATTGCTGAGATTTGGCCAGTGAGACATGCTATCCTCTAGGGCCATTTGGAAATTGGGTATATTTTATAAATTGGTGGAGATTTTTTACCACCTTAACCTACCCCCATAGTTTTATCTGGTTCGTAAACCATGTTAATGTGTCATGTATGAGAGATACATGCATGACCATATTCATGTTATTATCTTGGGTGAGCTGGAAATTGAGGATGAATGATCTTTTTTGGATCACCTAGTGTCAATCAAGGATTAGTAGGTTGTGACCATGCCTAGATGCGCCAGGAATAGATGGAAAATACACTTGTTTTTATGGTTCTGTTATCATGGAGGAATCCATGAGACCTAGAAGGAGCAGGTGATATAGATTAAGGATATATATCCCAATCCCTTTATATTGTTTTTATTTCTTGGGGAATCAATCCTTATTGTGGGAATGATATTGAGACCCAATGTTTTCATTTTTGAATGTTCTAAGTCAGGATAATTGTATTACAAAAAGGGTGTGGGGGTATAGTAGTGACACTTTTTTATATTATGTTTCAATTTCAAATGAAACATCCATATCATACTGTTAATGTTATCATTTACTATTGAAATCAATTCAAAAAAAAATCCATTGAAGGGTAAAAATTTATAGGGATCACTATTTGATAATAATAATTACATCCTTGATATTATTTTTTAAATAATCCAATTCCATAAAATACACTGGAATTTTTTTATTGAGTAAATTTAGTATGATATTCCATTTCACTCATGTATCAGATATAAAACATTACAATATTGTTTGTTTTCCCTTTAGGAGAAAAAAGGTAATTCAATGTCTGTATAAAAAACCACTTACCAATGATTATTTTAAATATACTCAAATGTTTTCTTTTGAAGCAACTATTTTGGTTCTTACCTAGAAGTAGGTTAGAACATCAAGGCCTTTGTTATGAAACACATTTGATTGATAATTCTAATCTTAACACTCTGATTCATCATATACGATTTTCCTATTCTAATTTCTCAGTATTAAAAATACTATCATTTTATAACATAGTTGACACAATTCTAAACTCTATATTTCTATGTTCTGAAATATTAATATGAAAAATTTTCCTAAAACAATAACATCCTGATTTTGATGTCTAGCAGAAAATGCTAATCAGATGAATTCGATGATCCACTCATAATAAATATCTTTTTAAAATGTTCATAAATTGTCTTTTATGATTTCATTTTATATAAAATAATTTCTTAAAAAATATCCATACATTATAATTATTCTCTCCCCAAAAATATGAAGCTTGTCAACTTCTTCATTGATGAATATTTCAGTTCGAAATGTAAAACGTACATCTCCCTTTTATAGGTGCCCCAAAATTATTTTTATCAGGAAACTGAAATTGTTTCCTGAACAACCAAATTCCCTATATTTTAATATTTATTTATATTTTTAGTGGATTTTGACTTCATAAATATTTCTAAATACTTCATAGTTCTTATAAATCATTTATGAATATTCTAAAAAATATTATCTATCTTAATTCATTCATCACAAACACCTGCATGATCCTTAGTTCCCTTTCTAATATTTTTAGACTGATAACTTCATTATGAATGTTCGTTCCAATTAAAATCAATATAATTGAAAAATATATATCTTTCATTTTCCCTAAAAACATTATTATGATTCATTTTATCCATTATGATTGCTTAGTAAGACTACTTCATTACATTTTCCTACCCACATGGTGAAATAAAACATCCCCTTCAAAATTTATATTCTGCCTTTTCAACAGATATCTATCTGCATTAATATTTTTAAAGTCTTATTCCAATTATTATTACTATTTATATCAATATGATGAAGACAAATATAAAATAATATATTCAAATTCATCTATTATCTTATCCCACTAGGATAGAAACAATGGAAATTAATGGCCTTTTGAATGGTTGACTAAATTTTTATTATACTCTAAAATTACTATTTATAATGGTAACTACATTATTTTAATTTAATTAAATTCATCAGACATAGAAAATTATTCCTTCATGATTGTGATGGCATACTAATTCTAATAGACCGATATCAATATATTATTTCTCTTATGAATATGATACCAGTAACACCATATTTTCCTTTCCCATCAACATTATTCTCCTTATTTTTGTTTCCTTTGGATTTTGGTCATACTGAATACTAAAACCATTGGGATTTCACAATTACAAGAAACCATCTCTACATTTATGAATCTGATGAACCCATTACAAATATCATTAGACCAGAAGTCATCAACATCACCAACCTTATTTTTTTTACAATGTTTTTATTGTATCATGACTTCTTTCATGGTATTGAATACATTTAATATCAACATCATCATCTTTGTATTTTGATTACAATGAGGATCAACTTCAAAAATGTATTACTTATAATAGAATGTATTATGACATTCCAATCCTTCAAAAATATCATTCCTTCCTTTTCAGACTGAATATAATTGATATGATGATGAAATGACTCGATATGATTGGAAGAAACAATTTTATTGAATCAGATTCATTAAGTAATCATGGATTATTTATTTTTACAATAATTAGGATTTGTAAAAAATAAAAAACAGAAAATATTCATCAAATTTGGTTTATCAAAGTCATATACACTCTGATTCTCTATCATTATAATAAAAATATATATACCAAATTCTGAATGAATCTGATGTACCTTTATATCATGAATGAATCATCCTCAATATTATCGATCCTTTCAATAATTGTATTTATAATTATTGAAATATGATGGTTAGTTTGAATTTAACAAAATATAAAGAGATTTGAATTTTCCTTTCCTCATAATTTTCATTGACATTAAAATAATATAACATTTAAAAACAAACTTCTTAAACATTCTAAACCCTTATCCAGCCAATAGGTTCCCATCAATCTCCATATTTTATTTTTTTCAACCAAAATTCATAAATCACTAAAATTTTTATCCTCAATCAATGGATTACTTGTCAACAAATTTAAAACTACTTGAGGAAAATAATTTTTGGAAACAAGATTAATTGAAAACAAAACCATGATATCCCAAAATAGTGATTAGGGAACCGTCCACCATCTATCTTCCTCATCACTTCAACATTACTAGATTAATAAAATGATTCATATAAACCCTCAAACAAATAGTTATAATGGATCAAATACAATATAATTTTGAATTCCCATAATACCTACAACTCCCCATTTTATATCATTCTGTTAGGATATATTGGGGAAATAATTCTCCCCTTGACTTCTTTATCTAAAGGAATGATGAGACATGGGAAGAACACATAGTGAATCCTTGATTTGAGGGAGGATGGATATCTATGTTGAACATAAATTTAGTAAATGATTCATTTGATAGAGGTTTATTGAAAATATAGGCAATTGTTTCATTCTTGGAACATACTCTAGATTTAATTCATTCCTCTCCACATTCTCTTTGATGATATGAGATTCCATATTAATATGTTTGAAATTTTAATGTTAAACCAAACTCTTCATGAGATTGATTTTGATTTTATTATCATAACTAAAGAGAAAGGGTAACTTCACATCAATAAATAACTTTTCTAATTGTGTTTTCATCCACATAAGTTGTGTAGAAACTTGATTGGTAGAAAAAAACTCATATTAATCCATAATTAGAGTTAATGAATTTTTTTCTATTCCAACTGACAAAAGTCTATCAGAGAATGAATATTCCACGGGATGTGGATCTTCTGTCATCAATATTTCCTGCCTAATAATAATTTTAATACCAAATATACTCAATACTTTCTAATATATCATACCTGTTTATGAAATTTTTTATACCTTTAAAGTATCTAGGATTCTTTTCCATGAAATTAAATGTTTTTATTTTTGACCACATTGAAATAATGCACAAAATGTAATAGTATTAAGCATTTCAGGTCTTGAGATTGTTAAATACCTCAAACTTACAATCATCTATCAAAATTCTTTCTAATCAACTTCTCATCCATCTCCATCATTATAAACAATTGATCCCACTAAAATCTATGTTAAAACATGTTTTCAATTTTCCATTCTAACATTCTTATAAATTTCATTAGCATTATTTTGTTGAGAAATATAAATGGGTTTCTTCCCTTATTTCATTTTTAAACTTTAAAAGTATTTCATTTCCACTAATATGGACATCTCAAATAAATTTTTCATTTCGTCAGAAAATCCTTCACATTTCCTTTCATCATTCCTAGAATTGATAATTAAATCAACATAAACCATTATGATTAGGGAGAACTCATGATTTTATTTGATCTAATTATTTCTATAAACACATCCATTCTTAAAATTCATCTTCCTTATGATTGTATCCGATTTGTAGTACCACACTATTAGTAATTTTATTACCATACTGTTATATACTCATATACATACATAATGTTCATCATTCCCAATAGAAATACCCTATATTATTTCAATGTAAACTTACACATAAATATGACCATTCAAGAATAAATATTTAACATCCATTTGTATGCTATTTTAGCCACATTGTACAACAATATTATGAAATATTATAATTGTTTCTAATAACTCCACAAGAGAAAATTTTTCCAAAATTAATACATTCAATATTGGAGTAACCCTTTCACACAAATCGTGATTCGATTCTTATCAGTTCTCCTTCTTCATTCATATTTTTCTAGAGTAATAACTTTTTCCCAATAATTGTTTTTCTTGGATTGGGTATGAGTTTCCATGTATCATTATTTTAATTCTAATCCAACTTTTCATTCATGGAGTAAACCCATTCTAGATACTCAAATAATCATTCAAATAATTTGACATAACTTTTGAATTCAAAGAAGTTTGTGTAATGGCATCTATTGTTCATTATATTTTTACCACATCATGTTGATGAATAGTAATATTCTGATCATCTACTTTTTTATAATGATAGAATATGTATTTGGAGTATATTTATCATCACTAGAAATAGATGACTCTTATTCTTCATCTTCAGTGTGATTAAAAGTTTTTATATCCTTATCATAATTTGTAACAAATCTTCTATTATCCTACTAAACATCCTTACAATCTTTAGTTTGTTTGTTTTCCTCAAGTCATTCAATGAATTTCATGACATTAGAATAAAAAATTCATGATATTTAATTTTTTAGACCTCTATAATATCATCCTTTTGTAGAATATACATGAAATATATCATCTTCACATTTCTAGTCAAACTATCCAATGTTTCTACCTTTCTTCTATATAATACATGGATTCTCGAAAAACACATTTGAGTTTCAATCATAATGTTTTTCCATAAAAAATCAAATGCAGTCATATCTAAACAAATCATGTAAAAACAATGGTTTTGAATATAAATAGTAGTACTTACGGAATGCCTATAATTTAAATGAGAAACACTATGTTAATGTTACATACTTATTCCTATGTACACTAAACCTCAATTATTTATTTTGTAAGATCCATTTCATTGGGATGTATCTAGGGGACTATACTCATGTAAAATTCCAAGTTTCTCATGATAATTTTTAAATTATTCACCTCTGTATTCTCCAACACTATTAGTTCTTAACATCTATATAGAATACTCACATTCTTCTCACCTATCTATATGAATCTTTTAATCATTTTTAATGAATATAATTAATGATTCACAAACATAATTCACATAATTTTTCTATATTAATCAATGTATTTAATGAAATAATTATCTCTACTTATTGATTGTTTTCACATTAACAAAAAACAATGGAATTAATAAGCTCAAGGGGTCGTATGGAAAAAATATCATATTTCTTATTGACCAAGTTTATAATCATTACTTTGTGAAAAGGAGTGAAACATTGATATCTTATTCTTAGAAATTTAATAATTTCTCGGACATTGTTTCATTATGATTGATTCCTCATGTTTATTTTAAACACATATCACATCCTTTTATTACATAAATTATTTTATTCCATGATCGCTCTGCGATTCACTGTCTCATTTACTCCCTTACACCATTGTGCTAAACTAGTTTTGTGTTGAAAATCATTCGAATAATAAAAAATTTAACATCGTTTATAATTCAATTATTTTATGTTTATCACTTTTAAAATGGTAAATGTTACTGGTTTTGATAATTTCATTGAAGGATGGGGTTATTTGGAGGTCCTAAAACGAAATCCAATAAAAATGGTCCAAACTGCATAGGATTCCAGCACACCAGTTTACAAAACTCCATATATATTCATAACCTACAATCCAAATGGGATGAAAATTTGTGGTCTGGTCATTGGTATTTAGTTCATATAATGTAACCCAAGACACATCGTCCATCTGGTGGCCCGACTGACCTTCTTTTTCCAGAGCACTGAATCTGCACGATGTTAAAAAATTTCCTACTATGATCTATCAATATATCAGTATCTCATGGTATACATATTTCCAAACATTATGTGGAGATATCAAGGATATTCGGTAATATTTTTCTAGTTTTTTCCAATGATATATTCGACTATCTAATGGACAAAAACATTGGTCCATGTGATTTTACACTATATGTGTTCCCAAAACCACCTTCAACATTTCCTATAAAATTGATGCTTGGGATCCTCTTTTGAATGATCATCCAGGAGGAAAATATATGATATTATGGGGACCCAAAACAGTCCTCTAATCATCCAAGAATCTTTGGAGTCCCTTATCCTCATAGGGGGATCAAGGATAAAGGAGAACTTAAACCCGAGCCTCTTTCTCCTTTCGAGGGCGAGCAAAATGGTGGATGATCATTTCGAGGGAGCTACAAAAACATTGTAAGAAGTTCCCACACAATTTATTCTACTAGTTTTTTATATTTTTTTTGTTAAATATTTCACTTATTAATTATCTTGACATGATTTAGTCATAAATTCATTTCTTTAGATATATTTACGGGAAACCGTTTTTATTCCTACACCGATTCGGTTGAGATTTCAAGTTGGAATCTTGGGTTGCTCTAATAGGACAACACAATCATCCTTTCTCTATCACAAATATATGAGATTTCTGTTTTCATATGTATCCATTATTCTATAACTGATAACCATACCATGTCAAGGAAATCATTATATCAAGGGTTGCTTCTTCAGGCATCGTTTTATGGGGTAAAAGGGGTGTGAAGATCTTGACAATCCTCAACCAAATAATTAAACAAAACCACAATAAATTTTCAGAACAATGAAATATCCAAGATGTTTATTGAATGTGAAATTATCTCATTCTCTCATAATCCATAAATCATCACCTTTATCTATCAACTATTAAGAAATTTAAATCAAGTTATTTACCTAAAATTGTTTCAAAAATCACCACTCTTTAAAACATTTTATTAAAATTGAATACTATAAACCTATCAACTCTCCTTGATATAATACCTAGGTTATTCCTTATACGTCAAATAAACATTACAATCATAATCAATTTGATGTTTCAGGATTACTCCATCAAATTTTTGGCACTACTCCTGGGGAGTAGATCAATTTTTAGTGAGTGTTTCTATAAGATATTTGTAAATTTTGTGAATTTTTATTTTCCTTTTCAATCATTTTGTGTTATGAAATATTTATTTTGTAGTTTTGTTGTATAAATTTTTTTAATAAAGGATATTTAACTCTTTTAGAACCCTTACTGGAGTGGATACAATGTCAATGACACTGAGTCACAGAACATATCCATTTGAAGGACGACACACCAAACATCATCACTCTTCATGACCATTACTCTCCTTATTCTTGAACCAATATCAATGCTGAAATAAAAAATCAAAATATGGATGAAATCAAAATAAAATTAAAAGAACCAACCTCACATGATGTCTATATCCTCCCCCATATAATTTAAAGTACAAGTATAGGCACCCAATTTGAACTAAAATCTTGTTTAATTCAACTATTAACAATATTCCATAGAATTCCATAAGAATATTCACATAAACACATAAAACGTTAATATTATGTGTTCTACATTGATGCATTAAAATTTTGGTGATGAACAACTAAACCTCATATCATTTTTTTCATTTAAATACATTGTAAAAGAATGGCCTTACTATCATAATTCACCAATTAGTGGTTGGGCAGACATGAAACTCCTTTTTCATGAAAAATATTTACAAGCCTCTCAAAGTAAACATATAAGGAATGAAATAAATTGTATACTAAAATTATAATGGGAAACATTATATGAAAACTGAGAACGCTATAAATGGTTATATTCTATCTACCCACACCACCAAACATTTTATCCATTCTTAATTCAATATTTTTATGAATGATAAATTCTTATTGATAAAAATATTATTGATGTTGTTGTAGGTGGTTCAGTAGTGGATAAGACCCTAATGGATGCCAGAACCTTGATTGAGAACATGGTATATAACACTCATGATTTTTTTAAAATTTCTACTGAACACTTTAGAGGTGTCCACAAGGTGTAAAGTAACTAATTTGAGAAGATGTAGGACAGAATGTTCTAATAGGTAAGTGACCTTCTGTAGGAACATTCTCTTTCCTAAGGAAATTACAAATATCCTAATCCCATCCCTTTTTATATGTTCATCTGAGCCCCACTACTCTGAACAATTCCCCCAATTGAGATAAACCTTTGAGAGTTGTGAGGAAATACTTTTAGGATTCCCCTATAAAAAACCATTTAGGAAACAACCATGTTATCCATCCATCCCTGGGTGGAACAAGAACCATGTCTATAGGAAAGGGGGTATTTAAAAAAATCTCATCAACAATGGAACCAACTGGGGAAAAGTAGTCGTCCACTACGACTATACAGAAATCATCTACCACAAAAAAGGCCATTCCAAAAGCCCCTAAAAACCCTAGGAGTATCCTTGAAGATATGATGATACAATGGGTACCTATAATATCCAATTCCCAAAAGATTCTCAGGTAGTTATACAAGGCCTCAAAACCCAATTAGGCAATCATACTAACTCGGTGGGGGAAATTCAAGGTAAGGGATCGGGTAAACTACCATCTCAACCATTTTTCAACCATAGGGATAAAGAAAATGTTGTCTCATCACCCTTATGAATGGATTCAAACTATAATTTCAAATGAATCCTCCATTAGAGTCATCCCCTCATGAGGACACCGTCATCCCAACCCTTAAAAATGTTACAATGTTGAAAAACATGTCTTGAGAGAAGCCCTTCCAGAAGAAATAGTGTATATGTCGATGAGTCTCTTAGACAACCCATTCATCTTCCATATATCTAATAGGCCACCCAAAATATAAAACAAAAGTAAACTAAAATCAATATGTAATTTTTGGCAACATTCCAAAAAATGAAGTTAATGATTCCATTGATTGATGATGTCAAACAGATTCCATGATATGCATTGTTTTTAAAGATGATGTGTCCACATTGAAGGATACTACATTGTGATGGGAAGTTAATCTTGGGGAGTAGTGTCTCAGTATTGATAGAACCATCACATGCTAATGAATCCAATGATCCTAGAACCTTCTCGATTCCATGCATCGTAGAGGAGTATTCATTTTACAATGATATGATTGATTTAGATGCCTCTTTTAATTTGATTTGTCACCCCATTTAATCTTTTTTGCAGGTCAGTGAATTAAATCCAACTGAAATAGAAATTCATCTAGAAAATCAAAGTAAAAAACAACCATCTACTTTGTTAAAGGACAAAATTGTGAGGGTGAAAATTTTAAATTTTCTTACTGATTTTTATGTGCATAAAATGGAAGATGATAGGATAAATGGACATGCCCTGATTATATTTAGGAGAAAAAAATTAAAAACAACCAAAAATATAATTACTATCCACAATGGTACATTAAAAATTGATTTATGTGGTTAAATTTTCCATTTAAACATTCTTAATGCAATGAACAACCCCTCAGAGGAACATTCCCCTCTCTCTGTTAATTCAATTGATGTACTCACTTATCCTAAAAGAATATATTTTCATTCACCAGATCCCCTATCTAAGTTTCCATCATTAATTGGAATGAAAGGAAATGATTTAAGCATTTGTTATTGTAGAGGTATAGAAAAATGGAATGCATGTTTATTAATTGATGATTTCATGAACACTGAGGATAATCTGACCAATGATGACACAAATAAAATTGTAAGTGCACATTCCTTATCAAAGGATGATTCCATTGTGTAGTTTGATGAGATTAGTGTCCTATCAAATTCACGCACACTACCACCAATCCAATATCCTCCTAAATTGGAAGTGAAAAAATTTCTTCCAGATTTAAAATATTCATATCTTGAGAATGGAAACAAGATTCCCATCATCATTGCTAGTTCACTCCCTTCTGAGCATGAATTGTGATTTCTTGAACTTATGAGGGAGCATAAAAAATAATGGGATGGAAAATTTCATATATTCATGTGGTTATCCATTAATTGTAGATATATCAAATTTTGATAAATGAAAAGGCTAAACCAGTGTGGAAGGAAAAATGTCGACTAAATCAAAACGTCATAGAAGATGTGAAAAATGAGGTAACAAATTCGTGGGCTGTTGGGTTCATTTACCACATTTCTCATAGAAAATGGGTCAGACCCATTCAATTAGATCCTAAAAAACCTATATTATAATAATCAAAATATAAAATAATGAATTTCTTCCAACTTTTATATAGAAAAGTTCACATGTCCACATAGACTATTATTGACTAAACCAACACACTATGAAGGACCATTTACCATTTCCAATAATTGATCAAATCCTAGAAAGGCTAGTGGTGAGTCCCCACAACTATTTTCATGATGGGTATTCTGGATACTTTCAGATCCATATTTCCCCCTAGGATTATTAGAAGACATCCTTCACTTTCCCATTTAGCATATTTTCATATAGAAGGATTACATTTAGTATCTGTAATGCTACAAGAAATTTCTAGTAATACATGCTTTTTATTTTTTCGTATTACCTGGAGAATTGCAAGAAAGTATTCAGGGATGAAATCACTCTTTATTTATCCTCTTTTTATTAATGTATGTGTAGTCTTGTTTTATTCCTACATCACTGCATTGAAAATAATATTTTATTAAATTACTAGAAATTCCATTTCATGGTGCGACAAGGTATAGTTTTGAGAAATTTCATTTCTGGGGATGGTATCCAAGTACATAAATCCAAAGTGGATGTTTTTTCATCATTACCATTCCCTAAAAATGTATGGGATGTGCATTATTTCCTAGTTCATGATGGAATTTACTGTTGTTTCATTCATAAAATTCATTAAATTGTACTCCCCCACTACTAATTAATCCTTAAAAGAAATAGAATTTGTTATTTATAAAGAATGTGATGAAGAATTTGATACAGTAAAAAGGATCTCACATCAACCCCGGTAATCCAACCACCCTAGTGGGATTTACCATTTGAGATCATGTATGACGCATCTAACTCTATAGTTTTGGAAGTCTTATCACAAATGGTCGATCGATCTCCACAAGTCATTGCCTAAACATCGCCTACACGGGACCTTAACCAAGATAAAAACAACACAATTGAAAAATAATTTCTTTCTATTGTGTTTTCCATCGATAAAATCATGTAATATCTATTAGGGTCCAAAATCATTGTGTTCTCAGTCCATGTGGCTCTCTGGTATCTTCTTAAGAAACTGGAAGCAAGACCACATCTCATTTACTAGATTGTCCTCCTTCAAATATTAAATTTAGAAATTATAGATAAAAAAGGGGTGTAGAATATGGTGGTTGGTCATATCAATAGGACAGAAACATCCTTAGATATTGATGGATCTCCCTATATTCCAATAAAAGACATGTTTCCTATTGAGAAACTGTACCGAGTGCAAGATGTTACTCTATGGTATGCTCAAATTGTAAATTATTTGGTAGCATCTTTCATTCATTCTTATTTCAACAAAAACCAGGTCTACCGTATAATACAAGAGTGTCATTAGTAGATATGGGATGACCCATACTATTAGTGCACCTGTAGCGATCAATTCATCAGCTATTTTGTTTTTTGATAACGAGTTTTGGTTTTTCCTTACGTTCTACAACACTCATTCTCGTGGGGGAACTTTGGTCCCAAACTGACAGCTCGCATGGTCTTTGCTTCTGGTCACTTTTGGCCCACATTGTTTTAGGATTCCCATAACTTCTAAAAATAGTATCCTTAATGAAAAATAATGTGAAATGTCTCTAAAAGAAATGATACTCCACAAAAAAACCCATTCTCTTCCATTACATTTTTTATATTTACAGCATTGTCTTTATAAGATGATTCCCCAATTCAATTGAAAACCAACACATTATTTTGGTAGTGTATTATGTTTCAAAATGGGTAGCAATCCAAGAGAACAATGCAATCTCTTTTATGTCGGTATGGGGATGGGCATAGAGTGTCTAACTCATATCACCCATAAACCAATGGCTAAGATGAGGTATCAAATATAGAGGTAAGACAAATTTTGGAAAAAATGGTTAAACCTAATAGAATATATTGGAGTCTTATAATCAATGATTCAATTATGGTGATACCGTATTATATTTAAAATTAAAATTGGCATGTCACCATATCCGCTTGTGTTTGTAATGTGTTCTCACCTCCCTATTGAGATTGAGAAATGGGACTATAAGGATATTAAAAAAATGAAATTGTAGTAATTCTGGTGTTGGTTCTGAAAGAATGTTATTTATTCTGGCGTTAGAGGAAATGTGCATAGATGAATATGAGAACTTTGGGATTTATAAGGAGTGAACCAAGGCTTCCACTGACTAACTCATCCTTCATCATTAGTTTCACATTGGGAATAAGGTCCTCTTTTATAATGCAAGGATAATGTTGCAGGCATGTATGTTTTGTTAATTCTAGTTTTTCCCATAAATGTTTACTAATATATCTCTATTTTTTGTTGTTTAGGATCAAAATGAAGAAACCAACAAAACCTTTACTATCAACGGGTAGTGGATAAAGCACATCCAAAAATCCCTTCTGATGTTTTTTAAGGAAGAACTCTTTGTTTGAGAAGCCACATGCCAATGACACCCACAAGGTATTATCCTTCCATCCAAAATTATATTTTATTAGAGTGAAGACAATGAAAACTCTAGGTTTGGGGGATGGGTATATTCCTAGGTTAGTTATGAGTTTTCATCATCATTATTACTTTTCTCTTTTTAGCTTTCAGAATTATATTATTACATTCCCCCTTCCCCTCTCACAATCCTTTGTGAATGAATATTAATTTTTCTATTCCCTCTTTATCAATGATAATGATTCCCATTTAATCATGGCTGTTATTGAAAAGGAATGTAGAATTTATTTATTTCATGTTGTTTTAGCATTCAAACAATAATTTCAGATAAAATGAGAATTTTGAAAAGAGTTAAATATTATGGTGAGACTTTATTTTGAAATTTAGTTCTTTTTCTGTTATATAAATAGTTTAATTAGTTTTCACCCATCGGGAAGAATAGTGGTATTTTTTTAGAATAGTTTAAGGGAAAATTGAATCACTTAACTTATCCAAAAAACCTTGCATAATACCATCAACTGAGAAAATAAATATTTAATAAAATTTAAATATATGGTATGTTGACTTTTCTCTACATTCCAAATAAATGTTTCCATATGTTCATTCTTTATCTGATATATTTCATTACTATACCAGATTGAACTATTTGGGTGTAACTGTTATCTGACTGTTTTAAACCCTAAAAAGTGCTGCATTTTGGGTAGGTCAAAAACCAATATTCCTTTAATTTTGATCTTATTATAACTATTACAATTATTGTCATGATGAGATTAAACATGGGATGGGAGAAGAGTGTGTGATTTTTTCCATGTGAAACATTTGTAAAAATATAATAAGTGAGTGGAGTGATTATATGTAGAACATATGGGGATATCATTGTCGGGGGTTGTGGTTTGACTTCTAGTAATGCTTAATTTAGTGGGTCATGAAATTTGATTGCAAATGATATATGGACGTTTTGGTGGAAAGTATCTTGTGAGTTGAATTTTTTTGAAATTAGGTATATTTACTAGATAGACATTAGAAAGAATAGCATGAAATTGTTGTCAAACACACAAATGGTGAATTTGTGAAACATTTATCTTTTAAACTATTTTCTCAAATTTTTATTATTCATGTCCTTTAGTTTTCAGCTGATATAATTTTTAGGCATCTTTTTGATTGATCGTTGATAATAACACCTCGATGTGATTTTTGAATTAATCAAATTCCTATCAAAAATTAAATTTTCAATTAATGTTATGGAATTATGAGGTTGGAAACTTCTATATTCATAATTTCTGAAAATGTGACATTTCCCAAAAAAGATGTTTTTTTTGAAGTCAGGGTGTGATCACACTACGATTCATTGTTTCATTTTCACGATTACACTTCTATAATAATGTAGTTTTGTATTGAAAATCATAAAAATAATAACAAATTTTGCTTCATGTTGGATTCAATTTTTTTATATCACTATTAAAAAGGGAAATGATACTTGTTTTAATAATTTCATTATCGGTGGATGTGATTTGGTGGGCCCATGATGAAGTCCATGAAAAATGGGCCAAGATGGGCATGATCCAAGCACGCTAGTTTACAATACAACATACTTCTAATAAAAATTTCGTCCAATTGTGTTGAAATTTTCTGGTCTAGTTCAAAATATATTGGGGAACATTTAATATTAAATAACCCATGACCCATTCATCCATCTGGTTTCCCATCAGACCAGATCTAACCAGTACACTGAATCTTCAGGATGTGAAAAGTGCTGTGTTGTGATTCATCCATATCTCAGAATCTAGTTGTCCAAATAGTGAAAAAATATTGGTTGAGATATTAAATATATTTTTATAGTATTTTATAGTTTTTTAAAGTGATATTAAAATATATAGTGTTTTAAAACCATGGAAAATATGGTTTTACAAAATCTAAGTGCCCAAAACCTCCTTTATCTTTTCTAATAAAACGAAGGCTTTGGGTATTCATTTGAAAGTTAGTCCATGAAAGAAATATCGTTTATTATAGAGACCCAAAAGATTCCTCTAGTCATATATGAAGCTCTAGAGGGCCCTATCCACATAGGGGGATCAAGGATGAAGTTGAATTTCCACATGATCCTCTTCCTCCTCTCGAATGCGAGATAAATGGTGGATGATCATTTCGAGGGAAGTACGCAAACTTGGTAGGGAGTTCCATCACAAGTTATTCTAAAGGTTGTGTATAATTTGGGTGGTAAAAATTTCTCTTATTTTTTATCTTGACATTCTTCTCCCATGAATTCAAATATTTTTATATAATTATGTGAAAATACATTTATTTCAATACCTATTGGGTTGAGATTTCATGTTGGAATCATGGGTTTCTTTGATTGGACAACATATGAATCCTTTCTCTCTCACACATATATGATATTTAAGAATTCCATGGTAGCCCTTGTTCTATAATTTAGAAAAAAACCCTAGAAATTCTATCATTGTGTCTTGTGTTTGATCATTGTGCATCGTTTTAAGAGTTTAGAGGGGAGTCAAGATCTTGACAACACTCAACCAAAGAATTAGACAAAACAATGCGAAATATTCTTTAAAAACCATCAAAGATATGTAGTGAACTTGAAATGATCTCCTTCTGTCATAATCATCCAACCATCACTTTTATCTATCAACTATTTAGCTATTTAAATCATGTTATTTTTTTAAAATTGTATTAAAAATCACTCCCCTTTAGTAGGTTATATTTAAAATTCACACTCTAAACCTATAAATGCTCCTTGAGAGATGACCTAGAGTATTCCATATACTTACAATAAACATTATAATAATAATAATCTATTTTATGTGTCATGAAAACATGGTCATTCCACCATACAAAAATAACAATATTTATGTATTTCACCAACATGAAACAAGATTCCTTTTATACATTGTCCTCTTTAATATACCATTCCATCTTTCTAATTTTTCACAAAAAACCCTTATTTTGAAGGGCACATTGTTTCCCACATCACAAAATTGTGAAACATTTATAAAATTTGTTCCAACACATCAACATACAATGTTTTCGTGGATTTAATCATTAATTAAAAAAATGGTTGATCCATTTCAATTGATTTTGAAGGGCTCATCAATGCCAAATGTTACTATTATTTCTTTAATTTCTTTCACATTATTCAGAAATCTCAAATCTATTATCACATAATATGATCACCCACTGTCATGAATCCATGGTCATTCTCCTTACCTATATTTCAAAGTGTATTCTACAACAAAATGCTTTTCATTCTTCATTTCTCCAAACTAAAAATGGATAAAAAATATTTGTTATTGCCTGTAAAAACATCCATTTTCAATGTGTAATGGTATTTCACACCTTTAAAAAATAGTTCACGATTGTTTGAATCCATTTTATATATTTACATATACATTCTCATACAACATTATTTTAGGATAATATCTCCCCATCCATCTCTTACTTCTATAACCTATCAAATAACAATACTGTTGTTGGGTGAACCCACAGATATTTTCTATATGCCCAAATCGACCACAATACCAGAAGTAGCCATATAAAGTGTATCTGCTTCTAAAAATTCTATACAGACCTTAATTGAAAATATGTTTCACAATATAATTCTTATATTTCTTATAAGAACCTCTAACCATTAGGTTATCAATCAAAATAATATTTTTCATTTTAGCCATATAGAAATATGATGTATTTCAATCTTTTTTTCATTCATAATGATTAGAAATATTTTTCAAATTTAAGGTATTTTGATACTTTCGAAATATTTTCATGTCAATATTGGACACATAAAAAAACTGTTCACACTTTCTTCTTTTTAGAAACAATTCATTATTTCATATAATCAATCGAAGGAAATATTTATTGATTTTTATCAAAATCCATCATAAAAGAATATTAAATAAATTTAGAGATATTTGTTTTGGAAAAATGTATTTCTCTGTTATCTTTTATAATGTTTTTGTTGGATATATTTTAACTCGTCTTCTTTTGTATTTTTCATTAAATACATGTGCTCATTATTATTATTTTCTTCCTAAATTTATTTAATCATGTCTTCAATTTCATTCACCAGTAAAACCATCTCATCAAGAAATTTTTTTTATTGGTTATTGATGAACATTCATCTCCCAACATATTTTGTTTTGTTTTCATGTCATAAATCCATTTATAGAAATTCATTCAAATCTTCTTTAAAATGGAATTCAATTTGAGCTTATTCTTCCTTGGAAATATTTCATCTGAATTATTTATCATTTGGTAGGTAAAAAAATGTATTCTAATAAAAATAATATATAAAAGTTTCTAATTTATCTTCAATTCCTTCTTCTTATTTTGTATCATTAGAAAATAAAATTATTCTTTTATATTTGATGAATATTTTATATTTTCCTCTAGAAAATAATTTATCTTCATCACTCAATTTGTTCCATGATCATATTGGTTTTATTTCTTCTTCACCGCTGTCATCTTATATATTTTATTGAGGAAAATAAGCTAATAAGTGCCCTAAAACTCCTCATTAAAAAATATATAGTGTAATTTACTTTTTTATTTCCCCATACATAATAAAAAATTCAAGGAAAAATTGATAAAATAACATCAAGATCTTTAAAAACCTTATTTTATGAATTATAATCACGAGATTCATCTTCAATGCGAATCGTTTTTGAATTTTATTTCATTGAAGGTTTCAAAGAAATTTCTATATCAACTTTTTTTCATTAAATATATTCATCACATAACATTTCATAAGTGATAATAGTGTTATGAAAATCATCTTTTGATAATTTTTTAGGATCTCTATCTTCCAATGAATAATAATTTTCATCAAAATTTTAAGGAATGATTCTCAAGATATTTTCCACAATTATAGTATATTCCATATTTTCACCATGACATATGATAGTGTATATAATGTCACTTACCCTTTCACAACAGTCCCCAATAGATTCATACTCACCCATATACAAATTCTTTATATTTTTATCTCTAGTTGTGTAATTTTCTCTGCTTCACTTTTTTTTATTTCCTTAATATATATTTTTAAAATTTTCCAATTTACCTAAAGATGTGGAAACAACTTTCATAATTTTTAATTCAGATTGAGAATTTAATTATTGTAATTATTTTTTCCCTTCCATTTTTCTCTAGAATCCTCATATCAACTGAAGTGAGATTAACTCTATCATTAATGGGAGGATACCCATCTATTGTAGTATCAAAAAAATCGTATCCATTAGAAATAAGATATGACTAAATTTTATGTTTCTAGATATGATAATTTTTACCATTGAAAATAATAATACCTTTACTATTCACAATAGTCAAATTCTATATCATAAATGAATAGGATAAAGAAACCATAAGATCCGATACCAATTGAATGTTCCCAGTCAGGATAATTTCATAATAGAGAGGGTAGTGATTCAGTGATACTTTTTTATTTTATTTTTTCTTTTCATATAAATCAATCATTGCCTCCTATTGAATATTCAATTCCCTACTAGTAAAAATATATATACATATCCATGTATGAAAAATAATGTACAAGGTTTATTATTCAATAAGAATGTCTATATCCTTGGTATGGTCTAGAAATAATATAGTATCACATAATCCTAAAGAAAACAATACATCTGTGTGCAATAAAATGAGTTTGATATCCACTTTCACAAGTGAAACACCTTAAATACAATCCAATAGTGTATGTTCTCCTTGAGAACAAATGTGGTAATTCATAGTTTGTGTAACAAAACATATTTCATATGTTTATTTTCTTTTTCAATAAATGTATTCTTATAAAACTATTAATCAATTTAATTTCAAGAATTAAGTAATAACCTCATGGAATTTGATATGAAACACAATCTAGTTGACATGTTTGATCTACCAACTCGAACTCTTTAAATTTGATTCTCCATGTTTGATTCATTAAAACAAAAAGTATGAATCTATCAGAATAAGAGTGAGAAAAATCCGGACAATTTCGTACATGGTCTAGAAATACCAATATGGAAATTTTTTCCAATACTATTACCTAATGAATATGATGAAAATTAGAATACACTAATCTGTTAAATATGAAAATAAACTGAATATAATGATCTACTGATTAGATTGTTATCTTATATCTCCTCTTTTTACATTCATCTTACAAAACATCTTCAAAAAATATCATAATGTATAACAGCTTATATCCCTACAAATTTATATATTCTATTAGTAATAATTAATTCAAAAAATAACATGTACTCTTCCCTATATAGGTGACCAAAAATTGTTTATTGTAATAATCTATAACCTTTTCCCTGTCAACAAAATTCCTAGGATTTGAGTGTTTCCTCAAATTTTGAGTTCATTTTGACTCCATCAATTTTTTTTAATCTTTTCTCATTTTGTATTGATCCCTTTAGCATATTATAAATAAATTCATCCATCTTTATAGATTCATCTCAAACCCTAGTCAGATTCTAATTTCCCATTTCGATTTTCTTAGTTTAATTTCTTCACTAGGATGCTCTATTCTAGTTACAAAAATATATATATGGTGAAATAGATAACACTCATGTTTAATGAAAACTATATTCTAATTTTATTTCTCCATTCAGATCGCTTAGTATAATTATATCAACAAATTTCCCTATACCAAAAGAATAAAGAAATCAACTACTCCAAAATTTTATTTTTCCCTTTTTATCATATTTGTATCTTCATCAATCTTTCTAATGTATGATTTCAAATCTAATTAAAATTTCTCTAATTATGATGATGAAAACTATAAAACCATATATTCTTATTTATCTATATCCTTGATTGAAATGAATGGTAAATATGGAAATTCATCACCATTTAATTGGTTGACTACAATATTGATTAAACTATAGAAATTATTTTATTATTGGTCACTGTAATATTTTATTTTAATTTCATTAATTATCATGAAACAATTCATCCTTTGATGATTTTGATGGAATACTAATACCAATAGACTAGTTTCAAAAACTTATTCCTCTTTTGAATATGATTCTAATGAAAACTTATTTTGATTTTACATTCAACTTAATTCATCAATGATTTTTTTATAATATATTTTTTTCTAACTAAAATTATTAACCTTTAGTTTTTAACATTTTCCAAAAACCATATCAACTATTATGAATCTTCTGAACCTATTTCTATGATCTAATGACTATAATGCATTTAACTCACCACCTTTATTCTCACACACTCTTCAGCTTGTATCATCACTTCATTCATGAGATTGAGTACATTGAAGATCAACTTCAAGATGATTATATTTTGATTACATTGATGAAAAAATTCATCATTATCAAAATGGAATATAATGTATTGTGATATCTAAATCCTCCAAAAATTTATTTACTTCCACTTTAACTGGAATATGATGCACATGATTAAAATAATACAAGATTATATTTAATGAAAAAAAAAATTCTGATCATATTATATCATCAAGCCTTCATAATATGTTTTCATAATTCTCATGATTTATAAGAAAAATAAAACAACAAAGTATCATAACATTTTTCTATTCATAGTCATACTAACTCTGATTCTCAAACATTATGATCAAATATTCCATACAAGATTCAGGGTGAATTTGATTAACATTTACATTCAGATATATACATCCACAATATGATAAAACTTATCAAGAACAATAAGTCTGATTTTCCAAATATGATGGTTAGTATGAATTCCACAAAATAAAAACTGATGTTATTTTTCATTTCTTCTTAATAGTTTTTCCTAATAAAAGACAATACCGTTGAAAAAATTCCCAACATTCAGATATCTTCTGCAACCATCTTCGTCAAATCACATTTTATTTTTTGAAATATTTATACATTACTTCTCGTAGGTAGGTGTTGAGACCGTGTTCTATTTCAGGTCCTCATGTGACTATAATTTATTTAATAAAAATATTCAATAAGTATTTTTTAACTCAAGCATGGTTTCTAAAATATTATTAGTTTGCTCTTAAAAAGATTCATGCATCATAAATACAGGACCAAACTCTAGTCCGGAATGTGTTAATTACCCTAGGAAAAACATAAAACTAGATTCTGTGGGGAATTACAAATGGAGACCATTGGTGGGGGTGTTTAATATAAATAAATAATTAAAATTTTAATGTAACTAAAAAACTTAAACATAATTACAAATTTAAATACCCCCTTAGATAAATTTTCCCAGGGTTAGCCACATAACACTTGGACTATTGAGAGGTTTTCCTCATATCCATTAGATATTTTTTTAGAATAAAATGGGAATCCATATCAAAGAAGATAGAGACCAAAAAAAATAAATAATTCTTTCATACATTGGATGGAATGTTCTTAGGATAAAAAATGATCCTATATCTAGTTAGTAATTTCCGTAAGTGTATTATTCTTTATTTGATTAAATTTCTGAGTATGATCAATACATTTCATTGATCTCCTCCAAATGTGTACAATTTCATGTCCCAATATACTATCAATTGATTTATTATTCTTCCCTATATCACCCCAAATATCCCCATTCATGATCACTAGACACTAACACATGGAAACTATTTGTAATACTATGTATTTTATGAATATATCCAAATATTTCATCAAGTTAGTCATCATAGGACCACAACGTCATGAATGGATATTTTCATGTGGGGAAGAGGCTAATCAGACCACTAAATTAATCAAAATTTCATGTGCAATGAACAAATGAGTGATCTGTGGTGGAATTATGGATGAATCATGGTATAATGGGTTATACGTTTTGTGGACTTGGGATCTGAGATGATAGAGTTGTGATATAAGGCTTGTCTTTCCCACAATGAACCACTAGGGAGAATCTAAATCCAATTTCTAGAATATAGATCACCATAAATTTCAATTCTAGACATCCCTTTGGTTACATTGTTAAGGACGTATAATCTATGGTAGAGGATCCAAATTTAGAGTATGCGACAATATATATTATCTTATATAATAATTCATACTAAAATTCATGTTGTTTAGAATATTACATGATGTATGATCCCTTGGATGCGATAAATTGGGTTTCAGGAGAGAAAAATTTCCTACACCAAGTGGGAAACCCCCCCCCCCCCACACCACAATGTGTGACTATAATGCTGGTGACTCATCGAGTAGTATGGGAGTATATGGAAATATGTAATGATAGATACATATTGTGTATCAAAGTTCACATACATTAGAAGTGACATGTTCTGAACCTTATTTTGTGATAAACACTATATACAAAAGTACATAGTAAAATGTTAACCAACACTTACATGACTAATAATTGGTAAGACACCGATTAGATCACACACACCATATATAAATTTACATTTTCTTAATACCAACATATGTATTGATACATGTATATTAAGGTAAAAAATTAGGTGATGGAGTGGGACCACATGTTGTGTGGGTCCCCTCACTCACCGTGTAACATTTCCTTCAACATATGGAAACTTCAAACTCTAAAATATTCTTCATTTGGATTATGATATTTTCATGTATGTATCATATCATGATTTGTTTTTCATACAAAACATGGAGATATTCATTATAGAGTCTTTCAAGATGTGACGTTACATGATTTAGGTAGGACACTTATTTAGTAGGCACTCGTTGATGGTATAGATCAGGAGGAGGATTAAAAAGGAATATCGAGTGGGAACCATGATAGAATTGGGAAAGTGTCATCTATCTAAAATTTTGTATCACCCTTTGAAATATAGGATGGTCCTCATGAAACAAGAGGGTAAACCCACTGATGTACTATGAAACTGGACCTCTATCTGCCAAGTGGAACCCTGGTCCAATAGGGCGTAGGTCCTCCTAACACTAGAGTGAAATCCCCCTAATGGACAAATATGAGTGTCCTCTTCCTACAGAGCATAACCCCCTTGAAACATCCATGAAAGGGTCCTTTATGTATTCTAATTGGGTTGAAATACCTAACAAACTTGGATGCATCTCTTCTATAGGAATATTGTGATCCCTCGACTGTGAGGCATAATGGTGGGTTGTGGGCCTCCCCTAGATTACTTCTTCAATGCCTTATGAGATTGGGGAAATAATTGATGGACACATAAGAATATTGTAACTCTTTTCCTGGGATGTACTATGATATTGAGATCCCCATATCTCACGTTTTATTCTTCTTTTTCTCGATGACACACATATTTACCTATATTTGTATCAATTTCATCAAAAAAATTTACTCTTTTATTCGATTGATCAGTCTACTATATATTTCTACCACACAACATACATACCCACCATTATCATTAATAAAATACTACTTGTTCTGTATACACACACACACACACACACACTCCTTCATGGTTTTTTCATCCATGTGTCATGTCTAATGAAGACAACTTATATGTCAATGATGATTACATTGAAGAATAATGACACCTATTACATTGAAACAAATACGATGGTCGGAGGTTGTAGATCAAGAGTTGGGATCTCTTAGAATTTTATATACCAGTTTTTTAGGTTTGGATATATATATAATAAGGAATGAATTCATTACATTTTCTGTTGAGTTTACATTATCATTCCCTTATACAAAAAAGATGTTTCTCTGGAGTGGTTTATATTATAGCTCTTGAATAATCTTACTTGTATTCCTATACACTTCTGTATTATGATTTTCATGTCTAAGGGTATATGTAAATTAGTAATATGTCTCCCATTTTGGATATTAATTTTGGTATATTTCACCACTCGTTGGACTATTAAGCAAGGATAGGTGTAGTTGTTTCTCGAACATCAATTAGGCCATGTCATGAGAGGTACACACCTCTACTAATATATCTATAATAATTTTTTTGATTTGTTTTACATACTCTATAATAACTCTAACATCAGTAAGATACACATCAATCAATGGCCATATAGAATAATCATGCAATAAAAATCATTATTTTTTTATTTAATATAATTTCATCCAAACTCATAGAGAGTTTATATATTATCTTATTATATCCCATAGATATTAAATGCAAGTTAGTTGTGTCTTAATGGATGGGTGATCATTTTTTTGGATGTATATTAGATGATAATATATGTTGGTGAATTATTTTTGTTTTAAGATATAAAATAATTCTTTAGTAAATCTATAAAAGGGAAATAGAGTGAACATTTATTAGATATGTTCCCCATTCACACCTCCATGATTTAAAAAATTAAAAATAAAAATGAATTTCTTCCAATTAATTTTGGAAACATTTAATTAATAAATAATATATTAGGCAGTCATTTGTATTATTCAGTTTTTAATATAAAAATCATGAATATTCTTTGGTTTTTACAACCAATTATCTTTAATAAATATGGGTGCATATAACACTCGATGTGTCTTATATATTTGATCCATGTTTTAATTATTTTTTTGACTTTCATATGATAATCCAGAGATGCTAGAATGTTACAATGGTGAGTTAATGAAATATATTATGGAAAACATGTTCTCCACTTGTTCATTTATCCTTAACATTCTCACATATTCCAATTAAATCATATTAATATATAAATAAAATCCATATATTGGATTGGAAATAGATCTATTCATATATAATGAAAAATTTATTTTTTACACATATTAATAAATAAATAAATAACCCAATAGTAGTCCACCTCCAAAGGAGATGATATTTTTTTTGTTTTTCTCAATTGAATTATATGCCTTCGGTGTTGTTTTTGACAATAATTTTGAGGAGTTATTATGAAAATAATCAATTATTTTAATATAAAATATAAAAATTATTTTTATATCCTTGGGAAACCCTTTACATACCTTCAAAATCATTTTTCAATTTCACTCACCTACTCAATCTAATCATGTTATAATTCCCAAAACATCATCACAAATCATTTTTTGATAAATATGAATGGGTAATTATAATTTACATCCTTTATTCCTACATCTTAGAGTGATTAGATATCTCTAATAAATTTAGTTATAACTTTTTTATAGCTATCCAAAGTAGTTAAGAATATCATTGATGTTTACGTGTGAAGTATGAGAATGAGTGAAGAATAATTAAAATTCATAAAACAATTGGCATATCATACATTCAATAATAAATCTATTATTAAAATTAGATGATAAATATTTAAATAATAATACATTTAATTAACTTGGGTAATTTGAATAACCTTTTATTGATCACTATGGTCCTAGTGAGATGTCACTATAAATTCTAGAAAAGATTTCGGAGATTAATTTCTAAACCATCGATATAGATAAATCAATCATTCATTGGAATAACTCTTCAAACTATTAAATTTTCAATATATTATATAATTAAAAGTATCCTTGTCTGCTTTAACACTTTCGTCACTAACAACTACCACATGTCATCTATTTCATCATTCTTGTATTTAAAAACCTTTAAAATATTCTTGAAATTTACTACCATAATCCCTCTACTCATATTTCTACAAGATGTATAGGTTAGTGATCTATATTATTTTCTATGGCATATTAAATATTCAATGAATTGATCAACTCCTTATTATTATTCTATATTATTGATGCTAATTTAATGGTGGGTTATGATTATTATTTCCTAATTTTGGAAAACTAGTAGAATTGATATTTAATTTCATGTTTGTTCATACTTATTTTTGGGAAATGTGGTGCTTAATCACCCATCAACAATGTAATGACCAACAAAAGAAAACTTTTACATTAATATGACCCATATATAGTCATTGAATCCTAAATTACACACATCAAGTAGGGACTTATTACCTTAAAGATCACTTTCTTCCCTAATATGATTCAAATATATAATTTACTGAGCATGAGAACATTAATTTTTTCTATATATGGCATGTGAAATATATAACGGTATCCTTTTGTTGCACATAAACTATAGAAGTTACTCTAATTCACATGATTATTTATCTTGAAATGGATGTAGAATCACATATTACCTTGATGTAGAACATATTATTCACCCTTCACATTTAAGAAGCATCATGAAAACAATTTAACATCATTGGATTTGGTCTCTTTACCATAAAAAGCTTATGGGTTGTAGAATTTACCCTCAAAACCCCACCATGACTGTTACACATCCTAATTTTGTTACATATTAATTACATATTGAATTATCCAATGAAATATATATATTGATGATTCCATACACTCTTAAAGTCTCATAATTTCTAAAGTCTGAGGATGATGTGGTATGATGGGTATATAATTCTATTACAATAGTGATGATGTCATATGTATATAATGTAATAAGATTTAGTCAATCAAGGAAATTGAATATACGTCTCTATAAACTATTTCATAGGATTCAATTCACATATTTTCATTATGATATCATTATCAGAAACCCCTACTCATAAAATATTCTGATGGATTTCAAATAATGTGCATGGAATCCGATTTTAAATTCATATGTTGGAAAATAATTTCATATTTTAAAATATAAAATTTATATCATTTATAAATTCATAAAAATAATGAAATTTCATATGACGGCTGATCCCTTTGAAATATTCATTCCTTATGCCTTGTAAATCATATCCTCAAATTATGGGTTTTCTGGATTAATGTAAAACTAATTAAATAGTTGAAATCCACATCATGGATTTTCAAAATTAATCATTAGAATCTATAAATTAATAGACTAATATGTAATTTAAAATTAAGATATATATATATATATTAAATTCTTGTTAATGGTTATTTAAATATAAAATTCCTATGTTACAAAATATACATAAAATTAATAATTACCAAAGTATTAAATAAATTATAGTGCTTATTTATTGAGAAAAAACAGATAAGAAACACATAAATATTGTCACTCATTAGAACCTATACATATTATTTCTACCTTTGCGTATTTTTTATTAGGTTTTTTTATATATGGTTACAATTATTAAATGTAGATTAATATTGTCCTCCTCTTTCCATTACTTTCTTTCCTATTATATTTGTATCTTTACACAGATTGGTCATAGACATCTATGTATATATATTTACCAAATTTACTATGGTATTTCCTTATTTCATTAATAAAAAATATTTTCTCTTATGGGACATCCACTCTTAATTTATATTAGTGTTGATCTTATTGGAAGCAATGGACGGTGTTAGTTTACCCCATTTATAGAGATTAAAATTTGGAACCATTAATTCATGATTTTTTTATTTTTTTACTTAAATGATTAAATGGTTATAACATATGTATCTTATTTTTATACCTATGTATTTTTTTTATCTATTTAGGTTTCCATATGAACAAAATTTTGTTTCACATATTAAAATAAGGATTAATATTTTCATTTTAATTACCCAGTTTAAGGGATTTTTTGGTTTTGAAAATATATTTGATGGTATTACATTAAAAACTAATGGTATGTTGTTTTAAATAAAACATATTGGTTCTAACTATACTACATGAGTTACATTCATAATTCAATGTTATCTATGAACCTTAGATAGACAATACCGAAAAAAATTCTCATTGGATATTGTTAGTGTTGTAGGATGTTTGGGAATATTGAATTTTAATGAGAGAATAAAATGTTAATTCATTAATAAACAATGATACATATATTATGGGGATCAAATGTTGGAGAAATATAAATTCATAATAATATAATGGAGATATGTAATGCATGATATATAAACCAAACATTAAAATCTTAAAAGAAATAATAATCACGATGAAAAATGAAAGGTTGATTGTGATGGAGGGAAAATAATGGCCTATGATGTGAGTATGTTCTTAGCCTAAATGTTCTAAATAATTTCCAATTAATATTTATCCTCACTCCCCTATATATTATTTTTTATAATATAAGATAAATTTAATTAATGGATAAGTTATTAAAATCAAGGATTTGATCAATTCCATGATTATAAAACATTGCATTCAATAATGGTGTGAAACTGTGAGTGTGAATTTGAAAATAATGGAAATTAATCCAAGATAAAGGTGAAGTTATGACAATAAAAATTAATCATTCCGTGTTAATAGTAATACATTTATCAACTAAATGGGTGTTCATGTGTGATGATATTATTTAAAAAAGGGGATATATATTTCTTAAATTAACTTTTTAGATGTATTTGTTGATGTTTGTGTATGATTTATCATTTCATTGAAAAATATGATTATTTTTTACAACTGTAATAGAATTCCGAAATCATAATAATGATTTAACATGAATGATATTTTTTGTATATCTTACAAAACCATGGTTGAAACTCACATTTTCACTTCAGCGGTTTTTCCCATGTATAAATAGAGTTGATTTAATAAAGAATCATTACTAAGAGAAGCATATGAGATCATACCACCCATAAAATTGTTAAAGAATGTTTCAGATAATAGATGTGGTCATAATTTTTAGGAAAATTACAGATGATATGATCCCCCACATATCCTTTACATTTGACTTCCAAAAAGGGGTATAATATTTTCATCACCATGTGACATGAATAATATGTGTTGATATTGCAAAAAATACCAAGTGGTATATTATTGATCTGAGTATATTTTTATATAATATTATACCTATTTTTCAGATAAAATAGTGATTCTTGGATAATTTCTTTAAATTCAGTTAACATCCCAAGATGTCACACATGAGAAATAATACAATATGTAACTCTAACAAAATCATTCATACTAATTAATAAATATATAATACGTGTTATTAAGAAAGAAGATTTCTTAAATCAAATGAAAGGCCATAAAACACATTATTTTATTGAAATAATGATGTGGAATTATGGATACCATTAAAAATAAATTATATATTTCAAGGGGAATTATGTTAAGACCGTGTAGTTTTTTATTATTTCATGATGATTTATGAGAAGGGTATAAAAATGTTATTTACATTTTACATAAATAATTAATGATCTAGAGGATTGGATGGTTGAGAATTGTTTTGGATTTAAATATTATTTAAGAAGATGTTTGGTTGGGTATCTCTGTTAATATACCTTATTTTAAAAATATAGGCTAACCACCCAATCCCTCAAGGGATTGCACTCAACTTCACCTGAGAGATTAAAGGTAAACCTCATGGTAGAGCCTATCCCATAGAGGATGTATTATGGCATGACATGCCATTTATAATCATAGAGTTAACTTGTGTATAAGGAATATAAATAATGTTGTTTATAGGACATATATGAAATACATACCATGCTGTAGGGGACACAATGTGGAAGTAAATGGGTTGGGATTAAACTATCTACTCCCATATATATTGTTATTAGTATATAATTAGTAATAAACCAAAACCATAACCTTAAAAGAAATTGATGTGGGATAGCTAAATATGCAGGATAATGTTCCTTGGAAAAAGATTCACACATTATACCCAATTTCCAAACGCTCAATTTTAACCTATTTGACCACTCCTTGTTATTTTCTTCATGATACTACAATTAAGGATTATGTTGAGAGTGGTTTATTCCCAATTTATTTTTTGTTGAGATCATTCCCACATCCACCTGACCAAGAAGATATCCATAAATGCCTTAATAAATGTCCCAATGAAATCCTATGATCTATGAGTGTCTGTAGTAGTCAATTATAATGATATTCTTTCACTTCCATGCGTGAAAAGAAATAATCCAATATATAATGATATCTTAATGATTCAAATTACCATTAATATGCTAATTCATGATAAATACTGAAGGTACATCAGAAATGAGTGGACATTCATGCAATTACACATTCAATCTTATAGTCTGAATTGAAAAATGTTTTAAGCCGTAAAAATTCTCTAAAAATTTTGAGTATGACATTCATGAATGAGAATTCATTGATTCTGTATGAATTAAATATTATATGATATTGATTTATCCCATGAGTATTCATAAAGATATATGTTACATGAATTAAAATAATTTTACAATTCAGCAAGATTTTACAAGTGTAAAATTGTGTACTCTCTTATGTCACATGATGAATAAAGAACTCGACTATTATAATGATATTTTGATTTCATGGGAATTGGTTTTATGCTATCATATGAATTAATTCATGATGAAATGGATTTCTGAAACCTAAATATATCCTGCTGAGAAGAAATGAGCTATACCCAAACCCATATCTCATTTAAATAAACAAATGAACTCAAAATACCGAATTTTATTCATATTTACTTAGGAATCCTCAATATGTGTAGTGTATCCTGTGAAAATAAATAATATATCCACAATTTAAGGGGGTAATCAAAGTATCAAATTTAATAATTTAGTGTAATTTGGTATTAATTTTTCAAGTGTGAAAAAATAAATATGTTATTCCATTCACATTTATGAGAGGATTTAAATAACATAATTCAAATAATTTAATTTTTTTGGTCTTAATAACATTGTTATTTATAAATATATTTATACAGAAGGTGGTAAATATGTTTTGAATCTCAGTATCAATTTTGATCATGATACATTGTTTAATCAAAAAGGAATTTAGATTTAGGTTGGGTGCCTTTTGAAGAAGTAGAATGTTGTGTATATGTGAATCCAATGATTGAGGAGAATCCATATTTCACCAAATATTGAAGGAGTATCAAGACCATCATTGGAGATTTTCATAAATAAATAAACATTAATGTGTGATATACAGATATTTTTGAGGAACATTAGGCAGTAAACGTATATTGTACGATGACTTCATAAATGGTGAAGTCTTCTAGTTGGTTCCAGGAATGATTGAAGTGTTCTGGTAGGATGTAGGAGTTGATGGAATATCAAGATTAAATCCATAAAAAGTAGTGTTTTAGATGGATCCAAATTAATATATAGTCTCTCGATTAGTTCCATTAATGAATCCATTCAATTAGAGCTAAAACATATTGTATTCCATATCTGGACAATGAATAATCCATAATGGGGTGTTTAACTAACATTTAAATATAGGTATTTCATTTCCAAACATTGTAAGCCATATTTTCTTCTCTATCCATTATTACTAATTCAAACACGGTGAGATTGAAAGGAAATATTGAGTGGATTGAGAATCATAAAAAGTTAAAGAGGGTAAGTTTGTAAAGAAATTAAATTGATAAAAATAAACTATTTATTCACCACTACCATATTATGTTCAATCCTCCAAAGGGATCTATAATTATTCCTTTAATCACATATATAACAAATTTTTTAAAATTACTAATTCTTTTTTTTTACAATTGAAGTTTCTGTGATATTTGGTTCATATGTTGAAAATGACTTCAACAGGTTATCTATTGTAAAAGTTGGAATTATTCCACCATATATAGATTAATAATCATAAAATAATTACCAATTTTCTAGGTAAAAGATGATTTTATTTATATCCATTAAATATGATTATGAAAAATGTAATGCATTACAATCATGGAGATGGTAGGTTATACGTACACATGAGTATCGTTTCCATTTTTCGAATATCGTTTTGCAGAGAACAAATATAGTTAACATTTTTAGGTGAAGGAAATGAAAATAAAGAAATGATATATATTTTTTATCATAATGATAAATATTCGATGAAGATAATACATTAATATTTATTCCATCATTATAAAAATGCGCCATAGACAGTGATAGAACAAGAATTGAACCAGTTCAGGAGGTCATAGTCATACACACACATGAATTATTGTTATTTAACTTTTTAAGGAAGAGGATATGGATATAGGTTCCGTAAATAAAATAATAAATTATAAATATATGATGGATTTTGGTTTTATAGATTTAGTTTTATTGTATAATATTTGGAAGAGTTGGATGAATCAATAAAATAGAAAAATTCTTTTGAAAACGATGCCTCTACAATGGAGAACATCCATTGATTATCACATTAAGACCACTAAGTTTGTGAATATTACTAAAATAATGACAAATAGATTGTTTTTATAGATTATAATATGGGATTTTATCATTTATTGGTCATTATAAATAGTTTTATAATTTTTATGTAATGTTAATAACAGGATCCCTTTTATATGATAGGGGAGGGTCACTCTTTATAAGACTAAAAATATTATATTCATATAAATTATTTTTTATATGCAAATAGAACTTAACAACTTTATATAAATGTTTTTTATTATGGGTTGTGATAATCCTATCAAAATACATTTATAAATGTTTAGGTCTCATTATTACCTTTATCATTTGGTGTTCACCCCCTACTAACACTTATTAAAGTTATCGTAAAAACAAGGATTTTGACAGTTAGAGGGTCTATATAGTTTATATAAATGTAAAAAGAAATATAAATGAACCATGGATGATATTATAACACATATAATAATTTTTTTCATAAAAAAGAATGTATGAATTTTATATAATTTAATTAAAATTTATTTATTAAAAATTATAAATAGAGGCAATTAGTTTGAAGTAATCATTATTTTTACTTAAATAAAATGTTGATAAAAGAAATAATTCCAATAAAATACTTCTTAATATCCCTTAAAATAAATGATCATTTATAAAATTTATGTATTAAATAATTTATCTCAATTTATATTTTTTTAAATATTTTTAAAATCATTTATTTCATTGTATCGATTATTAAAATTATTAATGTATCAATTTTGTGGAAGAATTTAAGGTAATTATTTTGTTACTAAAAGCTATAAATAAATTATAATGGTTAATATATATATTTTATATTTTAATAAGAGATATATTATCAAACATATCCTGTATATAAGTCCATATAAAAATATTATAATATTTTATAAAAGCGTTTGACATTTTGGACTTTTCATGAAATAAAATACAACAAAGGTCGTAATCAAATCAAAATGGAAAAAAATTACATGTAACTAAATCAAGCAATTTTATTGACAAAATATTTTCATACAACAAATTTAAATCAATTTTTGGGTTCATTTTATAATCAATAACCTTTTATGTATTAAATTTAATTATTGGATTAACCATCTACCATGGTAACATATATTTCTTAAGATACTATTCATATTATCAAAAATTAAGAGGGTATTATATACCAAATATTGAACTCCTTATTCAAAATATGGATCATAATTTTAATTTTAGAAAAATAATTGTAATAATTTATTTTTAAATTAAATCAAAATATTCAAGGAAGAACATTTCTTAGTAAAAATTCTCATTTTAAATATAAAATTGTTTAATGTTAAATTCATGACAAAAGCCCATTTAAAAAATCGTAATTAAATTTTTCATTATATAATGAGGATGTAATGATATTTTAATGCCAAAAAATACATTCTAATTACTTTTAAGGTGATATATTTTTGTTTAAAAAATTAGTTTTTTTACTATTTATTGAAAAAATAGTCTTTTCATAAAATTAAAAAAATTATTAATTCTAATATAATTTTGACACGTTGAATTCAAAAATTAAATTAATTTTGCTAAATAATTTTTTCACAAACACTGGAGATTAATTATAATATTCACTCATAATATTTACAAAATTTATGTTTTTATGAAAACATATTTCTTTTGATGAATAAAATAAACTTACTATAAATTTATTGATTGTTTTCTAAGTATTTTTTAATACATTATTAATAATTTGGAAATATATTTAATTTATAAATTAGTTAATCAAATTTAAAAAAATAATTTAACATCTAGGTTACAATGTTCATATTCAAAAAAAATATTTTATTGTTCATTAATGCTATATGTTATATATCTCATATGATATAGAAATTATTTTTAAATATAGGTATATTAACTTCATTAAACCATTAATGTATTTTTACCCCCCAGTTTTTACATCGTCTTGATAATCATGGTCTTTCATTTCAAAATAATTTTGATGAAATCCTACATCATAAAATTTGTAACAAAATTTCAATTTAAAAAATAGATAATTGGATGTAAAATACTCATATGAAAATAACACATAACAAGGTTTCCATATAGGGAACTATGAGGGTAATGAGAAAACATGGATATAAAAGAGAAAAATAATGGCGCATGGCCAATAGAGTGTTATAGTGAACATGTTTTGATAAATTTAATGACCATAGAACTCTAAATCGTTGATTTTTTAAAAAGATATTAAAATATTAAAAATAATAATAAATGGATATTTTTATTATTTAAACATCCTTTCCATGATTTGAGGAATTACATTAACAAAAATACAATGAACATGGGGAAATAAAGAAACTTGATAAGTATAGTTTTATCCCTTATTGAATTTCCCTCATAATCTAATGTTTTACACTAAACGATGATTATTTATGATGATTTTTTCATTCTTTAATGAAAATAAAAATCAATTGAATCTAATAATAATGAAGAAAATAAAAATATATTCCTAATTTCATTAATCATTAACAAAAAACATTAATGGTTATGAATGTATCTGACAAATTCTGAAAATAATTAAAAACCAAAAAATAACTAAAAACAACTTGATTCTATAAATTCAATACTAATATCCAATTTTCAATATACCCCAGTCAAAAAATAAATATTTTAAACATTACAAAAAATATTAAAGACTATGATTGAAATATAAAGAAAAAAATATATGATCATTCCATCATCCAAGATTATTTTTTCATTTAAATCTCAATATTTGAACACCTTAAACATGTAATCTCCGAGACAAAATAATAATTTACATAAATAAATATAATCACAATGATTCCACAATAAAATCATAAATTCCTGCAAAATACAATTCCATATTTATTTCTGAACGAAAATAATCTAATATTTTATACTATAATCATATAAGTTTCCCAATGTAGTGAGCGTCTTCTGAAATAACATTTAACGTATACCACAAAATCAATTTATAATTCCATGGTTATCAATATGGAATAACGTATGTTCTCCAAATGAAATCATGTTTTATTTTTAATATATATTAAATAATGAAAAAAATATTATACTATTCATGAAAACATGTAGTCCAATGGTCATTGATGATCCATTTTTAGTGTAGGGATGTGGGTTTAAGCCTCACAACATTTCCAGAAGTGACAACTAACCAACCATACTACAAGGTATCATTTTTATTAACCTATAATAATATAGTGATTATAAATTCCAAAAAGAGATAAACATACCCAAAAATAATCTTAATATTTACATCATTAAATAATTTATTAACCATAGAGGTTATCTCTTACCTTTCATTTTGAATCCAAATAATTTAATAACCCATACTTACCTAAAAACAAAAAAACCATGAAAACCGAAATTTTTATATATAACATTAACAATTATGTCCTCCAAATGTAATTGATCTTTTAATCAAATAATAATTCATTTCAAACCTAATGTTTAACTATACCTATCCCAACATATCTATATCCCCATTAAATTTTAGTTTATTAAAATTCCGATTAGGGGTCGTTATGACTCTGATATTATGGTCAACCATAAACATATATACACATGATGGTATATATAAATATTAAAACAAAATAAACTGAAAACATAAGAATCTCAAAATATTAAGAATCCATTCTCTAATACAAGTTGTAACAATATTGCACCTTCACTCCCATATCATGTACAAAAATCATAAAAAATAAAATTTTGACTTTCATAACAAAAAAATTCACTCATTTCCTGCCATAAAAAATATACATGTAATTGAAATATTTGATCACTTAAATACCTTATTGAAATTTATTTTTATAGTTTTATTGGGTTTTGAAAAATTATTCACATCATGGGTTCATAAAAAACGTGTTAAAAAAGATCATCATCATTTACCACTATACCCATATTTCAATATTCCATGTAATTTCATCAATATCTCCTATAAAAATTCAATTCATTCAAAATAATTGAAAAAAATAGATTCATTATTCTTAACATGGGAAATGGAGCCTAAAAATAGTGAGCTTACATGCTCAGTAAGGGTATGTTTGGGTGATATAAATTGAAGATCATATGAAAGAAAAAGATAATCATAATGGTATAATATCATTATCATAACCTAAAAAGTGCATACCTAATATGAAAATTATTATACAAGTGATTTATAGAATAAAGTATTATACATTCAAATGGCATAAATCATAATAATGATGAATCATCGTCAATAAATCATGAACTATAAATTCATATAGAAAACTATTTTTTTTGTAACCATCGTAATCATATAAAACATATCATATATCAAGGTTAACTACCAAGACTATCAAATTTTGCATAAAACAATGTTTCCCCTACTAGATCAAGCACATCGACTCATTTTTAAAAAAAATTAAGCACACAAACTTGTTTCTCAAAATAGAACAAGAAAATCTACTTGTTTCACATAAAGGATCGAGAATATCAACTTTTTTCTTATAATGGAGGAGGATTGACGTTTTTTCCATAATTTCTTAAGGACATCGACATGTTTCCCTTAAATATATATTGAGATGCAATACACCGCTCAATATCATGGAGTGTTATCACATACCCACCTAGAATTGGTTTATAGAATAACAATACAACATCCTATACAGTTTCCACAAACGATACTATAATTATTATACATGAATAATTACATCATAAAAACAATTCATAGGGAAATTAAATTATATGTAAAAAATTTCCCACTAGAAAATAATTTTTTTTTGAAAAGTACCCTGAAAACATATAACATATGATTAATTTAAAATATTAGCCATGTAGGTAAGAATTTCTATTCCAGTCATATATATTTAAAAGTTATCCTTTAATATACTTTTTGTAATAAAATCCTAAAGAACCTTCAAGGAAAAATAACAGAAATAATCCATTCAAAGCATATATTAAAAAGTAAAATTGAGTACAAATTATTTGTAAAAAATGTATGAGAATATTGAATAAATTCATCATTTGATTAGAAAACATGGTCATAGAAGAGAAATATTCCATGCAACGGCTTAGAAAAAGGCAATCACGATTAATGATAAGAGAGTGAAATAAAAAAATACCACACTGTTAAATTTTAAATGATATGAACCATGGATAAAATAAAATCATTCACATATTTATATCTTATTAATTTCATGAATACAATCATAAAATACATTTTTTTGTAGTATATTCACAACAAATAAAAGACATGTAGTGTTTAATACATGTGTCCCCATGAAATATATATGAGTTGAAAATCCATTACATTGAGTATGAATCACCAAATATATTATTTACATTGATGAAATATGAAGTTATGATAATTATATAATTTGTTAAGTGACTTTTTCATGTTCATTATTCAATTTATCTAACTTATTAATATTTTATAAAAATTAATTAATCATTTAGGTTCAAACCAGATGTTTCTCCTTTTATATGGTACATAAGTCCAAAATGACTTCGGTAGGATGAGTAGGGTAAAATTAGTCAATATTAAATTATGAAAATAATAGTCATTATGAAATAATTATCTTTTAATACATCTATTATACTTTTCAATCCAACCATTAAATAATATTATGAAAAATGAAGTTGGTTTCCATCATGGATCTAGTAAGACATATGAAGGCATGTATAATGTTTTTATTTTTTGAAGATAATTATTTAAAAAATTACATAACTATTTTATATTCCAATAATTATCATTATATAATTTATATAATATTATTTAATTAAATATAAATATAAATATGTCAAACATGTGATGTGGTGAGGATAAATTAATCGCATCGCATTATGGAGGTGGTAATCCACAGGTTTTCTCAATCAATGTTATCATTTTTCAGTGTGTGGAATGAAAATAATTAAATTGTATATTATTTTTAAATGAGGATTAATTTTTATTTCAAATCATATTTATATATTTTTTACATCATTATAATATTCCTTTAGAGAAGGTGATGGAAAACCAATTATATAGGTTATCATGGCGGCTGTCCACCGTTTCTAAGAATAATTTTTTCATTTCTCATTTCATAAAGGAGGATACAGATAGAAGATATTGCATAAGCATAATAACATACATGTATATGTGATATACTCGTTTTATTATTTTCCATGTTTTTGTTAAATTTTTTAGGATGTGAATGAAGAAATAAAATAGAAACGCTATATTGAAAATGATATTGCTTCTTTTGAAAAACATCTTTTCTAAACACATTAAGACTAATACATATGGTGTTATTCCTACTAAAAGACATCTAAAATGAAATTATTTTATTAAAGTAAAGGATTTTTAGTATTTTATTGCCATATAAAATCTGTTTAGAAAATCGATGTAATGAGAAGATGGGGGTTCCTTTTATATAATAGGGGATGAGAACACTTTGAATATATGAAAATATTTAATTTATATGAATTATTTTGTAATATAAATTTATTAAACATTATTAATTTATAATATAGGATTATGATTTTTGGAAATTCTATGATCCAATAATTTTTTGACATGTTTATTTTAAATTATTGCTCATTCAATTTCATTTTATCACATCGACAATCCTTTGTAATAATACTATGTCCATAATGTCTTCTAATTCTTATTGGTAAATATATTTTATATAAATGTAAAAAATGGTAAAAATGGAACATGATTTATATTATTTACCATATCCTATTACATTTTCGTAATATATTTCTTTTTATAATTTTTTAATATAATCAATTTTTTATTTATCATAAAATATAAGTAATTTAATTTTTATGAAATATTTATTACATTGACATTAATAATATCATCATAATATATATAATTCAAAAAAAATTGATTACATTCCAAACATGACATATTATTCATTAAAATTCTTTTATCACATTATTTATCTGAAATTAAATTACTTTTAGTATTTTAATATCAGTTATATTATTATTAATTAATGAATGTATTACTACATCAGTGTTGGGTAAGAATTTACGGAAATATTTCTTCACTATGAATTATAACTAAATTATCATGGTTAATGTAAATAATTTCTTTCTAAATAATGTATTTATAGTCTAACCTGTTCTACACATAACCCCATAATAAAATTAATATAGTTGTTAAAAAGTAGAGTGTGAAATGATTGACTTGTCTTTAAATAAAATACCATAATGGTCATAATTTCATATAAAAGGTAAAAAAATGAATGTAAAATAATATTGGATTATTATTAATGGCATTTGTTCAAAAAATAAAATTGATTTAATTTTCTTAGTAATTTTATAAAATGTATCATTTTATTTTTACCTGAAATTTCATGATTTACTAATTATCATTATAATTATATTAGTTATGTAACTATTAATATTAACAAATCATACAATGTAAATATTCACTAAATCATAAAATAGTGATTCCAAATATTGAATAAACTCATCAAAATTAAAATAATATATGTGGACTAATTTAATTTTAAATAAAATATTATAAAAACAATGAATATTGTTTTTTTAATATTTCATTTTTTAAATGAGAAACTTTTTTATGAAATATTCATGTAGAAATTCCATTAAAAGATATATAATTGAACTATTTTAAATTAAAACAATATAATTAAATTTTAATACTTATCTAAAATATAATTTTACTTTATATATACATTTAAAAAATACTATTAAACAAAAATTAATATTTTTAACTATTCTTTTAAACAAATTCGTTTAAGAAAATTCTCAATAAATAAATTGAAGATAATTCTAAGAATATGGATTTGAAAATTAATTTTTTAAAATTAATTTTTCAGAACATTTTTTAATTAAAAAAATTATTCATTCTTATAAAATATTAAACCATATTTTTAATGAAAACATATATTTTTACGAAAAAATATCATTTCTAAACATCATGTGATTTTTTTCATCAAAAAAATTCGATAAATATAGATTTATTTTGATATTATATTTTTAAGTAAATATTTAAACTATTTTTATGCCTACCAATTTAATAACCATGTTATAATGGTCATGTAACACCCTAAAGTTATAAAATAGGAAAATTGTGTTTGATGGCTTACGTCACACACAACACCTACCATATTAGAAATTATAACACCAGAACAAATTATAGTATATTTATTTTTAAATAAATTAAATATCTAAAATATCATGATTTAAAAAAAAAATTGAGATTCTCTTGGTTTCTATGTTGTTGGCGCCAATATTTGGGAAGAACATTAACAAAAAGAAAGCATTATGAGCTTCCTCACAAAGCATGTTTGCAGAGCCCCCATAGACCCATGGCTAGCGCAATGCTCCCCCTTCGTGAAGCCACCATGGAGTAAGGTTTCGGGATGCTCCGCAAACCCATTTGACATTCACAAAGCTATGATAGAGAAAGAAGGTTGGATGCTATGCGAACAGATTTGACATTCGTGAAGCCACCGTGGAGCAAAGAGGTGGGATGCCCCGTGAACCAATTTGATGTTCCTGTTGCTGTCGCATAGTTACAACAAAATGCCACGTGTCTTTGCATCAAGTGAGATTTTTTTTGCTGTGCCCCATGCCTAAAAATATTGGGATACCTTTGAGCCCAAAGGACGAATCCTCTCACCTTTCTCCTTCTTAGCTCATGAATCAAGAAGAAATTTCAATTCTGTGAACCATGAGCTTTTCAAGGAACTTTTTCATAATAAAGTGCCTCCCAATTTACATGAATTCTACCTCTCATCAATGAGGGATTCCATTAGCGGAGCCCAAGGGCCTCTACGAAGGAACGGGATCCCCAAGGGTACTCGGGTCTTCATGGTGAACTTCTGCTTCATGAAGTACCCTCGATGCACATGTGATGAATATGATAAGGAAGGTTCACTATGTCTCACATAGCCCATTGCATTGCAATTCATTGCATCGCAAGGATCCCTTGCTTTTCAAAGCACTGCTTCGTGAATTCCTTTCCACTTCATGAATCCCCTTTAATAGGAAGCTATGTCTTATGCCTTGGCTAGGCCACTTCACTTCGCGAAGCATTCCCCTTCGTGAAGCCCCTCATGTTCATCGAGCAACAGAGCTTCACAAGGCTTCTATGTATGAACCCATTTCCACAACAACATATTTTTTCATGCGACTCTCTAGGTTTTAACCAATGATTTCAATGTCTTTTGGGCGGTCAATCCTCTTGTGTTTCTTCGCATTATGCGTCGTTACATATGCACAATAATGGCTATTGATTCTTCGCATATACATGTAAACATGGACTCCATAATGGACCACTCCTTAAAACTCCTTCACCATTGAATTACTGATGTCTTCCCTTCCACAAGGGAGGGAGTTTATCAGTTATGTATGTCCTAGGGGTGCAGAGTGAACACTCCTCATTCGAGTTGTAGGATGTTAAACTACCAAGGGCCATCATCCTAACCACATGAAATTAAACTGTGACCTCGCCCCATTCATCGTGCATGGGGTTCCCCACCTTGGACAGTCTGTATGACCACTGATCTCTATAGGAGAAAAATAATTCCGCACATGGAATGAGATCCTCTTAATCAGAGTAGTGTCTATCCACGGGGAAAGTGAAACGACCTTGGTGTAAACCCTTGCCTTTCATGTGGGAGGCAGTATCCCTGGTCCTCTTATCATCTGTCTGGATGAAGACTATAGAGGGGGGATGGGAACTAGATCCCTCCTTTAATTGGTTCCAAATACCTCTCCCTTTGGGATTTATCATCACCAGGCCTCCTCACTAGAGTAAGTCTCAATCTTTATCTCCTTGGGTTGCTAACCACATGTAAGACCATGTCTCCTCTTTGGGCCGCTAAACACGTGTAATCCCCATTACACATTGCATGAACACGCCTTTTGCAACATGATCATCTGGTCATTGATGTATCTTATTTCTCACATCGAAAATGACTCACGTGAGGATAAAACAAACAAAAACTATGACATCCTCCTGGCCACCTAATGGGTAATTCTGAAACCCATTCTAGACTACGAGGACCTTGTTCCTTGACAAGGAAAGGTAAGTAGGATGCCTCCCTAAGGTTCAAGCCCAACCACCATTTTTCCGGACTCCCTTCACGTCGGCTAACCAAACCCTGTTATGAACTATGTGTACTTTTATCCATGCCATGGTGAGGTGCATAAGAACCCCCTTGGAGGTTCAAGACCAACACCCATTGTTCCAGAACACTTCTAGATGGTTCCCCAACACCATTCTGAACTATGGGGTCTTTGATCCTTACCAAGGTGAGGTACGTAGGAAGCCTCCCAGAGGTTCAATACCAACAACCATTGGTCCCTACTCCCTTATCATTATCTCAACAACACCCATTCTAAACTACGTGGTCATTTATCCTTTCCAAGGAATGGTAAGTAGAATTTATCTCTGAGGATCAAGCCCAAAAACCATTGGTCCTGACTCCTTTCACATCGACTCACCAAAAACATTCCAAAAAATACGGTATTTGATCCTTTCCATGTCAAGGTATATACAAAGATTCTCTGAGGTTCAAGCCCAACACCAACTCGTCCCGACCATATTCATGTCGGTTATCCACCCATCCATAACTACGTGGACTTTAATCCTTTCCAAGGAAATGTACGTAGGAACCCTCAATAAGGTTCAATCCCACCAACCAAACCCCATCTCAGACTACATGGACATTGATCATTCCCAATTCAATGCACGTAGGAGGATTCCCTGATGTTCAATCCCAACAACCATTGGTCTTGATCCTCTTCAGGTCGACCTTCCTCGTCCTACATGATGTTGAACTATACGTCCCTTTTTTCCCACTCTACATTACAGCGTACCTACTCGAACTACGTGGGCTTTGATCCCTATCTACAAGATAGGGTATATAGGAATCCTTTATGAGGTTTGACCAAATCCAATGGTATGATATTGTGACCAAATCGAATGGAAAGTCATTGTGTCCCCATCTAGTGGTAAGCCATTGTGACCTCATCCAGCAGTAACTGCTGTCACCGCATCCATTGGTAAGATATTGTGATTCCATCTACAATTAAGACATTGTCAACCCCGTCTGATGTTAGTTCATTGGGTACCCTGATAGATGGTAAGCCATTGTGAGTCCCAAACAGTGGTATGTCGTTGTGTTTCCAATCTGGTGGTATGACGTTGTAGTCCCTTTGTTGGGTTCCACATCCCTGGTCCACCCTCATGCGTAAGTCCAACCCAGTTTTCTAACCACACGTAAGACCCCATATATCATTGGGTCGATGTCCTCTATAAACACACTAATTCTATACCATGATCCTGAACTATGTGGACTTTGATCCTTTCCAAGGTAAGATATGTTGGAGTCCTCCAGGAGGTGCAATCCCATCACCCATGTCTCATCCTGGCCATTCACATAAACTGATGTATTTCAGGAAGGTCATGCCCCTATCCAGGAGGTTTCACTTCCTCCAGATCCCATCCATGTGTCCATTCCCATGGGTCTCCTCCTCAGGTTCCCCATCACCCCCCGAACTACACAGACATTGATTTCATGACACTTGGATACGTAGGATGTATCTTTGAGAATGAATCCCAAAGCCATAATTTCACTCTAGTAAACACCTTCACATTCACTATCCACATCAATTAAAAATCCATCATGCATCCTGATTCTTACTCGGGCTGCCACATCCTGGTGTGGCCAAGCCAATTCACCTATTCAATACTCCTAGAAGAAACCAATTAACTAACCACATGTCAGCTCAAAATTAAGTGTTCCCTCTAGGGGTTTCACCCATGTGATCCACTAAAGTTAGTGTTCCGATTAGTCTTACCCATCTCCTCTAGATGTTAAACTTGTGGCATACCGTTTGTTAAACACGGGAAGCTGAGAAAAACCTCAAAGACATTCCTATGGAATATAATTCCCTGCATTGAACGTGGGATGCTTCAGGCTTCTACACACTTAATAATCCCTATTTTAATGGGATGAAACCAAGATTCACTAGTGTTCCAGCATCCAAACATGCCAGTGATGTCCAATGTGACTACTCCACCGACTGAAGGATACTGCCCTGACTAGACCCCTTGGAATGCCTTGACAAAACCAGTGTAATTTACCAGCGTCCATGAAGACATGGCACTAGGAAGTGTTTCAAAAACAATGTCTTAGTCAATAAGGGATACCAAACCATGGTGGAATGTTCTGAGGAGGAATCCATGGAAGTAGGAACCAAAATCCCTTAAACATGTTCTGAACACGAAGCAAACGTCCTTGAATAAGCGACCAATGTTTCTCAACTTTGGAAAGTGGGAATGCGGGGAAACAGTTGTGTGTCCTCGATGGACGAATGTGTGTGCCCTATAAAAAGCATCAGAAATGGAAATTTTGAACCCGATGTGAAGATATTATACTTAATGTGGAGATTAGTATTGTTTGAGACATTAGTGAATTAGCATGTCCCCGGATCTATATATCCGGCACCCGGTCCCTCTAGGAAAATAGCGAGCCTGCCAGGAAATTCACAAGAAGATGGGGAAGTCAAAACATTAGACATCCCGGTCGACGAAATTATCAGCCTGGATCCTTCTTACCATCCATGGGAGACATAATGACACTGGGGCTATAGATGTTGATTTCATTGTTTCAGCACCAATGGTTTAGTCTCCCTACTTTAAGGAACCAAGCTGCTACACCAGAAATCTGATCGCCACATACCCACCACTACATGGGTAGGGGAAATGCCAACACAGAAATATGGAATGGCTCAACCAATTCTACGATGGTTTCCATTCCCACAGATTATGGTCACCCATGCCCCATCTCCCATTCTAAATTTATACAATGAAGGGTGACAAACAGGCTCGTACGCTGATACAAGGAGGGTGGAATTATTCTGACTTGAGATATGGGCCTCCATGATTTAAAGGAATCTGTGACTCATCTCCACTGCACCCCAATAGCTGTGTAGGGAGACACTACTCTGCACCCCAACAAAAAATAACTTTGGGAGAATTTCCCCAGAGCATCTCGATGACTCCCTCCCCTTTGCTGATGAGGTATGGCTGTTTGGGCCAACCTGATTGGGATTCCATTCTATGGTCCCCCAAGGTGGGCCCCCACTATACCGCGTCAGTTCCACCACCCAATCCCTACATATGAAGAGAAGGTATGTTTTATACCTGCACCACCGGCCCCAATCTTGCTGACACGACGCCAGCGTCGGGCGCATGCTGAGGAGGACGCCCACTATTGGGTGCCAACATCCACAACTACTATGGCCCGAGCCACAAATGATGTGTATCATTAGCCTATTGTGCACACATAGGATGGGCACTTATATACCCATCCTATTTCGAGGCCCCAACATCCCCAAGTGTATGTGAGGTCGACTCTCTCAGCCACCTATACGGGGATCACCCGCTACGGACCGACCCAAGGGAGTGAAACCCATTACGGAGGTCCTCCCCGTACTTCCCCCATGGAGAATATGGGTCCTCCACACTTTGACGCACAATGTGGTGTCCCTCCCCATGCTACCTTCATTCCGAACGAGGGTCCCCCCCACCACAGTGACACCCATTATTGAATCCTCTCCCGATCTTATTACATCAGGTATGGGGTCATTCATCCTACCACAGACCGATGATATGGAGATGTTATGCATCCATCCAATCATTAGTATGGGTGGATTCCCTATGTCCTTGAGTATCCAGTGAAGGTCTTACTTTCCTTAGAAATACAAGGAGTGAATATCAGCTTTGTTTCAACAACACAAAACAAGGAGGGCCTACCCATGTTCGTCATGACCAATACGAGGACCTTTCATACACTTATATTACTTGGGGAAGCAGTCATGGAGGTCCTACCCATGCTTCTATCAGCTGAAGCATAGGTCCAACCCACTCTATCATTTATCATGGAGAATCCCTCTATACATCATTTTGTGGGAATGGTGGTGCTCCCTATCTTCCTTGTGATATTTATCCAGGTGCTCCTCCCAACCAAGCTCACTCTGGCCTAAATCCTTCCCACCCCTGCACCAGTATGAAAAAAGGTCCTCCTCAGGCTGAAAATATACCCAATCTCGAAAGAACCAACCCAGGGCTGGAGGTCGGGTCGTCACCTCCATAAAAATAACACCGAGAAGATGTAGACTGAGATTAAAGTAGTCAGCTTCTCAAATTCAGAGGTGGAATATGACTCAGCGATGTAACCATCTCCTAGATCCTCCGTGTCAAGGGGCGGGGCAGAAATAAGGTGTATTAGCATCATACATCTAGAATGTAAGGTCCATCATATTCTCACAACCATATGAAGGTATATCTTGGAGGACATGAATTTGGAAACTCCAAAGTTTATGGCTGTGAAATTTCCAACATCATCACCAGAAACACTATCTTCTTCGACTAGAGGTCACAGAGAACTATTCTAGGGTCCAATGGTGGACATTAAGTAGTGTGGTCCACCGCCAGCAATCGTAGTCTCTATACAACAAAAAATGGTCATCAAAATTTCTTACCACAATGTGGTGACTATGTTACTACACTCTTCAGAGGATAGACCAAGATGCAGCTGTTTTTCAGATCGCTTGTCGTATTCTCTTATGGCCAGCCCATCATCCCAGCTATCTGCCTCAGTACCTCTTTTGGATTTCTAACCACTTATAGTTGAAGAGTGGGGAAATTAAGGGCCAGACCCTGAGTTTGAGTCGAGGAGCTTGTGGGCCATTCTTTTAGTAGACCATTTCTCTGAGATGTGTTGGCCAGTGGGAGCACTTAATGTCAGTGCACTGGAATCGCTCACCCAGGAAGAGGTCGAGTGTTTCCTCCAGACCCTATGGGTGAATCATTTCCATCTTCATCATTGATGAGTGTCCTATCCCACGAGTTAGGTGCACTTCTAATACATTTTCCAATAATTCTATTTGTTGGATGTTTCTCAACTCCTCATGGCCCAGCACCCTGAGTCACCGGGCCTCCATAGGTCTCCCCCAGAAAAATGTGTATAGAGATTTAAATTGCTTTGTAGGATAATCATATATGAATCTCCCCATATAAAAATACGTGGTAAGGTAAGTACACAGCCCCCCATTTTAGTTCTATCTGGAGGCAGCACGATTTTCTAGGCGACATAGAGGATATTCCTCTAGGAAAGGTAACAGTTTAGATGAGTGACATATCTGTGGGGGAGAATGAGGTGGAACATTGTGAATGGTAAATATCCCTTGATGGAGTGCCACATCTCTTGTATTTGTTGGGAAGGTTCACTTTCCAAAGGAGAAATTTACTATGTTTTCCTATGCCCACTACAACACAAGTTCTCAGTCGGAATCCTAATAGGGGTAATGAAAAACTTGGAGCTGTCAAACCCTTTGACCCATCTAGATCAGTGCAGAAGACAGAATATGATCCTAAATAATCCACATTGAGTAATCAACTCACAGAACAAAAGACTAATGTCTACGACCTCCTTGATGAATGTGTTGCTGAGAGATGGCCAGACTATGGTGATCCTTCGTCGAGGTAGAAGTAGCAGGCACAACACAACCTTAGCAAACTAACATCTGGTGACCCTGAACATCCTGTCGATGCCGATAGGTTTGAGTCTAGAACTTATGGTGACAGGGCATGGTTTGTATCACCAAATCCCCTTGAATGTCATGAAAATCCTTGGGACCCAGCTCGGGCCCCCCAACTGCTCCACAGGTCATTCCACTAGCCTCTCCCTACACTGTCGGGCCTACTTATCGTGTTGGAGCTTTAGAGACTCGATAGGTGGAAGTCCTGCATGATGGGAGGACTTATCCAGCATGGGTGGATCACATGCCAGTACCCTTGTGTTTCGAAAATCCCACCTGCTCTCCCTTCAACGAGACAGGGGACCTACTGCAGCACCTGGCGAACATTTTATCTAGGTGTGGACCCATGTTGGTAACTCCAGCATTATAGGAAGCCCCCAAAATCTAGTGTTTTAGTACATACATTGGTGGGGAAGACATTCATCTAGTACATCAAGCAACCCATCGGATCAGTACCCAGTTTGAAGGACCTCAGTTGGAAATTGGATTACCAGTTCTCTTCCACCACCCAGAAGATGACAATCGTGGACGTCATCAAATGAAAGAAGAGGCCTAATTAGCATGTTGTAGACTTTGTTGCCTGGTGGAAAGGGATCATATACTCTCTTGACATGATACTGAATTAGGAGAAATTACTGATGATGTGTGTAGAGAATTTCAAGATGGAATTGGCCCTCTCTTTGGTCACACATTACTACACCGGGGGATTCCAAGACTTCTCTGATAAGGCCCAGTGCCTAGAATAAGACTTGCAACTAGATAGCCAAACACGCCTGTTACCTCATGTAATCCCAGCAAGAAGGGACACTTGGGCGGAGCCTACCGAAATCGCTCAAATAGAGGCCCCCATGAAACTAGAGTTGTTAACAGCAGAGCCGCCTCCACAGCTTCATAGAGGCCCTCCACCTCAGGCCTAGCCACAGGACAATCTACGACCACATCATAATCCATAGGTTCCCCCGCTCAATGGGCCGCCACCTCCCAGGCGAGATAAATAGGTTCCAACTCCTTATTAGGTTCCTCCAACCCCTCGTCAGGGTCATGTTCCAAGGTACCCCTTCTCGGACAAGATAAACTTGACATAATCATTTAAGCAGGCTATAATCCCTGATTATTTCGGAAGTTACCTGTTGTAGGGGATTGTACATTTTCCAGATTGTAGGATTCTAGAAGAGTCATTCCTCCCCAATTTCAAAAATTACATTCCCAATCATTGGATATGGGGGCACACCCTCAAAAAGTACTATGTGTTTAAAGACTGGCTTCAGGAGTATGTGGAAAACAACATAGTCCAGTTAGGACCAACTTCGGCAAATTTGGACTGTGTCTTCATAAGGCTAGATAGTGTTAGTGATAGTGATGGAAAGCTGGATCAGGAATCTAGCAATGGTTCCCTCAAGTATGTTGATTAGATGGATCATAAAGCAGTCACCCAACCCATGGTGTTATACGTGCACACCTGAATAGAGCCGATCTTTTAGATATTGCATCTACTACTTCTGTATCGTTATCTTAGAAGTCCCCTTCTCATAAGAGAAAACACTAATGGGGCAAGGGAAAACAAAGTCCACTGCCAATGCCATCGTCTTCCGGTACTCTCTGCGATTTCATCGCCCCAGAGATGGTGATCCCACCTAGAATATATTCAGTAGTGGACGAATCTTCAATAGATATTCCAAGGTACACCTCAGTTAATACAGTAGAGCAGGTAAACCCCTATATGATTCCTGATGATGAGGATCACCATGCGGATCCTCCCAACATCCTCAGTCATCATCAGCGTCAACAGAGTCGTGATATTGTGGGCCATTAGAGTGCCTCTTTCTGTAATTATGGCTATGCTATGCACATGACCGAAACCGGGTAGTATGCCCAGTGTAGAGCTTAGTATACACAACCTTCTCATCTGGTGACATCTGGTCCTTCTTCACCTATGTTCTTGTTGTTGGATCAGGCAGAGCCACCTCGACCACACCATGACCATCCATTCTTTACTAAAGGCCGGTCTCAGTCATTCATCCTACATCTGGTAGTCACTCCCTAGTCTTAGACTAGTGAGCACTAGGATATTCCTATCACCATCCAACCGCCAACCCAGTTGGAAGGGCCCCCCATACCACCCGTCGTAGAGCGACATCATGTAAGTGGAAGTTCATGCCTAGCACAGAAGTATGATTTTCTCAATCATCTGGATATCATTTCAGAAATTTTCCCTATACTTTTGGCCCTTTTCCAATCATCATATATTTGTGAGGACGTCACAGAAGTTCTAATATTCCCCTCCATTTTTAGATGGCGGAATGAGCCACGTATGCCTTTCATGCTGAGGCAGTCGAGAATGTTGAATTCCAGGTCATCTGCTAGTTCTCTGGAGAAGTTGAAGGCTCTCCCATACAGGGGGCCAATCACCCACTGTACATCACTGACCAGTTCAATGAGGTTGAGGTTCGTCGCTATCATGTTGACACAGGCTCCAGGATCAACCTAATCCTGACTCAGAAACTATGAATGCTGGGGTTGTTTGAGGATGATCTTAGTCCCTCTGATATATGAATCCATGATTATGATAGAAAAAACACATTGGTCGGAATGATCCATTTGGAGACCTAGTTCAGTGGTCTAATTTCCAACACTGAGGTTATGGTTGTCTCCCAGGCCACTGCCTACAATGCATTGATGTGTAAACTATGGGCCCACCTGCATGCAGCGATTCCTTCATTATATATATAGTTCCTTAAGTACACACTTAATGGTTGATTAAGCATTATTAAAAGTCAAACATCCCCCTTTTCCACATTTTATAACCACTATCTGGATGTTGACTATTACAAGATCAAGGAAAATTAGATTCTAGCTAATGAGGTCAAGCACACTTCATCTACAACCAACCTGTGGGCAGATCTATATAATTCATCTGTCTTTCTAATTCATCGATTTGAGGGAAAAAATTAGTACATGGGACAATTCATTGTTGTTTCTAGAATGAGGTGGAAGACATTCCCATGTCTATGTGACACTGGAAGATCACCTCACACTCCTACAAAAACATATCTCTAGTGATCCTGGAGCTTCCTAACCGCATAAGGTATCATGATATCTGCCACACAGTAACAAAAATACACCATTCTTTCATGTTTTATGAGGACAAAAATAACTTTCTCAAGTTGACATTCCAC